>OY720679.1:144377952-145818420 GCA_963170755.1 Amphimallon solstitiale
GTTATTAAGAGACATAAATATACTACGGGACGAAAAAATGAGTTTGTGGCAAGTGTTCACTTCCGAATTGAACAGCAGGTGCGTTGAAACAACCGGTTATTGCCCACAGCAATACCGGTTGTTTTCTTCAGGTAAGAAAATCTCTTGACTGAAGCTTTAAATATCGGCATGTCTCACTCCAAATGCGCAATTTTTTCACATTATGGAATACAAGACATAAAAATATCTGTCTACAGTTTGCATCAAACAAAATCAGCGAGGACATGGCCTAACAATACTTAAAACCTTAGTTAAACCGCCATAATTTTTTCATCATTTGCACGTTAATGAAGTCACTGATTTAAAATCATATGATTACATTGAAAAGTTCATCAAACGCATTTTCGAAAGACATATAACTTTTATTAAGTTAAAGTTGCCTCCATATCAATTATATTTTAGAAAAATAAATTATAGTTTTCATTTTTAGTGGTTTTAAGTTTAAGTGACAAAAGAACACTAAATTATTGTCAATCTCCATACATACATAATGGAAATAAAGAAATAATATTATTTCCAAAGAATGTGTAAATTATTTGGCTGAAACATTTTCTCAATATTTACTCACTACTAGTGGTGTTGCAAATGTAACTATCCGTTACTAAAGTATTCGTGACTCGATAAGATCCGAAGTAACGAATACTGGTTTCAAATAATCGTTACTTTTTCAAACAGTTACTCTCATATTATATAAATTTTATTAAAAAATAAAATTTAGAGTAAATAACTTTGTGCAAATTACTTGAATTTAACCAATTATTAGTATTAGTTTTATTTGCGTAAGTCGACTTCATTCTAAAAGTTTTGTTTGAACTTATTCACTCATAAAATTAATTAAATTATACAAATTCATATATTAATTTTCTTTAAATTCGTTTTAATGTAAAGTTTCCTCCACATCAATTGTATTTTCGAAAAAGAAATTATAGTTTTCATTTCTAGTGGCTTAAAGTTATTAAATACAGAGCAATTTACTAGTTATTTTAGCACAAAAACACTAAATTATTTTCGATTTCTAATACATAATGGAAATAAAAAATAATTTTATTTCGAAAGATTGTGTAAATTATTCGGCTAAAATATTTTCTCAATATTTAGGGGAGAGTTGGGTATAAAACACGTCGTAGGGGAAGTACGATACGAGCAAAAAAATGAAATTTATTCTAAAAAAGAGAGCATACCTTTCTTAGCACTTTGGTATGGTCGTTAAGGTTGAATCATTAAAAAACATTCATAGAAATGGATACAATGTATACTTCGCAAAGTCACACAACACCGAAATGAACGTTTGAACTGAGCACATGACGTATCCGAGAGTATAGAACACTAAAATTTCAACAATCTGTCACTGTAAACCAGATGGCATCATTAGTTTTTGCAAAATTAGGTGGGTAAATTGCGTTTGTATTTCCATCAAAATTGCAATCTTTCAGTACAGCCGCTTTCTCTTTTAGTGTAAATATTCATTTACCACCAATGCCGTAATAACACAAACTATAATTGAAACTCAGAAATCTTATTAATATGACATATCAATGGTTTCAGTAGATTAATATAAAAATTTACAAAAGTAAAAAAAAATATTTTTCACGGTTGTTGAGTAAAGAGCATACAAATTTAGGATTAGACATAAGAATGTTACCAGTTTATCTAAGGATTTCTGAAAGAACAGAATATGTTGGCGCAATTTTCGAGACAGTTAGAATATACTCCAAATCATGACTTTTAAAAGCCTAACATATCACGAACGGCAATTGCACACTTAAACAGCAGGTTAAAAAAGTGAATTCCGTTTATTTTTTGTAACAAAACGATTGCAACAGAGAACACGCGCTTGGAAACATAGCTGTTGCCTAGCGCGAGCCTTGCGCCATCTATAGGACTGTTGATTTGACGACAGGTAATGTCCACGAATTTTATTAAAAACTATCACAACATTACCTACTCATGGAATTACCTTATTTTATTCTACAAAACATATACAGAGTGAGTCTTTTTGAATGTTTAGCATTAGGATCTCAGAAACTACTGGAGATAGAAAAACGCTTAAATGGGGAAAGATGCGCAGTTTTACGAGTTTGATTTAAAACTGCTTTTGTTTCTCCGATAACTTTCATGGCTTATTAGATATTCAAAGAAAACTAAATTTTACGATTTTCTTTAAACATGCTTAGCATCGTTAATAGTAATTTTAGAGAAAAAGTGTTCAGACAAAAGTTTTAGATAATTTTACGCCAAATAAAACTATATAGCTAATATTTTTTTTTCGTTCACCATTATCGAGTTATGACACAAACTTGTGTTTTTTTAAATGGAAACCATAGTTGGTTTTGACATCATTAAAAAGCTTATTTTTTGCTGATTACAATGATATAAGGTTTGATATGGTTATTTTAAAAAATAAAGAGGATATAGACATTTCTATTATTGTTCACTTTATAAGATATAAACTTTTAAAAAAAAAAGTTTGGTGTTTTGTATTTCAAAAAAAAAAAGCTTATTTTTTGCTGATTACAATGATATAAGGTTTGATATTGTTATTTTAAAAAATAAAGAGGATATAGACATTTCTATGATTGTTCACTTTAGAAGATATAAACTTAAAAAAAAAAATGTTTGATGATTTGTAATTCAAAAAACGAAAAATCTGAGTTACAATAGTGTTCGTTGGAGCAGTCGAGATAAATATACTAACATTGCTTTCACGTTGAGTCACAGAAGTGAGAGCTGTTAATTTTTATAATTTTTTTTTAATTAATTTAATTGTAACTTAACTATAAGCGGTGCAAACGGCCGTTAATCATAAGTTTGCATTGTCTATGGAATTTTCTAACGTAGAAAAGCGTGATATGGTTGAATGTTACATTCAGTGCCAGAAAAATTCTGCTAGAACTGCTGAAGTTTATTTTGAAAATTATTTTGATCGACGTCAGCCGTCGCTACCTACTTTTAAGAGATTATGGAATAATTTAGCAGATTATGGTTCGTTCGTTAAACCAAAATCAAAAAAAGGGATGCATGAAGATAGAGAAATAAACGTATTAGCATGTGTCGCTCAGAATCCATCTACATCGACCCGACAATAAATTTCAACAGAAATGAGCTCCTTTCAACGCACTATTGTCAGAGTGTTGAATAAGCATAAATTTCGTCCCTACAAACTATCAGTATCACAAACTTTACATGAAGGTGATAACATCAGACGAATAGCTTTTTGTACACGGTTTAAAGATCAGTGTCAAAACGATCCACACTTTTCAATGATAATATTATGGACTGATGAATCTCGTTTCACAAATTGTGGAATGTTTAATAGGCACAATGAGCACATATGGTCTCAAACAAATCCACTTCACGTTAAACATAGGAGACCACAAATTAAATTTGGGTTTAATGTTTGGTGTGGTGTTATAAGTTCTTCCTCCTTTTATTTTTGACGGATCACTAACTGGCAATCGTTATCTTAATTTTTTACAACAAGATTTCGAGGAAATGTTGGATAAATTAAACCCGAGCAATGCTGCAATGGTTTCAACATGACGGAGCGCCTCCGCACAATCAACTGAATGTTAGAAATTATTTAAATTTGAACTTTCCTAATCAATGGATAGGAAGAAATGCACCCATTGAATGGCCGGCTTGATCCCCTGATTTATCAGTTTCGGATTTTTTCTTGTGGGGTGTACTAAAGGACACAGTATAAAAAAGAACATATGAAACAATCGGCGATTTAAGAGACGCTGTCTTAGTTGCTTTTAATAACATCGATAGGCGTAAAGTACGCAATGCTACAAATTCTGTTGTGAAGAGATGCAATTTGTGTATTAATAATAATGGAGGTATCTTTGAACATTAATAATGATGTGTGCCCTTAATAAAAGTTCTTATAGTTTTCTTTTTATTACTACATAAGATTTCAAAATAAGTTTTCGTTTGGTTTGTATTTTATCAGTTCGAAATTCAATTGTTTTCCATAAAAACCATAAAATTGTCTATATCCTCTTTATTTTTTAAAATAACCATATCAAACCTTATATCATTGTAATCAGCAAAAAAATAAGATTTTTAATGATGTCAAAACCAACTATGGTTTCCATTTAAAAAAACACAAGTTTGTGTCATAACTCGATAATTGTGAACGAAAAAAAAATACTAGCTACATAGTTTTATTTGGCGTAAAATTATCTTAAACTTTTGTCTGAACACTTTTTCTCTAAAATTACTATTAACGATGCTAAGCATGTTTAAAGAAAATCGTAAAATTTAGTTTTCTTTGAATATCTAATAAGCCATGGCATGAAAGTTATCGGAGAAACAAAAGCAGTTTTAAATCAAACTCGTAAAACTGCGCACTGCTAAACATTCAAAAAAACTCACCCTGCATATTTTATAACACGTCACTTGTCCTACTGCTGACTATGACCAACAAGTCTGAAACATTTCCTTACCTATGGTTATACGAAAAAGGAAATTTATTTCTGTTCTCTGTATTAAATAGCAGGAAGAAAGTACGACCATATTATAGAATCATTTATTAATTTGGTCTTTATCCATAAAAAGAAATATGTAATTTCACACAAATACAAGATATTTTTCCAATAATTGTAGGTCTGATGTATATTTTATGTCTACTTTCTGTTATTCGTTTTTTTCTGGGTGTGAAGCAATCCATTCCAAAGCTCGTGCGATTAAATGCGGAATTGGTGGTGCCACCGGCAGGTGATTACCAACAGGTCGAAATCCATTTTCATCGGCAACGTATGATAAGGAAATTGTACCGCTGCCGTCCGGTGATTCGTACTTGAAGCTGCCCGTCACTCCAATCGGTGCTTCCGGAATATTTAGTCGCGTTCCTTTTTCTTCAGCGGAAATTCCATTGGGAGTTTCGAAACTAAGTAAAAGAAGGTGTTGTTAGTTAGGCAGATAGAGAATAATTGATTTTTATGGGTATTTGAAGTCCTAGATTTATCAATTTGAAAGGTCAGATTTGACACGAATCAGTAACTCTTTAGTTTTTAGATAAAGATATATTAGTAAGTAATTAGGACGTAAAGAATTTATATTATTATATTTATTTTTTTGAAATTTTGTATCTATTAATACACGTCACGAATGGCGGTAAAATTTCAAAACTAAAAATTAGAAAACATTAGTTATGTTTATAATAATTCATTTAATTATCAATTAATAAAATGTATCTTTCCAATAACATATATGTACAAACACACACATACTTCAATTTATTTTGTGTCATAATGATCTCCAATATTTATACTTCATGGAGATTACCTCAAAATTTTACTGCGTTAACGGGATTTGGTATGTGAACATGGAATGTCATGTTTGATAAATATTATTAAGGGTGATGTTTAGCAAAAAGTAGAGACTTGGAAACGATTAAAAAGTTGACGAACAATGCCTTGCATTGCCAGATAAAAAATCCCATCTTGTATACAAAATTTGTATACATAAGTTTTGAATACAATCATCAAAGTTGAGTGTTATGGGCTGACTTTAAAGCATGTTCAAATTATTTATATATTTCTTAAATTCTATATATATTATGTAGTGGGTGTTTCGCTATCGTCTTTGCCTTTGCTTTGATTGTAGAGATCTTTATATTGTATTTTCCTGTGTGGATATTAAATGTGTGCAACATTCGTTGCAAATCGTCTTCGCTTTCTGATAAGTGTAGCATCATCCTGTCTTGCCCTATCCGATATCCTGATCTAACCCTGTTCACTTCATCTATGATTTCGCCCATTATCGTGTTAAATAATAGTGGTCTGAGGCTGTCCCCTTACCTTATTCCAGCTGTGATTGCCAATTTCTCTCCTTAATATGTGGTTAACCTTCAGATGTGTTATATTTTCGGTGTTCAGGTCTTTTATTAGCCTTAAGTATTCCGATCAAGAGAACCTTTATTTACCATAATGAAGGTTATGAGTCGAAATGAATAAACTAGAATTCCCAGAATTTTACTTGTCGGGTCCGAGAGCGTCATTCTTATTAACTTTATTAGTTTACATGGTATGTGTAAGTTTGCTAAAGTTTCCAACATTTTACTTTCTTATATATTTGTCAAGAGTACAAAAGCATTTAGAGTTGGATTTGAAATATTTTTTGTATAAATGAAATTTAAAATTCGGACCGGAAGTAACACTTTTACTCTTATGGAAAAGCGATTTTTGCAAATATTTCGTAAATTATGCATTTTATATATATTTGTCAAGAGCACAAAAGCATTTAGAGTTGGATTTGAAATATTTTTTGTATAAATGAAATTTCAAAATTCGGACTGGAAGTAACACTTTTACTCTTATGGAAAAGCGATTTATGCACATATTTCGTAAATTATGCATTCTATATACATTTGTCAAAAGTACAAAAGTGTTTAGAGATGGATTTGAAATATTTTTTGTATAAATGAAATTTCAAAATTCGGACCGGAAGTAACACTTTTACTCTTATGGAATAGCGATTTATGCAAATATTTCGTAAATTATGCATTCTATATATATTTGTCAAGTGTACAAAAGTGTTTAGAGTTGGATTTGAAATATTTTTTGTAGAAGTGAAATTTCAAAATTCGAACCGGAAGTAATGTCTAGACATATGGAGATAAATAATTGCCAGAGAATTTAGAAACACAAAATAATATTTGAAATGGGTATTAGATTTTTAAGGAACGGAATTACTAGAAAATAACGATAATTTTAAATATTGAATTTTTAAACACGACTAATAATAATTAGTGACAAATATGTGAAGAAGTAATTATAGAGAATTCAAATTAATATGAAAGAAAATCATTATGGCAAAGCAATAAAATAAATAAAATAAATCTACAGGGGCGTTGCAAACGTAACACCTTAAGAACAGTTTATAACTGAATTTCTAGGATATATTATAATGAAGATACAATGGTATATTGAAGAAAATTACCTCCATTGATAGGATCCGTCTGGATTTATTTCATTAGATTGTCTAAAGATGGGTGGTGGTTGTGGGGCAGTTACAGGTGGGGGTGATGTAGGAGGAGAATTTGTTATGGTGGCAGCTGTTATTAGCTGTCTAGGTGGCGAGCCTGGGTCACTTTCAGGTGCTTCTCCTGCACCGACTGATACAATAAGGACCAAAAAGATCTGTAGCAATTAAAAAAAAATGTAATATTACATATTATACAATACATTTTTCTTACTATACCTTGCCTCAGAATAAGGAAGAGTGATTCAAATATCGCGCCAAAATGGTAAATATTTTTAAGAAGTACGCGATATCGGCCATATTTTATAACAAAACCAAACCTTAACCTAAGAATATTATCTTTCATTTTGTCTTATTAATTAATTTATTATGTTTTACTGTGTGTACTAAGTACAATCTGTGCCTGTAAGTACAACACGAATATTTGTAATAGTCAAAGCATACCGTTGAATTCTTGATCCAAACAGCATCAATGATTGGTATGAAAACAGTTTTAAATATGTACAACATTTTAACTCTACAAACTCCAAATATGGGAATTTGAAGAATGGTTTCAACTAGTATTATATAAAATTTCAGATAATGCTGTAATAGCTGAATACTTAGAAAAAATGATGTGGAATGGATTCATGAATGATATCGTAAAACTATTTATTTGTTTTGGAAATAGTGAAAATGAAAGTCATTTATTAAAGTCTAGAGTATAATAATATTTTTTGTATATTTAATAATAATAATAATAATAATATTCTTTATCGCCAACCGTCAATAAAGTGATGCGTTACCATAGCTTTTTACGGAGGTAAAGAAACACTTTATTGTACTGTACAATAATAGTATATTAAAATACAAGTTTCATAAGACACGATTTTTGCGCACGCGTTCAAGTTTAGAAAACGAGCCGCTAGGCGAGTTTTCTAAAGAACAAGTGCGCAAAATGTCTTATGAAACGTGTATTTTATACAATTTTTTCTATTTCGGTTATTAAAAGTTCAAAAAAGCTTAAAATAAGAGACATGTTTTGTTCGAATATTTTAGAAATTTTGCTTTCTTGAAGTTGGTTACTCTGATTTTTAAATAGAACGTTTTAAATATTTGAATATCGGTGGTGCTATATGTAATTGTGTTTAAAATTCAGACTGATTTATACAATAAATTATTTCAAATTATCAACAAAAGGGACGAAATAAATAACTGTACGCCCCCAGAGATTCGCATAATAGCAGAAGGCAATTTACAAAATCTTTCGTCCACAAACTCTCTACATATTTATCAAAACAAACTTTTATAACAGTTGTACTATTCAACATGGTAAGTAAATGTCAATAGTAGCATCCGAAAACTTATCATCCAACTCTGCTTAACAATTTATATTGCTAATTAGTAAGTGAAATGTTAGCATGTGTGCTTTTTATTCTTTGTACAATTTTATTGCACATTTTTGTTACTTTAAAGGCTTATATTTTGACATTTAAATATGATTTGGTTCCATTTTTTTTTTGTTACCAACTTCAAAAAAATAAAATTAGCGTGCGATAAAGTAATACTTTATGCAACCAAAACGGGTGTCGTAAAGTGAACTTTATAGCACCGGAATAGAAAAAGTACTTTACCTGCCGCTAATATCTGTCAGCGTAGCCATGACTGATGACTTTAAAAATAAATCGTTTGTCACTGTCATAAACTGTCATAAGTTATTATATCTTTATTTCTTAAATTAACAATTTTCACGGTTGGCGATAAAATTTTGTATGCACCACGTCAGTAAAGTACCTTTACCGAACTCGTCTGTTACTCGCCGCGCTCGCTTCACTCGCTTGGCTCGTAAATCAGACTCGTTCTGTAAAGTATCACTTTACTGACTTGTTACATAAATAACTATTATTGTAGCAGAAATTAACAATATATAAGAAAGTATAAACAAAGTAGAAATAACATCAATAAACAGGGTTCAAATTATGATTGTAAATTGGTTAAAGACAATATAATTTTATCAAATTAACCAAAATTTAATTTCAATTTAAAAAATCTTGGCTTGCATAGAACGTATGCTCAGTTAAGAGTCCCTTAACTTTTCTTTTAAACGCCGCGAAAGACCCAACGCTCCTGATCTTGCACGGCAACTTATTAAACAGCTTAGCACAGGAATAATATGGAGATATTTCAGATAGCCCTGTTTTAAGCTTTGGAAGGGCAAATACCACCATATTTTAAATGAAAATACATGGAAGCGTGAGTATTCCATTCGACTTAAGAACGTCTCTACACGAATCCCTCGGTCCCATGCCAAAAGCAGACGAATAATCCGTTTCTGTCCCACAACCTCCCAGTTGACTACTCGCCCCCAGATTAACGCGTTATAACTTAGGTTAGAATGAACCAAGGCGTAGTAAACGTTAAGCAAATTCTTGCGAGAAAGAGTGGGTCTTAGTTTTAAAATTGCGTAATAGGATTTATTAAGTTTACTACAGATATAGTCAAACTGCTTGTCAAAATTAAGATTAGCATCATAGATATGTCCCGAGGAACTTCGCAGATTACTCCCTGGGTATCCCCAAGTCCATCGAGAAATCTTAAAATCGCCACAGGTGAAAATAAATGTAGCATAATTTATTAAAGTAGATACTCAGACGATTTGCAATACACCATGAGGAGAATTGACGTATAACAAGAGTTATAGACTGTTGTAATAATTCTGAATTATCCGCACAGACAGCAATAGATGTGTCATCAGCAAATAACACCGTAAGACCTACCTCAGTCAAATAAGATGGCAAATCGTTGATTAACAACAAGAATTACAATGGGCCCTACACAGACCCTTGAGGCATCCCTGTTTTGAGATGGCCCACATCAGATCTATAACCGGATAGAACTACAGATATCCGCCTATCCCTTAAAAAGGATTCAAGTCACGATGACAACGGGTCCCCTATACCAGCGATGGTAAACCTTTTTGAGGCGTGGGTCAAATTTTGTTCACTATTTTTTTTAGCACTAGCTCGTTGGGTCACTAAGTATTTGAATGAAGAAGGGATAAAGAAAATCACATAAAATATGTATTAAAAATATTATTTATTAATATATTTATATATGTATACATATTTATAAATAAAGAAAAGAAATATTGCGGATAATGGAATAATGAAGTAAAGAATTTAATGGGTTAACTCCGCTGAAAATGCAACTGCGGACACGTGTTTCGAACTACTTGGTTCTCGTCAGCGCAGTGTAACCAAGGAATAGGATGGGATAACCTTGGAGCTGAAAAACATCAATCAGAGACATACACAGGGGACAGCCTACCAATTGAGGCTTCAGCTAGAGTGTCCTCGATATTGAGGATGAATCTAACGTCGCCGCGAGGTAGACATTTGTCCACCTGCACGCCATCTGAACCCACTGCGCTGACGAGAACCAAGTAGTTCGAAACACGTGTCCGCAGTTGCATTTTCAGCGGACTTAACCCATTAAATTCTTTACTTCATATTTATAAATATATAACATAAATCATTTAATGAGAAAATGTTGCTGTTGATTTTCAGATAATTTTTTAATATCAGGTTCATATTTCGTATTCATTAGTTTGACGCATTTGGCAGTTAATTCCCCTTCAAGTCTATTTCTATTAGAAGATTTTACAAAGTTCATTGAAGAAAACAATTTTTCACACGAATATGTGAACCCAAACATCGATAAAAGAGCATTAGCTAGTTTTTTCATTGATATAAAATTACTTGGTAAAGAATCCCACACGTTCAATATAATATTTTCAATTTCACTGTGAGATCACACAGTTTTCCTTCTATTTCTGAAATCAAGTCTTCAAATTTTGTTTTCCACACTACGCTGCTTCGAAATTCCACTAATTCCATTTCTAAGTTATCTATAGCTAGCCACGTGAATTCGATTAACTCCATTGCTTCAAATTCAGTTTTGTATGGATATAAAATAAAGTTAAATGTATTTTCCAAACATTTAAATTGATTGAATCTATCCTCAGAAGCTTGATTTATTGCCCGGAGAATCATTAAATATGTTTTAATTGCATTTTCTTGAATGTCGGCCGTATTTTCAAAAATTATTGTATTTTCAAAATGTTTTCTTAATTGCGAAAAATATTTCATAATTTTCATTTCTAAATCCTCACTAAAGATATCAAGTTATGCCATAAATATTTTAATATTTTCATACATGGTTAAAACAATTAATCCTTGCTCTTGAAGTTTTTATTCAGTTCATTAAAATGCTGAGTGATGTCGCATAAAAACATTAAATCATTTAACCAATGTACATTGGATAATTCATCGAAACTATTGTCTTTTTCAATTAAAAAGAGCCTAATTTCATCTAATAACGTTACAAAGTGATTAAGGACTTGACCGCAACTAAGCCATCGCACGTTGTTGTATGTCAAAATGCCACAATAATTGCATTCAATTTCCTCTAAGAATTGTGCAAATAGCCGTTTATTAAGAGCTCTTGCGTTTATAAAGTTAATGATTTTTATTACAACTGACATTACACTGGAAAATGTTTTTAATCCATGTATCGCACATAAAACTTTCTGGTGTATTATACAATGAAATTCGATCAGAGAATGTGAAATATTTTGCTTAAGATACCGAATAAATCCAGTGTTTTTCCCTACCATACTAGGTGCACCGTCTATTGTTACAGAAACTATTTTCTGAAGGTCAATATTCATTTCTTTAAATGCAATATCAAATTCTTTAAAAATATTGTAACGAAATGTGTTTACATTAAATAAAAGAATCAGATCTCTCGGCGCGATAAAAACGAAATTGTCACACGCAAAAAAAAGGGACAGACCGAGCAACGTATAAAAACGCTCTTATGTACACACTGCCATAAATCATCTCTCTCGCTGCTGGTAAATATCGTAAATGCAGTGAGTCATCTCACAGATGTGCGACGTAAGCAAGAAAAAGTCTAGATTTCCCCTGGTATATTGCAGAATATGCTAGTACTGTTCGAGAACATTTCATGCATGGTATATAAGGCGACTGAGTCACCGGGATTCAATTCATTACGGAATTCATTACGGGATTCATTCATTGCGGGCGGAGTAGTTCGAGATAAAGAAAGTCCTTACGTAGTGGTAGCGTAGAAATAAATATAGTAGTGCCGTCTTATATAAATAGAACTGTTATATAAATAAATACGGACATATTAGTAGTAGTAAATAAATACCTGTGATAATTAAATTGTAGTAGTTTAAGTGTGTTAAGTTAGTTTTATGTTTTTATATTGTTAAATAATTTTAAGTACATAAATATACAGACTGTTTTTAAATAAATAATTGCACGAGTTGTTTATTGGAACCCGAAAACGTTACAATATCAAGACCGGTTCACTTCCCTTTCAACGTTATTAGATTTATTAACTCTTCTTTCATTATATTTCCTGATTTATACCGAGCAAAAACTGCTAATTGTGCATAACCATTTACATCATTACTCTCATCTAAAGCAATTGAATAAATTTCTGCATAATTTAAGTCGTTATGCAATTGCGAAAAAATATTTTTTCTAATTCTATTACTCGATCCTTAATTGTATTTCGACTTATAGGAAACTCATTTATACGCTTTATAATCAAGTCTTTTTCTTTAAAATCAGCAAACAATGTAGGACTACATTCTAAAAACGCTTTTTTTTTACAAATTCTCCTTCTGAAAGAGTTTTTCCCGTGGCGAGCAATGCAATGAGCAACTTGAAAACTAGCAGCTGTAATGTTGTTTTTTGGAACCAAAAAACTTTTTAAAACACTGCTTTGAGTAAAATTCTCTTTTTTCTTTTGTAAAAAAAATATGTTTTCCTTTCTTCATCTGTTGACATTCTGAGATTAGAATGCAACGTTTCAAAATGTCTTTTTTATATTATACATACGTGGTCACTTTTTCATTACAAATAATGCACATAACCATTTTATTCCTTTCAATTACACCATATTTATCAAACCATTCAGCTTGATATGGTCTTGAACTTGTATCGACTGGTTTCAATTTTTTAACCGCCGACATAGTACAGGGATACAATTAAAAATATTTGTATTTAGAATACAATAATTTCAGAAATTTTTTTTATTAACATGCGACCTAATATACAAACACAATAATACACATTACTTTTAAATGCGTTCGAAATGGACCCCACTTATGTTAGTTCAGCACTCGTACTGACTACTACTGACTGGTGACTAGTACATTCCCCCCACTCTATGAAACAACGAATGTGCGCGTCAAGTTCCACAACACTGGTATCGTGATACGATAGAAATAGAAAATAAGCTAGCCCATGTCCACTTGGAAGTATTTGTTTTTCATATAAAAAATTAGCCATTATATTAGCCCACGGCCGTTTCGTGTTAATCGCGTCGGAAAAGACAGCTTAACCAAATCACAATGGTTACGCGCCAAACCGTCAAAAATCGACGAAAATTGGCAAAACGGAAAAAAGCACTCGTTAATTTATAAAAACCAATGAGTTAAAAAGCTTGCGTGGATCAATGTCTGACCTACGGGTCATAGGTTCGCCATGCCCGCCCTATACTAATTGTCCACAATTTGTCGACGATATACTCACTATGAAGCCTGCCAAATGCGCGTGATAAATCGAAAAATAATCCGGCCGTATACTTCCCCCCGCATCAAGGTTATCCCATATGTATTTCATAAACTGAATCGATGCGGTTGCACTGGAGCGATCCTTCCGATAACCATGTTGTGAATCGGAAAGAATACTATATTTGTCTAAGTAACCGAGGATTTTACTGCAATATTTGTTTAATAAATTTTAAAATCATTTTACATTTTAATTTTACTATCAATAATTATATAAGTATCAATAAATGAATGTGTATGTACATAATTTTTTCATATTTACAAGAAAATTTCATGATATGTTTTCATATGCTCCAGTATATTGACCAAAAGAGGTTATGTCTAACATTGCATTCAAATTTAATTTTTGAAATATTTTACATATTAATCCAAAAAGCCACTTTTAGAATAATTGCATTATACACATTCTTTACATTTATTAGAAAATAGCACTTAAAACTCCCAGGTCAAATACCTCGGAAGCGGATATTTGAATTCTGTATAGGGCGGTTATTATATGAATATATATACGGCGCTGCAATAGAAAAAAAAAATTTTAACCGCAAAAATCTTCATTTATTTTTTATTTGAAAGAGTATTAAAATTAATGTGGATTTTATTATCTGTGTTAGTTTCCAAAATTTAACGATTTCATAGTTATAGTAATCCAATTGTTGTCTTTATTTTGTTTAAATATTTAATTTGTAGAGAAAAATAACATCAAATATATTCACAATTCTTGCTATTATAGTTACTTCACAATTTAAATTTTATAGTTAATTCCTTTTTATTAATTCCACTTCATAGGCACTGTGTTATATGTATGTAGGTATACATGTTTTGATAATTTAGGAAGTATTTTGACATAAGTGACATTTGCTCGATTACTAATTGTCTTATAATTAGCTTCATTCAAACATTTACTCACTTTACGTTGAGATTGTATTACAAATATGGTTTTACACACAAATGAAGGCAAACTGTATATGGTTTTAATTTATGGAGAATCCCGTAGGAATGCATCTGGAGCAGTGCGATTATATGCTCTACGCTTTCCAAACAAGCCTTTACCAGATCACAAATCGTTTATAAGTTTGTGTGCAAATCTCAGAAATTACGGCAGCTTCAAAAAACAAAAACAATTAAGGCAGAATAGAGTGAGAGATGATGAAATTACGCCAGCGGTACTACAAACAGTTAATAATAATCCACATACATCAATACGGCAACTAAAAAAATGAGGTGTGGCCACCACATGGCTTTCTTATACGTATGAGCGTTTCAAATTATAGAATTTTAAGAATTTTTTTATACAAAAATTATTCAAAATCTTATTCTAAGTACTTCTATTCTCTTAATAAATCTCCATAGAATGCATACTTTGCAAGATATCAAAAAAGTGCTACTCGCTAAGAGTAAAGATGCTACTTCCGGTCCGAATTTTGAAATTTCATATATACAAAAAATATTGAAAATTCAGTTCTAAATACTTTTGTACTCTGGATAAATATATATAGAATGCATAACTTACGACATATTTGCAAAAAATCGCTATTCGATAAGAGTAAAAGTGGTACTTCCGGTCTGAATTTTGAAATTCTTTTTATACAAAAGATATTGAGAATTATGTTTTAAATACTTTTATACTCGTAACGTACTTGTTTCAAAAGCATGACTTGCGAAATATTCGCAAAAAGCTGATTTTCGATAAGAGTAGAAGACCTACTTCCGGTAGGAATTTCGAAAAACTTTATAAAGAAAATTATTCTCAATTTTAATTTTAAGTACATATGAATTCTTTATAAATTTGTATGAACTTAGTAGTTGACTAAATATTTGCAAAATTCGATTTTTTCACAAAAGTAAACTGCTACTTCCGGTCTACCGATTTTACTGAAAATTTGATCAGATCTCAAGATTGAGATTATACACGTAAATACAAAATTTGGAATTGATATCTGCAGCGGTGTGACCGCTATCGTGGTCACAGGCAGACACACAGACATTTATTAAAAACCACTTTTTCGGTATCAGGGTATCTCAAAACGTGGACATCTGCAAAAATCTCGAGGTCGAAAATTTTCATCATCACAATACTTCCTTATACTACGTATAAGAAAGTAAAAACAGCGTGATCTATATCTAACCCCTTGCCCTAGGATTCTAGAAGAAAATAAATTCTTTCCGTATAAAGTTCATTTAGTGCACCATCTAAGAATAGGAGATAATCAACGCGGACTCGATTTTCTGGCAGAATTTTCTGTAATGTTAGCGGAAAACAATAACTTTATAAATCAGATCATGTGGAGTGACGAACGTCGTTTTCACAACAATGGTACTTTAATTAAGCATAATGCTCGTTATTGGTCAGAAGATAATCCTAGGTGGATAAGGCAAGCAAGAAATACAACAGTTTTTTGGCGTAAACGTTTGGTGTGGAATTTTGAACGGAAATATCGTAGGCCCCTCCTTTTATCATGAAACATTAGCTGGTGTGCGCTACTTACAACTTCTGCAAAATCAGTTACCACTGCTTTTGGAAGATGTACCAATAGAGCTGCGAAATAATATGTGACTACATCAAAATGGGGCACCTGCTCATAATGCCAAAATAGTTATTTTTTTCTTTTTAGGTTATTTCTAAGCTTAAGTTTACAAGAAACCCATATGTGCGACCTTTATAAAAAAATGTTTGCAAGTATTCAAAAAATTAGTAGAAATACATCGTTAAGTGTTTGCGGAAAAGAACACTAATAAGGCGATATACTTTATGTAGGAATCAAGAAGGCAACAGTTTTGAACATCTTCGTTAGTTATATCTGATCCGTTTAAATATTTAAACAAAATAAAGACAAAAAGTAAATTTTTTTTCTTTCTTTAAACACTAATATCTATGAAACCGTTAAATTTTGGAAACTAACACTAATAAAATTTCCATTGATTTTAATACTCTTTTAAGTAAAACACAAATGAAGATTATAGTGATCAAAAAATTATTTCTATCGCAGTGCCATCTATATATTCACATAATAAAACACAATTGTGACAGCAAACTAGAGTCGATCACATTCTTTAGTAACTGCTTCTTACAAAATTCAAATATCTTTATCCGTTTCCGAGATATGTGACCTAGGAGTTTTAAGTAGTCCAGCACTTATATTAAAATTTAAAATTGAATTACTACATTCTCAATTGGTTAGATATCATATCAAATTGTTCGCTACATTTTAATTTATTTGTTCTGGGTTTTAGGAAAATATTTGAATCACTCCTTATCCTGAGACGCGGGGTATAGGATAATGTAATACATACCAATCTGTCCATTTTACAGTACTGCAATAACACAAATATCAACTAACGACGACTGAAATAGTACTTGCATTTATATAGTTTCAAAAAAATTAATGTGAGAAGGAGAAATCGTTTCTGGTGGAGTGTGACAATAAAAAAGGTCAAAAGTTGTACATGAAAATAGGAGTGCGTCATAGTGCGTTATTTCAAATAATTAAATCTAAATATAATTTATTCAATAACACACACAGCCGAATACTAAATTACGATTAGTAATTTGGTATATCAGTTTTGATTCATCATAAAACATATCACATAAGTACTGTAACGTGGGGTGACTTTAGCAATTTTAAAATAATTTTTTTGTCATCTTGTTTTTCAAATTCGTTTCAAGTACACAAAAGCAAACCTGTCCGTGAATATATTAATGACATGAGATGCGAATTTTGAAAAATTCCAGTCAGCGATAAGAACCACACATGCTCCGAAAGTACTTACATGGGCGTTACTACTATAGATGTGCTAAACTCGCTTCATTTTGAAATCAGTTCTGCCGATTTTGAGTTGAAAATAATTTTGGATATGGGCTGACTTTCATAACTCTATTTGTAGAAAAACCTAACTCATGCGTTACAAATAATTTTATTATTATTTTTATTGCAAATATGTAAAAATTGTTCCAAAAAACTCAACCACATCCACTTTAGGCTTAAATGTAAAAAAAAGTTTGGTTTTCTTCTATCGCCGGAGTTGACAAAACAGCAATAATATTTGCAATAGGACTTCTTCTTTCTTCTTTTGTAGCGTGGATCAAGGAATGAATTTATGTTCTTTGTCCTACATTTTTTCTGCATAAATGATCAATGTAGTGAATTATTTGGTACATCAAAAACGACAGGGAAGGGAGGCGGTCTTTTTTTTTAAGCGACCGGACTAGTACAGTCAGATCTCTCAGAAAAGGTGGTTTGCACCTGTGGTATCGGATAATATTGTTTTCGCTGCCACCAAATGTAAACTATAGTTACATTAATTAAATATAATATTTATATTATTTTTTGCCGCTCAGGTGTCACGTGCTGTTGAGTAACGCGTGGAGCTGTTTAAGTAACTGTGATCTCTTCGAGCGTGGGGTGTTACGGGATTGAGATAAAGAAAACATTTATCTTTAATAAAACTAAGTATTTAATAGTACCAAGGTACTTTTTCATACAATACAATAAACATTACACGATACGATAAAACATTAAACAAATAAACAAAACTAGAAGAATGTACTTGGAGCTATCTCGGCCTCTGAAGTCTTATTTACGCAAAGCTACATTCATCCCGCTGATGATTTTCCGTAAATTCAACATTAAACAAATCAAAACAAAAATATTAAACGACTCGCCGACCTTACTTTCATCTAGCCTACCGTCTACACCACCACAAATTAAACAAACTAACAAACCAAATATCACTAGTGAATTTAATTATTTGCTCCAATAGGTTGAACACAATTTAAATAACGCAGAAGAAAGAAACAAGAACAAAAAATTATAAAACACGATTTTATATTTCAGTTTATAAATGAAATGTGATTCGAACATCTAAAGTCAAAGGATTAGAATACAAGAACTACAAAAACAAAACGGTACCTGCCATAACTCCAAATCTTAACATGAATCTTTGCAGATAAGTTCTTTGTAATTAACTTCTTCTAAATTGATGTTTCTGCTTCGCGCTGAGTTAATTAATTAGGAAATTTTATCACAAAAATTTGCCCACGATGAGGTTTGAACTCATGACCTTCTTAATACCAGTAAGACGCGCTAACAAACTGCGCCACGAGGGCCTGAGTTCATATCTACTTAAACGTCTTGATCTCTTCAAGTAACAGTTGAAATAATACATCTTTATCCGGCAGTTCGGAAATGAATGCGTAAATTTGAATTTTAATTATTTTTAAAATTCTAATATATAATAATTAAAATTCAAATTTACACATTCATTTCCGAACTGCCGGATAAAGATGTATTATTTCAACTGTTACTTGAAGAGATCAGGACGTTTAAGTAGATATGAACTCATGCCCTCGTGGCGCAGTTGGTTAGCGCGTCTTACTGGTATTAAGAAGGTCATGAGTTCAAATCTCATCGTGGGCAAATTTTTGTGATAAAATTTCCTAATTAATTTACTCAGCGCGAAGCAGAAAAATCAATTTAGATATTTCTATGCTGAGAAAAACAGAGTTTTAAAAATAATTAAAATTCAAATTTACACTTCTTCATTGCGGTATAATTTTTCAATATTACTTTATTTTAGCTGTGCTATGAAATGTTCTGCTAAAATAAATGTCGACATGAGTGAACGTATTTTCAAAAGTTTTTATGGCTTGCCTAACAAAGACTCACAAGATCTTTATCTTCAGAGTACAGTAACGGTTGTGAATGTTAAACAGGAAAGAAAACGTAATCCTGAAGGAAAAAAAGGGACGTATCATATGAGTACTCTGTCCAGGTCGATGGCAAAAAGATTAAAGTTTGTCAAGGAGCATTGTTGAACATACACACCGGTCTTACTGCTGAAAGAATGAAGAGGATTAAATTACTATTAAGAAAGAATCAAACACTTACTGACAAGAGAGGGAAACATTTTAAAGGAAATGCTGTATCAGCCGATGTTATAAATTTGATCAGAAATCACATTTCTTTATATCCTGTAATGGAATCGAATTATTCAGGAAGAGAATTCCAATACCTTGATACCAAACTGAATGTAAAGATAATGCATGAAATGTTTTGTACAAAATATCCCTATACAAAAGTCAATTACTATGTTTATTTAAAAGTCTTTCACGCCAATATTAATTTGCACTTTGGACGAACCCAGGTAGGTACTTGCAATAAATTCGAAGAATAGAGTTTAAAAATAAGAAGTACTTCTCTAGGGGATGCAGCCAAAAAGGCTGCCGTCGCTGAAAAGAAGGTTCACGAACGCCGTGCAAAGAAATTCTATAAAGCCATTCAAATTTCTACTAAAGAGTGCAAGGAAAATCAAGAACTTGCAGCAATCTCATTCGATTTTATGCAAAATTTGCAGTTGCCTATACTTCCTGTGCAAGACATGTTCTACCTAACACAGTTAAGCGTCTCGGTATTTGGTATTCATAATATAAAAACCAACGAAGCTTTCCTTTACGTATATCCAGAAAATGTTGCCAATAACGGTCCAAATGAGCTAGCATCATTCTTAATGGACTACATTAAAAATTATGTACTAGATGAAATTAAAGAACTGCGGCTCTTTTCGGATAACTGCCCTGAGCAGAATAAAAATCATTGCATTGTCAGATTATGTATGTCTTTAGCAGAAACGGGTCGGTTTAAAAAGGTGCAGCAATTTTACCCAATTAGAGGACATTCGTTTCTACTCTGTGATAGGGATTTTTGTATGATTAAAGGAAAACTACGGAGATTTGACCGAGTTTACAATTTACATACCTACACAGAAATTATTCTACAAGCCAGCTCACAGAACAAGTTTACAGTAAAATATGTTCAAAACGACGAAATTCTAGATTTTAAAGCTTGGTGGGCAGCGTATACAAAAAAGAGGGCATCTCCATGGAAACAGAAAGATTTCCGAGAAACGTGCGGATGACATAGTCCATTTCAAAATTACATCATTTCGTGCATTTACATTCAAAACCTGGTTGCGTAAAAGCTTCCGAGTTGATTGATGGAATGTTATGGCAGACATTTTCATTAAGAAATCCTAGGAGAACAGACAATGAAAGAATCCAGTGGCCAGAAGTGAGGGCGTATAGCGTAAACGTTCCAATACTGGAAAGCAAAGTTCAACATTTTAAAAAATTACTGCAATGGATAGATGAAGAACATAAACCCTTTTATGAGTCTATAATCAACTCTAACAAGACCAGAACCCATAAAGAAAATGCTTCCACCTCAGCAGGGTAATTAAAAAATCTTTCTCATGTGTGAGCAAAGTTGAATTTTTTCGTATATTGCAGAAAGACCTTATGTCAGAATTTTCAATTTCTTTTCGAAAGTTACTTTCAAGTTTGACAACATATTTTATATTCTATAATGTAAACAAATATGATATTAAAGATGTTTGCTAATAACACCTGTAGTTTTTTTGTTTTTGTAAAATTGAAGCGTTTTTCTTCGTCTCCTGAAAATTTGCATAAAGTGACTTATGATGTTTTAGCAATTGTGATTCAAATACAATACGATGTGTATAATATAAACATAATACACTGTCTTTAACATTTACTAAACGATAAAGTTTGGGCCTGTATAAAAATTTGAGTGCTTTCAAATTTCAAATATATTGAAAAAGACAATAATCCACACAATGAAAAGGAATAGCTACAGAAAAATAAAACCTCAAAAATTGCTTTAAACACTATCCTTCCCACAAACAGTGACGGTTCGGACGCAGCTCCTTTTTTGTTGTTAAAGTTTGGATATAATAATCGAAATATGATGTGGTGTACCTGTAGTTTCCTAAATTGTTTTATTTTGTGGATGACCACTCAATATTCGTTTATTTTGTATATACATACATAACTTTGCCGATGTTAACACGATGGCAATTAAATCAATCTGCAGATGACAACGGTGTAATTAAAGAAAATCGGGTAATTACTTTCTTATACGTAGTATAAGGAAGTATTGTGATGATGAAAATTTTCGACCTCGAGATTTTTGCAGATGTCCACGTTTTGAGGTCCCCTGATACTGAAAAAGTGGTTTTCAAAAAATGTCTGTGTGTGACCACGATAGCGGTCACAACGCTGTAGATATCAATTCCAAATTTTGTATTTACGTGTATAATCTCCCTCTTGAGATCTGATTAGTTTTTCAGTAAAATCTGTAGACCGGAAGTAGCAGTTTACTTCAGTGAAAAAGTCGAATTTTGCCAATATTTCGTCAACTACTAAGTTTAAACAAATTTATAAAGAATTCATATGTACTTAGAATTAAAATTGAGAACAATTTTATTTAAAAAGTTTTTCGAAATTCCTACCGGAAGTAGATCTTTTACTCCTATCGAAAATTAGTTTTTTGCAAATATTTCGCAAATCATGCTTTTTAGACAGGTACGTTACAGGTATAAAAGTATTTAGTACATAATTTTCAATACCTTTTGTATAAAAAAATTTTCAAAATTCAGACCGGAAGTACCACTTTTACTCTTATCGAATAGCGATTTTTTGCAAATATGTCGTAAGTTATGCATTCTATATATATTTATTAAGAGCACAAAGATATTTAGTGCAAGATTTGCAATATTTTTTGTATATATGAAATTTCAAAATTCGGACCGGAAGAAACACTTTTACTCTTAGGGAGTAGCACATTTTTTCGAATATCTTGCAAAGTATACATTCTATAGCGATATATTAAGAAAATAGAAGTACTTAGAATAGGATTTCGAACAATATTTGTGTAAAAAATTCTTAAAATTGTATAGTTTAAAACGCTCATACGTATAAGAAAGTCGTATGGTGGCCACACCTCATTTTTTTTATATTGTAAAGAAATTTTTTGTATATATGCTGAACCAATCAAGACAACTATACAGGCTGTGTTAATTATCTTACTTCCTGTCCATTTAATTGAAAAATATTTCAAGTAAAAAAGAAGACGAATAATTAATAGTATTATGCGTTATAATAATCTGTATTAAGAGATTCATATTAAATTTGTATAATACTGCTTATTAAATTTTTTTGTTGTCACTATACGTAATACAAAATTTAATACCTAGTGTTATATTTATAATAGCCTGTATTATACAGTTTCCTCTGTGTATTACTATGTATATCTGCGATATCTTTTTGTTCATTTATATTCACATAATTGAAACAAGACTTTATTGTTTTATCCATATTCAATGACAGGAAAAAACAAAGACAATATTTTAGGTTAATTTATTGGTTTCGCCTTTATCCACAGATAATTAATTAATCTCAAAGGGACACAAAATATTTTTACAGTAATTGTAGGTCTGATGTATCTTTTATGCCTAGTTTATGTCATTCCTTTTTTTCTGGGTGTGAAGCAATCCACTCCAAAGCTCGTGCGATTAAAGGCGGAATTGGTGGTGCCACCGGCAGGTGATTACCAACAGGTCGAAATCCATTTTCATCGGCAACGTATGATAAAGAAATTGTAGGACCCTCCAATGATTCATACTTGAAGCTGCCCGTCACTCCGATGGATGCTTCGGAAATCTTTAATGGCGTTCCTTTTTCTGCAGCGGAAATTCCATTGCTGGTTTCGTAACTAACGAAACAAACCTTTAATTAGTGGCAACTGTTAAGAAAACTATTGATTAACTTACAATTGTCACATTAGGACACAGGATTAAATATTATAGGTTCGACAAACGTGTTTCAATATTCAATATTAGATTGCAGGTATAACGTATTAATTTAACTGAATTCCTAGTATGATATGTAATAACGAAGATGCAATGGCTTACTGAAGAAAATTACCTCCATTGATAAGATCCGTCTGGATTTATTTCATGAGATTCAATAAGGATACGTGATGGTGATGGTGCAATTGAAAATGTCACAGGAGTATTTGTTATGTTTAATATCATAGTGCGTTGTTTTGGTTGCTCATGGGGTGGTGAGGCTGGGTCTGGTAGATCAGGTTCTTCTCTTGCAATGACTGATCCGATAACCAGAAAGATCTGTAGCAAATTAAATAAAAATGTAATAGTACATATTATACAATAGATTTTTCTGAGTGCACTATACCTTGCCTTAAAATGAGAAGAAGTGATTCAAATATTGCGCCAAAATCGAAGGTACATATTTCTAAGAGATTTCATTGGTTCTTAAGTAGACATATTTAATATGGAAAAATAAGTACGCAATATCCGCCGTATTTTATAACATAAGCAATCCATTAACAGTGAACATTATCTTACATTATTGCTGTGATTTATTATACTTTACTTTGCTATTAAATACAAGCTGGAGGTTTAAGTACGTCAAAAACATTAGTGAGCAGGCAGATCAAAGCATACCGCTAATTCACCACCCAAGCAGTGTCAACGATTGGTACATCTATGTCGATGAGAAACAGTTTTTAATATATACAAAATGTTAAAGCTGCGAACTCGTAAAGATGGAAACAATAGTAATTGCAATAAATATCTTCAAGACACTAGGTAAGATATAAGTATTACTTCGATTACAATATACAGGATGTTTTCAAAGTTGAGTCATTTATTTTAACAGGTTGTACAACTCGTAAAGAGAAGTCAGTTTAATAAAAATTATTTATATAAAAGTTGCAGAATAATAGAGTTACAGCAATAGTAGTTGCTAGTTACAATAAAAATGAGAAAAATGCATGTTCACTGGTAGAATGTATCCCGTTGTTACAAAAGTTGTTCATAATTATCACCATTAGTTCGGTTAGCTCAAAGTCTAGCTCGGAGTATCCGTGACTCACTAACTAACTAACATCCCGTATTATAAATATGTATCTATTATAGGATTGGCAAAATCAACTGTAAACCGCATAATTAAAGAATAGGAACAGATAAATTAAGATATTTTAAAGGAAGAGTAGGCATTTCATCAAATTCTAACATATTCACTGCTAGAATTTGATGAATATGTCAAATGATACTTTTGATTACAGTACATTTAATCAAAAAAGTCACTACTGTACAATAATTGTATTAATTTAAACTGTTTACATATATTAGAAAAAATATTAAAATACAAAACTGAATTACTACATTCTCAATTGTTTAGATGTTATATCAAATTGTTTACTACATTTTAAGCTACGTGTTCTGGGTTTTAGGGAGATATTTGAATGACTCAATCTTATTAAAAGACATGTTATACTATAATATAATACATACCAATCTGTACATTTTAACGTATCAAATTAACACGTATATCAACTAAGGACAATTGACGTAATACTTGCATTTATATAGTTTCAAAATAAACAATGTGAGAAGGAGAAGTCGTGGTCGTCGGTAGAGTATGTCAGTAATAAATGTCAAAAGTTATATACGAAGATACGAATGCATTAGAGTACGTTATTTTAAACACTTAATTGTAAATATAATTTATTAATTAACACATACAACAAAATACAACAAAATTAAGATAATAAATTTGTCAGTTTTGATTCATCATAAAACATAACACGTACTGTAACATGGGGCTAAGTTAGTGATTTTGAAATTATTTTTGGTCATTTTGTTTTTCAAATTTGTTACAAATATACAAAAGAAACTTACACTTGAAATGAGTCGTCCTTGGTCCATGCTCCTGAAAGTGCTTTGTATGAAGCGTTACTATTATAGATGGGTCAAACTCGCTTTATTTTGAAATCGGTTCTGCCTATTTTGTGCTATTAATAATTTTGCATGTGGGGTGACATTCATAACTCTTTTTTTTTAGAAAGTAGCATATCATCTGATACAAATAATTTTATTATTATTTTTTATTCGGTTTGAAATCGGAGAAAGCAAATATCCGATTGCAAACCAAACACTTTCGTCCAGAAAAAGATGAGTGCAACAAAAACAACCCATCTTGGGACAATAGGACAGCAAATACAAGGCGTTTCTTAACGAGAAAAACCACAACATATTTTAGTAGTTTAATATTTAAAGAGTGATAACGTATATTTATCGGCTCTGCATATAGTGCAGTGTCGAAAAGTAAAACATTGTTATTTATTATTGAGACATACTGAATTGTGATGATAAAAAGTATTAGTGAAATACATCCATAAATCATTTGTCAAGTGGGTCAACATATATAAAACAACAAAACTACGTCATACCATAAGTTCTATATTTGCCGAGTTGAATTTAGAAGGATAGAAAAAACGGTAAAGTGTTTCGTATGTGTGGAAGAGAGACATGGCAAATGCGCTGCAGTCAGTGACGACACAGCTAAAAAGTTGAATGAAACGGATATAATTACATATGTATGCGATATTTGAGTGGCTTAATTTCAAAACCCACTAACCCCTGAACATATTTTTCAGAAAACGCGAAAGTTTGCTACTGGTCACAAAATAAAGATATTAGAATTCTGACTATAGAATTTGGTAAGCAGTAACATAACACTTAAAAGGACTTTTGCGGAAAATCCTACTTTAACTTTTTTTTTGAAAATCTATAAAAAAAACCTCTCGGATTTAGCTGTTTTTGGAAACTAACCTGTATTGAGGGGATTTTGGCTTTAAAATACATGGCCTTACAGTAGTTTAGGGTTTATTTTGCGACGTTAGCTTCACAAATCAATTCAGCTGCTGAAGTATATAACATTCTCGCGTTCTTTATTATTTTTTATTTATTTATATATTTGTTTGTCATATTGTTGATACAGTGTTCTTGTTATATACACATTTATTTAAATTAATTTGATATTTTATAACAAATGTGATAACTACCACAAGATGACTCAGATGTGATAATCATCTGTAATGTTATAATTACAGATGAGTAAATATATTATTATTATTATTATTAAATGAAAAATAAAATGGAAAATTAAAAAAATGAAAGTGTTTTATATCTTATTTATTATATTTTGTAAGAACAAACACTATACAACATTAGTTTTCGTCACTATTTGCAGTTTCTACTCCCTTTCCAAATCTTCTTACAATGGTTTTGTAATAGATAAGATTTTCTTTTTCAGCTTTCTTTTTTCCAATCAATTCCAAATCGACATTTTTTTACTTCTTTAACGTTCAGTTCAACTCTGTTTAATTATGTTTCTTCTGAATTTATACAAGAAACTTGTTTAACTCTCTTGACTTATATTCTTCCAAAGTGCATAAGAATAATCGTATATTCTGTCATATAAACCATGTGCCTTTAAATCACATCCGATCCGACAAAAGGTCGTTAAGTAGAAAAATTGTTCTACCAATAAATACCAATCCGATAGCAATTCTTCTCCATAAAAAAACCAATCAAACAAAAAGTCCGCAATCGACGATGCTTATAGATATATTAATCTACCCAAATTATTGAAAGAAGGTTCCGCGATTCAAAACACACGATGTTAAGGTTAAAACAGAAAATGACATGACATGTACACGAGGTATCAAATGACAATCAGCGAGATGAAAAGCCGGTAAACAACAACAATATCAACTTAAAGAAAATATTCTTACAGAGCCAAGATTAAACTTGAATTTCAATTTAAAATGTTACTTAATTATTAAGAAAGAAAATATCAAGATTATTCTATTTTAAACAATCTAAATTTGCAGATAACCGTAATAACAGCTTATCGACTAAAAGAGAACGTACTTAAGTAATTCATACACAGATGACGCTACTATACCAAAATATACAAGAGAGAAAATTACAAATTTTTAAACGAGTCAAAACTGTACTAATTTAACCAAGAATAGTAATAATAGTTAATTAAAGTAAAAGTAATTAAGCCTGTGATTTTTGAACCGTTACAATTATGAAATCCGAAGGTAATAATTCCTGGTGCTGAAGAAGATGCTATTGACGAAAACAATGAAAAAGTGATAAGATGGTGTTTTCCTTTTGTAAAGTACTGGGTTCCTAGCTTTAGATTGCAATTAACACTAAAGCCTTTTCGTGCTTTGCAGACTGATCAGTAGTATTTGTATCAAGAGAGAACGTGGTGCTAAATTAACCTTTCATTTTGAACTCCCCACCACCTGGAGCATATCATTCACGAGCATCTTCGCTGGGTGACCGGAATAATAATGCTGATTTCTTTGCATATATTAGCCTAGCCGACTTGATTTATGTAAACTTTTGTTGGTCCCTGAGACTAGGGATAATAGTTTTGATGTGTGTGTAATTATACTTAGCTAAACTCTCAATTTAGTCTTTGGCTTTAAAAATAAAATAATTCGGTAGCAATATCTTGCTTTCGAAGATGGCATTAAAATAGAAAACATACGTCTGAACTTAAGCCATGTTATCATACTCGTAACAAAACCTTAACTTTTGAAAATTAATTTGACAGTGTCATCGTGACATCAATAAATAGGTCACTTGATTTAAATATACAATAAAACAACAAGTTCAGCTGGTACTCAAGATTTTATTAATAAAAGGAAGGCGAAATTAAGCAAGCGTTGAAATTGCTGTCCATTAATTTCAATTCTCATGCCGTTAAATGCACTTTGCAGCATTGCGGACGTTATTAATGCACATTGTTCAATAATTCTTTGCTTCAGATTTTGCAAATAGCAACAGCAATTTTAAACAGTTTTTTTTTTCTTTAGATGAGGAAACACGAAGAAGTTCATTATTGTGAAACAAGGTGATAGTGGTGGAAATTAAACTTCCATCCGATCGTCAAAAAATGCACGAAGAAAAGCAATATTTTCTTGTGTTGTGTGTGCCGCTGCACCATCTTGCTGGAAGTAACCATATTGTATTCATCTTTGTGCAGCTGTTCAATAAATTCATTCAAAATATTTCTATATTGCACAGTATTAATTATAAAATTTAAAAAAAAAATTGGTCCAACAATTCTGCGGCGTGAAAATAATAGCCAAACACCAAGTTTTGCAGAATGCTGAAACGATTCAAAAAAAATATGAGAATTTTCACTACTCCACATCCGAGTTTTTGGGCATTGAAGCACACCGAACGATAAAACTACGCTTCATCAGAGAAACATGTCAAATTTAGCAGGTCATTATCTTGCAATAACTTATTTGCAAACTACTGGCAGTAAGCAAGACGTCTTGGGTAATCTAGCGGCAAAATAGCTTGATATGATTGCATCTTATACTGATGCATGGGTAAGTTTTTCTTTACAATTTTCTGGCGTGTTCCATAAGAAAGTCTAATCTTTTGAGACAGACATTTCAAACGTTTTGTGGTTTCATTTTCCATATGTTGACAAAAATCATTTATAACTTCTTCTGAAGGAATAGTTGGTCTACCAGTACGTGATTTATGACCCACAGAACCAATCTCACGAAAAACACCAATACAATTATAAAAATTTTTGAATATTACAGCTCTCTGAAATCTTCCAAACATGCCCGCTGGCTGTACACACAAATTCCATCAATTCGCATTCCAGTTCGAAAATAGGCTTCAATCATGTACGTTTTTGGCACTGTATTGTAACCGTATATGAATTTATTCAAACTCAATGTTCAAACTTGCTTTCAGCAGTTCTAGCACATTCGTTGGTGATAGTCAATGTCACTGTCAAAATAATTTTCAAAACCGTTAAGTTATAATACCTGGATTAAGTTTAGGCATATATTATCTATTTCAATACCATCTTCGTCCAAGAAACTCTATGATATCACGCTACATTGGCAAAACTAGCAATTAATGCTAAAAGTTTAACTGTATACCACCAGCAAGTAAAAATAAAAAATATGCAAATTTATTTAAACACCAGTCATTTATTTTCACTTTAACAACGCTTATTTATAAACAAAGACAACATTAAAAAAACAAACACGTATAAATGGCAGCTGTATTATGTAAGAAAAAACATACACCTAACGTTCGTCAATCACAGTCCAATGGCATGTTCGAAATTTCATCCGTTTATCCGTCAATCAGCTGAAGATATTCTCAATCTTCTGATTGACCAGGATGCGATTCGATATATTCCAATGCACGCGCGATTAACAACGGAATTGGTGGAGGTGTCGGGAGATGTTCGCCTAGGGGTTGGAAACCATTCTCATCAGCTACATATTCCACAGAAACCACTTTGCCTTCGGAATCGGTGTACTTGAAACTGCCAGAAACAACTACTGGATTTTCTTCGAGATTTGACGGGTGGCCAGCTTCTTGAACGCTTATTCCATTTTCGGATTCGAAACTGCGGAAATGTAATTTTATAATAAACCTTGGCAACCAAATGCTTTACGATAAAGTAATTTCTATTTGGCTTTATATATGCAACCAATTTATTTTGTTTTATACAGACTGTTCCATAAGTTGGTGGCTGATCATAGTTATAGTTTTTTTTTTAATTGAACTGCCTATATATTATTACATTCTACTCGTATAATTAAATAATAAGTGGCTAGCCCATGGTGGCCTTGCTGACTAGCCTACGAGGTCTTCGAACATTACAGAATTAAGTTTTTATAGGGATACGTAAAAGAGCAAATATACAGTATACCTGTTTCCACAAAGGAAGCTATACATATTTGATAAATATTTAGAGATATAGGTACTCATCTCCTAATTAATCTCAATTTATCATTTTGGAAGCGTGTTCAAAAATGTTAAAAATTAAATAATTGTTGACGTACCTTTTACCTATTTTAGTCTTCATATTTATTGTTATTTTATAATTTCTGTTTCATTAATGACTCATACATTCACATAAGAGTTCCTGTTTTTACAGCTACTAATATCAAATTATTAATTTGTTTGATTTTAAAATTTGTTTCTTGTGTCATATTCTACATGTTTTATGAAATATATTGTTAATATATGTTAATATACTGTAAATGAAATATATACAATTTTTTTGTAATTTCCCCAATACATACAAAAAACATATCTTAAGCTGACTTTCAGAAAAATTCATTAAAATATCATGCCTATCAACTAAGACGCAACATATTAAATGTTTTCCATTTATTTTTTCAATTTCGCCGCAAATATCATGGCTCACTATACCGTATTCAAATAAAATATATAAAATTGGCAAAATTATATCAAAAAATGACAATAGCTCAGTAATGGTCAGCTTTAAAATAAGAACGTTTTATGTTTTGAAGTCCAGCTTTCTGCTCACGCATTTAGTAATTCAAAACAATATATAATAAGCTTGTATTAGGACTTTTGTTATGAATAACACACAAACACAAATTGTGTCCATCTAAAATGCCATTTTCGAGAAATATGATTTTATAGAAACATTGAATTTTACAGAGAAATGGTAATAAGAACTTTTTACTTTCGGCTTATACTATCTTTTCTAATTTTTTGAATAAAATTATACGGATAAGGTTGTAATAATATACTGGATGTTCAATTACAAAACTTTGACTGTGGTCAGCCCCCATGTTATAGCCACAAAACAAATTAAAAAAATAAAAGGTACTCCTAATGAACGGCTATCTTAGGAAAAACCTGCTTTGAAATATCTCTTCTCATAAAGTTACAATCTGCCTTCACCAGGGATATGACTGACCCTGTATGAACGAATTAATTATTTAAGAAATAATTTTGCAATGTTACGGCATTTAAGTCAAAGATTTCTTTTTATAATAGATTAGGATTTTGTCTAATATTTATTATAAAATTTAATATAAATTTATTTCTTGTATTAATTTTTATTATTAATATTTTAAAAATTGTTTATTTCCCCTTATACCGAAATAAAATTAAAATAACACGGAAATTTCAGTTCATTACTAAAACATAGACATTGTACTTCTGCTGTCGTTACTGTGATGGAAAAAATGAAAGGCAACCAAGTGTTTGCGTACCAAAAGCTGAGGCCTCTCATTTAAAGAAAATTCGCAACATGTCACGCAATTAACGCCACAGTCGTAATAAAAGACTGACTGTAGGAAATATGTTGAGGTACGTTCGGCAAAAATACCATTCAAAATACAAATACAGAAATATATAACCTTTGACTTATTGATGAATTCTATATTTGAATATGGGCAGAAATGTTAGTTCAAGGATAACTGCCAAAAAATTGATGAAATAAAATTGTGTTAATGTATACATTATACATTCGTTTGACAAAAAACTCCTTGTATTTGTATTAATAGAGATGTGGTAATATATATATATATATATATATATATATATATATATATATATATTTGGAGAAATTTTATAAAAGTTGTGTCTATTATTCTCTTATAATATAATGTGTATACTGTAGATTTAATTATAAGAAATAAAACGAAATACCTTACTAATACGATAGTGGAAACATTGCCGATATTTTTCCGACATATTTGAGCTACAAACAATGAATTATAAGATTTAAAAGAGCAGGTTGATGCAACATTTTAAAGTTAAACTTATTGAATGGAAAAGCTTGTATTGTTTTACAAAATTTTGTCACAGAGATGGCATCACCATCTGAGAGATTACATCATTAAAAACAATTTCATTCGCGCATTTTCGAACACTCCTGTAGCACTGCGTATTCTAAAAACTATTATAAATTACAATTTATCTAAGATCAGTGTCAAATGAACATCTCTTGAGAGTTTGGTACACCTGTCTCTTGAATCAGATTTAAAGCAGCCTTAGTATTTAGTAATTGTTTTTAAATTGCTGATATTAAACATTTAATATCTGCCTAACACAACCGTGGACGCTACATGTGTTGGATTTTCTGATGACTTTGCATTGCTCGTGGGATCTGCGGATGAATTTACCCAGATGGAGAATACAAATTCATGCCTTGAGTTGGTAAGTGCGTGGATGAAGGACCACAGACTGGCGCTTGCGCCAAATAAGACGGAGGTATTAATAATGAAGGGGAAAAGAAAGAGAAACCACATTACCTTTGCCCTGGACGGGGTAGTGCTGGTGCTTTCAAAATCTATTAAGTGCCTTAGTATCACACTGGACGAGACGGGTTCTTTAGGATCTCATGTGAGAAATGCTGCCAGTAAGGCTGATACGAAGATTGCTGGGTTGAACAGACTTCTACCCAATAAGCACTAAGCAGTGGCAAGAGAGCGGTTTTATGTGGGGCGGTCCATAACATGATGCTCCATGGCGTTCCCATATGGAAAAAGGCAGTATGCATCCAGAAGTACAGAGGCATCCTGAAGGGATTGCAGCGTAATATGCTCCTCCGAGTGGCCTCGTTCTTCAGGACAGTATCCTTGGTGCGCTGCAAGTCATTACCGAAACTGTGCCATTTGATTTGATGGTCAAGGAAAGGGCATATATTTACGAGAAGAGGCATGAGGACGGAAGACAAATTGCATTAGAATTGCAAATTGTGAAAGCGCAATGGACAAAACGTCTGGTAGGGCATATAGGCGGCTGGCTTGCATGTAGGCACCGTCAGGTTCACTACTTTTTGACACAGGTACTAACAAGCCATGGTTCTTTTCGCGTGTTCGCAAAACGTATAAAAAGGAATGATACAGACATATGTATGTACTGCGGAGACATTGATACAGTGGACCACACTGTTTTCGTATGCCCCAACTGACACGATATCAGGGAGAGCCCCCAAAGAGCGATGGGGTGCGGAATAACAACAGAATCTTTAGTACCAACTATGCTCGAGTCGTCACAAAAATGTTGCACAATATGGTAGGGGTGATAATGTCGAAGAAGGAGAACGATGAAATACACAGACAAAACCGTGCTAATTACAGGACTGTAAAAGAAAGAACCGAGTTATAGGGCTGCGGGCAGTATCTGATGATATATCGACAATAGTACCAGAAACTGTTTGAGGGCATTTGGGGGTTTTAGTGGGTGTGAGTGCCACACGCCAATCTGCGATCGAGCCAAGCACTTGGTGTGCATAAATGCATTTCCCCTGATAACAAAAAAATATCTGCCTAACATAAACTTTTTATAATAGAGAACATATTATTTATTATAATTATTTTGTTGTTTTTCATATAATATATTCAATAAAGATTGTTTCTTGAACTTCCTAGTATCAGTTTAATAAAACCGTAATTAAGTGTCAAACTAACACTGGCTGTTATCCGACTGCAGGTTTCTACTGAAGGTGGCTTACTTACTTGCCGAAATATGTATACAAGGTGTTCACACTTAAACCCGCACCATTGGTAACTCCGTTATTATTGGAGCTACGAATTCGTCCAAATTAGCAAACTTGTAGGATTTTTCCTGGCGGTTACGACGATAAAAACAAAAAAACAATTGAACGTCGCGTTTTTCAGATATTTGACAAAATGTAATATTTAAATGGAACACCCTATATATTTTTATGCAGTTGAATAAAGAATTTAGTTCTGAACAAAAATTTTTCAATACATTATCTCAAGAAAATTGAAAATAAAAAGTTATCACGTGATTTCTTTAAAGGGGCATATTCCCGAAATAATCAGAAAAGTACCCATTTTAAAATGGGACAGTATAATTTAAAATTCCACTCAGAAAAAAAGGAAAAGAGAAAATGAAATTAGCCTACATTACAATAGTTGTTACAATTTTGATCAAATAGGCACCAATAAAAAAAAAATTCAATAACAATCCGTCAAATTAATCTGTCAGTGTTTTAAAATTCGCATTGTTATTTTGCTGTTTTCTTCTTGTTTTCTTCTAATAAAAATGGTTTTCACACATGAGGAAAAATGTGATATTATGGAAGCTTACATATTTCAGAGAAAAAACACTATTAGAGCTCGCGAACATTATAGTGCAATGTTTCCCGAGCGCGCGATTCCTCAAAGAAGATATTTCTTGGAATTATACAGACAATTTTGGCGAAACGAAGAGGTTTTCAAGAAGAATAGAACAAAGAAGCAATTTGTGGTTAGTGAGGAAGTAGAGATAAATGTACTGGGATATTTTGAGGCGTATCCTAACAATTCAATTAGAGAATTGGCAAGAGAAATAGACCTTTCATTGGGAACGATTTAAACAATTTTGAAAAAATATAATTTTGAGCCATACAAACTTTGCATCTTAATGATGATATAAGAAGAATGGAATTTTGTGAATGGTTCCTACATAAATGTGAAGAAGATCCAAATTTTCCTCGATATGTTTTATGGTCGGATGAGAGTAACTTCTCTAATAAGGGAATGTTTAATCGAAAAAACTATCATTTTTGGAGTCGGGAAAATCCTTTTTTGACTCATCCCACTAATCCACAACATCGGTTCAGCCTTAATGTTTGGTGTGGTATGATTGGATCTAAAATTGTGGGTCCTTTTTTTTACCGCGGCTCATTAACGGGAGAGAGATATGAGGACTTTATGTCTCATGTATTGGAAGATTTCGTGGACAACGTGAACTTGATGGATAGGCCGCGGATATACTTCCAACAAGACGGTGCACCGGCTCATAATCACCATATCGTTAACGCATTACTGGAGAGACTGTTTGGACCCCGTTGGATTGGAACTCATGGACCAGTTCTGTGGCCCCCACGCTCACCAAATCTAACTCCGCTAGATTTTTTTTATGGGGCCGAGTGAAAAATGAAGTTTACAAACATCGTTACCAAAATGTGGAAGAACTTGAAAATAACATTACGGCCATTATTCGGAATATTGATGGAAGGACCCTTCTCAAAGCCACGCGCTGCACTCAGAAAAGAGCCCGCAAGTGTCTGGACCAAGAAGGTGGTACCTTCGAACAACTATTTTAGTTATGTATGTTGATTGATAGTGTTTATTATTCTTTTATTTGTTATTCTTAAGTTTAAATTTCGTTAAAAACACAACGTTTCGTTTGAATTCATTTAGGAATATTATGAACAAACATTCTAGGACCTATACAAAAATTTTTTTCATCCGTTCAACAAGAGAATAGTATACAATAATCGGTACATATTATTTAATTACAAATTTCGTTAGGCATCCCTAAAAACAAATCCTAAATCCCTAAAAATGCACGGTATCTCATTTGAAAACTTACGTTTTAGTGATAAAGTAAGCAAATTTTAAGGATGTTTATGATATTATTTTATTTAATATCTGAAGATGACTTCAATTGGATAAACATGTGAAACATGCTACGTCTTTCATAAAATTTTTTAAACAAAATGCAATGTTTAAGAAACCACGTGATAACTTTTTTATTTTCAATTTTTTTAAGATAATGTATTTAAACATTTTTATTCAGAACTAAACTTTTTATTCAACCGCATAAAAATATATAGGGTGTTCCATTTAAAAAATTACATTTTGTCAAATATCTGAAAAACACGACGTTCAATTGTTTTTTTGTTTTCATCGTCGTAACCGCCAGGAAAAATCCTACTAGTTTGCTAATTTGGACGAATTCGTAGCTCCAATAATAACGGAGTTACCAATGGTGCGGGTTTAAGTGTGAACACCCGTATAGATTTTTTGTATATATCTTTTTAATTTGTGGTAAGGGATTTTTTCTTTTGCATTTCGTAAAATCTATATAAAAGTAACTCAAAATTGAATAACCTCGGAGGTGCGAGAAGTTAGTAGGCACAATAGAGTACGTTATTCGAGGGTGTCAGAAAGGCTTGTCCCGTACATTGAGTATAGATGAGGTTCGCTTCTTTTTTTCTTTTCTCTGTATAGAAATAAAGAAGATATATACGTTCTGTAAACTAAAATTAATTGTTTGGAGAAGTATCTAACACAATGTTTGCAAATGTAATTTTAATTATAATAGAAAAATTTCAAATTTTAGTGACCATATAGAAAGAGCACACGCGTCAGTTACTTTTTCAAAGACCAGCTTAATCATTAAGGACAAACATAACAAAATAAAAATACTTAATTATTATTAATAAATATATTTTATGAAATTTCAAGCATATTGTTTCATTAGATGTCTTCATATTAAAATATTCAACAATACAGACATGACCCGTATTCACTGATATAAAGAGCTGTGAAGTCCGAAACTACCCAGAGAGAAACCACACTATGATGCACAGAAAACAGAAAATCGAAAACACACTCGCATAGATATTTCGAGCCATTTTTTTTTATTTTGGTTCTACTAAGGTCGCAGTGTCTCTGCTATTCAACAATGCAAATTACCCGGGCAAAATTGACGACGACGCTAACTGCCCATGACCGACATTTTTCGTATTGCTGCAGATTGGGAAGTATTTATGTTGTGTTTTCTTGTTTAATTTTGTGTATAGTTATTGCACTTTCTTTAAGTTGTATTATCTATAGATAATAAATTATAGACATTATTAACCTTCTATAAATCATTAGTTTTATTGGGTAAGTACGGCAATTAATTATTAAAAAAAATTACTTACAATAAATTGTGATGATTTAGGTTCCTAATTTTCAAACATTCTGTTCAGTTTGGGAAGTGAATTTGAATTCTAAGCTTAGGTAAGGTATATTCTAATCATCTTTAAAACATTTTCATTAATTACCAACAATTTAGTTACAAATAAAAATATGCAGCATATTATAATTAAAAAATACAAATTAGTAAAAGAATCATAGATTTATAATTTAATTGAATTTCATGTGTATTTGTTTTTATCCTATTTTTAAATATTTTCATGTTTTTAGAGTAGTTATCCGAGTTGTACTACACTATACTATTGAACATTTTATGTTTATGTCCATGTCGATGGAAGAATTATTTATTTTATCAACTTATTTTGTATATGAAACGTTATTTTGTTAACAGTATAATCTAATAATATAGTCTATGTCTATAAAGTTTTTTACTTCATATTCATATACATTGGCTTATTTGTATAAATAAATACGTTTAGTTTCATTTACTTTAACCAACTATACTTCCATTTGGTTAAAGTAATTTGAAACTAATAATAAATATATTACTCCTATCTAAATTCAAACTTAATTCAACGACACTGCGACCGTAGTAGTAACTAAAAATTTAATCGTGAGATATTTGAGGAGTGGCCTACTAAGTGTAGGTAATATGTGCCCTTAGTTTAGCTTTGAAATTGGTAAGAGAATATGGAAACACGTTGGAAAATAATAAAAATAGAAATTAATGGAAAGTTATTTTAAATGTGTTATTTTCGTTTAAATAATAATGAAATGTTATTTAAATTAATTAGTTACCTATATTCATATGATCCATCAGGATTAACTTCATTGTTTTGCTTGACAATGCCAACAACTGATCTAGGAGTTGGTAATACTGCCGACGAAGCTAGTACGAAGGCACAGCCAATAACTACTGCAACAATCTGTAAAATTACAGTCAGAATATTGGTGATGATTATAATTTTTCACGAACATGAATACTACTTACCCAGGAATGCATGTTTGTACTATAGGAGGTGTTTAATGCAACTAATGAGTCTCGGAAATTAGAAGATTATTTATAGTAAATTTCTGAAGAGCACGGTCAAGGCAACCTCTCGAATTTTTTGTCAATAATTTACGACGCTGACCTTTCTAATAACCACTACGATTGCGTTTGTCGTTGTTTGAATATCAAAGTTTTCCGATAACAGATTTGTAAATTTAGCACGTCGGATTTGGTATTTTCTCCACAAATAGATATGAGGAAAATGAAAATAACGCGGTGATGAAATCATTTATATAAATAGTTTTTAAATAGACGTAAACAAACGCTTTTTACTTTCTTATACGTAGTATAAGGAAGTATTGTGATGATGAAAATTTTCGACCTCGAGATTTTTGCAGATGTCCACGTTTTGAAGTCCCCTGATACCGAAAAAGTGGTTTTTAAAAAATGTCTGTGTGTTTGTCTGTCTGTGTGTGACCACGATAGCGGTCAAACCGCTGTAGATATCAATTCCAAATTTTGAATTTACGTGTACAATCTCCCTCTTGAGATCTGATTAGTCTTTCAGTAAAATTGGTAGACCGGAAGTAGCAGTTTACTTCAGAGAAAAAATCGAATTTTGCCAATATTTCGTCAATTACTAAGTTTAAACAAATTTATAAAGAATTGAAATGTACTCAAAATTAAATTTGAGACAAATTATCTTAAAAAAGTTTTTCGAAATTCCAAGCGGAAGTAGGTCTTTTACTCTTATCGAAAATCAGTTTTTTTGCGAATATCTCGCAAGTCATGCTTTCTAGGCAGGTACATTACGAGTATAAAAGTATTTAAATTATAATTTTAAATATCTTTTGTATAAAAAAAATTTCAAAATTCGGACCGGAAGTACCACTTTTACTCTTACCGAATATCGATTTTTTGCAGATATGTCGTAAATTTGCATTCTATATATATTTATTAAGAGTACAAAAGTATTTAGAGTTGAATTTGCAATATTTTTTGTTTACATGAAATTTCAAAATTCGGACCGGAAGTGGCTCTTTTACTCTTAGCGAGTAGCACTTTTTTTCGAATATCTTGCAAAGTATGCATTCTATAGCGATTTATTAAGAGAATGAAAGTACTTAGAATAGGATTTTGAATAAGTTTTGTATAAAAAAATTCTTAAAATTGTATAGTTTGAAACGCTCATACGTATAAGAAAGTCGTGTGGTGGCCACACCTCATTTTTTAATTTTCTATAACTATCCGGGTGTATGTTTAAGCTCGGCCAACGGCCATATCGCGGCAGCCGTTTATCGTACAATCTGGCGAAAAAAAATCTTGGTAGTAAAATGGACCACCGGAAATTCAACAAAAATATGTTTAAGTTTGCAGAATGATCGCAAGGCGGCGCAATTCTTAAGATGAATTAAAAATTCCATAATTTTTTGTTAAATTCTAGATTAAGATAGATCAAAATTTTTTCCTAGCAACATTTTCAGACGTTTTTATACAATTTTAATTTGAAACTTTTTGATCTAAGTCCCATACAAACGGGGGGGGGGGTGTAGGGGGCATATCTATGTACAAAAGTAGGTATAATTTCGGTTTGCCTCTACGGATTTTAATGTTTCTGGGCTCATTAGATAAAGAAGTTTACAATGAATTGAAGGGTATGTAGTACGAAATTGCGTGGTTGTCAAAAAAAAAAATTATGTGTGGCCACCACACGACTTTCTTATACGTATGAGTGGTTCAAATTATACACTGTTATTCTGGATTGTTTTAAATACTTTTATCTTAGAAAAATAAACCGAAAAATAAACATGTAAGTGTGTTACTTCAAGTCCAAATTTTAAGGATTTTTTTTATACAAAAAATATTTGAAATCTAGCTCTAAATGCTTTTGTACTCTTGACAAATATATATAGAATGCATAATTTACGATATATTTGCAAGAATTCGCTATTCGATACGAATAAAACTGTTACTTCCGGTCCGAATACTGAAACTTTTTTCATACAGAAAGTATTGAAAGTTAAGTTCTAAATACTTTTATACTCGTAGCGTACCTATCTAAAAAGCATGGTTTGCGAAATATTCGTAAAAAACTGATTTTCGATAAAAGTAGAGGACCTATTTCCGGTAAGAATTTCGAAAAACTTTTTTAATAACATTTTTTGCAAATTTAATTTCGAGTACATATGAATTCTTTATAAATTTGTTTAAACTTAGTAGTTGACGAAATATTGGCAAAATTCGATTTCTTCACAGAAGTAAACTACTACTTTCGGTCTGCCGATTTTACTAAAAATCTAATCAGATCTCAAGAGGTAGATTATACTTGTAAATACAAAATTTGGAATTGATATCTATAACGGTTTGACCGCTATCGTGGTCACACACACACACAGAGAGAGAGAGACATTTTTTAAAAACCACTTTTTCGGTATCACGGGACTGCAAAAATCTCGAGGTCGATAATTTTCATCATCACAATACTTATACTACGTATAAGAAAGTAATAACAGGGGGCGCTGTTCTCAATTTATGTATATTACTTGTTTTTTCTTTCAAATTTTAAATGGCATGATGTATTTTTAATATCGTAATATTGAAGCACATAAAAAACTAATATAGAAATGAATTATATAGAAATTTCAATGAAAATCCTAGTCCAGAAATTGCTGATGAGTTATTAACTTTATTAAATCAAGAAAGAAAGAAAGAAGGGACAAATGATCGCGTCTTATGGAAGACTTGAGTTTCACACATTCTAGTCGAAGCAGTTGAAATCTATTAAGAAAACTAGGAGCGGCAACTCAAACTAGTATTTTAGATTCAAAAATCAGAGCTAAAACCATAGCTTCAAGATTAGTGGACGTCTTAAATATGATAAAGTTAAGTAAAGTGGATATCAAAGATATGAAGAAATTATTGCGCAAGAAAATAAAATCTATTAATACAAAAAATGATGATCTTACAAAACTCTTTTCTATGGAAGAATTGGATATAGTGATAATATTATTAAAGATTTGTAAGGCTGCTGGTTTTGATAAAATTTATCCAGAATTTATTAAACATCTAGGTCCTTTAGGACGTAATTGGCTTTTATGTTTCTATAATAATATTTTAAATAATGGTACTGGCCCTACTGGTTTTAAAAAAAGTAAAAATTGTTGCTGTTTTGAAGTCAGGAAAGCCAGCAGATGTTGTTTCTAGTTATAGGCCAATTTCATTATTATCAGTATGTTACAAGATGTTAGAGAAATTATTAGATCACAGAATTTCTCTAATTATGGAAAATATCTTTCGCATAGAGAAAGCTGGTTTTAGACCAATTCTCAATTGCTGTGATCAGGTATTAGGTTTAACAAATTATATAGAGAATAGTTTTCAAAAGAATTTGAAAAAAGGAATTAGTTTCATTAATTTAACAGCTGCTTATGATACAGTTTGGTTAGATGGATTATTCTTAAAATTATATAATGTGTTGCCTAATGGTAATTGAATTAAACTTATGGAAAATATGTTTACAAATCGTAAATTTAGAGTTTTCATCAATGGAGAAAGTAGTAAATTTAAAATATTATATAATGGTTTACCTCAAGGTTTGGTATTATCTCCTCTTCTCTTTAATCTATATACAAGTAATTTACCCGATACGACTTCTAGAAAATTCATCTATGCTGATGACATGGCTATTGCTTATCAACACAATAATTTCAATCAAATTGAAGTTAATTTAAACGAAGAAGATCTATTAATTCTGAGTGATTATTTTAGAAAATGGAGGTTATGTCCTAACCCATCTAAGTCAGAAGTTTCTTGCTTCCATCTTAAGAATAACGAAAAACATAAAAAACTTGTAGTATCTTTTAATGGCACTGTTCTAAGATTTTAATCCAACATAACTAGAAATTGCTTTGGATACATCGTTAACATATGAACAACATATTGAGAAATAGCGTATGAAGATTAAAACAAGAAATAATATCTTACAGAAGTTGGCTGGTTCAAATTGGGGAGCTCATGCAGACATTTTACGTACGTCCGCTCTTGCATTGGTGTACTCTGCTGCTGAATATTGTAGTGCAGTTTGGATGAATAGCGTACATGTTGGTAAAATAGATATTCAGTTAAATTGTACACTTCGAATTATTACGGGCACAGTAAAATTTACTCCACTTCCTTGGCTCAACGTCCTGACTAACATTTATCCTCATCAGTTGTTGGAATAAATATCAAAATTTTCCTAATTTATATTTAATTACTCAAGATCTTCAGAACTTACCACCTTATAGATTGAAATCACGTAGTCCAATTTGGAAGGAAGATTTCCTAAATCAACAATTTTCGATTGTGTATTCAGTATGTGGGTGTTGTTTACATTATTTCTTTGCTCCGTTGTAACTTCGTCGTAGTTTAAACCGGTCATGTCCGCCCCCTACTAATAAAACAAGGAATTGTGATATAATTGATCTTTATACAGGTGGCTGAACTATTAAAAAAAATATTTGATATATGGACTACAAAAATTTTGCAAAATATAAAGACCCCTAGCAATTGCGCTGTAAATACCAAGGTCAATACATATTATGCAAACATGCCCCATGTACAAAAGTCTTAGAATGCAGATATAGTAATATAATCAAGAATTTTGAATGTCTGGAAATCTATTTGGTTAGAATGTGAAGTGTTTAATAAACAATTAATAGATGATCCTTTGATTGAAGTGCCTGGTTTTATACAACCAAGAAAAATTTGGTGTAAATTGAAGAATCTTCTCGAGCTAAGTTTAAATTTGGATACACAGATTTACATAATTTAACTCCAGAGGCTGTTGATTGGATCTTAACAACTAAAGACCTTTAGTATTGTTACGCTGTGATAGGGGTTTTTGAAATGTAAACTTCTTTGGGCGCGTTGCGTTGATTGTAGGCACTGAACAAGACTGAGCCGTCACGCTCGGCTATGTAACGCTCGTTCGGGTAAAGTCAGCTCGAGTCGACTAAGGGAACGAGAGAAATATATCATATAGAGGTATTTAATTTCAATTAAATTGAAATTTAAATGAATAAATATTTCATGTCCCCGAGCAGATTCGATCTCGAGCCGCACGGGTGAGAAGCCGGCATGTTAGCATCAGACCAGCACGGGACTCGTAAGCGAGTATTCATATTGTCTATTTATATATTGTTACAATACAAATATAGACTGTAACAATATTAAATTTATGAACTTGGTCATCAAAAGTAACTTAAGTATTGAAATTAATGATAATGATGTTTTGGAATAATTTTATTTGAATCTTGTTTATAATTACGTGATAAAGACAACAATGTTCTTTATTTGAGTAGTATTTCTTGGGGTTGTAGTCATCCTGTATGTTGAGGGATTGAGTAGTTTCATTTTTCATTGTAGTTACCAAAATCTAGAGAGAAGAGATTTAAAATGTTGTTAGTATATTGTAGGATAAGTTATTATTTGTGTAAGAACATATTCAATTGACGTTAATGATGTTAAAGGTAATTAAAAAAATTAATATTGAATAATGAATAGCTAAATTGGAATAAAATCACATTTCAAAATTCATATCACCGGATGTGACATTTAAAATGTCATTTTGACAACCGGTTAGTAAATTGATAGGAACCAGCTTATAAAATGTTTAAAGTACATAAGATGCTATTTAAAAGCCGAAAAGAATTAAATTAGTAAAGTTATTAATATTAGAAGATATTCAAAACATATAAAAAGATTTAAATTCTATGTTGTTTAGAAGGTATTTGCAGAAGAAATTGATTGGTGGATTTGAAAAAGTAGAGGGTTGTCTAGGGGATGAATAATAAAAACAGGAGATGCGAGAGAATTTTGAAGAAAAACGGGCGCGTTTTAGCGAAGTATAATATTAAAACTCAAAAATCTATTAATAGAATAGAACAGAATAAAGTAAAAGTGTTCAAATTTAATATCTTGATACAAAGTTCATCGAGAAAAATAATTAAAAGTGATATAAAAATTTTAGGAAAGGAGAAGTTAATTTAAAGTATATAATTTAAAATTACTCACCTTAAAAGCAGTCCCGAGAGCCATTTCTTTGGAGTTAATTAATGGTAGCAGTTCCGAGAACCAATTTCTTGAAGCAGTCCCGAGAGCCATTTCTTTGAAGATAAATAATAATAGCAGTTCTGAGAATTAATTTCTTCAAGCAGTCAATCGTAGAGGTTCAGAAGTGCAAGACGTAGCGTTGACCGTAGAGATTTTGAAGTCCATGGTTGGAGTTGCACAATTTTTTCATCGTCGAAGAGAGATATTGTCAAAATCCTGAAGTATCGAGGTATATTCACATTGCAGAACCAGTTTTTAGTGACAATAGGCCCAAAACAACATTAAAGAAAGTTATTAAGACTACAATGATTATCTAGAACATAAGGATAACATCTTACGAAGATACTGTTAACCAGTTGAAATCAGAAGCATATATTATCGACATAGTGTATTCAGGTCGTATAAAGATTACGTATATTTTGGAAAATATTTATATAATTCAGTTAATAGGATAATACTGTTGTTTAAAATAAAATTAGAATGTTATTAAGAATGCAAATCTAAAAGTATTATCAAATGGAATTTAAATCTTTTCTAGTTAGATAAATTGAAACTCGAACAACCTCAATTAATTATTTATTCGTACGTTTCTCTTGTAATTTATTTGAAAAGAACCATTATTGGTGTCTTAAAATATTCATTAGAAAAAGTGATTCTAAATTATTAATATATAAAGAAATATTTACCTTATAAAGTATATTAAAATAAAAGGGATTGTTATTATTATTCCACAACTTCAAATTGCATTAAAAACGTCATTTGGATAGGTTTACAGTCTTGTTTGTAAATAAGATATTTGTTAATGTTCCTTTAAATTCAACCTCTATAATTTTTTTATTCACGATACTTATTAAACTTGTGAATATTTATATCGCTTGTAGTTTTATTGCTCTAAAGTATTCATCAAATATAAACATTGACTTGACAAGAGATTTATACCTAATCTGTAACAGTAAATAGGAAAACATATTTAATTTTATTTGATATATGCAAATAAATGTTACTTACCAGTTCTATAATATAGTAAAGAAAGGTTAATTACTTATTTTAGACAGTAATTTAATTCAAAGCGGACCACTGACACGATATGAGATAAGTTCTAAAAGAATGAATTGAAGTTTTATCACAAGCGTAGTTAAACCAACTGTAAAATATAAAAACTACTAGTATTAAAATACTATGAACAGAAAGAGTTTATATTACTGATGGATATACTACCAGTTATACAATTTTTAGAAATCTAATGTATTTCTTATGAATAAATATCTGGGCTAGTCGGTGCATATTTATAATAGGAGTAATAGAAAATATTAATACAATCAATAAGGGTTGTATTTTATTAATTATTGGCTGGCCCAACATGGGGCATTTATAATATGATTAATGGAAAACATTACATGGTTAGCATTTTATTAATTATTGGCGCATAGCAACGTCGGGGCGATATTGGAGATAGCACATCTATCACCAATATTACATTTGTGAATATTTAAAAATAAAGGGTAATTATTTATTAAAATTTTGTAAAAGGCACAATTAAAATATATTTATTGGGATAGTAGAGGGTAATTAAATTAAATATTGGACATCAGTGTGATTTCTTTATTTTATACAGATTTATACATTTATGTGGCTTACATTATTAAAGAATAGTTAATAGTAAATAAGTGATATAATACAACACAGTATAGAAAGTGTGTAAGTTTTTATTTAAATACAGAGTGTTATTAGGGGTATTATTAAGAGACTTTACAATGATGCAGACACGTAGCAGGAAAGGGGATAAAGGAGATGAGGAAGGTTCAGAGAGTGGAGATGAAACTTATCAGAGTGAACAAAACCCGGTGATGGATTTGTTGTTAAAAATGAGAGAAGATATGAAAGATATGAAGAATTTACAAGAGACACAGGATTTGAATATGAAAAATTTACAAGAGACACAGGATTTGAATATGAAAAATTTAAGAGAGGATATGAAGAAAGATTTGGAAGAAAATAGTAAGACTTCACAAGAAAAACAGGATACGAATATGAAGAATTTACAAGAGAAACATGATTTAAACATGAAAAATTTAAGAGATGATATAAGGAAAGATTCAGAAGAAGTTATCAAGAAGAATATGGATGATTTAGAGAAAAGGAATGTAGAGACAATTATTCAATTGAAAAATGAATTTAAAGAAATGGAAAGTAGATTAGTCTCTGACATAGTTAAGCAAACAGAAGAACAAATGTTACAAGCAAAAGCTGATATAAATAAAGAAGTTATTAATATAGTAAACACAAAATTAGATACTGTATATGAGGTGTTGAAAACAGATAAGAACAAATGTGAAAATGCAAGAAAAATGTTACTAGAGGCGATAACCAGGAATGAAGAGGTTTGTAAGAAAAGGAAGGAAGAGTTACTTGTTAATTGTGAAAAGGAATTAGAAAAGAAATTGGGAACTTATGAAAATACATTTATTAATGAAGTTGCAAATTTAAATCAACATAAGACAGAAGAGGTTAAAATGTTACAAGAGAATTTACAGCAACAGGAAGTTAAAAGAAAGTTATTAGAAGATGAAATTAAAAAGATGTCGGTTAACATGAAAAACATAGGATCAAGTTCTACAGTAGCACATCAATGTTCCAATTATACTAAAGTGGAGAACATAGCTCAATTTGGGGCAGATAAAACAGGGATACATCCGATGACGTATTTAAGGAATATTATGAAGTATTTAGAAGATATTCCATCTTTAAAGCATCAAATGGAGGTAATAAGATCTACGTTGAATAATAGTGCGTTGGAATGGTTTCAGAGAATAGAGGATAACTGCCAAGATATAAATCAATTTGAGATTATGTTCAAGAAAAATTTCTGGAATGAATCGCATCAAAATAAAGCTAAAATTAGATTATTAACCGCAAAATATAGACATGGTAATTTAACAAGAGAGGCTTATGCTTCAAGGATGTATAATCAGTGCAAGTATGTTAGTGATCTTAATGAATACATGATTGCTAGTCAACTGTTAAATCACTTTATTTATACAGATACACAAGCCATAATTTGCCAAAAGGTAAATGATATGGATTCTTTAATTGAAATCTTACGAAGATTAGATGATTTTAATGACGTTAATGCAAATAATTATTCATCTTTACCTAGAAACAATGTCAATAATGGTAATCAACGAATAAATAATAATGGTAGGTCAAATTATTTTCATAATACGGATTTGAAAAGTGGAAATCAACGAGATCAAAATGACTATAATGGAAATTATAGGAGTCCAAATTATAATAGGTCTTCGCCAAACATATATAATCAGAATACTCCAGTACGAGGAGGGTTTAATAATTATGGTAATAGGAGTGGTAATATTTATCAGTCAGATCCTAGAAATTATAATAATGATAAAGGGTATACACCATTTTCTGGTACAAATTATTATTCCCAAAATAGACAATATTATGGAAATAAAGCTAAGGATAATCAAGGTGAAAGTAGACAAAGACCGATACATAATATCAGGTGGGTAGAAAATGAAGAGAATAATGCGAAAAATGATAATGTTGAATTAAAAAAAACGCCGATTTTGAAGGAGGATGCCTATCTAAATTCAAAACCGAGCACGTCACAATTGTAAAAGAAGATATAATTAATCAACCCAATTGTATTACTTTACAGACAATTAAATTTTATCAAAGACCTGAGAGTATATTTAAAAATAATGAAGAAGTATCTATAGTACAAGATTTTGGTTTGCCATTTATTAAGATAGAAATTGAGAATATTGTTTTTACATGTTTAATAGATAGTGGTTCAGAGATTACATTAATACAAGAGAGTAAAGTTAAACAAGTCAAAGGGTATTTAAATAGTGTGATTAAGATAAAAGGAACTGATATTATTACAGCGAATAGAAAGAAGATGGGAACAATAAAACAATGCTTTTATACAGAAGTGATTATAAGTAAAGAAAGTTATTTCTTGCAATTTTATGTCCTGGAAAATTTATTTTATGATTGTATAATTGGTATAGATAATATTAGAAAGTTAGGAATGGTTATGAATTTTGAAGAAGGTAATATTTATATAAAAGAGAATATATGCAAAATAGTAAAAGAATTAAGTGAAGAAGAGAAAAATGTTTATAATGATTATAAGAAGAATATATTAAGTATAGAAATGAATAATTTAATAATTGAAAATGATAATGTACATGATAATATTAATAATGAAGAATGGAATGAGAATTATGATGAAGAGATGGAAGAGGAATGTAGAAATGATACGATAAATAATTATGAAGATATTGAAAGAAAAATTAAATTACAGGACATAAAGGATAAAGTTATGGAGCATAAGTTAATAGAGATTTTATATAGGAATATATCGTTAATTAATGAAGAAATTGTTTTCGCAAGAAATTATGAACATAAACTAGTGGTTACTGATGATTCACCATTGACTTGTAAAAATTATCCTATACCGTACTACTATCAAGAACAAGTAAATAAGGAGTTGAAACGTTTAGAAGATTCTTGTATTATAGAAAGGTCTAATAGTTATTTTATTAATCCTATAGTTATAGTGAAGAAGAAAGACGCATCTTTACGAATCTGCCTTGACGCTCGCTCATTAAACCTAAGATTACGTTCTGAGCACGAAACACCTCAAAACATAGATGTATTATTGACAAAATGTGGTAATAAAAGTGTTTATAGTAAGTTGGATCTTAAAAATGCATTTTGGCTAATTAATTTAGATGAAGAATCTAGGAAATATTGTGGATTCAGTGTGAATGGTTGTGTATTTTCGTTCCGCGTGGCTCCGTTCGGAGTGAAGACTTCCCCTGCAGCTTTAATCAGATTTTTACATAAAATACTTGATAAGTATGAAGAGTTTGCATTACATTATCTCGATGATATAATAATTTTTTCCAATAGTTATGAGGATCATATCAAACATTTAGATATTATAATTACTACGTTAAGAGAAGAAGGAATGAAATTGAACTTAAAGAAATGTCAATTTTTTAAGAATCAGGTAAATTATTTAGGATATGTTGTGACTGAAAAATGTATACAATTGGATCCACAAAGACTGGATGAAATTAAAAATTTTCCACGTCCTACAAAATTAAAATCATTACGAGGTTTTCTTGGTATGCTGAATTATTACAGGAAATTTGTGCATAATTTCAGTGAAAAAACGTTACCTTTATTACAGTTACTTAAGAAAGGAAACAAATGGAATTGGAATAAGGAATGTGAAGAATGTTTTGTGAAGTTGAAAGAGAATTTTGTGGAAAACCTACATTTAGAACATCCAGATTTCACTTTACCATTTATTGTACGTACAGATGCTTCAAATCATACTATTGCCGCAGAATTGATACAAATCAAAGATAATCAAGAAGTACCTATATATTTTATTTCTAGAACACTTAAACCTTGCGAAAGTCGATATTCCACCTCAGAACTCGAAATGCTGGCAATTATTTTTTCAATTACTAAATTAAGATACTATTTAATTGCTAAGAGGTTTATCTTAGAGACAGATCATAAGGCATTAGTGAACATTATGAATACACGATTAAATAATAATAGAATTTATAGATGGACTTTGATTATACAGCAATATGATATGGAAGTAAGATATAGGCCTGGTAAAGAAATGATAACAGCAGATGTACTAAGTAGAAAAGATGGAACTAATAAAAGAACTAGTTTGGAAGTGAATTTGGTAATTTTGAATCAATCGGGGATTTTATCTTTGGAATATCTTAAAAACATACAGAAGTTACCTATGTTTGATGATATAAGAAAAATATTGGAAGAATTAGGAGATTTTAAGGAAATGACTATAAAAGAGGAGATAATTATAAAGAAAATTGGTAAAACTGAAGTTTTTGTAACAAATGAAGAACATACTAGAGAAATAACTAATTATATACATGAAAAGTATTTGCATATTGGGGCACGAAAATGCTGGTTGATATTTAGGGAAGCTTTTTATTGTAAAAATGATGAAAGGATAATAAAAAGTGAAATTAAGAAGTGTCGATTATGTGAATTGGCGAAAGATAAAAACATTACACATCAAAATATAAGTAAAAGCATAATGGTAAATGACAAGTTAGAATTGGTATCTATCGATTTTTTATCTAATATGTTGCCAAGTACAAAAGGATATCGACATGTACTAATTATTTGTGATATTTTTTCTAAATTTGTAAAATTGATACCAACAAGCAAATGCAATACTGAAACTGTATTACAATCGTTACAGGAGTATTTTTTTATGTATGGAAAGCCATTAGCTATATTATCAGATCATGCTAGTTATTTTAATAATGACAGATATAAGGAATATTTGAATAATCAGAATATTAAAGCTTATTTTTCCTCGTATAGACATCCTCAGGGAAATCCAACAGAAAGATATGTTAGGGAAACTTTAAAATATTTAAGAATATTGTTAACAGATAAACATAATAGATGGGCGAGATATCTTGGTCAAATTGAGAAGGTAATGAATCATACGCATAGTTCAGTACATGATTTATGTCCAGTAACGGTATTTTTGGGAGAAATGCCAGAAAGACCATGGGATAATCAAGAAACAATCGATTTAAGTGAAAGGTATGAATTGGTGAGAGAAAGATCAAAACGTAAAAAAATGATATGGGAACAAAAACAAATGGAGAAACAGAAGAAGTTTAAAAGTTACGAAATAGGAGATTTAGTTATTGTGAAGAATTTGAGGGTTACTGATCGAAAGAAAAATATTATGGGGAAGTTGTTAAGGCCATACATTGGACCATATAAAGTTAATCTAAAGTTAGGAGAAAATACTTATGAGTTAATAGAACCAAATACAAATTATATTAGAGGTAGATATCATGTGTCTATGTTACAGGATTATTATCAAGATATAAGCAATAGAGATGAATGAGTGTAACTGGTACAAAGCACACACATAAAGTATTATAAATAGGAATATGGATTAGAATATTAAATTTACAGAAATATTGGGTTGATTAATTAAATGTATATAAGTTTTGAAAGTACATTAAAAAAAAAAATAAGGTTGTTAAGTTATTGGTTGTTATTGTTATTATTCAAAAACAAAAAAAATGATGAACTTGAATAAAACTTAGAGTTTTTAAAATAGAATAATTGCATATAGTTATGGCAAACAATTAATTATATATGATGATGATGGAGTAATAATTTTTGTTGTATTATATTTAAGGATTGTTTAATAAATATAAATTTTATTTTAGAAGTTAAAAATTTACATTTATTAAAAAGGGGCAAATGTTACAATACAAATATAGACTGTAACAATATTAAATTTATGAACTTGGTCATCAAAAGTAACTTAAGTATTGAAATTAATGATAATGATGTTTTGGAATAATTTTATTTGAATCTTGTTTATAATTACGTGATAAAGACAACAATGTTCTTTATTTGAGTAGTATTTCTTGGGGTTGTAGTCATCCTGTATGTTGAGGGATTGAGTAGTTTCATTTTTCATTGTAGTTACCAAAATCTAGAGAGAAGAGATTTAAAATGTTGTTAGTATATTGTAGGATAAGTTATTATTTGTGTAAGAACATATTCAATTGACGTTAATGATGTTAAAGGTAATTAAAAAAATTAATATTGAATAATGAATAGCTAAATTGGAATAAAATCACATTTCAAAATTCATATCACCGGATGTGACATTTAAAATGTCATTTTGACAACCGGTTAGTAAATTGATAGGAACCAGCTTATAAAATGTTTAAAGTACATAAGATGCTATTTAAAAGCCGAAAAGAATTAAATTAGTAAAGTTATTAATATTAGAAGATATTCAAAACATATAAAAAGATTTAAATTCTATGTTGTTTAGAAGGTATTTGCAGAAGAAATTGATTGGTGGATTTGAAAAAGTAGAGGGTTGTCTAGGGGATGAATAATAAAAACAGGAGATGCGAGAGAATTTTGAAGAAAAACGGGCGCGTTTTAGCGAAGTATAATATTAAAACTCAAAAATCTATTAATAGAATAGAACAGAATAAAGTAAAAGTGTTCAAATTTAATATCTTGATACAAAGTTCATCGAGAAAAATAATTAAAAGTGATATAAAAATTTTAGGAAAGGAGAAGTTAATTTAAAGTATATAATTTAAAATTACTCACCTTAAAAGCAGTCCCGAGAGCCATTTCTTTGGAGTTAATTAATGGTAGCAGTTCCGAGAACCAATTTCTTGAAGCAGTCCCGAGAGCCATTTCTTTGAAGATAAATAATAATAGCAGTTCTGAGAATTAATTTCTTCAAGCAGTCAATCGTAGAGGTTCAGAAGTGCAAGACGTAGCGTTGACCGTAGAGATTTTGAAGTCCATGGTTGGAGTTGCACAATTTTTTCATCGTCGAAGAGAGATATTGTCAAAATCCTGAAGTATCGAGGTATATTCACATTGCAGAACCAGTTTTTAGTGACAATAGGCCCAAAACAACATTAAAGAAAGTTATTAAGACTACAATGATTATCTAGAACATAAGGATAACATCTTACGAAGATACTGTTAACCAGTTGAAATCAGAAGCATATATTATCGACATAGTGTATTCAGGTCGTATAAAGATTACGTATATTTTGGAAAATATTTATATAATTCAGTTAATAGGATAATACTGTTGTTTAAAATAAAATTAGAATGTTATTAAGAATGCAAATCTAAAAGTATTATCAAATGGAATTTAAATCTTTTCTAGTTAGATAAATTGAAACTCGAACAACCTCAATTAATTATTTATTCGTACGTTTCTCTTGTAATTTATTTGAAAAGAACCATTATTGGTGTCTTAAAATATTCATTAGAAAAAGTGATTCTAAATTATTAATATATAAAGAAATATTTACCTTATAAAGTATATTAAAATAAAAGGGATTGTTATTATTATTCCACAACTTCAAATTGCATTAAAAACGTCATTTGGATAGGTTTACAGTCTTGTTTGTAAATAAGATATTTGTTAATGTTCCTTTAAATTCAACCTCTATAATTTTTTTATTCACGATACTTATTAAACTTGTGAATATTTATATCGCTTGTAGTTTTATTGCTCTAAAGTATTCATCAAATATAAACATTGACTTGACAAGAGATTTATACCTAATCTGTAACAGTAAATAGGAAAACATATTTAATTTTATTTGATATATGCAAATAAATGTTACTTACCAGTTCTATAATATAGTAAAGAAAGGTTAATTACTTATTTTAGACAGTAATTTAATTCAAAGCGGACCACTGACACGATATGAGATAAGTTCTAAAAGAATGAATTGAAGTTTTATCACAAGCGTAGTTAAACCAACTGTAAAATATAAAAACTACTAGTATTAAAATACTATGAACAGAAAGAGTTTATATTACTGATGGGTATACTACCAGTTATACAATTTTTAGAAATCTAATGTATTTCTTATGAATAAATATCTGGGCTAGTCGGTGCATATTTATAATAGGAGTAATAGAAAATATTAATACAATCAATAAGGGTTGTATTTTATTAATTATTGGCTGGCCCAACATGGGGCATTTATAATATGATTAATGGAAAACATTACATGGTTAGCATTTTATTAATATATATATATATACGTGATTATATATCGCGGCCGCTGCCATAGTGAAATTGTATTTCGCGGACTGTGTTGCGTTCGCTAATAGGTAACTTCGCAGACGGTTAAAAAAAAATGTGTTGTGTGTGTATGAGACATTCTCTCTATAATAATATAATATAATATTTCGCACTCAGGTAAGTTTTAGCATGTTTATTAAAATGATATGAATGACTCGGAAACTGATCAGTATATTCCGGGTGTTATAAATAACGTACACACGCATTTACTATAATTTGTATACCAATGCAAAACAGAAACGTTGAGAATAGAGCATTGCTTTAATTGCTCATTATATACGAATTTATAAGCATTTAATTCTTTTCTGTTACACAGGATGGATGAAGAAAATCAAATCGATGACAAATTAAAACGAAAAAGGGAATTATCTAATGCGCGCGTGAAGAAATATCGTCAAAAGAAGCACATTAAATCTCAGCAACTGAATTCGTCGATGCAGGATGACCCTAATGTAATATAGAACGAAAAAAAAAAAGTTGGATTTCGTATTATTAACCTCTCCTTGATGAAGTTTTCACTTCTGCCGTGTGGTTTTAAGCACACGCATTTTCTTGTTATTCTGCAAGTTTTTCCTACATCCTAGACCAAAGGGTGCAGTGTTTTAAATGGCACCTGCAGTTATGGGCCTTTTAAATATATTTCTACTTTTGTTATATAATTTATATGTGTTTTTTGTACCTCTCATGTAGTTTCATACGAATATATATATATTGTGATGGTTTGCCATTTACCATTACTAGACAACAATATGGTATATAAATAAATTTGGAGAATTTAATTTAAATTGTTTTTTTTTATATAGCAGAATTTTTATATTGATAAAATATTTGAAGTAAACCAAAAGTATAAAGATGTTAATGTTATCAAATGTGTAGTTTATTCTGTTTTCTTCATGCATTTGCATAGATGGATGTGGCAGGATACTTTGCTGCATTGTTTTTCTTCAGTCTGAAAGTAGAGATTTAAATATTACTTGATTTGTTTGTATATGTAATATAATTTTTGTGAAAACTTGTTTAATTAACAAAGTATATGAGAATAGTAATTAATAATGAAATTTGAAATATAAATGCAATAAAATAATGAATAGCTAACGCGCCTAAATTCAAATTCTGGAACTGTCAGAATTTGACATTTATAAATACTACTAGAAATGGGTATTAATATGTAGAAGTATAGCAAATGAATTCAAATATTAAATTGAGATTTTAAATAGTAAGATATCGGAATTTTATATAAGTATTTAAAAACATTCAAATATGATGTGGAATCTTTGTTGGATAAATATAATGTGTGGAATAATATAATTGGATAAAGAAAATTAATTACTGATCGTCAAGGAAATGTGAAATGAGAAAATAACAATTCTAAAATTTTGGAGAAGATAATGGACGTTTTTCTCGAGTAGAGAAAGATTTTCCTCGATAAATACGGTTATTGTTCTCAATTTTCGCTCCAAAGTGTTATAGAAGTGCTTAAGATTAAACGGAGAAGATAGTGATATTTTATTTTAGGAAAATATTTAATAATTTGAAATTTTCCATTGAGATTATCTGGTGTATTATAAAAAAGAAGGAAGAAAGGATTAATATTACGAACGCCTAGTAAAGAGAAGAGAGATTTATTCAAACTTACCTTATTATCGAATATTCACGAAGTATTATCCAATTCAGCTAAAACTATTTCGTAAGAATAGTTTTTGAGTTCCTGCATTTGTATCATCGATCCAGTTAAATTGAGAAGAATTTGAATACGAGCGATAATTTTTGATGCACAAGTTTACTAATACAGGAGTGAGATATTCCGAGGCATATAAAATTATAAACCGTCCCAGTTCAAGCATTCTAGGAAAACAGAAATCCGGAGTACATCAGGATAGTGTGTTTATTCCAGGTGTGCGAGAGTGCAGAGTTTTCATCCTGGTACTTCAAGATAGCAGTTCAAGGTCCGAGTATTCTAATTTGTAATACTAACATCATCATTTGAGCGAGAAGAAGTTACGCTAGAAAGGAAAACATAGTGAAGAATAAGAAAGAAAATAAATGTATAATTATATCAGGTTGTATAATCATTTGAATTAATTTCTGAGTAAAAGTAATGTTTATTGCATAATTTCTGATGAGAAATTATAAATCATTTTTATAATTGTGTGAATTACTGTATATTATCATTATTAACAGTAAATCTAAATCTTTACTTAACGATATAAAATCATAATCTCAATTTAGTGATTTTTTTTAAAAGTAAGGTGCTTTTAAAATACTACATAGTTGAATAACATAATTAAGCATTTCATGAAATATAAAAGTTCTGCTTAATAATACTTTATAAAAATTCTGTGAATGACAGATACAAACAGGTTTCAGTTATCCTATTAAGCAATAATAAAATTTAGTACTTACGTTATTGCATTTAATCCATTTTAGTCAATTGACAATCTTGAATTAAGTACATCTCATATTGTTGATTAGACGTGTTGTGTAAATTTTCATATGTGTTCTTTTGATTGATGTTAAAAAGTTTCCATAGTCATATTTATAAATTTTCGAACGAATTAAACAAATCTGTACTGATATTTTCTTTTATGTGGCATAGTAATAAAGATTTTTTTAGAGTTGAGTAGAAAAATAAACAGAGACGCTTATAATGATAACCTAAAAGAATAAAATATATGTCAGTAAATGTAAATGGTATAAATAGTTATTGAAATACATACCTTGTTATAGTATTGCTTAAAATTGATATAATCAGATCGAATAGGTTCTTGGATAATTCCATATCTTTACAGTATTATTTTATCGATATAATTTATTATTTTTAAAGATCGGTAAAGAGGCTAACATATAAATTTACATTATTTGATACTGAACAAATTAAGATATAGGAATCTGCATGATATATACAAGTAACTGAAAGTCAGCAACCCATTTAGCACAAATAGTATACGCTTATTATTTTAAAAATTATTGATAGTTATAATAACTGAGCTAGTTTTGGGCAAAATTATATAAAAGATTTTAAAGTTAATTTTTTTTACCTGAATGTCATAATACTCTTTATAAATTAGGAGTATTGTCACAATATATATATATATATATATATATATATATATATACAGGGTCGTCCAAAAGTCTGGATTCACGTGGATTTTGAGTAAACTATTCACTTTTTTGGAAAACTGAATTCTGTATCTTGAATGGGAATAAAATTGCAACTCAATAGTATTTTTTATTTCAAAAAAATTGTTTATAATTTTGAGATAAAGTTAATAACAATGTTTTTTTAAATGGAAACCTACCGTGATTTTTATTTCAGAGAGAGTACTTTCGATAAGAATTGCATTGGCATAGAAATTTTGGCTATAAACCTTACGATTATTGTTTAAATTAATATTAAATTTTCGATCCGAACACTCGTTCGCGCTTGTTCGGAAAATACACGAACGTGTCTTCTCTTACCACGTTTCCAACTGTAGGCATGGGTCCACCCCCTAATAAAGCATTCTATTGAAGGCGTTACGTTTATCTTGAATGAAAGCATTTTTTTTTTATAAAATGGAGATCTACCGCGATTACGATATTTAAACGTTATGAGAAAGTACAACGTAGTTTAATAAAAATTAGATCCGAAACGTAATTGGCAAACGTAAGGAAAGAAGCGTAAAAATTAGTAAATATCTCAGAATAAAATATTAGATTAATGATTAAAAACGCAACGTCATAGTTTTCGGCGTCCTAATTAGACATCAATCCACGGAACTGCGGATGTGCAGTTTCTCTTTCATTATGTCAATTTAAATAACAGCAGTGTCAAGAAGACGAAAAATAAAAATACCAATTACCACAAAAATCCCTCAATCGATGAAATCAGTTTTTCTTTTAATTAAAAAACGCCATAAGAATGGCAAATTGCAAAGCGAGTTATTTTAAACAATGAGTGCCTCAAGTTCTATAAAATGATTTTTTATAATAATATAAAAAAACCATTTTATAAGACCTTAAGGCACACATTTTTAAAAATGATTTGTGACCACTCGTTTTTTAAACTTTTTTTATACTAATTTTTCTTACTTTAGTAATAAGCAAAAATTTTTCTTACTGAATGCGAATTTGATTTTAAAAATATTTTACAGATATTTTTATTTATTAAAAAATGGGGTAATACAGGAAAATAACAAACACAAAATATAAATAAAAATTGTAATTAAAATTTCGTGTAAAAAAAATACTCCTAATATAAAATTAAAACAAACAAAACAATGAAATTAAACTAGATATTACCAAAATCATATTAAATGTTCAAAATGTTCGCCATTAACTTCCTGGCAGAATCCAACTCGATGAACTACACCTTGGACAGCATTATTCAACATTTCCTGAGGTATATTCGCTATGGTCTCTTCAATTCTCTCTCTCAGATCCTCTAGATTTCTTGGTCTACTTTTATAGACCAAACCTTTTACGTATCCCCATAAAAAGAAATCTAATGGGGTGAGATCTGGAGATCGTGGTGGCCATTCCACGGCTCCCCTCCTTCCAATCCACCTTTCGGGAAAGATTTCATTTAGGTAATTTCTTACAGCAATACCAAAATGAGGCGGTGCACCATCTTGCTGGAACCAAACTTGATTCGGAATTGCATTTCGAAATATTCTTCGAATCGCTGGAATTATCTGGTTCCTTAGCAAATCCAAATACAATACAGCAGTTAAGTTGCCCTGGATGAAGAAAGGACCAATAATTGTCCCATTAACAATACCTGCCCATACATTAAGTTTCTCGGGATGTTGGGTATGGTGCTCCTGCATCCAGTGGGGGTTCTCCAGCGCCCAATATCGACAATTGTGACGATTGACTATTCCATTTAGGCAGAATGTTGCTTCGTCCGAAAATATGATGTTATTTGTAAAATTCAAATTTTGTTCTTGCTGGAAGAATAACCATTCACAGAATTGGAGGCGACGATCGTAATCTTCTGCGGTCAGCTCTTGCTGAAGTTGCAGTTTATATGGTTTGGCACTTTGGTTTTTCAATATCCTCTTGACAGAAGTGGCACTTACATCATAATCTAGTGCCAACTGCTCGGTTGAAATGATTGGCTCCTCAATAATCCTTTCCATTACAAGCTGTGCGACATGGTCGTTCGTTGCTGTCTTGGTTCTGCCAGATCTTGGGAGACTCTTGACGGTTCCGTTTTCAAAAAATCTTCTGTATGTTTTTGCAACAGTCGATTTTGAAATTGGGTTTCGCTCGGGGTGAAGTTGATTGAAGAGATCACAAGCTTCTTGATGTGATCGCTTTTTGTCGCCGTATCCCACCATAATTAGAATTTCTATCCGTTCTCTCTCTACCAGTTCCATATTTACGCAAATTGTTCAAAATCACAGATCACAAAAATAATAGATAAAGTCAATACCAAAACAACACAATTAACAACAAACAAAACGTTCAAGAAAACAGAAAATAAAAATTCAAATTCGCTCCGTAAACGTACACTAGTAATACCAAAAACAGAATGAGATAAGATTTGGACCTTCCAAGTGTCTAAAAACGGAAAAAGACCATAAAATTATTTTTTATTAAACTACGTTGTACTTTCTCATAACGTTTAAATATCGTAATCGCGGTAGATCCCCATTTTATAAAAAAAAATGCTTTCATTCAAGATAAACGTAACGCCTTCAATAGAATGCTTTATTAGGGGGTGGACCCATGCCTACAGTTGGAAACGTGGTAAGAGAAGACACGTTCGTGTATTTTCCGAACAAGCGCGAACGAGTGTTCGGATCGAAAATTTAATATTAATTTAAACAATAATCGTAAGGTTTATAGCCAAAATTTCTATGCCAATGCAATTCTTATCGAAAGTACTCTCTCTGAAATAAAAATCACGGTAGGTTTCCATTTAAAAAAACATTGTTATTAACTTTATCTCAAAATTATAAACAATTTTTTTGAAATAAAAAATACTATTGAGTTGCAATTTTATTCCCATTCAAGATACAGAATTCAGTTTTCCAAAAAAGTGAATAGTTTACTCAAAATCCACGTGAATCCAGACTTTTGGACGACCCTGTATATATATACACATAAAAAAACTGAAGAGAATGATGAAACCGAAAGTTGCTACCTTTTTTCTTGACGAAGATATAGTCATACGAAGACAATCCAGAAAAATAAAATTTTTAAATATAACTTTATTTATTGCGGTGCGAGTAATAATTTTATTTTAATTTTAAGAAGGTAACTAGAGAGTGTATGGTGAAACTACTTTCATTTAAATTTCTATCATACTCTTCCATAAGTGTCTTCATTTCATTCTTTTTGTTTTTTTTTAATTCATTGCTTATATTACTTTGAATTCCCGTTTCAAATGTTTTCAAATTCTCTAGCTATTATTTCCAAATATTATTTCTTGTTTTTTACCAACATTGAAATAAAATAATAATAATATTGAACAATGTATAGTTTGCCTTTTTGTAAATTTACATCATACAATATCGCATACTCCGTGATACTGAATTATATCATTATATTTCCAATGTGGGCGATGAAAATCTTAATGTAAAAATATAAGTGTTACTTGTAGTTAAACTTGTACATATTTAGCAAATTAAGCCTTTTTGGTCAGCTGCACATAATTATTAAGTTTGTAAAATGTCGTATTCTAACGTTGAAGCTTATGACATGATTAGATGTATTTTCAATGTTTTGAAAATGCAGTTCTTGCTTCCCGGCAATATTCTATAAATTATCCCGAAAGAAGACATTATTGAGTTTTTATTCGCCTCACGAAATGTTCTTGATTATTATTTATGAATTTATGAGGCAGAATAACAGACATAGTTTATCACAAAAAGCCGATTACAATAATTGCTGCCTCCGAAATCGAAGTAACTGTGTTCCCTGCTAATCGGCGAGTAAATATGTGATTGAAAATAATGGTGGTCACTTTGAACATTGTTAAGTTGAAGTGTTTTGAGTTATTTTTTGTACTTTCTGATTTAAATATATTTATCTGCTTCGTTTATATTACTCGGTCAATACATTTTCTTATTTATGTTTATGTGTAATAATAGGTTCTTTTATTTACTTTCATGTTATAGGCGGGGATGAATTAGATATCAATTTTTATACCCCTTCGTTATTAATGAGTAAATGATTTGGTTCTAACTAATGCAATATACTATACTGTTTTTCCCCCGTTATTGTATACAAGTTCATGGAAATTATACTTGCTGTTTTCCTATAACTGGATGTATATCTGTTGGGTAATAAAGATATATTATTATTAGTATTGTTATTATTTTATTTCAATGTCTAGAAAGACAAACATGGAATTTAAAAATAGCTAGAGAATTTGAAAGCACTTAAAAGGAGAATCTAACGTAAGATATGCAATGAATTAAAAAATCGGTGAGAAGTTGAATTGAATACATTTATAGAAGAGTATTATGAAAATTCAAGAGAAAGCCAACTATACAGTGTCTAGTGACCCTCTTGTCTTCGTACGACTATATCTTCGTCAAGAAAAAGGTAGCAACTTTCGGTTTTCATCAATCTCTTCAGTTTTTTTATGTGCTTCAATATTACGATATTAAAAATATATCGTTCCATTTAAAATTTTAGGAAAAAACGAGTTATTTTTTTTTGACAACCACGCAATTTCATGCTACATACCCTTCAATTCTTTGTAAAATCTAATGAGCCCACAAACATTGAAATCGGTTGAGACAAACCGAAAGTATATCTACTTTTGTACGCAGACATACCTCCCTCCACCCTCCCCTTCGTATGGGAGTTAGATCAAAAAGTTTCAAATGAAAATTGTATAAAAACGTCTGAAAATGTTGCTAGTAAAAATTTTAATCTATCTTAATCTAGAATTTAATGAAAAATTATTGAATTTTTAATTTATCTTGAGAATTGCGCCCCCTTGCGATCATTTTGGAAACTTAATTATATTTTTGTTGAAATTCCCGTGGTCGGTCCATTTACTATCAAGATTTTTCCGCCAGGTTGTACGACAAACGGTTGCCGAGATATGGTCGGTGGCCGAGTTTAAACAGACGCTTAAAAGCATAGAAGCTATGATTAATTCCGTCATATATCGGAATTACATATTCGCTTAACAAATTTGTATTTTAAAAGTAAATCAACCTTCAACTATACACTTACCGATATACGTATTAAGAGAATCAATAATAAAACAATAAATTTGAATAATTGTATTTATAATTATATACATATAAATTATGTGGTTTTCTAGCTTTTTTTGTCCAACCAATTTGATTATTTTCTAACATATTATTTTCCTGTTTTCTGTACGCGAGAAATTAGAATTAAATGAAACGAAGAAGAAAAAAAAACAAAAGATTTAGTTTACAATATAGATATTTCTTTACAATCATATGATCATGTTTAACTCTAATATTGACAATATGTTGAACTAGCATTAATGTCTTGTAATTTCGAATCCATATTATGTTACAGTTGATTAGTTTCTGCCGATAATTATAGAAATTACTGCTACAAAACCCTTTAAACTCCATCTATTGGATTCTAATGTCAATTTTGACAATAAATTTGAAATTACGCAGGGGTGGAAATTGTAAAACGCTAGTATGCAAAAACAAAAAACGCATTATACAGTGCCGCTCTAAAGCGCCCCCCCCCCCGCTCATTAACTTTTGAGCGATTTAATAGAGAGGTTCCAATTTTGGGTCGTTAATAGGTAAAATTTCTTCTTGATTTCAAGAATTGACGGCAACTGGCGATATAGTATCAAAATTTTAAATAGATTGGGGTTTAAGTGACCTCCTCATTTTGAAAGTGCATACAGTATGGTTTAATGCCAAAATTAGATAAAATTTTACTTATTCATACGAAAAAAAAAGAACAAAATTTTATTTTATTATACATTTTGTGTTTGTAGTTAACTCATGTTTTTCGAGAAGGTCGTACGCAATTTCGGCAAATATGCAATGGGCATTATTTATGGAAGAAAACCTTACGGTGGTGTTGTATTTAAATATTCTTATGGAAGTAATACATCAACGAATAGTAGAAATTGCTGAAAATAATATAGAAGAATTTTAGGTGGGTATTACATTTCATCAAGATGGTGAACTCCGTCTGCAGCGCTCTGGGGTGAATTGAGTATCTCCAAGGGCACTGTTGCCGGTCCCAAGCTCGGATAAAGGAGGAGGGTTGATGGGCAAGGTTAGCAACCTACTCACTGTAAAAAAGATATAATGCTCAAAGTACTACTAATATAGCTTTGGGAGAAGCCGGATAGATCTTACGGAACAACGATATGGCGAGACAACAGAAAAAAACGACTATGGAAATCGCAAAGACTACCAATTGGATCTGGAATCTAACATCATGGTATAACAGAGACCAGGAAGTTATAATTGAACTAAATAAGCACAATATTGAAATATGCGCAAAATTATATACTATGCTACAGTGGAAGAGAAAAGAACCAGAGAGCACAAGCCTGAGTGGGAATCCTAATACACAAAAAATTTGAAAATTCTATCGACGAGGTGAAACACATAAATAGTAATATCATGTACATTTCCCTTAAAACCGAAACAACAAAAACGTACTCTATAAGTATATAGGCACCAGATATAAACAAGCATAAAGAGGAGCGCACTGCCTTCTTCGAAGAACTACAGCAGGTTCTAAACGAACTCTCCGGAAAATCTAAAATCTGCATAATGGGAGACTTCAACTCAAGGATCGTCAATACAGCTCTGCCTGGTATAATGCAATGGTTTAACGAACACGTCATCAACAACAATGAAGAAATGCTAATAATACTATGCGCGCAACACAAACTGCGCATTAATAATACATTTTATACACACAAAAACCAACAAAAATATACCTTTGGTAACACAAGAGACCAAAATTCAATGATCGACTACATTATCACCAATAGGACAATACACCCGAGTCAAATACTAGACGTACAAAGCACGGTCTAGTTCTAACCTTCAAAAGAAGAAAGCACCATTGTATATTGAAAAATTCAACGTGGAATCGTTAAATGACAGTTCAACAAAAACATTATATTAGAGTAGATTAAATGAAAAAATTGCTTCCAACCGTATAGCAGATGGAGAGAAGGCCGAAAAAATGTGGGATAAGATCAAAACCAACATAATAGGAAGTGCCCCAGAGCCACTCGGAATAAGGATGGTGAATATAAATGGTAAGAAAAACAGGAAGCAATGGTTGGACAGACGAAGTGAAAACGTTAGCAAAGCAAAAAAAGAAGCTTACATCAGATATAGAAGTAGAAGAACAACAGAAGAATACCAAGAGTATAAAACGATTAGAAACAGAGTGAATGATGCCATAAGAGAAATAAAGAAGACATACTGGGAAAAATTCTATACAGACATGGAACATGATCTATACTGGGGACAGAGAAGGAGTTGGAACACACTAAGGAACAGAAAGAGAGCAGTAACCGAAGAAGTACAAATAAACATCACTACTACAGGAGAATGGGAAACGCATGCAAGAGACTTATATGAGACAGGAGCAAGTGACAATGAAAATAATGAGAACAACACCTACACAGAACAACTTTTGGAAAAAGATAACATAATACAGGACGAAGAACATGAAGCACTATTAAGATTGAAAAATAGAAAAACCCCAGGCCCAGATCAAATCGTTAACGAAATGCTTAAGTACGGAAGACTTCAAATGGAAACATCAATCATACTATTATTCCAAAAAATTATCTAGACCCAAAATGTACCTACTGACTGGAAAAACATCACAATACCAATCTATAAAAAGGGAAACAAGAACAACCCAGAAAATTATAGAATGATATCTTTACTACCCAGCATAAGGAAGTTGTTCAGAAAAATTATAACAACAAAACTAACGAACAGAATAGAAATAGGCAAAGAACAACAAGGCTTCAGACAGAATAGATCGACAGCGGACGCAATCTTCATCCTCAGGCAAATGATTGAAAAATCTCTCGAATATAATAAACTATTGTTTCTCTGCCTAATAGATCTCAGGCGTTTTGGTACTTTTTGCTATAATTGTAAGAGCAACTAATGTATTTTTGATTCTCTCTAGATAGATGCCCATTGTACACTGCTTCCTGGCTTTCATTAGTGTGTTTTAGTTTTTGTTTCACAGCTAAGGAAAATTCGAAAGCAGAAACAAGTGCCCTGTGGAACATAATGAATTTTGGCATTCACGTTATTTGCTAGTGAATATACAGGGTGTCCCAGATAGTGTGCTCACCATTGGGATCTCGTGAACGGTAAGAGATAGAGAGTTGGTTAAATGAGACAAAATGTACGTGACACCTGGGTTTATTTTTTTAAGCAAAAAAACTTTTAAAAAAATGAACGATACGTGCGCTATAGGGGAAAAACTAAAAATCGGCAATTTTAATTTCGTCGTTTAACTTATTTCATGTAAAAGATACCGAAATACTATATTGACATTATGAAGGTACTTTTTTACGCAGAATTCAAATTTGGTATTGCAACCTCTGAAGCTTTTATACGTTTCGAGATTTTTATACAAATTTTCTTATTTTAAATACAAATCGTAGGCGGCTTTGACTGTATCAAAAAGAGCATAATTTGCTGATTTCAATGATGTATAACACTTTGGGTTTATTTGTAGAAATAACAAAGTTATAATGATATTTGTGCAATTTTTGGTATCCTTATGAATGCATAGGCTATACATCAGAGGCAGCATTGAATTGTTAAGACAATAAGTAGTATCTTTCAAATTTATTTACAAGCAAGTTACGTTTCCGTTTATTTTTGTGTTATTTAGTCTGCTATTTTGTTCGTTTATTTAAAAATCACCGCATTTGTTGTTTTGGTTCGTTTTATTACTTGTTTATTGTTGTTCACGTTATGGAGAAATTTAATAATGAAGAGAAATATGATATGCTTCAAAGTTACATATTGGCTCACAAAAATTCAAGGAATGCAGCTAATCATTATTTGGAGTTGTACCCAGATCGACGGCAACCACACGAAACTTTATTTCGAAGATTAGAAGTAAATATAAAAACATACGTTGCCTTTAGTAAACCGAAAAGAAATAGAAAAAGATTAGATGAGGAAACCCAAGTTATTGTATTAAATCAGGTGCGTGAAAATCCAAAAGTTTCCACAAGAGAAATAGAAAACAACACCGGAATCCCTAGAACATCAGCCCATAGAATATTAAAAAAGCATCGATATCATCCTTACAAAGTCCACATTAGCCAAGGACTCCAACCAGGAGACGCAGAGAGGCGGACTCGTTTCTGTCATTGGTACATTAATCAGAATAACAACAATGTTACATTTCTGTTTAATGTGTTGTGGTCAGATGAATCTCGATTTACGAACAATGGGTTATTTAACAGAAATAATATTCACTATTCGGGGACAGAAAATCCCCATGCTCTACATCAGGGGTCTCCAAACTACGGCCCGAGGGCCACATCCGGCCCGCGGACAGATTTTGTCCGGCCCGCGGAGAGCTAGCATACTTGAAAACTCCTTTTAGAGAACATATTTTTTATAGCAAATTAAATTTAGTTTACTGAAGTATTCTAATTTTATGTTGAATAATTATTAATATGACATCTACATTGATATGGTCATGGGCTAACTACTCATAACATTGTTGTAGGCTTATTGTTATTGTTTTTGTGATAAGTTGGATAAAGAAACACAGAATTGTAATGAGTAAAGACATGTATAATATGCAGAAAATTTTACTTCAGTATATAATAACTAACAAATTATTGAAATGAATCCAACTAACATTTTATGCATTTTAAATAAAAACATAACTTATAACAAGCATAATGACACATGAAATACTAATGAGATTTGTGTAATTGAGATTTTCCACTGACAATAGTTTGTAGTTGTGGACTAATTTTACTTGTACCAATTATTAAAAGAGATTTAAGATGCTCATCAGTTAATTTAGATCTGTAAACATTTTTTGTGTACTTCATTTTGGAGAAGGTCTTCTCACACAAATAAGTAGCACCAAAAACAGAAAACAGCCCACGAGCAAATTTATGCAAATTATCAAATTGTGTCAGTGGAAGACTCTTATAAAATTCCAACAAAGATGAGTTTTGATATTTGTTCTTAATTATATCACTGCACTGTAGATCAATTATTTCCATTTAAAGTTCCGGGGCTAGGGTTTCAATGTCAGTATCAAAAGGATTCTGAAAAATCTTAATTTGATTCGCAATGGCATCAAAGTCCGAGAAACGAGTATCAAAATTTATTTTCAAAGCACTCAAAGTTTCGATTGCAAAATCGATAGGAAACTCAGTCTCAGTAGTGTGGCTGAATATTTCACGTGTTTTAAAATGTGAAAAACATTTACTTCGTAGTTGTGATTGAAACAGTATCAATTTCTTCCGGAATGATTTGATATTAGTGTATAAATCAGGAAGATGCTGGTTTTCTCCGTGCAATCTCAAATTCAGTTCGTTCACATGTTTTGTCAAATCAACATAGAATGCTAACTTCCACAGCCATGCGTTGTTTTGTAATTCAGTAAGAGGGCGATGCTTTTCATTCAAAAAAATTTCGATCACTGCTCGAAGTTCAAAAAAGCGCTGAAGGACTTTTCCACAACTAAGCCAACGTACGGCAGTATGATAAGGTAAGTCATTTTCTCCAATCTTTTCAATAAATTGTCGGAATTGTCGGTGATTCAGCCCAAAAGATCTGATAAAATTAACAGTTGATATGACTGGTTTCAGAGTTTTTCCATCGAAGGTTCTTTTGATTAATGGCCATTTCAACTCCTTTAAAAATATCTGTACCAGTAGTTGTGCCATGAATACTATTCATATCAAGAAGTTCTTCATGCACTTCATAGCTTTTATCTACTCCTCGAATATAAATCAACACCTGAGCAGTATCTGACACATCCGTTGACTCATCCAAGGCCAAAGAAAACCACTCAACATGTCCATTTTTGTCGAACAGTTGAGAGGATATATTTTCAGCGATGTTTTCTACCCTTCGAGCCACAGTGTTTGCTGACATACTGACACTTTTTAATAAATTTACCTTTTCAGGGCACATTTCTTCGGCTACTGCAATTATGCATTCTTTGATCATTTCTCCATCGGTGAATGGTTTTCCACGTTTTGCAATTTCAAGAGCCACACGAAAGCTGGCACGCGTTGCAGCCTCTTGTTCAGTTTTGAGTTTTGTAAATGAAGATTGCTGCGATTTCAATCCGCGCTTCATAGCTTCGAATTTTTCTGTCCGCAAACTTCCTGTATATTTTGAGTAATTTTGAAAATGTTTTGTTTCATAATGACGTTTAATATTATATTCTTTGAGAACGGCTATGCTTTCATTGCAAATCAAACATAGCGCCTTCTTACTGGACTCAATTACGAAATACTGAATGTTCCACTGATCTTTGAATTTTCTGCATTCACTATCAATTTTTCGCTTCTTTTCCATACTACTAAATCACACACAAAAGCAACAATTCAAATCAAAATACTGTTACAAAGATGTCTTAAACTTAAACACGCACAAACACGTTTTAAGGAGGTATGCACTATTTTATTTCACAACAGTGTCATAGGAACTGACTTGTGGTTGCGCCACTAGCCTTCTTATATATTCCAATTACTGCCATCTAGAAGTGAGTGGAAGACACCAGAACTTTCTCGAACCAACGAGATTATTCTGTACGTGCTATTAGCGCCATCTGTTAGCGATAGAAGGTACTACCTATTTCCGCTTGTGTCCACCAGATGTCGTGTCACGTTACTCCTCATGGCTCGTACTCTACGACTAATCTAGAAATTACAGATAATGACAGGAAAATTAATAATATGCAGTGTTGCCGTTTTGCAGCCTTTTTTAAACGTTGCGTACTTTTTCGGACTTTTTTTCATCAGTGGACTATTTCACTTTTTACCACCGGCAACAATGATAATATGGTTTTGGCCCTCGGAACTTACTGGAGTAATCAGTATGGCCCTAAGGCTGGAAAGTTTGGAGACCCCTGCTCTACATGAAGCTCGACATCAAGAACGTTTTGGGTTCAATGTGTGGTGCGGTATTATCGGCAGAAGAATAGTTGGACCTATTATCTTCAATAACAATTTAACGAGTGAACGCTATTTGAACTTACTTCAAGGTGAAATAGAAGATCTTCTAGACGATATTCCGCTTAATCTAACTGCGAATATGTATTTCCAACAGGATGGGGCACCAGCACATAATGCTCACATTATTACGAATTACCTAAATAATAGATTTGGTAATCGGTGGATTGGTAATCGAGGACCCATTTCATGGCCTGCACGTTCCCCAGACTTAACCGCAATGGATTTTTTCCTTTGGGGTTACATAAAAAATAAGGTGTATAAAACACAATTTAATAATGTGGAGGAACTGCAAGCTTGTGTTTTAAGAGAGTTTCATCGGATAAATGGACGTATTTTAGAAAAAGTGATTAATTCCACACTAAGAAGAGCTCAGTTATGTATCAATAACAATGGAGGACTTTTTGAGCATTTAATGTAATTTATCTATTTACTAGTAGTAAATAAATAGTTAGGTATGTGAAGTTAGTGTTTTATTTACTTTTCAGTCATTTTTGTATTTTGTTTCCAGGAATAGGTAAGTATAAAACAAAAAAATATGCTAATTATTCTTGTAACTTTGTTATTTCTACAAATAAACCCAAAGTGTTATACATCATTGAAATCAGCAAATTATGCTCTTTTTGATACAGTCAAAGCCGCCTACGATTTATATTTAAAATAAGAAAGTTTGTATAAAAATCTCGAAACGTATAAAAGCTTCAGAGGTTGCAATACCAAATTTGAATTCTGCGTAAAAAAGTACCTTCATAATGTCAAAATAGTATTTCGGTATCTTTTACATGAAATAAGTTAAACGACGAAATTAAAATTGCCGATTTTTAGTTTTTCCCCTATAGCGCACGTATCGTTCATTTTTTTAAAAGTTTTTTTATTTAAAAAAGAAAACCCAGGTGTCACGTACATTTTGTCTCATTTAACCAACTCTCTATCTCTTACCGTTTACGAGATCCCAATGGTGAGCACACTATCTGGGACACCCTGTATACTATTTTGTACCATTTCTTTAAATATGACAAAATTATGGGCCTAGACATTATTTTTTCTGTTTTTACTATAGGATATACTATATTCATTCGCAGTATTTGCCCTATTGATCAGATATGTGGAGATTCACGGTTTTTTATATTAATAGAAAATAAACGGCGAAAATATTACACAATACTTTATTAATTTTCTGTTTATCCATAGATAAGATAATTAATTTCAAAACATACAAAAATCATAAATCGTAGTGTTTTTTCACCATTTCTTTTGCGATTCCAGAAGTCGTATATATAACTGGCTGGAACACTAACAGGGCGTCGGGTAATATTCAAGAATTGTCTTCCATTTGCAGCTGTAGTAGATTATCGAATCACAGTTTCTCTAGATTAAAAAAAATATATAACCTACATAGATTTGATTCACGTTTTAAGTAGTAGAAAACTCTATTCAATAGAGAATATCAGTTTTATACTACGTAAAATCTATTGCAAAGCAATATTTGCAGATTGTCTTAATTGACTCAGATTACTATCGCACAGTGTACGATTTGAGTAATCTAGGAGGACAATACTTATTTAAGTGATATTCTTAAAATTGCTTTTTTGTACTATTATTACACTTTCGAATACTTCCTTAAACTGATAATACAAAGCAAATAATTTCCTGGCGACATGATTTTTTTTAAAACCTGCTCCAATTATAATTTATAAAGTATAAAATGCGCGTCAATTGTGCTCCATTTGTGCTCAATTGTGCTGTTTTAGTTTCATTTGCGCACTTCTGTTTCCCAAAATTTTTAAAAAAATCGAGGTGGCCAATTTAACGATTCTTAACAAATAATTAAATGAAGTGATGGAAATCTCTTGGTGAAACATGTCGAAATATAAGCAAGTAATAACAAAAACCACACTTGGTATTGTTTCACAAATAAATATAATTAAATACTCGATGTACATTTCGCCTTGCGGCATCGTCAGGAGTTCTCGAGAAACTAAAGTAAAATTTAATATACTGTAACTACCTACTTCTAACAAAAATGTAAATAAAAATGTACAAAAATATCTAAAACTAAAGTTTAAGAAGTGTAACAACCATCTTTGGTTTAATAAACAGTGTTCCCCAATTACATCAAGATCAGATATTTTTGTACATTTTTATTTACATTTTTGTTAGAAGTAGGTAGTTACAGTATATTAAATTTTACTTTAGTTTCTCGAGAACTCCTGACGATGCCGCAAGGCGAAATGTACATCGAGTATTTAATTATATTTATTTGTGAAACAATACCAAGTGTGTTTTTTGTTATTACTTGCTTATATTTCGACATGTTTCACCAAGAGATTTCCATCACTTCATTTAATTATTTGTTAAGTGCCAGTAGTGCAAGATTGGAAGTGTTATTTAAGAAACTAAAACTAAAGTTTAAGAAGTGTAACAACCATCTTTGGTTTAATAAACAGTGTTTAAGATATAAGGTGTTCCCCAATTACATCAAGATCAGATATTTTTGTACATTTTTATTTACATTTTTGTTAGAAGTAGGTAGATACAGTATATTAAATTTTACTTTAGTTTCTCGAGAACTCCTGACGATGCTGCAAGGCGAAATGTACATCGAGTATTTAATTATATTTATTTGTGAAACAATACCAAGTGTGTTTTTTGTTATTACTTGCTTATACAAAAACACTAAAACACCTTACCACACTAAGGCACAAAAATGGCTAAATACGTATTTCAACAACTAAGTTGTCATCATCAGTAGCACTGATTAAAAATCGCGCTGTCTACACACCGTAGTGTACAGAACAACACTGATTTCCAATTTACGGGGATGGTTTATTCTTTTACCTAGGCTATTAACTACTTCATTAAAAATACCTGATCGTTGTACCGTTAAATACGTCATACTTACTATTCTAATCCTATCCTTTAATTCTAATATTCTAAGAAAACCAACAATATAATTTCCTATTTACGGGGATGGTTTATATATTTATCGCCAACCGTCAGTAAAGTGATGCGTTACCATAGCGTTTTACGGAGGTAAAGAAACACTTTATCGTACTGTACAATAAAGTACTTTACCTGCCGCTAATATCTGTCAGCGTAGCCATGACTGATGACTTTAAAAATAAATCGTTTGTCACTGTCATAAACTGTCATAAGTTATTATATCTTTATTTCTTAAATTAACAATTTTCACGGTTGGCGATAAAATTTTGTATGCACCACGTCAGTAAAGTACCTTTACCGAACTCGTCTGATACTCGCCGCGCTCGCTTCACTCGCTTGGCTCGTAAATCAGACTCGTTCGATAAAGTATCACTTTACTGACTTGTTACATAAATAACTATTTTACCTAAACTATTAACTACGTCATTAACAGTACCTGATCGCTGTATCGTTAAATTAGTCATGCTTAATACTATAATTCTATCATTTAATTCTAATGTACTATGAAAAACTAACGGTATCTAAAAGGTATTGTTTACACTACAAACTTATATAAACAAGATTGGGGAATTGGCCCGTTATCTGAATTCATTAATTTATTTTTATTTTTCTGAATGTATATACTCTCGTAACTATCTAGTTCTCTATAATTGCCCACTTGTTTTATAAGTTTGTTTACCTAAAATACATAAGCCCGGTAAGTCGATGAGACCTATTGTGTCAGGTATAAACTCACCGACTTATTTACTGTCTAAATGGCTAGTAAATGAATTCACAAATTTACCATTGCAACAAGATAGCTTTGCAGTAAAAAACTCGCTGGAGTTCATTCAAAAAATCAAACATTATAAGTTGCAAGAAGGTGAGATTTTGATTTCGTTTGATGTCAGTTCATTGTTTCCTTCAGTACCGATTCCAGAAACCCTGAAATATTTGGAACGTTTACTTCAGAACAATAATATCGAAAAGGCTATAATAGATGAATACATGCAGTTAACATCTCTTTGTATGTCTCATAACTGTTTTCAAATAGAAGGTAATTTCTATGAACAACGACATGGGACTGCCATGGGAAATTGCTTGTCTCCGTTTATTACCGATTTATTCATGAGTAATTTAGAAATGGATTTCAAAAAGAACGCCAAATATTTCCCTAAAGTATGGTTAAGGTACGTTGACGATATTTTCGCGATTTTTGACACTAAAATGTATGATACCGAAATGTTTCTTAATGAATTAAACTCAAAATTCCCCACGATTAAATTCACTTTTGAGAAGGAAAACAATGGACAATTAGCTTTTCTAGATACATTAGTAATTAAAGCAGGTTGCAATATAGAAATAGATATTTATAGAAAGGAAACCAATGTAAACAGATTCATTACAGCAGATTCTAATCATTGTTTGCAACATAAATTGTCTTCATTCAATTTTCTAATCCATCGCTTGTTAAACTTCCCACTTACAACAGATAGATACGAGAAAGAATTACGCCTTATAAGAGGTATCGCTGAATACAATGGTTTCCAGTCAGACGTAGTTGACAATGTCTTAAGAAAAATGAAACGTAAGAATGTAATTCTAAATTCCACAACTTTGCTACCTCAAGGTGATATAGATCAGAAATTTGTTGTCCTACCTTTTCATAATATTTCGAGAAACTTAAATAATATTTTTAAAAATGTTGGTTTGCAAGTCGCGTTTAAATCATGTAATTCGTTTGTAAAGTCTTTTGAGCAGTACTAAAGATAAAATTGAGGTAGAACAAAAATCTGGAATTTATGAAATTAATTGTAATAAATGCGAGAAAAAATATACCGGCCAAACTAGACGTTCGATTGCAACTCGCTATAAAGAGCACATTGCTCATTTTCGGTTTAATAGGACAGAGAAGTCTAGTGTAGCTCGACATATTTCGGACACAGGTCATGAAATTCAAGCAAGCGGCCTCAAACTTATAAAACTAGTGCGCAATTATAGAGAACTAGATAGTTACGAGAGTATATACATTCAGAAAAATAAAAATAAATTAATGAATTCAGATAACGGGCCAATTCCCCAATCTTGTTTATATAAGTTTGTGCTGTAAACAATACCTTTTAGATACCGTTAGTTTTTCATAGTACATTAGAATTAAATGATAGAATTATAGTATTAAGCATGACTAATTTAACGATACAGCGATCAGGTACTGTTAATGACGTAGTTAATAGTTTAGGTAAAAATATATAAACCATCCCCGTAAATAGGAAATTATATTGTTGGTTTTCTTAGAATATTAGAATTAAAGGATAGGATTAGAATAGTAAGTATGACGTATTTAACGGTACAACGATCAGGTATTTTTAATGAAGTAGTTAATAGCCTAGGTAAAAGAATAAACCATCCCCGTAAATTGGAAATCAGTGTTGTTCTGTACACTACGGTGTGTAGACAGCGCGATTTTTAATCAGTGCTATTGATGATGACAACTTAGTTGTTGAAATACGTATTTAGCCATTTTTGTGCTTTAGTGTGGTAAGGTGTTTTAGTGTTTTTGTGTAGTTTCAAGCCACAGACTCCAAGTTTAGTTTCTATTACTTGCTTATATTAACGATTCTTACTCGCCCAAAGGTTTCTTTTTTTGTAGAACTCGGTGCTTCAGCAAAGCAAGCCAATTGTGCTTAATTGTGCCGTATAGCATTTTTCCCCAACCAATCACATTCGATGTAATACCTAAAAAAATTTGGAAATTGACGAAAGTCTCTAAAAACAGAAGAGCACAAATGAAACAAAATAGGACGTCACAATAAACTTTTTTTTTAGTTATAACTTCAAAAATGAGTTATTTGGGGGGGGGGAATGCTATACGGGACAATTGATCATAATTGACTTGCTGTGCGAAAGCACCGAGTTTTGAAAATAAATTCAACTTTTGGGGGGGGGGCAATCGCCAAGTTGGCCCCTCAATTTTTTTTTAAATTTCTGGAAACAGAAGAGCACAAATGAAACTAATAACGACACAATTGAGCACAAACGGATCACAATTGGTACACATTTTATACTATACAATATGTAACAAAGGAGGGGGGTCATAGTAAACTTTCGTCAATTTCGGATTTTTTTCGGTATAACTTCGAAAATGAATGGTTGGGAAGAAAATGCTATACGGCACAATTGAGCATAATTGGTGTGCTGTGCGACGGCACCAAGTTTTAAAAATAAATGCAACTTTTTGGGGGGAGGGGGCAATCGTCAAGTGGCTCCCCTTCGATTTTTTTTTAAATATCTCTAAAAACAGAAGAGCACCAATGAAACTAATAACGGCACAATTGCGCACAGATGGAGCACAATTGACACGCATTTTATATGAATAAATTATAATTGGAGGGGGCCAACTTGACATAGCTCAGACAACCGACTGGCATTTTGACCTTTTTTAAGTGTTTTTGTGATGGCAAAGAAAGTTCAACACAGTCGATATTTACTATAGAAGACTACAGTAAATATCAACTGACTTTCTGACAATTAAGTGTTAGAGCTAGTTGCAAACGTTATGCTGGTACATTGATTCAAGAATTGTCTACAGTCTCACCAAGACGAGCCACCACATATAAGAAAGCTCAAAGGGTTATTCATACTAGAAACAAAAACGAAGACCATATACTGAAGAAACTGAAGAAGCGTTGGCCTTTTTCTTATCAAATAATTTCACTATCCAGATATATAAAAATGTTTAACAAGAGGCAAAACAAATGGATTTCAATGCATACCCTTGCTATGATCATGTAACAGGTGAAGAAGAAGTGGGTGAAAATATAACAGTAAACGAAATATCGGCCGAAGTATGATCGAATTCTCTTTTGAGCCATACTGCGTTAAGGTGGCCATCTCGCCCATCTAAATTACATTGCAAACATGTTGCGAACATATTGCACCAGAAACCGTTAGTAAGCCACAAAATTACAAAAAAAAATACGAGCATAATCTACAAACTTATCTCCAGGGGACTAGGTGGTTTTAATAAGGGAAGTTTGTTCGATTAATGTGGAAAAAAATGTTAAAAAACAGGAAGTTTTTATACCAAAAATCTGCTAGTTTATTCCGTAATTTCTTGGAATATATAGATAATTGCCAGATATTAGATAGCTTACCCCCTGGAGAAATAAATTCTCTTTCTTTTGATGCTTGATACAAAGCAATTAAGCGTATTTTATAGCTGTCTTGTGCTTTTAAATGTTTTCACCCATAAATTCCGATTGATTTGTATCTAAGAGACATATTCTTATGGGAAAAGTAGATTTCGTTTATTATAATCACTGTGGTAGGTCAGCAATTCTTAAACAGAGGGCGCTGCCAACGATCGGTTATTGTTAGGCATGTTGAGTGTCGCAAAATTTGAATGTCTACGGCAAATATAGACTCGACATACTGTAAATTGCTTACTCCGTCATACTCAGTTACGTTATATATGTGTTTGTCAGGCATGAAAAGAGTATCTTTAAAGAAAAAAAGGTTACAAACAACATGCTCTTCAATTACAAAAAATCGAAAATAGAACTCAGGCGTCTTGGATTCTCATTTAATAATAAATCTACTGAAAATATCGGGCCAACAGAGTATTTCAAGTACCTATTGTTCAACCATATTTTACGAAAATATTTATGTTTTGATGATTATGTACAGTGTATCTCAAAATACATGCTAATCTGAAAATACCTTCTGTATGTTGTAATATACAGGGTGAGTCATTAGTAGCCGTTTCTTTGATTGCTCCTTTATGTTTTAAATTAAAAAAAAACAATTAGAGAAAGTTTCATGGTTGCTTAAGGCGCATATTCTAAAAATACATTAAGCCCTGACGCACTTCCGGTTTCACCGGAAATGCATGGAATTTATTTTTTTAAATGACACTATAAATTTTTGGATTTTTTAGTACTGTTTAAAATTGTCTATTCAGCTGTTTTTCCTTTTCAAAATTGGGGCAATAGTTTTTGAGTTATTAATTTTTTTTTAATTTTTTGACCAAAACACGTCCAAAAAAAAACATTTTGTCATTGTTTTTAATTACATTTTTGTCAATGGGCAGCAGATAAATTAGCCTGACTTTCCCAATTTTTTGTTGTTTACCGACGAAGCTATTTTCTGTTAAAATGGATACGTTAATCGTCACAATTTTCGTTATTATAACACATAAAAACCTTCACTTTATCACACCTGCAAACTTTCAAAATTGTTGGTCATTCAGTGGTAGTTATTGGTAGTTACATAATTGGACCTTATGTCTTTGATGAAAATGTTAATGAAGGAGAGTATCTTCGTTTTCTACGAACGGATTTTCAAATCTTGTTGAAGACATGAACATTATAATCAGAGAAGAGTTTATAAGAATATGTAAAAGTTTTATACAACATTAGTACTTCTTTGGAAAACAGAATACTCACGTGCATTGCACAAACTTGTGGTTATGTTGAACATATTCGTTAATGAAATTTGTTTTTCTTACTTTTGATTGTTGTTAAGTTGCACAATAGTTGTAGGTTATTTAAATTGCGTTATTTTGTTGCAAAATTTATTTCTATTAAAGTTGTAGGACATCAATTTATAATTTTGAAAAACTACAGGCATCTGTTATGAACAGCTTCAACAATAAAAGAATACGAGCAATTAAGCAAATTAAATTGAAGATAGCAGCGTTGTTTCATACACCTTTTAGAGAGGCGGCATCTTCAAATATGTCAGTAAACTTATGCTTTATTATATTTGGTTGTTAACCAATAGTTTAAGAAATGAAATACTGCAACTGGATATTGCCGAAATTAAAAAACACTGAAACGCGATGCCCTTCATTCTGTAAAATTATTACTTTTGGGATAGTGGATTTAACCTTTACTTTGTTTGACAGTTGAATAAAGAGGTCGGGCACCATTCCAGCCTTCCATTGGTTGAACGAATATTTCGGCACATAGAACAACAACGCTCGTACTTTTTATTAGACCGCTAATTGCTCCTATAGTGATTATCTCAGAAACTACAAAAGATAGGTACAGGACATTGTTAACAAAAATTAACGAGAAAAAAAAAGAAACAAAATGCCACAATAAAATACTTCCATTAAAAAAAAAATAAGTTTTTGGTATATCAAAATTAGTAGAAGTAGGCTTTGAAAAAACGTTTTTGAGGTATTGTCGAGTCAACTTATACCAAATGATGCAGAATTTTCTTGGCTACAAGCACCACCAAAGTTTATGTTTTTACTTTTAAAAACAATGTGAAAATGATTTTTTTCTGAACACGTGTTTTGGTCAAATATTTTCAAAAAAATATTAAAATTGAGAATGACATATTATTTAAAGAAAGTATTCTAAAATTATACGATGAAATGATGTAAGTTAAATTATTTGAAGATTAGAGAAAGTGTAGAAATGGTGTATTATAATTAAACAATTTTTTTTAAATATATATATATTTTCAAATATATATAAATCGTTGGTACGTTTGTGTGCGATCTTGTAGCTTCTAAACGACTTGACCGATTGAGGTCATATTCATGCAATATATTTATTTTGTCGAGACGATGGTTCATAGCTAGGCAAGGATCCGATAAATGGTGCTGTAGTCAAGTTACTTAAGAAATTTATATAAAAAGCAAATTTGCGAGATATTTCAAAAAACTGCTATTCGATAAGAGTGAAAGTCAGTTGCAGTCTGATGAGTTCGTTTAGGTGAAGCAATTACATAGACAAGACTGATTCGTTTATTATTGCTGATATACTCCCAGTAGCCGAACATATCACCGATAATAAACGAATCAGTCTTGTCTATCTAATTGCTTCTCTAAAACAGCCGTCACTGGCGAAAGTGTTATTTCCGGTCCGAATTTTGAATATTTTTTTTACAAAAATATTCCAAATCCATGTTTAAATACTTTTATACTGTATAAAATGCATAATTTTCGTGATATTTTCAAAAAATTGATATTCGATTAGAATAAAATTGCTAGGTACTTTCAGTTCGAATTTTGGAAATTTCTTATTACAAAAATATTCAAAATTGAGCTTTCAATATTTTCATACACTCGATATGTTTGTCTAGAATGCATGACTTGCGATATATTCGCAAAAACCTGTTTTACGATCAGAGTAAACACCTACTTCCGGTAGGAATTCTTTTATAAAATTGTTTTCTAATTTACTCTTGATCACATTGTTATACTTTAGATATTTGCCTAAAATTAGTAATTGACGAGATATTGCTATTATTTGTTTTCTTCACTGATATGAAGTACTACTCCCGATTTATCGATTTCACTGAAAATATAATCAGATTTCCGAGGGAGATTATATTCCTAAATATACACTTTGGTATTGATGGCTTTTGCCGTTTGGCCGCTATCATGGTCAAACAGTGAGAGAAATTTTTTTTTGCAAACAAATACATTAATTAATTAACTCGAAAATTAATGCATAATGACGTATTTCTACACGCTCGCAGCTGACGTAATAGAAAATTGAAAAAAATTATATGCAATGGTTATAGAAGTATATTTTTTGACAAAAGAACCTCAATAACTCAAACTTAAAAATTTAATGAATTGAGATCAAATTTCGGCCACTGGTCGACCACTAGTATTAATTATAAGGCAAGTTATTTAGGTACCTATACAAAATTTTTAATCTATTTTCTTCAATCCTATAATAAAAATTACTTACATACGTAAGAAATTTAATTCAATATTCTGCAGATCTCGTTTTTAATTATATTTTAGTAAATTATTATGAACGTGGGAAATCCACACTGTCGGATAAATTTTAGGGTGGTCTTTCAAATTTTTTTCCAACTGAATCGGGCATTCTAATAGCTGATACGGTATCAAAAGTAATACAAAGAGGGCATTTTATAATATCCAAAACTACTTTCTGAGCACACATGTAGATTTAACCTATTTAATTAGAGTGTTATAGGTATGTGAAATAGGTATATTGATTGTTTCTCTTTTTCTTACTTTTACACACACAATAGGCCTTGTGTTTCTTACATTGACAGGTTCACTACTTATGGGTTTTCTTAAATAAACAGTTCATTTTTTAGTCAAATTTGAATAAATACTTGGCGAAATACTTCTATAAAAAAACTATTTATCTATAAGAATAAAAATGTACTGCCTCTGTGAAAGTAGATTTTTTTATGCAAAAGTTGTTCCAAACTTACTTCTGAATACTTTTGTATCCATTACACATTTTGAAAAAACTAACCATTGACAACATACTTGGTAACTATGTATTTCGCGCTCAAGTGTTACTTCTCATCTACTAATCTAATTCTTCCAACTAAGACATGGTACATGCTCAAGTTACATAACAAAACACAAAATTTACCAACTTTGCCAAACTCAAACCTACTCTCTATTCCAAATAATAAGCGAAATACCCATGGTGACCATCAAAATTGAATCAGCCTATATATTCCTTTTTCAAAAATGCAATAATCACTAAAAAATACCTATTTATTATCTAAATCAAATAGATAAAGGACAGATCTACATAGGTATTTACAAAACAAACATTATATGTAACAGTATGTTCCTATTATTCTTGTAAGGACGCAATTTGCATTTTTACAATTTAGGGTAAATATCAATGATTTCAAAATAGACACATATTCTATTAAATCGTGTATGAGACAAAAACTCTGTTTTTTGTCTCATACACAAAAAAAACAACGGTCTGGTCTGCCAGTCTCTGTATAATTTGGTTCAATCTAAGAGATACGTGGCGTTAGTACTGCCATCTGTTATCCAATAAATTTGTTTTACAAATAATGTCGCTGCTACTGGCAATCAGATGGCTAATTAAAATACAGTCACGTATGCAACACATAATACACGCCTAATGGTTAGAAAAGGATAGAGCAATGTGACGATTCTCTTTCTATTAAACGGCCACCTTAAGAATATGCAAGTGGAGATGTGATAGATCTTCGGGTCACAGCTTGTACAAGCAACCATTTGAAGATCCAGATAGCACAGACAAATATATGTTTATAACATGGTGGGTTAATTAATTAGAATAATTGACCAGGACCACTGTTAATAAAGACTTATTTTCGTTAACCCTAACTATATAAAAGTTTACATCAACACTCACGAGTATTTTGGGCTGCCTATATCCAGACGCACCAGCGATGCGATGCTTCGGTGTTCGGACAACTTTGACGGATAATACGGGTGCATTCGCTAATCGCCGGGTAGTGTCGTGGCTCGTGTTGATTGGGGTTAATACGCTCCATTAGTCGTACGTCACATAGGACATTTTAATGATGCAGGTCATACCACTGCACAGTAGCACTGGATCTAAACAAACCTATTTCGCCATATTACTTTTTTATAAATAATATATATATACCTAGTAGATAAATATTTATAAGCCTTTTCATTATATATTTACCTCTCCTGCTTCGGATAATGATACAACAAAAAAAAGAATGTTAGAAATCAAATGCTGATGCTTCTTCAGGTTTATTTAGATCCACTTAACTGACCTAGCTCAACAAAATGGCGATTATGACGAAAGCACTAATGGAGCGTATTGGAAAAAATTAAAAGACAACGGCCAAGCTACAGTGAAGAGTAGTTATCAGGGTGAGTAGGGTTTGTGTTTCTTTGCTTTTAATGTACACTTACCTTGTCTCAGAATAAGAAGGAGTGATTCAAATATCGCGCCAAAATGGCGTATATTTTTAAGGTATTTCATTGGTTCTTGCGTTGGCAAGTTTAACATGGGAAAATAAGTTTGACAAAACGTCATTTTATGTTTATAGTCAAGCCATAACCTAGTCTCTTACATTTCTACTTCGGTTTATTATAGTTTATTGTGTTATTAAATAAAATCCGTACTTTTATGTACAACACGAGCATGAGTTGATCAGACGGCTTAAGACCTAAGGAACAAGTGATCAGGCATTTAAAACTTTGAATTTGATGAATCTGTCAGAAATACTGTACGACAGTGCAAAAATCAAACGTCCAACAATTAATATCATTGCAAAAATAACGATAGATGAGTTCATACCATAAATAAACTGAACAACTCACATATATATCATCATCCTTTCAACTATTAGTGTATAAAGTAAGAGTTTTATGTGAAAAGTCAATTTTAATATGTATTAACGTGTAAGGACATACTGGGGACATACAGTAAATATTAATGATAAAAGTGTGTTGCAAGTAAGACAATTGCAATGCCGTCAAGTAGGTGCTATATCTGTTCTGGAGATATAAAAAGACTCGATAAAACATTGCGATGTTTTTTGTGTGATGGTGAGCATCATGTAAAATGCATTGGATATGATGAAGAGCAAATTAAAAAAATAGAAGTTAAAGGATTTAAAATGGTCTGTAAATGTTGTAATGACACAAATATAGCTCAAAAAATTGAAAACCTGACTACTAAATTAGATCTCTGTTTAAACACGATAATAGAACAAAGTAAAAACATACAAGAAATGAATAATATTATTGAAAGTATCAAAAACACAAAGTCAATATCAAATGAAATAAAGATGTCATACAGTGATACTGTTAAAAAAAATAATGATGTAATTATTTTTAAACCAAAAAATGAATCGCAAAAAAGCCAGGAAACGAAAACAGAAATGAGAAATTCAATCGACCCCATTAAATTGTCTGTAAGTGTGCAAACAATTAAAAATATAAGCAAAGGTGGTATTTTAGTTAGTTGCGGGGATCATACGTCCAAAGAAAAGTTAAAAACTCAAATGACCAGAGAATTGGGAAATAAATATGAGGTGTTAGATCCTAAATTGAGAGATCCACAGATTATTATAGCAGGCGTAGAAAAAGAATTCATAGATATGGAGTCGGAGGATATTATGAACGCAATTGTTAGTCAGAATGACTTAGAAATATTAGACAGTGATATACGAGAAAAATTAAAGATAAATAGGAAGTATTGTAGTAAACGGAAAAGGAATTACGGTAACATAATAATTGATGTTAAATCTGATGCATTTGAAAAAATACTAAAGAGGGGAAAAATTAATGTTGGGTGGAAAAAATGCGATGTTTATGAATACATAAATATATTAAGATGTTATAAATGTGCAGGATACAATCATTTTTCTAAGGATTGCACAGTAAATAAAGCATGCGGCAAATGTGCGGGAGAACACTGCACAACTGAGTGTGATAATGATGTTGAAAAATGTGTGAATTGCATTAGAGTAGTCAATAAATTAAAAATTGATTTAAATGTGAATCATACAGCATTTGAGAGAAACTGTCCAAGCTATCAACGGATCCTGGAGGCACAAAGGTCCAAGATTAAGTATGTATAGCAACCACAGAAAAACTGTCACAACAGTAATATTGTAATTTTCAATTGTCAGGGATTCTTAAATAATAAAGATGAAATATTACAATTATGCGATGACTGGGAACCATTAATTTTCAGATAATAAAAAAAGTATTAGTAAATCTATTGTATTTCAGAATAAAACAATTATAAATAATATGGAGATAGCGCAAAATTTCAACAAATACTTTGTGTCTAGTGTACAGGACATAGTGAACAGTATACCAAAAAGTGCTGAAACATATTCCTTGACGCAGAAAATGACAAGTGCGGAATTTACTCAGTTCAGGACACTTTCAATGTATGACATGAAAAAAGTGTTAATTTCTTTAAAAAATACGGGAGATGTTGCGGGGGATGGCATTACTTGCAGAATTTTGCAGGATGTGTGCATGGTTGCCGCTAATAGACTATTGGACGTGATAAATACTTCCTTGACATCAGGTGTATTTCCAGAAGAATGGAAGACTTCTTACGTGGTTCCTGTGGAAAAAGTGAACGGTACGAAATTGTGTAACGAGTTCCGTCCAATTAATACTGTTCCGGTATATGAAAAAGTACTCGAGATTTGTGTAAAAAATCAACTTGATGACTACTGTGACAAAAACAATATTATAGTTTCTAATCAATCGGGTTTTAGAAAGAATCACTCCTGTGAAACTGTTATTATGGACATTTGTGATAAGTGGTTAAAAACTATAGATGACGGGTGTTTTGTAGTGGCAGTATTTATAGATTTACGCAGAGCTTTTGAGACTATTGATAGGGACTTATTAATTAGTAAACTAGAGGGTTTAGGAATTAAGGACAATGTAGGACATTGGCTAAAATCATATATGACAAATAGACTACAAAAAGTAAAGTATAGTGGCTGTACATCAGATGCAATAAAAATTAACTTTGGTGTTCCTCAAGGAACGGTACTGGGTCCACTACTATTTAATATGTACGTGAATGACTTAGTAATGAATGTGAAACATTGCAATATTTGTATGTTCGCGGATGACACCATGATATATGTATGTGGAGACAATTTAGACCAAATGGTTACTGAAATTAATGAAGGTTTATCATCATTATTCAAGTGGCTTTGTAATAATAAATTATGTATTAATGCTAGTAAATCAAAGTACATGATTGTAGGTAGCAATTATAAATTAAGTAGATTAGATGTTAGTAATGTTAAAATTAAGATAAATGATTATGAACTGGATAAGGTAAGCGAAATGAAATATCTTGGGACTATAATTGATGAGAATTTAAATTTTAAATCACATGCGCAATACGTGATGAATAAAATGTTAAAAAAAGTTTTCTTCTTACGTAGAACTTCTAGAGGTTTGTCTATAAAAATAAAGTTGCTACTGTACAAATCGCTAATAGCACCTCATTTAGGGTTCTGTTCCACCCTGCTTTTCAATTTGAATCAAAATGAGGTACAGCAGATTCAAAAAATTCAAAACCAAGCCATGAGAGTGATATTAAAGTGTAACAGATACACTCCTATAAAATTGATGTTGAATACGTTAAATTTAATGAGTGTTAAGCAACATATTGTTTATAGAGCTCTCATATTTATTTATAGAATTAAGATGGGATATTTGCCTCCACATTTAAGTAATAGGTTAGTAATAGTGCAAGATATACATAACTATAACACTAGAAATATAAGTAATTTCTATATAAATCGGTGTAGGCGTGTACAAACAACAAAAAACATTTTTGTTCGCGGTTTAGAAGAATTTAATAAGTTACCTTTAGAAAATAAGAATTGCGTATTTGTAAATACATTTAAAAGTAGGTTATTTAGTCATGTAAGAAACATATACTAACATTGGTGTTTTTATTGCTGTGTATATGACATTCTATATGTAATATTAATTTTAAGTTCTAGTTTAAGTATTTGTAAATATACCTATTTAAAAGTAGGTTATATAATTAGATAGCGGATATTTCATACTGCTGCATGCACATGTTTGAATTTCGTCGGTTATTGCATTATTGCATTAACCGATGAATGCTGACGAGCAATATGTAATATTAGTTTCGCACATCTATTTTTAAGTTATATTTGTATATGTAAATAAGAATATGTAAAATTTAAAGCAAAATGCTAATAAACGTATATTATTATTATTATATTCTAGAATTGACGCATTAATTTCAAGTAAGTGTTAATTAAATACTAATTATAATACCACATGTTCATATACATGTTATATTTCAGATATGTCAAACGTAAAGAAACCTGTACTAATAGAAAAAGGTGAAAATATCTGGTGGAGAATATGGGAAAAAGTTTGGATTGCCACAAGTATAATGAGTGCACGACAAGCTTTGCTGAAAACCTGTAGGATTAAAAAGCCATACCGATAAAGATAGGCAATTAAGAATACTTCATATACATTCTGAATTGATACATAAGGTGAAGTTACTTCAAAAAAATCCCCTTTCAGAATATCAGTTATTCGAGAACTTTTGACAGAAGCAATTACAAATGTTACAATAAGTATTTGGAAAAATTGTGCCGACCATGTACATTTTTAATCTTGTGAACACTAAATTATTGTTAATTTCCAATAGAAATAAAAATGTGTAATACTTTATATATTTTCAAAATACATCAATTTTAATAGAGAAGAATAATTAGTAATGTGTAGGTATATGTAATTATCTTTGCAGGTCGTGTAAACAACTCCAGCCGATGTAAATTTTTCAATTTATTACTGTTCTATGTAAGCTTCACATTTCCAGGAGTAGTTGCTTGAATTTACCTCCTCAAGGTTTGTAGCAGTAATACGAATGATTTATCTGTACAAGTTCTTTATTGATATTTACAATAGAAACTAATAAGCATAAACTTTTTCTGCAAGTTCTTAAGAGCGTTTTGATAAAAGGTAAAAGGTTTGATTCATTCTTGCTCGCTGATACAAATATTTAATAATAAATAGACTTGATTCACAATTTTCATGTTGATATAGCACATTCACTAAAATGTGCAGTAATTATATATTTATAATGGCAATCCTTCTCAAAACGCTCAGAACAAAGTCTACTCTTTTCATTTGTAAATTGGGCCTATATCTTTATCCATAGATTCTTCTAATGTTTTTTTTTTTGAAAAACTAGAATGAACAGATTTGAATGTTAAGAGATTTATTCAAATTATAGATGTATGCACCTACTTGTGTTTATAACTTTCCAATTGCCGTGCACTCGTATTGCTGCTTTGACTGGTAGAATGAAAAGCAGCACATCCATCTATTTTAATGAAAGTAGTAAATGAAACACAAAACAGCTAAATCCTAAGTTAGTATTAATACAGTTCATCTAACCTCAATTGTCATGATGTCATATCAAATTGTCTACTAAATTTTAAGCTATGTGTTCCATGTTTTGGCGGGATATTTGAATCACTCCTTCTTATTCTGAGACAAGGTATAGGAGAAATACCTACAGGTTTGCGTAAAACAAAATATAAATAAAAGTCATACAGAAATAATAATTTATTCTTTGCGGTAACCAAGTTCAAATATATAGACACATACATACATATTATAGGTAATATAACATTATCAGCATTATAATGGAAAAGGGAAGAAAAATGAAAAGAATTTAATTTTCTAAGTATAAATATGCGGTCTGTCACTTCGGTACATAGTCTTAAAACATCAAGATTTGGTGGTGATTTTAAATATTTAATGTCAGACGGTGATTAACGGTCGTTCGCGATCCTATAGATATGTTTAACGGAGGGAACCCCTTCACGATAGATCGCCTGAATGGGGTTAAGCGAATAGGTGCTAACCTCTTCACGACATGTATGGTCTGAGTGAGGTCAAGAGGTAGGAAGGATGTTTCACGATAGATCACCTGAAACTGGAATGGGAACTCTGCTTTTGCCGTGCTGGTGGACGGCCTTTTATATCAATTGTATACAAACAAAAACTAGTTTTAACGCATTGAATTTGAGCACGAGACTTGAAACCAAAGAAATCGGGCAAAAATATTCGTGACGTAGACCGCTGGTATTTTTCCGCATACTTACAATAAACTATTAAGGAATTAACAAATGAACCAGTTAAAAATAATTACAGCAATATGTACAGGAAAATTCATAGTTGATAACGGTTGAATAAAATATCACTCATATACAATTTGATATTTACAAATAAATTATATATGAATCTAATAATGCTATTTTATTACAACTAACGAAGGGACTTCCTTACATGTTTGTTATATCGTTAGTTCCAGAAAGAATGCAAAAGCATTGAAAAATGCGGGAGTTTGTGCCAACTCTTATGAAAGTCAGAGGCGTAACCATCTCGATCATGCACCAAACGATTCTGTCTATGATTGACGATAAAGTATGTAACGTTTTAACTAAAAATAAATTGACTCAAAAGTATTTCGTCTACAAGGCAACATCAAAGGAGATGAATTCGTCATCAATGATTAGACAAAAATACGCACCTATTTGGAATCTCTAATTTATATGTGTACTTTCGTACAATGAAATGTCTTTTAAATATTAGTTACCGCATAAACATTTGTAACTGGCAAATCAGAGGACACAAAAATAATGGAACTTTCAAAAAAACTAAAGACGAAATAAAGAAAATATTTAAAGAAGTTGGTCTTATCATAGACAAAGTTAAACCAGGATTTGGTACAAGCAACTATGCAAGCACCACACGCGTTTTGTTTTAATAATTATGCTACAACTGCAAGGAATACTGGTCTCAACGAAAACTTTGTACATCGTTTTGGGACTGTTCTTAGAGCCATAGCTTCACGCTATGATATCAATACCGAAAAATTTCGTGACTCCTGTGTGGAGACCATAAGCCTAAATAACAAAGAATTTCGAAAGTGTGAGTTTCAAAAAGATTGGCTAAAGGAAATATATGTTTCTAGTATTATTTTAAATAATTACCGCGTTAATGTTATAATTTAGTCGTGCATCACGTGGTGGTGAAATTGGTCTAGATGATGGATAGAATTCCGATACAGCCGCTGATGCAATAAGGACCAGAAGAATCTGTAAAAAAAATGAACCCCCTTTTTGAGTGTTATATAAAAAAATTCTAATAATAAAAATATATAAAAGGAGAATATAATTAAAAGAAACTTTCAATTTGAAAATGAAAGAGTATTAATAAAAGATCATTAAACATCTATTAAATCAAGTACAAACCTATTAAAATCAATTAAAAAAACCAACTTATCTATCGATTTTAGGAATATTAGAGAGAGAAAGAGAGAGAGAGAGAGAGAGAGAGAAATACATTTTTCTTCAAACGTAGTTAAATATGATTGTATTGTTACTGAATACATACCTATGAAACAATTAATTTCCTTACTATTAAAAAAAAACTGACCAGTCGTAACTCTTTAAAGTGACCAAACATTTATTTGATAACTGTCAAATATTTATAAAATGTACGTCACCACAATTAGTCAAAATCGCCAATCAAGCTGCTGTAACGCTAACTCGTCCAAATCGCGTAGAGTGTCTGAGAATGCGTATGACAAATATTATAAGTGGTGAAGAGAACAAAATATCAACAACTACACCGAAAACATTTTGTTGGCATATTTTGTCAGTTTATCGAAAAATTTGACAATCTCCACGTCATGGGCACAATTTTGAATGGTTGAAGCACAATTAAACTTAATACACAATGTAAATATTAGAGAATATAACAAATTGTTAGCATTTTAAAGCGTCAATGCGAATATGATAAACCAAAAAATCTAAGATACTGAATAAATGGCAAATTGACAATTTCTTACTCAATACACCAACAGAAGAATATTTGGCTACCAAGGTTCATCAGTCCTCTTTATGTTGCATAAATTTTTGGAATTGCTGGTGCATGCTGTTGTGACGAGGACCTGCATTTGAAAGTAGATAATATTACGGATTTAGGAAATTTAGTTTTAGATGCTATACCTAATACCAATACAAGAATAAATATGTACCGAGAGTATGCTGCTCTTCTTCAAAAGACCACAAACTTAACCATGATATTTAATGTCAACAAATCACTACCATGATTTGTCAAATGTGTTGCACTAGATTTTCTAAAACACTGCCAAGTAAACAATTCTGGATTTTGCAATTTCAAAAAACTCGCAATCTTTTTCGGAATTTTGTCTATAATATAAGAATGTAACCTTGAGACAAACGATTCAGGAAAACTTGTAATTTCTTATACTGCGATATACAATACTGGTATACAGTTAAACAAGACCCTAGCATCGAATAAATTGTCCATAAAGTGGATGGTTTATATTTAGTATGTTGTAATTGAAAATAGGCAATTGAGCGTTTTCTGATATAACGTGAAGTTCACCGTTCTTCAAGTTTCAATACTGCTTCTCATAATTGCTACGAGATTTAGTGGGAAGAAAATTATTCACTGTAGTTTCAACAATTTCTCTAATTTCAAATTTACGTCAAATGTCATATTGCCAACCTAATCTAGGATTTTTAGATATTCGCTCCGCAAAAGATCCTATCAATTGATTTTTCGATTGGATTATATTAGAGGGTGTCCCCTAAGTATAAAATCAAATTTGTGTCGTCCAAAACCGCGAGCGTTAGCCGCCATCTTGAAAAACGCCTTTTTGCAAATATCTCGAAAACGGTGAGTTTTACGTTAAAAATTGTAAGGACCTTTTTTGTAGAGGCTAATATTTCCCGTCTTTTTTATTTGAAACTTTCTTCCCTATTGATAATATTTGCTAAGATATAGTCGATTGAAAAAAACGATTTTTTGTTTGTAAACGATTAATTGTGGGCATTCTTTTCGTCGCTATCGTCCACTGTAGGGATTGCGTTATCGCATGTTTGGCCACTACAGTTTGAACAGATAACGGAACATTTTAAGCCACTCTTCCGGCATCCGCAGGCAGCTCGGCAATTTGTTTTGCATTTGCAGGATATTAATTGTAGCAAATTTTGCGGCGCGGGAACTTTTTTCATTGTGATCGGTGATAAGCGGTCCATAGCGCGCTTCCAGTCCCATTCTTCCGGGTCATGGTGAAATCCCAGCCGACTTTGGAGCTGATGATACACCCTGAAGGAATGGTAACGGGCTGTATCCTGCGTCGGTGGTAGAATGGATAAGTTCAGCTTGGTGTTCCGAGCTAACTTGCCGAAGTTCTTGTATCGGAGAGAGTCGATGGATGGTTCTGTCTTATTACCTCCATACAAAGCAATAAAAAAAACGCTCGCCAGCTTGAGCAATCATGTTGGGATCGCTCCTCCTACCTTTGAAGAATGCTACAGCCGTCAGCAATTCTTCCTGGTTCTTCAATGTCGTCAGACTTTTGTATTTTCCAATTTTAAACGGAGCTGACGTTGTGTCGCAACCGCTGAATGCATGTAAAAATAGAATGTTTTCTCTTAAATTTTCACCATACTCCGGCTTCAGACAACGTGGGCTGTATAGAGATTCTGGAGTGCATCCTTTTCCGGGCTTGCGAAACTAAAAATCGTAATGCGAAGAAAAATCCACAGCTGTTTCGATAATCAGCGTGTCCGCATCTTCCACAGCTTGTTCGACACGAATTTCAGATTTTCGAAGTTCGTCGAAAATCATTCCCTGCGCTCCACTCAGGTAGTGGAAGGGGGAGGGAAGGAGACATCCAGGCAGGTTCGAACAAAGGCACAGACAATGTTGGGAGAAACCCAGCACCGTGCAGCTGTTTACTTTTCTATATACCTGTATTCTATTCAAATAGAATATTCATGGTTAAAAATCGAGGAATATAAATGAATATCCATATGGGTATCCTTATTGTTAAAGAACACACACACGTGTACTAATTACCTCCTGTAATCCTTGCCGCCAAGATGTCGCGTCTCCTTACACTTGTTCTTGGCATGCTAAAGCAACGTATTACCAATAATCGCTGTTTTCCTAGACCTGACGGCAACGTTCAATGCGCTATAACTTAGCAACTATCGATTGATCAAAAAAAGATTTCATACAAAAATTATGGAAAATGTTATGCTCTACAACTTCGACAATCCCATTTTTTTTGTATTTCCAAGAATTATCGAGATATTTTCCAAAAACAAAAAATCGTTTTTTTTCAATCGACTATATCTTGGCAAATATTATCAATAGGGAAGAAAGTTTCAAATAAAAAAGACGGGAAATATTAGCTTCTACAAAAAAGGTACTTACAATTTTTACCGTTTTCGAGGTATTTGCAAAAAGGCGTTTTTTAAGATGGCGGCTTACGCTCGCGGTTTTGGACGACACAAATTTGATTTTTACTTAGGGGATACCCTCTGACATAATCCAATGGAAAAATCAATTGATAGGATTTTTTGCGGAGCGAACCCCGTGCTAAAATTCCTGGACTAACCACCACAAATAGTACTACATCTTAAAATTCCTATTATTTTTATAAATAAAATAATAAAAAGAGGCAGATTAGAAAAAATTACATAAGAAAACTCTTATCATATAATTTATATTAATTAATATTAAAGAAGTAAACGGTATAATTTGAAAATGCCACAAATTGGTAGTTAACTAAAAAGAAAATAATTTTGAATCAATTAAATAGCAAAACGAAAAATTAATATAATTTACAAAACAAGAGCAGTATGTAGAACTATTTAATACTAATTTCTGTTAGGCTAAATAATTATATGTATGAAAGAAGAAAATAAAATACATTGACAGGTACATACCAATTTGTACATCATAATGTTGGTTATCGAGGTTGAACAAGAAATGAACACTTAATAAAATAATTTAGTTTATATATACAAAAAGACCAGGAAGGTCACATCAAAAACGTCAACTTATATTAAAACGCATTTTTTTTTTTTGATATTAAGGAATATTAAAGATATTCTCAATGTCATGAAAATTCCGTAGTTTGTGTTAAATGTTGATTATTTTTTCTTATTTCGTCCATTTCAAAGACGAATATCCTCTTTCCACAAAAAATTCATTGAATGAAATTTCGAGTTTGTTAAAAATAACTTTATTGTTCAACAGTTTAAACGATTAATATTAATAGAAAATACACAAAAAGAATCAACCAGTAAATTATAATCTTTTACAAATGTTTATTGTTGCCATTATTAAATGATAAAAAAAAGTAGAAAGGAAATAGTAAATTCTAACGAGTTAAAGTTTTTCTTTACTTTATTTTGAACTATTTTAGTTTAGTTCTTCTCTTGTAGCAGCATATAGCGCAAGTTGAGTGTGTTGAGTTGCTAAGAATTTATAGGAAACCAAATTATAGCCAGATATACAAAACATATTGCTGTAACCTTTTCACATTAATATATTTGAGCAGTTTTCAAAAGATCTATATTTTTAAAACTTGAAGGTCTACATTGTGAAAAATTTTAGGAAAATTATATATACTAAAAGCGCACGGCCGTTTCGTGTTAATTTCTTGGGAAAAGACGGCTTAACCGAATCACCATGGTTACGGATCGGACGGCTCAAAATCGACTTGAAATTGGTGAATTTAGGCGCAGTACTCGTCCCTGGATACGGGGAATTAAAGGCCGTCTCGGCGGGTGTACGTACCGGTGACATTAAACTAACCATCGACGGAGAGATTTTCCTTTTTTTCGGTGCGCGTGCAGAGATATCCGCCGTCCAAGAGAGGAGCGTGCAAAAGTCGGCGTTCGGGCGTGGCGAACAAATTCTGACAAACGGCGCGGCGGATGGAAAATTCACGTGAAACACGTTGAAAATCGCTAGAAACGTCAAACTGACAGGCAAACTGAGTGGTATCCGCATATTCACATTTAAGCGTGAAGTACGAAATTTTGAAGGTCGCGAGGGTCCAACAAGACCCGCGGTTTTAACAAACGGGCTTTTCGGCATCTTCTACATGCTTATTTCGAGTCGACAGACGCACGCAACCAAGGGCATGAGCACTTTCAAATTCGTTTGCACGTGGATTTGGTAAGAAAAATGGCCGAAATACGTCACAGATTCAATGTGCATGTGATGTACTACGGTCGGGCGAAAAATATCAGATTAATGTATCCGGCCCGACGAGTTCGGCATCTCAATCTCGACATAATGCACCCGCTTGACTTAGCATTTCTATAGATATACAGGTTGATTGTTCGGTTAATGATTATATACATATTTGAATTATTAAAATGCGTTAATTCCAGAACGCGCACGCACAGTTTCCTTAATAGGGAAAACGATTGCTTTTAACATTTATGTGCCCTTATGACATAATTCTATTTAAACGATTACGCAAACGTGCACAGTGGGCGGAGCTGGCTGAAATCAATTTCTCTCTTTTTTGATTAAAAGTAAAATTAGGCACTTGGGAGTTTTTACGGTCGCCCATCACTGATTCAAATGTCAGAAGAAAACAAAATGGCCGAAGGATTTTTTGAAAATTGACGTACGAATGTGAAATCTTGGATACGGAGGTGTCTTATGTGGCCGATCGCAAATCCAAAGTCAAAAAAATAAGACGGCCGAAAAGTTTTTTGAAAATTGACGTATGCATGCGAAATTTTAGATACGGGGGTGTGTGCGGACGCCGATTACAAATCCATAGTCAAAATGTCAAAAAAAAACAAAATGGCGGACATTTTTTGAAAATTGACGTATGAACGTGAAATTTTAGATACGGGGGTGTGTGCGGACGCCGATTACAGATCCAAAGTCAAAATGTCAAAAAAAAACAAAATGGCGGACGGTTTTTGGAAAATTGACGTATGAATGTGAAATTTTAGATACGTGGGTGTGTGCGGACGCCGATTACAAATCCATAGTCAAAATGTCAAAAAAAAAACAAAATGGCGGACGGGTTTTTTGAAAATTGACGTATGAACGTGAAATTTTAGATACGGGGGTGTGTGCGGACGCCGATCATAAATCCAAAGTCAAAATGTCAAAAAAAACAAAATGGCGGACGGGTTTTTGAAAATTGACGTATGAATGTGAAATTTTAGATACGGGGGTGTGTGCGGACGCCGATTCCAAATCCATAGTCAAAATGTCAAAAAAAAAAATGGCGGACGGGTTTTTTGAAAATTGACGTATGAACGTGAAATTTTAGATACGGGGGTGTGTGCGGACGCCGATTACAAATCCATAGTCAAAATGTCAAAAAAAACAAAATGGCGGACGTGTTTTTTGAAAATTGACGTATGAACGTGAAATTTTAGATACGGGGGTTTTGGGGGTTGCCGATCACGAATCTAATGTCAAAATGTCAAAAAAAAAAAGAAAATGGCGGAAGAGTTTTTTGAAAATTGACGTATGAATGTGAAATTTTAGATACGGGGGTGTCTTAGGTCACCGATCACGAATCCATAGTCAAAATGTCAACAAAAAAACAAAATGACGGAAGAATTTTTTGAAAATTGACTTATAAATGTGAAATTTTACATACGGGGGTGGCCTTAATAGTAAAAAAAATTGTTAAAAAGTGATGAAAACAAATTATCTGTTAAAGGAACGACATATATATTTGTATTAAGTTCAAGAGTAAATGCTTATTGTTGGTTTCATTTGGTGTGATTTTGCAGTTTATTTAAAACAATTTGACAACACTCTAATAAATACAGTGAAATTTGATCCACACAGTTTTGAACAAAAATGCATAATCACTTTAGAACAATGCATAAAAGATTATGTGATTTGTAAATGTATGTTTTGGACGAGACCATCACTGTAAATAAATACATATGTCTTTTAGGATAGTTGTTTTTTTAAAATATATGTATTTATAATTTCTTAACACTATTACATTTTACACTTTTACATTTATTCTAATTTAAATAATACTGTCTTTAGAACTCCACTACATTGATTACTAGAACTACAGGTGCCTATTACAAATGTTGTTAACAGTGTAACAAGAAATGATTCAAAATGTTATCAAGTCTCCAACAATTTTGAACATACATTACATGTTATATGTAATACCGATATTTGTATTAAATTACTTTTAATAAAAAAAATTCAATTATTGAATGTATTTCCCACGTTATTAAAACAAGTAAATATCACAAAACAAAATTGTTAGAGGTCCGTACGTAATATCACAGTAATAGCTATGTAATAGAAACAGTAGTTTCAATAGAGGGAAATAATTGTCCTCCGTCAAACCGACGCGTGCGTGAGTGCGCAGTAGTCAACCATCAGCTGTTGAGTCGTGGCGGGATTATTTTGTGTTATACGTAGAATGTATTACATTTTAAAAGCGTGTGTAATATGTACTTAATAAAAAGCAAGTTTTATCATCTCTTTTTGTATTATTGATATAGCTTTTTCATAATTTTAAAAATAGATTAACATACTTTTCTCATAAACGATTTGGGTCTGACGCTACTGGTTTATTCCTGAATAGAAGAATTGGTTGCGCGGGCGTGAGGTGCGCAGTACTATTTTGGGACACAAACATCAAAGTTGCCGACAGCGATTGAAACTGCTGTGTGGTAATATGGCATTCAGCAGACGCAACAGTTGCCCAATTGTTTAGTGATCAGATCAGATTCAGATGATGTACGCTTACGCTGAACAAAACTAATGTATCACATAATTTTCAAGAAAGTCACTAGAAAAGTTAAATAAGCTCATTAAATGTATTATTGTACAGAAATAAATGTGTTAAAAATATTATAATATTGGAGTTAGTCGAGGTTAAAAAAAGCAGTCCGTACACAATAAACTACGCCAATTATTATATACTTAATAGTGTTTATTCAGTGAAAATTAAACGTACAGTTGCGGCCCCTACAAATTCAGACAGTGCGACAAGTACAAAATGTTGGCTTTGTAACATGGTCTCAAAATCGTAGTTTATTAAATGTCACCCAACTGAAAGAACGTCAATTGCGTATAATATAAAAAAAATAAAAAATCGAAAAATTCAAATGCTCATGCCGTCCTTTAACGTAGTTCTAATTATTGACTTTTGCTGTTCGTTTAATTGAGGCATTTTAAAATTGTGCAAGCTTCCCAGTTACAATAAAGTAACACTGACATTTCCATACTGGATAAAAGTCAAATTCACAGATAACAATTTTTGTGAATTTGGCAGAATATGTCGAAAGTCGGTGTCTGAGTTTGCAGGGGCCGCAACTGTACATATTAATCACGATTTACATCCACATTTGTAGTTTGCTTCTTACTTCAATGTAATAATAAACAAATTAGAATTTAATATAATTGTTCTGTCATTGGTTCGACTCGAAATTACAGCTAAAAAGACAAATCAAACACAGCTATATTTCATCCCAATCTTAGTATTCAATCCAGTCTTCTTAAGGAATATACTCATTTTCCTACCGTAAGCAATTTCCGATAATCTTTTTTTTATTCAGAGACAATGCTTTCATTTTGCTTCATTATGTTTACGGTTGGTACTATGGGTGTGGTGCATAGTGTGGTGTAAGTATGATAACATAACCTTCCTGTCAAGTATTCTTTTTTGGCCTGTCAAATTAAGTTAAATGCATGCACACTGAATGTCAACAAAATGTTCAAAAGAAGCCAATTTTCACGACATTAATTGGGTATACATATTTATTAACGTATTTCTGAATTACGTGAGAGCATTTGTGTCAACATTTTTTGCATACATACATACATTGCAAAAAGAACAGTAAATATTTAATCCATTTCATTTAAGTTTCTGTGATATTGTATTGAAATCATATTCTTTAAAGTTATTACGAAGATTATTTGTTATTTATTTATTATTAATAAACAAGGCATTATATATAGGGAAATTTCAACTAATCTATAGATCGTCTCAACCTTAGTATTCAGTACAGTCTATTATGGGATATATACCTCTTTTACTATCGTAAGCCATTTGTAATAAACAGTCCTTTTATTTCAAGACAATGTTGTCAGTTCGATTTGTTATGTTTCTGGTTGGTATTATCGGTGTGGTGTAAGTATCACAACATAACCTTCCTGTAAAGTGTCAAATTAATATTATAATATAAAATAATATCCTAACCAACAAGTATTTAAAATGTCCTGTCATTATAATAAGTTACCAACCTAATCTGTCATTGTCGAATTGACAACTATGTTGTCTCTCTCTATAAGACACATACTGAATACTAAGGTTGAGACGGTCTATAGGCAAATTTTTCATGTACTTCAGAGATATTACAAACTCAAATGTTGGCAACGCCGGAAGCAAGTTAGATTGACGCTTCTTAGATCGGCAGCATTTTCACATAGTTTTTAAGTTATTTTATCCCTTTCTTTTTTAAACTATATTCTACCTAATATGCCTGGTTGTGTTGTATGCGGTTGTCGTGAATACAATCGAATAAGTAAAGATAGTCAGATTAAATTTTACGGGTTTCTCAAGGAATAGATGGTACGAAATGTATGGTTAATTGAGTGTAAAAGGCAGGATTTAATAAACTTGAAAACTGGTATTTCTAGATATCTGATTTTATCATTGTTCATAATAAAAAAAATTAACTTATTTCAGCATGTATGCGTTCCATTTATTCATACATCACCCCAACAATAATTACTGCAATGTTCCAGTAAATCATACACAGATTTCAATTCCAATTCAGTTTCCAAATTTGAAGAAAAAACATTTTAAAGCAATAAATAATGAGTAGAAAATCTTTAAAAAGTAAGAATTAGATGCTTTCATAAACACACAGATGGCCAAAGTACTTAATATTCATGAACAAGAAACGTTTCAACACTTAACAAAAAAAGCCGTGTACCTTTCATTAATACCATAATTATAGACTAATAAATTAAGGTGAATTTCAGGTCTACAATAATGTCACCTTACAATGCTGTTTGTTTACTAATGCTATTGTATGTGAGGTTACACGTAAATAGTACGATAAGGATGAACAATTTATAAAGAAGAAACGTGATAAATTAAAAAAAGGAACCTTTTCAACAATGGTTGTTACTGCAACCTCAATTTCAATTAGAGGTTTGGAGGTACGAAAAAGAATTCATAGATGATGTGTGTGATCACGGTGAAGAAATAAAGAGAGTTGAAATGTAGAAATTTAATAAGAATATTTGGATAAATTTATACGAATGTTAAAAGGAAAATAATATATTTCTCAGAGATATAATCTGCAAGAGACAAGTCTATTATTAGTTTGCATTTTGGATCTTAACCAACAAATATAGAAGTCTGAAGTTGGTACATACTCTTTCAAACTTTTAAAATCAACTATTATTGTGTTTGTTCTGATTATTTGCCAAAGCATATGCATATTCCACATTAAAAGATGATTATTTCAAGGTACGTCAACTGTTATTCTCATTTTTAAAAAAATAATGTTGCAGGTGATACTTGCTTTCAAGACTGGAAATGGTAAAGACCAGATTAAGAAGCACAAAGAAACAGAAAAAGGCATTGAAATTTGACAAAAAATGATTCTTATCTTAAATGGATGGATTTTCTTGATGTCTGTTGCAAAATGGTAGACCAAGAGGTAGACAGAGTATTTCTTTGTATTGTAACCCAGAGAGAATGCATCCAAAATGAACATATGCATATTACAAGGTCGGACGTGTTTTGCAAGGAAGAAAGTGAACAATATGTAATATTCCAAGACTGACAGATACCGAGAATAAAGTTTAGCCTGCTTTTACTTTCTTATACGTAAAAAATTTTCGACCTCGAGATTTTTGCAGATGTCCACGTTTTGAAGTCCCCTGATACCAAAAAAGTGGTTTTTAAGAAATGTCTCTCTCTCTCTCTCTCTCTCTCTCTCTCTGTCTCTGTGTGTGTCCGTGTGTGTGTGACCACGATAGCGCTCAAACCGCTGTAGGTATCTATTTAAAATTTTGCATTTAGTAGTATAATTACCCTCTTGAGAACTGATCAGATTTTCAGCAAAATCGGCCGACCGGAAGTAGTAGTTTACTTCAGTGAAAAAATCGACTTTTGCCAATATTTTGTCAACTACTAACTTTAGACAAATTTATAAAGAATTCATAAGTACTTAAAATTGAAATTGCGAACAATTTTATTAAAAAAGTTTTTCGAAATTCCTACCGGAAATAGGTCTTTTACTCTTATCGAAAATCAGTTTTTTGCAAATATTTTGCAAGTCATGCTTTTTAGACGGGTACGTTACGAGTATAAAAGTATTTAGAATTAATTTTCAATACCTTTTGTATAAAGAAAAAATCAAAATTCGGACCGGAACTAACACTTTTAATCTTACCGAATAACGATTTTTTGCAAATATGTCGTAAATTATGCAATCTATATATATATTTATGAAGAGTACAAAAGTATTTAGAGTTGCATTTGGAATATTTTTTGTATAAATGAAATTTCAAAATTCGGACCGGAAGTAACACTTTCATACGTAAAGAAAGTCGTGTGGTGGCCACACCTCATTTTTTAATATATAATTTGTATTAGTCGATGTCAATGTATTAAATCTGTTCAAGAAAAAATTAAACTAATATCGATTATTTAAAAAACATCATTGCTCGACCGAAAAGCCACTAACAAATGCAGATAAGGAACTCGATAAAAGTAGGTTTACTCACTGTATATCTATTTAAAACAACATTTCCATTTCTCATAACTCTTGCATATCAGTAAGTCTGCAATTAACTGTACATTGTCTTACTGGTTTACATTCATTAATGTTAGTCTATTCATTATAAATTTTATTGCTGTTGGAAAAATAATTAAATAATTTTTTTCATTAGAATTTTACAATACTAATGAATTGCATGTAAAATTTTTAGAAAAATTGATTTTGTGATGTTTGAATGTCAACGAGATATGAATTATCGATATTTAAACATTATTGTATTCCATAATGGTAAAATTGAAGACTGATAGTTGCTAAATATACAGAGTGTCTCAGTAAAAAAGAAGAGGAAATTAAAAATACAGGCTTCCTAAGACGTACTTTATTTTACACTAACACTAATCTGTTTACATCTTACTGCTATGTATACATCGAAATATCTAATATTAACTATCATTTGCTAAAAATACCACAGGGCCTAGGAAGTATGCATCCATTAGGTAATTTAACGCGCATTGCATACAGGTCTTTTACTAACTAGAATTAATATAGCATATAGTACGTCAATTTTATTTTGCTAATCATTACTGCATTTAGAAATCCAAACAAACACTATGGACAACCCGTAGCAAGCAGAGCAACTGAAACTCTTACTTCGCTGACAAGCATAAAGTATATCTGATTTGGTTTGCATGTTAAATTTCATTCAATTTCCAATAAATTATATATTGTAATACCTACCACTGATATTATTGACTGGTCACCTTCTTCATAAATTGCTATAAAAATTGTGTGTATTTCTTTTTATTAATGCAATTAAAAGAGCAAACTACTGTTGGTATTTCACTATCACTTATCTACGACGCTATAATTTAAATAAAATATACAATTGGCTTCACAAAATTTATGGATGTATAGAGGTGTTTCAAAAGTTTATAAAAGTCGACATTCTCAAAAGCGTCATGCCAGTAATCGCCTTTTACAGGAGAGGCGCTTTAATAGGGCTTACATTTAAAACTTAGGCTTTCTTTCTTTATTATTATTTTGTTCTCTTTTATTGACGATAGTGGATTTCGAAAAGGTTGAAAGGCTTTTACACTTTCGCATCAAAATAGTATTGTAAACTATCTTAATAAAAATGTTGAGTTTTTGATGTTATTGTGTCTTTGGATATTTTAACATAAACTACCTTTCTCGCTCTTGAGTGTGTACCGGTTTGTGTAAAAAGCAATTCGAGAACAATTTTAAATAAAATATACAATTGGCTTCACAAAATTAATGTATGTTCAAGGGTGCTTCAAAAGTTTATAAAAGTGGACATTCTAAAAATCATCATGCAGTGTCGCTTTTTACAGGAAAGGCGCTTCAATAGGGCTTCAAATTTAAAGCTTGAGCTTTCTACTTTTATTATTGTTTTGTGCTCTTTTATTAACGATAGTGGATTTCGAAAAGGTTGACAGACTTTTACACTTTCGGATCAAAATAGTATTGTAAACTATCTTAATAAAAATGTTGCGCTTTTTTTATCTTATTGTGTCGTTGTGACATTAAATTACCTTTCTCGCTCTTGAGTGTGTACCGGTTTGTGTCAAAAACAGTTCGAGGTGAATTTTAAATAAAATATCCTATATGTTTCAGAAGTTTATAAAAGTATATATTTTAAAAAGCGTCAGTGATCGCCTTTTACAAGAAAGGCGCTTCAATAGGGCTTCAATTTAAAACTTGGGCTTTTTATTTTTATTATTTTGTGCTCTTTCAGTAACGATAGTGGATTTCGAAAAGGTTGTGAGTCTTTTACACTTTCACATCAAAATAGTATTGTAAACTGTCTTAATAAAAATGTTGCGCTTTTTGAGGTCATTGTGTCTTTGGATACTTTAACATGACTTATGTTTAACATTGAATTTCCTTTCTTGCTCTGGAGAGTGTACCGGTTTGTATAAAAAACAATTCGAGAAGAATTTTAAATAAAATATACAACTGGCTTCACAAAATTTATGTATGTACAGGGGTGCTTCAAAAGTTTATGAAATTGGACATTCTAAAAAGTGCCATGAGCTTGATCGCTTTTTACAGAAAAGGCGCTTTAATAGGGCTTACATTTAAAACTTGAGCTTTCTACTTTTGTTATTGCTTTGTGCTCTTTTATTAACGATAGTGGATTTCGAAAAGTTTGAAAAGCTTTTACACTTTCGCATCACAATAGTATTGTAAACTGTCTTGATGAAAATGTTGCGCTTTTTGTGCTCATTGTCTTTGGATACTTTAACATTAAATTACCTTTCCCGCTCTTAAGTGTGTACCGGTTTGTGTCAAAAACAGTTCGAGAAGAATTTTAAGTAAAATATCCTATTGGCTTAACAAAATATATGTGTATACAGAGGTGTTTCAAAAGTTTATAAAAGTGGACATTCTAAAAAGCGTTATGCCAGTGATCGCCTTTTACAGGAAAGGCGCTTCAATAGGGCTTACATTTAAAACTTGAGCTTTTTACTTTCATTATTATTTTGTGCTCCTTTATTAAGGATAGTGGATTTTGAAAAGGTTGACAGGCTTTTATATATTCACATCAAAATAGTATTGTAATTGTAATTAATGAACATGTTGGGCTTTTTGATCTCATTGTGTTTTTGGATACCTTTACATGACATGTTTAAAATTAAATTACTTTTCTCGGTCTTGAGTGTGTACCTGTTTGTGTTAAAAACAGTTCGAGATGAATTTTAAATAAAACGTCCTATTGGCTTAACAAAATATATGAATATACAGGGGTACTTCAAAGGTGTATAAAAGTTAACATTCTAACATGGGTCATGCCAGTGATCGCTTTTTACAGGACAGGCGCTTCAATTTAATACTTGGGCTTTTTACTTTTGTGCTCCTTTATTAACGATAGTGGATTTCAAAGAGATTGACAGGCTTTTAGACTATCACATCAAAATTGTATTGTACACTGTCTTTATAAAAATGTTACGCTTTTTGATCTCATTGTGTCTTTGGATACTTTAACATGACTTATGTTTAACATTAAATTACCTTTCTCGCTCTTGAGTGTGTACCGGTTTATGTCAAAAACAGTTCGAGAAGAATTTTAAATAAAATATCCTATTGGCTTAACAAAATATAAGTAGACATTCTAAAAAGCCTCTTTTACAGGAAAAGCGCTTCAATAGGGCTTAAATTTAAAACTTGGGGTTTCTACTTTTATTATTATTTTGTGCTCCTTTATTAACGATAGTGGATTTCGAATAGGTTGACAGACTTTTACACTTTCACATCAAATTAGTATTGTAAACTATCTTAATAAAAATGTTGCGTTTTTTGAGCTCATTCTGTCTTTGGATACTTTAACATGACTTATGTTTAACATTTATTGTTTGTGTTAAAAACAGTTTGAGAAGAATTTTAAATAAAATATACAATTGGCTTCACAAAATATATGTATATACAGGGATGCTTCAAAGGTGTATAAAACTGGACATTCTAAAAAGCGTCGTGCCAGTGATCGCTTTTACTGGAAAGGCACTTCAATTTAAAACTTGGGCTTTTTACTTTTATTATTATTTTGTGCTCAAAAACGTTGACAGGCTTTCACACTTTCACATCAAAATAGTATTGTACACTGTCTTAATAAAAATGTTGCGCTTTTTGATCTCATTGTGTCTTTGGATACTTTAACATGACTTATGTTTAACATTAAATTACCTTTCTGGCTCTTGAGTATGTACCGATTTATGTCAAAAACAGTTCGAGAAGAATTTTAAATAAAATATCCTATTAGCTTAACTAAATATATGTATATACAGGGGTGCTTCAAAAGTTTATAAAAGTGGACATCCTAAAAAGCGTTTTTTACAGGAAAAGCGCTTCAATAGGGCTTAAATTTAGAACTTGGGATTCATACATTTATTATGATTTTGTGCTTTTTTCTTAACGACAGTAGGCTTCGAAAAGGTTGACATGCTTTTCTACTATCACATCAAAATAGTATTGTAAACTGTCTCGATGAAAATGTTGTGCTCTTTGAGCTCATTGTTTCTTTGGATACATTAACATGACTTATGTTTAACATAAATTTACCTTTCTCGCTCTTGAGTGTGTACCGGTTTGTGTAATAAACCGTTCGAGAAGAATTTTAAAGAAAATATACTATTGGCTTCACGAAATATATGTATATACAGGGGTGCGTCAAAAGTTAATAATATCGGACATTCTAAAAAGCGTCATGACAGTGATTGCTTTTTACAGGAAACTATGAAAAAGCTGTAAGCGGAGGACCCGCTGTAAGCGGAGGACCCGCTGTAAGCGGAGGACCCGTTGTAAGCGGAGGACCTGCTGTAAGCGGACGTTAGAGCTAGTTATATATAATAATAGCGCACAGACCTCTGTTGTTAATCGCCTTAGTTGAAAGAGCTTAACCGAGCATTTTCGAAACTATCAAAATAGAAAAAGTCGACAAAACGCCAAGTTGAACTCCTCTCTGGATACGCGGAATTGAAAGCTGTCCTTTGGCGTGCGTGTTACGTGGACTCTAAAGGGTTCCTCGCCGGCGAGTTTTTCCTTCTAAGTGGAGCGTGTGCAGAGATATGGGGTTTTAAAGGGGAGCGTGCATTCCATTTTGTAACGAAAAAATGGCTTACGTTTTGACCATTCCCGTGACAAGCGATAAAAATCTCGGGAAACGTCAAACTGACATCAAACTGAGTTGTGTCCACAGATTCACTTTTAAGCGTGTAATACGAAATTTTGAAGGTCGCGAGGGTCCAACAAGACCCGAGGTCTTAACGAACGGCCTTCTCTTGACCTTTTACGTGCTTATTTCGAGTCGACAGAGGCACGCAACCAAGGGCATGAGCACTTTCAAATTCTTTTGCAGAAGCATTTGGTCAGAAAAATGGCCGATTCAATGTGCAGTAATATCAATGTATTTCGGACGGGCGAAAAATATAATCAGATTCTCATGTGCACTGCCGATCAATGTATTACGGTCCGGTGAATGTTCGGCATCTCCATATCTCCACACAATACATAACGGTCCCGCTTAATTTAATATTTTTATCTATATACAGGGGTCGATTAGTATTTTAATAATGATTTGAATTAAAATACGTTAATTCCAGAACGCGTATGCCCCGTTTCCTTAATGGAGAAAAGGATTGCTTTTAACATCGATGTGCCCTTATGTAATAATTTTATTTAATCGATTACGCATACATGCAGAGTGGGCGGAGCTAGCTGAAATTAATTTCTCTCTTCCGATTAAAGTAAAATTCGGCACTTGGGAGTTTTTGTGGTGTCATTGATCACGTATCCAAAGTCGAAATGTCCAAAAAAAAACAAAATGGCCGAAGGATTTTTTGAAAATTGACGTATAAATGTGAAATTTTAGATACGGGGATGTCTTAGGTCACCGATCACGAATCCATAATCAAAATGTCAAAAAAAAACAAAATGGCGGGAGATTTTTTGAAAATTAACGTATGAATGTGAAATTTTAGATACAGGGGTTTTGGGGGTCGCCGATCACGATTCCAAAGTCAAAATGTCAAAAAAAACAAAATGGCGGAAGATTTTTTGAAAATTGACGTATGAACGTGAAATTTTAGATACGGGGGTTTTGGGGGTCGCCGATCACGATTCCAAAGTCAAAATGTCAAAAAAAACAAAATGGCGGGAGATTTTTTTGAAAATTAACGTATGAATGTGAAATTTTAGATACGGGGGTTTTGGGGGTCGCCGATCACGATTCCAGAGTCAAAATGTCAAAAAAAATAAAATGGCGGAAGATTTTTTTGAAAATTGACGTATGATTGTGAAATTTTAGATACGGGGGTTTTGGGGGTCGCCGATCACGATTCCAAAGTCAAAATGTCAAAAAAAAAACAAAATGGCGGGAGATTTTTTTGAAAATTGACGTATGAAAGTGAAATTTTATATACGGGGGTTTTGGAGGTCCCTGATCACGATTCCAATGTCAAAATGTCAAAAAAAAACAAAATGGCGGAAGATTTTTTTGAAAATTGACGTGTGAATGTGAAATTTTAGATACGGGGTTGTTTGTGGTCGCTTATTACGTCTTCAATTTGGCGATTCTTCGAAACGTGATTGAGCAGGGTTTAAATTTAATACTTCATTTTTTCTTAACGATAGTAGGTTCGCAAACATCAGAATCGTATTGTACACTGTCTCAATGGAAATGTTGCGCTCATTGAGCTCACTGTTTCTTTCAATACTTTAACATGACTTATGTTTAACATTAAATTACCTTTCTCGCTCTTGATTATATACCAGTTTGTCTAAAAAGCAGTTCGAGAAGAATTTTAAATATAATAATAAAATATACTATTGGCTTAACAAAATATATGTAGGGGTGATTCAAAAGTTTATAAAGGTGGACACTCTAAAAAGCCATGACAGTGATTGCTTTTTACAGGACAGGCGCTTCAATAGGACTTAAATTTAAAACTTGGGCTTTTTACTTTTATTATTATTTTGTGCTTTTTTCTTAACGAGAGTAGACTTCAAAAAGGTTGACAGACTTTTACACTTTCACATCAAAATAGTATTGTACAGTGTCTTAATAAAAATGTTGCCCTTTCTGAACTCATTGTGTATTTGCATACTTTAACACGACTTATGTTTAACATTACATTACCTTTCTCGCTCTTGAGTGTGTACAGATTTGTGTAAAAAACTGTTCGAGAAGCATTTTAAATAAAACAAAGTTAATAAAAACGGACATTCTAAAAAGCCATGACAGTGATTACTTTTTGCAGGAAACTGTGAAGAAACTGTAAGCGGACGCGAAAAAAGCCATTCAATAGGGCTAAAATTTAAAACTTGGGCATTTTTTTGGATTTTTGAGTAAAATGAATTTTAAGTACATTTTTATTATTCCTTTGTGTTTCTTCATTAATGATAGTAGAATTCAAAAACGTTGACATGATTTTTTCACTGTTACATCAAAATAATACTGTAAACTGTCTTAATGGAAATGTTGCGCTCTGAGCTCATTGTTTCTTTGGATACTTTAACATGAATTATGATTACTATTAAATTACATTTTTCGCTCTTGAGTGTGTACCGGTTTGTGTCAAGAACAGTTCGAGAAAAATTTTAAATAAAATATCCTATTGGCTTAACAAAATATATGTATATACAGGGGTGTTTCAAAAGTTTATAAAAGTGGATATTCTAAAAAGCGTCATTCCAGTGATCGCCTTTTACAGGAAAGGCGCTTTAATAGGGCTTAAATTTAAAACTTGGGCTCTTTACTTTTATTATTATTTCCTGCTCCTTTATTAACGATAGTGGATTTCGAAAAGGTTGACGGGCTTTTACACTTTCACATCAAAATAGTATTGTAAACTGCGTTAATGGACAAGTTGGGCTTTTTGATCTCATTGTGTCTTTGGATACCTTAACATAACTTATGGTTTAAATTAAATTACCTTTCTCGCTCTTGAGTGTGTACCTGTTTGTGTTAAAAACACTTCGAGAAGAATTTTAAATAAAACGTCCTATTGGCTTAACAAAATATATGTATATACTGGAGTGCTTCTTACTTTTATTATTATTTTGTGCTTTTTTCTTAACGAGAGTAGACTTCGAAAAGATTGACAGGCTTCTACACGTTCACATCAAGATAGTATTATAAACTCTCTTAATGAAAATGTTGCGCTTTTTGAGAGCTCATTGTTTCTTTGGATATTTTAACATGACTTATGTTTAACATTAAATTATCTTTCTCACTCTTGAGTGTGTACCCGTTTGTGTAAAAAACAATTCGAGAAAATTTTTAAATAAAATATACTATTGGCTTCACAAAATATATGTATATACCGGGATGCTTTAAAAGTTTATAAAACCGGACATTCTAAAAAGCGTCATGCCAGTACTCGCTTTTTACAGGAAAGGCGCTTCAATTTAAAACTTCGGCTTTTTACTTTTACTTTTATTTTGTGCTCCTTTATTAACGATAGTGGATTTCAAAAAGGTCACACTTTACATCAACATAGTATTGTACACTGTCTTAATAAAAATGTTGCGCTTTTTGATCACAATGTGTCTTTGGATACTTTAACACGACTTATGTTTACCATTAAATTACCTTCCTCGCTCTTGAGTGTGTACCGGTTTATGTCAAAAACAGTTCGAGAAGAATTTTAAATAAAATATCCTATTGGCTTAACAAAATATATGTATCTACAGGGGTGCTTCAAAAGTTTATAAAAGTGGACATTCTAAAAAGCGTTTTTTTACAGGAAAGGCGCTTTAATAGGGCTTTAATTTAAAATTTGGGCTTTTTACTTTTATTATTATTTCGTGCTCCTTTATTAACAAGAGTAGACTTCGAAAAGATTGACAGGCTTTTACACTTTCACATCAAAATAGTATTGTAAACTGTCTTAATGAAAATGTTGCGCTTTTTGAGAGCTCATTGTCTCTCTGGATATTTTAATATGACATGTTTAACATTAAATTACCTTTCTCGCTCTTGAGTGTGTACAGGTTTGTGTTAAAAACAGTTCGAGAAGAATTTTAAATAAAATATCCTATTGGCCTAACAAAATATATGTTTAATAGGGGTGCTTCAAAAGTTTATCAAAGTCGACATTCTGAAAAGCGTTTTTTACAGGAAAGGCGCTTCAATAGGGCTTAAATTTAAAACTTGGCCTTTTGACTTTTATTATTATTTTGTGCTTTTTTCTTAACGAGAGTAGACTTCGAAAAGGTTGACATGTTTTACCACTATCACATCAAAATAGTATTGTAAACTGCCTCGATAAAAATGTTGTGCTCTTTCAGCTCATGTTTCTTTAAATACTTTAACATAAACTATGTTTAACATTAAATTACCTTTCTCGCTCTTGAGTGCGTACAGGTTTGTGTAAAAAAACAGTTCGAGAAGCATTTTAAATAAAATATACTATTGGCTTCACAAGATATATGTATATACCGGGGTGCTTCAAAAGTTAAGGAACGCGAAAAAAGCCATTCAATAGGTCTAAAATTTAAAAGTTGGGTTTTTTTTGGATCTTTGAGTAAAATGAATTTTAGGTTCATTTTTATTACTCTTTTGTGTTTCTTCATTAACGATAGTAGAATTCAAAAAGGTTGACATGCTTTTTCACTGTTACATCAAAATAGTACTGTAAATTGTCTTAATGGAAATGTTGCTCTCTGAGCTCATTGTTTCTTTCGATACTTTAACATGACTTATGTTTAACATTAAATTACCTTTCTCGCTCTTGAGTATGTACGGATTTATGTCAAAAACAGTTCGAGAAGAATTTTAAATAAAATATCCTATTGGCCTAACAAAATATATGTATATACAGGGGTGCTTCAAAAGTTTATAAAAGTGGACATTCTAAAAAGCGTTTTTTACAAGAAAGGCGCTTCAAAAGGGCTATCACATCAAAATAGTATTGTAAACTGCCTCGATGAAAATGTTGTGCTCTTTCAGCTCATTGTTTCTTTAAATACTTTAACATGAACTATGTTTAACATTAAATTTCCTTTCTCGCTATTGAGTGTGTACAGGTTTGTGTAATAAAACAGTTCGAGAAGCATTTTAAATAAAACATACTATTGGCTTCACAAGATATATGTATATACAGGGGTGCTTCAAAAGTTAATAAAATCGGACATTCTAAAAGTCCATGATAGTGATTGCTTTTTACAGGAAACTGTAAAGAAACTGTAAGCGGACGCGAAAAAAGCGGTTCAAGCTAAGAGAGATTGACGGACAGCTGTAAGCGGACGCGAAAAGGCGATTCAAGCTCGAAGAGATTGATGGACAGCTAGTTACACAAATATTTACGTAAAAGTTACACAAAGAAACGTGTAAGTGCTCAAATGTGTAATTTTCATGAAAAGCAGATGAAAATTTGCACATTCGATAGTAAAATTACGTTTATATTGACTTTTACTCTTTTTTTTGTAAAAAAAATATTAAAACCTATCTAATATTACAAATCCCTGCGTAATATATATATAAATCATTATGTAAAAATACAAACTTCAAATGGAATATTACAAATTAACTTTATTAAATTACACACTAGTGTGCAATTTTACATGGTGATGTAATTCTACGTGATAATCTACGTCTACGGTAGGTATATTTTTCCTTTCTTCTTAATATAGACCCTCATTGTACTTGTATATGAACGTATTTCCTTTTCGTCATTTGTTATATAGTTTCTTTTTCCATTTACTAAAGTTATCCTTATGTTTCTTGTAGAAATTCCTCGATAAGGTAATACTGAGAGCACATTGTAGACAATTGAAATCTTTCTTGCGTGTCCTGCACCATAAAGACCAGTCGCCCCCGTCATACCGTCTCCAAATTCTATCCAGGCTCTCTCTTCTGATAATACGTTGATTTGCAGAAAGCTGTAAACAATATTGACACTGCATTTTTCTTTTGCAGCTTTTAAACCACACATGACCATTTCCATAGTCTATTGATGTCCTTGTGTTATAGATATAGGAACAAATAAATATATTTTTAAAATGTACAGTTACTGTTTACATAAAACATTACCATCTGTCACTTCGTATAATTAATGTCTTGATTCATATCCTTTTAACTTATACATTTTTATAATAGCATTGCCCCTTAAATGTTGGCAACCTATTTTACTTATTGTAACTTGTTTTGAGTAATGCCTAAATCTTATAATAAACGTTTTAAAGATAAAATTAAGTTCTTTTTCACAACTCAACTAATTCTTAATATTATTATTTTTATTTAATGTGAAGGTCACAGCAATATGTAGTATAAAACCTAACTACGCATTTTCTAATTTGTTAGTTGATAACTTATAATAGCTGTGATGCTTAAAAATAGTAGCTTACGCCATGTTTTTCAAGATATCTAGTTTTTATAAAGTAAATTTAAAGGCTCTTATTGACGGTTTGCTTTTCAACGGAATTATAAATCTAAGTTTGACGTTTTACATTTTTTTGACACGCAACGACAGCGATATTTCTAAAAATATTGCTAATCTCTGAATTTCCTAAATTTTCATTTCTTTAGTTTTAAAATTTTAATACAAATTATTTGTAAAAAGAAAATATTAGAAGTCATTTTTCTCGTTTACCTTTAGTTATGCTATATGTTTCATATCAACATTTCAAATATTGTACAATTTTCAACGAAAAATCGCCATATCTCAGAAACAGTTGAAAATCGGCAAAGATAAGATGTCAGTTTAATCAGCTCTTCAAGGGCTATCATAAAATGTAAAAAAATGTATACCATTCCATTAAAAAAAAACATAAGTTTGTGGTTGGTTCGTCGAACACTCTGTATAAATGAAAATATTTTGAAATTGTAGAGCTTATGATTATCTACAATTTTTGTATTTAAAATTATTATTCGCTATCTAGATTATTAGATACCAATAATAGACTTTACCGCAACGTTGGGACACCCGGTATAAGAAAATAACAGCAAATAAAGGATCAGCCATTTATTTATTTACATAAAATATAATCTTTATAATATAATATTACAGTTATAAAACATATATACACGAACAGATTGATGACTGCTTTAGAGTCACCACCTAGCATTATAAATCACAATCCATAATTCACACTGCTAGTATATTTTGTACAAATGCGTTTATTAATATCTAGTCTATATTAAACAATATAAAAAACTACGCCTTTTGTATTGTGTAAAACATAACGTAGATATTAATTGTGTGTTGCTTTAATTAACTTCTTAAAAATTTCGTCTTGGTGGTGGTTGTTGTTGCTGTTGATCCTGTTCTGGATGTGCTGCTATCCAATCTAGAGCCCGCGCTATCGCTTCTGGAATTGGTGGAGGAACGGGTAAATGAGCTCCTTGAGGCTGGAAACCATCTTCGTTAGCGATGTATGATAAAGAAATCGGTGTGCCATCTGGGGCGGTATATTGGAAGCCACCTTGTGCCTCTATCGTTGGTTCTTGGCTGCCAGTGCTTTTTAGTTGACCCTGTTCCTGCGCTGAGATTCCATTTTCAGTTTCGTAACTGTAAAAGGTATGTTTCATTAGTTTCAAATAGAAATTTTCAAGTGTTTACAGATTCTCTATAATTTAGGTACATTTAGAATATGTACTTCTAACCCACATATTTTGAGCTACGATGGTCCTGCAGGATCAGTTGAAGATATTTTTATACATTAGCTAAACATTTAATCGATACGAATTTTGTTTGAAGTTATTTTACTTTTTATCAAGCAAACAAAAAATAAGAAACAATCGCCCATTTCTGAAAATTTTGCACTTTCTTAGCAACTATAACAGATATGGGGCTTAATTTCTTAAGAATTGCATGATGACTAGTACTTTCTCATTACAAATCAAACTCTTTGAAATTAAACATATAGGAAAAGTTATTGTAGGCCTATCCGTATACGATTTGTAAAGGAGTCTGTTGACATATAACAAAGGAAGAAATTAGTTACGTAGAAAGTGCGGCATGCAAATTAGAACATATATCAATAACAATTGGTGGAAGAACATATATTGTAAAAGCCAAAATGGTGCTAACAATGATAGGCGCAAAAGTGTGCAATGCTGCAACAAGCACAAAATCTACAATAAGATGTTATACAAGTGAGATTAATCCAAAGTCATTTAAATTCGGTTTGTCTATTTTACACGCCAGGATTCGGCTATTTGAAAGTTTACTGCATATTGCTTACAAACTTGGCGTGCAAAATTTGCCCGTCAAATCTGAAGCAAACAAACTCTTAATACAAAGAAACAAAGAGAGAATTCAAGACGAATTTAAAAACAAGCTAGGTCTCCGTGTAGATTTTCCTAAAGCTAGATTCGGAAACACTAATGACGGGAATACGAGCCGAAGATTTTTTGAAAATCCTGAGTTGGCAGCTGAAATAACAGAACTGAATGTTACTTTGATAAAAAAAACCAAAGTGATTATTGAATGCATTTCAAGTGGGTACAAAATAGATGTACAAAAATTTCGGACATTTACCAGAGATACTGCTGAACTTTATGTTGCGCTGTGTATGCATAATATGACGCCTAACATGCATAAAATTTTAATATATGGCTCTATAATAATAGAGAATGCCCTTTTGCCAATAGGACAAATGTCTGAAGAAGGGCAGAAGCCAAAAATAAACATTTCCGTTTATATAGACAAAATTTCGCACGAAAATTTAACACAGTAGACCGTAATAGAGATGTTTTAAATAAACTCTTGTTAACATCAGATCCCCTGCTTTCATCAAAGCGAATAATTATGAAGAAAAAACGAAATTCTTTTATGAAGGAAACACTAGATATGTTAATATGTGAAGAAAATTAACTGTTTTTACATTTAATATTAAATTTTTTAGTTTTATAATATAATTATGAACGATAAATAATGTTGTTCCGCTAGATTAGTCAAATATTCCTATGTGCGCTGTGTGGTAAATGTGATAGCTGGTGTACTACATCCAACTATTTCATATAACGCATATGCAATAGCATCTAAAGTTATAAATACAGTTAATGAGGAAACAGTTGCGAAAACCAGATATTAAAAATACTTTTATTTGTTAGTGACAGTGCCGCATATATGTTAAAAACAGGAATACTATTAAAGGAAACATATCCTTATGTGGTCATATTACTTGTGTAGCACATGCTCTCTACATAATCTGTGAATATATACGAGACACCTATCAGATATGATAGACTTGTATCCGCTTTTAAAAAAGTTTTCAGAAAAGAACCATTGGGAGTAACTCTTTACAGTGAAAAACTTCCATTTTTGTCACTGCCTCCCTCGCCAGTAATAACTAGATGAGAAACATGGTTGGAAGCTACTAGTTTTTATGCAGAGAATTTCGGTAGTTTACAAAATATCGTTACATGTTTAATTGATGATCCTCGAAGTATTTCTGAGTGCAAGGAACTAACACAAATGCTAAATTTAAAATATAATTTTTTATTCCTTCAGGAACACTTTGGAACTTTGCCTAAACTAATCAGATATTTTGAAAATCGAAATATCAAATTGTAAATTGGATTAACCACTTTAGATGTGGATATTAATAATTTGAACATTATTCCAAGGATGTGGTCTTCGGCAAAAGTTGGACGCAGTTTTAAATAGAAATCCAGATTTAATCACATTGCGGCAATTGTGTATGGGGACAATGACACAAAATCTAACTCCTAAATACGCTGAAATAAAAGAATAATTTGAGTATGCACCCATAACCAGTTGCGATGTACAAAGGACATTTTCTATCTACAAGGATGTACTTCATTCAAAGAGAACAAATCGTAAGAAGAGAACCTTGAGAAAGTATTGCTAGGAAATATTAATACTCCTTTACTCGACTTGAACTACAAAATGAACAAACAATAAGGTATTTTGTATTTTATATATCACCCACTTGTTATCTATTTATATAAATAAAATTAAAAAGTCTTTAAAAATACAAAATTTCAATAAGCGGTGAGTCATCAGCCATTCGTGTCCGGTCTATAGTCATAATTAGTTTTTATAATAAAAGCGTATATTATTTTTGTACTTGCAATTTAAGAATGTTTAGAGATTTTGTAAGAAACCTATATGCACCAAAAATAAAAATTGCACCAGATATGAGATAAAAAGGACGTAAATGCAAACAATATTATTATATTAGTGAATCAAAGAGTATCATAGAAAAGCCTAACAAGGAAAATATTGCCCACCACCATTAGTCTTCAATAGAAGTTGTCTTCCAAAGTAAAATATTTATTCCAAAGAATATTCATCACACCACCCTTGCATTTATGACTTATAGGTACCTCCATTGATAAGAGCCATCTGGATTCACATCACTCGATTGTCTCAGAATTGCGATAGGTTGTCCAGGGGCGGGGTTTGGATTTTGACTGTAACGTCCTTGTGCTGCCACACAACTTACTACAGCGGCAAATATAATCTGAAAATAAAGAGAATATTTGAACTATTTTATTACAAAATGTTGCATAGTAAAACGACTAATGGTTTTCTTCAAATAAATTAATATGATGATTATTAATTATAGTTTCATCAAAAACATCATTTATGTCAGAAACAATAAGAAGATATTCCACCGACAAAAAAAAATTTTTGCAATTTTATGGTAATAGGACCTTTTGTTGGAGTAGCTAGCTTTATAAATAAATAAATAAATATGTGTTTAATGCCCAATAGTTTAACCCAATAACAAGGCAAGTGAATATATAATAGAAAATAATACTTCAATAAAAGAACCTTTATATAGGAATATAATCGTTGGTGCATCTGTACGTTATTCAATAACTTTTAAATAGCTCAACCAATCCTCTTGATAAGCTCAGACTATATTTATAGTCAATGCCAGTAATTTGGCGCTAAAGTTAAGTTATTAACAAATTCTATAATTATGGACCAACATGACGAATATTCACAATATATGAAGGTTTAGTGACGCTGTGGCCCAGATATTAATACATTTTTGGTGGGTTTATGCAGCGCGAATTAGTCCTAACTTAGTATTAGTATTAGTCTTAAGAAAGTTCGATCATTGAGTATACGTGTTAGCGTTCAGTCAGCTGATCTCATGATCGTAAGCTTCTTAGGACCGCGTTAGGACACGACCTTGAAAGTTCGTAATTTTTAACTCTTAGGACTAAGTTAAGACCTCGGTAGCCAAGATCTAAACCTTATGAGGTAATACGTACACAGCTACGTACCATTCATGCAGCGTAATTTGAAAATTTAATGTCTGTATGACGTGTACTTTTAAAGTTAAAGCTAATTCTTAGCACTAATACTAATACTAAGTTAAGGGACGCTGCATAAACTCAGCATTAATATTAATAAACGGAAATGATTTATATACAGGTACCTACACAATATGTTTGCATGGCCAACAAAATTGTTTTGGTATATGCTGCCGTTCAATAGATGGCGCTATTTTTGTTGTTGGTAGAATTAAATTTTGACATATAAACATCATTTCGCTTTGAATTTCACTTTCACACTTTTACTCTGATCGAACAGCGATTTTTTGGCAAACACGTATGTCGTAAATTATGCATTCTATATATGTATATTTCTCAACAGTACAAAAGTATTTAGAGTTGGATTTGAAGTATTTTTTGTATAAATGAAATTTCAAAATTTAGACCGCGGTAGTAACGCTTTTACTCTTAGCGAGTTGCACTTCTTATAGAATATTTTACAAAGCATGTATTCTATGAAGATTTATTAAGAAAGAAAGAGTACTTAGAATAGGATTTTGAATAATTTACGTATAAAAAATTCTTATAATTTGAAGTAAAACACTTATTTACAGGAGGATTATTTTTTTAAAGAACTTGTGTATAATTTGAAACGTTCATACGTATATGAAAGTCGTGTGATAGCCTAGTTAATTTTGACATAAATCGTTATTTTCTAGCATAACACTTATCAAACATCACCGAGAATTTTTTTTACATTTTCATTTATTATGTTTAGAAGTTAATAAATATTTCTATTTAATTTTAGTTTTGTAATTTACAAACTCTAATACCAAACACTCATTCATTTCTACATTTGTATATATTGAAATATCACTAAAATATATTCGTATATGAAATTGATAGGTACATCAAATGTATTACATAACATGTAACAAAATCACAAAAATAGGAATATTGCGACTGTATTTATTTTGCCTTTCACGACTTGCACCATTGGTTTTCACAATATAAAAAAAAACTACAAAAAAACTCATCACAGTGCATTCTATATCGCTTGAAATAACGCCAACACTAACGATAGCCGAAATAAGGACCGTATACAACATGGCAGTGACAAGACAAAAGCATTATGCAAGTATGTTTTTAATTGGCAAGTCAAGATGCTTTTACCGGCATAAAGAAACTTTATTTTGGAATGAAAGGCACAATGTTTACACTCTTTTTATCCCTACTTCTTTTAATAAAATATCAATATCTATTATGACATAGGTAACGAGGCTCATAATTTTTTAACAAACAATAAATTAATATTTTTTTTTCGAAGTGATATGATTGAATAACAGTTACGTGCATGCGAATTACTCGCAGAACTTCCTATTGTAAAATGTGATACGTAAGTTAAGTAACGCTTAGACAAACATATTTATGCAACGATCTATTACTTGCAATTTTGGTTGGAAGAATTATCATATTGTACCTAACCTATAACCTACTTCCCAAAAAGAAACGATATACAAACTATCACACACGAAGTAAAGTACAAATCACTTGGATAGGAACTAATTAAAATCCAAATTTTAGTTGTCACTACAAACAATCGGGCAACATACTGGAAGCAGCATAATATTGAGAAAATTACAATAAAACTGCAGTAAAAGTTGTTGTCTAATTCGCAACTACCTGTATAAAAGTTAATATAGAAATAAACATGTTAAACATAATTTACGACCAATAAATTTTAATTTTATTATTATTGTTGACTAATTGCTAGGTTTTAGTAAATATTTTATATTTAATTGCAGACCGTACTTTCATTTCGCGCTCTGGCAGAAAGAAACACAGAATTTGAATTGTTTCTTAGGGAAATCGAGATTTTGTTTTTTCTTCAAATCATTTTTCATTCACTTTATCAATTGATTCATTATTTTGTATAACAAAGCGAGAAAGTGACATTTTAATCTTTTGTTGACGAACAGTACGAATAAGTATAACTACTATATGTTTTAACTGAACATAATTTCTGATGTCATGATTTACGTGATTTAATACCGACGTGTAATAAACGCACCAGTTATATTCGTTATATTTTTCATTTTTCGAAAAAGTTGGCAGGCCTGTAATTTGCAATTTCTTTCAAATATTTGACGTTAGAAGTGTTACATAGTAGTGGTTTCTGATCATAGTTTTTTTATTGTTTTTTGATTTTTTTCTATTAATATGAAGTTTGTGGTATTGTAGTTAAGTTAATATGAGTAGAAGAAAGATCGAATTATTTGGTTTGACAATTTTTTTTACTAAAAAAGTGAAAAATACGGTCTAATAAAAAAGGTTTTTGAAATAATTTAGTATCAGATAATACTCTCAAATGGGGTAATTATTATTATCGCTAGTGTATGTCGCAAACAACTATCATGGTTTGGAAGAAGTAAAAGTAAAAGCTAGATAGAAAGACGGTACTAAAACTGAAGTTCCAGCACCCTCTGTAATACAAGATTACAACGTGTACATGAAAGGACTGAATCACGCAGATAATCTTAGAACTGTTCATGGTTTACGGGTTAAATTGAACCCGGTATTTAATTAAGTTTACTTTCTTAATATTTAGTTTTGTCTGCACCGCTTATGCACTTATCTATTTCGTTTTTCTTATTGCAATTATTTTCATTAGTAAATTCGTTCATGTGCTCTGATCATGTATTACCCCCCCCCCCCCCATTATTATTTTTAACTTACTAATTTACAAAGTACCGCGTATGTGGCACCTAACGGTGTCATTTCCACTTGCGTTTTCCCAGATAATAACGGACACTTTTGATTAGCTCCTTTACCAGTCAAGTGATCTGATTAAGTGTGCTTTTTTAATAGTCGCTCACACTTAATTAATTTACATTGTATCGGTAAATACCGGATGCTGTTGTGATAGAATATTGTTAAGAGATTTTATGGAGTTTTATGTATTGAGAACAAGTCTTTTCTTTGGCCCATGAACTTTCGCTAATCGATATATCGGTTTATTTGTTGGAGTTTTCCTTGGAAAAAAACTGGTATTCCTTTATTAAATATTAATTTGTATAATTCTTTAATAATGTCATAGTGTGACTATAATATGAATGTAAAATAATTACCTCGGTGTAATGGTTTTCTGCACCTTAGTTATAGGCAATTAATTAGTCCTCTGTGTTTTCATACTAGTTGATACAGCTAAGTTTTAAATAGTTTTTTCTTAAAATGTTTATTTCTTTTAAATTACTTATAAAATGTAATTATACTTTGCCAGAATATTCAGTGTTCTTGTATAAATTTTAGCTACGCAAGTAGATTTTAACTACTGGCCTGATAATAACCTAAATTTGTTGGTAATCTGGTTAATTCTATTAATTTTATTAATTAAATTAGACAAATAGTTACACTTTGCGGACGTAGTGCTCAACATAACTACTGATATATTTTTAGATAAATGATAGTCGATGAGTTTGAACAAACTTCTCGATAAAGTTTATGTAAATCTTATTTTTTCTCTTATAGATATGTACATAATTAAATAGATATTCGATATACAGAGTAATCCAGCTTGCATCAACTTTGTTACATTTTGTTTTTATTATCAAATCATTGAAATAATATGATACAAGTTGTTTCAGCTGGCATCACTTTTATTGTTGTTGTTTCAATTATTAAATAATTTTTGATTATTTAAAATTTTACAATTACTTTTTTTTTTTTTGTAATTTTGCCTTAATATTTTGCTTTCACTGAACCAAATCTGTATGTTGTCAAAGATTATATCATGATTGGTGTTCTTCAAATGTGCTGTTTAATCTGCCCTCTTTTTTTTAAATAATAGGTCTGATGAAGATTGAGACATTCAATCGAAACGTCACATCACATAGAAATGTGTTTCTTTTAATTTATTCTATACCCATAATTCTGCCTTGAGGGTTAAATAAACTTTTCTACTATATATATATATATATATATATATATATATATATATACAGGATGATTATGAGTGCAAAAGTTTTCAGAGGGCGATTTCTTGTCAACAATTAAAGGGGGTCTTTCATGTAAACAAAATCTCTTAGGCTTGTCCTTGAAAAGTTACACGCTTCCAAAGGTGAGATAAAAAAAATGTTTTTCTTTTTTAAACTGCTGAAGAGTTAAAGAAATGGCATTTTGTGGGCGTGTTCTACCAATAAAAGGGCTACCCATGAATATTTTTTTAATTTTGTTGTGATCTTTTAGAGGTGTGAAACATGCAACCCCTATTCCTTTTTTTACGAGGCCTTTTTAACAAAATAAAATTTCTCGATGTAAAAATATCCGTTGAAAAAATTATTTAGTGCTAAACTTTTTTAACCCTTGTGATAGTTGACAGTTCAATTCGCCTGCCCAGTTTAGCATAACTGTTCGTCATTATTTCGACGACGTGTATCTAAATCATTGGATAGGCCAAGCAGGACCTCAACCATGGCTTCCCTGATCGCCAGACATAAACCCCTTGGACTTTTGCGTCTGGGGTCCCCATAAGTTTTTGGTTTATACAACCCCCATTGAATGTGTAAATGATTTAAGGAATCGTATCATTGCAGGCTACAAGACAATCCAAAACACACCCGGAATATTTCAACGTTTGCGCCAATCTATGAGACGAAGAGATGATTCCTGTCTAATGGTTGGAGGTGGTCATTTCGGGCAGCTTTTATAACTTTGTTCCGTTTGATCTTGTTGTTTTTTTCTTTTTTGTAATACACATAATTTTGTTTTGTTTGTATTTTTTATTTTATATTCTATTAAAATATAACATGGTACTAGTGCATGTCTACATTAAAAGTAAAAAGAAGCAGAATAATTATAAAATACTACGAATAAAGTCATAATTTGTGCAAACAAAACGTGACATCCACCTATTAGAGTTTTTCGATTTCATTCACAGAAGATACGTCCATGCACGATATTGTATTTCATTTTTTTATTAAGGAGCTATTGCTTTTACGGAAAAAACCCAGGGCCAGCAGCCTTTTTATTGGTAGAATACTCCCACAAAATGCCATTTCTTTAACTCTTCAGCAGTTTTAAGAAAAAAGAACGATTTCTTTATCTCATTTTTGGAAGCGGGTAACTTTTCAATGACAAGCCTAAGAGCTTTTGTTTACATGAAAGACCCCCTTTAATTTTTGACAAGGAATCACTCTCTGAAAACTTTCACACTTATTTGGAAACAACCTGTATATCATATAAGTATATCAATCCTTTCCGACTTACATATTACTTCAGGGATTCCCACTACGACCTTCTATATTTCGGTACTGATGTTTACTCTGCGTAATATATATTACCGTTGTGAAATGTTTACAGTGAAGTCTTTACATGATTCAAATGCACCGTTTTATTAACTGTCTATAGTAACAACTCAGTTCAATATTGACTTTTTCTATTTGCAGCTAAGACAAACAGTAGATCAAGCAACGAAAGTGTTTCGTTGAAGGTATTCGTCGTAAATATATGTTTGCCCTTCTATTACCGTAGTATTTATTAATCGTAAAACTCAATTTTATTAGCATATTCTTTCATTAATAGAGATTACGTTAAGTAAAAAAAACGATCAATAATGTAGCTTTCGATCAAACAAAACTAGTAGTATTACGTAAGTGACAATTTACGCTCGTCGAATACAGACGATAAATAATATTGCCTCGTAGAAATATCCAAGTATATGTTTGTACGACAAGAAAGAAGATTAAATGCCAAATTGCAATTTGAATAATATGCATAATGTCTGTAATTTTAAAGGTCAACTTCCTAGATATGACAGACATATACCTATTGTTGCCTATGTATGGCCCGTTCCGAGCTGGACCTATCGGTATAGAGAGCGTTATGCAATCTTCCAACCGTGTGACTTTCCTTATTTATGTTTTAATAAATCTTATCATTCAATGTAAAAACGCCACACAATTTTTGCGATTTTTTTTTCTTAAGCAATAAATATTTTATAGGTTTTAGTTTGCTTACTATGTATTTGTTTATCTCTACTGTTTGGGAATTTTACATGGACGGGTCAATTTTTATTTTTAAATCCTCACGTGTTGGCATAAATTATACCTTGCTCTCTAAACAGTGGCGGCGCAATTAGGGGCAACTCAAAATTTTAAAATGGGGATCAACTTTTATATTTTCGGAAAGATCACTTTATCATCTATCTAGCAATGTTTTTTTTTATTAAATCGGTCGATTAAATCAAGAAGAAAATAGCTTTCAAGATGCCATGACTACTAATAATCTTTGCTTTACTTTTTATAACGTGACGTTTTTGCTTTCTCATGTCGTAGTATCCTCTATCAGGTAGTTGTAATTGGGATTTCTCCCTATGGTGAGTCAAATTTTGAATGCACTGCCCTAACATTGATTTATTAAGTTCTAAGTTGGGTTAAAAACAAAATGAAACGTTTAACTGAATAAGAAGAAGAAAAATTTTAATTATCCTCGGTTGTGATGATAAATGCCTTTCTCAAACAGATTTATATTATATTATTATTTAATAATAAATATCGTTATAAAAATATCACCCAATCAGCAGATAGAAAAATAGAAACCAAGTTCTGGGAAGAAAAGAATGTTAGTGATCAACCCAGGACGAAGATTCCCCTCGACACGAGGTTAGATACGCTAATCGCCCTATAACAAAATCCGCATCAAACATCTCAAGAATTATCTCTGGACAAAGGAACAAGTCAGAGATCAGTGATGAAATATTTAAAAATTGAAAAATGGCATCCATATAAGCTTATGCTGGTCCACAAATTAAATAAAGACGATCCAGATTGCCACTTGGAGCCAAATCACTGATTAGCGACCATAATATTTTTTTTGGATGAAGCAACATCTACTCTTAATGGAGAAGTTAATCGTCAGAATTTAAGATACTGGGCCCCCAAAAATCTCCACTAAATCCGACAACATCAAACACAGAATCCATAAGGGTAAACTAACAGGAGAAATGTATTTAAATGTTTTGGGGGGCGAGTTAGTTCCCGCATTATCTCAATTACATCACTCATTGTGGTACCAGCAGGATGGAGCTCCCCGTACTGTGCTAGGCTAGCACGCAAACCTTTGAACAAAACTTTTGACCTCTAGAATAGCCTGCGCGTTCGCTGGATATTTACTAGAGGGATATGTTAAAAGTAAAATACAAACCCCCATAACATCGACGACTTAAAGGCAAGAATTAGATATCAAATTTAGCAAATTACAGCACAGATAATTCGCAATGATCGGAAAGAATTTGAAAATCTTGTGACTATTTATCAGAAAGTTGGTGAAGTGCTGTTTGAGCATCTTCTCCTATAAGGGTATATATTTGGGTTGTTTGTGTATGTTCTCAGAGAACTTTTGTTTATGTTTATAAATAAGTACAAAATTCGAAGGAATTTTAGCATTGTCATATTAAAAAGCTATTTTCTTCTTCTTGCTTTAATCGACCGATTTAAAAAGAGAAATTCATTGTTAGATAGAGAATAAATAGAGAGATATAGATAATCTTTCCGAAAATGTAATTTTTGACCCCCCACTGCAATTTCAATTTTTTGAGTTGCCCCCCTTTGCCCCACCACAGTTTAGGATAGAAATGTATAATTTATATCGACAGGTGGGGATTTAAAAATAGAAATCGACCTATCCAAGGATAAAAATTTAACGAATTTTATTCCTTACTTTACATTCGCACTGTATATATAATATTTGATGCGTCTATTAGTGATCGTGTAACTTCTGAACGAACTAATCAATTGAGGTTATATTCACGCAATAAATTTGCTTTGTCGAGACGATGATTCTTAGCTATGCTAGAATCCAATAGGTGGCGCTGCAGTCAAGTCATTAACAAATTCTGTATTTATGGTCCAAAATATTTATAATATATATTGGTTTAGTGCCAAAAGGAAAATCACAAAATCTGAATCCGGTAGGTGGCGCTATGTTCGAGTTATTAATATATTTGTTATTCATAAACGGAAATGATTTATATGTACCTACATAATATGTTTGCATGGTCTAGATAACTGTTTTAGTATATGCTACCCACCGATAAATGGCACTATTTTTTTGGTAGAATTGAATTTTGACATATGAACATCATTTCTATTTTTTAATTTCAACGTTAGAAACTTTAGCTGGATCAAACTTATTGCACCATACCGGAAAGACTGGAAACAACATTTGCCGGGCTAGCTAATGAAATTTAAAATAAAATCAAAACACCAACAAGAATATACCTACAATGCATATTTAAAACATAAAGAAATTCGATGATGCGATGCTTCCACTTCAAATGATTTTAACATATGTGAAAAAAATTGACGAACAACATTTACAACAATCGTTCGAGTTGAGTATGCAAACAAGGATCTTTCAGCCTGTCAAGAAGAATTAGATGGAGTTCATGAAGCTGAATTCGTTACAACAGAATATGGTGATGCTTTTAATGTGCCTGTACCACAAACTAGTACCACATAATAAGCATCAAGATCTGCACTTTTAAGCAAACTTGATGATCTGTCAACTTGGCCTGTAATAAACGATAAAATCAGAATATTATTAATAGAAATTGGACTGGAAAACAGATATAACTTATACATATAATAGACGATAAAGGTGGAAAATTTAGCAATAGATATTGTTTTCGTCAAATGCCAAATTTACAAAATGCGCTTGGAAATTGGTTAGTTTATTAGCAAAAATCTAATAGCATATATCGTTTTTGTTGTAAATTATTTGCTCTTTTTTCACGGTCGATCGAAGGTATATGTACTAATTTAATCGACTCAAGCCGTCTTAGTACAATAGGTTACTCAAATTGGCAAAACCTAACCTACCCAGAACTTTACATGTACATGAAATTCCTCTAACAACTTTAAAACATAAACTAAAATTATTGCATTATCAGCTAATGATATTAAAGCAAACATTTTATTCGAAAAACAACATATTTTTCTGTTATATTTGAGTGCATAGAAGGCATTACCAAAATTGAGCAAATGAACGTTATTATAAAATATTCATCAAATGAAAATGAAAAAAGTAGAGGTGCAAGAAGGGTTTCTATATTATATTAATATAGTTATGATAATGCTATAAAAATGAAAGGAAAAACTATTTACCACAATATATTCTAAACATTTTGGTTGTTAATGATGCTATAACAATTAATAGTATTTATTTCATTTCATTTAATTTATTCATTCCATTTTATATATTGTAAAATACATAGAAAACGTCAAATACATAACAACATATACACACACAATGTGATACAATGTACTAACAATTTAAAATTGACCCAAAAAGAAATCAGTGATATTATAATATGCTTTGTCTATTATTAGTCTGTTAAGTCTTCGCTTGAAATTCTCGCTGTACATCTGTTTCAAATTTACAGGCAAGTAATATTATATTTTTATTGTTTGTGAGATAACACTTTTACTAATTAATGTCTTTCTTGTTTGTGGAAAAAGTAAATAAGAAGTGTCTATTCCTCTTTTATCATAACAGCGTGAAAGTTCCTGTTCTCGAAAAAAAATAAAGTTTTCCTTCACAAATACATTATAACAGTATTTGGAATAATTCAAAAAAATTATGTATTTTTTTAGTATCAATAAATGTTAAAATATTTAAAAAAAATATATACAGGGTGTTTAAAAAAGATGCGGCAATATTAAAGGGGTTGATTGTACAGGTCATTTTATACAAAAAAGTTTATAATAAATAAGGTCCGCAAACGCTTCGTTACCGATCTACTGATCTATCTGAAGTTTAATTAAAAGAAACAATAAAAATTAGATTTCTCCAAGACGGCATTAAAGATCAGAATGCACCAGCCCACTTTAGTCAAGTAACTCGTGATTTCTTAATACAAGCATACGGAAATCGCTGGATTGGCCGAGGTGGACCCCACTTATGGCCTGCACGATCCCCGGACTTAAATCCCCTGGATTTTTTCCTGTGGGGCCATTTGAAGGCATTGGTGTACGCTACTCCATTGGAAAACGTAGAAGACTTAAGAAATCGAATCATTGCTGGGTGCAACTCAATTGAAATCGATCCTGTTGTTTTTGAGAGAGTTCGCCAGTCAATGAGGAGAAGATTGGATTCTTGCATCCGAGCTCGAGGTGGTCACTTTGCACAGTTATTGTAATTTTTGCTTGCTAAAATTGTTGGTATGGTAAAATATTTGTTTTTGCCCTTAAATAAAACCCTTGTTATTTCAAAAAAAATTTCTGTAATAAATGTACATGCACTAAAGTGTGTTTTTTTTACTAAAAAACGGTACGTCGTATCATAGAAAGTTAAGTGAGCTTTTTTCTTCACAATTAAACAAAGAATAGAAACATATTTTTATTTCTAGATAAATCAGCGGCGTCCTATTTTTTTCTTGAAAAATAACACGCCTAAAATTTCATTATGATCTTTAATGCCGTCTTGGAGAAATCTAATTTTTACTGTTTCTTTTAATTAAACTTCAACACGCTGTAGATCGGTAACGAAGCGTTTGCGGACCTTGTTTATTATAAACTTTTTTGTATAAAATGACCTAGACAATCAACCCCTTTAATATTGCCGCATCTTTTTTAAACACCCTGTATATGTTAAAACTATTATCAGAAACACGTGGGCCCTCGTATTAATGCGCTTAAACCATTGCAATATCAAATTGGTCTAATTTAAATTATGACGCCTTATTTGAGTTTAGCAAAATACTCAAAAATATAAATACACGCATTGCAAATTCTGTTACATCTATTAATAACGTAATGATTTACGTTAGAAATTATCGTTTAGATGAAGGTTTTGCAAAATTGTTTGAAACTTCAACAGCATTTGCAAATATATTACAGGTACACCGTGAATTTACGGCATTAAATGTATTCACTTTGTGAAAAAGGAAATAAAAACAATTAAATTATAAACGTTAAGATAAAACACCACAAAATTCAAATGGTATATTTATTTATAGATTTTTACAACGTATATTTTGAATACAACAATTAAGGATCCTCTTGGTTTATTAAATTATATTTATGGAAATAATTGAAAAACATCATATGTAAATATATGTTTAACACTACGAACTTTATTAACACGACCAGTTTTTTTTTTTTTAATAGAAGAACAAACATATGTTAATTTTTTTATGTAATTTGACGTTATAAATATTATATAAATTAATAAACTTAAAAATTCTAACATATTTGTTTTTATTTTATCACTCTGTAGCCTTAACGAAAGGTGGGGGGGGGGGAGAACGCAATGTTAAACATTTACAACGGACACCAAAGGTGCTAGTGTCACCCCTCATTATAATCATCGAAAAAGCATACGAATACAAAGCATATCTCGAAATACTATTTACAGATTTCGAACAAAATTTCGACTCGATCAATAGAAGAGAATTGATAATTGCCCTAGGTAAACTATAAATACCAGCGAAATGACAATAACTCATATGTACAACCTTGAGAGAAACAAAAAACCGCATAAGAACATAAAAATGTGAAACAAAAGAAGTAAATATCGACGGAAATGTATATTTCATTCATTTGAGCAGTATAATAAAACACTAGCATTTGCAATATTAATTATATCACCGTCAGTATTTAAATTAAATAATATATTATTGACATAAATCAAAAACAAAACGGGTGCTAACACCGTTCCTTGAGGTACTCTACATTTCATTTTTTTTTGTAATAGTAAGTATAATTTTATACTTCGATAATTGTCATAATATCTTAAATTACTAATAATAAGTCTTCAATATTTTACTAGCTATTTTTTTCTTTCAATAATGTATTTTTTTATATTATTACATCTTACTATTTAATACTAATATCGTATTACATAAAATTATTACGTTTTTTGTCTTTATAAATGCGACTGAGTTTTTTTTAAAAAAATATATCTTTTAAATCAATGAATTAGGGTTTACATACCAAAGAATTCATGTTGATGTGGTGCTACACAACTAGTAAAAAAATACTGAATAACCACGGATCAATTCTTCATTTATATAGTGGCATCGCACTAATCTAATGTTACATACCCTCCTCCCCCATCGTGGATCATCTTAGATTTTTAGGCGGAGGAAACGCACACATCCACGATCAAGAATGAATTTCTAGACCGGTCACTAATTTGAATGATCTCTCATTGTGCAATTGTTCGCACACGTCTTGCGGGCAATACGCTTAAATGTCGACGGTATAATAAACATTTTACAGAAGAAAATAAACATGTATATATTATAAATATATATAATATCGTTATTAGGATATTTAAAACTATTTATAGAATCATCACGGTGAATTTTTGTCAAAGTTTGCCAATGAATATTTCAGAAATGTCAAAATGTAATAAAATTGTATTTAAAAAATTTTAATTAAATATATGAACGATAACAGAGTATTGAGTCAGTAAAAAATTCTTTAACAGGCTACGATTTTATTTGATAAAAATATTTTTTTTGCATGAAAGTCAATTTTCATCATTTTTTTGAATATCTAATGACTTCATTATTTTTTTTTAAGTAACTACCCTTTTCTTGATTTACATTTTTTCATCGTCAAACTGAGTGAGTATAAAAATGTTGCCATCTTACATCAAAAAAAAAAAATCGAGTAAATAACAACTGAACGTTGGAAAATGTAAATTTTATTGCTAAAACATAATAATTTTGTTTTCTAAACTAATACAATTGAATCCTTATTTCAAAAACCACAAAAGTATAAATCCTTAATTTTCCAGTAGAGCGAAAAAATTGTTTTGTATAAAAAGTGTGTATTTAAAATTAAAAAAAATTTAATATAAACTATGTGACTACAACAAATGTTAAGAAAATGAAAAATATTAATGATTTTTTTTGGATTTTTTTTTTATTAAACGTCTTGTGTGATTTATATACAGACTGCTACAGTGTGGCATTAAATAATAATTTGAAAAAATAATAGAAATATATTTAGGTAAATAGTTTTTATTTTAATTTTGCAAGATATACGAGGACCGTTAAATTAATAATAAAAAGATTATGGAACATAATCGAATTCTTCTTCCTTTACGACCTCTGGACCAAAATTTTCCTCTAGTTGGTCAGTTAAAATCTTTTTATAGAATGGAATATGTTCTCGGATGACACTATTTTTTACCTGATTACCTAACATATTTTATTTTTCGGGGTTTTTGAGAATACAGACAGTTGAATATGCGTTTTCTGTTGGTAGTAGAATGGCACTAGCTTTGTTAATAGTCAAGTCAATTGTAGATTTCTGTTGTTATAAATTGATATTGCATGCCGGTGTGTGTGTTGTCATGGGTGGTTAACTTGGACGAAGTAATCAGCAGGTCATTAGGACAGGTAATTATGTGAAATTGACGGACTATTCAACAGATCATTGAAACAGCTAATTAAAATGTTGGGAAGGAGCTGTAAAGTAGGCCAGAAGGCAGCATCATTTAAGGCTATAAGTGAAGTGTCGTTGCGGTATGGCATGTCTTGCGCAATCGAATAAATGGTGATTTCAGGCCATGTATTGATCACGTAAACAACTTGTATTATCGGGCAATATATATTTAACAAACTGAATGCCTTGAATCTGTCTCTGCAAGGTAATAACATGCACATTTTGAAACTTTTGGAGAAAGTCGCGGCGTTTAGGAAACGCCTGCCGTGGTGGATAAGAAAAATCATGTGGAAAGCGGTCAAGCGATTGGTCAACATTGTCTTCCTGAATTGCAGGAATACGTGACCACTCATTATTTCACAAAAGTTCCTGTCCCTATTCAAAGAATACCTTTTTAAGGCTCAATTACTGTTTTGCTATTTACTTTGAGAAAGACATTGTCGAGGAATTTACATGGATCCCAGACCTTTTCAGTGCTCAAACTGCAGCAGAATTCACTTGGCAGGAAGAAGAGAGTCTAATTGAACTCTCCAGCGGCAACCGCCTAAAAACAAAATTCGCGTTTTCCAATATTGTGGAACCCACGGCTTCACCAGAAGTCTACACTATTATAAAACTCTAATTGTCCATTGGTTATATTTTTGATGAAATTGCACTTTGCATTGCAAGACTGATGCTATACATCAGCATACAGGCACACTTTGCCACCACTCAAGAATGCTGGTTGATCAATTATGTAAATAATATAGAGAACAGGCCCAAGGATCGATCCTTGAGGTACCCCATACTTAACAAGCTGTGGATTCGTTATCCTATTATTCCAACTAACTGCCTGTTTTCTGTCTTGCAGGTAGGACCTTAATAAATTATACGCCACACTCTTTACTCCATAGTCATAAAAATTGTACAACAGTATGTCATGTGGAACCGTATCAAAAGCCTTACTCACATCACATAATACGAAGTCCGTTACTTTACGATTGATCGTAGCAGTCAGTACTGTTTCAATAGACTCAGTCAAAGCCATAATTGTGGATCTCTCCTTCCTGTACCCTTGCTGTGCTTCTGACAATATGTCCCAACTCTGGAAGAACGAGACAAGACTATTTTTAATCAGCGTTTCTAAAATTTTTGATAAAGCAGGCAACAGAGAAATATAGAAATATAATTCTCGACCTTAGTTTGATGCCGTTCTTAAGTCGGCATCAAACTAAGTTTCGGCTAGTTTCAGCACCGATGGTAACACCCTTTTCTCAAAACATGAATTCACCAAGAGCCACAAAGGCTCAGAAAACTTGTTCGCAACATACACCATATATATCCTTACGTAATAACTGATTGATTGGAGAGTTACTTGTTGAAACCTCATTTTTAGTAATTAATAAGTAAAAACACAAATTTTAGTTTCAAAAATTTTTAATGTAGACACTACATATTGCTGTGACCTCGCAAACTTGTAAAATAAGAATAGTTTTAGAGATTGATTTAAGAATTAGTTTAAGCTTAGAAATAAAAATAAAAATAAGAAAAAGTCCTATTTAGATATTATTGAGTAAAACTATGCAACAAGAACTACATGAAGGTATACAGAGTTGCATACTCATAGTCAAATTTTTATTATTCCAGTAAATAATGAAATATGCAAAATAAAGTTTATTAAATAAATATAAAAGCAAAGGATGTAGAATAAAAATTTATTAAATAAAGAAATATATGAAATAAAGACAAAATAAATATAAGTAATATATTTCTTTTGTAGAAAAGATACACAAAAAGTATGGTTTATAAATCATGAAAAGAAATGAAATACGACATGCATAAAGCAGTAAAAGTCTTATGAGAGTTTAAGAATTAAATAGTATTAAAGAATAAAATTTACCTTAGCTTACTACTAGACTAATAAAAAGGATATAAAAATATGTAAAACATAGAAGCAATCAGCAGTGACATATTTTTGTATTTAAAAGCTGACATTATAAATAAATAAAAGGTATCTGTGTTCATGATTTGTTCGTAACACAATGCTTCAGGGACTAGAGGCGGACGTGTTCTACAAGGACAGGCAGTGTGGGAAGAAAAATAATGGTTATCTTCAACATGTTTCCATTTTGCCAAGGCGCACTCCGGCTAAAAGAAAAGTAAAACTAACATAAATAAATGGAAAGAAAAATATGTATCGAACAATGAACAAGGTAATAGGTTCATTGACGAGTACAAAGAAGGATGGTATTAGTGACAAGAATAAACCTACCGTTGGGAATGATGTGCAAAGCAGGGGAGATCTTTGAATTGGAAGGTTATGTTGACGTTTAAGAAAAATTGTGAACTGTCAGAACAAAATGTGTATGTGTGCGTGTATCAAGGCGGCAACATATGGGCAGCGATTTTACGGGAAAGTGTATTCCAGTACCAACCTAAACATGGACTAGAGGGCGCAATGGTCAACAAAGTTTATTTTTGCCGCTATAAATACAAAGACAAGATTCGACAGGTAGACTTCTGATAACACCTCCGAGAGGTGAACTTCTCAAAACACTTACAAAAGGAAGGTCTCTTAAAGTTTTTAATTGTTATATTGTAGTTTTTCATTATTTCTTCAACACATATAGTCACAGTAATTTATTTTATTTAATACATTTGAATTCATTTGAAGCGTTCATAATGGACATTCAAAATAGATTTTTTGATAACAAGTAAGTTTATTATTTCTTTTGAAAATGAAGTTATACGAGTTGTTGGACAGACATTGATTTTTACGTGCGAATGATTAATCAATGTATTGTTGGACAAAAATAGACAAGTAAATAATTTATCCTGTAAGGTTTATTTTAAATTTATATAGTTGGAATTACAACCAAATAGGATTAATGGTGTTGGTCAGTTGGAGGATGTTACGTGAAAATGAGCATTTTCTTCATCGTATTGTCTAGACATCATTAATTTCTTTCAAATTAAGCGAATAATAAATTAGAATTTCACAAGGCATAGATTAAGAGCTAGATACAACACGTGCAAATGGTTGTCTAAAGCAATTAATTGAAGCCTATACATAAATATTATAATGTCGATGAGTATATTCATAAACGTACAATAAAAGTTTACATTTGTTTATTTGCAGGATAAATATTTATTTTTGTTTGGTAGAATAAATAAATGAACAAAAGATTTACATACATTACAACCGGCATTAGGTATAAATGATATGAGCATTTTTCAATTATGTATCTTGTTTAGAGCATAAAGGTGTGTATATAAAGGAAACTATATTTTTGAATCCATAGATTACAAAATAAAAAATACATGATTATGTTGAATAGACATACAGTTTTTTTTTTGAACAAAACTATTACCTTTTCCCTATAATGAACAAGAGAAAAATTATCAGCAAAGAAGAAGGAACCACAAACATTGCCAGGACCCACAATAGTTATAAGGTACATGACACAACAATATAAGATAAAACACAAAACCAATTATAAGTTCTTGGTGTGTAAAGAATAATTTAAAGAGTATAATGTGTACAAAAGACTATACCCTACGTGTGGTAATACACACAAAAGTATGTTGTTACAGCATATAAATTATATGGCAATATTGTTATTTAAAATAAATATTTATATGCTACAGCATAAATAAACATTTATTTATGTCACAGCAATATGTTTCACCACACTGTGGCTTCATCAGGTGATGAAAATATACAAATTCAATTTCTGTTATAATGGCACTTATAAATACAGATAATAGATTACACAATTATTGTTGTTAGGTAGGGGTACTCAATTACAATTTTAAATTTAGTAAGGGGGAGCTACTTAGGTCCAAATCATCGTTTAATATTATACCTATTTTATTAACTTTATTTATTCCTAGACTTTCCAGTAAGTTAAGCCTTTTACTTTTTTCTTGAATATGCAAAATTTCAAATTCTTTTTTAAATTTATGATTCAATTCCATGCAGTGGTTAGCAAAGGTCGAATCTGTTTTCTTATCATTATAGCTTCTTTCATGTTCCTTCATTCTGGCTTCAAAAGTCCTCCTCGTCTGGCCGATGTAAACTTTATCAGAATCTTCACATGATAACTTATAAACTCATGAGTTCAATTTTTTGTTCGTTTTGTATTTCTTATTGTTAAGAGTTCTTAGTATTGAGTTAATCGTTTTGAAAGAGATTATTCGCTTTCTTAATAATAGTCAATACTTTATTTGAAATGTTTCCCAAGTATGTTATAAGATTTTAATTAGAAGGTATGGTTTTTGTTTTGGGTTAAATTAAGGAGAGTGTTTTTAACTCTAGCTGTTTTGTTAAAATGCCTTTTATCGTGTCCATAGAATACCCATTATTGACCGCTATCGTAAATATTCTATTCTTTTCTAGTTCAAAGTTTTCTTGACTCATGGGAATGTTAATTAATTTGTGAGTCATAGGATAAAAAGATGAATTGTAGTATATGTCTGTGTCGGTTTGTGATAAATTGAAAATTCGTGTTTGTTATTATTGTGTGATACAGTTATGTCCAGGAAATTTATGCTTTTATTTACTTCTATTTCCATAGTAAATTTTATGTTAGGGTGAATAGTATTAATGTGCAGGTTGTTTAATGTTCGAATTGATTAACAAAATTTCTAAATTAAAAATACCTAACAACAGTAAATTAATATCTTTTGAAGTCACAAATCTGTTCCCGAATATTCCACCCAAAGACATATTAAACTTAATTACTGTAAAACTCGAGAAGAATAGAACTAATCCCATTATAAAAATGGAACTTTTAAATTCCCTAGAAATGTGCTTAGAACAAAATTATTGTCAATTTCAATACGAATTCTACAAACAAACTAAAGGTTTAGCCATGGGAAATCCATTAAGTCCGCTATTATCAGAAATATTTATGGATGAATTAGAAAATATCATTAGCACACACCCGTTATTCAGACATTGCATTTATTGGTACAGGTATGTCAACGACGTATTAGTCTCTTTACCGGTACCGACAGACAACTAAAATCGTTACACAACCACATTAATACTATTCATCCTAACATAAAATTTACTATGGAAATAGAAGTAAATAAAGCATAAATTTTCTGGACATAACTCTATCACACAATAATAACAAACACGAATTTTCAATTTATCACAAACCGACACAGACAGATACTACAATTCATGCAAGATCTTTTCAACCTATGACTCGCAAATTATCAGCTTATCAGTCTATCATTCACAAATTAATTAACATTCCCATGAGTCAAGAAAATTTTGAATTAGAAAAGAATAGAATATTTACGATAGCGGTCAATAATGGGTATTCGATGGACACGATAAAAGGCATTTTAACAAAACAACTAAAGTCAAAAACACTCTCCTTAATTTACCCCAAAACAAAAACCATACCTTCTAATTACAATCTTATGACATACTTGGGAAACATTTCAAATAAAGTAGGGACTATTATTAAGAAAGCGAATAATGAATGAAAACGAATAAAAAATTGAACTCAGGAGTTTATAAGTTAACATATGAAGATTGTGATAAAGTTTACATCGGACAGACGGGGAGGACTTTTGAAGCCAGAATGAAGGAACATGAAAGAAGATATAATGACAAGAAAATAGATTCGACCTGTGCTAACCACTGCCTGGAATTGAATTATAAACTTAACAAAATTTTACATATTCAAGAAAAAAGTAAAAAACTTAACTTACTGGAAAGTCTAGAAATAAATAAATTTAATAAAATAGGTATAATATTAAACGACCATTTGGATCTAAATAGCTCTCCCCTACTAAATTTAAAACTGTAATTGAGTACCCCTACCTAACAACAATAATTGTGTTATCTATTTTCTGTATTTATAAGTGGCATTGTAACAGAAATTGAATTTGTATACTTTCATCACCTGATGAAGCCACAGTGTGGTGAAACATATGCAGTGTCTACATTAAATATTTTTGAAACTAAAATTTGTGTTTTCTACTTATTAATTATATCCTTACGCCTCTTATTTTTCAAGCCGCGTATGGTTTTTTTAATCTCATCCAAATCTACTAGGTTTAGAGTGTACTATATTTCTATCTATATTTCCTAGCAGAGCACCAACTTCTATATTCGAGATATCAATTAGCTTTATTGGGTATGTGTAAAAATGTGATTTTATTGTGATATTTCGGAGATAAAATATGGACCACATTTTAAGTCTAATTATGAGCTTTCAAATACAAGAAGGTTTATCAAAATTTGTGCAATAGTTTTTGGGTGGTGCTCGAACAAATAAGCAGACAAATACAGTTTTATAATAGTAGAGATTAGAGATGAGCTTCACATTGTGTGTTAATTTTTGTACCTGATTTATGTCATCGTACACATATTTTGACCTCTAAGTACCCCACGGACTGATTAATTTTAAGAATTCCTGTCATTCAGTTTAAATTAGGCAGCTTTACTTTTTAACAAGGAGAATAAGACAAAGATAATGTATGCTCAAAATAATAATTAATAATAATAATCTTGTGTGGTTTTTTTAATTTCAAATTTGAATGTGCGAACGTTCATCGGACTTCACTGTAAATGATTACATATTCGAAGTGCTACTAAGCTTGTATATTATTCAAAATTCGAATACAATTAATCGCGTATAATTTTAAATAAAAATCTTATTGAACTATGTATTTATGAATGTATTATATATCTTCTTCACATATATGAAATATACATAAATTTAAATGTCAGAGTCTTCTGCTAAATTAAATCCTTGGAAATGTGCTAACAGTATTGAATAACACTTTTTATATTGATGTTAACATTTTACATGTATCTATACTATACTACTTGCATTAAATTTTAAGAAAAAAATATTCCTTATCTTTATGATTTATTCCTTCGTACTGTTTTTTTATGATGAAATCATCCTTGTGATATTATACCTACGTTAGATTTCAAATGAATTTGCAATTCATAAGATGATTAATTTTAACTTATCTTTGAATGGAACAACTTTTTCGTCCCAGTTTAGCATGCGGTACGAAGAGACGCGTTTCGTTTACTGCAGGTGAAAATATTTTCGGTTGTATGTTTTTTAAACGTGACGAAATTATAAATACCGCCAGACAAACTAGTTACGCTAAACCAACAACTATCAAATTAACACCTTTTTTAACCGTTAAGAATAATTTGAAAACAAACACGTTGCTAAATATATGTCTCGCCTATTGATACACTATGGAAAATCGTCTTTTTTGAACTGTTTGCTCCCAGACCGCTTACAACTCGCAACGATTCTGTCAGTTATCTGCTGTCTTTGTATATCTTTCTCACCTGTAGTTATTCATTAACTTTTTAATGGTTCATCATCCAGTGACGGCCCGTGATTTTTGGGGGGGGGGCACCGGGGGGGGGGTCTGAGTGTTTAATATCAAAAATTAATTACAGACAAAAAAATAAACTCAATATGTTATTTAATTAACTTGTTTGAAAATAAAATCCATTCGCCGTTCCTTACGATTAGCAAATTGATTAATAACTAATTCATTGAAGTTTGGTGTTGATGTCAGTAATTGTTTTTCAATGGAACACATTGCTGAGGCACATAGTCTGATTTCCTGCATGGTATTTCAAGAAAATGCTTTTATTCTCTTCAAAGTTGAAAAACAATATTGCAATATTCTTACTTTTATTAACTGCATTAAATTTAACAACAGTTGCCAGTTCTTTTAATAAATATCAGTCACAAAACCCTAGAAAATATTGTAAATTCTCCTGTTTAGGATTGGATTTCATTTTAGATTTAGTAGCTACAACTCGATGCTGTTTTAGAGATTTTCTCAGTTTTTCCTTTCTGGGTGTATGGGCGGAGAAATTTTTTTCTGTTTGAACCCCAACATCACTTGCAGTAGGAATTTCGATAACTGCTAAAATACAATTAAAAGATTATACATTTCATTAAATACAAATTAATTGTATGTGTGTAACTGAAAAGTTCTAAATTATTCAACTTTATACTATGTTAAATACATACCTACGTGTTGAATTTTTGTTCAAAAATGACTTCGAATTCTTTAGTTAAACAACTAAACGTATTTTATGTTTTGCTCATAATATAATTTTGTATTGTAAATATTGGAGTAATTGTCATAGGTATAGGTGGTTCACTTTCTGCTAAATTTTGGGATACAATATCACTTGTGCTAGGAACATTCATAGTTTCCACACATTCTAAAATACATTTTGAAATTAGTATGCTTTTAAAATTTCAAATAATACTTAGTTCTTATAAAACAATATTTTATAATAAACATTTACCTGTAGATAGTTCCTTAACCGGTGAGGTTTGAATTGATTTCTTTTCAATATGGTCATGGCTGTGAGAGATAACGATGTTCTCTAAAATTCTTATTTTCGAAGGAGGTTCCTTCACTAATATAAAAAGATAAAAACCACATTAGAAGTATTTATTTTCATGCTTCATCTTTAATAAAAACTTTAATTATAAGTGCAAACCTTATCAAAACATATTTAACAATGATAAATAAGATCATAATATATTTTTTGTAGATAGTAAATAAGATTACAAATTTAAATTACGAAATATCTTATTAGAGAAATTAAAGTAAAACATTGTTATCATCATGTACAGATTTTTTGGAATATTTCAAATTATAAAGCCATGTTATTATATTTATTCTACTTCAATGATGATGTATGAAGTTACATATTTTAAAATTACAAAGCAACGGTATTACAACTTAATATAGACAAAAATTGTTGAATATGTAAAAGATAAATGCTAACAAATAATTTTGGAAATATTTTAATTTTATGATAGTTTATATTAAAAACACTTTTATGAAAAATAACCTACCCGTGTGAAATTTTGCTTCAAAAGCTGTTGATGTTTCTGGTGTTTCCGTGCAGAGTGAGAGAAATAATGCGGGAATTGCATTGGATTCCATATTATATAAATAATATATGTATATTTCAATATTTAGTAATCTGACCATTAGATGTTAAAACTGCTGCCATCGCCGCGGTATGGAATTTATTTAATTTTGTACAAATCCTTCTTCCTCAAGGTTGCCCCATGCATCTTGAATAAGAGATACCTATTCATGTTTGTCGCTTGGTCTTACATTATCTTTATATATCTCTTTGACTAATTTATTCCAAAGGATTGAGATCGGGACTTCTTGATTGCCAAGGTAACACGTTAACATTATTATGATTTAGCCATTCTTGAACAATCCGTGATTTCTAAATAGGGGAATTATCATCTTGGAAAATAAATCCATTACATCTTGGATTGAGTTGGTCTTTACTTGATGTAATCCATTACAATTAGAGTACAAATTTTCTACTGATGGTAGGATTATATTTTCCAGCCTTTTTCCAAAAGTCACTTGTTTTATTTAAGAATTCTTGTCCATATACAATCCTCTGTTGATTATTTTCCTCTGATAAATATGGTTTGGTTTTCGTGCAGCAGAATCATTAGGTGTTACATTTTATCCGATTTCGAACCCTCCATACTGACCCCGGAAAATGCAGTCACTGCAGTTTTAAATGAAAGCGTGCGTAATAGAGTGCAGTTTTTGGTTTCAAACTTTGTTATTGGCTTCAGAGTAATATATTATTTCTGAATCTATCAAATACACATTTTGTGATTTTTCATACGGCGCAGTCCAGGGCGGTTTTTGACTTGGATCTCGCTTTCCTTGATACTGGTATTAATCATCAGTCTAGCATTCACCATGGCGTGACTCATGGTGAATGCTTAGATTGGAGGATTCATTGTGATAAGTTGATCTCCAGTATTAATTCCTCATGTTATCAGATTACAGTACTGAGGCATTCATTATATACTGAAGACCTAGTCAGGTTCTATTACGGGTAGGTTTTCTCGCTATAAACTCCATATGCCAATCAAGTATTTCTAGCGCAGAAGTGCGTAATTCGTTCTGTTGCCGAAATTCATTCAACTATATCTTGGTTGCCATATTTCAAGCAATACAACATTTTGCCTTTGCCTAGTGTATACATTTTAGAACTTTTGATGTGAATTTTTGGAAACAAAATGAGTTTAGAAAAAACTATGAAATACATGGATACAATACTAGACAAAGAAACGATTTCAGGTTGCCGAATAATAGATTAAATAGTGCAAAGAGGTCACCGGCATCCATGGGACTATACCTGTTTTACAAGTTACCAGATAAATTGCAAGTTTTGCAAAATGCCCAAGAGTTCAAACGGAAACTGCGCGAGCTTCTGCAAATTAATTGCTTCTATTCAGTGCAAGAACTTATCGCTGTTCCTGAACAGTGACACTTTGGTTATGTTGATATATGATGTTAATGTCTAATTGTGTATATGTTGTTTATCTTTTTATATACTTAATTGTATGTATTCATTTATTTGTGTATTTTGTCATTTACAACGTTATTTCATTATATTATCTTTATTCCGCCATTTTGTATTGACGTGTCAAAATATTCAAATCTGAATAATTAATAAACTGAATTAAACTAACTAAACTCTCGTATAGTTTTCTTGGCTTAACATCAAAGTATGCCAGTTCAACGAATACTTAATTAGACGAAAATTTGACCTTCGCACAAAGAGAACGGTTTCGTAAATGAATCCTCGTTTCAAGTAGATACAAAAATCCGACATCTGAGTAATTGATGTACCGAAACGGTAGGTACTATATAAAACAAAGAAAGGGGAACATTTACTTACAAACACAAATAATAGCTTCATTGTTAGAAACCTTGAAATACTTCTTGCGTTACTGTTACTGCAAAGCAGGCACGCCGTGTTGCGATGTCGGAAGATTAGACGTGTGAGGAGATCCAAGTGAAAGTCCATGTTTTTGCTGGTATTGTTGAGAAGTGTTGTACGGCGTTCGTTCAAGGCCTTTTTGACTGTCAGGTGCGCTGTTTCAATATTGGCGAATATAAAGCATCCCGCTGATACCATTAGCGTGCGTCTGGCACGAAATGCACAGAGTTCAGTTATGATGAGATACATTTTATGAATGGGATCACATTCTTACGTAATGCAGAGCAAGTGCGAGTTCCGATGGAATTTTTCACGACAGACGAATGTTTTTCGAAAGTTTGAGGTCAATGTTACAATTACTGATATATATATACCGTTGTAGACAGTCAAACGAGCTCGGATTATTTTTTATTACCTTTATTAATTATTATAGGATATGGTTTAATAATAATAATAATAATAATAGATTATTCGTTGTATATATCATTACAAGAAAGTTAATAAATTAATTAAAAATGCATAGTTAGCTGTATATGACAATAAAACAAACAACAACAACAAAACAATAATGTGAATATAATGCACCTTTCTAAGTATTTAAAATCCAATAATGTTCTAAGTCACACTTTAAGAACTCTTCTATTAAATAAAAACTGTGATAACTTAAAATATCCTCCACTTTTTTAATGAATAATTTGTCCCTCTCTTCAATATGTATATATATATATATATACTTTTCTTGGTTTTTTCTAACGTATTTTATACATGTAAGTATAAATAGGCAAGGCAAGGTCAGTATTCTTTCTTGTTTAAAATGTTCCTTACAACTATCAGTAAATTTCAAATTACAAAGAGCTGTAATCGCTTTTTTTTGCAAGCAGAAGATTCTTGTTGCTGCAGGTGATGTGCCCCACAACAAAATTCCGTAGCTTATCCTACTGTGAATGTTCGCAAAATAGGCAGATTTTGAAGCGGCATGGGTAGCAATAGTCTTCAGTCTTCTTATGGTATATATAGCTATCGTTAGCGAGTTAGCTAATTCTGAGATGTGCATGTCCCAGGTGAGTTTATTGTCAATCGTGAGCCCCAGATATCGAATGGCGTGGGATGACTGTTCATTTCTTGCTGAGAAACAGAGATGCTGTGTTTTCTCTTCATTTAATTTTAGTCCATTATCTTGGAACCATTTTGTTATTTCTTCCATTACCCGTTTGCTATCTTTTCCAATTTCGTCAATCGACTTTCCAGTTACTACGTAAGATATATCATCAGCATAGAGACAACTTTGTTTAGGTGTTATATTATTAGGGAGATCATTAACATACATCACAAATTAAATTGGTCCCAATATCGAACCTTGTGGTACCCCATTATGAATTGGTCTAGTATTTGATATTTCTCAATTTAAGTCCACCCTCAAATAAGTAGATATATAGTTTTTTCTTTCAAAGTATTCTAGTAGACGATCTACTGTCAACCGTTCTAAAATTTCGGAAATTGCAGGCAGAATAGTGATGGGCTTGTAATTGCTGCAATCATTCCGATCTCCCTTTTTATGAACTGCAACAGCTCTTCCTACTTTCAGTTGTTTTGGAAAGATACTTTCGCGGACACACTTATTGAAAACTGTTGTCAGAACAGGTGTTATTTCATTTTCTACCTCTTTAATGATATTTGTTGTAACGTCATACACAGCCCTGGTTTGTTTGTTTTTCACATTTCTTATTACATCCGACACTTCTATTTCTGTAATAGTTTTAAAATAGAACCAATATCTATTATCTAGTCCCATATTTTCTAGGTACTTCTGTATTTGTGTATTTGATTCCGTGCTTATTAGGATCTGTTTTCCAATGCCCGTAATAGTTATTTACGAACCAAGTGCGGGAAGACTATTTTCCCGCATGAGCGCACATTGTAAGCACGAGCGACCGCAGGAAGCGAGTGCTTTTAATTGCGCGAATGCGTGGAAGATGTCTTCACGCAAGTGGTTTGTACAATATTTTTTGTACGAACATTAAATTAAAAAAATATTATTGATTAATGTCATTGGTATCATACCTAACCTAAGATAGATTACCTAATTAATTTAAGCATTTCGTGTACGTAACTATTACTCACCTTTCCCTAAAATTAAGTTATTATATTCTTACACAATGCAAACATGAGGTATTTATTCTTATATTTATAAATTTATAGTACATTTATTGCGTTTTTTGGTTTAAATACCAACAATTCCGAACTGCCAATATGACTGTCGATGTGGTACAAATAGATGGCGCGTGAATCTTGCTTAAGATGTCGCTTAAAATATTGTCAAATAGATGGCGCCACAATTTTTTTCGATGAATTTTTAATTATTACTCCTATTTCCCCAACTTTTAGTGAAGAATAGTGGAGGGAAGTAGCATTTTATAGACTAAATTTTATTACTACCAAGTTAGATTTTTTTTTAAATGTCCCAAAGTGCCAGTGTTTTTTTCAATTTTTACAGTCGCCTCAACCAGGAAAACGTATTTCCCAGTCGAGCTACACGTGCGCCAAATGTGACTTTACAGGCGGCGAGTACAAAAAATAGTTACTAACTTCGTTTGCAGAGAGTTTTGTATCTAATTTTCCTTTATTTCTAGTTTTATTTGCTTTCCTGTTGATGACAGTCCATATAGCTTTTTGTTTGTTACATGCTTCATTTATATATATTTGATCTGCATTTTGCTTTGCTTTATTTATTTGAACGTGGAAGTTTTTCTTGTATTCTTTGTATATGTCTTCCTCTTTAGTTACCTGTGTCATTCTTCCCAGAGAGTCCAAAGTTTTAGACATTTGTCTTAATGCGGGAGTATTCTACTCCGTCACTACAATTTAGTTTTTGTTTTCCTGGTTATAGGAAAATGTTTATTAAAATAATAAAAAAATACTCTATAAAAATTCTCAAAAACTTGTTCTGCTGTCATTTCATCGAAACAATCCCAAAAATGTGTTGCCAGGTCATTTATATACTAACAATGTGACACTAATATTAAGTTTAGTTTTTTAATACTACACAATTATATAAATCTTAAAGTAAAAGTGTTACTTCCGGTCCAAAAATTAAAAAAAAAAAATTGTACAGGAATTATACCAAATCCAGCTCAAATTATTTTTATTCTCTTAATAAATTTCTATAGAAAAAAACTGCTATTCGATAAGAATAAAAGAATAATTTCAGGTGCGAATTTTGAAGTTTTTTATACCGGATGTCCCAGCGAAGCGGTAAAGTCCATTATTAGCATCTAATAATGTAGATAGCGAATAATTTTTAATACAAAAATGATAAGCTCTACAATTTAAAAATATTTTCATTTAAACATAGTATTCGACACCGACGTACCTATACAAACTAATGTTTTGTTAAATGGATGCTAATTTTTTTTTACATTTTATGATAGCCCTTGAAGGGTTGATTAAACTGACATGTATTGTATTTGTCGATTTTAAACTGTTTCTGAGATATGGCGATTTTTTGCTAAAACTTGTACAACATTTGAAAAGTTGCTATGAAATAACGATTGATGATGAAATATCTATTATGGACTCATTGAGTAGAGATATCTTTTCAGTACGTGAAATTAATGTTTGTTTCGACATGTCTACGTGTGCTCTTTAGAATTACATACCATTCGCTAAAGATAAAAATTCTAAAAAAAATTAAATGGAACAGCCTGTATATTTATATGTTATTGAAAAGTACTTAAAATTTACTAATTAAAAATATATACTTTCTTCGACCTGTGGGCGATATTGAAAAAGTTAAAGGATAAAATAAACGCGTTTACGACTTAAAAATATGAGTTGCCATAATTTAATTTCATATAGCATAATTAAAATTAATCGAAACAAGTTACTTCTAATCTAATATTATATATCAAATATTTTCTTTTTAAAAATAAGTATTTTTTATTAAAATTTTAAAACTCATAATCACTGTACTGTGATATTATATTAAAGTACAGGTGTCATATTGTTCAAAAACTTCTCGTGTTACTTTTCAATTAACATCTACAATCTGCAATAACGTAAATTAACACTTTCTTAATAAAATAACTAATAGATCAATTAACAAAATTAGTAAATTTAAACTTCAAGTTCAATTTCTTGCAATACTCAACATAAACGCATTAAAAAAAATCGTATTGGAGAAAATAAAGGTTACCTGACATCAGAATAAAGTCAAATATTAATTTCACCTTTGAACCTTTGTTTAAATGTCTTATAACAACTAATATCTAATAGACGATGTTTGTATTAAAACTACTCTTTTAAATGTCCTACTGACAAAGGATCATTGAATTTAATTCCTATATTTTACAATGTAATAGACGCTAAATTCTTATATAATGTTATATAATTATGAATAAACTTGTAGGTTAGTTCTTGTTCATCCCGAAGCGATTCACGACCTTTTATCCGTTAAAACTGTCTAAGATATATGAGCCGTTGAAAATCAGCTTCCTATTGCAATTTGAGCTATGTTTAGAACACATTGTACAATAAACGCACTATCTGCACAACAATAAATTAACTAGAACGTTATGCACACAATAAGAAAATATAAATTTGTAGAGTAAAAGAAGAAAGTATATGTTACCATGTCGACACTGAGAATTCTTGATGTGCACGCTATTGCCATATAATTTTTTCTTATTTATCGCATTACTACGTACAATCTGTCATAGCATAAGACATACTATATTTCTTTATAAACAAAGCCTCCAACGTGCTTATTGTCCTTTACATTAATTATTCAATGCTCCTAATAGGTATATTCCATTAAAGATGACATCTATACGTATAGATGTTGACCCTCCTATTAGCTTCAACCCCCTATACACAGATGCCATGAAGATCAGATCATTTACATCTACTTATTAGTCGTCAATTCTGCTATACAACATTAGAGGGCTCTCTCACTTAACAAAACATACCTAAAGATGAGTATTTTTATTATTTACGTTAACATATAAAAACTATTCTATTTGTCTTTATTTTAGAATTCCAGTACCTTAATACAAAGATGAAGATTAAAATCCAGAACATATAAAGACAGGCAACGAGATAAGCTAATTATCCATTTGAGTTACGCATTTATATGAAATACAAACATAACCTGTATACTTACTAAAGGGAGTATTTTTTAATGTGTACATATTTATTTCTACCTTTCACTCTTACTTGTTTCAGGCAACAATAATGTACATGAATTAAATGTTTAGATAATATTTATTCACAACAGTATATATGTTTTGTAAAGTATCTAAATTTATTTCCACCTGTGCCCGATTAAAGATATCTTAGTACAAGTGTTTTACAAAGTGCCTTACAACACAAATTTTCCAGCTTCCAGAGTTGCCGCATGTAGAAGAGTAGGTATTAAAATCTGATTTAAAGTGTCGTGTTGCTACAAGGAAGTCGTACTTAACTAATGAGCAGAAACAAATACGACTGTTATTTGTTTTAATTCATATTGATTTGAATTATTGGTTCCGGGTTATTTTTAGTGATGAGAAGAGTTTTCAGTCGACTTATAACGGTAAAATCAGAGTCTAAAGGCCACGGGGAACTCGTTTCCATGAGGAATATAGTCGTCTTATAAGAACTTCTGAAAGATTCGGAGTTAATGTTTGGGCTTGGATCCAGTGGCGCAGCGAGGGGGGGTTTTGGGGGTTAACCCCCCCCCCCCAGGCCGCCAGATACAGATACAGATGATTTTTAAAATATATATGTGTGTTTTGGTTTTAAAAAAATCTTGGCAACAGTGGCAAACAGTGTTAGTTGTTTTCGAAACGCCATGCCCACAGCATGCCATTACCACTAAATGGTTATTACAGGTCATTGCTATAGTTAGTGCAATTATACCGACGTACCGATTGTACGAATCAGGTACATTTTGCACTCTTCTGTATCTATACAAGTCTACAAGTTTACTTTTCTGTACATTTTAAGGATATTTTTCATTCTCATGAGTACATTAATTTTCTAAATACTCGGTCATTTTTTTACTGTGGGGGACCGCAGTAAAAAAAGGGGTTTCTTTCAAAACAACGATCGATGGGCAAAAATGTACACATTCCTATGAATTCCACGAAAACGAAAATCTTGCATCCCTTCATAACATTACAATTAGAACAGGAACAGATGTGGACACTCGTACATAAATGGATCGTAAAAAATCCATAAATTTGCCTGGTTGTTAAAAACTGGTCTATATTTTTTACTTGAGTGTTCGAACGTGTCGATCCTGGAGTTATAAATTATATATGACTTCCCCTTTTTCAAAATTTTAGGTATATAATAATATAAGTATGGTGACTAGAGACATTGCATTTTATTGCTTTTTTTATCAACAATGGACTGTGGACCAGGAATCATATTAGGAAAACGGCTGAAACTTTTCTAGCCAAACAAATTGTTTATAAATAAAAGACTTATTGTTTGCCCTTTTTTCGCATTTACATGTCCTGCTCTCTAAATTTATTGCATTCTGTACAAGAGCCAATAAATTAGTACATTTTGGACACGGGCCTTGTACATTTTCTTTTAGAGCTTTAGTATAGTTGAGTTTCACTTGTGTGTTGGTTCTGTGAGCAATTCTCTCTTTTTACCAGGGGTAGGTAGCTAGCCTGACCCCCAACCCTCCTCTTTTATCCGGGCTTGGGACCGGCTGAGGTCGGAATCAGGCTACTCGATCCACCTGACCCCTTCCTCAGGCAGACAAAGAAAACCGAAGACGACCAGACCCTTAGGAAGACCACCAAAAAGATGGGCTGACTCCTGGACCTCATCGTCACAGGACATTGCATAAAAGTTGGAGAAACAGGACATAGTCCTATTAAAAAGAAGAAGAAGAAGAAGAGAAGAGTTTCACTTGCTGGTATCGTCGGTAGCGTTTTTTTTGTGATTTACTGCTTTGCGGAGTACATTGTGAGCATTAGTGTGACTTCTGAGGTGAATTTTCTGAAATATGGATAAATTTTTAATAAAGAAACCCAGACTGGATTCGTTTGCTCAGAGCAACAATATTAGTATAAGTATATTTTTTGAATATGACGCTAATGCCGCGGGACGAACGCAGCAATGTCGCATTTTAGTTTCAAATAGACTTATTTCATGAATATACACAAACATTTTTCATTTTCTCAACGCAGCCTGTTATTTTTTAAACAAATTTACCGATTTTAATGCTGGTTTTGAATTGAAATAATTAATTTCTTTTACATTAAAAATCCTTAAAAGATCTTTTGCGATATTTTGAATACATATTTTTGGATTATACGGGCTAAAGTCTAAATAAAAAGTCAAATAAAACGTAAAAATCAAAAGTATTTTTCTCTTTCAGGTTACGTCAGACTTAACTAGCTCAAAATTTTGGTGCTTTAATACGCTTAATTTTTTATACAATATTCTGACTGCGCCACTGCTTGGATCAATTCTCAAGATTTAGGAATATGTTGGCGGATTGTAAACGGGTTTAATGCGATTGCCTACAGAAACAATCTAGAATATATCATGGCTCCAACTGTCCATCATATATTTGCCAATCCCGGCTTTATATTTGAGCAAAATAATTGCCCGGTTCATTCTTCAAGAATTATAAATACCTGGCTTGGAACTAATAACATCGAGGTTTTGTGTGGCCTTCCAACAGTCTGGACTTAAATCCGATCGAGAATGTTTGAGGGCTTTTGGTTAAAATTATCAATAAAAAAACTCAACCAAAAAGTGCGAAAGTATTGTGGCAATAGATCAAAGAAGCGTGGGAGCTACTGACAAATAACGAAGATTTTGGGCGTTCATTAAGTAATTCCATCCAAGTATTGAAAGAAATGTCGCCCAAATAAAATTTTTAATTTCTTTTTTCTTGAGTTATTTCTTTGGTGTTAATTATTCCTTGTTAAATCAGATCTATTGTATGCTTTTTGCCATTACTACTTACTTCTATTAAATGAAAATAAATGTTTCCCTTTGTTAACTATCACCAACACTTATAATTAATGTAGTAAATGCAGAGGCGAATCAACTAAGTTTGTGGAAGATCTCGGTAGATTATATAGGTGTTAATAATTGAGAGGAAAAGATATGGAACATAAAGAATAAGTGAAATAGTACGATAATGTCAAATGCTGGCTGATCTACCTTGTAAGCAAAAATCATGAAAGCCCGCAGCAAGTGCAATCCCTTCTGGTGATTCAGAGCTTTGTGTATAGTATTTTGTGTAATTTATCTACATTTTTTTTTGTTGGAATAAAGACTAATGAATTTTTGTATGTAAGGTTCTGAAATGAGATACATATCTCCCACATTAACACTATGCAAGTGTGTGTATTTGCAAATGTAGCTTTATGTTACTTTTAGATTATCTTTAAAGCACATACTTTCTTTTTGAATGTTCATTAATTGTTCTTTAGAATACGTGTGTGCATAATTACCAAAAAAAAGAAAGATATATTCTTTTAACTCCTATCGAGACATGGATGAGACATATGCAAGCAAAGTGAATAACTTTTTTTGATTATATTAAAATAATTTTAGATAAAAGAAGTTAATTACAAAAATATTGAGGTATTCTTCCTATACACCTATGAAAATAAAATCATTAATTTTGAATAAGTATGTACTATGCTTAATTTGAAAATTTGTTGGCATTTAATTTAGTATCTGAAAAATACATGGGGTTCCAATATATAGAATTATTTAGCCATCCACTAGGTATAAGCTATCTATGGTACTAATCTATGAAAACACTGAATACATGAGGTTATGACTCCTAAATAATCAACAATTGAGTTATAGAAGGTGTATTACCTGAGAAGTTAAAGGTCTCCAAAATCAGGAGATTATTTAAAAACGGTGATAGACAATCTATAAGAAAAGATATGATAATTTATTTGCCGAAATGTACAATTATCAAAATATACAGGCTGTTTGGTAAAAAAACGCCTCATCCCGAAACTTTTATCCGATTTCAATAAATAAAAAAAGTATAAAAATGGTTTGACAAACGCTATAAATTGGCCATAATCCCATTTTTTTTTCAAAGCTGTCTTGAATACGTAACGATAGTCAACTTTTTTTTTAAATGGACACCTGTAATCTTTTTTCCTTTAGTCTGGTAGATAATTTTTTTCTGAATCTAGTAATGTTTATTTAGTAATCATTTGGTGGATACTTAATTAAAAAAAAGATTTATCTGCAATCTTTATCCGTTTACTATGAAATTTTCAACTGTGCCGTGAAAAATTGCCAGATACAGTAATTTTCGAATGACAGACGTTTGAATAACATATTTGTCGCATTTCTGTTGTGTTTTTTTTTTCACGGCACACTTGAAAATTTCCTAGTAACCGGATAAAGGCTGCAGATAAATCATTTTTTGTAAATTAAATATTAACCAGATGGTAACTAAATGCTAGATTCAGAAAACAATTATCTACCAGACTAAAGGAAAAACAGGTGTCTATTAAAAAAAAAGTTGACTTTCGTTACGTATTCAAAACAGAGTTCATCAAACCATTTTTATACTTTTTTTATTTATTGGAATCGGATAATAAATAAAGAAGTTACAGGATATAGCGTTTTTTATCAAACAGCCTGTATACACACATAAAAATTACAGCAAATATAAAACAATAATAGTAAAACAAAAAAAAAGCATGCATTGTATAAATAAAATCAAAGAATGAAGACATAACGCCTATAAATAAAAAATTAAGATCTAAAAATTAATATAGAGAATTAAAGAGACTTTCCATCAACATCTGTCTGACATGGCATTTGAAACCTTTACAATTTTTACTTGTTATGTCTTTGGGAAGCTTATTGTAGCATTTCACATCCACGTGCCGAAGTCTGTTGGGAAAACAATAATTTAACTAAGTGTTTTCATCCTGGCTACACAACTACCAGACTCCACATAGCGGCGACTGCGTTACTCCGTTCATCGCTTGCAAAGGAGTCAGCTGGCTACCAACTATCACTAATCGGGAAGAAGGTGTGAATATGGAGAAAGTCGAGTATCGCCCCTTATTATAATTCCTTATTTTTTGTATATAAAGATATTTGGGGATATTGTGATTTTTATTTGCTATTGCTATAGTTTTGAGGCAAGCATTTTATTTATTTTCTGAGAGAGATGATTGATGAGTGGTAAAACTATAAATTTTTGTTGTTGGTGTTATGTTGGTGGTTTTGGTATTTTTTTTGCTGTTCTACATTTTGTGGTGCTGTGTTGTTAAAAATAGCAAACAACAACAAAAATTATTATTATGAATGCAAATCAGTTACATAGAATCATTAGAAAACGACATCCAATAACATTGCAAGGCAACAATGCCGATCTATATATTTAATGACTAATATAGACAAATGCAAACGCGAGATGTGAATTAAAAGTGAAAGTCTAAATAATTAAGCAATATAATTACACAGTTTGCGTCGATATTAATTGCGTAGTGGAATTGAATGTTGTCTAAGATAAATCTAGATATTTTAATGAAAGTACATAAATAGTAGCGTAAACGTATATACTATTCCCTATAATATTGAATATGACCTTCAATGTAATTAACATGTTTGTTTTTGTTTACTCTTTCCTCTTATAAGTACCTCTTAGGTTATAGAAAACTATGTAGGATCTTACGTCATTTCATAAACATGCTTTACTCATATTTCAATGTTATATATTAATTTAGAGCGTTTCATATACATAATTTCAAGAAATATACTAAACTTACTAAACATTTTTATTCAATATTTCTGTTTTTTTTTACTATTTAATGATACGACACAAATTTGTAATTTAAAAAAATAAAAAAAAAACACATAGATAAGTATAAAAAATAATACAGACAATCTTGTATTAAAACTATTGAATTTGTATATTAACTATTACTAAATAGATATCTTTTATTTAATTGGTTCATCGTGCATGTGGTTCTTCGTTATTGGCAGGAAGAGTCGCTAAGTATTCCAGAGCTTTTTGTATGGCAGCCGGAATTGGTGGAGGCGTCGGAAGGTGATTTCCTTGCGGCTGGAAACCGTTTTCGTCAGCAATGTAAGTTAACTGGACCAGTTGACCGTCGGGATCCGTATAGTGAAATTGACCCTGAGCTACTTGAGTCTCTAATTCGGGCTGACCGGGGTTCTTCAGAAAACCTTGTTCTTCAGCGGCTATTCCATTTCCGGTTTCATAACTTGAAAAGCAAGTAAAACAAAGATTAGTGTGAGTATTTTTTAATATTCACGATTAAAATAATCAAAAAAATTGGTTGTTTTGAAAAGGAAATTATTGTATTTTGGGTGGTGTCGGCTAAGATGGACATTTGCAACTCATCTCTTTCCTTTGACAAATCAGGTAGTCTATACTTGGAATGCGATGTTCACTTGCGCTAGGTGAACTGTATTGTAAAGGGACTTTAAAAATTAATAATTAGTACATCTTTACATTTTGAAAATAATGAACAATTGATTACACAGGCATGCAACCAAGAAAATGTTTCGAAATCACTTAGTGATTCTGAATTTTGGATACTGATTTCAAGAAAAATAGTCACAAAATTCTAAAATGTAGCGTTTTTTTACAAATTCAAAATTTTGATTTTCGTAGCCACCAATCCATTATGTTATAAAATCTACTAATGAAGGGAGATGAGCATTTAGTGTCATAGTCGGCATTAACAGTAAAAACTAAAGATTTTTATCGCAGGTTGTGGTGCGAATTAAAAAAAAGCAATTTTTAAGTAATAATATGTGCAGTGAAATTTTTCTCAAAGTGTAGAAGTTATATCTTTCGCGCAGCAGATCAGTATGCTCATTTTTAAAGTTTTTTTTTTGTTACATTTGTGAGGAATTTGTTGTGAAGAAATATCAAAGAAATATAAAACTAGGAACACTTTAGGGGGAAAGTGCATATTTGATGTAAAAATGGTTCTCCCTGTGTAGAAGAACTGCGAAAGTAGAAAAGGTACGAAATAGTCTTTCTGTTTTGGAGTACCTATGTTCTGGAGGGAACCTAAAATTCATAGTGATGACTGCTACTTCTGTTTATGCAATATGAAGGGGTAAAATTTAATTAAAAAGAGAGAGAGGTCTTTTACTAAGGAACTAGAAGACACTCCCGAAGATTCTGAAGACAAAGGTCAGACTTATGACAAGGACATTTATCATGTTTCAGACAGCAGCGAACCCTAATCTTTTTCTCAACGGGAACGATTAGGGCCTTTCTAAAGACTATGCAGAACTCTTAGGCTTTAGGCTAATGAAAAATAATGTATTGACTCTTGGTACCTCTTTGTCATGGTTCAGAAAGCGAGAAACAGATTTAATTTCATACTTTCCTCAAGATAATGGATTGGTTTACTGTAGCAATGCCCATGGATTGATGGGGATGTTTAATATATTTACAGTATGACTTGAACGAGTGGAGGCTGCAAGCAGTGCTTCTGCATAATGACCGTAAGTATGCAATTAGGGCATTCTATGTACCTGAGAGAATGTTGCGAAGATGTAGCCTTAATCCCTATCAAATTGCAATAAAAAAAAATTAAATGGACGATATGCGGCGATTTGGAATTGCTTTCCATGCGTCTTGGACAACAATCAAGGATAAACCCTGCACCTTTGCTTCTTGTGTGAATGAGACAGTCGTGATAAGGGCAATCATTAGATCAAAAAGGAGTGACCTTCCAGGTAAGCATTAAAACATGTAAAAATTATTGTCAAGAAAAGTTAGGTTGATTCCAATAAAAGAAAAAATCCAGCAAAGGAATTATCCTCGCAAAAATACAGAGGTGGAAGGCAAAAAAGATATTTTAGACAATAGAAGACAAATAATGGGCATGAGCATATACATAGATGACAGAACAGGAAAGACGCATTCAAAAGGAATTAATACAAATGGCTAAAAAGAAGAAGGTAAAAGGTAACAAAGCGAAAATGGGTTTTCAAAGAAATTAAATAAATGAGAAGAAGTAAATACACACGAGGTTTCAAAAAACTAAAAAAAGATAAAACACGAACTAACCAATTGGTAAAAAAACAGTCAAAGAAACTGGACAAACGACGAAACAATAAGCCAAGTATATTTAGGATACGAACATGGAAGCAAGGAATAAAGCAAAGGAAAGGAATTAGATTGGTAACCTGGAACATGAAGACAATGATGCCAGTAGGAAAAATGAATGAAGTTGCTAAAAAAATAAAGCGGTATAAAATCGAAATACTGGCCCTGCAAGAAGATCGAAGATTAAGATGGTTTGGACACATCAATAGATTGGAAGATACAGCATCAGTAAAAAGAATTACGAAGTGAAAACCTCATCGAAGTTGATTAAGAGGTAGGCCGAAAACAAGATGGGAGGACCCAGTGATAGAGGACATTAGAACCCTAGGAGTTGAGAGCGAGAAAAATTACGGGACAGGAAAAGCTGGTGAGAGATTGTGGAGAAGCAAGAACACATACTAGATTATAGGGGGAAAGTGGAAAGACAACAGTGAAGTGACCACCAACACAAAATTGGACAATAGGACTCAAAGAAATAAGAGGCTAGTACTTCATTTGAAGAGTACATCCGTCTTCTTAAATATATATATACGTATAAACCACGTCAACTCGTGTTGAAATAATTAAATGTTATTAAAGCTTGATGGTAAAATTCTGGAGAAAAAATATCTTACCTCCATTTGTATGATCCATCGGCATTAACTTCTTGCTCTTGCCTCAAAATAGGAATGTGTTCTGTTGGTCCTTGGGGAGCGGCAAATGTGACAGCGAAAAAGAAGCAAATAACCTGAAATTGAAAAAGTTTGAAAGTTAAACATTTCTTTTTCCAATGAATATATAACATCATACAGCAAGTTTCAAAAACATACCGACAAACTCGAGGGGGTGTATGGAAGATCAACAAACTCATTTTTTGTTTAATAAACGTATGTCCGAAAATGAGCCGTTTGTCTTGTAAAGTTGTAAAGTGTTTAAATCATATCCAAATCATTAAAGTAATTCTTGATTTAATTGGACGCCACTGTCTTTCGTTACGCATTTTTTTAAACTATGATTTTTTGTTGGGCAGCAGAAAAATTTCTTTATCACAATAAACATTCAACAGATGCCGATTTTGAGTACGTAGTAGTTATTTGTGATATTTGGTTGTCAACTGAATATTTACTTAGTTGATTGTCAATTTAAAATTTAATTAAAAGTGAATGATGATTTCTCATTTGAAGAACTTGCCGACATGCTCCACGTAATGGAAGAGAAGCAGCACGCTTGTATAGACAGAGATATCCGGAACGTAGGCAACCTCATCATACAACCTTTGCTTTCATCCATCATCGCCTAAGAGATAATAGGAACCTTAAACGGTAGTGGGGGTCATCCAAGAACAGCTCGTAGGGTTCAATTTGAAGAAGTTCTACACCGTATGGAAGAAAACCAATCTTCAAATTTTCGCGCAATTGCACACTATATGGGAACCGCATAGTCAACGGTATACTGTGTCACTGATGACCAACCTCTCTACCCTTACTATCTGCAACACGTTCAACCTATAAATCCTGAAGATTATCTGCATCGATTGGGTTTTTGCCAATGATTTTTGGGTTACAAGAATCCTGATTTCGGGAGAGTAGTATTGTTTTCTGATGAGGCATATTTCACACGCGATGTTTTTTTAAATAGTAGAAACAGTCACATTTGGTATGATAAAGATCCTCATCCCGTGGTCTCTAGAAGATACCAGCAACAATTTAGTGTTAATATGTAGGCTGGTATTGTTGGAAAGAATCTAATAGTTCATTTGATTCCTACTCGTTTGGACGCAAACATTTATCTGAATTTTCTGAAAAATGTTTTGCTTCAGGTGCTTCATCATGTGGATTCAATATGATGGGGCACGTTTACACATTTTGGTTTAAACGTGCGCCTGTATCTAGAGCAGCAATTTCACCGCAAATTGATTGCAAGAGGAGACCCCGTGGCCTGGCCAGCGCGTTCTCTTATCTTTTGAGGTTATCTGAAATCTTTAGTTTACAAAACACCTCTTCGTAATAAGGAAGATTTCCTAACAAGAATAATGGCGAATTGTACACATGTAGAAGCTATTCCTGAATTATTCCATAGGGTCAATGAACCAGCGGTGAATCTTGATAGTGAAGCTAATGGCTGACATTTTCAACAATTTTTGTAAACCATCATTTATTTGTCAATAAAACAAAGGCAAACAAACAAAAACTGACTTATTAATGTCCTCCTAAACTTTTCTTTGTAAAATAATACCAAAACAATTTTTCGTATATTATGCTAATATGGCTTATTTGCGGACATATATTTATTATAGAAAAAATGTTTGTTTTAATATCTCCAACCGCCCCTTAAAGTTTGTCGCTATCTTTTGGAGACACCTCTATATAATATATAAGGTTTCCCTTTGTTTAATATTTTTTTGTACTCGCTTATCAAAACCTGTCATTTCACGATTCGATTTGCGTGCGTAAAAAGTCACTTTAAACACGAGTGCGTAAAAGAAAAATTGGTACTTCCTAGAACTTGATTAATTTTTAATTTTAAAATCATAAATCCCTAACCTTAATAATATGCTACCCAGTTCGTTGTTTTTCTATGAAAATAAATGGAACTGAAATAGAAATTGTTATATTTGGAAGGTATGTAATTCAATATCAGAACAGCAAAAAATATTATATAAATTACCATTATTCATTCTTTTCAGAAATTGAAACGGAACAATTATTAAAAATTTTGATTGGGCAGTTTTGACAACCAGAGATTGATACCCCAGGGATTAGCTGGTTTGTTTGAATTGGTCTTGATTGCGAAGGTAGAGTAACGTTGATTGTATTATTACATATATCTTGTATTTCAGATGTCGAACAAGTTGCAGGCGGTGTCGATATCTCTAACGGGGTCATTGTTTTAGCCAATTGAATTCTACTATGCAGAGAATTTTCGATATATCCTTCTGCAACCGTAGATGATTTCCATCCACCATGCCTTTTAATTGAAAGCAAGTCAGCCCCTTGGTTTGCCAACAATGTCGCTGAACTCCTTCGGAAACAGTGACCTGTGAAGTTACTTGCGCTATCAAGCTGAAGGTACTCAGCTATTCGCATTGGAATTTTGCCAATTGTATTAAGACCAACAGGTGAACAAACACACTTTCCATTGCGATATGTTAAAAAGAATCGCTGCTGGCTGTCCGGTCTTAAATTTGCATATTGTCGAATTAATGCAATCCATTCGGGCTTAATGATTGCAAATGTACGGCTGTTATCTGTTTTAGTTTCTGGAATTGTTACGATAATTAAATTCGATTTAAATTCTATCTCTCGCAAAATGACATTTTGCAAAGTTCTTCACGTCGACAGGCTCCAGAAATACCCAATATTAATACAGCCTATAAATACATATAGTGTTGTATGAAATTTAAATATACGGAAATGACTTTACCTTCATTAGTAGGAACAAAGAATTTGGTGCTTCAACAATAAATTTAGTAATTTGTTCTTCGGTTAATACTGCTGATTTTTTAGGCTGATGTTGCTTCGTTATCTGTTTTAAATACGCTATGAGTTTTGCATATTTAGATATATCCGTATTATCATATATTATTAAGCATGATTTTAACATAGAATAAGTGGACCATAATGATTTATTTGATTGTAAATTTTGAAAATAAACTAATAAACAATTTTCGGAGTATTTTTGTATATTTTTAGATCTAGCCCAAGTTACGAATTTAGTATAAGTGTTTTTGTATACGTTTTTTGATTTTATGGGTAATAAATTATCCACTGCAATATTGGCAGCTTCGCGAATTTCAGGCGGTGTACATTGCATTTCATTATCAGAATTCATGTTGTTGGTGAGGTTTTTATTTTGTATGGAATTTTTTGAATTTGATAATTTTAAATTAAATGTCAGTTCAAATAATCAATACTGCCAACTCAAATTTTTTTAATTAATATCAAGAGATTAGTAGTGTGTCATAAACGATAACGTATTTAACAATATGTATTATTATTATAGTTCTCGTACAAAAAATATTGTACAAACTTCGTGCGTGAAACATTTCGCGAATTCGTGTCCATAAAGCGCTAGCCTTTCGGCTCGCGCTTTAAACTGGTCACTCATTCGCGAAATATGATTTCACGCACTTGGTTCGTAAATAACTATTACTGTGCGTGACAGTAAAAAATTCGTTTAATTTTTGTAATCAGCACTAAAAAAAATGGTACAAAAAATCGGTTAGCAAAAGTAAGACACTGTTCAAAGAGTAATTTTTTTTCGTAAACTCGCGTAATTTTATTGACGAATAACCTCAAACAATGCAACTTTTCACGAGCATTCAATCACCGGTTAAACAACACTTGCTGCTGTATTGGCTATAATTCATCGTGTTGTAATTGATTTAGCGGTTCTAATTTCGCTTCTCATTGTGCGTGAGATCAATCGTATAAGCGTGTGATTTGCGGCAATGTCGTCGCCTTGCTGCACAATTAGATAAGTGGCAGGCTCGTTATTCATTATATTTGCCATTTGATGGAAAGTACGGATTTTCTCACATGCAAACGAAACAATTAGTTCGAATCGACAAAACGGAAAAGAGGTCTGTCAAACACTTAATTTGTATTTACGTAATGTTATATAATGATGTCTTAAATAGTAAATAATAATAACATTAATGATTATTAAAAAAAAACTCTTTCTATTACAACAAGCTTGAACATTATGTATGTAATATGCTAATGTATTATACCTATGTATTTTATGAATTTTTTCAACGCGGGTTCTTGCCTACAATAATAATATTTACAAGTTATGATATGTATGTGTAAAAAAAAGTGTCACAGCGAATGAAAGGCCTTTAGAACTTTAGAAAGAACACCCCTCAAATACACTGCGCAACATTTTTTTTTTTTAGTAATAATTGTCCATTTTTGTATTCATATAGGAAAAACATTAAACGATAAAAGTTCCTCTTTTAATCTTTACAATATTAATGTATAATGTACTCTAAGAACTAATTTCGACATTTGTATGTCATCTTCAGCCTAGTATCTAAGCAAATGCTAAATATCACTATAAAATGTTCTTATTAATAAGTCCATACAAAATTAAAACCACCCCCAATAGTAAAATATGCATATAGAATACTTACAGTCATTAATATTCAAAGTATCTCTTGTCAAGAGAGATTGTATGCGGTTACATATAGAATTGGTACTGAATTATTCAAACCTATTTGGTAGAAAATTATCATGTTAACATACACAATGAACAGAAGCAAAATCAAAAACAAAACAAAAAGTCACACGCAAATACTAATATTACATGCAATGTAAAATGGAGGTAAACATAGTGAATAACGTAACAAGAAGTATCTCAAAAGCAAATTATGAAATTATTAATAAAACTTAACAACAGTAAAGTTACTACGATATATATAAATTGTATAGGTATGTGTAAATATATGGCAGTTAGGCAACCAAAAAGGCAGGATATCGTTATATTTAAAGAGCTTCTAAAAATGAAAGAAGTGGTTTGTCGTGTGTATATATTTGAAGTTCAATAAATTAAAATGTTGTTTGTGTCTTTCAATTTCCACAGTTTCAAGTAAATTAAATTTTAAGCTCTTTGACTGTTTATGTAATATTGAAATATTTTGGAAATCAATATTATGTCCAGTTTCAAGTCTATGCTTGTAAATATTTGAAGATAATTGATTTTTGTGTTCGTACACCCTGTTACTTAATTGTCGTCCAGTTTGACCTATATAAATAGAGCTACATTGAGAGCATCTCAAAGAATAAACACCACTTTCTTCTAGGATGTTTTGTTTGGGTTCGATATTGTTTAAAATGTTATAAAGCTGGCTATTTGTTTTGAATGAAAGTTGAATATCAAATTTATCAAATATTGGTTTTATTCTAGTGGTAATAGTGTTGTAGGGTAGAGATCTATATTGTGTTTTATGTGAATTGGTCTTATTTTTACTGTAAAGGGGATCTTGTTTAAGAATAATATGTTTAAGAAGTTTACTGATTGTATGAATTGAGAATTGAAATTTTCTAGCTTAGTCATAACCGTAATTAATTTCATTAATTTTTGAAGTTTGGTCTAGTGGATATGAGATTGCTCTATGTATGTAATATTGAAAGGCAGATAGTTTTTGTGATACACAGTGGAAGGAGTTATATGGAATTACAGTAATTATAGAAGATGGTTTTCTATTAATTTCTATGGAAATGGTATTTTTGCACCTCGTTAGGGTGATATCAAGAAAATTTAATTTTTTATCTTTTTCTATTTCTAGAGTAAATTTTAAGTTTTTATGTAAATTATTTATGTAGTTATGAAAGTTGTGAAGTTCATCTATTGTAACTGACCACATGCAAAAAACATCGTCCACATATATCTTATCCATTTTATTATTCTATTATGAAAAGGGTTATCAGAGTTATTTATCTTAGAAATCTCTACATGGTTCACGTATATATCAACAAGTAGTCCAGAAAGTGGTATGCCCATAGGCAATCCATCATTGACTTTATAAAATTGATCATTGAATTTGCAATAGTTTTGATTGACTATAAGTTCTAAGATTGCAGTTAAATTATTTATTTTAGTTATATCTGAGAGGAACCTTTATCGTTTAATGTTTTTCTATTCAATTTTTTTTACTCCCATGCCTGTCAACTTGTCTGTGTCTGTATGAATAGTCGGTTGATAATTGATGACAATGTTCGCCCTCGCCCTGCTAGGATTGTAAATCACCGGATAGAACTGCGTTTTGTTCATGGTATTGAGAGAAAAGATTGGCCAGCCTATTCACCAGACATGAACTGCATCCAACAGACATTAGAACAACAAGCCACCGCTTTGCGCCGTATTTGGCGTAACATACCTCAGCCCTTTATCGATCATTTAAGGCCCACTAGAGTAAGGGCACTAAGGCGAGGCAGAGGCGGTTCAACAATTAGTTTTCAACAGTCGACAGAACAGTTATTTTACTATTGCTAGTTTATTACTTTAGTACTTTTTTTGGTAAATTTGAGAAATTTTATTCTTTTAGTTACTTTTATTATTCTTATAGTTGTAAACTTGATATTATTGTGTCATAATAAGCAAAATATGCAAACTGTATATCTGTAGCATCATTTAAATACTAAAATTTTAGAGATCATGATAATATCCACTTGATGTATAATACTGCGTATAAGTATACAGGGTGTATTTGAAATAAGGGGACAGAGTATGATAAAAGGAAAGACGCAATTATGTAGAATATAAATCCCAAAAATTGTGAGTCAATTACGACACGAACGCTAATATTAAAAACCCCTGAAAAGTATATAATGTGCCGCCTATGGATTTAGCAGGTATCTAGGCTAGACAGCCGACGTCATGAGTCGTAATAAATAATATTTTTATGGAACTAAATAAACATATACATACATAGATACACACACCACAATAACAGTTGTAAACGTTATAAAAACCCCAATGATAGCATTGTTTACTATTTCTAAACAGGTGTTCATGCTAAGAGTTCAACAACCTTAATATGAAATATCAGCTGATTTGGGATAAAATTGATGCGTGTACTTTATTCGATTTCTTTTGTTCTCTTTTAAAATACCTTAGTTTTCAACAACGAGAATTTTTTTTATTGAGATGCCGAGATTATTTAGATGTTACATTTTCTTCCGCAATAAATGTATAGTAAGTACTATTACTGTTATTATGATTAAATTCAACGACTTTTTACTTCTTATTTCTCACAAAAACAAATTTGTGTTGCAAAATTTGCCCAACTCTACTTGAGAAACTTTTATTTTAATTGGACGCAAATGAATTAAAAAAAAACATAATTTATTTCAGTTCGTGCGTTGTGTAAGCCATAGTCGAAACATCCACACGTAACAATCGAACGAGACTGACCTCGCACGCCTTCACACTCCTACTTAGTACCCGACTCTTGCATACCCTACAGTCGTATTAAAGTGCAGTGGCGCGACGAATATTTTAAAAATATCTTTGTAATTTTTAAAATTTGAATTTGCGCAAAATATTTTGGATTTGAGTCTAATAAAATTAAATCTTTTCATTAATCATACTCTGTCCCCTTATTTCAAATACACCCTGTATAATACAGAAGAACATCTTTCGAATCGAAAAATAAGACGTGTTAAAACATAAAAGAACGAATGAACAAATGAGTTATTTCACTATTGTTCTTGTTGCACTATTATAGTCAAATTCTTATGAAATATCCTTTCTTCGCGAATAATGTCAACCAATACATGGTATTATGTATGGCAGGTTATATGAGTTATTGTTGCACCAATACTAATTATTACACAGATGGATTATTCACATATTTATACAAGAGATGACGTAAGAATCTTTTCTTATTGAAATGATGAGGATAAAACTCATCTGCGCGACGTAATGTTTCATTACGTACTTACGCGCAATTTATATACACTGGCGTTCATATTAATTCGGTCAGTTGAAATTTCGTAAATTGTAACCTAGCTGGCTTACTTTTATTATACACAGTGCCATTTGCTTATATAACACCAAGGGCAACCTCGCCGGTTACAGAATTGGTCTTCTGAATGTCGTCCAGACACCAAAAATACGCACTCCTGGCTGCCTATATGTTCAGGCTTCAATGTTATGATCTGGTAAAAGTACGGCCGTTGACCTTAATGTCAACTTGTTCGGGCGGTTTAAAATAAATCAAAGTTATGGTGGTTTTAGAGTGGTGCCTTGGGACAAAAGACCTATTGCTCACAGCTGACTCAGCGGAGAAAAATAACGTGAGTACTTCTTATTGTTTTAATATGATTCGTTACTCTTGAATATACTATTTTCTCTATCTCACTAGCAAACGGTAAAGGTAAGCAAAAAAAACACACGGTTAGAAATTCATTTGCAAAGTACATAATAATTAACTTTTATTTCTGTTAACACATTATAAAATCATATCAAACGAATAAACAATTCAGCAATTAAATTATGGTCACGATTGATACACTTTATGGTTTAATATTAATTATATATTTACAAAATCTATGTACATAAATAGAATACAAATTAAATACGCGTCAACGACCTCTATATGTCGCGTATAAAATCAAGCAAGAACGTTTGTACGTTCCTAGTCCCTGAATTAACAATTACAGTCCCCGAATATTCCGTTAAAGAAAAACATAAATAAAATGGTGTTTGAAATAAAATACGGATGATCAGGTTTGCTTAAATTATATTACAACTAAGTTTTTGTACGTTACCCTGCTCGCAGAAGAACCTTATATATATTTCGTCGCGGAGAACAATTTCAATCGGTGCGGACTTTCGAGCGTCTATTCGGAGAATTATTATTATATCTTTGTTTATGCTACAAAGCGCGGACAATGTATTGAATTTATACGCGCGTTACAAACAAAATTTGAAATCTAACGTTTCTGAAAATGAAATACATATATTAAATACAGAGATATATACATAGTCATGACATTTATAGTCTGACTCGGACGGGAATTATAGGTAGTAGCGGTAAAAATGTCTATTCCTTCACGACCCCTGGTCTGAATGAAACAAACACTTTCGGACGGATTTTAGCGGATTTTGAAACGATTACTCCACGGCGCATGAGACCTGAATGTAATACGTTTCTAGGATAAACACCTATCTTTCCCACGCCATCAAGGCTGAGTAAAGAAAGGTAAAGGCAGCAGAAGGATAGGGAAATAAAATGGAAGAGACACACTTGGTGGTGTCTTTATATATCCGTAAACCCCCCTATTTCTGTAGGAAAAACTCGTTTTAAAATATACAATTTGCGCGCGACTACGAGCATGACGTATACATCCTTATATTGAAAAATAACAAATAACTTGAATGATCGTTGCGCATGAATACATATACAGGTCCGTCCAAAACATTTTATACAATATTTGAGCAAAATAACTTACATTCTATTAATTTAATATTGTTAAATAAATTAATAATGGACTAAAAATGTTAATTTGAGCAATTAACGAGGAACTTCGTTACAGCCCCCTCCTTAAAAGTAAACAACGAACCCTAACAACTAAATATCAAAAGTACAGAAACGGAAAATTAAAATTTAAACAATTAATTCTTGAAAGTCTATCATCTTAAAATTAAAAAAACTAAAACTCGTCAGTTTATCATCACTCACGATGTCTATGACGCACGCACTATCACTGCTTGTTCTGTCTTTTCAGATTCGCGTGGTGGATCTCAGCTTCCCTGCGAGTCATCACGACGCTCACTCCGTCGACCCGCACATGGACTCGCTTGTTCCCATGTCGCCTCTTACGGACTCCTTTCCCCAGCGAACCTTCCTTCCTCACCCAGGCCCCAGGATTTGCCAGACGAGGTTTAACGGTCGGCGGCGGAATCGTCGGCAGCGGCGGAGGGTCTGAGCAAAGGAACGGCATGTCCAAGGTAAAATGAGGCAGAAAAGGAATAACTGGTAGATTTGAGGTACCATGTGCGGGAGGTGGCGAAGGAATTGAGATTGTCGGAGGGGAGGCATTGACAAAGGGTGCTTTCTTCGCTTCAGGCGTTGCTGGCAACGGTGACAATAAGTCGGGCACTGGAGAAGCACCGAAAAGTTGTAGAAGCCTGAAACCCAGATAGGCTTCTGCGTCGGGACTGTGTAACGTGGGTCCCACATCGACTGTTGTCTCATCGGAGGGCGGCACGGAGACTACTGGCTTGGGAGGTGTCCTGCAACAATATGTCTGATATTTCTCCTCCATGAGGGCAACGGTCGCTGGTGACACCAGATAGCGAGGCGTTATTGGTCGTTCGGGCGTCTTCAACCCAGGCGGTGTACCCCACAACGCTCGATATCGATCATCCATGGCGGATGGCGGCGGAGATACCAAGGGACGGGGAGCGGTCATCTTGCCTGGTTGCTTGGAAGTGCCCATTGCGTCGACTGTGTATACTGGATGGTACGTACGAATTTATATATCCTCCTGGCCTTCCCCCACTACTTCCAGCGGATTTGGAGGTGGAAGATCGGTTTGGAGTTCGTCTGCGGACGGAATCTTTACATCTTTCACATGGACTTTCACGGGTTTTCGTCTGTTTGGTACCTGTAACATAAGAATAGACGGAGACAGGATCTGGATAACTTTAGAGGGACCTTCAAATTTCGGAGCAAGTTTAGCGGTAAATTTCTTAGAGGCGTCGGATAAATTATGGGTCTGGTGATACACCCATTGTCCAATTTGAGGGCGGTAAGGACGATGTCTCAGATTGTAGGGCCTACTTTGCCTCTGGAACGCTTGAGCCAACTTTATCCTGACAATCTTGAAAAAGTCGTCCAATTTCGACAGTTCTTGAGCCAATTCTTCTGTGTTCGGTCGAGCAGGATCCATTAATTGCCCATCAGCGGTTCTCCGCAGAGAGCTCGGCGGCATGAGTTCTCTACCAAAGTTAAGAAAGGCAGGTGTGAATCCTGTAGACTCATGTTTAGCGGTGTTGATGGCGAAAACGAACTGAGGTAGGTATTGGTCCCATTCTCTATGATCTTTATTGATGTATTGTGCAATCATAGGTCCTAATACCCTATTTGTCCTTTCCACAGGATTCGATTGCGGAGCATACGGAGCATTAAACCTTATCTTGACACCTAATCCATTAAAATAACTGGTGAAACTGTGACTGGCAAATTGCGGACCATTGTCAGCCAACAGGATCTTCGGACAACCAAAACGATAGATTACCTTTTCCTTCAGTGCCTGGATGATGGTTCGTGATGTGGCAGAGCGTAGCGGCTGGCACTCTACCCACTTCGTGAATCGATCATGTATTACCAATAATGAAGTATATCCTCTCTTGGAACGCGGAAAAGGTCCGAGGAGGTCCACACTCACTTGTTCCCATGGACAATCAACGGGTGAGAATAACATCTGGCCTAGAGGTTTTCCCTGATTAAATTTATAATGTTTACAGGATCGACATCGATTGACGTAGCGGCGGACATCTCTGAACATCCCTGGCCAATAATATAACGAAGCGGCTCTCGCTATACTTTTGGCGACCCCAAGATGTCCAGCTTCAGGAGCGTCATGGATTTCCTTCAGGACGTCGTTTCTGTCAGGCGTAGCTACACACAATTTCCATGCGCGCACTCCCTCGGTATGTTGTGTATCAGGTATGTGTCTGTACAAATTACCATTCTCCAATCGGTATTCTTGAAATTTTTCAGGATCTGACTGAACGTCCGCAGCCTTCTTGTTATACCAAGAACAAGCCGTTTCTTCTAACAAGGCACAGGTATCTTCATCGGTTTCGTGTTTGAAAGGAAGCGGTGCTCGGGACAGAGAATCGGCTAAGTTATTCATCGCTCCTTTACGGTATTGAATGACAAAATCATACTGTTGTAAATCAACAGCCCATCGACTGAGTCGTCCTGACGGATTCTTCAAGTCGTTCAGGAATCTTAAACATTGATGATCGGAAATAACGGTGAATTGGTAAAATTCTAAATAGTACTTAAATTTTTTGATACCCCAAACGACGGCAAGAGCTTCTTTCTGGGTCGTCGAATAATTTAATTCTGCCTTACTTAAAGTCCTACTGGCATAGGCAATCACTCTTTCGGCACCCTCTATTATTTGTATTAAAACGACTCCTAAACCTTTCTCACTGGCGTCGGTATGCAATTGGAATGGTTTGGAGAAGTCCGGACACGCGAGAACTGGGCTCTCTGTTAATGCTTTCTTTACGGCGGCGAATGCGGCGTCTTGTTCCGTCGTCCATTCCCAGCGCACATCTTTTTTAATTAATTTTATAAGCGGAACGGTAAGTTGTGCGAAATTCGGTACGAACCGACGGTACCATGACGTTTGTCCCAGAAAACCACGTATTTCTTTCTTGTTTCGCGGCGGCGGTACATTTAATATAGCAGCGATCTTGTCCGGGTCTGTACGGATTCCGTCCGGTGTTACAACATGACCTAAATATTTTATGTCTTGTTTGGCAAAAGTACATTTGTCTGGTTGTAGTTGAAGGCCTGCTTCCCGTAAACGCGCGAAAACATTACTTAAATTTTTCAAATGCTCCTCAAAAGTCTTGCCTAAAATAATGATATCGTCCAAATATACAAATGCGTACTCTGCCATTTCGGGACCTATCACCGAATCTAATAGGCGTTGGAACGTTGCTCCCGCACTATGCAATCCATACGGTAATGATACAAAATGAAATAGGCCCTTTCCCGGAATTGTAAAAGCTGTCACGGGTCTGCTATCCTTTTCTAATTCCACTTGCCAGTACCCACTTTTAAGATCAAGCGTCGAAAAATATTTACTGTCGCGGAGTTTATCAAGAATATTTGAAATATACGGCAAAGGATATGAATCTTTAATCGATACAGAATTAATTTTTCGGAAATCGACGCAAAACCGAACGCCACCGTTCTTTTTCGTGACCACGACGATTGGAGAGCTCCACGGGCTGTTACTGGGTTCTATTATACCGTCTTGTAGCATCTTGTCTACTTCGGCGTCGATTAGTGCTTGCTTCTTCGGGTTGCATGGATAATAACGTTGTTTTATTGGGGCGGTATTCGGTTGCAAACGGATTGTGTGACGTATTAGATTCGTCCGACCAGGCACGGTAGTAAATTTACTTAATTCTTGATCAAGGAATTTTTTTAAGGCGGTCTCGTGGCGGTCCTGTACTCCGGAGATCCCACAGCTCGCGGCAAAGACTGCATTGTCTCCCTTAAAGTACAGTTTCCTTTCGGAAAAATCGAGAACAGCCCCAATTTCCTTGAGAAAATTAATTCCGAAGATGACTGAGCACGGGCTCTTCGGCATAATTATAAAATTTACGTCTGTAGTTCGGCTACCCATGCGGACCGGTAACAAAACTGAGCCAGGCGATTCTACAACGTCTCCATTTGCGAGGCGGACTTTAGATTTTCTATTTAAGACGCGTTGTGTATTGTTTTCCAACAACCGGGCAACTAGCGATTCGGACAAAAACGATGAAGTCGCTCCGCTGTCCACGAGGGCTCGTAAATTCTGGTTATGTATGTGTACGCGGATCCAGACGCGATTGTCTGGCACTGTCGAGTCTTTGATACCTGTGTTTGCGGATTCAGGCGGCTTTACTGCTTGCGGACGGTCTTTGCCTGCAGACCGCCCTTCTCGGCGTTTCCCTGGCATCGGCAGTCAACGGAACGCACATTTAACTTGCCACACCGTGAACAAAACATTTTAAATGGGTTACGGCAATAACCACGCGTATGCCCCTCTCTGCCACAGCGCCAACAACGGTTTTCCGGGTGTGATAATTTTTGTGACGGCGACGGCGGTACAGGAAATTGGCGAGGCTTATTATCCTGGGCGGCATATGACAAATGATGCGAACGCGAAGTACTCGGTTTATCGCTGGGCGGACGTTCCGGTGCTGATAGCGTACTCTCTTTCTTACAAAAGCGCGCCTGCTCTTCCAGCAGTAATTCGTAGTCGGCAGCGAGTTTAGATAATTGCCGGAGGGATTGTATCGCGTCCCTACGTATATACATCCTGTAACTAGGTGACATGTTACCGTATACACGTTCCAATTTATCACCTTCGGACATATCTTGGCCGCGTCTCATCAACGTCAATATGGCGGTTAAATAATCTTTAAAAGATTCTTTTGGTTTTTGCAACCGAGCGCGTATTTCTTCTTCGATTGAAAAATTATACCGAGGCGGAAGATATTGAAGTTTGAAATCCTCTAAGAACTCGTCCCATGTGCCCCATAAAGTTTTATTATTCCGGAGCCAAAGCAGTGCTTTGTCTCTAAAAAGCTCAGGCAATGCATGTAGCATATGTTCGTCTTTAATCCCATAGCATACTTGGAGTTCGTTGACTCTTTCCAGGAAAAATACAGCGTCCGAGCTGCCATTAAAATGAATCCCCCATTTCCTTATTTGAGCACAGATTTCCGCGGAAGAAATCTGAACGTTAGTGTCCCTTTGCGGTGGAGCGTTTCCCTTATTCGTTGAACCCGTTTTATCCTCTTTCAGAAAGGTACTAATGCGTTTACGTACGTCCTCGACATTACCGGTAGCGTCTAACCCTAAAGATTCTGCTGCGGCATTTAAATCCTCTTTTTTCAAAGTATATATCCACCCAAGAGGGTTTGGATTTTTGCCTTTGTCCTGATCGGTCATTTTATAATTTATACTGTACAAAATAAAAATAAAATAATAATAAAATGAAAATGTATTGTAGTTGCAATTTTATTCTCCTATCCTTTTACTCCCTCACAATTAATAAAGAATATGTGCGTTTTACTATCCTTTAATAAAAACTTATCTCTATGTATGTACGTAAAAATGTGTATCAATTTTCCTATCTTACTATTTACAGAAAATAATTATACATGTATATCTAGCGGAAAACTGTGAAATTATTCAAACAGTTTTATTAAACGCGGCGGAATTTAATTTTTTAAATCTCTTAAAACACGGCCAAACGTTCTGGGCGCCATCTGTAACCTAGCTGGCTTACTTTTATTATACACAGTGCCATTTGCTTATATAACACCAAGGGCAACCTCGCCGGTTACAGAATTGGTCTTCTGAATGTCGTCCAGACACCAAAAATACGCACTCCTGGCTGCCTATATGTTCAGGCTTCAATGTTATGATCTGGTAAAAGTACGGCCGTTGACCTTAATGTCAACTTGTTCGGGCGGTTTAAAATAAATCAAAGTTATGGTGGTTTTAGAGTGGTGCCTTGGGACAAAAGACCTATTGCTCACAGCTGACTCAGCGGAGAAAAATAACGTGAGTACTTCTTATTGTTTTAATATGATTCGTTACTCTTGAATATACTATTTTCTCTATCTCACTAGCAAACGGTAAAGGTAAGCAAAAAAAACACACGGTTAGAAATTCATTTGCAAAGTACATAATAATTAACTTTTATTTCTGTTAACACATTATAAAATCATATCAAACGAATAAACAATTCAGCAATTAAATTATGGTCACGATTGATACACTTTATGGTTTAATATTAATTATATATTTACAAAATCTATGTACATAAATAGAATACAAATTAAATACGCGTCAACGACCTCTATATGTCGCGTATAAAATCAAGCAAGAACGTTTGTACGTTCCTAGTCCCTGAATTAACAATTACAGTCCCCGAATATTCCGTTAAAGAAAAACATAAATAAAATGGTGTTTGAAATAAAATACGGATGATCAGGTTTGCTTAAATTATATTACAACTAAGTTTTTGTACGTTACCCTGCTCGCAGAAGAACCTTATATATATTTCGTCGCGGAGAACAATTTCAATCGGTGCGGACTTTCGAGCGTCTATTCGGAGAATTATTATTATATCTTTGTTTATGCTACAAAGCGCGGACAATGTATTGAATTTATACGCGCGTTACAAACAAAATTTGAAATCTAACGTTTCTGAAAATGAAATACATATATTAAATACAGAGATATATACATAGTCATGACATTTATAGTCTGACTCGGACGGGAATTATAGGTAGTAGCGGTAAAAATGTCTATTCCTTCACGACCCCTGGTCTGAATGAAACAAACACTTTCGGACGGATTTTAGCGGATTTTGAAACGATTACTCCACGGCGCATGAGACCTGAATGTAATACGTTTCTAGGATAAACACCTATCTTTCCCACGCCATCAAGGCTGAGTAAAGAAAGGTAAAGGCAGCAGAAGGATAGGGAAATAAAATGGAAGAGACACACTTGGTGGTGTCTTTATATATCCGTAAACCCCCCTATTTCTGTAGGAAAAACTCGTTTTAAAATATACAATTTGCGCGCGACTACGAGCATGACGTATACATCCTTATATTGAAAAATAACAAATAACTTGAATGATCGTTGCGCATGAATACATATACAGGTCCGTCCAAAACATTTTATACAATATTTGAGCAAAATAACTTACATTCTATTAATTTAATATTGTTAAATAAATTAATAATGGACTAAAAATGTTAATTTGAGCAATTAACGAGGAACTTCGTTACAAAATTATTCTAAAAAGTGAATATTTTCAGATTTACCGGTTTATGAGCCTACAAATAATTCTTATAATAAGTAATAACTAGGGCGGTTTAATTCTTTTTTCATCGGCGTGGGGGTGTTTTTAAAATTTAGAGAAATAAAATTTTCATTCATACTTACGTTAGTTTCGTTTTTTCATTGTTTTGACAGTTAATTACGTACTTCGTAATTTTTGTAATAGTCTGTTTAATACCGGTTTATTGAATCGACTTCTCCCAATTATCTAGACGTAAGTGTGCACTGGATTTCGTTTAGTTTCAATAACACATTTTTAGTTATCATTTATTTAGATCTAGAACGTTGTTTATGTTACTTTTTCTGATATGAAAATGAATTGTCAGTGATTCCGAAATTTATTACAAAGTCTGTAAAATATCGTTACAGAATGCCAAAATATCGCACGTTCGTCACTTAGCTTTGCTAAAACATACACAGAAATAGTTTTTATGAAGAAAATTTCGATAGGTCACAAAATTTCGTTGTTTAAATGACCATGCTCGAAGTATTTCTGAGTGCAAAGAACTAACACAAATCCCAAATTTAAAAAACCAGTTGTTATTCCTTCAGGAACACTTTGGAAATTTGCGTAAACTAATCACATATTTTGAAAATCTAAATCTCAAATTAAAAGATGGATTAACCACATTAATTGGGCTATTAAAAATTTCAAAAGTATTCCAAGTGACTTCGAATGTGGCCTTCAGCAAAAGTTAGACGCAGTTTTTGATAGAAATCCATATTTAATAATATTGCGGCAATTGTGTATGCTAAATACGCTGAAATAAAAGAATATTTCCAGTACGCACCTATAACCAGTTGCGATGTAGAAAGGACGTTTTCTATCTACAAGGATGTACTTAATTCAAAGAGAACAAGTCTTACAGAAGAGAAAATGATCAAATAGTAAGGTATTTTGTATTTTATAGATCACCAGCCACTTGTTATCCAATTATATAAATAACATTATAACCTTTTTAAAAATACAACATTCAATAGTGCGCCCATGGGCGATGAGTCATCAACCGTACGTGTCCGCACCCTATTTATAAGTGCATTCCCTAGAGTCAACATTAACATTGAACTGCTGTAAACTATTACCAAACAAGTTGATGAATCGACAATTTTCAAACGCACGATTGTTTGAATATATTATATCTAATTTTAAGCCTCTACTGATCTTTTTGCCATACTTAACTCATGTAATTAACTCCTGTATAATCATCAACGTGCTTCCAGCTTCTTGGAAGAAAACTGTTGTTGTTCAGTGGCTAAGGTAAGGTAGGCTAATATGTATACAAATATTTGCAGCCGTGATATTTTGCCAATGTTCTCGAAATTACTGGAGAAGATCATCAATGAACAATTGAGAAGCTTTCTCGTTACTGCTGTTATTTTTCCTATAACTCAGTCATACTGATGACAACATAGTTGTTGAAATACGTATCGAGCTTTCAGTGCTTATTCTTTTTTTTTTTTTTGTAAATATTCTTAGTTTTAATAATTGGTTAATATCTAACCTTGGAACCCTGTTATATACAGTTCTTCAATATCTAAGTCTGAGTTGTTATACTATTGTAGAGTAAACTGAAATAAAGCTTTATGTTATTATTATTATTAATAACCTCTGAAAGCAACCTCTACAATGAAATAATTACAGGGACAAAAGAAATTAACACTTTTTGTCATGAGCATCAAAGCGATTGACTTTAAACTTTTACATACTTAGACATGTAATACGTTACACATAACGCTGTATGTGTTTCTTATTATATCATTTAATTCACACACAAAAATCAGCACTATTAATCCATGCGAGAAGTATGTAAAATACCTACATTATATGCACAGATTAGGATTACTACTTTCTCTTCTCTACGTGCGTGATTCGTCGTAAATCAGGCGGGCATTGTATGACTATTTTTACATGCACCCGTGTGCTTTGGGAAAGATCTCATCGTGTTAGAGATGAGCATTATTACCACACGGTCTTCGTGATTTAAACGTACGAAGACTGTGTAATAATTGCCACTGCCACCCACTAAAAAAGTTGCTGAACTCATTGAACTGTTGCATAATAAAAGTTGTCTGTATTTTTTTTGCATGTAGTTTCTATCAACAATTGAAATTGATTAATGTTTTGATAATAGTAATTTATTGTTGTCTTTTCGGGGTCTGCTGGTTCACACAAAATAAAATTGAAAAGTGTGGATGGAATTGATATTGTGCAAGCAACTATAGTAATATTTCTTTCACACAAGGTAGAGAACAAAAACAAGGTCACAGACGGACAGAAACGCATTTAAATATGTCACATATAACTTGATTTAACATGTTTAATATAACTTTGATTTTATGTGTTTAAATTAATAATAGCCATGCTTTTACACATTTTTGTTATGTATAAAACCAGCTTTAAAATTAGTTAAAAAAATGAGGTGTGGGCACCACACGACTTTCTTATATAGGTAAGTGCCAGTGGCGTAGATAAGGCGCCCGCAGAGCCCGCAATGCGGGGGGGGGGGCAAAAATTCGGGGCCCCGCACTAGTAATGAAATTTACAAAACTATTTCTGTTTTATCCTTCATGTATAAAAAATGTGTATGTTATTTTATATGTACTTGTTTTCTAGTGTTAAAAATTATAACAGTACGTGTATTTGTATTTCTTACTCTGATAACGTTCGTCCAGTTTTTTTTTTTTATTGTACGTATTTCTCTTTCAGTTCCAACAAAATATCACATCTGGTATTGACAATTTGTTCTTTCTTTAAAAGAAATGAAATATCTCTACTTATATAGAAACCCACAGTATGACTACATTTTCTGCCTTAACACAGGTCCATATAAAAAAAGGTTCATGTTTTTACCTAACTTTTGACCTGCACATTCTTACAGTTTTACAACAGATGTCACAAATGCTTTCTAACAAGTAGGTAATATATAGTCCGTATAAAATTCATGAGCTAAAAAAAAATTGCAAATTCATTAGAGACAGACAACGATAATAATTTTGCATTTTACATGTACTATGAAGTTGTGAATTGTAGGCACATAAACTAATACATAAAACTTGAAATTACGAAATTATGAAAAGGCACGTTTATTTCATAAAACTGCATTTGCACATTTGGTTTAATGACCTAGTTGTAAAAAAATATTTTACTGAATAAATACGAAAAATTATTTCCATTCCTTCAGTTTTATTTTAACAGCGAGTTTGTTCGAATTGTGAAAATAAATTCTATTTGTATTAGTGCATTAACTTTTGTGACGAATTAGTGATTAGCATATGTACGTATACTAATTTAATTTTATCAAAATTTAACTAAGTAAATTAACGTGTACCAAAGTGTATAGTTCGAAGTATTCAAAATAAGATGAGCGAAAGAAAATATATGAGTGGTGCACAAAAACGAAAATTGAAACAAGAAAATGTTGTAAAATTGCGTAAATTACCGAAGATTAGCAGTTTTTTTGAAAGTGCTTCAACAGCTAGTACATCTGCATCAGATGAAAATGTTGAAGCATACGAAAATGTTATAATAGAACAAAAATTCTAGTAATGAAGCATCAGTAAATTGGTGTAAGGGCACAATTAATGACTGGAAGGGTTTAAGTAAAAAAATTAAAATCCACGAGGGAAGTGATGCTCATTTGCAAGCATGCATAGTTTATAGTACTTGGGAAAAAAACAAAACCATTGATAGTCAAATAAGTGGTCATGAAAAAATTAAAGAAGTTTTAATAAGAATATGTGATGTGATAAGAACATTATCAATTTGCAATATGCCATTACGAGGACATCGAGAAAATGTTAAAGAAATTGGAGCAACTAGTGGTAACTTTTTTAATTTTATTGACTTGATAGCACGTTATGACCCTGTTCTAAAAGCTCATTTGTCAAGCACTAATATTCGAAACAAATACTTAAGCCCGATATTCAAAATGAAATAATTGTACATTTGGCAAAAACCGTTTTAAAAAAATTAACGAAAAATATTAATAAAGCTCCTTTCTTTTCCCTTATAATTGATACAACACAAGACATATCCAAGAAGGACCAACTAAGTCTCGTTATAAGGTATACAAGTATGAAGAAAAATTCAAATAAACAAAACACTCTAGAAATAAAGGAATCATTTATTGGATTTATAGAGCTAACCGAACAAGATTCACAGAGTTTAGAAGCTGTTGTTCTAATTACTTTAGAAAATCTTCAAATTAAAATAGAAAATTGTCGAGGGCAAGGATACGACGGGGCTGCTAATATGTCTGGAAAATATAATGGTTTACAAGCCAGAATTAAGAATCGAGTTCCTACAGCTGATTATATTCATTGTTCAGCTCATAATTTGAACCTAGTCTTAAATGATTCTGTCAAAAACATCATTAAACTACAGAGTTTTTATGATCTTTTGCAAAGCATTTATGTGTTTTTTAGTGAAAGCTTGCCACGCTGGCATGTCCTTCATCAAGCTGCACCACATGGAAGTAAAATTAAGTACACACTGAAAAAGCTGTGCGTAACAAGATGGTCTTCTAGATTTGAATGCTTACTGTCAATAAAATATAATTATCAGTCTGTAATGCAATGTTTGTCAAATTTTATCCTGGTGTGCAAAAAGCAAAATGACAGTAATGAAGCAAAGTCTCTACAGAATAAAATAGATAATTATGAGTTTATTCTATTGCTAGTTTTCCAGAGTAAAATCCTCGAAACTGTTAATTTAATTTCAAAGCAACTTCAGAGCCCTTCATGTGATTTAGAAGAGACGTGCAAATTGCTCAATAATGGTCAAGAAAACTTGACAGAACTGCGACAAAGTTTTGATAAATTAGAAGAAGAAGCTAAAAATCTAGCAGAATCTTGGAATATTCAGCCTATGATAAAATATAAACGCCAGAAGAGAATTAAAAAGTTTTTTGATGAATGTGAAAACGACTGTGTAATGCCTAACCCGATAAAAAAATTTCAAGTAGAAGTTTTTAATGCGTCACTTGATATTATTATCAACCAATTATCTAGAAGATTTTACTCCATAAATGAAGTTGTAAACCTTTTCTCGTTTCTTAATCCCTCAAAATTTGTTAAGTTAACGAATGAAGAAATAGTGGAATACGGAAGACATATTCTGAGCAAATATGGAATTGATTTTTCAGAAGATTTGCCGATTCAATTAATTAATCTTAAGACTGTTTTGTTTAATGAAATTGAACAAAAATCTTCTATTAAGGACTTAGCCAATTTATTAATAGTGGAAAATGCATGTTTAGCAACTAGTCTTCCAGATCTATGTACACTATTTCAGTTATATTTAACACTACCGGTAACATCAGCAACAGCAGAAAGATCGTTTTCGAAATTAAAATTAATTAAAACCTATTTACGCAGCACCATTAAACAAGTTCGGTTAAGTGCCTTGGCTGTTATAAGTATTGAACATGAACAAAGTAGGTCCGTTGATTTGGAAGAGTTAGTTGAAAATTTCCTACTATTGAAAAAAAGACGTTTTGGCATTTTGTCTTCTAATTAGCATTTTTTGTGTTTCCAAATGTATTATTATAAAATAAATAATTAAAAATAATTTAGATTTTTTTATTATAAAGTAAATTTATTATAATTACTCCGATATTCACATTCTATGCTACTATCTCGAAACAAGTATTTTGGAAGGGCCCCCTAAAAATTTTGCGGGGGGGCCTAAATTTTTTATCTACGCCACTGGTAAGTGCGTTCCGATATGTGTATCCAGAAGTCGTTCCGAATTAACTTTAAAATTCTATATTTTCTTAATAAAATAAACCTCTGTGTGGAAGTGTTACCTCCGGTCTGAATTTGGAATTTTTTTTATAATGAAATTATTTCAAATCCGACTCAAAGTACTTTTATTCTCCTATATAATAAATCTCTATAGAATACATAATTTTGAGAAATATTTGCAAAAAAACTGTTATTCAATAAAAATAGAATTATTACTTCCGGTCTAAATTTAGAAATTCTTCTAATCAAAGATTGTTTCAGTTTGGGCTTTAAATTTTTTTTGTGATTCAGATAAGACTGTATACAGCTAGTCTAAAGTTAAGTGTTTACGATTGCTAACTTTGTTATTATTCAAGCTCCGAAGTCGGTTAAATTAGTAGACCATAGAGAAGTCCTACTAGTTTGCTAATTTAATCGACTTTATAGCTTCAATAATAACAAAGTTAGCAATGGTGAACACTTAACTTTACACAAGATGTTATAGAATGTATAATTTGCGAAATGTTTGCATAAAACTGTTATTCAATAAAAGTAAAACAATCACTTCCGGTTTAAATTTTAAAATATCACATATACAAAAATTGTTCTACATCTAGCTGTAAATACTTATGCTCTTATAATAAATCTATATAGAATGCATACTTTGCGAGATATTTGCAAAAAAGTGCCACTCGATAAAAGTGTTACTTCGGGTCTGAATTTTGAAATTTTTTTTATAGGTAAAGTAATTATCGCAAATCTAGAACAATTTTAGAATTTCATTTATACAAAAATTGTTTTAAATCTTGCTACTTATAATAAAGCTATATAGAAATGCATAATTTTCATAATCAGATTAAAAGGTGTTACTTCCGGTCCGAATTTTGAAATTTTTATAACCAAATTTTTTTTCCAATTTGGACTCAAAATGCTTTTATATTCCAGATATATCTGTATAGAATGCATAATTGCCAAGATATTTGCATAAAACTGTTTTTTGCTAAGACAACAAGACCTACTTCCGGTAGGAATTTCGATAAACTCTTTTTATAAAATCTTTCTAAAATTTACTTGTTAGTACTTTTGTAGTCTTTAGAAATTTGTATAAAACTAGTAGTTGATGAGATATTAGTAAATTTTGATATTTTTACCGAAGTAAACTGCTACTTTCTCTCTACTGATTTCGCTGAAAATGTAATTAAATTTTGAGAGCGAAATTATACTCATAAATATAAAGCTTGGTATATAAAGCTGTAACAGTTTGGCCGCTATCGTAGTCGGAGGAAGAACGCGAGAAAGAGATGTTTATAAACACGACTTTTTCGGTAGGAAGTAAAAGGACATTCAACACAATTAAATATATCAATCGAAATTGTAGAAGTTATAGACATCCTTATATGTATACTGATGAAATAGTAAAGTAATTATTAACAGAGAAATTGCAACTCAAAGTGAATTACCACTAATAAAGAGAATTATTGTTTTAATGCTCCACAATTTCTAACCAATTACTATAATCAGCTTTGTACATAGAAGCGTCAATTATCTTTCAGAAAGAGTTATTAACAGCATAAGTACTGCTTATTTCAAGCCATAAATTATTTTTTTAATTTTATATTAAACGAGGTATTGGCAAATATTAAGATATTTTGTATTATCATAATGTTTAATCTAATATAAAATTGCCAAATATAACTTTTAAATAACGTTTTATCAGTTTTACAACAATCTTTAAGGCGGGTCACTTATTTGAGAACTGCCCTGACCATACCCCTATATGTAATCTGGACCAATCAAAACCCGCTTCGTGGTTAGAAATCCACCCCCGACCCTGTTGATTGTACAGTAACAAGCAGCGACAATCCCTCTTTTTATCACTATTAGCAATTTACCAATCAAATAAAATATATCGAATATTCTGTGATGTCTGGGTTGGTTCTAGAATTATATTTTAGGTAGATGTACGAATATCCTCCATGCATAGATGTTAACACGGAATTAGTAGAATAGGTATGTTCAATTTAAAAGAATAAGTAAGCACACACACATAGATTCGTTTTCTACGATGTAAGAAATAGCACCAATTAAATATTTGAAAAAGTTTGAAATAATTGTTTAAGTAACATTTTAATGTCCTTATTTTATTTCTTGTTGAAACGTCATACTTTAAAGTATTAATGTTCTCTTTAGATTGTAATAGAAACAAAACATAACTCAATTTTTATTTGATTATTTATTTTTATTGACTATTTGAACGGCAATCAGATTTTTAAATTTTGACATATTTTACCGGTTGAGAGACTAGTTAGTTGGTCTCCTATTATTCTAATAAGTGAGGCTTCTCCATTAAGAAAACATCTTCTTCAACTTATTTAAAGTTTGCTGGCAATCTACTATAAGTATTTGTACCAAATTATTGAAGTATGTTTCTAATCTCTCATGGTGTTTCTGGTTTTTCTTCTGTATTGTGATTTTCTGCCAATCAATCAGACATGTCTGTCATTTTAAGATCTATTGGTTTACGTTTTATTTTACTCATGTGTTCTTTTCCATGGGTTTAATATCAAGAAGAATTCCCAACTACTTAACATATCACTTGAGTTTCTGAATTACTAATGTAAAGTGGAGGACAATTTTCTTCTTTTGGTATGAATGTTATTTCATGAGTTTTGCTTTCTTATTCTTTATCTTCCATACTTCAGCCCAGTCTTCTATGGAAAGAGATGGTCCTCTATATAGGATTACGATAGCAATAATTGGATCTTCATGAAGACCTTAAATAACATTAACATCTGCAAATGTGTCTATTGCGGTGAAATCTGATGTTATAACAGATACAAGATTGTTCCTAACACGCTGCCCTGAGGTACTTCAGACTTGATTGGTTGGAACTGAAAGATGTCGTCAGTAACTTTTGTTCTAAAGTATCTATCAACTAGGTGTGATTTGAGTAGGTAGTAAAAGTCAAACAAACAATGTCAGAAAATATTTGTTTGATTGTCAGTGATAAGCCTTTATGCCAAACTCTAACAAAAACCTAACTAACGTCAAGAAAAGTTTCCGAGCTGTAATTGTGCTCACCAATAGCTTTATTAATTATATCAATATTCTCTGTTGTTTTCCTGGTAAAATCTTATCGTAGACTACATACATGCATGTATTTGTTCCTGTTCGTAATGGTGTACATGTTGCTATAGTTTCCGAAGTGCTTTAATTGGTAGGCAGATAGAGTTGTCAGAGCTGTTAAGTTTTATAATGTAGTCTGAGAATGTTTTATCCATTATTTCTTATAGTAATGCTTTCACAGTATTGCTTACTTGATTATAAGTTGTTTTTTCTACTCCCATACTTTAATTGTATTATTAGATATGCTGAACCTGTACTTTACTGATGTCCATTACGATACAGATTTTCATTAAGATACAAGTTTATATCCAATAGGAATACAGATTTTTCATTAATGTACAAGTTTATATCCAATAGCAATGCGACATTCCAATATTCATACAATATTCAATATGGCGACTGCATATCTGACAGATATAAAAATGAATTAAATGTGACAGTTCTCTGCAATTTACTAGCAAGTAGTTAAAATTTGTGCTTTTTTGAAAATATAAACAGTAAAAATGAGGGATAATGACAGTGAAATGTAAAATTTGACTCCAGCAGAAATTATGGAACAAGCCTTAGTAGTCACGAACAATTTATTATCAGCTAAATTCGCAAAAACGTACGGAAAATTTTACGCTGAATTTATGAAATGGAATATTCAAAAAATAATGTTTTATTATGTGGTCGTAGAAAAAATAGTGTATGCAACTCACATTTAATGGCTATTGAGACATTACAATACTCGCCTTCGGCGCGTATTGAAATTTTCATTCTCGTGTCTTAATAGCTATCATTAATGCATAATATACTATTATCTCTTGGAATTTGTGATATATGCCCCTTCGCTCCTGGTTTTACTTTCTGTATTATGAGTTTCTCTATTTTTCTTTGATTTTAATTTCAGCAAGCAATGATATTAAAAGTAGCAAAGGCTATTTTGACAAGTGATTGTAAAAAAACACATCCACTTTTGACTGATGTGGAAATAGAGATGATTCCAACACACGGCGTAAATGATAAATGTAAAATGTTTCCCTCAAAATATGTAGTTTTTCAGTAATCTATATTTATATTATTATATAATATTCAAATTAACTCAACCATAAAACGACAGACTCTAGGATATCCCGATGGTTGAGTTAACATTTATATTTACATGCAATTACATACTTACATATACATATAAAAATTTAAAAATTAGATGTAGTACTGTAATATATCAACGATAAACAAGCTTTAAAAAATAAAATATACATATATTTCGGTACAACCCGAAACAGGTAGCTTACTTGAATTTTGTTTCAAATGTAATGTACAGGGTTATATTCATTATAAGTTATCCACTCTTTATCATCGTTATTATTGCATATACAAAGAAGTGGTTCAAGTAAAAGTTGTGTGGCTGAGACTGATTTTACTTGCATGCTATCAAAAACACAGTGGCGTGCAGTGGCGTCTTTTTACTCTGATTGCAAAAATATACCACATGATACTGGTATCTTAAACCGTTTCCGAGTTATTAAATGTCGAATATCGTAGTTACTCTACTATGGAAAATTTAACATTATTAAAGTAAGCTATGTTTGATAAATGACATTTCCTTATTAAAATAATCAAAATGGTTTACAATGAGGATGAAAAAGTGCAAATATTTATCTGTTTTATACAAAATAACAAAAATAAACATACATCAAAAAGAGCATATAGGGTCCAACACGTCAGAAAATACGTTTAAAAAAAATTACCGGAAGGTAAACAATACCTCCAGTTTTAGTATGAAAAAGCGTTTAGTTGAAGTAAATGAGAACGAACGAATAGGTAGATACACTACCAAATTTTGAAGGTAAAGCTATATTTATTCACTAGTAGCCTCTTATTGAAACATGTATGATTTTTAAAAACTCTGAAAGTAATTTAAATATTGCAGCTGTTCAGTTAGAGAAAAGTTATGCCAAAAAACAGCGTATGTTAAAAAAAAATTATGGATCTCATAAAATATTACCTGTTCAAGTTTTAACAGAGACTCAAAAAGGAAAACGGCTGGACTTTTGCCGCACTATGATTCAAAATTGAATTAAGATCCCGATTATTTTACTAAAATATTATGGACTGATGAGTCAGCCTTTTCCACTACAGGAGTTTTTAATAGAAGATATCGAAGGTCTTGGGAAAATGAATACAACAGAAAGAAACTGTAAAGAAAATTAAAAAATCAGGAAGAAAATCTGTTAGCGGTTTGGCATTTTCCGAAACAAAATTGTTGGGCCTATATTTTATGATTATAATTTAAATGAAGTCACCTATTTGGAAATAATTTTCCCAGAAGTTGAAAATATTAAAAAAAAAGCCATTTTAAAAAAACCTGAAACACGTCGATTTTTAATTTTAATGTTCTACATTCGACAACAAAAGTTCATTATACCAGGTGATCCACATTAATGTGATGACGTCATCGGCATATTTTTTAAATACAACACCCTGTGTTTGGTAATACTTTTAGATTATTATTAATGAGCTGATTCCAAAAAGGTAGATACTTGGGTCTAGCGGACAGAATTTGAAAGATACGTGCTAACAACTATTTCTTATCAATTGCAAAAACGTAGGCGACTAATCTTATTTATCAATTTTATTAATAGCTAATGATAACAGATACATGACTTTATGTTAAATGTTCGACCTGTAGCCCTTGCTGTATTTGACAGTAACCTAAACGATGAATAAATTCTTGTTGAACCTTGTTTATGGTTTCCTGAGAAATATTGTTTATGTCTGTTCGAATTCGCTCTTGTAATTCTTCAATATGTGCTGGTTACGTTTTATAAAGAACATTCTTCAGATGGCCCCACATAAAAAAATCCAAAGGATTAAGGTCTGGCGACCTCGCTGGCCATTCAATATGTCCACGTCTACCAATCCACCTGTTCAGAAAAATTTCGTCTAGGTACCCTCGACACCCACAGCATGATGCGGAGGTCCACCATCCTATTGAAACCATAAACATTGATCAAAACTTCCAGGATTAATTCTACCGGGGAATAAATTAAGTAAAGTAGGTACAAGAAAGCCCCTTAAATCTGAAGATATGTTGGCTCGTCTAAATTAACTTCGAAAAAGTATTCTATTTCTTACAATACCAGCCCATACATTTATCTTTTGCGGGTATTATGTATGATGCTCATGCATCCATTTGGGATATTCTTTTTCCCAGTACCTACAATTCTGACGATTGACCTCACCATTTAATGTGAAAGTAGCTTCATCAGAGAAAATAATCTTTGATACGAAGAGAGGGTCTCGGTGGTAGTTATCCATAATTGCTTCACAAAATTCTATTCTTCTATCTGGATCATCATCGTTTAATTCCTGTACAAGTTTTATTTTAAAGGAATGCCATTTTTCCAGTTTTAATAATTTGTGTACCGTTGTTTTGCTAACATCAAGATCACGACTAATCTTACGAACAGAAATATGCGGATCTTCTTCAGCAGCAAGTAGAACATCTACTTTTCTATCAAAATTTACAGAGGAGCGACCTTATGTGCGTGCACTTTCAACCGTACCAGTTTCTCGAAATTTCTTTTCAACCTTACTTATTGTTGATTGCGTTATGGGTCTTTCTGGATATTTATCGTTAAATAAATCACACACTTCCTTCTGAGTTCGCGATCTGTCTTCATGCCCAATCATCGTAAGTATTTCAATTTTTTGCTGTACACTTAATTTCATTTTCACTTTAAATTAATCGAAGCAATAATACAGAACATTCACGAATTAATAATATAATTCTTGTACTATTTAACTGTTACTGGACATCAGTAAAAATAGTGACATTTCACAAAAACTAATCGCCTACTTTTTTTATAAATAAATGCACACAATATTAAACGGTTAATTGCAAAAGGGATGCCAATAAAATCTGTGACAACAAAGAAACAGTCTATTGAAACTGTAATCAGATATTTGTCTGATTTCAATAGCGCTATTATAAAGCTAAACGACATGTATGATACCTTTTTGGATTCAGGATGTTCCGTATATTCTAAAACTCGAACAATATACAAGCTATTCTAATTAAAAAAAAATGTCGATGACGTCATTTCTCACATATGGTTCACTCTATATATTTAATTATAACGCAAATTAAAGGCAGAAATCGGCCTGTTTCGGGTAATTTCGTTAAAATTGTTTGTATCGCAAAAAATGAATTTATTCCATACTTTACTTACACACTGTATATATATATCTGGGAATGACATATTATAAGAAGAAAACTAGATATTCAAGCGACTGTTTTTAAATCGTGTGATCATGTAAGTAGTGTTTTACCATAAACAGCAAATAAATATTCCTTGACATTGACTAGAATGAAAAACACATTATATTTACTGCGTTAGGTATTATATAAACGTGGATATATTTTATTTGAACTCAAATAAATATTTATAAGGCGCTTGGCAAACGGAATGCCAAATATTTTTTGGCAGTTGATGTTCTCATAAATATAGGAAGGTACATGTGTTTTCGGTGGGAATCAAAAACTTCAAGCCCATGTTTCCAATCATGCGTGCTTTGAATTTGTAATGCCATCACTGCTAAGTACAATAGAATATATTAGGTAGGAAAAATAAATAAAAGTTTTCACGTAAGACATCATGTAGAATGCCCTATAATTAAATTTTAATAATACGTAAAATGTTTTAGAAAGGTACAAATTTCAGTATGTCATTAATGGAGAAACGACAATAAATTGATGTTGAAATTTGATTTTGAACATTGGTAATGTCAATTAAACAATAAAATATTAAATGGTTGTTGTAAAGTTAGGCTCGCTCGTTTTTGTAAATTGATCTAAATTGTTTCAAGAAAAAAATCAAAAACGACCGAGATTATTAAGAAAAACAAAGCCCGTTTGTTTTTTTGAATTTATTTCGAAATAATTGGAAATTCTGACAACTGTTTCTTGTTGATTTAGGTTAGTTATAAATTATTCCAAATTATTTCAAAGAAATAATGAAAATAGATCTAGATAATTGGAAGAAAAAACATTGTCACCGCCAGCTTCTTTTAACATTCAAAATTTTGACGGTTGTTACAAGTTGTTCTAAAAATTGTTGTAAAGAAGCTCGAAGAAAAAACTTAAAATCGACCAATTAATTATTTGAAAAAAAGAAGTCTTTTAGGGTGGGTGTAATTTTGTGAACTGCACTTTCCAAACATTCCAATGTAGTCAGACATTTTCGTATGGCGCAGTTCCATAACCAGATGTAGCAAATAAATACATTATTTCAGTTTGGTGATATATAAATCGAAGTAGGTACTTACACGCAGTAAATATATACAGGATGTCCCAGAAATACAAAGACGGAGTAGCAGGTATGTAAAGCCCGAACCGAAACAGGCGCAAATATACCGCAATAACGAAGAAATTAAAAATTTAATTTTCTATGTTTTTTTTTAGACAAAAAAATTACATTACGGACCTAGCACAGAATGTATGTTTATAAATACACGTAAGAATGCTCATTTGTAAATAGAAACGAACACGCATTCATAGAAAAATACGCTTTTATTTGTATAAAACGGGAAAAAAAAACGTTAAATCGTACTCATTCATATAAAATATATTTTTTGCCAGATGGGCGACCCACTTTATTGCAGACAATAAAAGATTGTTTTTATTTTTAAAATAGGAAGTTGTTGCTCTTTAATATGTTTGTAGTCGGAAACAGCTGATTATTATTATTTTAGAATATTTAATAAATCGTAGTTTTTCTAGATTACAGTAAATATCAAGAATGTAATTTTTTTATAGCAGGTGTAAAATTAAAGTAATTAATGGTTTGATATTATTAATCTATTGCTCCTCCTTTTTTTAACACAAGTAATGTGGTGGTCCTGAAAAGGGCCGATTGTGAAAGTGAAGCAGGTGGATATTTAGTCCAGGGTCGGCGTAAGGCCAATTGAATTTTTTGTTATTTTGTTTCTGCCGTCTGGGCACGAATAAAGATTTGATATTTTGAGGGTACGTTTTTACACAATCTAGCTTCCGATTTCTGCTACTCCGTCTTTTTATTTCTGAGACAGCCTGTATTTGGACAAAAAATGTTCATTTCTTTCAGATCAATATTCTTACCAAATGCTGATAAACCTAATATAATGTAAATTAAAGGTTTTTCAAGTAGTTTTAAACATTACTTTAAAGAATCCCGAAAAAATGAAATCAGTCGAAATGAAAGGGAAATAATAATGTGTGGCCACCACACGACTTTCTTATACGTATGAGCGTTTCAAATTATGAATTTTAAAAATTTTATTACACAAAAATTATTCAAAATCCTATTTTAAGTATTTCTATTCTCCTAATAAACCTTTATAGAATGCATACTTTGCAAGATATTCGAAAAAAGGGTTACTCGCTAAGAGTAAAGGTTACTTCCGGTCCAAATTTTGAATATTTCATTTATACAAAAAACATTCCAAATCCAGCTCTAAATGCTTGTGTACTCTTGATAAATATATATAGAATGCATAATTTACGACATATTTGCAAAAATTATTCTATAAAAATAAGTGTTACTTCCGGTCTGAGTTTTGAAAATTTGTTTATACTAAAGATATTGAAAATTATGTTTTAAGTGCTTTTATACTCGAAATATATCTGCCTAGAAAGCATGACTTGCGAGTTATTTGCAAAAAACTGATTTTCGATAAGAGTGAAAGACCTACTTTTGGTAGGAATTTCGATAAACTTTTTTAATACAATTTTTCTCAAATTCAATTTTGAGTATAGTTGACAAAATTTTGCAAAATTCGATTTTTTTCACTAAAGTTGACTACTACTACCAGTCTACCGATTTTACTGAAAAACAAATCAGATCTCAAGAGGGAGATTATAGTTGTAAATACAAAATTTGGGATTGATATCTATAGCCGTTTGGCTGCTATGGTGGTTAGAGAGAGAGAGAGAGAGAGAGAGAGACATTTTGTAAAAAACATTTTTTCGGCATAAGAGGACTTCAAAAAATGGCATATAGGGGTGCTGCACTGAATGTTTTGAAAGTTGTCTTACCGAAAGATCACAAGTTGTTAAAATAATGGACCCACTAAGTCAGCCCAGAACAATAAAAATTGGCGTGCATACCGCAGGGTACTATATTGGGACCCATTATCTTTATATTATACATTAACACTTTAACGAAAATAAATATACCTCATGGAAAAATTATATCATACGCGGATGATACAGCAGTGATATTCAACGGGAACACTTGGAGTACTGTTAAGGAATATGCAGATAATGGATTAATTCAAATATCAAATTAGCTAGAATCTTTTAAATTATCACTTAATATAAAGAAAACGCATTGTGTATATTTCTCCATCACAGCTAAACAACTTTGTGGCATTAAACATGGGGGGGGGGGCACAAGGTAATAAAGGAAACAGACCAAGTGAAATATTTAGAAATATATATAGATGCAAATCTTAAATGGAAGGTACATATAGAGTATATCTTCAATAAAATTAGATGTCTTGTACATAAATTCTATATAATACGCGAAATGTTAAACAGAAAATTATTATTCGTGCTCTACAGAAGCCTGGCGGAATCAATACTACGATATGGTATAATAGCTTGGGGCGGAGAGTAGGGGACTTATGCCGATTCTGGGACACCTCCTCCCCCTCTCACCCAGCTCCCCCTCACCCCCCTCGCCCTAGTGGCGCCCTCTGCCAACCCAACTGATGTGGCGCCCCCTCGCGGTCGCCAACCCAACTAAAAATTACAGATTTCATCATTACCAACCCAACTAAAATTGCAGATTTCATCATTACCAACCCATGTGATGTGGCGCCCCCTCGCGGCCTCCAACCCAACTAAAAATTGCAGATTTCATCATTACCAACCCAACTAAAAATTGCAGATTTCATCATTACCAACCCAACTAAAAATTGCAGATTTCATCATTACCAACCCAACTAAAAATTGCGGATTTCATCATTACCAACCCAATGTGGCGCCCTCTGACGGCCACTAACCAAACTAAGGAATGGCAGATTTCATCATTACCAACCCAATGTGACGCCCTCTCACAGCCACTAACCAAGAAATGGCATCTCTCATGATTACCATAATGCAGCATCCTCTCACGGTCGCTATCCAAACTAAGGTGACGTCAGACAAAATGGCGGACCATCAAGATGGTCTTTGTTTCTAGAGAATTCCTGAATAAATTACCAGGCTTGCTATCGCGCTTCTCAATGTACTTTAAACAGGTCTAAACATGTTTCCAGCGGAAACCGCAACGGCTGTCTGCTTCTGTGATAGCCGCATGCTTGAAATGTATATCTTACTTATAAAATAAAATAAAACAAACAATGTATTTATTATTATTAATTAACAATATGACCAAGTTTCATACCCTCAAGATGGTCGATAAAAATATAAACTTTATATCTAAGATCGGCATACCATTTCAAAATTATAAAATAAATATACAGTATGCTTCTGTGATAGCCGCACGCTTGAAATGCATATCTTACTTATAAAATAAAATAAAACAAACAATGTGTTTATTATTATTAATTAACAATATAACCAAGTTTCATACCCTCAAGATGGTCGATAAAAATATAAACTTTATATCTAAGATCGGCATACCATTTCAAAATTATAAAATAAATATACAGTATGCTACTGGACGAGATAGCAACCAAGTATGAATATACAGGACGTTTCAAAGGTAGGATAGAATAGCAAGATGGCCGCCAAAAATCTAATAAACTAAGGTGACGTCAGGCATCCAATCTATCAAAACCATGCACTCAAACTCCTATGAAACATCATCTCAAAACCATCGCTAGAATCAGCTCACAACCGGGTCATGAAGCAGTTCTGAAACCCCTATATTAAAACCACACATTCAAACCACTATCAAATCCCTCTTTTCTCAAAAAGCCATCCAACCATCCATCAATCCATCCATCCATCCATACATCCATCAATCCATCCATCCAACCATCAATCCATCTATCCATCCATCCATCCATACATCCATCCATCCATCCATCCAACCATCCATCCTCAAAACAATACTTTCAAGTCCATTAATCCATCCATCCATCTGGACGAGATAGCAACCAAGTATAAATATACAGGACATTTCAAAGGTAGGGATTTTTAGAAAAGCAAGATGGCGAATCCAAGATGGCCGCCAAAAATCTAATAAACTAAGGTGTCGTCAGGCATCCAATCTATCAAAACCATGCACTCAAACTCCTATGAAACATCATTTCAAAACCATCGCTAGAATCAGCTCACGTCATGAAGCGGTTCTGAAACCCCTATATTAAAACCACACATTCAAACCACTATCAAATCCCTCTTTTCTCAAAAAGCCATCCAACCATCCATCAATCCATCCATCCATCCATCCATCCATCCATACATCCATCCATCAATCCATCCATCCATCCATCCATCCATCCATACATCCATCCATCCATCCATCCATCCATCAATCCATCCATCCATACATCCATCCAACCATCCATCCAACCATCCATCCATCCAACCATCCATACATCCATCCATCCATCCATCCATCCATCCATCAATCCATCCATCCATACATCCATCCAACCATCCATCCAACCATCCATCCATCCAACCATCCATTAATCCATCCATCCATCTGGACGAGATAGCAACCAAGTATGAATATACAGGACGTTTCAAAGGTAGGGATTTTTAGAAAAGCAAGATGTCGAATCCAAGATGGCCGCCAAAAATCTAATAAACTAAGGTGTCGTCAGGCATCCAATCTATCAAAACCATGCACTCAAACTCCTATGAAACATCATTTCAAAACCATCGCTAGAATCAGCTCACGTCATGAAGCGGTTCTGAAACCCCTATATTAAAACCACACATTCAAACCACTATCAAATCCCTCTTTTCTCAAAAAGCCATCCAACCATCCATCAATCCATCCATCCATCCATCCATCCATACATCCATCCATCCATCCATCCATCCAACAATCAATCCATCCATCCATCCATCCATACATCCATCCATCCATCCATCCATCCATACATCCATACATCCATACATCCATCCATCCATCCATCCAACAATCAATCCATCCATCCATACATCCATCCATCCATCCATCCATCCAACCATCCATCCATCCATCAATCCACCCATCCATCCATCCATCTGGATAACATAGCAACCAAATATTAATATACAGAACATTTCAAAGGTAGGGATTTTTAGAAAAGTAAGATAGCGAATCCAAGATGGCCGCCAAAAATCTAATAAACTAAGGTGACGTCAGGCGAAATGGCCGACTATCAATATGATCGATCAAAATATAAACTCAACTTCTAGAAAATACCCAACTCCATATCACGCATCACAACAACAACCACCACCACAACCACCCAACATAGTTTCAAACGCCACAACACCAGACCAACTTAAGAAGATACATCTAGGTCAATCCCCAACACAACATACTTTCAAACGCCACCACCGCGGATTTACATCTAAGATCGGCATACTTTGTCAAAATCATAAAATAAATATATAGTATGGTACTGGATAACATAGCAACCAAACATGAATATACAGGACATTTCAAAAGTAAGACTTTTAGAAAAGTAAAATAATGAGCCCATATTTTTAAGAAAACAATTTATTAAAAATAAAACAACTACACACATCAAACAAACCTCAACCATACTTTCAATTTCACAAATATCAAAATTTAAACAAAACAATCAAATGCAAAGGCAAGGAATGTTCTCGAGATGACCCATATAGTGCAATATAACAATGCAGTAAAACGATAGAGGTGAGATACATGGTCTATCAAAAATTTTTATTACCCACTTTTTTTTCAGCAATCAAAACTTTTTTGACAAAACACTATACATATGAAAATAGACATAACATTAAATATTTCCATTTTAGAGATACCCCAGTTTAATCTCAATTTTAAATAACATAAATTCTTAAATTGATTTAGTTAACTTTCTTATAATATTTAAAAAAAGGTTGAAAAAGAAAACATACTAAGTCCCACAACAGATAAAATATGTACTATCTTTTTACACTTCATGTTTAGTACTATCATTAGAAGAAATATGCTTGAGGTACAGCTTTTAATATGAAATTTAGTGGTTTTTATGCAAAATACATAGTTTATCACTAATAAAACTAATTTTGAAACACATTGTCCACATAGCAAATACCACTTCCTGTACATTTTAAAAAATAACAATTTTTATATATCATAAAAGAACCAAACAAAAAACTAACATAAAGACAGCATTAACGTTCTAACCAAAAGATTTACAAAAATATTAAATATATACTTGTTCTAAAAATGCTTCTATCTCTCTTTTACAGTTTATGTTTGTACAGCAGCGAATGTATTACATTTCCTTTGAAATTACATAAAAATCCATGCAATACACTTAAAACATTTGAAAAATCATGTTTGGTAAGCCCACTATATATCAATATTTAAGACAAAAAATTATTATTAATTTTCCATCTACAGATACCCCTGCTTAATATCAATTTGAATTAACATAAATTCATAAAATGAGTCTATCTTTTACAGTTCGTGAGTTGTACTATCATTAGAAGAAATATGATTGACGAGCGGCTTTTAATATGAAATTTAGAGGTTTTTACACAAAAACATAGTTTATGCCTAATAAAAACTAATTTTGAAACACATTGTACACATAGCAAATACCACTTCCTATACATTTAAAAAATAACAATGTTTATACATCATAAAAGAACGAAACAAAAAAAAAAAAAAAAAAAAAAAAACTAATATAAAGACAGCATTAACGTTCTAACCGAATTCGAGCCATACTTTCCCATGTTTTGTGAGCTGTTGCATTGTCCTGTTGGAAATACCCATGTAAAAGTTCGTCATCATGAAGATTTTGTAAAAACGGTTCAAGTAAATTATTACGATATCTCTCAGCATTTATCGATCCTTCAAAAAACACAGGTCCAAATATACACCTTCTAGAAACCGCTAGCCAAACACCAATTTTCTGCGGATGGAGAGGCGATTGAATAAACTCATGAGGATTCTCCGAAGACCAAATACGCATATTTTGTTTGTTTATATAGCCGGATAGGTGAAACCATTCTTTTTGTATATATTTGTAGAGTAAAAGCAGCATTCGATCGACTAAGAAATAGTAGCACTTAAAACATTTGAAAAATCATGTTTGGTAAGCCTACTATTTAAGACAAAAATTATTATTTATTTCCATTTACAACAGATAGCCCACTATTTATCAATATTTAAGGGCAAAAAATACTATTAATTTCCCCATTTACAACAGATTCCCTTGTTTAATCTCAATTTTTGAATAACATAAATTCTTAAATTGATTTAGTTAACTTTCTTATAATATTTAAAAAAGGGCGAGAAAGAAAACATACTAAGTCTCACAACGGATAAAATATATGCTATCTTTTACAGTTCATGTTTTTGTACTATCATTACAAGAAATAAGCCTCGCGATTAGCTTTTAATCTGAAATTTAGATGCTTCATAAAACCACCTCAGAGACACTAAAAAATTATGATTTTCAGCTCAACCAACCATTCAAAAAGTTGATACATCAAATTCATGAATATTAATATCACTCTACACTCTTAATAAAAAATTTAGCAGAAGTCTCACATTAAATGAATACAAAATTTATATATGCACTACATTAAATGAAGATTGAAGTTTATACACTGCTTATACCACCAGAAATTTTGTTACAAGATTATATGATTAGATAGACTCATGACTAAGCCTAAACGGACACCAGGCTTTCAATATGTAGAAGAAGTTTTTTCTTCATACATTTAATATAAACTAATGATCTATCTTTAGAAAGCATCCACAGGTCCATTAGAACTTGCGGGTGGTGCAACATCTACTTTAACCCTCTTCTTAGGCGGTCCGGCAACATGCTCACATGTATCCACACCCTCCCTACAAATACAGCAAACAAAATTGCGGTGGAGGGTATTCACATGCCGCTTCAAACTATCCCGCCGGCTGGAGGAGTTGCCACATATGATGCAATTCATTCTATGAAAAACAAATTAAAAATAATTAATATAATAAATTTAAAAGAATAAAAAGCTATTGAAACCTAATTTTTAATATATCTAAATTGCTAATTTATTTGAAAAGCTCCTCGTATATGAATTGCTATAAAATACTAATTATAGACCTACATATATAAAAATAATATTTTAATACATAAACTTTGACTGATACCCGTATATTTAACTAAAAATACTCTTATTGTTCAGAATTTATTTAAATTATTGAGAAAAACCTTTAAAGAACCGTATGAAATAATCAACTTAATTATATAAATTTACACACTTAAACATTAAAAAACAATTTAAAGAAAGCACTAAATGCAAAAAATACTTTGAAGCACCCATGGATTAATTGTATATAAAAATAATATTCAATAAAATTTACACCATTAAATTATTAAAAATAACCTTATAATTGAGAAAAAACAATTTTTAAAAGTCCTATAAAATTTTAGAGTAGTAGAAAAACTATGATCAGCGTATATTTAACTAAAAAATACTTGTATTATTGAAAATTTATTGATAAAACCCTTTAAAACTTTATAAAATAATCAATTTAATAATATAAATTTACGCACCTAAAAATTTAAAAAAAAAGGAAAAAAAAACAATATAAAGAAGCTACTAAATACAAATAAAATACTTTGAAGCACCCTGGATAATTGTATATAAAAATAATATTCAATAAAATATTAATAAAATATACACCATTAAATTATTAAAAACAGCCTTATAATTGATAAAAACAATTTTTAAAAAGTCCTATAAAATTTTAGAGTAGTAGAAAAACTATGATCAGCGTATATTTAACTAAAAAATACTTGTATTATTGAAAATTTATTGATAAAACCCTTTAAAACCTTATAAAAATTAAAAAAAGAAAGAAAAACAATATAAAGAAGCTACTAAATGCGTATAAAATACTTTGAAGCACCCTGGATTAATTGTATATAAAAATAAAATATTAATAAAATATTAATAAAATATATACCATTAAATTATTTAAAAAATAACATTATAATTGAGAAAAAAACAATTTTTAAAAAGTCCTATAAAATTTTAAAACTAATGTAAAATATTGCAAGTTAATATTATATAAATTAGGCTTTCTAAATACCTTGTAGTAAAACACAAACAAGCACTAAAAACGATGTTGACTGGTCGAAGATAATGAAATTAAAGATGCCGATCTACGTATATATAGATACACATCTGCGTCAGATTCCCACGCAAATGGAGTGATGCATAAAGAGAAAGACCTTTTTTTCCCCGCGCATACATATATATACATATATACGTATGCGGCCAGAGGCAATTAGCGGCGGGCGCATTCCGTCCCCATGGTCGGGCTGTGTTTTAAGGAATGCACTTAATTTTTTTCGGTAGCATACCTGCATCCAATGAGGGTTGCGAGTCCGGGAATTTCGTCTTTCTACCTGTACAGATAGATCTGTCTTTATATAAAATTCGTATATATTATCTATGATTTTAGTTTTAAAATAAAAAATAATAAGAAGGTTAAAATAATTCGTTATTTTGTAGATAGTTGCATTATTTTGCATGCATATACATTCTCCATTAGTTTTATTATTATGATAAAAACAATGATTGACATTTTAATAAGCTTTGATACATCATTAAAATATTCCAGCAAATTAAATGCTAATGATGTAAAAATACCTAAAAATATTTCGTAAAACAAGAGTATTTTAGTTAAATATACGGAGATCCATATGAAAAACTACGAAAGTTATATTAATGTTAAATATTAAATAATTTAATTAAATGAAAACACATCGTTTCACAAAAATTATGTTTTATTAAACACTAGATGTACATCTCATTTACCATAACAGTACATTATAAACCTTTCTTAATATTGATGATGCAGGATCAGTTAAATTAGTATGGTTGTTAAGAAATTGGAGGAGCATTTGATAGTATTTTCTTCATAAAAGTAGTATGTATTATAATATAAGATAGTGTTATAAACTATACAATAAATATTATTCAGTATTGGAATACACAATGAATAACACAAATTTTGAGTAGAGAAAGATAAATATTTCTAATTGCACATGTGTGAATTTGAATTTATCGGGAATATACAGAGTAATTATTTACATCTGATGGTGAAACATGGTCGCGTATTTTATATCATTCAGTAATTTAATTTGCTCTATAGCTAGACAATGAGGTGGATGCTAAGCATTAATTTGTACACACGTAATGTTATGATCGTCAGTGTAACATATATATTCAAGTCTAACACAAACTTTTTGATTTATTGAAAGCCCAATAGAAATTATCACTAGTTCGAGAAGAATAGTCATGTACCTCTACATATTCAAAGCCGCTGAAGTATGAGTACATTAACAGCTGTATACGCGTGTCTTTATCATCCACTTTAATGTGTTACTGTAATTCCAGCTACTTTTTTTATTTATACGTACATATATTGTGAATTATTACACTAATTATAAAACAAAATTAATTATAGATAGACAAACATTATACAGGTATATTGCAAACATGTAATGCTAAGATAATCAGAGTGATATATACATACATGTAAAGAAATTTATAATTTATTCAATCTCTTATTAAAAGAGTTATTAATATTTTTCAAATGAATACCTGACAGTGGTGGAAAACTGTTGAAATTTGGATAGATTAATAGTTACATATGCGAGCTTCAGAATAGCTTCTGAACATGTTGGGTTGTAATTTGGTATACAATAAAAGGCAGCGGGGAACTGAACCGCCTCCCAAAAAAGGTATTTAATATTAAAATCGTCGTTTTCCCATCACAGAAAATAGTGTATTATACAATGGAAAAAATTAGATTTTAGCTCTCGGTAATTTATCTTACCTCGAGCTAAAATCTAATACTTTTTTCCCTTGTATGATACACTATTTTTCTGTGATGGGAAAACGATGATTTTAATATTAAATACCTTTTTTGGGAGGCGGTTCAGTTCCCCGCTGCCTTTTATTGTATACCAAATTACAACCCAACATGTTCAGAAGCTATTCTGAAGCTCGCATATGTAACTATTAATCTATCCAAATTTCAACAGTTTTCCACCACTGTCAGGTATTCATTTGAAAAATATTAATAACTCTTTTAATAAGAGATTGAATAAATTATAAATTTCTTTAAATGTATGTATATATCACTCTGATTATCTTAGCATTACATGTTTGCAATATACCTGTATAATGTTTGTCTATCTATAATTAATTTTGTTTTATAATTAGTGTAATAATTCACAATATATGTACGTATAAATAAAAAAAGTAGCTGGAATTACAGTAACACATTAAAGTGGATGATAAAGACACGCGTATACAGCTGTTAATGTACTCATACTTCAGCGGCTTTGAATATGTAGAGGTACATGACTATTCTTCTCGAACTAGTGATAATTTCTATTGGGCTTTCAATAAATCAAAAAGTTTGTGTTAGACTTGAATATATATGTTACACTGACGATCATAACATTACGTGTGTACAAATTAATGCTTAGCATCCACCTCATTGTCTAGCTATAGAGCAAATTAAATTACTGAATGATATAAAATACGCGACCATGTTTCACCATCAGATGTAAATAATTACTCTGTATATTCCCGATAAATTCAAATTCACACATGTGCAATTAGAAATATTTATCTTTCTCTACTCAAAATTTGTGTTATTCATTGTGTATTCCAATACTGAATAATATTTATTGTATAGTTTATAACACTATCTTATATTATAATACATACTACTTTTATGAAGAAAATACTATCAAATGCTCCTCCAATTTCTTAACAACCATACTAATTTAACTGATCCTGCATCATCAATATTAAGAAAGGTTTATAATGTACTGTTATGGTAAATGAGATGTACATCTAGTGTTTAATAAAACATAATTTTTGTGAAACGATGTGTTTTCATTTAATTAAATTATTTAATATTTAACATTAATATAACTTTCGTAGTTTTTCATATGGATCTCCGTATATTTAACTAAAATACTCTTGTTTTACGAAATATTTTTAGGTATTTTTACATCATTAGCATTTAATTTGCTGGAATATTTTAATGATGTATCAAAGCTTATTAAAATGTCAATCATTGTTTTTATCATAATAATAAAACTAATGGAGAATGTATATGCATGCAAAATAATGCAACTATCTACAAAATAACGAATTATTTTAACCTTCTTATTATTTTTTATTTTAAAACTAAAATCATAGATAATATATACGAATTTTATATAAAGACAGATCTATCTGTACAGGTAGAAAGACGAAATTCCCGGACTCGCAACCCTCATTGGATGCAGGTATGCTACCGAAAAAAATTAAGTGCATTCCTTAAAACACAGCCCGACCATGGGGACGGAATGCGCCCGCCGCTAATTGCCTCTGGCCGCATACGTATATATGTATATATATGTATGCGCGGGGAAAAAAAGGTCTTTCTCTTTATGCATCACTCCATTTGCGTGGGAATCTGACGCAGATGTGTATCTATATATACGTAGATCGGCATCTTTAATTTCATTATCTTCGACCAGTCAACATCGTTTTTAGTGCTTGTTTGTGTTTTACTACAAGGTATTTAGAAAGCCTAATTTATATAATATTAACTTGCAATATTTTACATTAGTTTTAAAATTTTATAGGACTTTTTAAAAATTGTTTTTTTCTCAATTATAATGTTATTTTTTAAATAATTTAATGGTATATATTTTATTAATATTTTATTAATATTTTATTTTTATATACAATTAATCCAGGGTGCTTCAAAGTATTTTATACGCATTTAGTAGCTTCTTTATATTGTTTTTCTTTCTTTTTTTAATTTTTATAAGGTTTTAAAGGGTTTTATCAATAAATTTTCAATAATACAAGTATTTTTTAGTTAAATATACGCTGATCATAGTTTTTCTACTACTCTAAAATTTTATAGGACTTTTTAAAAATTGTTTTTATCAATTATAAGGCTGTTTTTAATAATTTAATGGTGTATATTTTATTAATATTTTATTGAATATTATTTTTATATACAATTATCCAGGGTGCTTCAAAGTATTTTATTTGTATTTAGTAGCTTCTTTATATTGTTTTTTTTTCCTTTTTTTTTTAAATTTTTAGGTGCGTAAATTTATATTATTAAATTGATTATTTTATAAAGTTTTAAAGGGTTTTATCAATAAATTTTCAATAATACAAGTATTTTTTAGTTAAATATACGCTGATCATAGTTTTTCTACTACTCTAAAATTTTATAGGACTTTTAAAAATTGTTTTTTCTCAATTATAAGGTTATTTTTAATAATTTAATGGTGTAAATTTTATTGAATATTATTTTTATATACAATTAATCCATGGGTGCTTCAAAGTATTTTTTGCATTTAGTGCTTTCTTTAAATTGTTTTTTAATGTTTAAGTGTGTAAATTTATATAATTAAGTTGATTATTTCATACGGTTCTTTAAAGGTTTTTCTCAATAATTTAAATAAATTCTGAACAATAAGAGTATTTTTAGTTAAATATACGGGTATCAGTCAAAGTTTATGTATTAAAATATTATTTTTATATATGTAGGTCTATAATTAGTATTTTATAGCAATTCATATACGAGGAGCTTTTCAAATAAATTAGCAATTTAGATATATTAAAAATTAGGTTTCAATAGCTTTTTATTCTTTTAAATTTATTATATTAATTATTTTTAATTTGTTTTTCATAGAATGAATTGCATCATATGTGGCAACTCCTTCAGCCGGCGGGATAGTTTGAAGCGGCATGTGAATACCCTCCACCGCAATTTTGTTTGCTGTATTTGTAGGGAGGGTGTGGATACATGTGAGCATGTTGCCGGACCGCCTAAGAAGAGGGTTAAAGTAGATGTTGCACCACCCGCAAGTTCTAATGGACCTGTGGATGCTTTCTAAAGATAGATCATTAGTTTATATTAAATGTATGAAGAAAAAACTTTACTACATATTGAAAGCCTGGTGTCCGTTTAGGCTTAGTCATGAGTCTATCTAATCATATAATCTTGTAACAAAATTTCTGGTGATATAAGCAGTGTATAAACTTCAATCTTCATTTAATGTAGTGCATATATAAATTTTGTATTCATTTAATGTGAGACTTCTGCTAAATTTTTTATTAAGAGTGTAGAGTGATATTAATATTCATGAATTTGATGTATCAACTTTTTGAATGGTTGGTTGAGCTGAAAATCATAATTTTTTAGTGTCTCTGAGGTGGTTTTATGAAGCATCTAAATTTCAGATTAAAAGCTAATCGCGAGGCTTATTTCTTGTAATGATAGTACAAAAACATGAACTGTAAAAGATAGCATATATTTTATCCGTTGTGAGACTTAGTATGTTTTCTTTCTCGCCCTTTTTTAAATATTATAAGAAAGTTAACTAAATCAATTTAAGAATTTATGTTATTCAAAAATTGAGATTAAACAAGGGAATCTGTTGTAAATGGGGAAATTAATAGTATTTTTTGCCCTTAAATATTGATAAATAGTGGGCTATCTGTTGTAAATGGAAATAAATAATAATTTTTGTCTTAAATAGTAGGCTTACCAAACATGATTTTTCAAATGTTTTAAGTGCTACTATTTCTTAGTCGATCGAATGCTGCTTTTACTCTACAAATATATACAAAAAGAATGGTTTCACCTATCCGGCTATATAAACAAACAAAATATGCGTATTTGGTCTTCGGAGAATCCTCATGAGTTTATTCAATCGCCTCTCCATCCGCAGAAAATTGGTGTTTGGCTAGCGGTTTCTAGAAGGTGTATATTTGGACCTGTGTTTTTTGAAGGATCGATAAATGCTGAGAGATATCGTAATAATTTACTTGAACCGTTTTTACAAAATCTTCATGATGACGAACTTTTACATGGGTATTTCCAACAGGACAATGCAACAGCTCACAAAACATGGGAAAGTATGGCTCGAATTCGGTTAGAACGTTAATGCTGTCTTTATATTAGTTTTTTTTTTTTTTTTTTTTTTTTGTTTCGTTCTTTTATGATGTATAAACATTGTTATTTTTTAAATGTATAGGAAGTGGTATTTGCTATGTGTACAATGTGTTTCAAAATTAGTTTTTATTAGGCATAAACTATGTTTTTGTGTAAAAACCTCTAAATTTCATATTAAAAGCCGCTCGTCAATCATATTTCTTCTAATGATAGTACAACTCACGAACTGTAAAAGATAGACTCATTTTATGAATTTATGTTAATTCAAATTGATATTAAGCAGGGGTATCTGTAGATGGAAAATTAATAATAATTTTTTGTCTTAAATATTGATATATAGTGGGCTTACCAAACATGATTTTTCAAATGTTTTAAGTGTATTGCATGGATTTTTATGTAATTTCAAAGGAAATGTAATACATTCGCTGCTGTACAAACATAAACTGTAAAAGAGAGATAGAAGCATTTTTAGAACAAGTATATATTTAATATTTTTGTAAATCTTTTGGTTAGAACGTTAATGCTGTCTTTATGTTAGTTTTTTGTTTGGTTCTTTTATGATATATAAAAATTGTTATTTTTTAAAATGTACAGGAAGTGGTATTTGCTATGTGGACAATGTGTTTCAAAATTAGTTTTATTAGTGATAAACTATGTATTTTGCATAAAAACCACTAAATTTCATATTAAAAGCTGTACCTCAAGCATATTTCTTCTAATGATAGTACTAAACATGAAGTGTAAAAAGATAGTACATATTTTATCTGTTGTGGGACTTAGTATGTTTTCTTTTTCAACCTTTTTTTAAATATTATAAGAAAGTTAACTAAATCAATTTAAGAATTTATGTTATTTAAAATTGAGATTAAACTGGGGTATCTCTAAAATGGAAATATTTAATGTTATGTCTATTTTCATATGTATAGTGTTTTGTCAAAAAAGTTTTGATTGCTGAAAAAAAAGTGGGTAATAAAAATTTTTGATAGACCATGTATCTCACCTCTATCGTTTTACTGCATTGTTATATTGCACTATATGGGTCATCTCGAGAACATTCCTTGCCTTTGCATTTGATTGTTTTGTTTAAATTTTGATATTTGTGAAATTGAAAGTATGGTTGAGGTTTGTTTGATGTGTGTAGTTGTTTTATTTTTAATAAATTGTTTTCTTAAAAATATGGGCTCATTATTTTACTTTTCTAAAAGTCTTACTTTTGAAATGTCCTGTATATTCATGTTTGGTTGCTATGTTATCCAGTACCATACTATATATTTATTTTATGATTTTGACAAAGTATGCCGATCTTAGATGTAAATCCGCGGTGGTGGCGTTTGAAAGTATGTTGTGTTGGGGATTGACCTAGATGTATCTTCTTAAGTTGGTCTGGTGTTGTGGCGTTTGAAACTATGTTGGGTGGTTGTGGTGGTGGTTGTTGTTGTGATGCGTGATATGGAGTTGGGTATTTTCTAGAAGTTGAGTTTATATTTTGATCGATCATATTGATAGTCGGCCATTTCGCCTGACGTCACCTTAGTTTATTAGATTTTTGGCGGCCATCTTGGATTCGCTATCTTACTTTTCTAAAAATCCCTACCTTTGAAATGTTCTGTATATTAATATTTGGTTGCTATGTTATCCAGATGGATGGATGGATGGATGGATGGGTGGATTGATGGATGGATGGATGGTTGGATGGATGGATGGATGGATGGATGTATGGATGGATGGATTGATTGTTGGATGGATGGATGGATGGATGTATGGATGTATGGATGTATGGATGGATGGATGGATGGATGGATGTATGGATGGATGGATGGATGGATTGATTGTTGGATGGATGGATGGATGGATGGATGTATGGATGGATGGATGGATGGATGGATTGATGGATGGTTGGATGGCTTTTTGAGAAAAGAGGGATTTGATAGTGGTTTGAATGTGTGGTTTTAATATAGGGGTTTCAGAACCGCTTCATGACGTGAGCTGATTCTAGCGATGGTTTTGAAATGATGTTTCATAGGAGTTTGAGTGCATGGTTTTGATAGATTGGATGCCTGACGACACCTTAGTTTATTAGATTTTTGGCGGCCATCTTGGATTCGACATCTTGCTTTTCTAAAAATCCCTACCTTTGAAACGTCCTGTATATTCATACTTGGTTGCTATCTCGTCCAGATGGATGGATGGATTAATGGATGGTTGGATGGATGGATGGTTGGATGGATGGTTGGATGGATGTATGGATGGATGGATTGATGGATGGATGGATGGATGGATGGATGGATGTATGGATGGTTGGATGGATGGATGGTTGGATGGATGGTTGGATGGATGTATGGATGGATGGATTGATGGATGGATGGATGGATGGATGGATGTATGGATGGATGGATGGATGGATGGATGGATTGATGGATGGATGTATGGATGGATGGATGGATGGATGGATGGATTGATGGATGGTTGGATGGCTTTTTGAGAAAAGAGGGATTTGATAGTGGTTTGAATGTGTGGTTTTAATATAGGGGTTTCAGAACCGCTTCATGACGTGAGCTGATTCTAGCGATGGTTTTGAAATGATGTTTCATAGGAGTTTGAGTGCATGGTTTTGATAGATTGGATGCCTGACGACACCTTAGTTTATTAGATTTTTGGCGGCCATCTTGGATTCGCCATCTTGCTTTTCTAAAAATCCCTACCTTTGAAATGTCCTGTATATTTATACTTGGTTGCTATCTCGTCCAGATGGATGGATGGATTAATGGACTTGAAAGTATTGTTTTGAGGATGGATGGTTGGATGGATGGATGGATGGATGTATGGATGGATGGATGGATAGATGGATTGATGGTTGGATGGATGGATTGATGGATGTATGGATGGATGGATGGATTGATGGATGGTTGGATGGCTTTTTGAGAAAAGAGGGATTTGATAGTGGTTTGAATGTGTGGTTTTAATATAGGGGTTTCAGAACTGCTTCATGACCCGGTTGTGAGCTGATTCTAGCGATGGTTTTGAGATGATGTTTCATAGGAGTTTGAGTGCATGGTTTTGATAGATTGGATGCCTGACGTCACCTTAGTTTATTAGATTTTTGGCGGCCATCTTGCTATTCTATCCTACCTTTGAAACGTCCTGTATATTCATACTTGGTTGCTATCTCGTCCAGTAGCATACTGTATATTTATTTTATAATTTTGAAATGGTATGCCGATCTTAGATATAAAGTTTATATTTTTATCGACCATCTTGAGGGTATGAAACTTGGTTATATTGTTAATTAATAATAATAAACACATTGTTTGTTTTATTTTATTTTATAAGTAAGATATGCATTTCAAGCGTGCGGCTATCACAGAAGCATACTGTATATTTATTTTATAATTTTGAAATGGTATGCCGATCTTAGATATAAAGTTTATATTTTTATCGACCATCTTGAGGGTATGAAACTTGGTCATATTGTTAATTAATAATAATAAATACATTGTTTGTTTTATTTTATTTTATAAGTAAGATATACATTTCAAGCATGCGGCTATCACAGAAGCAGACAGCCGTTGCGGTTTCCGCTGGAAACATGTTTAGACCTGTTTAAAGTACATTGAGAAGCGCGATAGCAAGCCTGGTAATTTATTCAGGAATTCTCTAGAAACAAAGACCATCTTGATGGTCCGCCATTTTGTCTGACGTCACCTTAGTTTGGATAGCGACCGTGAGAGGATGCTGCATTATGGTAATCATGAGAGATGCCATTTCTTGGTTAGTGGCTGTGAGAGGGCGTCACATTGGGTTGGTAATGATGAAATCTGCCATTCCTTAGTTTGGTTAGTGGCCGTCAGAGGGCGCCACATTGGGTTGGTAATGATGAAATCCGCAATTTTTAGTTGGGTTGGTAATGATGAAATCTGCAATTTTTAGTTGGGTTGGTAATGATGAAATCTGCAATTTTTAGTTGGGTTGGTAATGATGAAATCTGCAATTTTTAGTTGGGTTGGAGGCCGCGAGGGGGCGCCACATCACATGGGTTGGTAATGATGAAATCTGCAATTTTAGTTGGGTTGGTAATGATGAAATCTGTAATTTTTAGTTGGGTTGGCGACCGCGAGGGGGCGCCACATCAGTTGGGTTGGCAGAGGGCGCCACTAGGGCGAGGGGGGTGAGGGGGAGCTGGGTGAGAGGGGGAGGAGGTGTCCCAGAATCGGCATAAGTCCCCTACTGCGGAGCCTATAATAACACCCCTAAAGTCCTTAAATTCTGATCAAAACTACTTGCTCAAAACAATATACAGGAAAGATAGACTTTATCCTACCATATACAGTGCGTTCATGATGAAAGGAACAAATTCGTTTAAAATTCAAGTAATTATTTTCCAGAAAAACGCTCGGACAGGTCGATTAGTATTTTTAGTTGTGAATTTTTTGACATAAGAAAATTATATACAGGGTGTCTAAAGAAGAATATATACAGCAATTATTGTTTTTTTTAATGGAACATACTGTATATTATGCCATATTTGAATTGTATAGTAAATTCTCAACACTTTTTGTGTAACATACCATATCCCCAAAATCAGCGGTTTTCGGAATAATGACGTTTGAAATGTGATAAATTAAAGAAAATATGTACATGAAAATCGATTAATTTGAAGAAGATTTATTTTGTTGAAGATAAAATTTGCAATACCAGGTTGTTTTTGTCGGCTTTTAAAAAAATGTTCAAGGTGTCCTTGTTCAATTTAAACATTTTATTTCATTACCTATGTGTATTTTAATTTATAACAAAACTCATTATTCCGAAAACCGCTGATTTTGGGGATATGGTATGTTACACAAAAATGTGTTTAATGTGTTTAGAATTTACCCTACAATTCAAAAATGGCATAATATACAGGATGTTCCATTTAAAAAAAAAACTAGTGATTGTTGCATATGTTCTTCTTTAGACACCCTGTGTATAATTTTCTTATGTCTAAGAATTCTAAACTAATAATACTAATCGACCTGTCCGAGCGTTTTTCTGCTAAATTTTAAACGAATTTGTTCCTTTCATTATGAACGCACTGTATACTGTTATATTCCGCAGACATTCTGAACATCAAATCTTAATATATGTATACTAACATCATGTACTTTTCTTCATAAACATCCTGAAATAAGAGAAGCTATAAATCATAAATACCTTACAAGAAACAGGATAATAGGATGCCTGCAAACAACAACAAGTAATACATTTTACCAAAGATCCTTATGTTACTTAGGATCGAAACTATACAACAAGATTTTACCTGAAATAAAAATTATTAAAAGAATAAAAACATACGTAATGCTCATAAGAAACTTTTTTTATTAACTTAGAGGCGTCAACGGGGATGTTTTAAGACATAATGTTGTTTAGAAAAGTATCACATCTGGTGATAACAAACATTTCGCAAGTGAATAAACGTTCAATTCCGCATGTATGAGACACAAGTTGTTTCTTAATGAAATCTTTAAAATAGGTTTCTTTTTATAAAGTAGGTCTACCATAATTTTAGGTTACTAATTATAGTTAGTTAGGTTTAGTAACGTATACTTGTGTACGCGAAATATGTAATTCATATTAGGTCTTTTCTTAGACCTTATAATGTAATTGCACATACAGGTGGCCAACACCTAGGTACATATGTATTTTTCTTTAAATAAATAAATAAATAAATGGAATTGTTCCATAAATTTCTCATGATCATTTGTTCCTCACATAATAAGGTACCAGTCAGATGTTTCGCGAATTTTGTAACACAGCGTATATTATCGATATTGTAGTTGTATTGAAAGATTAGTGAAGTTAAATTGTAATTGAATGTCGAGAAGGCTAATTTAAACAAATTAAACACCAACTATCATAGAGATGAATCAAAAGGAGATGATTTGTGTTTGCTGGGCAACCGAGGTAATACGACAACAGAATTTTTCCCAGCTGCCTGTTCGTGGATATTTGTTCTATGTTGTTTCCAAATCTCTCAAAAGAAAGACCAAAATCGAGCGAGGCAAGTAAAAGCACAGATTTTTCATCCAGGTTTTCGAATATCGAAATTTTATCATGGGTTGCATATTGTTTTATTTATTCTTAATATTTTTTCTCAAAATTGATAAAAATACATAGCATAGGTACCCATCAGTTAGGATACTCTAGATGTTTATTGTGGGGTATTCACCCATGTGTTATTATTATAATGAATTGCATAAAAAAAAATTATAAATGTTTTTATAATACATACTACATTTTAATAGTTATGGAATATCCCGGTACATAAATTTATATAATTCTTATTTTTTTTTAAATTTAATATAATCTCTTTGCGAGATATATAATAAACATAAAAGTATTTTTACTTACAAGATACTGCATGATGGGATAATAATTAAAAAAATAAAATAAAACTAGTCCTAATGGGCACTGACAAAATTTTTATTAAACTGTACAATAACCAATTGACGTATCTAATATTTATATAAAACACATGCCACCTGGGGATTTATTCATTGATGTTGGGTACCCCACCTCGACACCCTGTGCGCCCCTCTGAATTTTGTACCTTCAATCACATGCAAGGTACATATATTACAGTCAAACATGTAGGAATAATACTCTCTTTAACCTCCCACTATAAACGCGTATGTTTTTAGTGTAAGTCTCTCTTAACCGAATTTCATCATTGTTTCTTCTTCGGCGACCTTCGAGACACTTTTTTTTTTACAATTTGCCCGTCTTTGAAGCATCAACGAAATGTCATCGAATGTAATTTGTCCTGTTTATAAATGTTTATATCCGTATACAAATAATATAATCGTCAAAGTGTACGTATGACATTACCATGAACAATTCGAATGTTTGTAGGTACGTTTACAATACGCAAACTACTCTTACAGGCATATGCATATTTATGTGTGTTTAATACATAAAAATTTAACCAATTTAAGTACCGAAGAAGTGACGTGACATTGGCTTCGAATTGATTATGTGGTAATAGGAGTGTAAAAGACATATTTAATAAGTGTGATTTGGTCTTTCTCGAATGTTAAATTTAAAGGCTATGTTAAAGAGATGTTTTAGCACTTCTTTTTGTTGAAATTGATTAATGTAAGTGCATTACCTCTAACCTCTTGTTCACGAAGCATTATTACGTCAGTAAGAATGAATCAGTAAAATAAATAAACTCCCCTTTGATTGAAACAGCCAAATTTAAAAATTTAGCTTAAAATAATCAGTTCTGCAATTGATTTACTGGTCGTCCATTTCATGTAAACACTGATAAATAATAATACTATTAATAATAATAATACACGTTTATTATCAATTACTCTAAATTTACATATTCTTGATTACATATTACAAATTAAATTTAAAAATAGACGTATACGGAACTAATATTATATATGCATTGTCAGCATTTATCTGTTAATGTAATAATGCAATAATCCACTAAATTGAAACATGTACGTGCAACAGTATTAGGTTTCTGTTATCTAGTTATATAACCTACGACAGTAATAATTAGGTGGCGGATGTCCCAGGTTTAAACTACGACGGAGTTACAATGGAGCAAAGAAATAATGTAAACAACACACATTTACTGAATAGCATTATTCATATGGTGAACTGCAACATCTGTTGTTTACTTGAAAAGTTATTGAAAGAGACAACAAAAAATGCCCATCAAAAAAGGAATTTATGTGTTAAATCCTTTCTTCATTGGCGTAGGTAGAAGCGCGAGGGGTTTCTAACATTTATTATATTTACCTTTTCTTTCCCAAGAGAAATAAAGTTACATATATGTATATACCTATTCATACTTACGTTAGTTTCGTTTTTTCATTGTTTTGACTGTTAATTACGTACTTCGTAATTTATGTAATAGTTCCTGTTTAATCCCGTTTCATTGAATTGACTTCTCCCAATTATCTACACATAAGTGTGCACTGGATTTCGTTTAGTTTCAATAACATACATGTGCATTTTTAGTTGTCATTTATTTAGATCTAGAACATTATTTATGTTACTTTTGCAGATATGATATGGAAGAACGTCGAGAAATACATCGTGAAACAATGGCGAATTGGATTGAGGGTCATACTGATTGAATGTCCATTGTCAGTGGTTCCGATATTTATTGCAAAGTCTGTAAAATATCGTAAAAAAAGGCACGTACAACATCACTTGACATCGCTAAAACATACAAGGAAATTGGACCCGTTGAAAGCTGACAATTATAACGAAGAACTCTGTGAAGTTTTAATGGCGGCTAATATCCCATTAAATAAACTTGACAATCCCACTTTCAAAACATTTCTTCAAAAATATACTGGTCGAAATGTTCCTGATGAATCCATCTTACGCAAATATTGTGTTTCTAAGTGCTTCACGAAATTAGTAGAATACATTAGAAGACATCTTTCATATCAGTACCTATGGATAAGTGCCAAGGAACTAACACAAATCCCAAATTTAAAAAATCAGTTGTTATTCCTTCAGTAAACTTTGGAAATTTGCCTAAACTAATCACATATTTTGAAAATCGAAATCTCAAATTAAAAGACGGATTAACCACATTAGATGTGGCTATTAATAATTTCAAAAGTATTCCAAGTGACTTCGGATGTGGCCTTCGGCAAAAGTTAGACGCAGTTTTTAATAGAAATCCAGATTTAATAACATTCCGGCAATTGTGTATGGGGACAATGACACAAAATCTAACTGCTAAATACGCTGAAATAAAGAATATTTCCAGTATGCACCTATAACCGGTTGCGATGTAGAAAGGACGTTTTCTATCTACAAGGATGTACTTAATTCAAAGAGAACAAGTCTTACAGAAGAGAACCTTGGGAACATATTGCTAGTAAATATTAATACTCCTTTACTGAACAAATAATAAAGTATTTTGTATTTTATAGATCACCACTCACTTGTTATCCAATTATATAAATAAAATTAAAACCTCTTTAAAAATACAACATTTCAATAGTGCGCCTATGGGCGATGAATCATCAACCGCTCATGTCCGCCCCCTAGTAATAATACATCTACAATGTCAGCACATGTCTGTTACGCAGCAACCCACTAAATTGAAATATTTATATTGTGCAAAAACAAGTGCATGAACACACATCAATAAAAACACCAACTATGCAATATTAGTACGAGCAAGAAATTTATTTACGATAATACGGGGAACATAGGAATTTGCGTGCTAAAAGTTTTACCCCATATTAACTTTTGTTACTGTATAAACAATAAAAATAAATGTAATTTTACTCAATGTGGGATAATTTATTGAATTAGTGATCATAAAAATAATTTAAAGAAATTGTTCAAAATGTTTGAACAATATATAACACATGTATTTTCTTTTACGAATCAGTTAAGTATATTTACTCAAACTTAGGTATTATAAAAATTGAATATAATCCGTCTTTATTTCGTGTTGGAATTTACTAGAGTTGACCAGTGATACCTTCCATATAGCTGGTCTTACGACCCGACAAAACTTTTTGCCGCGAGTATACATATTGGACTACTACTAACCTATAATATTATGTTGCTTAACACTAATTAAATTGAACGTATTCAACATTAACTTTATAGGAGTGTCTCTGTTACATTTTAATATTATTTTCGTAGCATGATTCTGAATTTTTGAGTCTGCTGTACTTCATTTTGATTCAAATTGCAACGTAGGGTCGAAAAGAACCTTAAATGAGGTACTATTTGCGATTTGTACAGTAGTAACATTATTTTTATAGAAAAACCCCACGAAGTTCTACGTAAGAAGTGAACCTTTTTTAAACAATTTATTCACCACGTATTGCGTATGTGACTTAAAATTTAAATTCTCATCAATTATAACCCAAAATATTTATTTCTCTTACCTTATCCAGTTCATAATCATTTATCTTAATTTTAACATTACTTACATCTAATCTACTTAATTTATAATTCCTACCTACAATCATGTACTACTTTGATTTACTAGCAGCATTAATACATAATTTGTTATTAAAAAGCTACCTGAATATAACGATGATAAACCTTCATTAATTTCAGTAACCGTTTAATCTAAATTGTCTCCACAAACATAATATTATGGTGTCATCTGCGAACATACAAATATTACAATATGTCACATTTATAACTAAGTCATTTACGTACAAATTAAATAGTAGTGGACTCAGTACCGTTCCTTGAGGAACACCAAAGTTAATTTTTACTGCATCTGATGTACAGGCATTCTAATTTACTTTTTGTAGTCTATCTGTCATATATGATTTTAGCCAATGTCCAACATTGTCCTTAATTCCTAAAACCTATAGGTTACTAATTAATAAGTTCCTATCAATAGTCTCAAAAGCTCTGCGCAAATCTATAAATTCTCCCACCACAAAACTCGCGCCATCTATAGTTTTTAACCACTCATCACAAATGTCCATTATACAGTTTCACAAGAATGATTCTTTCAAAAACCCGATTAATTAGAAGTTATGATGTTGTTTTTACAGTACTGTTCACTTTCTCTACAAGAACCACGTAGGAAATCTTCCATTCTTCTGGAAATACACCTGATATCAAGGAAGTTTTTATCACGTCCAATAATCTATTAGCGGCAACCATGCACACATTCTGCAAAATTCTGCACGTAATGCCGTAACGTAAAATAACATATGAAAAAAATAAAAACTAATTTATTGTAGTTGCTTTTAACAAAATTAATAACAAAAAAAAAATTCAATAAGATTCAGAAATTGAGGAATTACGAAAACTACTCAAAAACAAACCGGAAAACATTAATTGTCACATCTACAGCTATTGTCGGCATTGTCCACTTCGTCAGCATTTGTTTTCCTTTTTTGAATTGCTTTGTCCTTCAAGCAAAGATTTTACAATTCTAGGTTGGCCGTATTGGAGGTGTCATATAAAGGCTACAAAGATAAGCATTTAGGTAATCGATTTTGTTGTTGTTGATAATCGAAATTCATCTCCATGGATCACTGAAGCTATATATCTCCCGAAAATACGTGTTCAAGGTCTTTATCTATCTTGATCATATTCCCTTTTTTTAATTTGAATTTGTGATTTCGAAAGGTAATTTTTAATTGCTTAATTCTTCAATAGTAAAGTAGGGTACTAGCACCAGTGAATGAACAGTTAAGGATTTTGTTGAGTATAAATCAATGGTGTTGCCATCTAAAGACCTCTTTTTATTTGTTTTTTTTTCTGCATATACCATCCTACATATAGCACCAGCACCTTATACAGGGTGTCCCACCGGGAACCAAATCGATCTATATATGGAAAACCACACATAGGAAAATTTGTAAAATTTGGGGGCATGCGAAAGTCGATGGGGGCAACTCGGCTAAAATATTTTCAAGATGGCGGCACTTCCGGTTATACAGGAAGTAGATGTCAACTTTCTTATTTCAAATGTAACACCCTGTGTATTATTGCATTTTTGGAATCTACACAAGATTCTAGGCTAATTTTATGTATCACGTCCTATACCTAAGTCTAACTGTTTTTGACTTATTTAATTTTTTACGTGAAAAATGACGTTTGCAGCATCTAAAATAATTAATATTTTTTCCCATAAGGAAGCCCTTATTATTCAATTTGGACTAGAGTCCTTGTTGAGAAAGACCTACTGAAATAGTTTTTTTATAATATTTTGAAAACTTTTAATACAGGGTGTTTAAAAAATATGATTAAAAATGAAATTGAAAAAAATGCCAAAAATCAATTTTTTCAAATGGAAACCCCCAATTTTTATAATTTTATTTAATTTAGCATTAAAAAATAGTGTAAGTTTGTGTAAGGTTATCTATGCAAAAAATTTTTAGTTTTCGAAATATTGCCAATTTAATATTTCTATTCGGAAATTTTGCTGCGTGAATTTTAAATTCAGTTTCTCTTAGTTGGCTTTGGCGGCATTGACAATCAAATGCTAAAGAAATGTATGACGCTGTCATTATTTGAGAAGTATTATTAATTATTATACCAGGGCGCTTAAATTACACAAACGAAGATTATTTAAACCTAATTATTATTTATGGAGAATGTAACAAAGTTATATCAAGAACATGTGACACATTTTCTATTCGATATCCGCAAAAACAGAAGCCATCACAATGTACCGTTAAACAAATTATAGAAAATTTCAAGAACTTTGGATCCGTCAAAGCAATGGTGCAAAGAAATAAACCTCTCGTTAATAATGAAAATATCGAAATTGCTATTTTGGGATATTTCGTCGCTAATCCAACAATGTCTGTAAGACAAGCTGCATTGGAGTCAGGATTATCAAAATCAACAGTTCACAGAATATTATTATTGTTTGATTTAAAGAGAACAGCATAATTATTTTTTCAATAAATGTTCAAACTGACGTCCTTGAACTTCCAGACACTTTTGGCATCTAAGCAACAATTGTTCATGAGTCGCTTTCCTTATTGACTCGGGTGTTAAACTTGCAAATTCATGCCTCACGCGCTGCATACAATCTTCCATGGTTGTTATGGGAGTGTTATACACTCGATTTTTGATTGTACCCCAAATAAAAAAATCGAGCACTGCAAGATCTGGGGAGCGGGCTGGCCAAAGGAAAGGACCGTTGTTGGCTATCCATCGATCAACAAAAGCATTTTGCAAAAAATTGTCAATGAGGTAGCTGCCATGTGGAGGTGCGCCATCATGTTGGTAAAAGAGGTTTCTACGAACGGCGAGCGGCAAATTGTCCAAATAGTCGGTTTCTAAATTCTGTAAAATGTTCAAGTAGCCCTCACCTGTAAGTTAATAAGCACATTTTTACCTAGAAATATTCTAAAATTTCTAACTTACCATTTAAATTTTCTTGATAAAAGTGTAGTGCCACGACGCCATCGTTTCTTATCGCACAATAAACATTAAATTGCCAGGAATCTTGAAAATTCTGCTCTCTAAACACGTGTATATTCGAATCACTCCAATAATGGGAATTATGTCGATTAAATGCACCGTTTTTTGTAAATTTCGCTTCGTCTGTCCAAATGATATTGTCCAAAAAAAAATTGTTTCCTTGCGCCCAAGTTGTAATAAACTCACAGAACGCCACTCGTCTTGGAAAATCAGTTTCTTTTAGATGGTGGACTATGGAAAATGCATATGGACGAAATTTATGTTTGCGTAATATTCTGTGAACTGTTGATTTTGATAATCCTGACTCCAATGCAGCTTGTCTTACAGACATTGTTGGATTAGCGACGAAATATCCCAAAATAGCAATTTCGATATTTTCATTATTAACGAGAGGTTTATTTCTTTGCACCATTGCTTTGACGGATCCAAAGTTCTTGAAATTTTCTATAATTTGTTTAACGGTACATTGTGATGGCTTCTGTTTTTGCGGATATCGAATAGAAAATGTGTCACATGTTCTTGATATAACTTTGTTAAATTCTCCATAAATAATAATTAGGTTTAAATAATCTTCGTTTGTGTAATTTAAGCGCCCTGGCATAATAATTAATAATACTTCTCAAATAATGACAGCGTCATACATTTCTTTAGCATTTGATTGTCAATGCCGCCAAAGCCAACTAAGAGAAACTGAATTTAAAATTCACGCAGCAAAATTTCCGAATAGAAATATTAAATTGGCAATATTTCGAAAACTAAAAATTTTTTGCATAGATAACCTTACACAAACTTACACTATTTTTTAATGCTAAATTAAATAAAATTATAAAAATTGGGGGTTTCCATTTGAAAAAATTGATTTTTGGCATTTTTTTCAATTTCATTTTTAATCATATTTTTTAAACACCCTGTACTAAAAGTTTTCAAAATATTATAAAAAAACTATTTCAGTAGGTCTTTCTCAACAAGGACTCTAGTCCAAATTGAATAATAAGGGCTTCCTTATGGGAAAAAATATTAATTATTTTAGATGCTGCAAACGTCATTTTTCACGTAAAAAATTAAATAAGTCAAAAACAGTTAGACTTAGGTATAGGACGTGATACATAAAATTAGCCTAGAATCTTGTGTAGATTCCAAAAATGCAATAATACATAGGGTGTTCCATTTGAAATAAGAAAGTTGACATCTACTTCCTGTATAACCGGAAGTGCCGCCATCTTGAAAATATTTTAGCCGAGTTGCCCCCATCGACTTTCGCATGCCCCCAAATTTTAAAAATTTTCCTATGTGTGGTTTTCCATATATAGATCGATTTGGTTCCCGGTGGGACAGCCTGTATAATATTCCCGGTTTTGTATGTGGAAATATAGAAAAAGGCAAATATGTCATTTATTTCAAAAAACACCAGTAAATGAACACATAATGCCAGTTAATGAAAAACCAGGGTCCAGTAAATGAACTAGTAAATACTGTAGTGCTTAGTAACTATTTTGTAATAAAAAAATAAGAAAACAAAAAATACGCTATAATACTAGCTATCTAAAAATAAGTTTGTTATATATTTGACATGTATTTGCGCAATTCACGGCATTCATAACAATTACGCCTAATAAGTTTAGGAGGTTCAATTAATTCCATAACGGAAGTCTTTTTATACCATATTTGGTCAACAGGATTGGGCCATTTGAAAAAGCTGCGATCAGTAGGAACCATAGCCTGAACTTCGTACTCGTCGTTATCTATAGTTTGTATAATTCCCGGAAAAAATTTCTGCTGATATTTTACTACAACATATGAACCAACGGAAAAAGGATCGTTTTCAAATTCTTTGATTCTAGAATCATTACGTTTCTGCAGAGTTGGTTCCTGTAGTTTCACATTTTTCTTTTTTGTCGCTGGCTTTTTGCCTACTTCTTGATTTTTAGCTTTTTCTTGTTTCTTCTGCTGCCGATTCAATTTTCTTTGCAGTTTTTCATCATTCTTTGCTCTTTTCTCATATTCCATCGCGTCAGAATATTCTTTCCATTTCTTTGAGGTAACAGCAAAAGGCATAGGACTCGCAGACTTTCGCTTGGTAGTCTTTGTTTCAATTTTAGGCCAGTGGAAGTGTTCCAACCATGCGTTTTTAAAAATAACATTGCTGTGCACTATTACTTTGGGGAGATTCAAATCATTGGTCTTACTATTGTCAAAAGCCGCATTGATGATAAAAGACAATATCTCTGCGCAGATTACTTTTGCTACTTCCCTTTCGCTCGACTTAAATTCTTTCGTCTTATTTCTTTCTACTTCACTGATTTCATAACTTCTTTCTACATTTTGAGCGAAGTGCTGTGAGTTTTCCTGTGCTTTTGTGCTGTCTACTTGAGTTGCTTCATAAAGAATACCATCTATTTCAATTGGAAGCTTTGTTAGATCTTCTAAGGGATCAAATTCATTTAAAAATTTTTGTTTTTGTGAATTGCTGCTATCGTTTTCGACACTAATCGTGACATCGTCTTCAGTAGAAGTTTGAATAACATCATATGGAAGAATAATTTCCTCGCTACTACCTTCCTTACAAATTGTCCGCAAAGTAAATAGTGCATTTTCAATTGTTCTTCCTTGCAAGTTGGCACTCTTGAATTCCTTTAACGAATCTGGATCCATGTGGTGTTCAATGACTTTCAGTGCAGTCTGATATTCAGCTTTGTCTATAAACGACTGATTTCTCTCGTTCTGTTCTTGCTGTCTTCTTGTCGAAATACACTGATTGTAGTTTACAGAATCTGCATTAAACGGATACAAACCGCACTTCCTAAAGCCATTTTTAATTATGTCTGGTTTTATAGCTTCATCGTAAGCTCTTTGAAAAATTGGAGCAAAATTGCTTTTCGTTACGGATTTAGTCGTTTTTTGTTTATATTCTAAGATAGCTTTTCTCCAGTGCGATTTAAGTGACTTAAAAACTGATACATCACAGGGCTGTAAAATATATGTTGCGTTTGGCAACAGGCAGTATAATATAATGTTATTTTGAACGCAGAAATTATATAAATCCATATTTATGTGAGATTTGTGACCGTCTAGCAAAAGTATAATTGGAAACTTGGCTTTATTTTCTACAAGCCACGGAAAAAATATATTTGCAATGTATTCGTAAAATGTTGCAGATGTCATCCAACCACTGTCAGAACTACCTATACCCCATTCTTCTGGTATAGTGGTTGCGATGTCTCGAGGTATGCGCTTATAAGGAAGTACTATCATGGGAGGTACAGCTTTTCCAGACGCAGAAAATGTACATAAAACAGTGATACATTCCTTTTCTTGTCCACTTGCAATTTCATAAAAATTGCGATAATTTTTGGGAGCTAAAAGTTTGCCACTTTTTGGGCAGGTGTTAAGTCCAGTTTCGTCAGTATTAAAGATTCTGTCGGGGTTATTCAAAATGTCCGCACAATTTTCTCTTACTAAATGGTCACTTAACTCTCCAAACCAACTTCGAATGGCTTCTTCCGTGACTGCTGCCCTAGCCTTGGATATTACTTCACTGTTTCGTTTGGTAATATTTGGATGCCTTTGTAAATACAGCTTTAACCACTTCCGACCGGGTCTGTTGTTTTGGAACGGATTTTGCCGTTCTATTGAATTTAGCAAGCGTTGAACAGAGTCTCGCACTTCATCCGGATGCATCGGAAAGCCTAGTTTTGCCTTGGATGTTATCCACCTCTCTAATTCCCTTTCTTCGGCTGGAGTCAAAATACTACTGGGGCCCATCCTACGAGCCAAGAGAACCTTGCCTTTCACTTTGTTGAAGATTGTACTTTTTGGAATTCCATATCTTTTGCTTGCTGAAGATATAGTTATTTTGTTTGTTCTTATATCATCTAACGCGTCACTTAGCGCTTTCTCAGAATACTGAAACCTTTTATATTTCTTTGCTTTGTTTTCCATTTCGTTTCTGCGATAAAAAAAATTAAACGAAATAATTAAAGGACGAGATCCGATCAAACATTGCTATTAAATTTGTTAGTTCATATATACGGTCGGTGGATCTATAGTGAATGAACGCTACAGAAACACTCGTTCATTTACTGGACAGGACTAGATTTTCAAATTACCAAGCTCATAACTTTAGTGTGTCTTTAATAAAGACGCATGTTTTAAAAGTGAAAATAATGTAATACACAACCCTACATCAGACCAATGAATGAACAAAATGTTCAATCACTGGTCCACTAGTACGCACCAGTAAATGAACGAGAAGAATTTGCGTTTTACGCATTAAAGCTATTAATTTGAGGTTATGCCGGCAACGAAATTACACAAAATATGAGAGGGCATATCAACAATCACTGGCCGTAAATATTTAAAGACCAATTTGCTTAATAACAGTGTTTCTTACTTACATGAATCGTTACTATTTTCTTCGTCTAGCAACTGCCCACGAAAGAAGAGCACAAACAACGCGTGCCGACGTTCAAACTATGGATTTCTACTACATGATTTTCCACTTAACAATGCAACACGGGTTGCAGATCTCGATGCACATTTTAAAGAGTGGAACAATTGCAGAGAATCATTATAAATCGGAAATCAGTTCAAGATTGTTCATTCACTGGTGCTGTTCATTCACTGGTGCTAGTACCTAAATCTGATTGGCGAAAATTTATAACGTGCGTGTTTTATCAACGTATCGCATTCTTTTGGTAATTCTACAACTCCGTGTTTTTCCTCGTACTTTGTCTTGTTTCGTTGCATCCTATTTTCATTTTTTCGGTTTTTTTCTTTTAATCCAGTCGCTTTTACTTCTCGCCCCCCCCCCCCCGCTCAAAATCGTTTTCTCTTTACGTCATACTAATTTATGGAAATTTATGGAAAGAGTTCGAGTGATGGAAATGATATTATGGTAGATTAGTGGACAGACTATGAATAGAATTTGTCAAGCAATGTGTCCAAAATGTTATTTTAGCTGAAACATACTTAAGGTATAAGTGGATGAATTATACAATAATCGAATAGATAATTATTAGAAATGATGGATATATACAGGGAGTATTTAAAAAACGTGAAAAGGATTGGTATAAAATATAAATAAATAACACCGAGGTGTATTTGTGAGAAACTGATTTATATTCATAGCACATATATGAAAGAAAACATTGCAATAATAACTTTCTTCTGACATAAAATCATCCACCAGTCAGAACCAATCCAACGTTTTAAACATCAATCGGAAGCAATTTTGTGATTTATGCCGGAACAAACCTGATGTAACGATATTTAAGAAAGAATTGACAAGATACTATTTTTCTGCAAAATTCATAATACTATAAGTTTATTATTGCTGTTGTTTAATTTGTGAGAAACGTTTTTTCCAAATTGACTCTTTTTGAAATAGGCAACTTGGAAAAAACGTTTCTAAATTGCAATGCGTACTTAATCATTACGGACACCCATTTCCCATTAGAGAATATTGGGAAAATTTCGTTGTAGGGCAACCGTAGATACGTGTTTCTGACTCATTGGTGGTCATCAGTACGGTGTAGCTAAAAAATAAGGTTGAATGACCTTGGAGATATAACCCTACACGGTTATCCCACCTTATTCCTTGGCTATACCGTACTGAGGATGACGACCAATGAGTCAGAAACATGTGTCTACAGTTGCTCTACAGCGGTATTTACCCAATATTATCTATCTCTTGTTTTATTTTATGTATCCATGATCATTCTTATTTTGATTATCTTTCCTGGATTCGAATGGTACGCAGGTTAACAATGTCGTCCTCGTGACGATGTTGGTTACTGTCCTCAAAACCGAGGATCTTCTAACTCACACTACAAATGGGGTTCTGTCACCTGATGATCTTCCGTGTACGCTTATATCTCCAAGGTTATCGCACCTTATTCCTTGTCTATACCGTACTGATGACGACCAACGAGTCAGAAACACGTGTCTACGGTTGCTCTACAGCGGAATTTATCCAATATTCAAATATATTTTTTACATATTTAACAAATATTGTTAGTACTTTGTTTTTACAATATCCGATTTTGTAAGATTTGCGTATATTATTGTCTATTGGTGATTACGGATGGGAAATATTGCTATGGTTTCACTATTATATTCACCGGCAAATTCCACAGCCAATTGAAAAAGATGTTTTTTCGAGTAACATTTACCCTTGTGCCGCCCATGAAATGGAAAACAGGGATTTAATTTGTTTACCCTAAAAATTTTCCAGTTAATGTCAATTTGTTTTATTGTTAATCTTCATCTGTAGTTTGTAATTTAACCCTATAGCTTGTTAAAACAATTACTGATTATTCTTATTACATTGATAAACATTTTGTAATCGTATCTCTACAAATACTTACGATTACAATCGTCACAGAATCAACTTCTGATGACGGTGGGTTATTGTCTTGCAACAGTACATATACTTATATCGATCTATATAATAATAATTGGATTTATGTAAATTTTCGATTGCGTACACACCAATCGTGTGAAGTAACAGTACCAAATCCGGTATGAATGTGAATTTGAAGAAAAGACATATTCTTCCTACACTCTAAATTACACATTAATTATGACTTTCCGCTAATTTCTAAACATACCTATATATACCTAATATGTGCATATTATACATATACGAAATACATCTTTCATCAATCGAATAGTCCGTATGTCGTAATTTATTTCGTATTGTAGGAAGTAGCCGTTTACTTTCAATGTTAGTTCAAGCATTGTTTTTTCTCACAATAAAAATCGATTTATCATTTCTTGCTCACAAGCTTTTATCTGCTAAACAGGAACATACACTCTCCATCTATTGTATTGTGCAGGGTTATTCATTATAAATTACATCGTTATTATTGCATATACAAAAAAAAAAAATTTTCAAATAAAAGTTGTGTGGCTGAAATTGAATTTTATTTGCGTGCTATAAAAAACGCAGTGGCGTGCAGATACAATGGTATAAAAAAATATTTTTTTAATGGAATGTATAATATTAAATTTTTATAATGGACTTAATTTTTGATTTCAAAAATATACTATTTGATACCGGTATCTTAAACTGCAGTTATAGTATGAAGAAGTTATCATTATTAAAGTAAGCTATGAAAATGACAACTATTGTGTTTGATAAATAACATATCCTTAATAAAATTCATAGTCAAAATGGTTTGTAGTGAGGATGAAATATTACAAATATTTATCTGTTTTAAATTAATAAAAATAAACGTGCAGCAAAAAGAGCATATAGGGTGTTATACCCGAATCGTCCAACACCGTCAGAAAACACGTTTAAAAATATTTACCGAAAGATAAACAATACCTTCAGTTTTAGTATAAAAAAGCGTTTACTTGAAGTAAATGAGAACGAACAAATATAGATACAGCATGTGTCAATTCTCATTAGCCATAGGCGATTAATCCATACAGTACGTGGCAACATAGTACCCCTTCTTTCCTTTCCAATGCCAGCACGAACGATGCATGCTCGTAAATACAAGTCAGCGTGGTTAGCAGTAACTATTTGACCACCGGCTTGGGTGTTTGTAATGCGTTCAGAAATAATATTTACGAGTTGCAAGGATTTGTTTTTCTTTTTCCTTTCAATAAATGCAGAAAATTATTAAGCTGCGTTCACGCTGCATGACACAAACAAAAGCGTAATTCTAATAAAATTAAAAATAAGGTAAATAAAAAAGGATACTGAAAATAATAATAAACTACTAGATCAGGAGATCGCGACGGCCATTTGATGTTTCCCGTTCCAGTAATAAGACGGCTTTTATTGCAGACTAGATCGCAATGTGTTCGCATCTAAACATTGAATGTAAAATCTGGTGGGGAGAAGTGGGAAGATCAGAGAAAATCGTTGTGATGTCGATTGTTGTCGGGATTGGTGACGGACAGTAGGGGTGCCACGTTGCCACGTATTTACACCAAAATATTAGATGTTTAAATAATAAAATTGAGAAAATGCAAGTTATATTGTCCTCGTATGGTGTGGATATACTACTATTGTCTGAACATTGGCAGTCTGATGACCAGATATCTGAAATTTATTTAGCGGGATTTGTTCTGAGGGCATACTATTGCCGCCCAGCGAATAAACATGGTGGGGTAGCTATATACTGCAAAAAATATATAATTTGTAAGAGTCGTCAAGATATAGAAAGCTTGGCGGTTTGTGGTGTAATAGAGTGTTGTGCAGTTGAGCTAATAGCGAGAAACATAGTGTTTGTAGCTTTATACAGAACCCCTAATACAAATTTTGACATTTTCCTAGATGGACTCTCATCAGTATTGAATATCTTGAATGCGAAAGGGAAAAAAATTATTATTGGAGGAGACTTCAATGTCGACTTCACAACTAAATCGGCATGTTTAAACTCACTTAGGGATCTCCTTGCAGGGTTATCGGAGACCTTGGATGTTCCTACGCGAGTCGCTAAGACATCTTCTTCTTGTATTGACAATTTTATTACGAATCTGTCCGCAGCTGAATATGAGTCGTCCTGCCTTGACTTGAATATTTCTGACCATTTTTCCCAATTTTTGTGTTTTGACTTACATTGTGAAGCTGCTTCACATAGTAATAGCTTTATTTGGAGATATAGATTTTGAAGCGGTGGGATGATTTCATTTCTTAACCATTTAGAGGTCGAGACATGGTTGTCGGTTTTTGAATGTAGCTGCCCGGAACTTGCCTTTGAAAATTTTTTGAACATATTTGTGTTTTATGTTAACAAGTGCTTTTCATTCGTTAAGGTTCCTACTGCTTCTGACAAGGATATCAATCACTGGGTTACGCCAGATATCGTGGATCTCAAGAATGAAATGTTATGTCTAAAAGATCTCGCCAAAAATTTTCCATGTTTAAGAGAGTCTTTTTTGGATTGCGAAAAGAAGTATAATGATGTGTTACGGGTTAGAGGTCGTAATCTTAACAATAAGTTTTTTATGGCAGCCGATAATAAAACCAAGGCTGCGTGGCGTATTATTAACAATAAAAGAGGTAACTATGCGAAACAGTCAACTTTTCCTGATTTACATGTTGATAGATTAGGTCTAAGTGAATTGTTTATTGATAATTTTGTGTCGTCATCTGAAAAACTCATATCTTTCAATTATAAGGATGATAGTGTCTCTTTCGAGGAGATTGATAGTTTTATGACACCAGGTTCGCAATCATTTTATGTGTTTCCTGTGAGCGAGGGAGATATTATTGAAGCTATTTATAAGCTAAATTCTAGTCCGGCTTCTGGTGATGACTCCATACCATCGCTTCTTTTGAAGAGGTCATTTCCTTTTATAACGAGTGTACTGGCATACCTAATAAATATTTCTTTTGATAATGGTATATTTCCATCAAAATTAAAACATGCTACGGTATACCCGATGTTCAAGAAGGGTGATCCTAATAATATGAACAATTATCGTCTCATAAGTATACTATCCGTTTTCTCCAAGGTGTATGAATTTGTTGTAAATAAACGACTAATGAATTATTTTCTTCATTTTAAACTCATGTCCGAAAATCAGCATGGTTTTTGCCCAGGTAAATCAACAGATACTGCTATGTTTAATTTCTTAAGCAGTATTTACACTTCGATCGACCATAATCTTCCATGTCTAAGTATGCTAATAGACTTGTCCACAGGGTTCTGTCCTCGGGCCCACGTTATTTTAATTTTTATCAATGACTTTCCTAACTGTCTAACTGGTATTGCTAAGGTGATGTTATATGCCGATGAGATAAGTTTAGCTGTTTCATCGAACAATGTTGACGATGTTATTAGTGCTGCTGGTGTGGCCATGTCTAAAGTAAATAAGTGGGTTAAGTCTAATAGGATCGTCGTGAATATCGAACAAACTCAGTGTATGCTTTTTAATAACAAAAAAAATTTAACATCTCAAGGTTTGTCATGGCTGACTCTGAAATTGATTTCGTTAGCAGTTGTAGGTTGCTCGGTGTCATTGTCGATGAGGGTTTAAAGTGGTCGGAACACATAGACCAGCTATGTTCTAAACTCGTCAAATCGTGCTACGCTCTCTTTCAGTTGGGCAAGTCATGCAATTTGTCTACACTAAAAAGTTTTTATTACTCGGACTTCTATTCCAGGATGCGTTACGTAATAGTGCATTGGGGCATGAGTAGCGACGTCTCTCGCATTTTTATTTTACAAAAGAGGGCTATCAGGACTATTTTTAATCTCCGACGGGGCGACTCGTGTAGGAATGTGTTCAGGGTCCATGAGATTTTTACATTTTATGATGTGTATATTTTTGAGGTACTGTGTTATGTATACAGAAATCGCAGCAGCTTTGATTTTAGTCTGTCGCATGGCTATGAGACCCGCCACTATGATCGTGTTTTGCCTCCTGTACATAGAACGAATTCCTTTCAGAAGACCCTGGCTTTTGTGGGCTGTAAATTATTTAATGCTTTGCCAAATGAAATAAGAACATATCCCGCATTACGACTTTTTAAAAAAAAATTGAGAGACTCTCTCCTTCATATTTGTTGTTATAGTGTTCAAGATTTTATAAATTATTTTAAATAACTTTATATTGTATTGTATTTGACGTATTTCTTTTACTTTTTTTGTACTGTGCTACATACAATGCCTGAAGTACTAAGAAATACAATGAATTATTATTATTATTATTATTACTTGTATAAATAAATAAAATCGCACGTAAACATTGAATCCCTTAATGAAAATTGACACATACGATATACTACTACATTTTGAAGGTAAATTTATTTGGTAGTAACCTGTTATTGAAGCATGTATGAGTTTTAGAAAATTCTGAAAGTAGTTTAAATAATGCAGCTGTTCAATTAGAGAAAAGTTATGCCAAAATCCCACGTACTAACAATTATAGACCATATAAAATATTAACTGTACAAATTTTAAGAGAGGCTCAAAAGGGAAAAGGCTAGACTTACAGTATTTTTATTACTGTAATACTATATTACTATATTACATGTTCCGCACTTTATGTATCATGGAATAAACTTATTATTATTATTAATAACATCTCATTCTATATAAGATTTGCAATTTCTATTTAGACAACAAATTATTATATATTATATTATTAATTTGAATTGACAACTCAAATTAATAATAAACTGCGACTGTCCACAAATAATCTCATACCAGAAATTCATATTATGATTTGCTTAACAACTTTATTGCACATATAATAATACCATAACAATAGTTCACATAAAATAAATTTGAACTATTAAGTAGTATATGTAAATAGATCGGTATTGCCCAAGGGAAACGTTACAAAATATTCAGTGGTTGGTGCATACTGTATATATTGTGTAAACACTTCATTGTAATTTACCAATATGATATTTAGCTCGAAACTATCGCAATAAAAAAATAAGAAGAAACGCTTTCTTTGACATTTAGTCATAATTAAATCATTTATCATCCGCATAATTATATTAGTCTCTTGAGTATATTTTTTCGACATAATATATATCTTTATTGTTTATCCCACACATTCAAGGATGTAGAAAAGAAATATTAAAATATTTTATTTCGTGAGGTGTGAATTAGTAAGAAATAAAAACATAAACGCAAGTGCGAATTAACAGTGAATTGCAAGAGTCATATTTTGTTATTTCTGTTTATATTATTATTAGTATTGATTAAAAGCGATATTATATTTTCAACGTTTTCTTTAAATATGATATATTATACAGTGTGTAAAGTGATGTGCGTTTCCTATAGGAAAAATATTTTAATATGACTTTTAGGAGAAAAACTTATTCTTTATTAAAAATTTTGATTGTATTGAAACTCCTTTTGATAAATGAAAAAAACAATAATCATTTAAGATAAGATAAAAAACTTGAAAATATGTCGAGTTGTTTATTTAAAATATGACTATATATACAGGGTGAATCATCTCCGTGGGTAAGTTCGATTGTGACTTTAAAGAAAAGATATTTCAAAGCGATTCTTTCTTGTGATAGCTGCTCATTAGGAGCACATTTTAAAAATATTTTGTATTATACAGAGTGTTTCATAACTTGGTGGCTGACCGTAGTTATAGTTTCTTAAATAGAACATCCTATATATTATTTTATTTTTATATTTCCCATATAATTTTTAGTCAAAAAGTAATAAGATAGTGTAGCCCTAAACTCTAAAGTTTTCGACTTATTTCCATTTTTCTGAAAAATTCAATGTTTGTATAAAATTATATTTCTGGAAAACGACGTATTCGATGGGCACAATTTTTTCTAGTATTGTTTATAATACGACGTCTTAATAGAAGCATATTTTATTTTTTTTCCAGTTACTAATTGCATGTGCAGAAAATTGGATTAAAGTTACATGACACGTTCTTGTATAAAAGTCAATATTTTCAAATGAAACAGCCTGTATATTAGTTCATTTTTGAATTGCTTATATAATTTCACATCAACAACCTTAATACTTTAAAAGTGACTATTACTAAGCTATTGTCGTTTTTTTGACATAATTTTGCCAACATCATGTTTTTTATATGAATACGGTATGGTGAGCCATGATATTTGTTGCAACATTAATAACTGAATGGATGCCAAGCATGATTTTATAATGAATTTCTCTAAAAATTCGCTTAAAGACTTTTATACGTATTAGGGAAATTACGAAAACAAAATTTACTAGCTTAAGATTTTGAGTTGTTTATAAAACTGCATTCCAAAAATTTATAATATAACATTACTCTTCTTTTTTCTTTTACTTCTATAATCTTGATAAGTGTCTCATTTCTATATCTACATATTTATACAAAAATTGGAAATATTGTATTTACAAGACACTCTATGCCAGCAAACATATTTCATAAAATACTCGTATATAGAATATGGTACAATAAAGAAATTTTAAGAGGCCTCTGTACGGTTCAACAGCATAGGCATTTACATGTAAATGAGCGCCAAAATATCTCATTATCCAACGAACCTGAACAAAATGTATTGTAAGATTTCGAAAATATACATTATTAGGTACAATTCACCCGGAGCTTTTTTTAATATTCAGTTTCGTTTAATGACAATTAGATATCAAAATGGAACGGTAATCAGCATAATCAATGTCCCATTTGAGTCTCCTTTTACCACCTTATAAATAATTCAAAACAAATTTGCTCCGGTCAGATTATAGATATATATATGAACAACAAAAACATGTACATAGATGAATAAAAAATAATATGATTACGCCGTTTTTTTGGCTCTCCTGAAATGTGAATTTTGTCACTGTACAGTGGCGCCATCTGCCGTGCATTTGTACAATATATAGGTAGAGAAATGAGATGGATATAGATGGTGCGTACTTCCTTTGTACAGATCGTCAGATATTGTACCAGGCTGGTAGACGTTGAAAAGACTAATTTACGACCTAGCAAAAAATTACTCTAAAACGATTTAGTGTTCGGACAGTTATAAAAAGATTTGAAGTAAACCAGAAATTGCTCCGAACGGATATCTTTTATTTTAAAAATTTAACTAGAATACTTTTCGTGTTATGGTAAATAAAGAACAGACAGAAATAGGACTTATTATTTTACAGATGTAGTTACATAATAATAATGAATAAACATTAAACTTTAAATAATTTATATATAATAATAAAACAATGAAATTCGATTCAATACATGATATTATAGTACAGTCATTCTGTATTTTTTTTGGAAAAAAATATGCGAGACTATTTTATTTGATAAATCGTTAGTGGGGCATGCGACGACTCTAAAACAAAAAAGTTGGAACCCCCCCCCCCCTCCTCCTTGTGGGTTTTTGGTAATCCCAAAAAGTTTTTGAATGGATTTTCCACGTAAATGGTTGGTCGAACAAAAAATTTTTTTTTCAAAAATTGTAGAGGACAATATTATCTACAAATTATCTATCTAATGTACTCGCTGCGCTGCAGCCAAAAGCGGAAAAAGCAGAGGGCTCCAAAATTTTCAAAAATGGGTTTTTATTATATTTCGGCGCGAAAATTTTTTTTAGCGTTTGATGCAAATGTAAAGTTACAGACAATGCCTTAATTTGTCTGAAGGACAGTAGAGAGACGAACGTTTCTACGTTAGAACGTATCTTTTCTGGCTCTTTGAAAATGAGCGTTTACTTCATTTGCGAAGAAAAATTTCGGTGACGATGAATACTGTGCGTTGAAGCCGCGGGACAGGTCATCTTCATGGCATTGTACGATGGTGCCACTTGAGAGTACACACTGTCTCAACTTCGCTTCAAGGAATTCACGCAATCCGCAACCAAGAGCAAAGTGAATCTCCCTTATTTACCGCCTTCGCCCGATGCATTGGTTTAGCAATGGATCCCTTGGATTGGGGACTTCTCGAACGTTGTTTCCATGAATATGTGTTCATTTGGTTGTTCAATAATTTCCGGAGTAGGCAAAACCGAAGTAACTGCAAAATTGTTTTTTAACATACTATACCACCAATAGAATCTTGTTCCTTTCACTCACGAAAAATAGTACATTATAATATAATAATATAATGACATTCCTTTCGTTCTGCAAACTCCAACAAAACAAAGTCATTTTTAATTCGAAAATATATATTCCGTAATCCAAAAAATTCTTAATTACTCACTCTGCGACATATTCCGGAAATTTGAAAAATTCTTAATGATACACGCACATGTCGTTTTAGTTTCACTTTTGGATATGTGAAGTTAGACCCATTTTTTCGAAAATCGCAATTCTGACGGTTGGTCCAGGTTGTTCTAGGTTTATTCTCAATTGTTCAAAAGTATTTCAAAAAATAAATTATAATAGGCCGAGAAAATGGCAAAAACAATTTAATACCTTAATTATAATAAGTGCAGGAACAGGAATTAGGAGGTTATATCAACGGTAATTAGTGAAAAAGAAACTACAAAATAACAATAAATATGTATACCAAAATAAGCAAAAATTATTTCAACAAGTATTCAAATGAGTTTCCATTCACTTCCATTCTATGAGGAAAATATTATTACGTGGTTAAGGTGTTTATGCTTGCTAGTGAATACCTTCAGTAATTTTGAGGAATTGATAGATTTGGTAAATTAGTGAGTTTAATGTTTAATAATTCTGATTTTTTTGTGTATGTTTTTGAAAACCGTTAGAATTTCAGAATGGAATATTCGTTTTCTTGTGCGGTCATTTTTGGGGCAGTGCGTCTTCGAATTTTTGCTTTAAGCATTCGTTATCAAATTACAAACTTTTCTGGTTCAACACCCGAGATTGAGTTGTAAAGCAGCGTTAACTGAAATTCGCCTTGCGATTACAACTGTTAACTATTAACTTTAATTTTAATTTTAATTTTCTAATTATATATCAGTGTATTTATGTTGATTATATACTTATATACCTTGTTTCCGGTTGCAATAAAGACACTTTACTATTATTATTATTATATTTCACAAACAAGACTAACTGAACTGTCAGGCAATGTCGTTGGTTAATGAATAATACATGGCTAATGAGATACTGAAGTAATATTCGGACTTAGTCATATTTAAAGTCAACAACTCCACGTAATTTCAAGTTTTTTATCTAATCTTACATGATTACTGGTTTTTTATTTACCAAAAGGGGTTTCGATAAATGAGTTTTTCTTCTAAAACTAACCACATCATTTTATACACTATAGATCATAAATAATAACAAATTTAAGTTTCTCTAAATTACAGTGACGAATTTTATAAATGTATGCAATACATAAATAGGAACGAAAAATATGCGCAACAACTATTTTAAATACTACCTTTTAGTGTTTCTGTCATCTTGGTAATGTCGCATGATATGATATGACGACATTCTAAATGAATCTATTGAAAATATTACCTTCGGTGATTTCGTTATGAGCAAACTAAATCCATCAATAGAGGATGATCGTGATTGCGAAAGGATGTTTCACCATGAATATTATTATGTCGTAACTGCTTAATCGAATTTTTAAATTCTCTTAGCAGTTGGATTAAATAAAGGATTGAATAAATCCCCATTGACTGGTTCATACATAACGATGTATAGACGCACTGTGCTTATAAGAATTTCTAATGAAAGTGGTTAGGTAAATGAAGAAAATTTGTTATTAATCAAAGAAATAAGAAGCTGTAGAAATCTAATAAATTGAAAATTAGTGTTGTAATGTAATTATAAACATTTCTTTTAAAAAAAAAGATGTAATATTAACGCTGTTTTTGTGAGTGCATAAATCAATTTTCCAGAGTTTTTACTTTCTTATATGTAGTATAAGGAAGTCTTGTGATGAAAATTTTCGACCTCGAGATTTTTTCAGATGGCCCCTAATACCAAAAAAGTGGTCTTTAAGAAATGCCTGTGTGTCTTTGAAAATTTTAGAAGAAACAAAATTTCTTAACAGAAACATTTTACAAAATGACGTTGAATCATTGTATTCAGAAAAAAATATCTCTACGGAAATGCAAAAAAAATTTTTTTGCTATTTAAAAAAAAATTCTCAAAATTTGCATTTTAAAAAAATATATAAATTATACTATTTTATAGCATTTATACACCTGTCTTATGTGGTTTTTGAATTACTGAAATCGGATTATTAATAACAGAGTTATAGCGTGCTGCATTTTTCGTAAAGCAGACTGTATGGTAATGAATATTCAAATCTAGTGGTATACCTAATAATCAGCACAATATTTTCTTACGTATAATTTTGCCCCAAATTATTTTAGAAGAAAAAGGTGTTGCAATTAAATTCATCTCAAAGTACAAATAAGCTTTTTCGAAAAAAATCCGTTTGCCACAATTTCCACTCTCTCCCGACAGTATACAGGGTGTCCCAGAAATAAAAAGACGGAGTGGCAGAAATCGGAAGCTAGATTGTGTAAAAACGTTCCCTCAAAATATCAAGTCTTTATTCGTGCGCAGACGGCAGAAAAAAAATAATAAAGAATTCAATTGGCCTTACGCCGACCCTGGACTAAATATCCACCTGCTTCACTTTCACAATCGGTCCTTTTCACGACTAACATATTACTTGTGTTTAAAAAAAGGAGGAGGAATAGATACTTCATAATAAAAATCAAACCATTAATTACTTTAATTTTACAACTGCTAGAAAAAAGTAATTACATTCTTGATATTTACTGTAATCTAGAAAAACTACGATTTATTGAATATTCTAAAATAATAATAATCAGATGTTTCCGACTACAAACACATTAAAGAGCAACAACCTTCCGACTTTAAAAATAAAAACAATCTTTTATTGTCAGCAATAAAGTGGGGCGCCCATCTGGGAAAAAATATGTTTTATATGAATCAGTACGATTTAACGTTTTTTTCCGTTTTATACAAATAAAAGCGTATTTTTCTGTGAATGCGCGTTCGTTTCTATTTACAAATGAGCATTCTTACATGTATTTATAAACATACATTCTGTGCCAGGTCCGTAATGTCTTTTTTTTTTATCTAAAAAACAACATCGAAAATTAAATTTTTAATTTATTCGTTATTACGGTATATTTGGGTCTGTTTCTGGTCGGACTTTACATACCTGCTACTCCGTCTTTTTATTTCTAGGATACCTGTATATTTCCTCTAGGTCGGGGAAATTAATATCTATCATGTTTAGTCTTTTACATGTTCTTGTAGATGTAAACTTAAGTTGTTTGCTTCTTATTTTTTTCTGTGTCAGAATTCGATTTAAAAACAATAATACTACTAATAATTACAGAATTTGACATTTGCAATTTTTTTATTAAAAAATATATATATTTTTTACATTTTCTTTTACAAAACTATCATACATAAATATCTTAAAATTATAAATAATAAAAAAATGCATATACTTCATCGTTTTAACATAACAAACTTGAGATGCCGAAAATAGCACAAACTAGTTTGCTACGTTAAAACTGAAAATTTTCTACCTAAAGGATAGCACCATGGGAATCACAATTATTTACAAATCAGAGTACCTTTTAACATTGCATTGTCGTCATATTTTTGTACACACTTCATATACAATCTATATAAAAATAATAAGATGAAGGCACTATCAAAAAAAAAAAAAACAATTCTCTATAAATATTAGGGCTATGTTACAAGAAAATACTGACTACTACATTTATTGTTTAGTAATACGAATTTGTACTACCTTTGTCGCGTGGTCCTTGTCGATATATGGGACTGTGTCGCAGCGTTAGGATGAGTTTTCTTTGTTCGTTTTGCTTGTCTGAAACGAAGGAAATAAATGTTAATTAGAGAATTGGACTTAGATGCTAAAACTAACATCAAGAGGTAAATGCTATTTATTGCTAAAACTAATGACACTAGGATGTGTGTGTGTATCCCAACAGATGTATATATGCATATACGTTTTGCATATAAATGCATATACGTACCTTAAGAGTATTTTATATTTAGTTTTCATACTTAAAATATTATCTAAATATTACCATTAATATCTGTAGCCGTTGGATCCACCACCTCCATTTCCATTCCCTCCTGGGTAGCCATTTCCATTTCTTCCGTTTCCGTTTCCGCCGCCACCTCCACCACCGCCACCAGCCGCTTCTTCCGCGGCGTTTTGTTCTAGCGATCTTAGAATTTCTTCTGGAATTGGTGGAGGTGTGGGTAAGTGGGCGCCTTCGGGAATGAAACCTCGCTCGTCGGCTGTGTAAGTCAAAGAAATCTGCTGACCATCTGGTGCTGTATAACTGAAGGAGCCGACAGCACTTTGAATTCCTTCCTCAGCGCCGGCGTTCTTCAGTTCGCCTTCCTCCTGTGCTCTTATACCATTGCTGGTTTCGTAACTGCAAGTTGTAACGTTTTATAGATTAGAAATGTAGTAATAATTAATAACTAATTAGATAAAAATAAAAATGCTTGAAATTAAAAAAAAATTTTATAATTGCATTTCCAATCGTGTTGGTGTTTTTCGTGAGACGGTTCTGTGAGCCATAAATCACGTACTTGTAGACCAACTATTCATTCGGAAGAAGATATAAATGATGTTCGTCAACGTATGGAAAATTAAACCACAAAACCTTTGCAACGTCTTTCTCAAGAGATTGGACTTTCTTAGGGAACATGCCAGAAAATTTTAAAGACACATGCATCCGTATAAGATGCAATCACATCAGGCTATTTTACCTGTAGATCACCCTAGACGTCTTGCTTTCTGCCAATGGTTTGCAAATAATTTAATGCAGGAAAATGATCTGCTAAATTTGACATTTTTCTCTGATGAAGCGTGGTTTTATCTTTCGTGGTACGATAATTCCCAAAAAATACTCGGATGTGGGTAGTAAAATTCCTCATATTTTGTTGAATTGTTTCTGCATTCTGTGAAACTTGACGTTTGGCTAGCAGTTTCTTGTCGCAGAATTGTTGGACCTATTTTGTAAATTTTACAATTAATGCTGTGATGTATAGAAACATTCTGAATGAATTAATTGAACAGCTGTACGAAGATGAATTACAACATGGTTATTTCCAACAAGACACACACAACACAAGAAAATACTGCTTCCTTCGTGAGTTTTTTGACGATCGATTTATAAGCTAACATACGGAAGTTGAATTTCCACTACGATCACCTTGTTTGAAAATTATGGACTTTCGTGTTTCTTCTCCTAAAGAATAGAATATTTAAAACTCATGTTGCAAAATTGCATGATCTGCAGCAGAGAATTATCGAAGAATGTGCATTAATAACGCTCGCAATGTTGCAAAATGGCTTTAACAGCATGAGAATGCGTATAAACTTGGAAATTGAAAATAATGGACAACAATTGCTTTAATTTCGCCTTTCATGATTAATAAACTGAGCAGGTTGTTTTATTTTATCGTTAAATCAAATGATATATTTATTGATGTCACGATGACACTGTCGAAAAATTTTCAAACATTTTTTGCAGTCGTATACGGTGTGTGTCAAAAAATATGAATTTTGCTGCAGAGTAAAGTACCTTTATTTTTGGCAATATCGAAAATTGTTATAAAAAATAATAGATTAGATTTGAAAACTATATTCAAGTATGTAATTACATTCGCCTACCATGAAAAATCAGGTTTTGTTAATTTTTACAAACTTTTCTACACATTAATTCTATTTAAAAACATTATAAATTACATTTATTTTGTAAATTTAAATACTGAACATTTATACCTTCTGTTTATTAAAACATGATCATCTTTACGTTTCATAATATTTGCAACAATTTCGCAAATTAAAAACGTAATGAATGCATAATAGTAATTTAGTTTGCAAATAGAAAAACCATACAAATAATACATTATTAACTGAACTAAAAATAATTAATTTTTAAGTCGTTCCGCCCCTGCCTCTACCCTCTCTTTTTAAACATTTTATTGAAAGTAACTTTTTTTCTTAAAATTAATAATAAAAAAGTTTTCCATATGTTTCCAACTTCAGTAGACACACTGTATAAGGTTAAGCATAAACGTTTCCAGTCTGACACAGAAAAACAGAACTATAAGATTTATAATGAAAAATTTTCTCATTAACATGCATCCCCTATGATTTTTGAAATTATTGGAATATTATTTGAATTCACTATGTATATTTCACGTCCTCCTTTATATTAAAAAAAAGAATTATTATATTTATCAATAATTTTTTCATATTTAAATAATTTATATACGTCCATAATAATATCGATTTTTAACATAACATGTTTTAATACACGTAAATACGACAAACAAATTCATCTATTTAAACCGTTGGATTTTTTAATATGACGCATGTATTTAGACATTCTTACCTAAAGCTATAACTTCCATCTCCGTTATTTACGTTTTCGTAACTCAGAATTTCAGCACCTGCATCGCCACCTTGACCCGGCCTGGGAGAACCACCTCCACCACCACCATTTGGACGGCCACCTCCATTTATTCGACCACCGCCATTCGGTCTACCGCCACCACCATTCGGGCCTAGATAGAAATAATAATAGTATGTATAGATAGAATGCATGCCTTTACTTATACAAACCAAATAACTGCGGTGTATTATTGGTTGCATACAAAAATTCATCAAGAAGACTTCATAGGTAATATTTTATATAATTTTAGCAATGTTAGGAAAATATTAGTTAAATACAGTTTGTATTTATATATTAATAAATATTTTTTGTATTTAATTACTTACTACCTTATATCATGACGCTTTTAACAACATACCAAATTTGATACGAAATTTATGTATGCTATAATTTATTTATATTATGCATACTCGGAGGTTTCCCTATGTATTTGTATTAATTTCATTATGCAATTATGCGGTTTTTTTGTGTGTTTACCTTTTTCTATTTTTTGTGTAGTATTGAATGAATAATACTAAGCAAATTTTATCGTAATTTTATTACCTAATAAATATTAATACATCAAATTTCTTTAGATCCATTTGCGTTTATTTTCATCATATTTACTTAGGAATTTAAAAAAAGGAAATTTAATTACATGAAGTATATAAAGTTGCTATATACGCAGAGAAGTAGAATCAAATTATTTATAAACAAAATATAAATATAAAAAAAAAATTCTCTTACAAAAAAAAACATTTTCCAACCAATTTAAGTCTTCAAGCCTTTTTTTATCAAAACAGCTGTAGAAATAAAAAGGACAAATAAGGAAAGTCTTAACGCACCACACCAAATAACCTTACCTATAAAGAATATCACCCACAAGAAGTCCAACAAGCTATAAAGAATAAAATCAGGCCCAAGAAAGCACATGGTTTCGACCTAATTAGTGGGAAGGTCTTACAAGAGTTGCCTGAAATAGTTATTTACGAACCAAGTGCGGGAAGACTATTTTCCCGCATGAGCGCACATTGTAAGCACGAGCGACCGCAGGAAGCGAGTGTTTTTAATTGCGCGAATGCGTGGAAGATGTCTTCACGCAAGTGGTTTGTACAATATTTTTTGTACGAACATTAAATTAAAAAAATATTATTGATTAATGCCATTGGCATCATACCTAACCTAAGATAGATTACCTAATTAATTTAAGCATTTCATGTACGTAACTATTACTCATCTTTCCCTAAAATTAAGTTATTATATTCCTACACAATGCAAACATGAGGTATTTATTCTTATATTTATAAATTTATAGTACATTTATTGCGTTTTTTTGGTTTAAATACAAACAATTCCGAACTGCCAATATGAATGTCGATGTGGTACAAATAGATGGCGCCACAATTTTTTTCGATGAATTTTTAATTATTACTCCTATTTCCCCAACTTTTAGGGAAGAATAGTGGAGGGAAGTAGCATTTTATAGACTAAATTTTATTACTACCAAGTTAGATTTTTTTTTAAATGTCCCAAAGTGCCAGTGTTTTTTTCAATTTTTACAGTCGCCTCAACCAGGAAAACGTATTTCCCAGTCGAGCTACACGTGCGCCAAATGTGACTTTTCAGGCGGCGAGTACAAAAAAGCTATTAATATACAACCAAATTAATTATGAGGATCGGACACTTCCCTAGTCTGTGGAAAACTGTACAAATAATTCTGATTCCAAAACCTGGAAAACTGGTGGAGCAAGTTACCTCCTACAGGCCGATTAGTCTTTTGCCTGTAGGAGTTATGTCTAAGTTGTTCGAAAAAATACCCTTACAAAATATGAAAATTATGCTTGGCGAACCTAAAAAAATCCCTGATCACCAATTCGGTTTTAGAAGCTATCATTGAACTATAGAACAAATTCATAGAGTAGTCAATCAAGTAAGTCAGGAGTTGGAGATAAATAGATATTGCTAAGCTGTGTTTTTAGATTTTACACAGGCATTTGATAAAGTCCGGCATGAGGGTCTATGTTACAAACTCAAGAAAGTATTTCCTCATCAGATATACCATGTTCTAAAATCTTACTTAACCAATAGATACTATTTGCTCGAATATCGCAATGAAATGTCGGAGTTACACCCAATATTGTCTGGCTGACATGCGTGTACAAAGCCATACTAAAGCTTATATGGACGTACCTACGGTATACAACTTTGGGGAACAGCAAGCAATTCTAATATAGAAATACTCCAACGCTATCAAAACAAAGTGCTACGCTTAAAAGTTAGTGCACCGTGGTATATCCCAAACTCAATTATTCACCGATAACTACAAGTGCCATCAGTGAGGAGTGAAATTTTAAATCAGAAATACAGTGAGAAGGTCAGAGTGCCTCCCAACATTCTTGTCAAAACAATCATGGAAGAAACCTCTGAATCAAGACGTTTGAAACGCTTTAAACCTACTAATTTGCCAACTAGATTTAGCTAGTGAATATAGCTTAGTCTTTGTATTAGAAAATGGTTTTCTTTTGCTTTTTTTTGATAGGATATTAGTCTAGATGATAAATAGGGAAATATTCACTGGAATTGCTTCCCTCCATGCTCATTAAAATACAAAAAAAAAAAAAACTTAATATCTTACGCTATGACAGATTGTATGTAGAAAGGGGATAAATAAAAAATAAGTTTAATATAATAGTACCAACCTAGTACACTAACAGCTTTCGCGATGGGTATCTAGCGCAAACAGGTCAATACATGACTTTGGGACAAACTAATGATAATATACACAGAAAATAATCTACAACGAGAAGCGATTTTTGTATTCACGCATTAACGGTCACACAGTTTTTCCAACGTTTTTCCAAAAAGGTTATGCCTTCAAACAAACAAAAATTCTTTTGATAAGTCTTCAAAGAATTCTTCCAAAGAAAATGACTTCGCCTCAAGTGGTCTCCCAATTTAGGAACCAGATAATGGTCACTCAGTCCCAAAGTTGTGCTGAAGAGTGCATGTACTTTCTTTACGAAGCTGCACTCGTAGATTACTCCCCGAACTTGGTGAGCTTTATGAACTGTGTAATTGTCATAAAGCAGCATAATCTTTAATCACATTTGTGGGACTCTTTTTGCTCTATGGTAGTTTTTAACTCTCTACTTGTTTCTTTGTAGGCGTGTCATATTACAGTAGAACGTTGTTCATTAAATTTGTAAGATCCCGTCTATATACCAAAACATCGTCACCATTAGCTTTCATGATGAATTCTGCATGCTTGCCTTTTTGATAGCGGAGCTTTCTTGTAGAACCACTGCTCAGATTCTTGTAGATGGATATCATTGATATAACCACATTTCATTGCTTGTTAATTATCGATAAAAGTTCTTTGTTTTGAACTAAAACCACAAGTTTTCGTCACAAATGTATAGACATCACAGATTTTGTTCGAGAGTAAGTGATTTTGGATTCGTACCTGTCTACACCTTATTGCTTCCTAAATCTTCGTGCAAAATTTTTGATACTGTAGTTTCCCATATCTTTACTTCATTGGCAATCATTCTCAACTTTCTTAATGTTTCATTGGTTCTTGCTGCAACATGTCTTTTACATCTTGGACCACATTTAATCGATTCCATACCACATCAAAATTGTTTTGATTAAAATTCAACAGCAAAAAATGACGGCGCATCCTCCCCAAACACCTTTATCGTTCTCTGGTAAATGTTCTTGTGTCCGTTTCCTTTCGTCATCAAGAATTACCTTTCCATGTTCTAACTAAATTTTGCTCACATCAACAAACTTTTTGGCTGTTAACCAAATTTGATCAGTAAACATCAAAATGTCACAGCAACTTGACTGCAAATATTTGTTTTCGTCACAACTATGTAGATAAAATAAAAAAAAACGTCAAATATAAACTTAATTTACAACCAGTCACTATTTCAAGGGTCACAGATAATTTTATTATTTAAAATTGTTAAATAAATATGCGATTTTTATGTTTTCGCTCTTTCTCGGATTAGATTTCCATGCGTACAATAGTAGGATAAATAATTTAAAAGTAAACTAGAATGATATTTCGAAAAAAAAAGTGCTTTGCATCAACATTTCTATAATTGAAATGTTAAAAAAAAAACTAATTATCTAGTTGTAACATGTTGACCTTTAAATTAAATAAATATTAGATAATACAGATGATGTTGACTGGTAAAAAATTATAATTTGAAGTTTTAAATTTTGGTTTTATTGTTAAATTATATTTATTCGAATTTAAAAAATTGGTTTGAAAATTATACTTGATAACAAACTTGTTTTAATTTTCAATAACAAAGCAAGTAGCATTTATTCGTGTCTTCATACAAGGAAAAGGAATATTAAATAGGATATTTTTAAAAACCTTCTCGATCTCAGACGTACTTAGCAGCCATTTAGCCAGACATAGTACCAATTGAGCAAGTTAAATAAACATCTCCATTCACTGCATGTTATGTAAAAACTTTCATATGTGTTAAAAACTGTCCTATTTATTTTGTATGAAAGAACTTCGCAAAAGCATCAAAGAATACCATTTTCTCTTACAGTCCGACTTACACTGTAACTAATTAACTGGTTACTTTTAACTGCAGATGACCGTACTATCATATTTCCTTAATAAAGTACAATAATTTTTTGAATACTCAAATTAGAGTCACACCAGTAATCATCACAATTTATCAAAAATGATATAAATAGGAACACATCCATTTCAGAGTTTCAGATTTACAAAAGATATTTCCAATATAAAAAGCAACATAGATTTAAATAAATGTTATATTTATTTATTTTATAAAAAAATCCAAGTGACGCCAATGTTCAGAGAAATCTAATCGAAAAAGAATTTTCATTTTTAAATAAAGGAATTTGTGTTAACGTACATCTTATTGTAATTCGGACTCATCGTGCTCTAAAGACATAAAGAGAACATTACGATTATTTCTTCCATTATTTCACGAACTACATATTTAGAATTCTCGATCGATGTTGTTGAATGACCTTTCACGGTTACACCGTTGTGTTACATTAATCTGATCCTTTAATAGGAATTAGCCGAGCAGATGTGACGATACACATAATATGTGTAAGACATTAAAGTGGAATGTCAATTCGCTTACGTTTTCAATTGCAAGAAATTACATAGAGACTTATACGAAAGTATTTTTTTTTATAGCTACATATATGCCTTCTCTGATTTCGTGAAGGTAAAACAGGTTTTCGTTCAATTTTTCATCTATGAATTTATAATATTTTGACATTTAATATATACTTCCTAAGGTTTTTTTCTATCATTTCTTTCATCTCACCAAATCTGGATTGTTTTTCCAATATCACATTGAAGGTTAGAAATACAATCACATATTTTAATTTATTTTTTATTATATTTGTTTTTCCGTGATTACCTTCAAAAAAATTAAAATGTTCAGTTTTAAAACTACGCTTGATTTAAGTTAAGGGTCGGTTTTGCAATCATGGCGGAGTGCAGTTCATAAAATATACCAAAAATCGGCATGGCGTTACTTGTAATATACTTGATACCCTCGTTCAACATTAGAGCGGGTGTCCAACCCATATGTTTCTCAGGAACTACAGGGCCAATTGAGTTGAACTTTTTTTTTTAAATGACCATTGGGGCAAGTCATTGCGTCAAATTAGGGTTCACAAAACCAAAGCGTAGCTTGGCAAAGTGCCAAAAACTGCAAAATTTGCTTAAAATATAGGTGACCCTCTTGAGCAAGCTAAGCCCATTATTAGCAAATATTTATATGAATCACTTTGAAGAAATGCTATTCAGGAATAACAATACATTAACAAAACAAATAGATTATTGGACGAGGTACGTTGATGACATATTATGCATTTGGACAGGTACAGATAGACAATTAACAGAAATCTTAAAATTACTTAATTCACTAAACGCCAGGATACAATTTACAATAGAAAAGAAGAAAACAACAAATTAAATTTCTTAGATATTACCATATACCTATAAAAACGATAATAATATAACATATAAAATTTATAGAAAACCAACATTCTCAGATAATATACTGCACGCGAATGCAAAACAATCCTTCCAAATAAAAATGTCAACATTCCATAGTTATGTACATAGAGCATTACACATACCATTAAATACTGAGTCCTTTAATGAAGAAATAAACACTATTAAAAAGATATCAGAAAATAACGGATATAGCCCCAATATTATAGATGATATAATAAAATATGAAGAACGAAAGAACATTAAAAAATATTTATATCCGGAAATAAAAGAATTAAATAAAAATACTTGGCATTTGATTACTTATATCCCCCCTATTACAAACAAAATAAATAAAATATTGAGAAAACTAAATATTAACATAGTATGGATCAATAAGACGAAATTAGGTACAACGTTAAATAACATCAAAGACAAAACAGATAAACTAGTGAAATAAGAAGTATACTCCATCAAATGCCAAAATTGGCAAAGTACTAGAAGTATTAAAAAACGTATAGTCGAACACGTCAGAGACGTAAAATATAGCGGTAAAAACACAGGGTCTCAGAACACTGTGTACAAGAAAACCATGTGCCTGATATAAATAGCTGTAACTTAAATTCAGTGATGTAAGTCGGTAAATTACCCCGTATATTACCGAATTAATTACCATCATTTACTGTAAATTACCACATAAAATGTTCGTAAATTACAAAGTAAAACATCATCTATATACACGTATGACATTTCACACTCGGTGATTTGGGAAGTCCCTTTCTAGCAGATGTAAAAGCCCGTGAATCAGCCGTTTATATAACAAGTGAAGTAGTCTTTCAAAAGATTTCGGTGTATAAGTTAAACTATATAATGTTTGTGAATATACTACTCATAGTATTATGCGCTGGGATGGGTCGTAAAGATAAAATAAAAAAAGTTATTTTAACAGCATTTTCAAAATCCACACAACATTCGAAATTATATTCGTGTAACTTCTGTTCGCAAAGTTATGTTTTAAATGTAACCAGAATGTCCAGTCACTTACAGAATAAGTGCATTCGTTGTCCTCCTAAAATAAAGAATGAAATACAATCAAAATCAAGAGCATTAAGTGTTAAGAAAATTAAAGCAATAAATAAAGGTGAGTAATTTTGGTTGATTTCTATTGGGTTTTGTGGAAAAATATTTAACATTTTAGAGAATCCGGAAAGAGAAAGTTCTCCGCAAACAGATTTAGAAGACGACGATGGAGAGACGATTTCAAGTGATTCTCGCCCACAATCTGCTGCAAGCACCACAAAATCCGCTTTCAGTGAAAATTTGGATTTTTTTGTGGATGTAATGAATAAATCTGAAAAAGAGGAAATTTGGGATCTCTTAGAAACAGCATGCTTTGCTAGTAATACATACTCCTTTAAATTTTACGGAAACTGTTCATTGGCAAAAATTGTAAAAAAAAATTAAATCTTCTTTACGATTGCCCACTAGATATCAGTTATCCAATGCGCTTTTAGATAAAAAAAACACTCTCAAATAAATCAGTTAGTTAATGAAAAAATAGCAAAGTCTAAAACAATTGGAATTCAAGTTGATGGATGGAGTAATATTAGAAACGAATCCATTATAAATATAATAATTACATGTCCAGAACCAGTTTTATATAAAGTAATTGACTGCAAGGAAAATCTCCACGATGCTGCATATCTTTGTTCTTTGCTTAGTTCTGTTATTGACGACTTAGGTATTAATAAAATTATAAGCATAGGGACTGATAACGCTAGCAATATGAAATCAACTTGGAAATTACTTAGCGATATGTACCCGTCCAATTATTTTACTTGTTATGGATGTTGTGCTCATATTTTGAATTTATTCGCACAAGATATTTTAAAATTAGAAGTATTTGCATGATTAATTACTGATTGTAGAGTCATAGTAAAAACTATTAAAAAATCGCATATTTTGAATGCTACGTTTAAAAATATACAAGATGAACAGCGAGCATTACAAAAATCAAACACACTAACATCTCTGGCCAAACTAGTAAAAAATTAAAATTTTACACCCTGTCTCCTTAATTTTAAAGAAAATACAAACCTCTCAACCTTGCATATCTCATGTTGTTGAATATTTTCAAGACGTGAATGATCAACTGATTGCTGCATGCCCAGTTTCAGAACTAAATGCTGTCTTCTCACATTTAAAATCACGGAGAGAAATGGCTATAACACCTATGCAGTTGGCTGCCAATTTACTAGATGCAAAATTTATAGCCAAAAATCTCAATAACGAGGAATATATCACAGCACTGACATATTTTAACAAACTATCAACGCATCTAGTTAGTGGATCTGATATAGCAAAAATTATGACTGAGGTTGCTTATTACAAATCGAAAGAAGAATTGTTTTCAAAAGATTTTATATGGCAAGCATTGGAGACAGACAAATTGAATTCTGTATTATGGTGGAAATCACTTTGTTGTATTACAGCTTTAAGTAAAGTCGCAATAGAAATTTTAAACAGCCCACCAACAACATGTGCGACGGAGAGAAGTTTTACAATGTTTAGTGTTATACACAATAAAAAACGAAATAGATTAACTAATGAAAGAGATGCTAAATTGGCATATGTGAATTTAAATTTAAAACTGAAAGAAAATCCGGCACTGAAAGATCTCCCAACAGAAGAGTTGGAATGTTCTGATTCGAATTGCAATACTGAGTCTGAGAGTGATCTGGAATAGTTACGTAATTACGGTAATTAATAATGGTAATAATGATAAAACATTGTTTTGTTGTATTTTCAGAATATTGTTTAATTTTAAAATATGTTAATAATGTACTATTTATTTTTTTTCCTTTAAAAAAATGTATAAGACTTTTTTTGTTGTAGGGGTTTTATTTAAACAATAAAAAAAGTGTGGTAAATTACATTGGTAAGTTACTCAAAAAATGGTAAATTACGCGAGAATAAATCTTGGTAAAAGAAAGAGCAGTAATTTACCACGGTAGTTTACCAAAATCATAAATTACGATAATTTTGCATCTCTGAACTTAATACATAATGTAACAAAAAGTAAAAGATTAGATTTGCTAGAAATATTTGAAATTAAAGAAGCTCAGACTCAAAATTTGGTAGATACTAACACACAGTTAGATTTCTTAAATACTCCCTTTATAGACACAATTATAAATATCCATTAGCCACCACTCGATATCATTAAGAGCTAGGTATATAAGTTGTACCCTTACTTACTTTAGGTTGGTTTAGATAAGTAACTCTTTGATAATAACAGCCGAAACATATGTTAGATAATTCTAATAAAACTGTGTGAAATATAGCCAAATTTATTATTCTCGACAATTAAATTACTTTATTAAAATGATTCACCAAGAAGTGTCTGCAACATCAAGCCTCGCTTTTGCCACATTTTTTTGCTGATTTATGTGACTTTGTAACCTTTAAGGAATCATCAATCAATACATGTTGGGAGAGCTTTATTTTCCAGTCTTAGTCTCCCGTAGCTGACTGATAAACAACTAAAGCATGGTTAAAGTAAATCCAGCTTCAACATTTTTTCTTTAACATGCTCGGCTGCGGAATGTACATTGTTTGGTGAAAATATTTTTTCCAAGTTATGAGACTATAGCACAATTCAGCATTTAAATCCTCCTCTTAATGTGCTGATGAAAATAACACTTACATACCTTTTCGTGCTTGTACATTTCTTTTTCATACTCGAGGCCTTTTTATTTAAGTATATTCAGTTTTTTTCTGCCTCCTTCTAGGAATTTTCTCCATTAGCTAGTTAGATATATAAATGTACGTCACTATGTATACATAACAAAAGTAACATAAAAAGAGCTATAATTACCAAAAAGATAAAGAGGGGCGGAAAGTCTAAGTAAAAAACGAAAAGTGAGAAAAAAATGGACAGATAAAATTCGGGAAATAAAGACAGGTAGAGGAATTACATTGGAATAAATTTGGATGGTGACATGAGTTAGACAAAAGTGGGGTATAATAGAATCGAAAGTCATTTTCGGCATCTTTAAGGGTCCTATATAGTGGATCGGAAATGTAATATTGGTTGCATAGCACATAATTTAATAAGCCAAGGATGTCCGAGTACTTATTACACATTTATATTTGAAATAATAAATCAATATCTAAGCGAATAAGAATTCATTTATGATCAAATATTTACACATTTATAACCGCGGGAAAGATTTTTACTAGAATAACAATTCATTGTAATGTGGGTTGCCTGATTTTAATTTATTTTATATTTATTTAAAACAAAGTAAAGAATAGTTGAACGAAAAATAAGTGCAGAGCGGGGTAGTTTTTTATTCAATTTATAACGTGAACCCAAGCAAACAAATCTCCTACGAAGGATTTTTGAGATAACTAATATTTTGACATATTAATTAATTTTCTTTAATCCGATAATTTTTTTCTAAATTTGATTCTTCAGCGGGGTAGATTAATAAATTCTTCATAAGTTGACGCTGAAAGGTTTTCTCCAAATTTAAAATCAACAAAAACATCTTGCATCTAAAATCTGCTATTTTTCCATTGTTGACATATCCACTATATAGGACCCTTAAGGGTATAAATATTCAAGAAGAAGGAGATGAAGAAATAGAAACTCAAATGTTAAAAAACATTTAAAATTCAGACCAGACTAAAAACAAATGCGTGATTACTTTATATAATGTATACAAATGTAAATAAAACCAATTTTTTATACAGAGTGTCTCAAATAGCAGACTGCAAACATAAATTCATAATTAAAGAACAAAAAGCAAACAGAAAGTATTAATAAACTCAAGCTCTAATGTCACTATTTATAAAGCTATTTTTGATTGAAACTATAAAACTAAAATATCCGTAGTGTTTATTTTTTTTTATTTGTTATCTGGTGACGACAGTTTTATTTTAATCAAATATATAATGTTTCACGTTCTGCTGCTTCTGATACAAATTTTCTAAGCTTGTCGAAGTTAACACTTGCAATATTTGATCAAAATTCGGTTGCTGTTATCATGGTTGCAAATATGAATAAAAATTCCTGAATCTTCGTTTATTAATAAAAAAAAAAAAAAATTTTTTTTCAATACTTTTATAATAATTATTGCAAAAAGTTTCTGTGAGATAACTGAATTCTGATTCTCAGTTTTTAATTGAAGAGCAGTGCCTTTATGTTTCGTTCCTAGTTTGAGTGCAGTATATTAATAGATTTTTTTTATGTTGGTACATTGACTTTAACTTTAACATCTACATCATTATGTCTATAATGTCATTTTCAGTTTTAAATTATACTGATTCTAATAATAATATTTCAAATTAACTAAGTTATGACTAAAACATTTTATAACCAGAACAGGTTTTATAAAGTAAAGTTTATAAAATGAAAATAAGAAAAATTATTTATACCAAAGGGTGCTGGCAGACCTTGTCCTCCTGAACCGGGGGCTCCTGATGGCGGCAGGTAAGTGTTATCTAGTCTTGCGGCATAGCAGGTACTTAGCAAATACGTTAATATTAACTGAAATAAAATTTTAAATTAATAATATATCGTTCAAAACATGTATTTAAAGATTTAATAATATCTCCTAACCAAAATTATCAAGAGTTAATTGTACAAAGTACAAACAGAATTGCAAAAGTTTTTGTTTCGAAACATTTTGGAAATAATTTAGAACGAAAATTATAGCCATCAGAATTAAAATTCTCGAAAGAAAAAGGGGGGAGCTAACTTCACACTTTCGGATTTCGTATTTTTCCGATATCTTTTGTTATTGGTAGGTATAAGAGATATGGTTGTGATATTTTAGAACAATGTTTAAAACAAGCTTAGAACAACCATTAAAATTTTAATTTTACAAAGACGACTTTATACTTTTAGCTTTCGTTTTTCCTCATTTTCACGACTGATTTTCATTTTTTCTTTGAAATACTTTGGAACAATTAGAACAAACACAGAACAACCTCAAACAACCATCAGATTTTCGATTTTTGAAAAAAAGGGGGAATAACTTCACACACACCTTTAACATGGAAAAATTGAATGACCACAAGCTGATCATGGATTGTTAAGAACACCCGAGGATACGTTAATATATAACTAATTTTTAATGTTTGCATTAAATACGGATAATAAGACAACATATTTTTATCAACAGACACAAAACTAAGTATCAACAATATGGAGTAAATACTCTATTCTGAGCCCAGCGCTAGGACTAAAGATAATGTCAACATCAAGTCTGAGAAGTTGATAGCTTTTTCAAAAAGACAAAACGTTGGATAGAGAGACAAAAAAGCGAATGTGTTTCGCAGTTAAGATGTAAATAGATTGATTTGCGAAAATGGAATGAAGCTCATTTAATTTTCTTTCATTTCCTTTCTAGGAAGGACAACATTCATTTTACTCCCTAGGAAGGAGAATGCCTCCTTTGGACCCTAATTTGAGGGTGCAAAACCCTACTTCTCATTGAAGAAGTGGACAAAAACATTTTCTACATCGGGTTAACACATATCGTACAACTATGTTAACCACAATTTATATATGATGCAACGTCTCCACAAATGGAATTGTAATAAAAATTATATAACAGCAGTGCACATCATTTATGTATGTATAAATCAAAACGAATTTATAAACGCGATCGATTACGTATTGTGCTAATCACTTGGTTTGTATCTAACCTATGATTTTTAATCGCATCTTTACAGAACGTGTTATAAAAGCGACTATTTTATTTGGTATTTGTTTTTATGGTGAACGTGGAATTTATTGAAACATATGATGTTCTAAAATAGTCGATTGTTACTTTGTTCTGTCATACTTCTATGACAAAATTAACTGTATATGATATATATGTTAATACTATAGACCGGACACGAGGGGCCGATGACTCATCGCCCATGGGCGCACTATTGAAATGTTGTATTATTAATGAGGTTTTAATTTTATTTATATAATTGGATAACAAGTAGGTGGTGATCTATAAAATACAAAATACGTTATTATTTGTTCATTTTGTAGTTCAAGTTGAATAAAGTAGTTTTAATTTTTACTAGCAATACATACTTTCTCAAGGCAACTGTTTATAGGTGCATACTGGAAGTATTCTTTTATTCCGGCATATTTAGCAATTAGATTTTGTGTCATTGTCCTCATACGCAATTGCCGCAATGTTATTTCTATTAAAAAGTGCGTCTACCTTTTGCCGAAGGCCATATCCTAAGTCACTTGGTATACTTTTGAATATATTAATAACCACATCTAATGCGGTTAATCCATCTGTTAATTTGATATTTCGATTTTCAAAATATGTGATTAGTTTAGGCAAATTTCCAAAGTGTTCCTGAAGGAATAACAACTAATTTTTTAAATTTGGAATTTGTATTTGTTCCTTGCACTCATAAATACTTCGAACATCGTCATTTAAATATGTAACGAAATTTTGTAAACTATAGAAATTCTCTGCATAAAAACTAGTAGCTTCCAACCATGTTCCCCATCTAGTTATTACTGGCGAGGGAGGTAGTGACAAAGATAGAAGTTTTTCACTGTAAAGAGCTACTCTCAATGGTGCTTTTCTGAAAACTGTTTTAAAAGCGTATACAAGTATGTAATTAACAATCAAAACAATGAAAAAACAAAACTAACTCCCCGTACTTTATTTATCATACGAAATATAAAGTAAATAAAATGAATTATAAAAACTCCTCACGCTTTTGCCTACGCCCATGGAGAAAGGAATGTAAGAGTAAAATCGTCTTTTTGCTGGCTGTTTTTGCGACAACAACAGATGTTGCAGTTCACCATATGAATAGTGCTATTCAGTAACTGCGTGAAGTTATACATTACTTTTTTTGTCCGTGTCTGCCGTAATTTCGGCCCCGTACGTCCGGTCTATAATTATAATACACTTACATTGGGTTGACTAAATAATAGTTCTGTAGAGGGCGTTTATTGGCGAATTTCTATTAGCCTGGTCTGCCGGATCACACCCACATTTGTAATATAGAGCAATCAGTGCGCGTGGTTTTCTATAAGGGTTGCACCCCAGTCCACACTCACTAATCGATAACATGTCATGCATCCGCCTTTTTAGATGAATTACCAATCGAATAAGATATTATGGGTGTTTCCACGAGAAATGCATGATTTGATATGTGAATAAAATTAGGATTTGTTTATATTCTCATAAAAACATAAAGTTTTACACCTTCCGATTAAAGTATTGAATAAAATATCTGCCTATTTTAATGAAATTTCTTCGTTAATGTAGCAATGTAAAGTATAATAGTAAGTTCGTTCTAAAATTACGCGCGTCTATTAGATTTTGATTTATTTTTTAAAAGATTATGAACAAAATTGCTTTCTAACATTGTTTTTAATCTATTATGTGTCAGTGCCATTTCAGTTTATTGGTGTTTATGTTTAATAATTTATTTTATTAGAAAAAAAGAAATTGAACTAAATAATGTATAAAATTTTACTGAATACGCATTAACAACCTTAACATCTATTAGCTTTTGATTTATTTATTAAAAGGAAAAAAGATTTCTGGCCCCACGCAAACGCCGCCATAGCTCAAATGCTTCGTGAAGATAATAAATTAAGCAGAGGTATTAATTATAATCAATAATGCTTGCAAACTGATCTAGTTCAACAAGTCTTTCAACACAACCTTGGCCTAGTTTCACACGGCCGCGACCGTGAAAAGACGTTGTTTACCGGTAGAGGCGTTACCGCACGAGGTTATTGACTTTATAATCACTTTCGATTGTCGTCTGCTGGAGTGTAAATATCGGAAATATAATCAACTAGGCTTTTATTATACATGCATATCGTTTTAGCAATAATTTTATTAACTAGACGAAGTGTTACTTATTATCATTTTGAATTCAGAATTTAACGTATGTACTAATTTTTGAATGAAATGTTGTTACTTGATTCTTGATTTTATGCATTTCTACTTCCTATTACATCAGTTTATGAATCGAAGTATGTATTTTCTTCCTAAGTAAGGTATTGCATGAAGAGGTGTTACTGTGTTAATTAATATGGCATTTTAATGGAATATTATAAACTGACATATGCGTATACGATAACCTACAAAATTGTGTTAATTAAATGTATCCTTCTATCCTACTCTATTTCAGATACCTATTACTTCAAATTTTCAAAGATTACCTACTTTGACTTCGAATTTTTTGGACATATTTTGTAAAATTTTACCCCGAAGAGGATTTAAAAACTTGAGAAACATCAAAATTAGTTATAAACAATGAAATTTGTTTGATATGAATTTATTCTCATTTACATAAAGAACTATCTTAGAAGGAGAAAATGATTAGAAGACTTGCTGACCATATTAACAAATACATATTATATAATGATGGAATTTTAAAGTTTGTGACAATTGGAATATAAGTATGTCATTTTTCATTGAAAGTTAAAGAAATATAATTAATTATGTGTATAAATGTTTGCATCAATTTATTTTGAATTACGTAACAACTGATACAATTTCATGAAAGTACTAGAACATTACCAAATATTTAGACTCCAAATCAATAAATTTGTTTTTTATTATCTAAACAACTTAAATTTAGCAGTCACAATACATAATTATTATTTTTCAAAGTAATACAAAGATCTAATAAGAAATTCAACATATCAAACCACGTTTATAAAGTGCTGTTTAAACATATTTCTAAATTCCATGATAAACTGTTTTTTTTATTCATCTTAACATTTATGAAATGTTATTTTAGTTTAATTAAATAAATATATTTTATAGAAATGCTACCCAAATGATGTCAAATATAATTTTGTGAATTTATAACATTATAATATACATATATAATAATATGATTGTGATTGCTTTGAAGACTTAACACAAAACAATCACGTCACAAGATGTTGCAAGAGCGTTTTTTCGTTATAGCAATAGCTGCACAAACAATTCACCTTATAAGAATGCACCTAGAAGGTACAATGTCAAAAGTTAAGCAACAATGAACGTATAAGCATCAATCAAAGATCACCAAAGACTCTAGAACCTATGACCTCGTTCGTGCTAATCGATTAATTGCTCGTCTTTTTTACATTGTCGTGATCTCATTGTCTTAAAAAAGCGTCGTCCATATAAACGACTTTAGAATAATTTTCGAATTAAACTATACAAATTTCTCAATTGAAATTCCTAAATTGCACGTTATTGACATCGCTTTAAATTGGTAATGACATCGGTAACCTATAATTTTATTATAGAATTTTATATGAGAAGGTAATAATTGCGTCAGTGGAAAATTATCGTTTTTCTTTAGTTGGTTGAATAGTTAAAAACACCAATAATGAAATGCGCGAAAATTAAGGCAAGATTATTTAAAAGGACAATCCCCAAAATATTAATATCACAACAAATTCCATTCAGTTTAACCAGTGCAAAAATAAAATTAAATTCTCGTTTGTGATAGGTAATTATTATAATTAATTTTGATTATGTTGAAATTCAATTGTTTTATACTGTAAAAATTATACGATGTTTTATTATTTATTTTATGATTAATATTAAAGTTTATCTTAATGCATTTTTTTTAGCTAAATTAATTGGGCAATGTATACCAACTCGGTATCATAGTATGTAATCTCCTCTTTGAAAATAGAAAGCAATTGGAATGACGTCAATCACCGGCGGATTCTTATATTATCTGACAGTCAAGCAGCACTAAAGGCGATATCAAGCCAAGCGGTGTCGTCAAGATTGGTCTGGGAATGCCTCGAAGAACTTAAACTGCTGGCAATTCGGAATACGGTAAAACTGATCGTGGTGCCAGGGCATAAAGGAATTGAGGGCAATGAAAAAGCTGATGAACTCGCTAGGAGACGATCAGAAGCAAGACCTATAGGCCCAGAACCGGATCTGCTGGTACCCAAAAGTATGACCCGAAGCCACGACAAAGACTGGGTTTATGAAAAACATAAGCACCACTGGGCAACAATTCCAAGACAAAATCATGGCAAGGAATTTATTGGCCAACCATGCAATAAAAGAGCCGCAGAACTACTACACATGAGCAGAGAACGGCTGCCAACAACAACGGGTCTTTGGACTGGTCATGCACCTGCTAAAGTGCATCTCAACAGGATAGGCCTGTATTGATGGAGACCTTAGTTGTAGATTCTGCAATAAGGAATGAGAAACAGTCAGGCATATCCTGGTAAACTATGAGGCACTAGATCACAGGAGGCAACGCATCTTTGGGCAATCTAATGTAGATCCAGAGATGCTCAAGAGATAGCCAGTAAAGGACCTGTACAGGCTTGTACAGGACACAACATTACTGGAGTGGATAACATAGATAACACAGGTTGAGCATAATAAGCCTTACTGGCTGCGGTGCAAACTGAAGACGTTAGTCAGACAGGCCTGGAGGAAAAGAAATCTCCTCTTTGAGTGTTGGCGTTGCTGAGGTGTGTCCCTCATACCAACGGCGAATGCGAAGATGATAGAACTGATGTCGCACATCAGGCGCTTAATAATGGCTCATGACTTATGGTGCTTCAAATGATTGTTATTATGATTTTTATTGTTATTTTTATGTATATTTATCTTTTATTACTCATCAGTAGAAATAATAGCAGAATCTTGCAATTATTTTTGCAATATACAGTGTGTCCATTTTTCGATGCTTACCAATGTTAAAGCTTAAAAGCGACCGCATTGGGCGTTATCGAGTTATTGGAGAAAACTGAAATTGTCAAATATTTTTTTTCCCAAAATATCTCGAAATTGTAAGAAATCCAAATAAATTTGAAATGAGACTTGTTGCGAGCATTGAATTCTGCAAAACATTCCCCATTGCGATAACGCCTAATGCGGTCGCAAGTCTCATTTCAAATTTATTCGGATTTCTTACAATTTCGAGATATTTTGAAAAAAACAATATTTGACGATTTCAGTTTTCTCCAATAACTCGGTAACTGTTATTGTAATAACCGATGGCGAGCATTGAAATGTAGACACACTGTATGCTTGTCGTTTGCACAAGGAATATGCCATTCGTTAGGCCATGTTGCACTGGTTTTATCTAAAATTTAATTATCTGGCGTAGACAATGCTGAACTTTTCAGAAATAGAAAAATTTTTCCTTCGAATATGCAAAAGAAAAAATATCTAATGCGTATACAAAATTCCAAGATATCGAATGCAGATAGCCTGGATCCACACATGATGCATATTTATTTATAAACATACCTAAAGACACATAGAGTTTATCCCATAGAGCAATAATATATGATATTGTGATAACAATTACGAAACACTCAAAATGAAGCTAAAAATGTTTTCAGTAAGTCCTGATAAGAACAATAAATGTTGCGGAAAAGGTATATAAAAAAGATTTCCAGAACAAATTTTAGGACTAAGTTTGCTGTTATGAGCAAGAAACAGATCCTCTTAAAGTTGCAAGTTCAGGAAACTTCCATTAATGTTATAAATAAAGAATTTCACATAAATTTTGACAAGATACAATTTGATATAAACTTATTTTGCAAGCACATAATCAATAATTTATTTTTTCTCTAACTTCAAATAGCAATACATTTTAGGTAGGTAGTATGCAGAAATATTTGACAGGAATTTAATAAAATAAAGATGAATTCACAAAACTGGAATGCATAATTTATATATATATACATATATAGAAAATGCAGTTTTCTTTGTTTTACGTTATTTTTTTCTGTAGTTTAAAAGAAGTATTGTGATGACGAATATTTTTTACCCCTAAATGTTCCGAGATGTCCCTTTCTCTCTGTGTCTGTGACCACAACAGTGCACGAACTGCCTGCGATATCAATACCAAACCTTGTATCTAAGAGTATAATGATCATTATAAAGCTGATTAGATTTTCAATAAAATCGAAAGACCGGAAGTAGTAATTTTCTTCAATGAAAAAATCATGTTTTAATAATAACTTCTCAACTATTATATTGCGACAAATTTCTATTTGATTCAAAAGTACGCAAAAGTTTTTTGATGAAAAAAAGTGTCTCGTTTACTCTTGTAAAAGCAGTTTTTTCAAATATCTCGCAAACTATACATTCTATATAGATTCATTAGATTTAGCATTCGGAGCTGGATTTAGAACGATGTTTCTATATATAAAATTTCAAAATTGACACCGGAAGTAAAACTTTTAAACTTATCCGATAGCAAAAAGAAACTAAACTTTGAGTCTGTGGCTTGATACTAAACAAAAACAATATTTTTTTCTTCAATTTATATTCTTGCAGGAATTTTTCTTTCTAAATTTCCACACATTCCAGTTTTTCTTGATTTCAAGTGATATGTTCTGTCAGTAAAATAGAATTATAAGAATTCCTATTTAACCTTTTTAACTTTATGTGGTTATTGTTTAACTATAGGTTAAATTAACCGTAATTTTTACACAACATGAAACACAAGCAATAGTAATGCTAAATTTAATTGGTAATCAAATGCAAAATTTAACCATAGCATCAAAATCTACTTATTAGCAATAAATTTATGGTTCCAGAATAAGCTTATGTATTTGCTTTATGCAAATAATTACATGCTTCTTGGTGTTGTTCATAACATGGTTTACTTTGTATTTCGCTTATGAAAATCGGTAACGTTTTTGATTCAAAAAAATAAAATAGAATAAATACATTTTCTCTAAATCTATTCTGTTTAAATTTAATGCAAAAACGACTAAAATAATTTTGTTGTATATATTTTAAAAAATAAGATGAATTCTTAAAATTGTATCTTTCAAGAAAAATTTTTTAATCTGATTTATTGATATGAAAATATGTAATATCAAAACTCACCAATTTCATATTTTTCTTTGTGTATATTCTTTCACTAACTATTAGAAGATCTGAACTGTCCCCTGATTGGAAATGATTCCCTTTATATACTTATTAAATGTAAGGTGAAGGATTGAAACAACCCCACTCTGAAGAGGTGGTAATAATAACAACGGGGGACGAGCAGCGAAAATGGGATCATCTTCGTTGGAAAATAAAAGTAAAAACGCTAGTGGCTTAGTCTAAACAACCTTTCACATATATGTAATGTATCTAAAACACTTAGCAAAAATAATATCACAAGATCATATTGTGGAATATGTAATTTGTTTTGATTAAAATTGAAATAGCTTTTTACTTATGAATTAAAAAAGAAAATTGCGCAATCGTTATGCGCTTATTTAATTTTAATTTAAGAATGATTTTTGATTAATATTGTACAATAAATAAAATACCTTATAAGACTCTTGGTCTAAAGTTGTTGCACCAATGTCACCGCAAAAATACTTAAAAGTATTTGTAAGAATTAAAATAGGTAAATTTATTAGAAAGAATGGCGAAACTTAAATGGTTTAACTTTGCTTGGGATATCTTAAATTCGTCACAAAATGAATTCAAAAGTCCGATAGAACTACTTAAGGAAAACTTTTTATGGGCTTGTATGAATTTGAAATGTGAATATTTCCCGTGAATTTGTCCTGCCTTTTTGATATTCTATATATTTATCGTTTATATAAATAAAAATAAACTATGCTGTTCGCTGGACATCACTTGAAAACGGCTTTTTTTGTAAAATGTTCGTAATAGTCAAAATATGGTTTTTCAAGAAAAGAAAAACTGGAAAAATGGCCCGGAACATTGGAAAATTCGGGAAAAATTGAAAGTGCTTTTTTCTATAGAATTTTTATATGAACTAAAGACTATAACCCACGATTTCAACAATGGATACGCGTAATTCTTTTTTTGTTTTGTTCGTTATGGTCCTGACATAGTTTTCAGGGGGAAAATCGAAACAATTACAAAGGAAAGTTGAAAAATGCGGACAAATTACAAAAATCATAATTTTTATATACACTCTCGATCATAACTGAAAAAAAAACTTCAAGATTTGGAGAAAAATCTGGAAAAACGCATTCCAACCTAAATTAAAATAAAATTACATTTGTTTATGTTGTTTCGCGATCTGTCCAATAAATGTAGTTATTTTATTTCTATTTATTTATTTATTTATCAATTAGTCGTCACTATGTAACCAAGTGGCTTAATTCACAATTTGACAGCCAGCTGTCAAACGACATTTGCGCACTTAGAGAAGTAAATTAGAATAGAAATAAAATAACTACATCTTTCTTTTTATTTCTCTAAACCAGCACTTATTCGTTTTGTCGAGACTATTGCTCATAGCTAGTCTAGGATCCGATAGGTGACGCTGTAATCAAGTTATTAACAAATTCTATATTTATGGGCTAAAACGACTCATATTCACAATATATGTTGGTTTACGGCTAAAAAGGGAAATCACAAAATCTGGACCCGATAGGTGGCGCTGTGGTTGACTCATAGCGCCACCTACCGGAAAGGGCAGAACAACACCTGCCGGGTCAATCAAAGCGAATATTAATGACTTTAATACTCTAACCCCTATCAAGAACACAAAATGACTTCACTATATTTTTAATCTATTCGCTAAATAAAGGTAGAAATTAAATCCACCGGAATTTTTAATGTTTTCTCCACCACAAGCGTCGACATGAATTACAAAACAAAATTTAAAGAACTCCACGACTTCAGTTTCTGAAGAAAGGCGATCTAATGAAAAATGAATAAGAATACAATTTAGCAAATTTTCCAGAGTTCTACGAAATTTGTTTTAGAAACGAAATATGAAAATATATTATTCAAATCAACGCATTAATGAATTTGTTAGATATCTCGAAAGATAAAGTAGAAACGAAACAAAAATCTGGAAAATATAATAAACACTTACATATTGTCTATCTATCTGGTAAAATCGCGACATCAACAATTACAGAGCTCGTTCAATCAAAATACCGGCAAATTTTAAATATAGATGCGCAAAATGATCAAATACTTACGTGTGTTGACATGGTGCAAAGGAATTTCAATTTATTGAAGTGATAATAGAATGCAAATTATAAAATTTAGAAAATAAAATTTCGATTTCATCCAAAAAATTTTTTTATCAAATTATATCAACTCACATGAATCAAGATATGTAGTTTTTTTAATCACTGCTTTTGACTAGCGCAATAACAGTGCTGAATCCTACTTTTTCAAGAAAATTAATGGTTTCTCTAGAATTTGAAAGAAATTCTTCAAAAACATCAGTTTTTTAACATTATTAGTTTTTCTACATAAACATTTAATTATAAAACATTATAGATTTGCATATAAAGTATGCATTTATGCCTTTTCGAATCTCAAGGGTATGTGTCTTTTTTCTCTGGTTTTTCACAATTATGTTTATATTTCTAGCATAATTTCCTTATTTTGTTTACAAAACTTGTTATTTTCGTTGTTCTTTCTTATTTCTTTTGTAAATTTACTGTACGTATCTTAAGACACTACTTTTCCTTGTTCCTATATGTGTGTGTTCTCTAGTTTGTATGAATATATTTCTTTGCTAGTTTGTAATTGTATTTTTGTTTTGATTAAGTTTTTGTCGATTATATGTATTAGTAATATATTTTTTTATTTTTATTAGTTTATCAATATATTAGGTACTTTGATCAGTTTTTATACCTATGCTGTTACAATTCTATTATTTAATTACAGTATGGCTATTAACTTATAGTACTGAAAATTTGAAATAATAGATTAACACTTAAGTATTAGAATTACGAATGACATGTTCCAAGTGCCATCCACTACGTTGAACACACATGTTGTACCGTTCTTGCATATTCCTGACCATATCTGAAAATAGAGGTTGATGCATCTGTAGTACCACTTCCTTAATTCTCTCTGTTAACTGTTGTATTGTAAACAGAGGATTATTTCGGAAAACCCATAGTTTCGGCATACCCGAAACATATGCATCGAATAATGTTTAGTCTGGAGAGTGAGATAGAAAAGAAAAATCGGTGAAACGTGAAATTACACTGTTTCCAAATGTCTTTCGCAGAAAGGTTCTTATAGCATTTTCTGTGTAGCGCGTTGCCACATCTTGCTGGAAAAAACTAGTTACCGAAGAGTAAGTTTTTTGATCTGCAAAGCATCCGAAGGTCATCTACAAACGATGTGAGAACTTGAGTAATATGGCGCTCTTGATTAACAGTTACTGGACGTCCATTTTTCTCAATGAATTAAGATCCTATGATTTTTCGTTCAGAAACTGATGGTAATTTTTTCACTATGCAGCGGTATTTCTTGCACCTCTTCTGGTCGTTGGAAACCTAAAAATCTATTGCTACGCCTATTTACATGATCCGACAAATAAAAATGATATTTGTCACTGTACCAGATGTTACTGATGAAACTGGGATTATCATATGGCAGACCGAGGATTCTGACACCGTATTCAAGTCTTGCAGCATAATCACCCATTTTCAATTGTTGTGTCGTCTGAATAACGTATGAATGGGCATTAAGTTGTTTCAATATCTTCTGAAAAGTCCTCCTACTCATATTCAATTTTGCAGCAGATCTCCGTTGACTACGACGTGGTGAGTCCATAATTTGATTGAACACCTTCGTGATTTTCGTTGATATCCACTGTTTTTCTTCGTCTAGCTCTACCTTCCCCTTGGTGTAGCACACTTCCAGTACTTCTAAATTTGGTTATAATGTCCAGTACAATAGCATTATTTGGCACCTGTTTATTGAAATGTTCCGAAAATTGATCGCTGACGAATTTAATGCTTTGACGATCGTGTGAGTTCGTAGAGGTTTAACCACTACAAGACCTAAGGTTTTAGTAGGGTAAATTAATGGCTATAGTATACTTTTATGAATATATTTTGCAATCACTATAGTTTACTTTTATTTTTTTTTTTTGTTTTTGACCCCCGCATATATTAACTGGATATCCCGTGCGATGTGAACATGGGGGCGGTATATGGATGTCATATTTTGGAGAATTATGTTATTAATTTTATATATTTCAGCTATTGCTTTAGATTTCCTATTTATTTTCTGGTATTAATAATCCTAGATATATTATTATTTATTCCATTGTATAATTTTTTTTTTAATTTGATTTCTCTATCGTTGATTTTTGGACTTTACTTGAGAAAATAATATAGTTTGTCTTGTTTTCGTTTATTGTTATTATATTAATAAATCACTTTCTAGTTTGTTTACCCTTGCTTCTTTGTGGACGATTTATTAGATCAGTTTCTTTTATTTTTTGCCCCGTACTTCTGATATCTTTGTTCTGTAATTTTTCGAAAATTTGGTTTTGAATATATAATAATAATTATAACGGCTTTGGCAGAAAAGCCTATATTAAACTAAATGAACTTTGATGAATTAAAACAAAAACAATTTACAATTTGAGCATTACAGAAAATTGTATATACACATATGCCCATTTAATTATACAATGTATTATAATAACATTCAGAGAAGAAATTATCCAAAAATAAATGTTTGTTGACTTACTTATTATTATCTCAGACCTAATAAAATGGAAATTAATAAGTGCCTATTATATGAGGTCAGAGTGAAACATTACTTTCGTTTTAAATCAGGTAATGTTGATAGATTACCATCTTATGTAAGAATCTACGAAAAAATCATTTACCTACTGTATGGTGAGTGATGTGTTTTGTTAATAACTTCGTTGAAAAAGATTAATTACGCTCATTTGAAATTTTTAACGAGTACCGTCAAGTTAGAAACAGATTTCGTAAAATCTATCTGATAATTACAAATCATATCTTTAAAGAACGCGAAACAACAACAATTTCACCACCACCACCATTGCGAAAATTTTTCATTAATCTGTGTTGCCACCACGTAATATACACAGTGTAGGGTAAAGGGGGGAGAGTTGGACCAGTAGGAGAGACGGATCGCCAGGAATAACTTCTAAGATATGGCAACAATGGCAGATATCCCGCAATACAGAGTATTATTGTGTGCATTTACGTAGCGGTACACAATATGCAGTTTGTTTTTATCAAGTTTAAGTAAAATATGTAACATTTTCACATTGGCTCACGCGTAAAAATTGTGCAAGGCGAATAGTGATCGAGTTTGTCAAAAGTTTGGTAAGTTTAAACACAAAATTTTATATGTTATGTTACTTTGTTCCTAACCTCATTCGATGGCATTCTGATCGTCTGTTTGGGCGCGATTTGTTGGTCCGTTTATGCTCCCTAAAAAGGATAGTTAGACCAATGGTATGGCGGAGAGAGGGACCTACATGCTTAGGTTTTAGAAAATGTCGAGTATCTACATACGTAAATCAAATGCACGACCAAGTGGTATCTGGATGTTAAATAATTTGCAGTCAGCAATAAACGCAGTTTTGGCAACATGGGCATTAATGAAGCAGCTAAAAGTTTCAATATTCCCAAAACCACTTTGAAGGGGAGAATAAAAGACAACACTCAGAAATTTATTAGAGTGGGTCCAGATTCAATGCTTGGAGCAAATATCAAACACTTGCAAAACACATAAAGAAACTCCAAAAATTTGGCTTCCCACATACACGATGTACAAGCTGGATGATCAGTATACAGGAATACAAACCCGCTTTAATCAAAGCGAAGGTAATGTACAAAGACTGTTAACTTTAATAAAAGTTCATTATCTGATTTTTAGGAAAACCGTGCAAGAAATGAGAAGATCTGATATTGTAGTGCTAAAAACGGAGAACGTTTCTATAGCTCATATCACATGAATGTCGAGATACATTGTTCAAAAGTATTTTGAACAACTTAACCAAATTCTAACAGAAAATTCGTTACTTGATAAACCTGGAAACTATTCAATTTTGATGAAACTGGTCTAAATAAAATAGCTGGCCATGTTCCTGCCGAAAAAGAGCCTAAATGCGTTTCTAATATTAGTCCTGGAAAAAAAGGAAAAACCATCAGCATTTTGGCATGCTGTAATTTCGAAAGTGGATATTTGGAACACTATTGTATTTTCAAAGGGAAAAAAACCGAAAAGACGAATGGTACGATAAAATGCCTCATCGATCATACATAAGAATGATTGAAAAGTTGGCTTACATTAATACGGAATTTTTTTTCTACTGGTTGAAAAATCCCTTCTTTCTTAAAATTGTACTGGTAATCTTAAAAGAGCATTCATCCCATACTACAACCTCGAAACCCTACAATTCGCAAAAGAGCATGAAGTAATACTATTCCGTTTACCTCCACACACCCTATCTATAATCTTCAGATACATCCTTTTTTAAATCCTTAATAGGCTATTATTATGATGTCTGCAGATACTTTATAAAAAATCAATCGCAACGGAAGTTGAATAGATTGCAATTTGGGAAAGCTCTTGGGCGATGCTTGAGGAAATTTTGCAACCATTCATAAGTCATATCAGGATACAGGTCTACTGGAATAATGCCATTTAATCCTAATGCAATCCCTATACATTCATTCTTGGTGCAAAATCAAAACGGTTTCGTTAAAGCAGGCACCGAACAAGATCTAGCTGAACAGTAACAAGCACCACATCCATCTGTACAAAGAGAAGATTCACCGATACCAGACCCATCTGGACTTCAATTTAAACAGAAAAGAACACCAGAAAAATTTACTTCTGATCTTCCCCAGAAAAAGCACAAAGGCGTTTCTGCAAACAAGGAACCGTCTTGTCTTCGTCAGAATCTCAAAAAGTAATTCTGGATCTTTCTGAAGACGAAGAAGAATGACTTAACCATTACAAAAGTCAATGTATTGAATGTGACTAAGACTACCGCACAACGAAGAAAATAGATGATGGAATTCAGGGTGTAATGTGCAAGCGATAGCTATATAAAGGCTGTACGAGTCACAAACAGTAACATTCTGAATGTCCGTCTCTGCTACCTGAGGTGACCCACTGTATCCAGAGGACAATGTTTTGGGCAATGTTCACCTATATTATTTTCTTATACGTAGTATAAGGAAGTATAGTGATGATGAAAATTTTCGATCTCGAGATTTTTGCAGATGTCCGCGTTTTGAAGTCTCCTGATACCAAAAAAGTGGTTTCAAAAAAAATCTCTCTCTCTCTCTCCCTCAGCATAAAAGTATCTAAATATATATTTTCAATACCTTTTCTATAAAAAAAATTTCAAAATTCGGACCGGAAGTACCACTTTTACTCTTACCGAATAGCGATTTTTTGCAAATATGTCGTGAATTATGCATTCTAGATATATTTATTAAGAGTACAAAAGTATTTATAGCTGGATTTGCAATATTTTTTGTCTAGATGAAATTTCAAAATTCGGACCGGAAGTAACACTTTTACTCTTAGCGAGTAAAACTCTTTTTTCGAATATCTTGCAAAATATGCATTCTATAGAGATTTATTAATGGAATGGAAGTACTTAGAATGGAATTTTAAATAATTTTTGTATAAAAAAATTCTTAGAATTGTATAGTTTGAAACGCTCATATGTATAAGAAAGTCGTGTGGTGGCCAGCCCTCATTTTTTTTCTTGTTACCATATAGAGTTACATACTAGTAGTTTATAATAGAAATGTAACCTTACGTTCTTGTTATTTTTGAAAATTTTATAATTCAAAATAAAGAGTTAATATTATTTTTTAAAAAAGGTAAGCTAATTTTACCCTATTAATCCTTGTACTATTTTACTTCTTACCAAGTATTAAGTTATTTATTAGAATGTATTCGCTTAGTTAAGGATGTCCTAGCAAATCGACACATTCCGTTAACATCCACAATTTAAAATACAATATGACATTGAACAATTTTTTTTTTAATTATTTAATTTTAGAAAATAATTTTCATCGCTTAACAACTGTCAGATATTTTGTAAAACAGTAAAATACCCACTTTCTCGATAAACATTTCTCATAAAGAACTTCGTAAATTAACCTTGTTAGATACTTTCCTTATGTTTTGTAAAATGTCGGAAAAAAAAATTATTCGTTTTTTTTTTTAATTAGCAAGTTGAATTTCAAATATTTCCGTCAATCATGTGAAGAGATTGGAAAACATTAATAAAGGCTCCCTTCACAAAATCAACATGTGTATTAAATACTGCCTAAGAAGAATGCTAAAAGGAGAAATATTAAAATAACTTTTGCATTTAAATGAAACAAATAGCTCAATTAATTTATGCACAAAGACCACATATTTAGAATTTGTTTGTTGTAAAAACTGACGCCATTGTTAAAAAGCAAATTGGATGGGCCTGTGCAAGTTGGGCAATGACCGAAAGATAACAAAATGTGTGCACGTGTTTTGACCTTTGCTCAGTATCGCCTAAAATATACAGAAGAACACAAAAACACTAAAACACCTTCACCACACTAAAGCACAGAAAAGCTAAATACGTATTTCGACAACTAAATTGCCATCCTCAGTAGCACTGAATTAAAAATCGCATTGTCTACACACGGTAGCGTAACAGAACAACACTGATTTCCAATTTACAGGGATGGCTTATTTATACTTATACCTAAGTTATTAACTACATAATTAACGGTACCTGATCAATGTAGCGTTAAATTCGTCACGCTTAATACTATAATCCTATCTTTTAATTCTAATATTCTATGCATAACTAACGGTACCTAAAAGGGTATCGTTTACACTACAAACTTATACCGGGTGTCCACACGAAAACTTTATATTGAATTATTTCTGGTGTTTTTTCAGACAAAAACTTGAAATTTTGGGTGGTTGTTCAGGATATAGGGGGACAATGAATAGTGTATTTCATACCGCCCCATCGGGTCACCCGCCGCCGCCGGCCACCCCCACTCCAATATTTTAAATGACACCCTGTATTTTTTTTGGTGGTTTTGAAAGAACACAATTTTCTTGATATTCCTATGTGAAAAAACTAGTAACACACATTATGACATTTATGAGATATTTAAATTTAAAAGTTTCAGATATTAGAAATTATTAACTCCGAAAAATCATAAGTTAGTCATGGAAATACTTAAAACAAGATTTATTCACAACATTTTAGTTAAATTAAATGCTCAAATTGTTCACCGTTTACATTTAAACATAAATAAAGTCTATTTTCAAAAGCATTTCTAACATTTTCGAACACTTGTGGCGTTAAATTTCGACATTCCTCTGTTATTCTATTACGTAAATCAGCTATTATTGTGGCGGTGTCTTATAAACAACAGACTTCAAATGTCCCCACAAAAAGAAATCTAGGGGAGTTAAATCGGGGGAGCGAGCTGGCCATTCAATAGAGCCCCTACGTCCAATCCAATGTCCTGGGAAAATATTATCCAAATAATTCCTAACGTCTAAACAGTAATGTGGCCCAGCTCCATCTTGTTGAAAATATAATTGCTCCTCCTCTATTTCATTCAAGTTTTCTTCTAGACACTGTATGATAAGAGGATGTATTAGCTCTTCCAAAAATTGTAAGTACTTAGGTCCATTTAAATTTTCCTGGAAGAATATCGGGCCAATTACTTGGTTATTAAGAATTCCAGCCCATACATTAATTTTTTGGGGATATTGTGTGTTGCCTTCTCGGAAAAAATGGGGTTTAACGTCGCTCCAATATCGACAGTTGTGTCTATTCACAAGACCATTTAAGTAAAAGCAACTTTCATCACTAAAGCAAATACTTCGCAAAACATTTCCATTTTGCCGAATCATATCTGTCATTATTTCACAAAATTCGACTCTTCTGTCGAAATCACGGTCACCCAACTCTTGGTGAAGTTGAATTTTATAAGGGTGCATTTTGTTTAATTTTAATATCTTACGGCAGGTTGATTTTGGCACTCCCGAAACTTCGGATAATTTTCTCAACGAAAGCTCTGGGTCTAAATTAATATGCCCAAGAACTGCTAGTTGCATACAAAATCACTATTTCAGTTCTCTCTTCAAGAGTATAAACCATTTCAGCGAAAAAGCCGAAACTTTAAGAACAATTTTACAAGTATTAATATTAATGAAACACAAAAGTCACAATTTTGACAATTCTAATTTAAAGCAAACTATTTCCATGACTAACTTATGATTTTTCGGAGTTAATAATTTCTGATATCTGAAACTTTTAAATTTAAATATCTCATAAATGTCATAATGTGTGTTACTAGTTTTTTCACATAGGAATATCAAGAAAATTGTGTTCTTTAAAAACCACCAAAAAAAAATACAGGGTGTCATTTAAAATATTGGAGTGGGGGTGGCCGGCGGCGGCGGGTGACCCGATGGGGCGGTATGAAATACACTATTCATTGTCCCCCTATATCCTGAACAACCACCCAAAATTTCAAGTTTTTGTCTTCAAAAACACCCGAAATAATTCAATATAAAGTTTTCGTGTGGACACCCGGTATAAACAATATTGGTGGATCGGCGCGTTATCTGAATTCATTAATTTATTTATATGTTTGTGAATATATATACTTTCATAACTATCTAGTTCTCTATAATTATGCACTTGTTTTATAAGTTTGAGGCCGCTTGCTGGAATATCATGACCTGTGTCCAAAATATGTCGAGCTAAACTAGACTTCTCTGTCCTATTAAACCGAAAATGAGCAATATGCTCTTTATAGCGAGTTGCAATCGAACGTCTAGTTTGGTCGGTATATTTTTTATCACATTTATTACAATTAATTTCGTAAATACCAGATTTTTGTTCTACCTCAATTTTATCTTTAGTACTGCTCAAAAGACTTTTCAACGAATTACATGATTTAAACGCGACTTGCAAACTAACCTTTTTAAAAATATTATTAAAGTTGTTCCAAATATTATGAAAAGGTAGGACAACAAATTTCTTATCTGTATTACTTTGAGGTAGCAAAGTTGTGGAATTTAGAATTGTATTCTTACGTTTCATCTTTCTCAAGATATTGTTAGTTTCTTATAGAGAAGAAGTTTATCTTTTATGTATATACAAAATTTGACACAATTTAAGCTCAAAAAAACAAACTTTGTACGTCTATTACTTTCCAAAAAGATATCCGTCAAAACGTAATGTTTTTTCTTAAAAAGTTAAATATTTTCATTTTTACAATATACCTTGATATTTTGTCAAATATCAAAGAAAGGGCTCATCCTACGAAGAAATTCATGGATAAGAAATTTGTAGTAAATTAATTTTCCTATAATTTTAACTCAAAAGAAGACCGATAGGCATTGCAATTCCTGAAAATTGTATAAAAAGAAATAGTTACTTCTTATTTTTTATTAAAGGAACTTATTTGTGACATTACAATTTTATTATTTTGAAGACTGAGGCTCTCTGGAGTATTCATCCCTAAGCAAGTGAAAGTGGCTTCACGAATCACTAAGCAAACATAGAGCAGAATTGTCTTTATCGTTTTCCGAAACCCCAAAATAAAACGCTTTCTTATGGTTACTTAGACCAGAGTATTCAAATCCCCCGCCATGTCCTTTCTGCACGTGCAAAATATGAAGAGCTGTAGATTTTGAGAAGGGGGATCCATCATTGTAGTTACTGTATCCCTTGATTCTTGACCTTCTATCTAGATTTTACTAACTATAAATTATTTCTGAACTAGGTGGTAACTTCTATAAGAATGGCCTTTTTTGTTAGGGGTAAACACTGTTAGGCTTTGTATTGATGGTCGAAATTATAAAAAACTGACAATAGAGGATATTCAGAGAATATTTCCCCAGCTTTGACTATGGCCACATAAGCAGCTTCAGGAGGCTACCATGTTCATGGGAAGAGAATTCTTCTTGGGAATTTAAATGAAGAGAGGATTGCTGGTCTTGGGAAAAATAAGCAAAGGATGTAGGAGTTTTTTTAGTGTTTCATCGAGACCATCTAAATGGTCCCAAGGTAAATTTACAAAATTCTGGAACCATTTGTTTTATCATCGAAAAGTTCAATAAGCATCTTCAGGAAAACAGCTAACATGTTCATGAGAAAAGAATTCTTCAGGAAAATTTAAATGAAGAGAGGATTGCTAATCCTGGGAAAAATAAGCATAGGATGCAGGAGTTTTTTAATATTTCATCGGGGCCATCTAAATGGTCCCAAGGTATATCTACAAAATTCTGGAACCATTTGTTTTATCATCGAAAAGCTCATTAATGAACCTTTGACTTTCTACCTATATTTTGCTAACTCCATAACAATTTCTGAACTAGGTGGTAAGTTCTATAAGAATGGCCGTTTTTCTTAGTGGTAAACAATGTTAGGCTTTGTACTGATGGCCGAGATTATAAAAGAACTAACAATGGGGGTTATTTAGCGTATATTTCTCCAGCTTTGGCCATGGAAACACAAAAGTAGCTTGATGTTCATGAAAAGAAAATTCTTCTGGAGAATTTAAATGAAGAGAAGATTGCTGGTCTTGGGAAAAATAAGCATAGGATGTAAGGGTTTTTTAGTATTCCATCGAGGCCATCTAATTGGTAAAAAATTCTGGAACCATTTGTTTTATCATCGAAAAGCTCAATAAGCATCTTCAGTAAAACAGCTAACATGTTCATGAGAAAAGGATTCTTCTGGAAAATTTAAATGAAGAGAAGATTGCTGGTTCTGAGAAAAATAAGCATAGAATGCAGGAGTTTTTTAGTATTTCATCGAGGCCATCTAAATGGTCCCAAGGTAAATTTACAAAATTCTGGAACCATTTGTTTTATCATCGAAAAGCTCATTAATAAACCTTTGACCTTCTACCTATATTTTGCTAACTCCATAACTATTTCGGAACTAGGTGGTAAGTTCTATAAAAATGGCCTTTTTTCTTAGGGGTAAATCATGTTAGGCTTTGTATTGATGGCCGAGATTATAAAAAAAACTAACAATGGGGGCTATTCAGAGTATATTTCCCCTGCCTTGGCTATGGAAACACAAAAGTAGCTTCATGTTCATGAAAAGATGATTCTTCTGGAGAATTTAAATGAAGAGAAGATTGCTGGTCTTGGGAAAAATAAGATAGGATCAATCTTGCTGTAAGTGCAGTCTCACTTTCAAAGGAAAATTCAAAATTGAATACCATATTAAGCAGACCCAAAGCAAATAACAAACTGTTCTCTTTCTCCCTCTCTCTTTCGGTTTATCCTTCACTGCCTCTCTGTGTTAGTGATGACAATAGCAGCCAAACGGCTAAAGCTATCAATACCAAACCTTATACTTACAAGTACTCTTTTTCTTACGCACATACGTATAGGAAAGTCGTGTGGTGCTCTCACATCATATTGATATTCGAAATATCTGTCGATATATTACATAAGACATAATATTACAAAATATATTTATTATAATCTGATTATAGACTGCACAACCATGGCACTGGTAAAAAAACATCCCATTCTCTCTAATTATTAATTTCAGAATTTTTATAATTGAAACCACTCAAAGTAACTTGATAAATCGCATTCGTCTAGTCACGAAATTTCTTTTATACGCTCGCAAAATATAAATAAACATATTATAGAATGTGTGTACTTTGTAACCTGTACAATATGAGTACACACGATACGCATCTTGTAATGGAAAGTACCAGAAATACTGAATGGGAATTTATGATCGTTTAGTGCTTACTTTATTTGTATAAACACATATTGGAAAATAGAATGGCATCTTACTGTCTATTATATAAAAATTCGCGATGCTAATAATCGTTAGCCGTGTATACTTTCTACACTAAGATAATTGTTACAAATCATTGATGTTTCAAAATCCACTATGGATGAATTTGTATCTACTCGCACATAACTGATCCCTATTAAGAATTCTTCTCAATTGCTGTTCGTTATATAAATATGAGATGCTATTTAAGGTGTTAATGCGAAATCAACAGACAAATTATATAATATGAACCCCACCCCTGAATGGTTGGTCTAATGATCCACGATCTATAAATATAATGCAAAATGCCTTAAATTACATCTTTATTTGAAGTAATTATTTAGTTGATGTGTTTCATGGTGATATTAATGGTATGATAATTTTGAGGTGGTAAAATTTTGACAGTTTTCATGAATTTTTCAGTTAAAAAATATGGATTTTCCAGTCTCTAATTTTAATACCTAATATACGAGGTGTCCGTAAATGATTGAAATCGATAGCATGTGTTTAACGTTGGTTAGGTTGGTAGGACTATACATGATTTTGACCGCAACGACTTATGTACATTAGCGTCCCATGCAAAAATTACCTTCAACATAATTGTAAAAATTGTTGCTTAAAATCAAATACAATATGCTTACTTTTGGAATTGTTTAGTGCTAATATTTGCTAATTATTTTACAAAATAAAAAATATACTTTTTATATTATAAAATTATATTTAGAAAATAATTCTGATGTCAAGAATATAAACATTCTTTTTTTAAGAGAATAACACATTTAACACAAATTACAAACAATTTTGAAAATGGTGTACTTGATGCTGCAGCTAAAAATTAACTCTTCCTTTCATGTTTTCAAAAACATTATGTAGTTTTTCCTGTATAATGACCTCAAATTCATCCTCGATTGCTTGCATTAATTGTTCTAAAATATGCAATCTATTCCTGTCGGTGTTGCCTTTGATCTTCCCAAATAAAAAGTAATCTGGAGGGGTCAAATCTGGCGACCTTGTGAACATCTTGACTTTGACAAGTAATGCAATTTTCGTAAAATTTCTTTAAAAATGTTAATATTCTTTGCGCAGTATAGGCTGTAGCATTATCTTGCTGAAAAATTCCTGTTTTCGATTCATCATCATGGAATTGTTTCACAAATTGTTGCAATATGACTTGATATTGCTCAGCATTGATTGTATGATGGAAAAATATTGATCCCATGATTCGACGACGTGATATTGTTATACCCAAATACCAACTTTTATAGTGTGTTTCGTCAAAGGGTTTTCTGTTGCCCATGTTTTATAATTTTGTGTATATACGTACCCCGATAAATAAAACCAAGCTTCTGAAGATTAGATCTAATGTGCATCATTATTATTTGCATTATTATTAAAACCATTACAATGAGCTATTCTTGATTCAAAATGAATAGCATATAACCGATGGATTACAGAAACCTTTATAGATGCATATGGAGGCTTTTCTTTATTGCCTTTACAAAATGCATTTTTTTTTGTTACTTACTAGCATACTTGTATCTGCTAATAACTTTCGTAATGAATTCTTTGAACGTGTCACCATCCATTGATAGATATCTTCAACAACTGTTTATTAAAGAGCGAAGATCTTCCTGTTTGCAATTACAAATACATTTTTTGTTGCAATGCAATCAAACACTCTTCGCTTATGTTTGACGAAAACATCATGAGGCGTTTTGCTCGGACGTAAACACCATTGCTAAATCGTTAATAAAATCTGAAATGCACATTTTAAACATAGTCTAGAATTTAATGTCAAATGTTACTTACGCAAATTTCATAAACTTATTTTTGGAGTTATGAAATAACTTATTGTCAATACAAACGTCAACTTGAATCATTTACGAAAAAAGAGACGTACGACTATTATAAAATCCACAGATTTGACAATATAATTCCCAGTGCTTTAAAACCTAAGAAAAAAAATTGCTAAAATTTGTATATGTTATGTATAAACATAATAGTTAAATAAATTGGTCATGACATTAGTAATTTCAAATATCAAATTTGATTACTTAGTATTGAAAATTTCAGAAACCATATTATGTTTAGCAACTGTTGACAAATTTTTAATGTTTGTATACGAAACCTTAACATAAATAAAATTTAAAACTTTAAAATAAATATTTTCATATTATTTTGTCAAAATTATATATGTAAACATATTTGGCTTTTGATGTTTTAACTTCCATAGCTATGTACATACGAGCAACGTACAGATATATGTAATAGTTAAGGCTATACGCCCGGCCTCGAAATCGTTTTTCCCATTTCCTAATCGTATTTTTCATGAAAACCTTACCGAATTTACACGCTAATTTAAGAAAAAAATGCCTTTCAATGGATAAATCGTAATTTCTTTGAAATTGTCCAAAGGGCCCTAAATAAAAATAAAAATGTAAGAAATTTCAAAAAACAAGCCTTTATTTAAAATTATGTAACACTCAACAGCAATACATAAATTTTATTTTTTCTTAATTTTTAAAAATAAGGTCACGAAACGGAAAACAAAATTTTGAAATTTGGGCGAAATTCACTGAAATCAAATAGAGTATGTGGTACGCTCGCACATTGTGTCGAGAGGTAGCTCCGCCTACCATTTCGGGCAGTTTCTACGCAGTTTGTAAAATACTTCTGAGATCCGTGTATGTTAAGAAAGTAATCGTTACTCGGACATTATTTTATCGAAACCGTTGATATTTTCTTTACAATATAATGTACATATACAGTGTCAGTGTCACAATACTTCCTTATACTACGTATCAGAAAGTAAAAGCAATATCTCTTCCCGTCCCTAACGCTATACCTGCTAGAAGCGCATGCTAGGACTCACACGGCTTGCGGGCAGGGAGTATAATTATTATATTTGACTCGCAATAATTTGCTTCTGAAACGATCTAGAAATTTATTTCTTGCACAAAAAATAATTTTGGAATGTTGGCTTTATTTTGTTTCACATATATATGGGTAAATTCTGAAAAATAAGATTAGTACTCGATAGCTGAAAAATATCTTACACAAATTGGTGGTCTACTAAAACTTTTTTTTTTATAAAATTTACACACCATAAAGAAAAATCGAAAACACTAGTATCATCCAAATACTTTAGGGTATAACCTTAAAAAAAACAGATCCCTAGCTCTCTGCATTGCTGAGATATCACGAGATAAGTATTAATAATTGAAGAAAATGAAAATTTTAAAATTTACACAAAAAAACGATTTTTCGACCTTTTTGCGATTTCGATTTTATTTTCCAACTCAAAATTTGAATCCGGCAGGTGATTTTACATATCCAGCTTCACTTTTTTTGTGTGTTTGAGAAAATATAGATTTGTATAATTTAGGGGCGGTGGCTTCCCGACTGCCAAACATATGCGCCAACCGGCGATTATCTGAGACCATAACGCAGCCATAAATTACAGGCAGATTAGATTAGGTGACAAGTTCTTTTCTCTATCTTTTTCCTCAGCATAAGACAGAGCACGCGGACCCTTAAACATTTGTCTTTTATTTACATTTGCAAGAAAAGCAGTGGTACGCCTATTTCAAATCGAACTCAGCTTGAAGCGGGCGTCCAGCCTTAAGGAAATTGGCCATGAATGTTGGAATCTCAAATTGTAAATTTCGATATTCAGCTTTGCTAAGAAAGTTTATTTTAAAAAAATGTATGCATGCTTTGATAAGAAACCCAAATTTTTTCTTAATTTTTTCAGAATACTAATAATAATATAGTCTTTATTTTTCTCTTACCTTATTTGTTTTACAACGTTTACATAAATAGATGTGTATGTTGTTTTTTATTTTTTTAAGTTCGAGAGAAACAGTCCCAAACTGTGTTTCCAGGTCATTCTTAAATAGACTAATTGTAAATTTAACATAAAAGTTTTTTTTATAAAAATTTGTATTGAGAACGTATTTTTTATGAAAATAAAATGTTATTATTTTTGTGTTGTTTATCTAGTGGTGCCTTTTTTGGAATATTATGCCTTATTAAAAAAAATATGCCTTAATACTTTTTTTCTCAAAATTTTAAACCTTTTAAGTGCCTTTTTCCCTGTTTTTCGTGCCTTCTAGTCCGGTGTTTATAATATCTCTACAGGGTTATTCATCTCCTTGGGAAAGGCAGATTTGACTTTATGAGAAAAGCTATTTTGAAGCGGCGTTTTTTCTATGATGGCCAGTCTTTAAGAGCACCTTTTAAATTTATTTTGTATTATACAGAGTGTTCCATAATTTGGGGCTGACCATAGTTATTGTTTTTTAAATGGAACACCATGTAATATTATGTATTATTTTGGTTGCGTTGTTCATAATGAAAGGTCCTAATACAAGCCTATTTTATTTTTCTTCAGTTACTAATTGCATACGCAGAAAAATGGATTAAAATTACATTAAACACCATTACCTGGAAGTCAATTTTTTCAAAGGGCTCACTTAATTTTGCACCAAAAACATGTGAGAAGTTATTACTTTAAAAGTGACCGTTACAGAACTATTGTCATTTTTCGATAGAATTTTATTTGAATATGTTATTTTTGTACTGGGGGAATGTCAAATAAATTATTTATTGGTCCAGAGAATTTAGCAGCTGCGTTACTCTGGCAGAAGGTGTCACAGAACAGATGCCTAATAATTTTTTACATATTATTGGTGCGAAATTTAGTGAGTAATTTAAAAATGAACTGATATACACGTTGTTATATTGAAGAAATCAACTTTTAGATGTAAATGTGTCATGTAACTTTAATCCAGTTTTCTGCACATGCGATTAGTAAGTGAAAAAAAATATGCTTTTATTAGGACATTTTATTATGAACAACACTACAAAAAATTATGTCCATCTAATACGTCGTTTTTGAGAAATATAATCTTAGATAAGCATTGAATATTTCACAATAATTTTAATAAGTCGAAAACTTTAAATTTTTGGCGTATGCTATTATAACTTTTTGACTAATAATTATACTGGAAAACAAAAATGTAATAACATATATGGGGTGTTCCACTTAAAAAAACTGTAACTATGGTCAGCCACCAAGTTATGGAATACTCTGTATTATACAAAATAAATTTAGAGGATACACATAATGAATGGCTACCATAGGAAAAAACCACTGCGAATATCTTTTTTTATAAAGTCACAATCTGCCTTCCCCAGTTAGATGACACACCCTGTATATTTCGCCATTAGAAAAAATTGACATCAACCTTCAATTATATGAAGAAATTCCTGCTAACTCATATCAAATGACCACTATATAGTGTTTTTTAACTTCAATGAAATAAATATGTATAATCATTATTTGTTTACCAACGTAAACTAGCACACAATAGGTACATCGAATTATCTCACATCCTCTTCCAAGGGGACGGGCATATCGTTAAGGTTATAGTTAGTCGAAGAACGGATTCACGCAGGATTTACCGATAATAAGAACACATATATATTATGTTAATCTATATATTGTTCTATGCGGTACAAAGAGTTTCTTACTCAATACAATTTAATTGTTATTACAGTAGTGTCCTTCGTAATCCCAGCACAGACGTCTTTTACTTTCAACTATGTCGGATGTCTTTTGGTGTTTGCATTATCAACGACTAAGAATTGACTTCTACTTGTCAAGGGTTAGACCTGTATACACTATGTTTATATTTATTTATTGTTTCATAATATAACATAGTGATTACTTAAGCTGTATTCAAATCTGTGTTTTAACACCAATAAATAAATAATAATAGGTACATTAGTTTTACTGCGTGTTCAAAACATTACATTGTTAACTAATTTAGAATAGAAACAATCTCCATACAAAACTATAAGCTTTTGTTTTTATGCTGATAAAGCAACAGAAAATACAAAGTAACCAAAATATGGGTATCTAGTCATTGATCTTGAAAATCTTTTTTAGATACTTTTTACCATAATTACTAAAAAAAAAAATTAATTATGTCAGGTAGTATGAGGCATATTAAAACTCCCAGGTACTAGATTAAAAAAATATGGTTTTTAGGTAAAAACAAATGTATTGTATATAAATTTGTTTAATTTATTTTGTTTAGTTTACATAGATCACAAAAGAAAAACAATGAGTCATCAATGTCTGCACAAAGCTCGTGTGACCAGAATTTACAAACTTTGCACTGGATCCAGTTCTCTTCAAATGTTTCACCACAAGCAATGCATTCAATCTTTTGATGTCCTTGGTGGATTTGTATAGTTAATAGTTTCATTTTTTGTCGCTTTTGGATTGGGTTTTGTTTTGGCTTCTTCCTCTGCCCCTTTCTTTGCATTGGTTAGGTATGGTTTTTCAATTTTTAACTGTTGCTTTATTTTCTTTGCTGTTTCTTTACCTAATTCTTCAGTTCACTTTAAAATTAGCATTTCCTTATAATTGTAGAAGAAAAAAATTCCTTCGTGTCAGCTTTATTCTTTCGGGTTTCAATTCTGTTTGCAGCGCGGAATAGCATAGGAGTAACCTCTTTTAAAGCACATGCGATATCCTGTTTGCATCATTTTGTGGAGGCTGACCTACTATGAATCTGTCGATAGTTTTAAATCCTCCAGAACTACAGGTGCAGTAAAAAAGGTGATTGGCAGAATTGTTGGTGAGTTGGACTAAACCTGCCGAGGGACAAATAGTACCAGAGTCAGCATTGGCGGAAGGCTGAGCAGCAAAAGTTTCCCCATTCGACGAAGGATGTGGTATTTTCGAAATCTGACTGCCCATAGAATATAAATCAGTGAAAATATTTTGATTTTGAAGAAGATTTCGGTGCATTTGAGTTAATTTCTTGCCATGCTTAGGCGACACACTTGCTACTAAGCATTGGCCGCAATCTTAGCAATATCGCAGTCATTGATTCGACAGCCTGGGCTGGCCCTCATCTAACCCAGCATCATAGCAGTTCTTGAAAGGTTTCATGAAAGATCTATCAAGAGGTTGTAGCTTGTGTCTTCTGTAAGGTTGGAAACTTATGATGTCAATGTTGCTTGCAGAAGCTTTTAAAATTACATCTAGCTCCTTGTGCTGTTGGGAAACTGATACTTTCAGATAGAGGACCAATGATAAGATGATCGTTCATTCTTTTCCGAGACAAAATTTTAAAAAAAATGATCTGCCCTATTGCCCTCATACAAAACATTAGGATAACATTACGACCTTTCTTGAAGCGTAATTTTTGCAACTTGGCGTTTCTCTTTCATTGATATCACCTTATTATTTTCGTGGACGTATGAAGCTCCAGTTTCGTCACCATTGAAAATTCTAGACGGTCGAAAGAAATATTTGTCTTGGAGGAATTATAACTGGTTGAAAAATCTGTCAATTTGTGGCATAATGAAACCTATGAAACCTATATTGCATTAAACTTGTTGATTCTGGCTTTCTGTAAGCCAACTTCAGATGTCTCTTCATAAAACCAACATAAAAATCTTTCCCAACCATTCTCCCTTCATTATTGAATTTGTGTGTCAATTCTAAAAGTTCTACAAGGTCAAAGGCAAGTTTCAAGAATACCGATTTAGAAAGCGGCATTAGTCTAGAATTCAAACCTCTCATGTGAACTACTAATTGTGTTTCAAATTTTTCGTCAAATGTTGACTGAGAACCCCCATTTATGGTGACAAATTCCGTAGAGTGATTATTTGAAATAGCTTTTACTTTCTTTCTGTGTACTTCTTGTCATTTTATAGCAGTCTGCAGCGTCTCTTTCTTACATTTTCTTTTCCAAAACAGCTGGAACTGCCAGCTTCATGTCATCTTCAGTACATTCTCTTCGACCTTTTCACCTTCAGTATTCTTCATAATCTTCGTCATCCTTTCCTAAAATAAAAAAGTAGCATTTACTTAAGTGGCCCATACCACGCGAATTTAGTATGGCCCATACTACCCGAAAGACACGAGGATGAAAAACATGGCGTCATACTAAACCTGTTAGGGATAATAACCCTAAACTTATACAATACAAACCTTACTAAATACGCATCCTACTAGTATAAATATTAAAAGTAAATTCTTAGCTGTAGTAATACCAGGCGGCACAACAGTTACCTGACTCACAAACAAGCAAAACCAATTTGACACGTACATAAGATCAAGAGCTGTACAACAAGCACCGTAGGGTGCTGATATCTGGTGCCAAATCTTAGAAACACACTATGGCCCGTGTAACGATACATCCTAAATTAATAATGTTATAAATTTTAAATACGAAATGAATTATATTTTAAAGTTATATATTAAAAACCAAACGATATAATTCTTAGAACTGTTTATTCTAAATGTATATATAAGCTAAGCACTAGTTAGATAAGCGAATATTTATATTAATTATAAGACTTGTGGCACCAAAGTGTTTATGTCATTGCCGAAGTTCTGTTATCGCTGACTTTGTGTAGATGTCGCCAGTGCATGACGCAATGTATGTGAAAGAAGAGATAAGCATGGGCGTTCTAGAAAAAAGGGGAACCCCGAGACTTATACGAAAGAAATGGACAAGTAGACTTTAAGTAAAGAAGTCGGCTGAGGGCCTTAGAAGAGATCGGTCACCGGTGTATTAGCCCGGCTCTTAAGTAGACCGTTAAAGTATAAGTAATAAGATCCTCTAATTAATAAGCATGTCGACTCACACATAGCGGTCGATAATGCAATAAATTTTCAATGTTTGAACCTTGAAAGTAAATAAATAGGTTCTTTGTTTACATAAAGATCGACCGCCAAGCAGGTGTTAATTGTGTACAGTTTATCATATCTTCCTATAAAAAGTTATTGTTGTGCAAATAGCCACTAAAGAAGCTATAGGCGTCCCTACCTACAACAAGAAGATCTTCTTCAGTGAAAGAATATAAAAAACATACAAGATATTTACCAGTTTTATGTGTGAGTGTTAAATAAAGTAAAACATTAAAATTTGTCTTAATATAAAGACGTAAATAAATCAATATAATAATCTGAGAATGAAAACTTATTTAGTAGTTGTTTTAGATATGATAATATTTCAGTATTTGTAAATTGTTTGCCGATGTTGTTTTAAAAAATATCATTTTCATTGTAGATATGTATCAATCTTGAACAATTAAATAATTTTATTTTATTTTATTTAAAAATATTAAAATATACAAGGCATTACTAAGAGGGCCATTATAAATACTTAATTAATAATAATTCAAGGGATTCCTTTACATCCCTACTACCCTCTGCCCATACTAATTAATAGCTGCCCCCCTACTATTAAAATAAGATATTGTCAATTTTAGAGTTTTGTCTCTAATCATAAATAATTAATACTAACATAATATTTCGGTATATGGGTTTAATAATCTCAAGAGAACGCTTTGGGCCTCCGATTTTCTTATTATTAATAAATTCTTGGAGTGGAAGTTTTTGCTGTGTGGAATATTTTGCATATTTCAAATACCATAATAATATATTAGCAACATATTAATGAACAATTATAAAAGATCTGCTTTTTTCGTTTCGAACGAATTCCTTTTCGGTGTGTAATAACTACAAGGAAATTCACAGCGAATTCCTTTGCAGTTCATCTTCACCTGTCGTTGTATGGTAATACTACAAGCAGAACTCATGATCTAATAATATTGCAATCTAATTAAAGCTAACACGTTCACGAATACGACATTCAGTGGTCTCGGCGTATTACAACCGTCTGGTTCACTATATGCGACATGTGTTTTGCAACTGGTGTAGAAGTATCGTACCGTGTTTGGTGCTAATGTTTCGCATAATTACGTCAAGATACACATATTAAATATAGCTATATTGCAAAATATATAAATGTAAAATATAATAATAAAAGGATTTTAAGAGTATCAATATAAATGAGTAAGGACGTAAGATTAATTTATGTCACACTGTGAAGCCATGTTAATAGTAAAAAGAATTTCTTTAAAAAAAATTTAATGCCGAAAAATTCATAATATATTTACGAGACAACTTGTGGGTGTTGGAGGACATATTATACACGTACACTAAAATATTCTTCTTTCGAGATATGGCGTCATCGGTAATTTTTTTTAATGATTTTTGAATAGACACATTTTCAAGGATTACAATGATGTACCTGTGGGTCTGTAACTTGAAATATTTTTAAAAAAAAGCGTTGGCTAAAAAGATCTTTTTCTCAGATACAACTGATAAGAATTATTTTTAATGTTGATGGTTGGTTTTGGAGACAGGCAGAGATCTCTATAAGATACGTGCAATATTTTTAATACCACATTCCCTGAAAGAAATATTTCAAAATCAACAATATCAAGGGGTGTTGCGAAGTTTAATGTAAGGGGAAGTGTTAAAAATTTGTCAAAAGCCGGCCGACGTAGAGCTACTACAAATAATGATAATTCATTGGATGTTCTTATTCATCTTCAGGAAGAACCGAAAACATCACTATCAAAACTGTCCTTACATCACAATATTAGCGAGAGATCGGTAAAGAGGATCTTGTCGAAAAATATGTTTCATCCGAATAAAGTACATTTACTACAAGAGTTAAATAAAGATGATCCCGATAGAAGGATGGAGTTTTATGAAGAAATTATGAATAAGATTGATCGTAATGGTAACTTGGTCAATAATATTTTATTCTCCGAATGTAAATCCACATAACTTTCGCTAATGGAGTGTTCGGAATCCTCACTGGATGCAAGAAAAGTACACACAACCTTTCATTTTTCGGGAAAATTTGTACGCTGTTCGTTATTTGCAATTTTTGCGCAAGGAAATTTTTAATTTATTTATTTCCAAACCCCATAAATCCTGCACTATATCAAATAACAGTAAAACTTTAAACGTTTATACTTTTCGAAATATATTTTAAAATATTCCCTATTATATTGGTAATACAAAATAATATGTGGTATTAGCTATATATCACTATATTAACTGCAGTTTGTGGTACAGTATACTACCTACTAATAATGTAATTATTTGGCAAAAAAGTCGTTAGTCGTACCGTGTTACTGCTACTAAATGGTCGAATAACTTCTCCTTACTTCTAATCCGGGAGTAAGTAAGCAAAATTTCAATTAAATACTTAAAATGTGCGACCTAAATTGTGTCTTGTATTAATTGTAAATTAATTCAATTTCATCTATATACATGTACGTACGCGAACGTATAACTATAAACCCACAGCTATCAAGATACCATTAAAAATTATTACGATTGCATCCTAATGCATAATTTAAGAACGCGCCGATCCAAGATGACAGCAATAATGTATGTGAACATAAAAGCGGTAATGGATGAGCCTCTAGCCGTGTGTTGTACCTTCCAATTTACAGCGTTAAACTTTAACATTTGCCGTGAAACCGTCGCGAACCCAGATATCGTATGCACTGGTTCTTATGCAAATGCTGTCGCGGATCTATTCACGGTTGGTGATCGTGTTTTATCATTGCACTTCACTGACTAGTGCGATAAAGAATGCCGTTATAACTGGAGAGCACCACATAAATACGCATCAAGGTGGTTCTGATTTATTGATATGTGATGAAGCCATAAAGTATTGAGGATTTATCGCGATCAAGAGAAACGCATTTCAATATAATGTCATCGAATGTACGCGACTTTGCGGAATCAGATGAACCTGATAACAAAAACATGATTTGCAATTAGGTACATAAATTGATGTTATTTATATATCAGACTTCAAATAAAGTTATTATATTATATACATTTTTTGGAAACTTATGCCTTAAGTATTTAAAACAGATGCCTTCTTTTTCTAATGCTTTGACAAACTGTTTATTCAATCCAAATTTAATGTGTAGAGGGGTTAGAACCGCCAAATTTGAATCCACTAACGGTTCTAATTTTATATGCTGCAGCCAATGCTAGTCTGTGGCTGCTATTCTTTTATTGAACTATCCTACAGACACAAGAAACAATCCACAAACACAACAAAAAAAATGAGGTGTGGCCACCACACGACTTTCTTATACGTATGAGCGTTCCAAACTATACAATTTAAAAAAAAATTATACAAAAATTATTCAAAATCCTATTCTAAGTACTTCTATTCTCTTAATAAATCTCTATAGAATGCATACTTTGCAAGATATTATCAAAAAACTGCTACTCGCTAAGAGTAAAACTGCTACTTCCGGTCCGAATTTTGAAATTTCATATATACAAAAAATATTGCAAATACAATTCTAAATACTTTTGTACTCTTGATAAATATATGTAGAATGCATAACTCACGACATATTTGCAAAAAATCGCTATTCGATAAGAGTAAAAGTGGTACTTCCGGTCTGAATTTTGAAATATTTTTTATACAAAAGATATTGAAAATTATGTTCTAAATACTTTTATACTCATAACGTACTTGTACAAAAGGCATGACTTCCAAGATATTCCAAAAAAACTGATTTTCGATAAGAGTAAAAGACCTACCTCCGGTTGGAATTTGGAAAAACTTTTTAAGAGAATTTGTCTCACACTTAATTTTAAGTACATATGAATTCTTTATAAATTTGTTTAAACTTAGTAGTTGACGAAATATTGGTAAAATTCGATTTTTTCACTGAAGTAAACTGCTACTTCCGGTCTACCGATTTTACTGAAAAACTAACCAAATCTCGAGAGGGAGATTATACACGTAAATACAAAATTTGTAATTAATAGCTATAGCGGTTTGACCGCTATCGTGGTCACAGACAGACAGACACACAGACACTTTTTTAAAACCACTGTTTTGGTATCAGGGGACTTCAAAACGTGGACATCTGCAAAAATCTCGAGGTCGAAAATTTTTATCATCGAAATACTTCCTTATACTACGTATAAGAAAGTAACAAAGTAGCGTAACACAACAGCACTGCGTTGTTCTATTACTCTACGGTGTATAAACAACGCGGCTTTTAATCAGTGTTACTGAAGATGACAACATAGTTGTCGAAATACATTTTCAGCTTTTTTATGCTTTGTGTGGTAAATGTGTTTTAGTGTTTTGTTTACTATAACTCTACTGAAACAAACTAATAGTTTGTAGGAATGTATATAATATTTGGGAATATTTAACTAATCAAGTTGGCTAACCACTGCACGACATGCAACTTTTCAGTTACCTAAATGAATTTATCATTGGGAGCTGCTGATATTCTACAAACTATTATTTTATGTGTAATTTTTCCTACATCTAATTTCATGTAACAACTTATTTGTACGTATTTTTATTATAACATCTTCAAACAATCAACAATTTCTCCACGTATAAAACGTTTCCTTCAGTTTCTAAATTTTACCAAAAATGGTATTCAAACAAACTTCTCCCATATGCAAAATCCACATTTCCATCAACCGCACTTACTCAACGCAAACGGAATCGCGATCGATATGTGAATAAAGAACAAAACGAACAAAGGTCATATAAATCGAAACGATCTTGGCGGTGGAATGTTCTCATGAACCTCTTGACATACAGCATCCATTCTTATTCCAGAAGTGAGTGCATCTTTTGTCCCTTACACAAGACATGCACGACTTTGAATTGGTTGCAGTTGCAACTCACATTCGGATGTATAAATATCGATATTTACGCCCTCTACATGCAATTGTTATAAATAAATCGACATTGCCGGATGGCTGGGATAGTCTGCTATTTAAAACGAATTAATTTCTTGTTACAGTACGTACAGTACGTCTATTTTTATGTGTATTCGATGTTTTTAAAGTAATATACAGGTTGATTCATTTTTGGCCGTTACAATGAGGATCTCGCTTATTATTGGATATAGAGTGTAGGTTTAAATTTGGCGAAGTTGTTAAATTTTGTGTTTGTTATGAATCCGTAAATAAATTTGGAAGAACTTCAATGTAGTTTACCCACTTTTTAATCCAAACAAATATTTTACAGAGTATAATCTTATTTAGGTATTTTTCTTTTGGCAAGTACCAATCTGTATATTTGGTTGCTTATAGTTCTCATCTCAATCATTTACGAACGCAGTGTATATCAACTATATTAAATCTCATTCAATATTCAAATCATCTTTGGCAAATCTGTGGTGAACTTAAGGTTATTTTCCTATTACTTGGACTGCAAGGAGGGCTTACCAAATATTATTGTTTTTTTGTGTCTGTGGGATAGCCTCAGCATCATTACCAAATAAAAGAATGGCAACCACGGACCAGCATTGTTCCAGGAAAATTTGAACCGTTAGTGGATTCTAATTTGGTGATTCTACCCCCTCTAAACATTAAATTAGGATTGATTAGAAAATTTGTCAAAGCGTATATAGGAAAAAGAAGGCAACTGTTTTAAAAACTTAAGAGATAAGTTTCCAAAGTTGCCTGATGCCAAAGTTCGCGAAAGAATATTTGTTGGTCCATAAGTTAGAAAATTTTCATCATTGACCAGTTTCAATGATGAAAATTTTGAACCTAGCATGAATGATTTAGAGCTGGCAGCATGCACTTCTTTTAAAAATGTTTGCAAATATTTTCTGGGAAATCAAGAAAGAAATCTACCAAGATATCGTGGCTAATTTGCTAGAAAACTATAAAAATTTAGGGTGACGAATGTCGCTCAAAGTTCATTTTTGCATTCAGATTTGAATTTCTTTTTTTGATTATATGTTGGAGGGCAATAGATGGCAGCTATTGCTGTTTTTCCTTTTTCGTGCTAATTTTTATTATTGTTACTTGATTTCCTGGAGTACCATATTACCAAAGAATATTACCCTTACGGTAAAGAAGCGACACTGCATAAGAAAACTCAGCTTACATTTCAACGACCTTCGGCCATTTTGAAACTACTAATTCAGTGGCGCGCTTTTCAGTCCATTGGCGTAGAACTGCCGAATATTGCCAAAATAAATTATTATCATATTTAAACAGTAGTTATTCGGTAATTATTATACGTGGATATCCAAGTACTTTTGTAAATATTTTGTTTGGAATGTTTTGAAGAGGACAAATTAAGAGACAAAATTTACAAGTAATAAACAGAATTCCTTAATAATATAATTCATAAACAAACATATATATTTAACACCAATTATATATAACAATAAAATAATTTGATATAAAAATAACTACAACTATAAACTAGAAATAGTAATTACTTTTGTCGACTTGCGAGGTACTTTTAAAATCTGCATTAGCTCTTTTGAGTATAAAAAAATTTTAATTTACAAAATAATTTCATTAAGTACTACATGGCATACAAAAAGGAATTTGTTCAAATACTTTAATGAAATTTAATCCAACATTATCTGTAATTGCGAAGATTTCAAAATGCTGTACGAAATACCTATCCATTTCTCTGATATACTCTACAAAATCCAAGGCAGGCATACATAAATTACGAAATGTTGATTTTTCTTTCGTTTCGTAGGCTTTTAAATGGCACATAATTGTGCTTGCACTTAATTCCTTAATGTACCTATCATATTGTGAACATTTATTACATGTATGTTTATCCAAACATTTTTTCATTAAATATCCGCAAACATAATTTAATTTTCAGTTCAAACCTTAACTTTCTTTTTCGTTTAAACAAAAAAGGATATAATTATTGTATGAAGGATAAGTTTGATCTTAAACTTACGGTGAACTAGACCAGAATGAGCAAGATGGTTCATAGGTCTCACGATTTGCTCCGTCTGTTAGTCTATTAACAAACAAAAATGCAATTAGATGAATAAGTCTTCATTTTAAACTTACAATGGGCGTACATTTTCCTCTGATGCTGAGTAGGTACTGTGTTGGTTTTGCATGGCATTGTAGTCGATTCTTCAAATCATTCACAAACATGTGTGCTTCAAAATGTTTCGCACATACTCTTGTTTGTTTTAAAAACTTTTCGTCTTTCCCTATTAAATCTGGATGACTGCAGGCTTGAATCCATTCCAAACGCCTGATAAAAAGAAAAATATTGTAGTAAACTTTAAGTAGGTATGTACATTAGTGCAATTCTTTGTACAAAAAAACTAATTCCATAATTTCCAAAAGAATATTACAATAAAGATATATTAATGTTTACCTGTTTATATCTCCTGGAAAGTAAAAAAAGCTTACATTTTCAAGATTTTCCACCACAACTAACCAATGATCAATACATCAACATGTCAACAAATTTTCAATTTACTTCAAAAAACACTAGGTACTATAATTTGTTTATACCGCACAAAACAAACAGCTGACGTCTAGCGACAGTTAACGGCCATTTTGAGAATATACATGCGCATTGGAGCGTTTTGAAAATGATATCACAGTGTCGCTTCTTTACCGTAAGGTTGATATTACTTTCTCATAATGCAAAATATGATTTATTTATTGCTGCATTTTATGGGTGGATATTATGATAGATTTATATATCCTTTGATTTTAACGTAATTTTGTTTCGTCAAGTGCGTTTCAGAGATGACACACAGTCCTATTTACTGTATTTTATGAAATATTTGCAGATTTTTATTTTTCGGTTAATCCTATTTGAATTCCATGTGGTAGATAGAATCTGGCCGACTTTTTTATTGTACGAGATTAAGAACAGCACCTCGAAGGTGGTCAACAAAAATACTTCGATTTTCCAAGTTTTTACGTGTTTTTCAAAGTGTTCCAAAGCTGTCTGATGCGAAAGCTCGCGAAGAAATATTTTTTCGCGAGCTTTCGTGTATGATTTAGAGTTGGCAGTGTGGACTTCTTTTAAAAGTGCTTGCAAATATTTTCTGGGAAATCAAAAGACTAAAAACTGCTAAGCTATCGTAGGTATTTTGCTAGAAAACTATAAAAATTTAGGCTGCCGAATATCGCTCAAATTATTTTTTTACATTCACATTTGAATTTCTTTCGTGCTAATTTAGCAAAGACGCGTGATGAGCAGGCGGAAAGGTTCGACCAAGACATTGCAGAAATAGAGAAACGATATCAAGGTAAGTGGAATCCTGTCATGGTGAGAGATTTTTGTTGCCTTCTCATTAGAGAAGGCAACAGGTAACATAAAAGGAAGAAATAACTCAATGCAAAAACTTTGATATATCAGTAATTTTCTTTTGTGCGCAGTTAAGTGTTTTTCTATCCTTGATACTAATTAAACATTCAAGTATTTGTTATGTCAAGATTTTTGTACTTATCTGTTTCTTTTTATAACTTCTCTATAACAAATTTTCTAAATACAATATTATTGTTTATCTACCAGCGCAGTATGATTATAACTCTTAAACTAGGCGTGGTGGAAAGCTTTGGTTTTTGGTTATGCCTTTAGTTAAAGACTATAAGAACTGTACACCCATTTTTACAACAGTTATTAAAGAAAATATTTAAAATTGTCGGCTGGTGTAATTTTTGGTCGCGCTATAAATTCTAACCTTATTTCGCGAATTCCTTTCTTATCTGCGACAGGTGTTTAAGATTCACCAGACTGGAATTGTGCAAAACGACTGAAATTTCTAAAAGGTCATGTGTAAAAAAACACATTTTACCGATATGTTTCTGTCTTATTTAGTTTTATCACTCGCGCATGAATGCATGTAATGTGCAGAGGTAAATAAAATTTAAAATGAGGATGATGAAATTCGATTTAAAAGACTATATATCACTAAAGTCACTGTATTAATAGAAAAGAGTGTTGCACATTCTCTTATTTTATTACGAACATATAGACTTGAAAGCTCTGTATTACCTATTAAAAACGTTCTAATCATACAGTAAACGATGGACTGTAAATAAAATCATAGTGATCAATTAGATAGATGTGATATTGCAAAAATATTAGGTATGAAGAAATAAACTTGTCAAATAGAGTAAAATAATAAATATTGATATTTAAGATGGCCATACATTTCGTTTCAAAAACATTGCAATTTAAGACTTTGTTGCAAAAAGGGGATGAGTCACTGTTTCATCAAACTTGAGATAAATGTGTCCTTGAAATGCTATTAAAACGCTGTTCTTTTGGTGCAAAATTGTGACCAGTCAAGTAAAAGAAAACACACGCTCTCCATTCGTTGGTGTAAGAACAGATGGTTTCTTGCGTCCAACTCGCAGACAAACAAACATGTGCATTATGCAGTGCAAATTTCACAATGGCCAACATATCCGACATAGCAGAAAGCAGCAATCAATCCACTTCCGTCATAAAGGAAAAATAATGACGTCTGCATTGCCAATTTCATAACAACGAACATAATTATGTTATATATTTCTAAATTTATAGTTTCATTAATGTAGAATATATAATATGTACATAATAATTATTATAGGATTATTTTAATGATTAATATTAATTAAAAATTATAATGTTGGCGTTATATCAACCAGTTTTACTAGAAATATTTACGACGGATGGTGACTTTAGTGTAACGTCGTTTACATTCGGCTAGGCATTCTGAGTCATTCAGTCATTTGACAGCATTGTTTGACAGTATTTTAGGTTTCGGTTGTTGTTTATTTTCGTTATTTTTGTAAAATAGTTTTATCAGTAAAAGTTCTTTTTAGAACTAACGATGCCTAAGCCGTTCAGCAGTCAGTCAAAGGAACTCATTAGCTCTTTGACTACATATTTCGAACGTGAACGGGATAATGGTGGTCCTCTTCTACCGTTGTCAAGTGTGCGGGAGGTATGTTAATTTTATTGTAATTACATAAAATAAAATATTATCATTTTAGAGAGTTGCAGAAGCTCTAAGTATTTGCGTTGCATCTGTCAGCAGTATTTCTCAGACACGTAAGCAAACTGATGCTCAACAAAGCCTTAAAAAAATACGTCCCAGGAGAAAACCTATATGTGATGTTACTCCTACAATAAAAGCAACAATACGCGATACTATATACGATATGTTTAAAAACAGTAACATACTTATATAACTCAATGAAAATAAAATTAGTGTTATAATATTAATTATGTCATTTTAGAACAACACTTTACAAGAGCTTCGTTACTATCACTGCTAAAGGAGCGTCATATCCTTGATGGCTCTGTTGATCCATTGGTAGAGTACTAGCAGATATTGGCTTCAAATATAAGAAAGACTGTCCACGGAAAGGTTTAATGGAACAAACCCATGTTGCTCTTGCTCGCACTAATTTTCTAAGAAAATATAAGAATAATTTACATTCTGAAAGTCCAATGGAATGTGTCTATTTGGATGAGACTCGGATTTTTGGAAATGGCACAGTAGCAAGATCATGGCAAGAAGATAGTCATAAAAGTGTTCGAAAGTTGAAAGTTGACGGCAAGAGGTAGAAAATTGTGTGCATTAAAATTGAAACATGTTCCAAATAATAGGGTAAGGTCGCCAAAATCGTACCGGTCCGTAAATCGTACTTTTCGTTTATTTATATGTTGGAAAAGACTATACCACCATCTGTTCCTGTTTTCTTGTACCTTTTACGTCTTGTAATATGCATTCACAAAACGGCATTAATCAGACGACGTTTAGTGTTCATTACATGCCGTTCAAAAAAGTGTACCTAATCCATGTAAATTTGTATATGTGCGTCTAAGGATATATTTATGAAGTGAGTACAACTTTCGACTTTTTTAAGGGCAAATAAGATTAAATGAAGTATATAGGTTAAAACAATAAGAAGAAACAATAAGATTTGTTTAGTTTATAAGTTGGAATTGTAATTTATTCGTAATATGACAGAGTTTCACAAATCGTACCAAGTTGAGTGCTGTATATCGTACTGGTACGATTTGGAGGTTTACTAATTGTATTTATTGATTATGGTTATTTCAGCTAAAGATGGCAAGAAGGCAATATGGAAAATGGTCTGAAGCTGACATGAAAAAAGCTCTAGAAGAATATACAAGTGGAAAAATTAAGTTCAATAAATGTTGCATAAAGTATAACATTCCTAAACCTACATTGAAAAGACACGCAGCAGAGGACAACCCAAAAAATTGAAAAAATCCAAGGAGAAAAGAAGAGTTAATTGTCGATTACCTGCTATTCCAGTTCTACTTGAAAATGATCTAGTAAAACATATTTTGTTATTTGAAGAGTGTCTTTTCGAACTTACCATAACAGATGTTACGAAACTTGCGAATGATCTAATGGAGGTTAATTCACATATATTAAAAAATCCCTTCTTTGGGAATAAAAATAAAATGGCTGGTAAGAACTGGTACTACCGTTTTATGAACAGACATCCAGAATTAGCTTTGCGGCAACCTGAAAATATATCGATAGCCCATTGTAAGGGTTTTAATAGAGAAAATGTGTACGAATTTTTTAATTTATTGGAAGATGTTGTTGATAAACACAAAATAGAAGCTCGACATATTTATAACGTTGATGAATCTGGCTTCTCCACCGTACAAAAAAATCTCCAAAAGTTATAGCTCAACGTGGAAAACATCAAGTTGGATTCACCTTTTCTCCAGGGTTAGAACAAAGCCACTTTGTCATAATTTGGCTGTAACTGGACTCCATTGATTTAAAAACTCCCACATCTAAGGGCTGCAACCTATGTGTTGTATGGCCTGGAAGTTGGAGCATTAGGACACTTGCAGCAAGTGGAGAAAGGTGCGTAAATACAACAATCGTGTGCTGCTGCAATGCAACTGGTAACTTTGTTCCTCCGATGACTATTTTCAAAAGAGTTCGTATGCATCCAGCTTTAAAAAATGGCGCTTTTCCCAATAGTCTTACAGAAGTGAAACTGGATATATAAACTCAGAACTGTTTCTTAAATTGCTTAAACATTTTGTTGAATTTGTGAAACCCACAGAAAGCCAAAAAGTACTGCTCCTTCTAGATGGGCACACCACACATTCAAAAAAATCTGGCAGCTATTAATTTAGCAAGACAAAATAATGTCCTAATGCTCCAACTTCCAGGCCATACAACACATAGGTTGCAGCCCTTAGATGTGGGAGTTTTTAAATCAATGGAGTCCAGTTACAGCCAAATTATGACAAAGTGGCTTTGTTCTAACCCTGGAGAAAAGGTTACCCAATTTGATGTTACCCAGCTGTTAACTGAGACATATGTCCAGGCTGCAACAACATGCAATGGGTGGATTTCGGGCTACTGGAGTATGGCCAATTGATAGAAATATTTTTAAGGATTCAGACTTTGTGGCAAGTGAGAATTTACGAGGTGAAATAATCGTGGACGATGTTGAAAACTCTCAGGGTACCGACGGTGAAACTGTAGTAAACATTCCAAAAAATTCTGATAATGTGCAGGATATTCCCAACAATGAAATGCAGGCAAGTATTCTTACAAATCATGAAGATAATAACCATATACTACCAACAACTAAAGTACAAGTAGAACCAGAAAATGAAAAAGCAGCTTTTATCACTTTAGACATAGTGAACCCTCTTCATAAACCAGCAAAAAAACACGTTAAACGTCTTACAAAAGAACCACAGAAGGCTACTGTAATAACATCTAGCCCATACAAGCATGAACTAGAAGAGAAAATTAATATAAAAGAAAACAAAGAGAATAAAACTAAAACTAGAACTATTAAAAAACAACAAAGCACTAAGAAAAAGTTGATAAAGAAAAATGTTTTTGGTGGAGAGAATTTAGAAAAATGCGATGGAAAAACTGAATTGCCAAAATCTATGAGAGCAAAAACGTCAGACAAGAATGTCATTGAAGTGAATGAAGAAGACTGATACTGCTATTTATGTTCTGAATCGGTTGTCGAGGAGATGATACAGTGCTCTCTATGTAAAAAATGGGCACATGAAAAATGCACAGGAAGGTCTTCTAGTACATACATATGTGACATCTGTATGTGATGTTTTTCGTTTGTTTATAGGCAATATTTTAAATTTTTTGTGTAACGTTGTTTTTCACTGGAATTAAACGGTTGCAATAAACTAACAATTTATTCCCAACCTGTACTCAAAACAAGAAAACATAAGTGAGCATAGGTAATATAATGAATGGTACGATTTAAAACACCCTAGGTACGATTTAGGAACCCAGGTTTCCAAATCGTACCATTTGTAGGGTTCCAAAAAAACTGCCATAAAACATAGTTTTGCCTATGTATTTCATTCTTACTATTTTTTTCAGTTATAAAAAACCACCTGTCAAATAAAGCAAAAATATCAATCACTACAGAACACCATATTTGCAGAAAATGAACAAAATGTACTAAGTGGTACGGTTTCGGCGACCTTACCCTACAAATTTTGTATTGCCCCCAGGTTCATAGTCGTTCATGCAGGTACATGTAATGGTTTTATTGACGGCGCATCTTTAGTATTTTCTTCAAATACTAGTAATCCCGATTATCATGGTGAAATGGATAAAAATAATTTTTTAAATTGGTTTGAAAATGAACTGCTATGTAAACTAGAAGAGGCATCTATGATTGTTATGGATAATACTAATTATCATAGCGTTTTATATGATAAATGTCCGAATAATTCGCTACATATACTGATTTAAATTTTGTACTCAATGTTATACTGATTATAAGAAAAAACAAATATAAAAATAAATATCTACATTTGGTTACTTGCCTGTAACATTTGGAACTTTCTTTTTGTTGTATTTGTGTATGTCCTAAGTTGAAGAGGGTTGTCATTAATAATTTATTACAAATTTGGATGTGACGAGTTAATTTGTGTTAAGCTGTACCATCCTTTCAAACAAGTTAATTGTAAAGTACGACATTAATATAAATTGAAGTCAGGTTTAAAAAGATATTTTAAACAATGAAGAATTATTGAAAAAGTTTGCTTCCTAAAATATACATTAAGTGGAATGGTGAATTCAATATGTAGTTTTATTTCATTATACTCACAGAATAGATTGTTTTACTTTAACAAAAAGTATTTAATTTACATTCAGAAAATTTGGTAAATTCTGATGTAAATATAACCTCGAAGTAAACTTCAGAAATCGTAAATTTTATTCGTCGATCACAATACTAACATTGACGTACTACAACTGTTACATCATGGATTTTGATAACGAAGGTGGATTGTTTGGTGCTTTCTACCATATACCTGAACACTTTGGGGAGTCTCAAAATGATTATGAATATGATAGTTCCACAGCTAGTGAAACTTGCAATGTAGTAATAGAGATGACAATGAAGGTTAAAGGGTATATAGAGGCAGCAACAGAAGGCGAAAATAAATATTAAGAAAACGCAGTGTGCATTTATGTTCGGTGTAGAGGAAAAGTTTTTCCAAGTTAATCAGATAGAAAATTGTGGGTACAAAGAAGCTTGCCTGAGAAAGATATCAGCTGAGAACCCTAAGCAGATATTTCAGTGTTTTACAATATAGTTAACCGGCACAAGCAAGAATTTCAATTGTTAGGCTTGATAACAATTGCAACGAAAAAAACCAACTGAGGTTTATCCTTTCCAAAAAACTCAAAATTTAACCAAAATTCCTAGTCCTGTAAATTGAAATTAATAGTAAGCAAGACATACGGTCTAAATTAGTATATTAAGAATATGTACATTTCAAAAACATTGCAATTTTATATTTCGAGAATTTAAGCAATTTGAGTGTTTTTGATAAAATTTTAAATGTTATGAAGTCGTAGAAGCATATTTATAGTGAATGTACCTATAAATGTCATATTCATATCCAGCAACATTCAGAACAATTGCACATTGTTACATTTTTTTTTCTGTGTCTTATATCTTCTTAGTGTTGTATAATTTTTGTTGCATTTCCTGTAAATGACGCTGTACATTTGTCTTGAATTCTTTAGCGTATTAGGCCACGCCTAGAATTTTGTTTTACTGTGGGAATTACGTATAGATATTTTCTGCGGAATGTGGAATTTTGATTTAATTTATTTTATTTATTTAACTCGTGTAATTGAGTGGCTTTCCTTCATTGTTAATTATTATGGTTTTATTTTCTTTAATTTGCAGGGCTAGCGTCATCTCGTGTGGGCGAGGGTAATGTAAGTAGATGTTGTATATGATGTGATTTAATGTTGTTTATTCCTTACGTCAATGCCTAATTATGTGCGACTATTTCTAATTAATTATTTCTTGTTTTGTTCTTACTAATTTGTCCCTTATCCGTTAAATATTTTATGTAACAATTCTCTTCCAACTTGCTAGATGTCGCCTTGTCACTTTCTACCGCTACCTTATGTTCGTGTCATATTCATTCGTTTACTATCAATCGAACCGTTGAGTTGATTTAAAAAAGCGATCCGATTACTTCAATCAGTGTCACTGAAATTAATGGACTGTTTTGCCTATTTACCGTATAATTCACACGATCAATCGTGGATGATTAAGCAGTGTCAAATAAAGTTTTTGGTAGTTAATTAGCTGTCTGCCGCTTGGTGCAGGATTTTCGTAATGTTTGAAGTACATATATATGGATCGGTAAGAGTTCAACTTTTCGTAATTTCTTTCTAGTGATTAATGCTTGTTTGGTATATTTTCACCTTTTAGCTTCTTATTTTATACCGAACAGTCGATTGCATTTTTGTGCGAACACGTGTTGGAATTCCGGATGTAAGCCGCCATCTCGCTAACCTATCTTCCGCAATCACGTGGGCGTTTAACTATATCTGGCAATATTTGACCCATCCGCCGTACTATGTAGGTAAATCTACCTCATTTGGACCCGGAATTAATAGATTTCCATTGTGGATGCCTTATAGAAAACCGTGAGGATCAAATGCACTGTCAAGATCAATAATCAATATCAATAATTATTCTTATTCGTAAACCTATTTAACTGCTTTGTTTTAATTAATTTCATTAGAATACGTTGCGCTTTTATCTGTAAAATTCATTTTCATTAACGTTTTGAGTAGCTATTCAATTTAATTGCTAGTTAATTTCTGTCAGGACCGTATCCTAATTTTGTAGTTTTAAATAAATTTTTGGTACTCAGAAGTGTTATAGCTATTTAATTATATGTTTTATTTTTAAAATTAGACATCTACAGCATGTAATGACTGTAGGGGCTTAAATGTAATGCGAGACCTTGTTCCGCCTTAAATTATTTTGTAAGTTAATTAATTACTCCTTAATCATCATAATTTCATAGCTTAATTAGTTTTAGTCAGTGGATTAGTTTTGAAATTTAAATTAATTTTCAATTTTAAGTGCATTTATGCATCTTTTGACGTGCTATAGCTTCTGTAAATTTTATATAGTTGAATATTTTCAAATTTAATTCAATTTAATTGTTAAGCGCATTTATGCACTATTGGCGTGGCATAGATGTTTAAAATTTAGATAGTTGTTTTTTTTTATATTTAATTTGTATTATATATGGGGTGATCCACCCATTTGTGGAATTAATATAATTTTTCTTGGTGCATTTTGGTAGTCTATAATTCTAGCTTATTTAATAAAATTGTTATTGTTGTTTATATTGTGTATGAATGTCGTACTATACCTAGTGTACTTAATATTATTTTCGCTGTCGGAATAAGTAACTTATTGGAGTGGGCCTGAATTAGAATGACAGCTGGCCCCTAAGAGTCATCCACCTTCAGTAATCTGAGTGACCCATCTCCTAAATCCGAGAGTTAGAGGCACAGGCTCCACCCCATCTTTTCCAACGCACACTAGGGAAGTAAGGTGGGGCAGGTTGAAGGTGACACATAATAAATTTCCGAAACTTTCATAAATTTAATTGGACAAAACTACATGTGTGAAACTCCGACAAACGGGCACATCTCTAATTTTCGGCGGATGACATTATTCTAGTTGCCGTTAGCGCCATTTGCGCCTCCTTTTCTACCAGGACAATCCTGAGGAGAAGCGGGGGTAGCAATATATATTATATTAACGTCCATTTGTGACTAGACAATACTACTTTCTTATACTACGTATAAGAAAGTAGAAAGTCCAATGCTATACAAATGCTAAATACAGGCTGTATGTATGTCTATTTGTATAGATATGACATTAACTAAAGTTTAAGATATGATTTTTGTTAAACACATATATTGTTAGATAAAATGCTTAGGAAGTTTTTAAAAAATGAAATGTTACTATTCGATATAAAATCTATGAAATTAATTTATTTGCCTGAAATAAATATTAAGTGAAATAAGAAATATAGAAGTTGAGAAATTTATAATGCATATACTGGCGAACTTCAGAAGCACCATCTGGTTTCTGCAGGTGAAAGTGCTCAGTCTTGTAACCATTGTAAGTTTGAAACAGACTTGTGTTCCCTTTCTAATTATAATTGTAAACAGTACGGGGTCCTTCAAATAGATGTCACTGTTTCAAGTATAACGAAATGCTAATTCCTTTCTAAATTTAATTAGGATTTTGATAATGTTTTGAAATTAATTTCATAAATACTACATATAGATATAGATATAGTTATAGATATAGATATAAATAAATTATCAAATTTATTTATATCCAAATTTAGACACTTCATACATGGAAACATTTGAAAAGGTCATTTTTAAATTATAATCATACCAATTAACACTAATAATAAACAGTAATTTTAATTACTTGTACAATTTTTTTTGACAAAAATTCAACTAAACTTTCCATGTATACTCTAGTTACATTCTGCATTCGCTTTTTTTTCGATAATGACTTCTCTTAAACGTCACAGGATTAGAGCATAGTATTCCCCATTTATGGAAGCGCCTTTACTTTTATAATCAATTAAATGTTCCTTCTGAGTCCCAAAAAACAGTAGCCATGACTTTTCCGGACGACTGTGACCCCTTACACTTCTTTGATAGTGGTGTGTCTTTTTTATGCCAATAGTTTGAATGTGTAAAGGCAGAACTGACAAATACGTGCTTTACAGAAATGTATGATGAAAATGTCAACACTATAGTTTTTAATTATTTTAGAAGCGCTTTTGAGGCATTAAATAGAAAATTGTTAATTAAAAATTAGCATCGGTGGAAATAGATGAAAAAGTAATTTTTTAACACATTTACAAAACCGATAACAATATATGAAATTCAGTAGATATCTATCAAATGAACTATAAACTAATTATGATGATATAAATTAAGGAACTGTTTTAGGTATATATATTATTAAAGATTTTAACATATCATCATCTATTAAGTTTCATTTTAGAATAAACATTTATTAATAATTATTGAAACTATAATATTACCTGGTTATCTTGGTTACTCATAATATGTTAAATACAAAATTATTAAGTTCATTTTTGAACATGAATATCTATTTAGAGCTTCAGTTTCTTTATTATTTGCATATAGTGAACATTGCATTGATTCTTTAGTATTTGACACATTGCTTATTGAAACTTTCTTAATCAGATTTTCTTCTAAATACCCTCTGAAAACTTTGCTTGACTGCCATCTACCCAGTTCTTGCAAATCTAAAATATCTCCACCGGTGTTATCATGCAAAGTTACTAAAGATCTTCTAATATAATGAGGGCTATACGTAGCTGGATTTTCAAGGTTGACAAATGAAGCGATTTTCTCAGGTACTTTAGAAAAGAAATGAATAACACAAGGCTGAATCGTATACTTTCCATTCCTGTACAAGATAAACAGTGGTTTACTGGTAACATGTCAAGGCCGTAATGTTACATATTTCTTAAATAACATCACGGAATTAATATTGCCCTCAGATATAAGGACAAAAAGTCTTTTTTGTGATTCTTTTGAGGCAGGAATGGTTACGACAATCTTACTCTGTAAAATTTTAACATCGTCCATAGACATTTTCACTAATTCATTACTTCCACAAGCTACACCAATTCAAACCAAAAAAGCTAATTTCATCGTCTAAAATATCTCGTCGGGAGCCGTACGCAAAAATACATTAACTTGCTCTCTTGTGGATATTTTAGATTCCAAACAAGCTCGCAACATGGAATACTTCGGCCGCAAAGATAAAGGAGAATATTCATTTGAAAGTTTGACAAAATAAGGGAGTATAATAGTTTTTCCAGCACCAGCACTGTTCTCTGTCCCGCCACTCACAAAACAGACGATATTCTTTTTCCTAATATAGTTTTGATTTCTCTGGCAGCAAATCCAATATGCCACTGTTCGCTGCCTCTAGAATGCTTTCAGGAATATCAACATCTTCCATGATTTCTTCCAAAAGCATGCAAACTTTTACGTTTTTTTTACTTTCTTATACGTAGTATAAGGAAGTATTGTGATGATGAAAATTTTCGACCTCGAGATTTTTGCAGATGTCCACGTTTTGAAGTCCCCTGATACCGAAAAAGTGGTTTTTAAAAAATATCTGTGTGTCTGTGTGTGTGTGTGTCTGTCTCTCTCTCTGTGTGTGTGTGTGTGTGTGACCACGATAGCGGTCAAACCGCTATAGGTACCAATTCCAACTTTTGTATTTACGTGTATAATCTCCCTCTTGAGATCTGATTAGTTTTTCAGTAAAATCGGTAGACCGGAAGTACCAGTTTACTTCAGCGAAAAAATCGAATTTTGACAATATTTCGTCAACTATTAAGTTTAAACAAATTTATAAAGAATTCATATATACTTAAAATTGAAATTGAAAATAATTTTATTTAAAAAGTTTTTCGAAATTCCTACCGGAAGTAGATCTTTTACTCTTATCGAAAATCAGTTTTTTGCGAATATTTCGCAAGTCATGCTTTTTGGACAAGTACGTTACGAGTATAAAAGTATTTAAAACATAATTTTCAATATCTTTTGTATAAAAGAAATTTCAAAATTCGGACGTGAAGTAGCACTTTTACTCTTAGCGAGTAGCACTTTTTTCGAATATCTTGCAAAGTAAGCATTCTATAGCGATTTATTAAGAGAATGAAAGTACTTAGAATAGGATTTTGAATATTTTTTGTGTAAAAAAATTCTTAAAATTGTATAGTTTGAAACGCTCATACGTATAAGAAAGTCGTGTGGTGGCCACACCTCATTTTTTTTATAAAAGTGGCATTTGTTGATATGCTTTTTGTTTTCGTCGTCCAGAATACGATATAAATGTAAGAATTACATTGATTTTTTAGTAAATCTAAAAATCTGTTCTTAAACTTTTCACTGCCTCAAAAATCAATAATAATCATAATAAAATTATTGACTTGTTTTTGTCTTTAATGATACGATAAAGCTTTGAATACAACTTGAATATCAGCGATTTAAACTTTCTCGGTCACAATCACCTTGTAAAAAAAATTAGACAACATTGGGGATATACACTCAAACTGTTAACTTGAGTTTTTTAATAATCAATGGGAAAACTGAATTACTACCATTTTTAGAATAGAAATAATATAGTCCATTATTGGTATCTAATAATGTAGACTGCGAATAATTTTTTATACAATAATTGTATATAATCATAAGCTCTAGAATTTAAAAATATTTTTATTTATACAGAGTTGTCGAGAACGACGGACGCAAACTTATGTTTTTTTTAAATGGAATGCTATGCATTTTTTTACATTTTATGATAGCCCTTAAAGGGGCTATTTCTGAGATATGGCGATTTTTCGTTAAAAATTGTACAAGATTTAAAAACAATTAAATAACGGTTGATGATGAAATACCTATTATGGTCTCAATTATTAGAGATATCTTATCAGTACGTGAAATTAATGTTTATTTCGACATATCTACGCATGTTCTTTATAATTCCCTAAAGTTAAAAATTCTAAACAAAATTAAATGGAACAACCTATATATTTATATGTCATTTAAAAGTGCTTAAAATTTACTTATCAAAAATATCTACTTTCTTCCACCTTTGGGCGATATTGGAAAAGTTATAAGATATTATTTCTGAATAAACCCGTATACGACTTAAAAATATGAGTTGCCATGACTTAATTACATATAGCATAATTAAAATTAATCGAAAAGAGTTACTTCTAACCTAATATTGTATATCTAATATTTTCTTTTTACAAATAAGTCATTTTTATTAAAATTTTAAAATTCACAAAATGAAAAGTTTGTAAGTTCATGAATTAACAATAGTTAAAATTTCGCAGTCGTTCTATGTCATAAAATTGTTTATCATCATACTTAGATTTATAACTTCACTTGAAAAGCAAACCGTCAACGCAAGTATTTAAATGTACGTTATTGAAAACTTCTATAATTTTCGCAATATAATGAAAAATGTATAAATTACTATTTTCAAGCATTACAGTAATTATAATTTATCATATAACAAATTAAAAAAATTTTAGGGTTCTCTTAATAAAGTTTTTACTAACATCAATGACCCTAGAAAGATTACGCACGCTTGTATTACATAACAAAAGAACCTTTTGTGCATCTGCGACAGCAGTAACACGGCTCCTTTTTCATACGGAATACTGCCAGTTTCTCCAAATCGTTAACAATTTTTGAAAAGCACTCATCGATGGCAGTCCCATATTTGGATATTTTTGGTTGTACATCTTTGTGCCAGCAAACAATCACTTTCCCCAAAACATAGATCATATCTATTAATTGCAATTTTAAATATTTCATTTCGCACTTAACGTAAAGCCATGTACTTACATACCTTTAAACTGAAGCTATAAATTTAAGTTTAACGTTCAAACAATTTTTGACACACAGCGTCTGCGATATTTTTTATATTATTGCTAATTCATGAACGTCCAAACTTCTCATGATTTTTAAAATTTTAATAAAAATTACTTATATGTAAAAGGAAAATAGAAGTAACTCTTTTCGATTAATTTTAGTTATAATTGTAGTGCAAGTCATGGCAACTCATATTTTTAAGTCGTAATCGGGTTTATTCAGTTATAATATTCTATAACTTTTGCAATATCGCCCACAGGTCGAAGAAAGTATATATTTTTAATTAGTAAATTTTAAATACTTTTCAATGACATATGAATATACATTCCATTTAATTTTTTTTAGAACTTTAGCGAATGGTATGTAATTCTAAAGGGCATGCGTACTAATTGAGCCCATAATAGCTATTTCATCATCATCGTTATTTCATAGCAACTTTTCAAATGTGCAATTTTTAACGAAAACTCGACATTTCTCAGAAACAGTTGAAAATCGATAAATACAAGTTGATGCCAGTTTAATCAGCTCTTCAAGGGCTATCATAAAATGTATAAAATGCGTAGCATTCCATTTAAAGAAACATATGTTTGTGGTTGGTTCATCGTTGTCGAACACTATGTATAAAGGAAAATATTTTTAAATTGTAGAACTTATGATTATCTACAATTTTTGTATTAAAAATTATTCGCTATCTATATTATTAGAATTTAAATAAGTATTATATTAATAATACTATTATTTCTTGGCCTTTATTATATTCGTGTAGGTAAATTCTTGGTATTAGGCCTTTTTAACGAAATGCAATAAATACTAGGTTTTAACGTTTCGACATTTTTTAATATTAATGTCTTCTTCAGAAAACTGAAATTATAAGTATAAGTTACAATAATGGTTCAAAAATTAATACAAAACAAGATTACTTACTTAAAAATAGGTATAACAGTTAAAATTGTATAAATAAAATGTTTCTCTTAAAATTTTGTCAAAAGACTTGACATACATCAAAATATAATTATAAATGTCAGCATATGATTTCTAGATTAACAATTTAACATTGCTGACATATTCTAATAATAATGTCATTACAAAAATTTTTACAATGCAAGTATCAAATAAGGACTAAAAGAACTGATTTTTGAAAATATAGAGGGGAAATATTTGTTTATGTAAGTAATGAAAAATAAATTTTTGAAAGTGCATTAATTTCACTTCGGTCATTCACACAAACTGATTCATTTTTCTTAATTTGGATGAGTTCTAATATTGATCGAGATTTATTGTTAATTTCAATATTTAGAATTTTAGTGTTATCTATAAAAGATATGTTGATGACTGTATTCTAGCAATACCTGAAAACAAAATACATCTAATAGATACATTCTTTAATAGTTATCATAAAAAAATTCAATTTACAAAAGAAATAGAAATTGATAATAAAATCAACTTTTACTTTCTTATACGTAGTATAAGGAGGTATTGTGATGATGAAAATTTTCGACCTCGAGATTTTTGCAGATGTCCACGTTTTGAAGTCCACTGATACCGAAAAAGTGGTTTTTAAAAAATGTCTGTGTGTCTGTGTGTCTGTGTGTCTGTGTGTCTGTGTGTCTGTGTGTCTGTGTGTGTGTCTGTGTGTCTGTCTGTGTGTGTGTGTGTGACCACGATAGCGGTCAAACCGCTGTAGATATCAATTCCAAATTTTGTATTTACGTGTCTAATCTCCCTCTTGAGATCTGATTAGTTTTTCAGTAAAATCGGTAGACCGGAAGTAGCAGTTTACTTCAGCGAAAAAATCGAATTTTGCCAATATTTCGTCAACTACTAAGTTTAAACAAATTTATAAAGAATTCATATATACTTAAAATTAAAATTGAGAAAAAATTTATGTAAAAAGTTTTTCGAAATTCCTACCGGAAGTAGGTCCTTTACTCTTATCGAAAATCAGTTTTTTGCGAATATTTCGCAAGTCATGCTTTTTAGACAGGTACGCTACGAATATAAAAGTATTTAGAACTTAATTTCCAATATCTTTTGTATAAAAAAAATTTCAAAATTCGGACCGGAAGTATCACTTTTACTCTTACCGAATAACGATTTTTTGCAAATATGTCGTAAATTATGCATTCTATGTATATTTATGAAGAGTACAAAAGTATTTAGAGTTGGATTTTGAATATTTTTTGTATAAATGAAATTTCAAAATTCGGACCGGAAGTAACACTTTCATACGTATAAGAAAGTCGTGTGGTGGCCACACCTCATTTTTTAGATATGACTTTAATAAGAAAAGACAATAAAATTTTAACTAGTTGGTATTCTAAACCAACATCTTCAGGTAGATTAATGAATTTTAAATCATGTCAACCATTATCTTTTAAAAAAAGTGTTATCATAAATCTTACTGATAGGGCAATTAAGTTAACAAGCCCAAATTTTAGAAAAGAAGTTCTAGAAAACATTACCATAACTTTAGCAAATAATAATTATCCAATAAATTTAATTAAAAATATCATTAAAAAAAGAACTTATAAATTTTACAACCAACAACAAAACAACAATCAAAATGTAAATAATAGTCAAATTAAATATTTATCTATCCCATATGTACCAAAATTATCAGAACAATTAACTAAAATGTTTAGTAAATTTAATATTAAAGTAGCACATAAAAATTATAATAATTTAAAGTTTATCAATACTAATATTGAATCTAAAACTCCCTTTTTAAAGAAAACCCACACTGTTTATAGTATTCCTTGTAATAATTGTAACAAAATTTACATTGGACAATCTATGCAATATTTAGAAGAAAGAATTAAAGGTCATAAATATTGCAAAAATTCAACGGCTTTAAAAAAACATTGTCAACAATTTAAACATAATTTCAATTTTGATAACACTAAAATTCTAAATATTGAAATTAACAATAAATCTCGATCAATATTAGAACTCATCCAAATTAAGAAAAATGAATCAGTTTGTGTGAATGACCGAAGTGAAATTAATGCACTTTCAAAAATTTATTTTTCATTACTTACATAAACAAATATTTCCCCTCTATATTTTCAAAAATCAGTTCTTTTAGTGCTTATTTGATACTTGCATTGTAAAAATTTTTGTAATGACATTATTATTAGACAATTTAATTCATCTGTCAAAAACATGACATTTTAATACACGCTGTGTTAGTTTGCTATCGGATAAACTGCATGTTTGCTAGCGGATAAACTGCATGTTGATTTTCCATGGCAACGAAAATTCAATTCTGACAGTATCGTTCAAATAAATTTCATACATAAACATTTATATTTTTCCCTTCCAAAATGAATCGTTTCGGCAGTGCTACTATAGAAAAAATAAAAGATGCCGTTTCGAATACCATGCCTAACAATACAAAAAAAACGAAAGCCTCAATATGGAAGCAATTCGTGCAATTTTGCTCTGAGAGAAACTATAAATTGGACGGCAATAGACCAGTTAATGTAATTGCTAGTATACTAGAAGACTGGGCCTATAATATGAAGAAAAGAGATGGGACAGACTACAAAGAATACGTTATCAAAACTATCTGGAACACTACTGCAAAATGTATTCAAGAACAATATTTCAATGAATTTGGCATAATTTTTGACCCATTTAAGGATATTATTTTTCAGTCAGCTCGCAATGCTAAAAACGCAAAAAGAAAAGAACTGCAAAGCAATCCCAATAAAAGAAAAAGGAGTGCTACTGCTTTAACTAAGGAAGAAATTATAAAAATGATGAACTTATGGGACGAGAACACACCAAATGGATTGCAAAAGAAATTTTTCCATATTGCTGCATTTGAGTTGGCTTGGAGAGGGGGAGAAGCTGTACAGTGTAAAATTCATTATTTTAGAACAGAAAAAAATAATGCCGGAACATCTACAGGTAGGCTCGAATACAATCCGATATTTTCGAAAACAGCCCAGGGTGGAGATAAGAAACTTAACGATAATAAGTGGCTCACGGAAAATAAAGAAAATCCTGATTTATGTCCTGTTAGATTGTTTTATAAAATTCTAAGCAAAAGAGGATCAAATATTCTTACTGATCGATTGTTTTTGACAGTGAATCAGTATTATGAAACAAAAGGCAGCAAGGGATGGTACAAAAATATGCCCATTGGTCGAAATGAACTCTCTAAATGGACCAGAGATTCAGCTATCAAAATTCACCTTAATGCCGACAATAAATATACCAATCATTCAAATCGAGCAAGTGCTGTTTCAACATTGGCCAAAGCGGGAGTAAGTGATCTACAAATCACTAAAATAACAGGCCATTCAAACACAAAATCCTTAAAATCTTACCTCCAGTTTGATCCAAATCATCACTCAGAAATTGTAACAAATCTAAGGAACAAAAATAATGTAAATAGTGTTCAGTCGGCTACGAATAAAATAACTTACAATAACTGTACGTTTTCTAACTGTACTTTTAGTAACGATTAAGCTACTATTTACCTATGTATTGAATGAAATGTTGTTTTTTGCGTTGATTAAATAAAAATATTTTTGTTTATTAATGTTAATTAAATGATTCATTAAATTGTCTTACCAAATACCATTCGAGTTTGTGTTTATTTCCGGAACAAACTTTCATTTTGACAAAACTCAAACTTTGTTGCTTAAGGGTAACACGACTCGAACAAATAACAAAAGGTAAAACCGCTCCACCTTCGGTGTCGCGGTTTACCATGTTATTTGTTCTCGTCAGTTACCAAGCAACAAAGCTTTCGTTCAAAATGAAAGTTTGTCCGGATAAACACAAACTCTTATGGTATTACCCCCGAATATGTCAGCAATGTTAAATTGTTAATCTAGAAATCATATGCTGACATTTATAATTATGTTTTGATGTATGTCAAGTCTTTTGACAAAATTTTAAGGGAAACATTTTATTTATACAATTTTAACTGTTATACCTATTTTTAAGTAAGTAATCTTGTTTTGTATTAATTTTTGAACCATTATTGTAACTTATACTTATAATTTCAGTTTTCTGAAGAAGACATTAATATTAAAAAATGTCGAAACGTTAAAACCTAGTATTTATTGCATTTCGTTAAAAAGGCCTAATACCAAGAATTTACCAACACGTATATTATTAGATACCAATAATGGACTTTACCACTACACTGAGACACCGGTATATCGACATATCATTATTTCTATTATCTAAATAAATTTAGGTATTATTTTATTTTAATATCTTTCGATGAGTTATAAGTATTCATATTATTTGAGAGATTTACAGTAAAAAATTAAAAATAAAAAAAATGTCGTTTCAAGAAACATTTATTAACAAAACATTAAAAAAGTATTTAATTTCATACATTTTTTGCACACGGTGTTTTTTTTTCCATCTCTTATTAAAACACTATCATGTACAACATCTGTATGTATAAAAGAAACATGTATTTACAATGTGAGCGTATCTATTATTTATTTGTATTTTTCGTTAACACACAGTCAAGTCATTTCGTCCTTTAATTTATATTAAAATTTATAACGATTTGGTCGATATTGCTGCTGCTGCTGATATTGCTGTTGGTATTGAGGTTGTTGCTGTTGCTGTGGCTGTTGATATTGAGGCTGGCTTTGAGCTTGTGGTAATATGGCCAGGGATCTCAAAATAGCTTCCGGAATAGGCGGAGGCGTCGGTAAGTGAGCCCCTTCCGCTCGGAAACCATTTTCGTCGGCTACCCACGTCACCTGTATGGGAGTTCCATCTGGTGCGGTGTATGAATACGAACCTTGTGCGACTTCGGCCTCTGCATCTTTGGCGCCGGCGTTTTTCAAATATCCCTGAGCTTGCGCTTGCTGTCCATCTCCGGTTTGATAACTAGAAATACGTGCAACATAATAAATATTAGGTTGGCGTTTGGCATTCAGTTTGGTGGTGGGGAAAAATAAAATGTGGGGGCAAAATTAGGTACCGTAAAGTGACGATTTGTATTGATAACATGTTAAACTTAATCTGATAAAGTTAAGTTAAATTAATGTGTAGATTCCTTTTATCGTAAATAAAATATTTTATTGTTAAGATCGTAAATAAAGTTCTTAAAGAGACGTTTCTAAAATGTGTTGACTCAACGATATACAGATTTAAAACACACTTGAAAATAGTGTATTATAATATAAGTGTGTATAGCAGACCGATTTTCATGTGGCCGGTGGGAGAATTTGTACGTGCGTCAAGTAAGGATGTTTATCGCTTAAAACGGTGTAAAACCCTACCTATGAATTTCGTGCGGATCTCGAGGGCGGTACTTCTAAGCGGCCATATGAAAATCGGTCTGCTGTAAGTAAGCCTTTAAAGCAGACACGACACGTTTAAGACCAAGTGTTTAGAAGCCCTTACACACGCATATTATATGTTATTTTTAATTATACCAGCACTATAATTGAAAATCAGGAATTTTTAATAATTAACATAGAAACGGTTAGCAATTATTGTTATTTAGTTGTTATATACATTTTTCACAAATTTTCTGAATTTGCATTGTACAAAATGAGTGAAGAGATTTCATCGGAAGTTGAACAATTAGCCGAGCAAGTCGAATTAATTCCGCAAAAATCAAAAACTGCATATTATAAAGAATATGAGAAAGTATTGGCTTGGATGACAAAGAAGAATTACCACACGGTGGACGAAACATTGATGCTTGTAGGTAACGTCATTAAAAAGGATAATTAATTAATCTAATTTCTTGTGTTTCGTAATAGTCCGCTATCTATAAATTGTTAACTCTGTGGTGTATGCATTCAAAATTACAAACAACGCTTAAGAATTAAAAAAGTGGTGAACATAGCTTCATTTTATAAGCTATATGCGTTTATGAAGGGAACAAACAAAGGTTACGGCCCTAAGAATTCTTTGGTATTTCGAAAAGAGGACGTACTAACACTTTCTTTCTTATTTTGACAGTTGTGACAAATATTGAGAGCAATATTTCGTTTTTCAGGTTGTCGTTATTTGTGGCATATTTGGCTCATGCAGAAGACATGAAATGTGTGAGTTACGTATGTCGGACGTTAAGAGAGAATGCTCTGTTTTCATTATTAATATTCGACCATCTAAAACAGAAAAAGGTCGAAAATTTGCTGTTGTTGATTCTGATATATTTTATGCGAAGTTGTTTGATCAATATATTTCACTACGCCCCGATAATATATCCACAGACAGAGAGTGTTTTTGAAATATATAATAATGGAAAATGCATTAAACAAGCGGTCGGGATTAATACTTGGTAGATGTCCTGCTATTGTGGCGCGTTTCTTGGACCTTCCAGATGCTGTCAAATACACGGGTCACGCTTTTAGACGGTCGTCTGCTACGATCATGGTGAATAATGGGATGAGTGTGGACGAGCTCAAACGTCAGGTTGAGTGGAAATCGTTCACTCTAGCTAGCGGTTATATCGAAGATTTCACAGTAAATAAATTACGTGTTTCCAAACGTATTCCTGGTGCTGCTAATGGAACGGGTGTTGTATCAACATCATCAGATATCGATGTCTCTGTTATCATAGAAAACCGGAAGATCGAATCTACTACTTCGCAAATAGCCAATGATAAGGATTTTGAATGTTCTGGTCTTCGAATTTTCAACAATAATAATTGTACCATTCATGTTTATTTGAATAAAAAATAGGGAAATTTGTTGTTACCCAGGCGACTTTAAAACACCACGGTGTTTTAAAGGCCCGATTTTGCAAGCAAATGCGTTCGAGATGTCCGGATTATGATTCAAGTACAATAAAAAATATTTTATCTTTATTATCGTGAATAAAGCTTTTAAAAAGACGTTTCTATAATGTGTTTACTCGAAGACATACAGATTTAAAACACGCATAAAAAAATATTTAAAAAAAACATCTGAAAATCGCATGAATTTTTGGTTACATTATAAAAATCTTTGAAATTTTTATGGCACTCGAAAGCGTAATCTTTTTAGCTTCTTAACGACTTAATATAAAGTCGTTAATATTATTAGCAACCTTCCAGAAATATCTAAAAGTCGCAGAATATGAACTGTCTGTGATATAAACACTCCACGAATGTAAGGTTTTTGTCCACGCTACTATATCAGTCATTAATTAATTCTTTTATAAACGAAGTCTTCATTTTCGTCGCAGTATTTTTTGTTACAATACAGAACCATTTTTTTACACTCAAGGGGGGGTGCAACAATGCATCATGTTTAAAAATTGTAAAAAAATATATTTATTTTTTCTTCTAGAAAGAGTATTTTATTCACCGTTTATAGTCAGGGGTACCCAACCTTTTTGGAAGCAATATGTCAATAAATAATTACTTGAAAATTTCAATTAATAAATAAATAATAAGTATCTTTAAGAAAATTCTGCTTCAAAGCTCGATCATGAAATTGATTTAAAATAAAATAAAAAAATTATCTTTCCGTCCTTTACTAAGTAAAGAGAACATAACTGAGTTACTATAGAAGACGTAACCTTAATTATAACGACATTCGGGACTGAAATACAATAGAACCCCGTGCTGAATAGGGATGGCAAAAAATATAAATATATCGATATAATCATCATATGATATATCGAAAGCTATATATCGATACATGCGATACATCGGAACAAATATATCGATACATACGATATATCAGAACAAATACATCAATATATGAAAAAATCGAATATATGTACGTGTGTAGGTATATATATTTTTTTTATTTCCAAAATTCAAGTTTTCTTAATAGCTACCGAGAAAATACTCAAGAATAATGTAATAAAAAAAGTAATTTTTATTAACTATAACTTACAAGTAGGTAAAATATCCAGTTCTACAAAATTGAATTTTTTTATGAAAAATAAAATGTATTTTTTTTTACAAATCATAACTGTCTCATAGCCACAGGACAATAAGTAAGCTGTTTGCCTGCATTTGTGGGTACATCAGTTCCATAAATGCAAGCTATCAGGCAAAGAGCTCAGAAATAATAATTTGGAAAGTCTACTTCCCTTGAGACGGTTACGACTTTTTGTAGCGGTTGCTCCAGCTTTTGAAAATAACCTCTCACTGGGGACCGACGTTGCCACAACCCCAAAATATTTTGCCGCTAATTTAAATAAGTTGGGATATACCACTTTCATTTCATTCCAGGTATCCAAGAGATCATCATTTAGGTTTCTAACTGGCACGCTTAAATATTGATTAAGTTCACTATTCTTATTTGATCTGCCATGTCCACTTTTTTTAGTGTTAGCTAATCTTTTATGATGGGCCCATAAATCAAATTCAGGACCTTCAGCAGACGAATGAGAAGATTCGGATAAAGAAGAGGTTTTTTTGCAAACTCGTGATCTCACTTTTTATGTGTCTCATCACAGTACCTAGGGCTTGAGGATCTCTGAAGTGTATTTGTTTGAATCGAGGATCTAATATTGTGGAAACTGGTGGTATATAAGATTTTTCGATAGCGCCAAACCTCTTTTCAATTTCTTTTAACAAGGTTGTTTTCAATTCTTTACCTATTTCATACCGGGGCACATAATTGTTGTACTGATCCATCAGACAACGAATCATAGGTATTACTTTGCCTATTGTTGGGTAATTTTCACCACTTATCTCTACTGTCATCCTTTCTAATGGCTTTAGATATTTGCATACTTCGCGTAAATGCTCAACTTCGGCTGCAGTAATCATATTTGGAGCATTAACATCGGAAAGTAAAATATTGCTGACCATTGGTGACATTTGTAAAAATCTCTCTAACATGTAATATTTGGAGTTCCAACGAGTTTTGACATCCAAAATCAGTTTTTTTATGTTTCCTTCTAGCGTTTCTGCATCGATTTGTGCTTTTCTTAACTGATCACTAGCCTTAACACTTCTTTTGAACCATACTACTATGGATCGCACCTTGTCAATAATATTATTCAAACCCACGGTGTTTGTTAGCGAATTGTCACATACCAAATTGAGAGTATGTGCGAAGCATGGGATGTGTCGGTTTTTCCCAAATTTGTCATGTATAGCTTTGACCATATTGGCGGCATTGTCCGTCACTACAGCAACAACATTATTAGGATCAATTGCCCAAATTTCGAGAGCTCTGCCCAATTCTAAAGCAATATAGTCCGCTGTGTGAGACTCTGTTAATTCAATAATACCTATTGTCGCTGATGTTAACTTCATATCATGTACAAAGTGGATAGTGAGGCCCATAAAACTTTTGGTCTGCATATCGGCAGTCCATATGTCCGTTGTAAGTGTTAAATGCTTTGATTGTTTTAACATATTTTTAAACGCGGCTGAAACCACCTCGTACTTTCTATCAATATTATTTTTGATGGTGTTTCTGGTTGGTACGTATAAAGGTGCCACTTCTTTCATCAAAGACAGAAAACCCTTACCTTCTACAATATTAAATGGCAAATTATCCTGAACAACAAATTTTACTAATGCTTCCGTTAGTTTCACATTCTTAGAGCCACCATCTAAAAATAGAAATAAACGGTGAAATTCATGCCGATTATTAAAAATGTCAGCTTTACCTTTGAAGGATGAAATTGTTTTGAAGGCAGACACAATTGTAGCTTGCTTGAATAACGAGCTTGTTATTTCTCTACTTGTGCTTGGTTCAGCCTCATATTCAGAAACTGTCATTGTTGAAGTTGATGAATGATCATCACTTTCTTGTGAAACAATAAGATTTTCCTATAAATATTTAATTATAATTTATTAAAAATTAGGGGTATATTGGTCTTACCTCATCTTGAGGTAGCGAACTACTAGTTCCAGCCGTTTCTACATCCATTCGGCTTTCGGGTTGGAATGGACCTTTTCTCTTTTTTGGTTCATCAGCCTTCTTTTCCTCCTCAGTTAAATGTTGTAGAACGGAGGAATGTTTTTGTTTGAAATGTGTTTTTAAATTTGTTGTATTGCCCGAAGTTTTCAGTACCTTAGCACACAGACTGCATTTAGCAGTATTTGGAGCAATTTTTTTAAAATGCTTCCAAATGTTACTTCTCGGAAGAGCCATATTTTCAAGACTAATAATCGGTCACTTAGTATGTAATAAATAAAGTTGATTTCAATTTCCACTTCATTAAACTTTTGAACAATCGCGCTATACTCTTTCACAGTGAACACTTTTGTAGCTCTTTGGAGACTGCGGAAAAAGTCGAGCTTTATGTATAAACTTTGTACTTTGTATGGTAATTTTCCGAGAAAAATGTTCGGGGAAGAACTTGATTTTGTTGCAATAGTTCAAAGGAATCCCGATTATAGCCGATAATTCTGATACCTATCGTATGAAATGTAGGTAACTAAGTTACTTTCGCTCCTCGACGCTAGAGGGTACTACTATTAAGTAACTTAACAAATGTTGGTTTTAAAACAAACTAAATTGAAGTTTCATTGAGTTTCACACTTTCTTAATTTTTCGATATATTTCAACAAAAATATCGATATATTTTGCGATATATCGAAACTATTATATCGATATTTATTTATCGATATATTTGAAAAAACATCGATATATTAAATATATCGATATATCGTTGCCATCCCTAGTGCTGAACAGTGATATATAGATACAAAATACACTACATAAAGAAAGAAAAAACAATAACAACCGCTCTGGTGTATATTGTGTTGCATATTGAACACAATTACGAATACATTCATCACGGCTGCTTACATCCAATTTGACAGTTGACAAAACATCATGATTGTCAAAAAATTAAATAATGAAAAATGCATTTTGTAATTATTTAAAATCAGTACTTTTTTAATTTTTTTTTAGGTAGAAATGATGACGCTGACGAAAAAATTTTGTACGCAATACGGGAGCAAAGTAATATTACAGTTTCGACATAGTTACGACTGTAAAATATTACTTTACTCCCTTAATACTAAATAACTAACTAAATAACACCCCTGGTTTATAGTGTCAAAACTGTCTAATTTAACTTTTAAAACACCCAAGTTTTGTTAAGGCACTTTGTATTTCATAAAATAACCGAATCAATAATTTTCATTTCTTATCAAAAAAAAAAAATGAGGTGTGGCCACTACACGACTTTCTTATACGTATAAGTGTTTCGAATAATACTAAATTGTTTTTAACAGTTTTATCTTCTTAGAAAAATACGCCAAATTTGAAGAATTTTTTTATATAAAAATTATTCAAAATCCTATTAAAGTACTTCAATTCTCTTAATAAATCTCTATAGAATCCATACTTTGCGATATATTCGAAAGAATAAACGTGTTCTTCCGGTTCGAATTTTGAAATATCATTTATACAAAAAACATTACAAATCGAGCTCTAAATACTTTTGTACTTTTGATAAATATATATAGAATGCATAATTTACGACATATTTGCGAAAAATCGCTAGTAAAAGTCTTACTTCCGGTCCGAATTTTGAACAAAAGGTATTGAAAATCAATTTCTAAATACTTTTATACTCATAACGTGACTGTCTATGATCCTTCTATAGGCCAATATTATAATACAATAATTGAAACAATAACAAATAATATTAGGTAAATCAAAAGTATTTTTAAATAAAAGAAGCATTAAATTTAAATAAAAAATGTATACAGAAAAACCTATCATAACAGCGTTGAATGTATTTCGAAGGCGGTAGCTTAATTGATTAAACACTCGTAATTTTATGTTATGAATTCGAGTTTCATCACGGTCAAAATTTTTTATGTTATAATTAGGGTTCTATTAACATTTTTTAAGTAAGCAAAATTTCGCTAGAAGTATTACTAGAACTACAAAATTAATTACTAATTGTGTGATAAATTTAAATTAAAAAAAAGTATATCAACCCATTCCACTAGAGTTACGTTTTATGTTTATTTACAACTTACCAATATAATTACAACAGTAACTTTCTTAATAACGTAACAGAAAATTGTGAAATATATGTTCAAATATTTTCTACATCATAGAGTAATTTACAATAAATACCTTTGAAAAACACATACGGGAAGAGTATACACAAGGCAAAAGTGATACATGGAATATATTTCTTTAATTAGTGAAGGCGGCAGAAGTTAGTTATAATCAGTTGTGCCAACAAAAACTGAAATAATTGTAAGTTTTCTTTATGTTACGGCCTACAAAGAATAAATGTATTAAACCTTGAAATCATCATTTCATTGCAAAAATTGCAATGTTGTTATATAAAATATGAATTACTTAAACGAATTAGCATCATATTTTTTAACATGTTTTGGTATTTATAGAATTTATTAAGATAACCTAAATTGTTATATTATGCATCTTGAAAAGCAATTTGCATATGTAAATATATCGATTCATATTTTTACTTCCTTGTACGTAGTAAGTATAAGGAAGTATTGTTATAACAAAAATTTTCGACCTCAAGATTTTTGCAGATATCCATGTTTTGAAGTATTCTGATACCGAAAAAATGGTTTTTGCAAATATGTTTTTATCTGTCTCTCTCTGTGTGTGCGTATGTGTCTGACAACGATAGAGCCCAAACGGCTACATGTATCAATACCAAACTTTATATTTACGAACATAATATCCCTCTTGCGATCTGATCAAGATATTCAGCAAAATCGGTAGACCGGAAGTAGTTTTACTTTAGTGAAAAAGTTAAATTTTACCAATATTTCGTGAACTACTAAGTTTAAACAAATTTATAAAGAATTTATATGTACTCAAAATTAAGTTTGAGAAGAATTTTATTATGGAAGTTTTTCGAAATTCCTGCCGAAAGTAGGTCTTTTACTCTTATCGAAAAATAGCTTTTTGCGAATATCTCGCAAGTTATGTTTTCTAAACAGGCTTATCAAAATATGAGAGTATGTTTTAGAACGTAATTTTGAATTATTTTTGTATAAAAAGAATTTCAAAATTCGGACCGGAAGTAACACTTTTACTCACAGGTAATACTCACACCAAATATTTCTTAGAGAATCTCCTTTTACAAATGACGTAGCAATAATTTATGGCAACACTATCGATTGCAAACTAACTCTAAGTTATATCTCTATACATGTGACCACGATAGCGGCCAAATGGTTAAAGATAAATACAATTAAACTTTATATTTAGTTCAGTGAAAAAATAAAATTTTAGCAATAACTGGTCAACCACTAATTTTAAACAAAGGACACAAGAAATTCAAAAGTGAATTTAAATTTAAATTTCAAATGTCTTTTTGTGCCCACACCTCACCTTTTAATAAATATTTATCTTACCTATAGCTGTACGACCCATCTGGATTTATTTCATTAGTTTCTGAGACAATTGGCACCACGTTCTTACTAGCATACTGGTCTTGATACTGGGGCGGTTGTTGCGATTGTTGTGGTCTGTAGTAATTTTGTGGAGCCGCAATGCTTACGGCTATCGTACAGGCCAGGACTATCTTTAAAAAATACACAATTTTGAGAAAACTTTATTTTAGAGAATTATATTAAGTATAATAACTCCATTAGGACATCAAATAAATATAATATCTCTATATATTCTATTAGAAAAACTTTGAAATATTGTATTATTTATTTCGAATTTTTGGTAAATTGTAGTGGGTATAGCAATAGACCCAAATAAACTAAGAAACTTGATCACTAAAATGGTTAAATGAATTTTTGTTTATTCAAATCAACAACATATGTAATTTGCTTCGCTGCCATTGTCGCTCTTAGTTCAAGATAAACACGACCTAAAGCTAAAACCCCGATATACATATACCATTTCGTGTGTGCTTACATACTGCTTTTGGTATTTATCAATAAAATATTGCTCAAAAAACCAAGAGAGAGAGAGTAACGTATATAGCCATTGCAAAATCTACAATTTGTAAAATAAAACAAAGAGAGAAAATAATCAGGAAAGATACGGACTTTAAAGAGTTCCGATTTCCAACCCAACCCAAACCAAGATGGAAAAATATTGTATTGATGGTTTCTTGATAAAAGAAACGAAAATTTAATTGTAACTGATGAAAAATGCAAAATAGCAAAACTAATTAATTCTCACATCAGAGAAATTGATAAACAATTTACAGCCAGTGAGGGATGGTTACAACGCTCTAAAAAGCGGTATAGAATTCGTTTTTATAACATTTCTGGGAAAAAATATTCCTCCCAACCAGAACTCGAGGAGGAACTGTTGAAAATGCAGTTAAAAAATAAAATAGAAGATATTGGTATTACATTAGAGCAACTCTACAATACCGATAAGGCCAAACTCTATTGGAAATTGTTACCAGACAAACAAAATCTCTGTGGAAGAAGAAACTGCAACTGGTAGTAAACAGGAAAACAAAGAATAACATTTCTGGTATGCTGCAAAGACGTTGGTTACTGGTAAAGTTGCGAACCCAAGGTCATTTAAAAATTTCATATGTCCTGTGGACTATGAACACGCAAGTCAATTTTTTTACTATGGCTTAAAAGATTTCTAAAGGAAATTTTCACATCTATCTAAATTGTTCGAGTATGCTATGCTCAACAGGTTGCTTAACTTTCTTCAGCAATACGGGATAATATCAAATAACCAGCACGGGTTCCAGAAAAATAAGTGATTATGCAGTTTTATACAAAAATAATTAGCACATGAGAACAAAATGATTCTTCCAAGTAACAATGAACCTGAGCTTGGCACTATTACTGAAACGCCTGAGCCTGATGAAGCTAATGTATTAGACATTTGTTCAGAAAGTGACTTTTTTGCGTTCGTATTCTACAAATAGACCAGACCCTGACGCTGAAATCTCCATTTCATATCATAGCTCTGCCAAGGAAATAAATCCCAATAAATTGGCTGCCTTTCCGTCTACTTCTAAAGGAGAAAACTTTCGAGATTTAGATAGTACTCTAGGTGCCACTTACTTTTCCATCTCCTGAACAAGTGAGGCCTTTCGAAAATGCTATGCTTAGAAAACGTACGTTAAATAATCTTAGTAATCGGAAACGAGTGTCTGCTATATATTAATAGATGCCCCTGCTAAAAAGGCCTTGGAAGAGCAACAGCTGAAGGCAAAAGCAAAACAAAGAGGGCTTTAAAAATAAAGAATAAATCACCAAAGAAAGTATTCCCTACCAAAGTAGCAGGCCCATGTAAGTCTACAGTCGGCAAATGTTAATCTCGTCTACCAAGGAGAGAGAGAGAAGTAACAAGAAAGAAGAGAAAGATAATGATAAAGAAGAGGAAGATGATACTTTGTGCCTTAGATACCTCAAACCCTTCTCAAAGAGCCTTTCAAGTGCAGAGTGGATTCGGTGTTCAAGCTGCCAGCGGTGAGCACATATGACTTGTGTTGAAAAAGAGCTCAAGGGCCTATTTTATGAATGTTTGCACTGTGATGATCCTTCAGATGAAGAAAGTAACTAATCTGTAATCTAAATGTAAGCTCTGTATTAAATGGTTTGATGAAATAAACACTGTTCATTGATATGTAATAATTTTTGCTCGACACACATTTCCTACATCAAATTCAGCTACAAAATGTTTTGGGGGCAAACCTGCCTCAGCCCATAGGCCAACATAACCCGAGTAAGGGGCAAGTTGCCCAAGTAACATAGGTGTTAAAAATATTGTAAATATTTTCACAAACAATTATGAACTTTTAATAATGCAATTTTCGATTATGCATGGTTTTCCTAACTTTTTCCCATAAAAAAAAAAAAAAAAAAAAAAACTAAAGAAAACATGAAAATCTAAAAAGTAAAAAATCAAGTACTAAAAAGTTCGCCAACGTATCCCCGTTTTCCCTATTTCAAATTCAAATTAGAACATAAACACGTAGCTCTTTAATTACAGTAATACTTCATTCTTTTCCGTTCAGTGCAATCAAACATTCAAATTTTTCGACGTAATCGCGTACAGAATCGATTCCGAACGCAATTAAATTCATCCGCAGACAACACAATTGAACGCCCATCAATTCTTATGGTAGCACGCTATTCTTCAGATGCTAATTCACCTGATGTTGAATCACCCGTTCGGAATTGCACTAATGATACGGCGGCGATACGATGTTGGCGTCGTAAAAATTGTGAAATGCGCGGACGATAAATATTGCATGCGAAAAAAAGGAGTTTTGCAATGCGCCCCCGGTGACGGCAGAAGAATGCCCGTAGAGGTGTTGAAAGTAAAGACCGTTATTATTAAACGGGCGTTTCCGGCATGCGTTTTCATGGATAATTCGATGTAAACTTGAGATACCGCGACGAATTGGGCAAGAAATACATACGTATATGCGAGTTCCTGAAATGTAAAGGATCTATAGAAGTAGTATAATGGAGTAATTCGGATGTCTATTACCTAGTGGTTCCCAAAATTATTTTAAAGCGCACCACTTTCTGTTTAGGTTGGCGTACTATATAGGGTGTCCCAGAAATAAAAAGACGGAGTAGCAGGTATGTACAGTCCGAACAGGCCCAAATATACCGCAATAACGAAGAAATTGAAAATTTAATTTTCTATGTTGTTTTTTAGATAAAAAAATTACATTACGGGCTGGCACAGAATGTATGTTTATAAATACACGTAAGAATGCTCATTTGTAAATAGAAACGAACACGCATTCATAGAAAAATACGCTTTTATTTGTATAAAACGGGAAAAAAACGTTAAATCGTACTCATTCATATAAAACATATTTTTTGCCCGATGCGACTAGATAACGCAGCTATGTAGTCGGTTGTTGACCCATATGGGCAACCTACTTTATTGCATACAATAAAAGATTGTTTTTATTTTTAAAATAGGAAGGTTGTTGCTCTTAAATGTGTTTGTAGTCGGAAACAGCTGATTATTATTATTTTAGAATATTCAATAAATCGTAGTTTTTCTAGCCTTTACTACAGTAAATATCAAGAATGTAATTATTTTTTTTTTAGTGGGTGTAAAATTAAAGTAGTTAATGGTTTGATATTTATTATGAAATATTTATTCATCCTTCTTTTTTTAACACAAGTAATAAGTTGTCCAGGGTCGGCGTATGGCCAATTGAATTCTTTATTTTTTTTTCTGCCGTCTGCGCACGAATAAAGACTTGATATTTTGAGGGTACGTTTTTACACAATCTAGCTTCCGATTTTTGCTACTCCGTCTTTTTACTTCCTTATACGTAGTATAAGGAAGTATTGTGATGATGAAAATTTTCGACCTCGAGATTTTTGCAGATGTCCACGTTCTGAAGTCCCCTGATACCAAAAAAGTGGCTTTTAAAAAATGTCTGTGTGTCTGTCTCTGTGTGTGACCATGATAGCGGTCAAACCGCTACAGATATCAATTCCAAATTTTGTATTTACGAATATAATCTCCCTCTTGAGAACTGGTCAGATTTTGAGCAAAATCAGCAGACCGGAAGTACTTCAGTGAAAAAATCGAATTTTTCGAATATTTCGTGAATTACTAAGTTTAAACAAATTTATAAAGAATTCATATATACTTAGAATTAAGTTTGAAACAAAAAGTCTTAAAAAAGTATTTCGAAATTCCAACCGGAAGTAGGTCTTTTACTCTTATCGAAAATCAGTTTCTTGCGAATATCTCGCAAGTCATGCTTTTTAGACAAGTATGTTACGAGTACAAAAGTATTTAAAACACAATTTTCAATATCTTTTATATAAAAAGAATTTCAAAATTCAGACCGGAAATACCACTTTTACTCTTATCGAATAGCGATTTTTTGCAAATATGTCGTAAATTATGCATTCTATGTATATTTATGAAGAGTGCAAAAGTATTTAGAGATGGATTTGAAATATTTTTTGTACAAATGAAATTTCAAAATTCGGACCGGAAGTAACACTTTCATACGTATAAGAAAGTCGTGTGGTGGCCACACCTCATTTTTATTTCTGGGACAACTGCTCTAGACAATATTCACGTTGAAAATGCCCACATTTTTTTTGATAAGAAATAAAAACTATTAATTTAATTATTTTAAAAAGTACATAGTTATGTTAACGAAACTTGATTAGAGGTCATGGGGGTGTTTTAAACGTCAAATTGGGATATTTTGATACTACATACTGGAATGAAATACTCCTTTTAGAGGTAAAAATAAATATTTTTCATCTGTAACTTTGAAATAAGGTATAGCATTCTTGTACCCCCCCCCCTGGACCTAAAAATAAATAAGTCTGGATTGCAACAAAAAACAAAACAATTGAATATTGTATGGGGTATAATTTATAAGTCAGACACACATTTTATTATATCAATGAAATTCTTTGGAACCCCATCCCAGGTCTGTTTCTTTTTTTACTTTCTTTTGTATTAAGAAGAATTTATAAAAAAAAAATATATTGAGTTAATTATTGTTAGTTTGGAATTTCCTTGCAAAAATAAATGATAGCATAGTAATAATGTAAAACGCAACGTTTGCAAACGTGAATTGACATTATTTCGTTAATACATATATGGGGTCAAACAACTTCAAAAAATAAACACAAATTATATCGACAACAAAATAAATTCAACAAACTAATATATCCATTAAATAAAAGAACTATTACAGCCCAATTATACAAATTCACTGGAATATCAAATATTGAGAATCCTATAAGAATAAAAAATATGTTACTAATACATTAAATTGAGTAATCAAAAAAAAAATAAAGCTACAAACTAATAGTGAACCAAACTAGAGAAGGCACATACGTAAGAGCAAGGAACAACAGAATAAAAATGCTTACAAATCCAAACAGCAGATACGATAAAGAAATACAACAAATTATCAACAAAAATAAAAAACATGGACAGGCATAATTTTTACAAGGAAATCAAGAGAATTGTGCTGAAAATATAAACGAAATCGGAGAGAAACCTCAGAGACATCCAGGAAAAAGAAAGAGGAAGCAGAGGAGCACAGAGGAGCCCTGAATACCGCTTATGTGAGAACCTGAGATGTGTCAACATTATAAAGAAAGCTATCTATAGGTGTAAAGCTATCTATATCCGACAAATTGGCATAAATATTGAAACTACATTAAAACAACACCAAAAATCAATACATATTGTATAATATTAAAAATACAGGTCCTGCTCAACAAGGTATTAAAAATCTCCATTTTACCGATAAATATAGTTGTAAACTTATACATAATATAAGCAAAGCTCCAAAATTAAATTTGTTAGAAATATTAGCAATTAAAAAAGCAATTCAAAGAAAAGAGAACGTAACTCACACACACACACACACACAGATTTTACAAATACACACACCTATAATAGACATTTTGTACAAAAAGGCAATAAACACAACACCATATAAAACCCTTCACAGAAACTTACCGTTTAGTTAAGCTCGAGAATAGTATGATGACACCGAAACACATAGACTTAATAAAATTAGTAGAAAAAAAAATGTTTTATTTAGATAATATATAACGTATCATATATTCGATAAATTAGTTATTAACAAAATGTTCCACTAGGAACCATCTGCGAACTCAAGAAAATTAATAGAATTATAAAGAAAAAGTATTTTTCCTGTTTCACAAATATTTAAATATATTTTATTTTTCCATGGCGAAAACGAATGCTTTATTAAGATCTTTGTTTTATAGAATTTGTAATCATATTGATGATATTTGCGACAATTTTACTTATTTCTCGCAATGTTTTATAAAAATCTAAAATATGACAAAAACAATTTTGTGTTTGAACAGTAATGGTGCCTGTTTTTCTTATAAAATATAATATTATTTATAATCTCTAATATGTGAATGTTTTGAATTATTGAAAATCGTATTCTTTCCCATCGATACTGATATTGCTAATTAGTGAAATTAATTTATAAAAATTTAGCCCCCAGTAAAAATGATTCGTAGTTAGTCACCGTCGTGAAGCAGTTGGTTAATTCGAAGAGTCCGGCCTGAGACGTAAGCTTGAATCTTCCGAAGGTAAACTGTTTATAATTTAATTTCGATAATTAACAACATCAGTGTCGATTGTGAAGAATATAATTTTTAATAATTCTTTAGTACTGAGAAAATGTTTAATTTAAGAAAATTTTGAATGTTTGTGAATGTGTTTTAACATTATCGAATTAGGAAAATAAAGGAATAAAATGATTGTCTTTTTATTTATTTTAGAGTACATACAAAAAAATTAAGGATTTTTTATGATAATTGAATTCAAAATTTTTGATTATATTACTATACATATCTGAATTCTAAGATTTTTTGACCTCTGGCAACACTATTTTCTTAGTATTTACCTCTAATATTTACAACGCCATTGTTTGGAGTATTGAAATTTTGAAATACAATTTAACTCAAGATTTTTTGTAGCCGAGATATCAAATATTTTTTTAATATTTTTTATTATTAATTTAATGCAAAATTCTTGATTATATTTCTATATCAGCATTCTAAGATTTTTGACTTCTGGCAACACTATTTCTCTAGTATTTATTTACCACTCGTATTTACAATGCAATTGTTTGGGTTATTTAAAAATAGTTTAGTTATAGATTTAATTAAAAATTCTTGATTACATTACTATAATATCATTCTAAGACTTTTTTTGATCTCTGGCAATACTATTTCCTTAGTATTTAGGTACCTCTCATATTTACAACGCAATTGTTTGTGGTATTTAAATTTTGAAATATAATTTAAATCAAGATTTTTTGTAGCCCAGATATCAAAAACATTTTTTTATAATTTTTATTATTAAATTAATTCAAAGTTCTTGATTATATTACTATAATATTATTCTAAGATTTTTTGACCTCTGGAAACACTATTTCCTTAGTATACCACTCGTATTAACAACACAATTATTTGGGGTATTTAAATTTTGAGATATAGCTTAAATTAAGATTTTTTGTTGCCCAGATATCAATTCTTTTTAAGAGTTTTTTTTATAATCAATTATATTCTAAGTGACTTTAATGACTGAATAAAAGTCATATTTAGAAATTATTAAAAAAAATATATATAAGAAGTAACAAGCTACCTACTTTTTAATTTAATTATTTCTTTAAAATTGATACATATGAATGTAAAATAAAAAAAAATAAAGCCTGTTGTAAAAAGATTTTTGACGAGCTTTAATATATCCCTTAACCAAAAACAATACAATCCCCCTTTATTTTCTATTAAAATTTATTGGGAAATATTATCGGATTACTAGAGTTGATCAGGCATACCTTCCATATAGCAGGTCTTACTACCTGACAAAACTTTTTGCCGCGAGTATACACGTTTTTTAGAATAAATGTCTCTTGAAAAAATATTCATGTCATAGAAATACTTCAAACTTTAATTATGGAAATACAAATTTTAATTATCATATAAAAACAAAACACATCAATCAATTACTTGCGTACATAATATAAGAATAAAAGAAAAAAATAAACACAGACCCATTTTTCCAAATATAAATTCTACTATATTAAATATATTTTATCCCATATGTAACAACTATTCATTACATTTTGCTTTTCAACCACAAATAGTAATTTGTAGAATTCTATAGAGAATTAATAACAATATTTAGTAGTACCCAACACCAGTTGAAACTGCAATCACATTTATTTTATTATAATGATATAACAAAGTAATAAGTGCTTTCTTAATTTAGTTTTTTTTTTTTATTAATTTTTCGTATTGATCAGTTGGAAAATCTTTAGTAAAATTTTCTTTATAACCTAATAATTACTAGCAAACAATAAGGTAGGTCACAAACACTTTCAATCCATTTTCTTACACTACCTAAAAATTCTTCCAGCTGTTCGTTTTATTACATATACCTTAAGATTATATTATTATCAATTATCTTACCAATTTCATGTTGCTTCTAAAACTAATCCAATGAAAACACTTGACAAGTGGTAGAATTGGGGGCTAACATCCTTTTATACGCAGATGTAATGGTACCAATTCCCCACCCAGTCCTCCTGTGCATCAGAATCATCTCAGTTAAAAGCGACCGTTCTCGTGGCAAGCACCCACCCCCAACGCCTTCATATGGGATCCTCGCAGAGGTCAGGGTCGCTTTTCGATTATTCCGCAACACATCGCAGTCCGCGATTTTTTCACCGGCTCTCTCGTCTCCTAGTTGATAAATTTTAGAGTAGGCGTGGGTACAGTATAATAACAACACATATAGACAGGTGCAATATCGTAAATGGATACTTACATAGGTCAAATAACGATGGCATTGTTATTTGTGATTTTCTTCATTTTTCTAGTAAATGTTATAACGTCATTTAGAAGCTCTTAATACCAAACCGTATATATGTATAGTTATTAATTTTTATTTGTATATTTGTTAATGAGGGATAATAATATCAGTAATATATCCTATACTTTGCTTTCTTTGTAGCATGTATGCGTTTTCTTATGGCTAAAGAAGAATTTCCCTAATTATTTTTGTTTCGTTCATTTTATATAGGGAAAAATCTACATGTTAATATATTTTTCGAGAGAGAAGTATGTAATATATAAATAATTAAATGAAGTGATGGAAATCTCTTGGTGAAACATGTCGAAATATAAGCAAGTAATAACAAAAAAACACACTTGGTATTGTATTTTGTTATTACTTGCTTATATTTCGACATGTTTCACCAAGAGATTTCCATCACTTCATTTAATTATTTGTTAAGTGCCAGTAGTGCAAGATTGGAAGTGTTATTTAAGAAACTAAAACTAAAGTTTAAGAAGTGTAACAACCATCTTTGGTTTAATAAACAGTGTTTAAGATATAAGGTGTTCCCCAATTACATCAAGATCAGATGCAATAATTCATCTTCTGAGGCGAAAAATGCAGTAGCCATGGCGAAAGACATGTGGTTAAATTCCGAACTGAAGAAATGGTACAAAACTAGAGATAATATCAGTTTTTATTTAAAAGTCATTCATTCAGAGTTATCGTGGCGCCTACACCCATTACTGTCTGAGACAGTCAATTAAATTGTCTAAATTGCTAGAACACAAGTCAACCCCATTTGTTCACTTGGAGACTAAAACGAATACAGAAGAACAGTTCGCACCCAGGATAAGAAACTTGACGAATGTGGTGTTCTCAGAAGATGAAATGGGTCTACTTAACCAAGGCATGAGTTTTTCTGATGGAACCTTAGATGAAAAAACATTGATTAATTTTTTAGCAGATATAGAGGTAGCCACTACTCGGCAACCGTTAGTCACTAAAGCCTTATGCATGAACATTATATCAAATGAAACAAGTAACTTAAGAGATTGAGTAGTGTTAAATGTAATAAGTTTAATTTGTTATTAAAATCAGTTAAACGTAAAATTAAGACTCACAAATTGATTTTTTCTAAGGCGGATAAAGGTAATACTTGAGTTATTCTTAATGAATTTGATTATAAAACAAAAATGAATGAAATTTTATCTGACCAGATGTTTGTAAAGTTAGAAAAAGATCCATCCCAGAGTTATCAAAAAGATATTCGATCTTTGATTAAGAAAACGAAATTTATAGAAGAAGAACAAAAATTCAAATTTAGTATCATGAACCCAGTAGCCCCAAAGCTATATGGGCTACCTAAAATTCACAAAGAAGAAATACCTTTACGCCCGGTGGTTAGTTATGTCCAAGCTCCGTCTTACAATATTTGTAAATTGGTTAATGAAATTTTACCCGAACTAATTGAATTTAAACCTAAATATACCGTTAAAAATAGCCTAGACTTAATAGATAAACTTCAAAATACTAATGTAAGTCACGTTACTAAACTTGTTTCATTTGATGTAAAAAGTTTATTTACTTCCATTCCCATCCCGGAAGTAAAAAATATTGTATATTCTAGAATTAAGAAACATTGCCCGGATAAATCATTAGAAATAGAGGAAATGCTGAATTTATGTTTGGAACAAAATTATTTCCAGTTTGGTGACAACTTTTATAAACAGAAAAATGGCCTTCCGATGGGCTCCCCCTTGTCACCATTACTAGCAGACATTTTCATGGACCATTTCGAAGTTAACTTGTTTGATAAATACAGGACTAATACGTCACCGGTATCAGCATGGGTTAGGTATGTGGATGATATTCTCTGTTAGTGGTCAGGTTCAGATAGACAGCTAGATAACTTTTTAGTACAACTCAATAAAATTAATAATAATATTCAATTCACTATAGAGAAAGAAGCACCTGATCGATCTTTCAATTTCCTTGATTTAAAAATCCAGATTAGTAACAACAAGTTAGATTACAGTATTTTTAGAAAACCCACCTTTTGCGATACGTTGATACCAAATACCTCCAATCATCCCACTATCGTCAAACATGCTGCGTTTAATTCAATGATTTATAGACTATTGAAAGTACCGATGAACACATTTAACTTTAATAAAGAATTAAAAACTATTAAAATAATTGCACAAAATAATGGTTATAACTCATCTCTAATAGATAAATTAGTCAATAGAATGAACAAATCAATTACATTAAAATCAGCATTTCCCCCGTCCCAGGACTTGACATTAAAACAATGGGTTAAAATTCCATATTTAGGTAGTATAAGTATGAAAATGAGTAATGTTTTAAAGAAACTGGATTTTAAAATAGCCTTCTATAATAATAACACTTTAAAAAGCCAATTAACGAATAATAAAACAGCGAATCCTAAACTAAACAAATCAGGAATTTACAGAATTAATTGTACTGATTGTAGTAAATTTTATATAGGTCAAACAGGGCGAAATTTCAAATTAAGATTCTCAGAACATATGCGAGCCGTTAAAATAAATTATGAAACTTCATGTGTAGCTAACCATGTTTTAGACACGGGACATCAATTTTCAATAGACAATTTAGAAGTACTGTATAGTTTAAATAAAAGTAAAAAAATAAATGTTCTAGAAGGTTATTTTATAGAAAAAAGTTTACTTTTACAACCAGGCAATGTTCTTAATGAACAAACAGAACTAAATTCACCGCTAATAAACCCTAGCCTTGTAAAAACGGTCTTTCCAGATAAGTCATGACCTTTTCATAATTTTCTATTTTTGTACATTTTTATTTACATTTTTGTTAGAAGTAGGTAGTTACAGTATATTAAATTTTACTTTAGTTTCTCGAGAACTCCTGACGATGCCGCAAGGCGAAATGTACATCGAGTATTTAATTATATTTATTTGTGAAACAATACCAAGTGTGTTTTTTGTTATTACTTGCTTATATATAATATATAATATATAATATAATATTTTAAAAAATGTAATAAAAGCAAAATTAAGTGGTAATATGTACTTATACACTTTGTTTGTTGAATATTGAAGTGCATACATATTGCTGTGGTGGCTGCTACACTGTTAAAAATGGTAAATTCCTTATTTGAAATGAAACTGTAACATTGCCACACATTGGGTACAGCCATATAAATTATGCTGTAGACTTAATAATTTGAATAAATACTAGTAAATGATAAAATCATTAAATAAGCTTATTCCTTAGCAGCATAGTATTTTGAAAGTTCTTATGAGTTCTTGCAGTGATTTTTGCTTCTTCTATTCTGGTATACCTCTTATTTAGTTTTTTGTTTGGGATAAAGTAAAAAAAAATAAACCAAAGATGTGAATCACATGTAGAAATTATATTCATATTTTATGAGAAAGTCAATCATAAATAACATTATTATATTGTATCTATATCCATTTTTGTATTACAAATAATGAAGAAAGAAAATATTTGTACTCATTTTGAGTTATAATGTTTGTGTAAAGCTTATATTAAATTAATGCTGGTTAAATAAAAAAAAAATATTATACTGTTCCTTTAGATAAAACAACAATTATTGATTCTTGATAATAAATTTATTAATACGAAGCTAATTCTATTTCACCAAAAACATACAATTTCACATAGTGCCTTGGTGATCTAAAACTTTGCAACGCGAATAATAATAATAATAATAATATTCTTTATTTGTCCAACAGCACATGCCAATTACAGGACAACAATCAATTCTTGATAGCATTTCCTAAACTAAAACTAAAAAACACAAATAACATTACAATAGATGACAAGTTATGGAACACTTCAAGCTTATATAAATGAAAACACACGCATAACTTGAAGTGAAAAACTAATATTAAAATCTGATACAGTGGTTCATATTGTATTAATAACAATAATAACAATAACAATAATGAGTAAAAACCTTAGCACATTAGACGAAGAAGCAAATATTTAATAATTAGTACATCATAGCCAATGCGTTCAGATTAAATTAAAATAAATAGTATTACAGACATATGCATTGAGTCAAATCGAAAGACATATTCATTTATCGATAGAGTGAAGCTTTTGAATAAAAGGAAAGTGAAAAGGATCAGGGCATAGTTCGTTAGCGTTCCTAGCCATATGCGTAAGAGGTGCCTTAGCAAAAACATTTGACCTAGCTCGAGCCACCACAAAAGTATCGCTTGAACGCGTACCATATCTGGGAACCAAAAAAATGCGAATGCCCTGAAACTGGCCTATACTAATCACTAGCTGTAAACATTCTCACGTAGTACATCCAGCGTCTTAGCACCTGCCCATCAAGAACATCTCCGTTTATTCGTATTTATTTTGTTTGAAATATTAAAATAACTATATAATCGTTAATGATGCCGAATGGTCTACTGAAAGCAAATATTTGCACATAGTACTCTCGGCACATCCAACACCATTAACTATCCTTTCATTACTTAAAAAAAATGAATAATTGTTACTGAACAAGATAATATTCATCCAATTAATGACGCTTAACGTTTTACTAAAAGCAAATATTTTCACATAGTATTTTTAGCACGTCTTGCACCATTAATTAATCCTAAATTGAATAATTTATTTCAAAACTTAGTTTAATTCGTCATATATTTTATCAAATTCAGCTTCATTAACATCCTCCATTTTAAACTTAGTACTCTCACTTTTGCTATCTCAAGACATTTTATTCTTTTGGAAAATTAACGTCTTTCTAACTCGAAGTACAGATTAAATCTCTAACAAGTCGATTCTTGTTTTTCGTTTATATATAAAAAAACAATTGCTATCGGCAATTTTTAACGCCTCTCTTGTCAAACTAGATTTTAGGTTGGCATTGATTTTTTGAAACGTTTGTGATGAAATCCTTCTTGTTTGTTTTCTTCAAGTTGTCGTATCTACAACAACACGCACACATTGTCTTTGAAGGTTTATACACTAATGTCGGCACCATAAATTGTTTGTTATTAAAAGCTTTTCACAAACTTGCTATGTTTCGTCTACGGTAGGTATATTTTTCCTTTCTTCTTAATATAGACCCTCATTGTACTTGTATATGAACTTATTTCCTTTTTCGTCATTTGTTATATATTTTCTTTTTCCATTTACTAAAGTTATCCTTATTTTTCTTTTAGAAATGCCTCGATAAGGTAATACTGAGAACACATTGTAGACAACTGGAATCTTTCTTACGTATCCTGCACCATAAAGACCAGTCGCCCCCGTCACACCGTCTCCAAATTCTATCCAGGCTCTCTCTTATGGTAGTACGTTGATTTGCAGAAAGCTGTAAACAATATTGACACTCATTTTTCTTTTGCAGGTTTCAAAACCACACATGACCATTTCCATAGTCTATTAAAGTCCTTGTGTTATGCATATAGGAACTAATAAATGTATTTTTAATTTATACAGTTACTGTTTACATAAAACATTACAATCTATCACTTCGTACAATGAATGTCTTGATTCATCTCCTTTTACTGTTCATAGATATAAGCCTGAGGTATTTACTATATCTTAAGTGTTTGTTTTATGCCCAATTTTATACATATTCAACTTAATATATACATTCTAACGTATATATTTTTGTAATAGAATTGCCCCTTGAATGTTGGCAACCTATTTTACTTATTGTAACTTGTTTTGAGTAATGCCTAAATCTTAAAATAAACGTTTTAAAGATAAAATTAATGTTCTTTTTCAACAACTCAACTAATTCTTAACATTAGTATTTTCATTTAATGTGAAGGTCACAGCAATATGTATCTACATGCGTACTTTTAAACTTGTCAAACATCCATAATTAAAACTTTGGACGAAAAAATCTAAGATTTTTGTTTGACATACATTTTTTCTATTTAAAAACACACCTTCAAAATGTTGTTTTAAATCAGACACCAACTAAAAACCTTTTGTTTCGCCATTCTTGGAGGTAAAAAGTTTTATGCTATGTAAAATTGGTATTATATCCTTATACATTTTGTTTGTATCAATCTCAACGTTTATTTCTACATTTTCATCTTGATGTGCCAAGGTTTTTGTCAACACTCGCGCATTCATCAAAATCAGCATTATTTGCTCCAGATTGGTGAAGCATGTTATATATTTCTGCAATAGTAGAGAAAGGTAGCTCATCTTCGGCATCAAAATCGCTATCAGTCTTTGAAACCTCAGAATATGTCATCACAGCTTTACGAAAACAATTTTGAATTGTTACTGAAAGTCACTTGATTCCATGCTCTCCTTATAAAATAACGTCTAGTAAATGAATGGACTTGGTTAGGTCTTCTAGGGAATCAACTTTGTCCATTTTTGTTAAAATGTGTTTTAAGATTACTGATTTGTACCAGGTTTTAAAATTTTTGATAATTCCTTAATAGAATGGTCGCATTCAGCAGACGAATCGGGAACAATTCCGGCTCTAGCTGTTCACTTCACAACAGTTGAGTTTTCGCTGGACAGGACCGCTCACCTTTATGTGATCCAGCATTGCCAATTTGGGGGTTTTCCCCCTAGATTTAAGGGATGTTTTGAGCCAAGGGGGAAATCTGAGGGGTTTATTTTTTAGGGGTATTTGTAGAGGACACTGAAAACTGTTATACTTGAGTATTGCATTATTGCAAACAAAATTAACGATAGGTGTATAAATTGTAATTTATTCGATTTTAGAAAAAAATAATAGATTTCGCCAGTTTTAAGTTCAAGAGAAGAATTGTGAACTCATCCATACCTTTTTCCGCAATCATATCACCGTATCATAAGACCTTGTACCCTTTATTTTTAAAGAAGTCTTTTTTGTTGAACATTGTCACCAGAATAAAACGTATTCAGCAATTCTTCATTATTCTTGATAATATTTGCTGCCTGTATTTTTCCTATTTTAAATTTTGCTCCTAAAGCACGAACTTCTCTTTGTTGTAAGCATCTATAATATTAGTTTTTTCTTGAATCGTAAGAACGCGTTTCTGATATGTTTCAGTCATTCTTTTCTGATGATAGACCATGACCAGAATCTACATTTTAGGCGGTGATTAATGGGTCAAAGTCCTTCTTCAAACTTTTTGACCGATTTATTTTTTTCTATGTGATAATTATTTGAAAATATAAAAAAACTAATCTGGTACAACCTGTTCTGTCAGAATTTCAATTTTCGAAATAAAGGGACACTTGCAATTGTATTTTCTATTGTAATTCTAACAAATTATTCAATGTTCCTGGTAATTACGTGTAACTTATCAATTAAATTACACTAACGTTTTAAAATTGATTATTTCGACCAAATAAACTACCGTCAGCCTTGAGACATTATATTATGTTAATTTTACAAATTTAAGAAGGAATAACAGGTGTAATAAAAAGTAATAAAAAAAGACAAGTAGACCCATATATATTGTAACTGTACCATAAACATGACATTATAAATCTTCCTATTATGTAAACATACATCTTAAATGTCATGAAAACTGGAAATTCGATATCATAGTGCATAATTGTTTAATTAATTTTATAAAAGATAATTTATTAGTATTACGTAACGTATATATTATATTAATAGAAAGAAAATATTGCAACGGCACCGTGATAAATTCGATTGGTGATATGCACTATTTCCTGTGAATATTTCTTTCTCAATTAGGTATATAACTACTACATTAAAAAAGTGACTATAAGATTCAATGTGCTTCAAGGATAATTATAATTATTATTTTTCTCTCATTGGTATTGACCTCCAGGGGGTCATTAGTGGAAAGAACCTAATACAAAGAGAAGTAATGAAAGGAAGATTGAATGCTTTGAACTCTTTTTTGTCCTGTTTTTTATTAACATATCAATAGATTTTTTGCAATGGATATTTATAATTTTCTTTCTTAATACTAAACAAACAGTTTTTATTGGGGGAAAAAACTAAATGAAATATTCTTCTTCTGTGTTTAAAAAAAAACTAGCAAAGAAGATTCCATTGTTAAAAAAATCAAGAAACCAAAATACTAGTAGGTTGGTTCATTAATTCTATTTTATATCCTTGAAGAAGAAACGACTCAAATTTGTAAAATATGTTAGATTTATACAATACGTAATTTGTGATGCAATGAACTACGTTTATTCTTGTGGAAATTCTATTAAAGAAAACATTACTTTTTAATTAAAGCTACAACTTATCAGGTTATTGCCACTAACAGAAATAAAAAGATTATCAAACGTATTATGTTATAGGTATTAAAGATATGAGAATAAAAATGAAAAAACTCAGAACAGTCTTTTTAATATTTCCATGTTAATAATGAATATAGGTACCTATATACATATATTGAGTGACCCAAGTTTTAATAAAACCGCCAAAATGAGCTTATTTATAAAGAAAAAAAATCAAATTTTATAAAAACTTGGATTGAAAAGTACACTACACACTTAATAAAAACAAATCTGCAAAATGTTTAAAATGGGCCAGTGGTCGCCATAAAAACAAAGCATTTCATTTTTGGAATCAACTTTTTTACATTATTATGATGCAGATATTGTTTGAAACATATTCATCTAAACTAAAATCAAAAATTTTGCTTAGTTTTCCTTAAACTTGAAGATTAGTGGAAAGCATTTAAATTCCATTTAAAGACCTCGGATTTAACACCACTAGATTTTTTTGTGGGACACGCTCAAACAAATGGTTTACAAAGAACTACACACGACAAGAAAAGATATGCAACGAAGTATTGTTAATGCTTTCCATCGATTAAGTAATTTAAATGTTGGTGCAACAGTGCAAAAAAATTTTAAAACACGTCTGCGTCTTTGCATAATTTTGACTTATTTTTTTTTTGCTTAACCGACCTAATACGACCCTACACAGCTAGCGTGGGTCTCCTGCACAGCTAGCGTGGGTTTCCTTTCAAAATACGGCAACTGTTCTAGCACCAATGATTAATGAATGAATGTATGAGCACTGGTGTTTGTCCTGACCAGTTAAAACATTCTACCATCAAATTGATATGTAAAAAGCGTGATATGGAAAATATACAGAACTACAGACCGATATCATTCCTGCCTAATATATCAAAAATTTACGAAAAAGTAATATGCAGAAGAATATATGGTTTTATCAAAAGCTGCAATGATCTCACAGACAGACAAAATGGTTATATGATGGACAAAAGAACTATAGAGGCTACAATATAGTTTGAATGGTATTAACGAGAATCATGAGACTGTGGGATTTTTCATGGATTTATCAAAGACATTTGATAGCGTGAACCACGATAAGTTATATACGAAATTGGAGGGCATGGGAATACGGGGGTATCCTTTGATTTGATGTGCTCTTATCTCACTGACAGTAAGCAACGAGTAGTTTCGGTTGATGGAAAATCTGGAAATACACTCTGATCCCATTGGAAGGATGTACAATGGGGAGTTCCGAACGGTTCCATTTTGAGACCTCTGCTTTTCTTATTGTATACCAATGAGATACCAAATCTCATTAGCTACCTAAAAACACTGTATCGTTGATGACACGTCACTTATAATAAAAGTAGATAAAAACTGCCCAAACCAAGAAATAATCACAATAGCAAATAAATTTGACAGGTGGTTTTTGCACAACGATCTGAAGCTAAATATATATAAAAAAACGTAAATTCTTCAATTTAGCTGTTTTAAAAAGGATAAACTACATTAGATTATAATAGAGAAGAACTTTCTACTATTAATGAAGTAAAATTTCTGGTTTTCTATTTAGATAGCTAGTTGAACTAGGAACGAAACATAGATCATTTATCTCGAAAAATATCTGGGTTTGGTTATGCTTTTCGCCCTATTGCAGGTTCTGTTAACACAGACGCTGCACTAAGTGCGTACTTCTCATATGTCCACTCGAGACTGCGTTATCCGTTATGGTGTTTTACTTTCTTATACGTAGTATAAGGAATTATTGTGATGATGAAAATTTTCGACCTCGAGATTTGTGCAGATGTCCACGTTTTGAAGTCCCCTGATACCGAAAAAGTGGTTTTAAAAAATGTATATGTGTGTGTCTGGCTGTGTGTGTGTATGTGACCACGATAGCGATCAAACCGCAATAGGTATCAATTCCAAATTTTATATTTACGAATATAATCTCTCTCTTGAGATCTGATTAGATTTTCAGTAAAAATATTATTACTTAAGTGAAAAAATCGAATTTTGCCACTTATTCCTCAACTACTAAGTTTAAACAACTTTGTAAAGAATTCATATATACTCAAAATGAAATTTGAGAAAAATTTTATTAAAAAAGGTTTTTCAAGATTCTTACCGGAAGTAGGTCTTTTATACCTATCGAAAATCTGTTTTTTTGCCAATATTTCGCAAGTCATGCTTTTTAGACAGGTACGTTATGAGTATAAAAATATTTAGAACTTATTTTCAATACCTTTTGCATAAAAAATATTTCAAAATTCGGACCGGAAGTAACACTTTTGCTCTTATCGAATAGGGATTTTTGCAAATATTTCGTAAATTATGCATTCTATATATATTTGTCAAGAGTACAAAAGCATTTAGAGTTGAATTTGAAATATTTTTTGTAAAAATGAAATTTCAAAATTCGGACCGAAAGTACACTTTTTTTTACTCTTATGGAGTAGCGATTTTTGCAAATATTTCGTAAATTATGCATTCTATATATATATTTGTCAAGAGTATAAAAGTATTTAGAGGTGGATGGGAATATTTTTTGTATAAATGAAAATTCAAAATTCGGACTGGAAGTAATACTTTTACTCTTAGCGAGTAACATTTTTTTGCAAATATCTCACAAAGTATGTATCCTGTAGAGACTTATTAAGAGACTGGAAGTACTCCGAATAGGATTTTGAATTCTTAAAATTGTATGATTTGTAACGCTCATACGTATAAGAAAGTCGTGTGGTGGCCACACCTCATTTTTTTACTGGTGTCGCGATTGTTTGTGCTACAAAAGATGTACTTAAGAGAAGTTTTCAATATTCAACGAAGCGATTTATGCAAACAGGTGTTTATTGTTAATAAAATACTAAAGCTTCCATCATTGTGTGTTTTGTAATGTGCACTTTTTGTAAAAACTAACTACAATCTCTTCAAAGAACAAGAATTGAGACATGAATATGATACCAGAGGTGCTGCCGATGTATATCTTGTACTTTCACAAACAACAAACAGTGTGCGAATGCAAGTGATAAGGGTTAGCAACCATTTACCAACAAACCTAAAACGAAGTCCCCTGACTGAATTTAAGAGAGACCTGTTCCGCCTGCTTTCAGTTGCTGCATTTTGCACTATACAAGAATTTTTGAATTATGAATTTTAATGTGTTTAATGTATCACTTATACTGTAAATTGTTTGGTTAATATTTTTATTAATGTTTTACTATGATATTGACATGTTACATTCCACCATAGTGCATCTGAAATATATAAATAACTCTTACATAACAGGGCGTTTAAAGAGCATAGAAACTAAAAATTTTTCCCTTAACAATTACTCATCACATTATGTATATATGTACTTATATTTGCACATCCTTGATGAAAGGTATTATTCAAGAAGTTTTTATGCAAATCCTCATCTGCACACGTATACCTTCTGCTTTACATATTTAGAATAGAAAAGTTTAATTTCGTATTAATAATCTCATTTCATACACCTATTACATACATATATATTCATAAATGTCAGCGTAACATGAGATTAACAAACGATTCGCGGATTCCACGTTGATAAGTCATGGTACCACGCCTTGCCTCTTCCTCAAACGAAGGCAAACACTCTTGAATGATGATAGAGACATACTTATTACCTATTTGTACATACATCATTGCCTTGCACTTTCAGGATAGATCTGGCGGCTCATTGTTCTGGGAAAATTAATATTTAGAGATTCATAAGATTCTTAATGTTACATTGCAATTCGAAAGGTAGCTCGTCATTATTAAGTCATTTTTTCGGGGAAAACGTCACGTAATTTTATTTGAGTCTCATCAATAATTCAAATTATTAATTTATGTTTTACGCAGATCGAATACATGTCACCAAGCGCAGCATCAAGTCAAAACGGAGTGAAATTCATTAGTTATTAAGTTTATATAAAAGGATTAAAAGGAGATTTTATTCGCAATGTGTGATTTTTTTTTAAATATTAATGTTCTATAATAATAAGTGTAAAAGAAACCTCTTATTATCTTTATATCCACTTCAAAATCACCAGATCATCCCCACCTTTATATATTGAGTCTAATTATCTATCGTTAATTAATGTAATATGAAAATTATATAAAAAGAAAATTTAATTGCCATTGCTAATTAGTGAAACGCGAACGCGTTTCGGTTTCATTGAACCTCATCAGCATGTCGTACACTTTTATAACAAGAACTCCACAATATAGACATGAAAGTATGACCATATAATTGGCTTTTCTTAATATTAATAATAATGAAACATATATCAGTATATGTTAATGGTTTCCTTGAATAATAATATAAATTCGTGTTTTGGTCAATAAATTGCAAAAAAATTATAACTCGAAAACTTTTGACTCAATTTTGTAATAGAAAAAACAGTTCAATAGTCAATTTAAAATAGTATTAGACAATCTAGAGTATTTCATTGAAAAAATTAAGTTTTATGCATTTCCGGTAAAACCGGAAATATTTCTTTTGTTAACTATTCTCTTACTATGTAAAGCAGCTTCGTTCGCAAATAACACACTATCTAAAGAATTGCCCGGGCATTAATTAATGCCCGGGGTGATAACTAAAATTTTAGTTATTACCCATAGGCAAAACACTCGTCTTGCTTTAAAATGATGGGAGCGTATCTCAATATTAAATATTATATTCATGACGGATGATATTTATTTTATTTTAAGGTCCTTGGCACGATGGTTTGGCTAATATCTAGCAAATAAAGCATTTCATGGGTATGATGTGTGGATTTTCTGTTGTCATATTTCGTTTTGCTTGGTTTTAAATATGCAATACTACCAGTAGTAATAAAAGAATCCATTACTCTGATAAAGGCGTCTGTTCTGTTCAGAGACATCTTCTGTTAGGGTAACACACTGCTAGTAAACTCTTTGACATCACTCCAGTAGAAAAATACCGTGTTTAAATAAAAAACATAAGGTGGCAAAATTATATCAAAAAATGACAATAGCTCAGAAATTGTCACTTTTAAAGTAATAATGTATTTCGTGTTTTTGGTACGAAATTTAGTACTTTAAAAATAAGCCGATCTACATATTGGTCCATTTGAATAAATTCTCTTTTAGACAAAGATGTACCTACTTACTATATAGCTTCAGTCTTTGTTTCCCGCACACGCAATAGGTATTTGAAAAGAAATAAAATATATTTGTATTAGGCCCTTTTAATATGAACAATGCTACCAAAAACAGTTTCCATCTAAAAATATAATTTTAAAAAAAAATTTTAAAAAACTGTAGAAAACTTTGAATTCTAGGCTTATACTATCATAAAGTTTTGAGTAGGAATTATACTTGAAATACAAAAACGTAGTAATATACAGGGTGCTCTATTTAAAAACTATAACTATGGTCAGCCACTAAGTTATGGAACATTCTGTATAATACAAGATACATTAAAAACATACTCGTAATGAGTGGCTATTATAGGAAAAAACACACTTCGAAATATCTTTTGTCATAAAGTCACAATCTGGCTTCCTCGCAGAGATGATTCACCTTGTATATTTGATTTGCATTTTGCTTTGCTTTCCTTATTTTATCGTGGACGCCTTTTTTCTATACTTTGTAGGTATATTTTGTGTATCATTCTTTTATCGTAATAACCAAATGGAAGTCAACAAAAATTAATTATCTCACAGAATGATTCATTTTCCTCTTTTTTGCACTGATACTTTTAATTTGAAATCTGCACCTATTTTTTCCCTCGTAGAAAACTGATAATATTCCTATAATTCTATGTCGAAATAGACAGCACCGTTACATACAGGCTTTACACTAATTAGTAGATGTGACTCAATTTTGTTACATCACCTTTAAAAGACGTTATATTGTCGCGAAACCTATTTATTTTATAGGCATCTACTTCAACATACAAAACATATGAGATATACACAAGTGGTCTCATTCCGACTCATCGTTTTCTTATTTTTTACAACACATAAATGTGTACACCTCGATCTTTCACATGCGTATGCGAAATGTATCTGTCTATATTTATAATATAATTAGACATAATTAGTATAAATGATGTCTAGATGTGTCAAGCCGAAATAAGGATACAGTTTGACATTTTACAGGCGATGATATACATTTGAATGCAATTCTTGCGGTATATTTTACGATGCTGTTTAGTCATCGGACAAAGCCGTTAGGCAAGAATATTCCAACTCCCTTCTTTCCGTGTAATTAGGACATTTGCGGTTTATCAAAAAATACCATCGATTTACGTAAGAAACTTGTAAAAAAACGAGCACTAAATATAGGACAAATACATTATTTACATAAACTATGTAAGCAAATGCATAATAAAATTTATGGTCGTTTTATGTGTTAAAAGTCTCCACAAGAGGTCGCACATGAATACATATAATTACAGTGACTATATCAGAGACAGTGGTGACAATACAACCTAAGCCCCGCCCATCCGCCATGATGTGGCAAATTCAAATAGAATTTGCATAGCTGGGGATATCAATTTTAGAAAAATACGGAATAATACAAATATTTATAAGAAAAACAAATTCATATTCAATAAAAAAACATTTATTTTAATATAATAATTGCTAATATAACCACAAAACATTACAAAAAGTCAAAAAAAAAGCATAATAAGTGTAGAAAAAAAACATATATTATATATGGGAAGCAACAGATTTGCTTGCATATTGTTTGCTACTCTTTTTAAATACAATTTTAGAATAAATCTTTAGCCTGTATACAATGTATCGTTTGACAATTTTAGTTCTAAGCTGGTGACAATTGGGAATATATGGAAAGTCTATACAAGCAATTTGATTAAAAAAAAAATCTGTTACTTTAATATTTTGAGAAGAAACTATTGATATATATTTGCGGAAAATATATTCCATTTCTACAAAAAAATAAAACAACTCTTCTGTCACAAAAAAAAGGGTATTCTCTTTAAAGCGTTTTATAGTTGTAAATCTAGTGAACCGTTTAGTTAATGGTGTTTTTGAACCTGCAGCATCTATACAACCTTTACACGTTTTGCTCGTTTTCATTATGCTCTGCATAATGTATCCACAAATACTATACAAAGAATTTAATTCACTAAAATTTAAATTTATTGGAGAATCATTTATTTCAGTCGGAATTATTACCTCATCATACTGAGGCTTTGTCTGACCAAGCACATCTAAAAACCCAGACAGAAATTGTCTTTCATCTTCTTCATAGCTGCTATTATCACAATTTTTTAGGTACTGTGACACACAGATTAATTTTAAATTATTTTTAACCTGAAGGGCATTCGGAATTACCTGTTTACTTCTCAAAACACTAAATAAATTTTCTAAACAGTCTTGGGAAAATCTACTTGTTAGCACAAATTTATATTCTTTCGTATCTAGCAAGTGAGCTTGTATTTCCAACATGGACTGTGTTGATATCAATACACCGGTCTGTGATGGTTTCCACAGTTTCTTGTGACCTACTTCTATTTTAGCAAATACATACATAAAGTCTTGCAAAAAAGCAGTTGCATCATTATATGCAGCATGATTAAACTTGCTTAATGCACAACTTGGATGACGGGATGTCATTAAGTAAAACCATCTTTCTACTTGATCTAAAAACCAAGCAGTGGTAAGGTAAGCAGGTTTGTCAAGCTCTTCAGAAAGAAATTTCAAAGCACTGCTCACAGTATGGCTTACTACATTAGTCGATGCTGACACTTTCATTTTCTGAAAATGGTTTGGCATAAGGTCTTCCTCACTTAATTTTGGTGCCAACTTGAAAGAGAGGTCCTTCTGATGAATAATAAGCTCAGCAATGTGGCTTGCACAGACTTCTTTGGTTGGCAAATTGTACTTTTCCTTAATGTCTTCTGGTAGGTGAATAACCTTATTTGTCATAAACATTGCCTTTATGTTTTTAAACAGATGTGGCACATCAGCAAAAACATATATTGGATTTTCAAGATTTAGTGGATGGTCAATTTTGTTTTTAATTTCTGAATGTCTTCCAGCTGTTATGCCCCAAGTTCTCCACAGTGCTCGATTAGCAGGCCCCATATCTGAAGTAACACTCAGAATATTTAACCCTAGACTCTGGGTTCTTTTAAAAATAGTTCTTATTATTTCCACAAAAACAGCTCCATTGATTGAGTCTGCAGTAAAGTAATATGCCACTACTTGTTTCCACCTGGTGTTCGCACCTCCTAACATAAACACCAGAACATGAGTAGCCATTCCAGTGTGATCAGGTAATGTTACATCACCAAACATCTTACTTAAAGAAGAATCGTAAGTTCTTCCTGGAATTATTGCCATCTCATCTAAAACCAGCATACAGTCCATTTCATGAGGTTCGAACGACTCCACTTTGATTTTCAAAAAATCAAACACTTCATCTAAAATACCACTATCGAACTTTAGATTCTGTAAGCGTCTTTGTAATGTACGTATGGAAGGTAGTGGATATCCTTGTTTTAAAAGTTCCCTATACCCATTACCCCCACAACTAAATTTCAGTTTTAGGGATCTCATTGTTGTTTGGTTACTCCATCTCATTAATTTGGTGCTTGTTTTTTGTTTCCTCTTTTTCAATGCATTTATTTGGTCCTCATTAAATATCTGCTTTAATAAGGGATACTCTTCCACTCTGACTGCTTGACTCCTATTTGCAAGTGTTTTCTTCGTATTTCTAAGCAGTCGCTTATAGTTCTTCGCCTTCCTTTTTTCTTTAATATACATATTTTCATATTTCGCCAACTTGGCAAGTAAGTCTTTATCAGGAACAGTTTGCGAGATATCACCTTCTCTTGAATCTTCGCTGTCTTTACTTGAAGTAGATGATATAACTGTATATGAAACGGAAGGTCCAGCTTTTTCTTCATGGTGAGAAACAATTTGCAGAGGTTCAGGTGGTACCCCATCTAGAAGAATACATAAGTAAATATATATATATAATTTACATATTGAACTCGACAAAGAATTATTTTTTATTAGGAAACTTACCCAATGTTTCAGGTGTCATGTTATAAACTTCAGAAGTTGAAAATGTCCTTTTCCTTGGGGCTTTTCGTTTCGGTATCTCAGGTGGTTTAAAAGAGAAAATTGTGGGCACACTGTTTACTTTCAATTTTCGTGTACCATCAACCCGTGTTCGTTCCCACATTTCAGGAGCAAAATGGACCTAAAAAATATATAAGTAATATAGTAAATTCTTTATTTCTACTAAGAAGCATCATTGTTCAGAATAAGCTCTTTGGAGTCCTAGCATAACTAGATAACAATGATAACTATCATATAAAAGCAATGTATTTTTCAAATCTCATGATGAAGTCATAATAAAACATGTTTTTGAGACAGCATATCTGTCATAAAATATACTGATGCCATTTTCCAACCCCTGAACAGGACCCCTTCAATTAATTGTTAACAATAACGTCACTGTAACCTACTGAAATTCACTGCATTTTCTCATTCTTACCTCACATAAACATGAATAATCTGTTACTGTCCACTTGTCCCTTTTCATTTTAATGAGCCATTCCTTTCTCCTTACTGGATTTTTAGGAAATCGTTTCATTAAATATCCTTTCTTGGCTGAATTGTTGCAACCTACAGCAGCACACCCAGGCATAGCTAGTCCACTGCTAAAGCAACCAAATCAATATTATTTGTATTTAAATGCCTGAATATAGGTCATATAACACTCACACGTGCGAGCACTCTGATTACAAATGAACAATTTCCACCAAAACAATAAAATATCTATTGAAAACGTAGGTTTTGCACTATGAACACACCTATTACTTCTCAATGTAAACAAGACAACTTTGCCTCTTAATGGCTGCCGCTACCACGTGACTCAGTCAACCAATAGGAAAGTGAACACCCTATTGTCACCACTGTTTCTTATCTAGTCACTGTACATATAATACTTTGACAACAGCGGATCTGAACATGCTGCTAAACGATTGTGTTGACGACTAATTAGGTACATGCCTGTTCTATGTTTTTGAAAATTAAATAATTATGCTTGTATTGCAAACGTGTCAAGAAGAGAAACAACGCAAATTACAAATTATACAGCCGATCTGTTGATATTAGTGCATCAGAATCGATGCATCTTCAATAATATTAATAAATAATAAATTTGTATAATTTTGAAAATGTAAATAATGCCTTGCTGTTAATAATGATCAGTTTAATGGTGGTGGTGTTCATGTTGTCCGTAGTGTGTGTGCTTCACCTCTCAATGATTTTGAGATGAAAAAATTTTTCAACACACCATCTACAGGTGTGGACGAAGAACCGTGCAGTTTAATTAAAAATATTTCAGAATTACTAATTAAGAGTCGAATGTTTTTGGTAAATTGATCATTTGAAAGGGGAGAATTTCCTAAGAAATTAAAAACTGCTTGTGTTCTACCATTATAAAAAGAGGCTCTAGATTGGATATGGCCAATTATAATCCTGTGGCGATTTATCCCAGTTTCTCTAAAGTTTTTGAATATGCTATGTTGAATAGATTACTCGCGCATTTAAATAAAAATAAAATATTAACAAGTCAACTACATGGTTATCGTGCTAATCACTCAGCTTTGACAGGAATTCATGCTATGTATGAATACATTATTAAGACTTTGTTTCAACGTAATCATGACATTCATTCTTATGACACTCATCCATTTTGTATGTATGGCAGGGGTAGTGCACTTGATTTACTACACCCTATCGGTGTAGCTGTCATTGTTAAATACGTTAGCTCTTCTCCAGAAGTGCATTTCGAAAAATGAAACCGATGATGCTACTTTGGAAAATATGGATGTACAAGCGTTACCGTCCACCTCACAAGCAAGTCCCAGTGAAAGACCTGAAATTCAATATGTTTCATGTATTTGTAAGTGTTATTGATGGTATTAAAAAATGTAAAAGTTTCTTAATCATATTAAATATATTGCAGTTATAAGGTATAATGTTATTTTTTGTATATGACTTACTAAATATATAATATTTATAGATAAAAATACATTTGTTTCAATCTGTTCCATCAGTAGCACTTAGATACAGAAAAGATTTTACGATACGTCACTGTCACTAAATTATTTTTCATGAAAAATCAGCATCAAATATTTTGACGTTTAATATTGCAGACACATGTTAATGTTCAAGCAAATATAATGCCAAGAAAATATTGATGCTCTTTTCATATGAATTTCATACTTTAATAATTTGCAATCAAGAAATTTCAAAGTTCCCGCTCATTAGAGAGTTATCATTCTCTACAGATTGAATTCTACCAAAAGTACCCGGGAGGGAATAACAGATGGTGCTGATGTTTGATTCACTTTTTAGTGAGAGAGTAAACCATCTCTACCCTCTCTTTTATCTATGATGTATGGCTTAAATTAGTTCCAGACAATCATGTAGGCCTTACTTCACGCAATGGAATATTCTATCCATGCCTGATATTCATATATACCTACGAACTTTTAAATTATGTACATAGAAATAAGCACGAGTTTCGACGTAATCATGACATTCATTCGTATGACACTCATCCATGTTAAAACTTTTATATACCTAAGTATTAATTGAATTTGTCTGGAAATTTTCCTCACGTTTTGAGTTTAAAAGCTTTTAATATCTTGCCTCAGAGATTTCAAATTATAATGAATGAGCGTGTGTTTAAGTGTCATGTAAGGGCATTTTTGATAGAAAACTGTTTAATTTATTGATGGATATTTTGATTTGTGTAGTAAACAACAATTATATAACTTAATAATTTTTAGCTTAGCTGTAGGTTTGTTTTTGTCGTTTATATAATTATGGTGTAGAAGGGGCTCATATTGTTATGGATAATGTAAGATTCCATAGAAGTGAATGATCATTTTCCAGTGTTTCTTCCTGCTTATAATAGCCCTTTTCTAAATCCAATAAAATAATTATTCAACCAGTGGACGCATATAATAAAAAGAACACAGCAATTATTATTATTATTAATTAAATAATTTATCTGTTTAATTATACAGGGTGTCTCTAAAAGGTGCGGAAAAAACGCTACCACACATTTCTGAGGGCGATCTAACCCAACTTACCTCAGTCCAAAAGTGGATGCACCATTGCATTGAATTGCCACAAGAATAACACCCAAATTACAGAAGCATATGTGTCCATATACGGAATGAATTTTTTATATCCAGATTACTCATAAACGGCTGCTCCAATCAACTCCTACCAGGTATACCTTTTCTAGGTAAAAAACATTGGAGAATAAGAATTTTTATTTGAAAGTTAAATACAGTGTGTCTCAAAAAAGTTATTACGTTTTAAATGGATACAATATGCCGCAGGTGGCGCCCTCTACATTTTGCAATGAAAATGAGAGCAGATTTAAATTTTTTACCCCACGAAACCCCCCCTACCCAAATATTGTGACAATATACCAATTATTACAGAAATTATTTATAAAAAACTAAAACCAAATTGAACTTTTGACACTCTGTATCTCCGAAAGCATCCACTTTTGGACTGAGGTAAGTTGGGTTAGATCGTCATATTTTGCCCTCAGAAATGTGTGGTAGCGTTTTTTCCGCACCTTTTAGAGACACCCCAGTATATTAAAAATCATAAAGCAGAACTTAATAAGACGACAACCTATTGTACAATAAAAAATGTTATTAAAATTTTAAAAATACAAACAGAATCAATAAGAAATAAGAAATAATGATTTAAACACAAAAAGCACAAACAACAAATTCACACGTAGAAAATTGCGAAAATATTATTAGAACAAAATATACTACTTTAGATCAAATGCACCAGCAAATGATGTGCTATATACATTTATGTCTACTGGCCTTATTTCCTATTAAAATGTTAATCTATCAGATTAACTAAGTTTATTGAAATTTATTATATCAATTATATCAACTATAATACGCTTCGTGTATCATTCCTTTAAGGAAAAAACCGAATGGAGGTCACAAAAGTTAATTTTCCCACAGAATTATTATCCTTTTTTGTACCGGGACTTGTCATTTGAATCCGCACCTTTTTTTTTCCAAAGAGACTCTTCCGCCCACTCATAAAACTAATTCTACACAAACGAGATGTAACATCTAGGTAAGTATATGTCAAGGTGACAAGTAAAAAGTGAAATTTATCGGTAAAATAAGAGAACAGACAAAAAAAGACTGATTCATATCTGGTCGATTTCGCGTTGTTTTGTCGAATTCAATCCGTCGTAAAGCATCGAATTAACCACAATAATCATGTAATATATGAATTTCTAATGGGAAAGTCCTGGTTTGTGCCTTCATCACATATTGGGGATTTATTATGAATGAACTGTAAGCTTGCAATAATTGAAAGTTAAATACTTAATGAATTACATGTACAGGGTGAGTAATTAGTAGCCGCTTCTTCGATTGCTCCTTTGTGTTTTAAATAAAAGAAAAGACAATTAGTGGAATATTCATGGTTGCTTGTGAGGCATATTGTAAAAATACTTAAAGCTCTGACGCACTTCCGGTTTCACCGTAAATGCACGGGAATTATTTTTTTTAATTGACTCAGACTATATATTTTTGGATTGTCTATTCAAGTGTTTTCTCTTTTTCAAAATTCAGCCAATACTTTTTGAGTTATTAATTTTTGTTGTTCAGAAAAAAAAACATTAAATTTAGTGGTACTTGTAGCTAAGAAAATCCTGCATTACTTGGTATAAGTTTCACTCGACAATACCTCAAAAGTCTTTATTTTTTCGAAACCTCTTTCCCGAAATTTTCCCATACTAAAAACTTGAAACACCCGGTATTTTATTCAGTCATTTTGTTTCCTTTTTTATTCTCTTTCATTTTTGTTAACAATGTCCTATACTTAACTTTTGTAATTTCTGAGATAATCAATATAGAAGCAATTAGCGCACCCACATATTCGTTCAACCACAACTTGCGGCGCAAATGTTCGTTTTAGTGCCAAAAGTTTGCGCCTAATATGCGCCGTCAGTATCTGAAGAAAAAACACCGGCGCATTAATTTGTCACAAAATTATAAACAAAAACAGTTTTTTGGTGCCAGCACCACAACTAGCGGCGCAAATGTTCTTTTTAGTGCCAAAATGTTGCGCCCAATATGCGCCGTCGATATCTGAAGAAAAAACACCGACGCCTTAATTTGTTACAAAGTTATAAATAAATACATTTTTGGTGCCAACTTCACGCGTGAAGTTAGCACCACAACTTGCGGCGCAAATGTTCTTTTTAGTGCCAAAAGTTTGCGCTTAATATGCGCCGTCGATATCTAAAGAAAAAACACCGGCGTATTAATTTGTACCAAAGTTATAAACAAAAATAGTTATTTAGTATCAATTTCTTACCAGACCAAAATTTCCGGCGCAAACTTTCAATCTAGTACAAATCGTTGGCGCACAACATGCGCCGTCGATATCTAAAGAAAAAACACCGAAACATCCAGCACTAAATACTTTTGTATTCTTGATAAATGTATATAGAATGCATAATTTACGATATACAGTAGACGCTCGCTTATGTGCTAATACCCGGTAATGGAAACATCGCGGTCATGTGAACAGAAAATTCTTACTATAGGATGAAATGGAACATCCGGTAATGTGAAAAGCATGTACAACGTACAATTCGATAATGTAAACAGTTTAGGGTATCGGTTATTTCCCAATTTATTTGCGCGTTTGAATCGGTCGAAAGAACGTTTACGTAAACGTTTTTGCCGCTGGCACCGGTTGTTCTCCAGTAGGTAGGGGATTCCCGTAAACACTAGTTCTCTTATCTCTTGTAAAATAAAGTACAATGCAGTTAGAATCACGCCACGATTGACATGGCATCCACGTCCAATAAAAGAACATTTTTAAAATTAAGTGACAAAGTGAAAATCATCGACGAAATTAAAAAAGGTACGGGAGGAACACAATTGGCGAAAAAATATGGAGTATCTTCAGATATCGACGACGCATATTAAGCGCAAACTTTTGGCACTAAAAAGAACATCTGCGCCGCAAGTTGTGGTGCTAACTTCACGCGTGAAGTTGGCACCAAAAAATGATTTTATTTATAACTTTGTAACAAATTAATGCGACGGTGTTTTTTCTTCAGATATCGACGGCGCATATTGGGCGCAACATTTTGGCACTAAAAAGAACATTTGCGCCGCAAGTTGTGGTGCTGGCGTGAAGTTGGCACCATAACACTGTTTTTGTTTATAACTTTGTAACAAATTAATGCGCCGGTGTTTTTTCTTCAGATATCGACGGCGCATATTAGGCGCAAACTTTTGGCACTAAAAAGAACCCAACTTCACACACCTCAGGAATGGGGCCTGACTTCCTAGTCAACTGTCAAACAAAGTAGAGGTTAAATCCAACTATCCCAAAAGTAATAATTTTACAGATTGAAGAGCATCATATTTCAATTTTTTAATTCCGTCAATATCCAGTTGCAGTATTTCATTTTTTACACTGTTGGTTAACAACGAAATAAAATAAAGGTTATGTTTACTGACATATTTGAAGGTGCCGCCCCACTAAAATGTGCATGAAACAATACTGCCATCTTCAATTTAATTTGCCTAATTGCTCTTATTCTTTCATTGTTGAAGCTCTTCATAAGAGTTTTCTGTAGTTTTTTTAAATTATGAATTGATGTCCTAAAACTTTCATAGAAAAAAAAATAGCAAGAAAATAACGCAATTTAAATAACCTAAAACTATATTCATTAAAGAATATGTTCAACATAACCACAACTTTGTGCAATGCACGTGAGGTATTCTGTTTTCCAGAGAAGTACTAACGTTGTGTAAAACGTTTCGACATATTCTTGTAAACATTTTTCTAATTTTAATGTTCAAGTTTTGAAAATCCGTCCGTAGAAAACGAAGATACTCTTCTCTATTAACATTTTCATCAAAGATTAAGGTTCAATATATAACTACCCACTATTACTCCCCACACATTTAATGACCAAGGATTTTGTAAGTTTGCAGGTTTTTATGTGTTATAATAAGGAAAATTGTGACGATGAACGTATCCACTTTGATAGAAACTGGCTGGCTTCGTCGGTAAACAACCAAAAATCGAGAAAGTCAGGATAATTTATCTGCTGCCCGTTGACAAAAATTTAAGCGATTCTGAACATTTCTTTCATCTAATCTTGCGTTTGAATATGCTACGGATGAATTACATATTTCCTAATCATTCTGTATTCTCAAATTTGACTTACATCTAATTGACGACTAATGTCTGATTATCTCAGATACACACAAAGACAAAAGAGAATAAAACAAAAAACAAAACGCTACAATAAAATACCGAGTGATCTATTTAAAAAAATAAGTTTTTGGTATGTAAAAATTTCAGGAAGTAGGCTTTGAAAAAACAAAGTTTTTTGAAGCATTGTCGAGTGCAAAATATAGCAAATAATGCAGAGTTTTCTTGGCTACAAGCATCACCAATGTTAATGTTTTTACTTTTCAAAACAATGAAAAAATGTTTTTTTCTGAACAAGTATTTTTGTCAAAAATTTACAAAAAAAAAATTAATAACTCGAAAACTATTGGCTCACTTTTGAAAACAAAAATAGTTAAATAGACAATTTAAAACATTACTAGAAAATCCAAAAATATATAGTCATTTAAAAGAATTAAGTTTCATGCATTTCCGGTGAAACCGGAAGTACGTCAGGGCTTAAAGTATTTTTAAAATACGCTGCCCAAGCAACCATGTATCTTCCACTAATCGTTCTTTCTTTTATTTAACACAAAAAGGCAATCAAAAAAGCGGCTACTAATGGCTCACCCGGTATATAGAAATAAATATGGCAAATGTACAAATAAAGAATGATTTTAATAGATGAAACGGAAAAAGCATATGCAACAGTTTTAAATATAGACAAGCGAAAAATATTAATACACAATTAGTCTATCTCCAAGCATTTATGAGAAAAAATATTTTTTATAAATGCAGTGGTCTAACGACCTGTCCTAAATTCAATTATTTTTTTCGTTCGGCTGGTCAATATATTACTAACTTCAATATAATACATCCTTACTAGGTATAGACCGGACACGAAGGGCCTATGACTCATCGCTCATGGACGCGCTATTGAAATGATGTATTTTTGAAGAGGTTATAAAACACGTTATAATTGGTTCATTTTGTAGTTCAAGTCGAGTAAAGGAGTATTAATATTTACTAGCAATACTTTCTCAAGGTTCTCTTCTGTAAGATTTGTTCTCTTTGAATGAAGTACATCCATGTAATAGAAAACGTCCTTTCTAGGTTCATACTGGAAATATTCTTTTATTTCAGCGTATTTAGCAGTTAGATTTTGTGCCAGAGTCCCCATACTCAATTGCCACAATGTTATTAAATCTGGATTTCTATTAAAAACTACGTTTAACATTTACCGAAGGCCACATCCGAAGTCACTTGGAATACTTTTGAAATTATTAATAGCCTCATCTAATGTGGTTAATCCATCTTTTAATTTGAGATTTCGATTTTCAAAATATGTGTTTAGTTTAGTTAAATTTCCAAAGTGTTCCTGAAGGAATAGCAACTGATTTTTTTAATTTGGGATTTGTGTTAGTTCCTTGCACTCAGAAATACTTCGAGCATCGTCATTTAAGCATGTAACAAAATTTTGTAAACTATCAAAATTCTCTGCATAAAAACTAGTAGCTTCCAACCATGTTCCGCCATCTAGTTATTACTGGCGAGGGAGGCAGTGACAAAGATGGAAGTTTTTCACTGATGCTTTTCTGAAAACTTTTTTAAAAGCGGATACAAGTCTATCAACTTCCGGATAGATGTCTCTGATATATTCAGAGATTCTGTGGAGAGCATGTGCCACACAAGTAATGTGCACCACATAAGGATATATATCCTTTAAGAGTCTGCCTGCTTTTAACATATGTCCGGCACTGTCACTAAAAAATAAAAGTACTTTTTGCTTGTACCTGTCGCCCGAATGAAGCATTTTGTGCAAATTCTCGTCAATGGTTTTAGCAACTGTTTCCGCATCAACTGTTATATGGAATAGTTGGATGTAGTACACCAGCTACAACATTTACTACATAGCGTCCTAATATATCGACAGTTTCTTCGGCACCTATCCACAGGTAAGATGTCTTCTAATGCATTCAACTGCTTTCGTGAAGCACTTAGAAACATAATATTTTTGGAGAAATCTTTTCAAAGCGTAATTGTCAAGTATATTTAATGAGATATTAGCCGCTATTAAAGTTTCACAGTGTTCTTCGTTAAAATTGTCAGCTTTCAACGGGTCCAATTTCTGTGTATGGTATATTAGTGAAGCTAAGTGACGTACGAGCGATTTTTTGGCATTCTGTAACAATATTTTACAGGCTTTGCAATAAATTTCGGAAACACTGACAATGGAGGACATACAATCAGTATGACCCTTAATTCAATTCGCCATTGTTGCTTGATGCCATTCTCGACGTTATTCCATATCATATCCGAAAAAGTAAGACAATGTTCTAGATCTATAAATGGTAACTAAAAATGCATGCTTATGTTATTGAAATTTAAGAAAATCCAGAGCATACGTGCCTACGTAAAGATAATTACTCCCCGTACTTTATTTATATTACAAAATATAAAGTAAATATAATAAATTTATTATTATTGAAGATTGTTTATGATAGCAAATGGAAGAATAAACTATCCTTATTCAGTTAGTATAATTCGTATTACAATTAGAAAATAACAGCAAAAATTACAACTAAAAATGTTCAAAAATCGTCCCATATATACCTACCCATTCTACGATATGTATCAATTAAATATCTTTCATTGACCAGCGACAAAGAAATATGTAAATTGCGCCCAGCATTGAATAAATGCTTCTTGTCAAATAAATAACTATTTTAATAATACAAGACGTTTATTAATGAGGATGAGTAGTATGTAGAAAATTTCATGATGACCGAAATGTTACAATATACCACATATTTGCACACCTAACATTTATGTATTTTCTTAACTAAATACTTATGTGTAAATAATATTATTTATGGACAATATTTACATAACAAGGTAAGTATAATATGCTCAGTAATATGTATTATATATTTGTTGTGGTCACTGACGAAATAACAAACTATAATGAATGACCTTTCATTGTGAATACAAAAAACCTTGAAAACTATTACATGTAATAATGCTTCTATAGTTATTATATGTTATAGAAAACTACATTTTGCGTATATAAATACTAGTTTCACTTTCATTAATTGCTGATCATATGCTGGCAATTTACAAGTCGTTTTAAAATATTATTGACGTTTTCGAAAGGTTTAAGTAAATAAAATGCTTCTCTGTCGCTAAAAATTGTTACTTTTTAAATTTACATATATAATTCAAGCTCGTTATATTTTAGATCGTCTAATTTGTGGTGTGGTAGCTTAATAGGAATCTTCAGAAATTGTTTAAAGTTGTTACATTAATATTGAATAATATATTCAATAGATGTCGCCACGAAATATACATATTTACAATTAAATTTGATATTCTTTATGCCAAATATAATTTAAAACAAATATTATTTAATAAATAATTTTTGTCTTTGTATTCAATATAATTCTCAAATTTGATATTTCAATTTTATAAAGGCAATTTAAAGCGTTTTTTAGCTATTATTATGAAAATTATCGACACTGACTAATCAACTACAACATGAATTGAATTTAAAATTACAGGTTAGTAATGCTATATTCATATGTCATGTCAGCATGACAGGTATACAGGGTGAGTCATCTCCGCGGGTAAGGCCGATTGTGCCTTTACGAATAAAGATATATCGAAGCGGTTTCTTTCCTGTGATAGCTGCTCATTAGGAGCACATTTTAAAAATATTTTGTATTACACAGAGTGTTCCATAACTTGATGGCTGACCATAGTAATAGGTTTTTAAGTGGAACACACTATATATTATTACATTTTTGTATTTCCCGTATAATTCTTAGGCAAAAAGTAATAAGATAGTACAGGCCTAAAGTCTAAAGTTTTCGACTGATTCCTATTTTTCAGAAAAATTCAATGTTTGTATAAAATTATCTTGCTCGAAAACGATGTAAGATGGACACAATTTTTTGTAGTATTGTTCATAATAAGACGTCTTAATAAGAGCATATTTTATTTCTATTTAGTTAGTAATAATTACATGTGCAGAAAACTGGATTAAAATTACATAGCACGTTTTTGTAAAAAAGTAATTTTATTCAAATGGAAATTTCTTATTTAATTTCACAACAAAAATATGTAAGACGTTAATACTTTAAAAGTGACTATTACAGAGCTATTGTCGTTTTTTGATATAATTTTGCAAACTCCATGTTTTTTATTTTAATACGGTACAGTGAGCCGTGATATTTGTTTCAACATTGATAATTGAATGGATGCCACTTAATCAGTTGTTACTCAGTTAACAAGTATGATTTTATAATAAATTTTTCGAAAAATTAGCGTAAAGATATGATTTTTTTACGTATTGGGGGAATTGCAAAAAAATGTTTACTAGCTTCAGGTTTTGAGTTGTTTATAAAACTGCATTCCAAAAATATATAACATAACATTACTCTTCTGTTTTCTTTTACTTTTATAATCTTGGTAAGTGTCTCATTTCTATATCTACATCTAATATATAAAATTCTCGTGTCACAGTGTGTCACAAAACTCCTCCGAAACGGCTTGACCGATTCTTATGAAATTTTGTGTGTATATTCAGCAAATCTGAGAATAGAACCTAAACTATTTTTCATACCCCTAAGTGATAAGGGTGGTCCACCCCAAAAAATTTTTTTTGTTTTTTGAACGAAATTTTCTATTTTATTTTTTTTTGATTCGGCATTAAAAAATACATATAACCCTAAATTTTCACCCTTCTACCACCGACCCCTATTTTTTAATAGCGATATTAGTACTATAATAATTTTCTACTCTCGGCGGTCGATAATTGATCAGTTACCACTCAATCAGTTATTCCCGCCAGGCGTCTACCGGTATCACTTCTCACCTCGTAAACAGCACAGAGTAGGGATGAGAACGAAGTCGGTCTCCTGTCTTTCTCACACAATAAGCTTTCTCTTACTCACTAAAGTTTAGGGCCTAAACCGTTTTCGGCCATTATTATTGATTGTGCATCGATCGTAGCAGTGACGCTTATACTTATCATTTTACTTTCTCAGTGCAACTTTCATATTAAATATATTCTCATCAAGGCCAAACGATGTCTGTTTGTGGCTTAGATTTGGGCTCACCGTGTTTTCACACGGACAATTATAAGTGGCATGTTCTTGCGTGGGTAGACCATCCAGTTTGTTTGTGTTGGCTGAAGATGGACTCACTAAAAATATCGTACACTCCATTGCACTAATAGACTGATAAAGTTTTTTTTTTAATTGTCATTATTTGTGATGGAGATGTAATTAGAAATTTATTAGTTAAGATAATAAAAGTACAATGAATTCAAAAAATTAATGTTTGGTGTTTTGTTATTTTTATAAGCCGTCATCGTTCACAGCGCTCCATTCCTCTTTCAGTCATATACCACATCCTCACACACTTACAATAAGTTACATATTTTTTATTAGACTACCAAAATATTCACTAGAAATAATTTAGCTAGTATTTATATAAAAACTAGGGCTGCAACCTATGTGTTGTATGGCCTGGAAGTTGGAGCATTGGGACATTATTCTGTCTTGCTAAATTAATGGCTCCAAGATTTCTTGCATGTGTAGTGTTTCCATGTAGAAGAAGCAGTACTTTTTGTTTTTCTGTGGATTTCACAAATTGAATAAACTGTTTAAGGCATTTAAGGAACAGTTCTGAGTTTATATATCCAGTTTCACTAACTTCTGTAAGACTATTTGGAAACGCACCATTTTTTAAAGCTGGATGCATACGAACTCTTTTGAAAATAGTCATCGGAAGAACAAAGTTACCAGTTGCATTGCAGCAGCAAACGATTGGTGTATTTACGCCTCTTTCTCCATTTGCTATGAATCCAACTTTATGTTTTCCACGTTGAGCAATAACTTTTGTAGATTTTTCTTGTACGGTGGAGAAGCCAGATTTATCAACGTTATAAATATATGCCGAGCTTCTATATTAAGGTCATCAACAACAATTTCCAATAAATCAAAAAAATCGTACAGATTTTCTCTATTAAGAGCCTTACAACGGGCTATCGATGTATTTTCAGGTTGCCGCAAAGCTAATTCTGGATGTCATAAAACGGTAGTACCAGTTCTTACCAGCCATTTTATTTTTATTCCCAAAGAAGGTTTTTTTAATACACGTAAATTAGCCTCCATTAGATCATTCGCAAGTTTCCTAACATCTGTTATGGTAAGTCCGAAAAGACACTTTTCAAACAACAAAATATGTTTTACTAGATCATTTTCAAATAGAACAGGAATAACAGGCATTAACTCTTCTTTTCTCCGTCGCTTTTTTCAATTTTTTTGGGTTGTCCTCTGCTTGTGCCTGTTCCGATCTTTCCAATTCACTCCTTTTCACTTTCCCGTCTACGTGTCTTTTCAATGTAGGTTTAGGAATCTTATACTTTATGCAACATTTATTGAACTTAATTTTTCCGCTTGTATATTCCTTTAGAGCTTTTTTCATGACATCTTCAGAGTATTTTCCCATATTGCCTTCTATATCTACAACCACAATCAATAAATACATTGATTTTTTATGAATGAATATTATAAGACGTAAAAGGTACAAGAAAACAGGATCGATGTCTTTCCCAAGATATAAATAAACGAAAAGACGATTTACGGACCATTATGATTTTGGCGACTTTACCCTATGTAATCTAGTTTTCCCAAATTTTACAAAAGCCTTTAAAATACTTTGACTATTAAGTCTTATTATAAATGCTTGAGAATTTTTGTATGGGATGGGTTTCTCTATGGTGGTATAAATCTTTTCATAGTAGGTTCTACATGGATTCTCGCTAGGACCTTTTCTGTTTATAATTTACGATGACATATTGTACACTCTCTACAAGATGAAACTGTAATAATAGTTAATTATAAAGACGAAACAATATACTAACGACACTTTACATCTATAGCAGTTCGTTGGAAAAGCAAATTTACTTTTGAATTATCTAGTTTAACTCTCTACCATGCAGTGTGACTTTTTATATTTCTACCAACTAAATGATATACATAGAAATTTCCAAAGGAAGTATGTTGACAGATGACATTTTTGCAATAATAAAACAGCTTAACATTTCTACTAGTCTTGAATTCATAAGATCGAAAGAAATTTTTATAATTTTTAGATTTGACTGTATCATAGCATGTATACGTCAATCATATATTAAGTATATGTAGTTGGTTTATTTAATAAATACATTAACAGAGAGGCGTAACTTAAATTAGACCGTTGTATATACCGTGTGTGTTAAATATCATTAGGCATAGGGAATCAATGTATACGTATGTACGATGTATACGTCGCCGGCATTGAGACCGACAGTAGATTGATTCCTTATGCCTAATGATATTTGACACAACCGGTTGTTACAATTATTTTGGCTATATTTTATCTCTTAATTGAGAGTTTTAGTTTTATCGATTGATTAATTAAATTATCCTGGTTAATTCGGGTAAATGGATCATCTTCTGCCATCTAGGGGAGAGAATTCCATAAGAGTCCTACCGCCGTGCGTTTTGCATTACCTCATGTGTGTAATGTATATGTGTTGACGGGTAGATGGCGCACGATGTTTTATTTAATAGATTGTGTATTTTTAATTATTTTCTAATTTAGTTTTGGAGTTTCTTTTTGGGCTTAGAGTTATGTGACAAATTAGTTATAATTATTTTCCACTTTTCTATTGTCATTTGAATCTGCGTTTATGTCGTGTGTGTAAAATATCAGTTTAGGTCTCGTGGTTATTAGTTCTAATGTTGTTGATAGCGCTTGAGATCGCTAGATGACAAGTGGATTCTTTCTCTTTTTGATCTTCGACTGCCTGAGTAGAAGCACTTAAAACATCACAAGAGCAGATGCATTTTCTCTAGCCGCTACTTGAGAAATTAGTGGAATGCTGAAGTATATCGTGTGTAATCGCTAACAAAAGGCGGATGTTGTGATATTTCTCAAGGGTTAATGTGAATATGGCGTTATGATTGTAACCTTTCCGAGGATATTGTTTTGTTGTGACTTAGGAATTGTTCAACTGCTGTAAGTATAATTTCCACGTGTCTGATCGATCTTAATTGTGCTGTTTCTATATTGAATTATAGCTGTTAGTGCATGGCATAGATCTCATTTGAGCACTTTTGTTGGGTTAAGTCTAAGAACCACGTGCCTGATGTAATTTTACGATTCCAAGGGAATTAGTTGCTGTATCCTGCGGTGAAGACATAATTTGAGGTGCAGATAGATGTAATGCTGTAGCCTTCCTACACTAATTTTCCCGAAGATGTCGATAGCCGAGGATATATGGGCAGTTTTCCTTTGTAACGAATGTGATCTGTAGAAGGTATCGTGTATGGTAGCTGTGGATGTGGTTTTCCTTTAAGGTACTGTGACTGTGTAATTTTCCTGATATTACCCATAACGCGGGAATTATTGGCCAAACAGTTTTGGTAAATTTATGTCAATTTCGAGTACTTCGTACAGTAAATTTCAACTTTCTGGGCCTAACTAATCAAATAAGTCATCGTAATTTCTTAAATCAACTTCTTGTGGCATGTGAGCCTTTATAATTTGAATTCATTCAATTAACGTAGCTTAATTAATAACAGTGACTCCAGTTGGGAGCTACTTGTCCATTTTTGGAGACGTTACTTAGCCTTTTTTTTTGGATTTAGAATTTTGAACAAATTTTGGATGTGTATTGGCGTTGCAGCCTCGCATCTGTATTGTGTAAATTCATAGCTTGTTATTTAGTGCAATTAGTCAACCATTTAAACTTATTATTGTACAATCTTGTAAGAAATTATTGAATTTAATTTTAATCACGTTTTCTTATGTAAAGCATAGTTAACTAGCGCTAATATTTATAGTATTAGATACCATATAGCTTAGAGTCTGCACTCTACTGTCGAATAGATTGTCCGTTGCCTCTGGTATACAGAGTGTTCATTTTGGAGTGTTGACGTGTTGCATTTTCCGATCAAACTGTTCGACTTTGGAGGGACTTTCGGCAAGTTGCCTTATAATTGTATGCTTTTGTAAGAATATTGTCAGGTAATTATTTTAACTTTAAGGTTGTTTCATGTGTTTTCCATTTTGAATTTCTTAAATTTTGTAATTGTACGTCATTGGTAATTTGAAGTTGTGGATCACCTTGGGTGACCATTTAAGATTTTATTCATTCCTCCAGAAGTTTATTACTGGCAATTGAGTTGCGCTTTTGTGATTCATATTTCATTGCTTTGTTTCTTTTGAATATATTGTTGAAAACCAGAAGATTAGTTAGCAATAGCCGGTTTTGTTCTCAATATTTGAAACGAACTGTTGGTTCTATATTTTAAAGTTTTCAATAAACCTGTTGTTAAGTTTGAAAGAGTGTGTGTTGGTCTTATTTTCTTTCCACCTGGGGAGTTTTACATTGGATCTGGTCCGGGGTCTGAATATCTGTTGGGCTCAGCATATTTTAACGGATAGGCGCCCTGACAACTTAACCTTCGACGAGTACTGTGTTCGAACTCGCCCTAATTCTGACTGTAGCTGGAGGCGGTGCTGACTCCCATATTTAACATCGACCCCTGGGAAGTAAGAGGTAAGACCTGAGTGTTTTATAAGTTGGTGATTATTTAATAGACAAGCGTCTTCCTGTATTCAAATAGAAGGTTAGTTACCGTGGTGGTGTCTTACTTCCTACCTTCTTGGAATTTTGTTACCGAGTCTGTTTAGGGCATTTTGCCATTTGATATTTTAAACACAAGAAGGTAGCACGGTATATGTATATACGTTTTGGTACACGAAAACATCACTAGATGGCTCTGTGTAGTACTACACTGTAATAAAACCTGTAGATTACTAAATGGTCTCTCTCTATTTTACCGTTTTTATCTGTTGTTTAATTAATTGATGTAGTTGATTTGACTTTAAATTAACCGGTTTCGGTTTTCATTTATTTAATATTTTGTTGTTTTTAGGTGAAAGCTTTCTTTTACTTCATCACATTATTTTTAATAATTAACGTTACTTTCTTTCGCTTCATTATAACTGAAGTTTAAGAATATCAATTGTAGATAAGTGTCATATAATTATAAATTCATCTACCTATATTCTCGTCTGTGTTACATAAAATTATATAGTTTACCATTTTTAATATGTTTTGGTGTGTATTTTATGGAGCGATATTTTCTTTTTCCACGTTTATTGCAGATTTTTGTTTACTATGAATTGAATTTATATGTATCAAATTTTTTTTATAAATTAATTAGCAGCAAAATATTCTGAGGTAGTGTGGCAATTTTGCTAACCTGGCCAGTTGAAACAAACATATGCCAACCACTAATCTATAAAGAACACCGTGACAAATTACTTTCTAAGAACTGTCATCTCATATTTTAAAAAAATTCGTGTAATTTTTGCAGCCCAGACCATGACAATGTTAAAGGAGCAGCAGTTGAGAATGCAAAAGTAAAAAAATTATGAATGATGGAGTGACAAAAAATTCGGAAGGTGAATACAAAAGACAATCATATTTTTTTATGATCATATTGAATTAAGTTTAAAAGCAATTTTCGATAAAAATATTTGGAGTTTATTCACAAACTAGAGAAATAAAACCATTAATTTTGGATAAGTACCTAAGTACGATATACATAATTTCAAAATTTACCGCCGTTTAATTTAGTACCTCAAAGCGATAAGAGATGACGCTGAACAGCTTATAATATATAGGATTTAGTTACCCATCTAGTATGTATGAGTTATCTATGTTATTGAATGAACATGTCAATTTGCATTTAGAGTGATTTATTCTACACTAAAGTGTTGAAAGAACACTTCATTTTACACTTTCCTTCCGGCATGGCAAATACAATGCGTGTATGTACGAATAGAATATGCTACGAGATAGAAATTAAGTAAAATTTTGCGAAACAAATAGAGGAATATATGTAAATGGAGTATTTCACACTTTTTCTATGGCGTTGTGCGAAAGTCGTACAGTGTAACATTAACTGAACCCGACATTTATAGCAATATAAATCATTCCTTTTAAACCACCGACTAGCACTTCGCGGAGCGAAACTCGGTTAGAGCGTTTGGCCTTTTCATGTTTCGTCCATCATTTTTCAAAATTACAGGTTGCATTGTATTGATCTTTACAGAAGTAGCTGCTCGTTAAAGATATTTTTATGAACATTAGTTGGGACTAACATATGTAATTTGTTCCAATGCAACATTTATAACGAGGTGCGTAGAGTTTTAATTAGTATTTACCGGAATACAAGACCATCAGGAAGTCTTTCAGATTCTTTATATTTATATTATACGTAATTATTAATGTTTAAACAATTTTATTAATAGGAATGCGTGCAGTTAATTTATTATAATACTACTCTAAATGGTAATTTATAGTGACAAATATATATGAATACATAAATGATTAAATTAATTATGGATGGAAAATCATTGCACAGATTCGTAAATACTTCATATTCCAGAGCGACTTGAATAGAGCTTAGATCTACTCATTACAGACGGAGCCCTGTGCGATCTACCAGTTACATACTTCTTGAAATTTAAATGAAACAGTATTTATTAATGTAATATTTTTTATTTTTATTGCATTAAAACGGAAAACATAAAATTGAATTCTTAGTAACTAGTTACTAACTACTTATCCCACTAATGACTAATAAGGAGCATTGCGCCTGAACATCGTCCACTAGATTAGCAAAGTCAGGTTTGTACTTGGAAATTGCCAACCTTAAAGATTCCAATGTATGAGCGTCCGTGAAGCGTGAACGATGTTTACTTTTTGTTTGTTTTAAACAAGAAAATGTCGATTCACATAAATATGTTGAACCAAAACATGAATGCAATTGTTCAATACATTTCTTTAAATTTGGATATTTCTCTTTGGAAACCAACGCCCAAAAATCTAGACCAGAGGATGACCTTGCTTTTAGAAATATGTCGCGGCGAAGAGTAATAATTTCGTTTTGCAATATCACGTGTTCCATATGAGATATAGCTGCAAATTTTTTAGCCATTTCATAGATGTCACTATGATCAATAGAATTATTAAAAGGATAATTAGAGAATTCCACCAACTTTTCAATTTTTTTGAAATGACTAAAGCGAATTTCAAAGTCTGATACCACTGCCTTAATTTCTGCCGTGTACTTGTCAGGAATGAAATTGTTGGTAGGATGTTTTTCCATATGATCCTTGATGTTTGCAAATTGTTGAAATTTTTTCTTCTTGATGTCAACTATCATAGATGCTGTTTGACATTGGAACGCTGCAATAGAACTCATCATTTCTGTTAGTGTTTTATTCTTTCCTTGAAGTTCCAGATTTAATATGCTTAGTTCTCCGGTAAAATCTGCTAAAAATGCTAAATCACATTGCCAGTCTAAATCACGCAATTGCTGATAATCATCACCTCTCTCTTCTAAAAATTTTATTATTTCGTGCAATAGATCTCGAAATCTTCACAAAAACTTGCTTCGACTCAACTACCTTACGTCAACGGCCGACTACCAGCACATACGTCAAATGCTGATTTTACCATTTGTTGACCATAAGATTATAAGTTGTTTTCAGTGCTATTTTCAGACCAAAAATTTGAAATTACTCATCTTCAGAAGATGGCAAACCACCAAAAACGAAAATTCCTTGCATATTCTGAGGATAATATGCAAAGGGCGTTGGAAACAGCACAAAATAATTCAAAAATCCGAGTATCTTGCAGACATTTGATATTCCTCGACCAACACTAGAGGGCCGGTTCAAGGAACGAGCTGCCAACAAGCCACGAATAATGGGTCCAGATCCATATTTGAGTGTGGAAAATGAAACAAAAACAGCCGAATGGATAACTAGACGAAGAAAACCTTAATAAAGAGGGTTTGAAACTAAATCCCCTTTTCTTAAGTTTAGTAGAAGAAAATTTAGAAGAAAATTTAACTGAAGAAAAATTAGAGGACGAAAATTTGGAAAACGAACAATTAGATAAAGAAAACCTGGATAAAGAAAAAATGGATAGGTAAAATTAGATGTGGAAAAACTTAGCTCAGGCCAAGCATACGCAGATATATTCATAAAGCATTTGAAGTATCCCAAAATACTAGAACAATTTCGGGACCATCCACGAGCGCCATATCTGCCAAAATATGGAGAGCTTATTATATTGACAGAGAAGGATAGAAAGAGGAGGAAGGAAAATGAAGAAACGGAAAGGAAATTAATCTGAAACCAAAAAGAACACAGCATCTAAGAAAAAACTTCTTACCAAAATAAAAAGAAACCAAGAACCAAACGTGCAACTAGCAGAAGCAAAGCCGTAGTGCGGTGTCTGCGAAGAAGGATTGTACAGTGATGCCTAAGTAGAAGGTGACGAAAATGTTGGATGTGATACTTACCTAAGGTGGTACTCGGTACGATGAGGAAATCCAGAGATAACTATTCATGAGTTACAGTTATTTTGTATGGATGTAAAAGAAGAACATTTTCCTGCAAGCCTTTTGACAGGTACCAAGTGATAAATTTATTTGGACTGATAAGCACCGTAAAGATTTTTTAGGACTCGCATCCATTCTTTGACGACGAACATGTTGTACAAAACAATCACGCGTAAATTCTACGTTGGGAAATTCTTCTTGAAATTGCTGTTCGCAGTTTTGATTGGAATAATCCAATATACCTTGATGATTGCGTATTCCTGAACGAAAATATGCCTCAACGATAAATTTGTTGTGCAGGTCTGTGAAAACCATCAATAAGGCTGTTCATACGGTCGGATTTGTGAAGACGCGCAGGGGTTGTGCTGCCAATTGATTGTGCCATTACTGCAGGATCTTTCTTGACGAAAATGTGTCTGTATGAAAAGGAAAGTTGGTTCTATGCTTCTATAGAATTAGATTTTCAATAACTTTCCCCACTTAAGAGAAATTCTAATGTAAAAATGTGCTAAAATAACTAAATTCTAACGCGTCTCTAAGAAAAAATATGAACTTATATCGAGAAAGTATTTCTATAGAAGCATAGATTTGTCTTTTGTAAATATCTTACAAAAATCAGAAATAAAATACATCCTTCAATAAATGTGATTTTCTATTCTTGATACTAATTAAACATTCAAGTATTTGTTATGTCCAGATTTTTCTTTTTATAACCTATGTATAACAAATTTTCTAAATATAATATTATTGTTTATCTACTAGCGGAGTATGATTATAATTCTAAAACTAGATGTGGTGAAAAGATTTGGTTTTTGGTTATGCCTTCAGTTAAAGACTGTAAGAACTGTAGACTCATTTTTACAACAGTTATTTAAAAAAATTAAAACTGTGGGCTAGTGTTATTGCACTAAATAAAGAACGTAACTGTCTTTTTCAAACAAAAAAATCCTGTTCAACACTCGGCTCACTATTTTCTTTATCCATTCTTTATTGGATAACTTACTTTAATTTTTACAACTTTTTTCGCTTAGTGTAACACTTAATCTAACCTCGAGATTACATTACACGCAATAACGCTGACTTTTTCAATTCTTTTTTTATTCCAAATTGGTATAGATAATGTACGTCAGGATGTTTCTCGTAGCTAACAAACAAGACCGTGGTACAAAACTAGCCTGAATTTTGTTTTTTTGTGGGACTTGTGTTGTGAGGAATTATGTATTGTAGTTTCCTAATTAAACACATGTTTGTATGAAATATAATATATAATAAAATCAACAGTTTATACATTTTTAGACAAAGTTGTTAAATATTTATGTGTACATTCATTATATAGTATATCACATCAATTTAAATTCCATCTTTTTATTTTTATTCGGAATCTGTTAGAGCTTTCCCTCTCTTGGTTTGACCGGATAATTTTTTAAAAATATATTATTATACCTATAAATCACATTATATATATTATACACATTATACCTTATGTAGTTGATATAACGTAATCTACTTTAATAAAAGGAAACGGAATTGCTATCAAAAAATTAGTCTTCCTGACTTGTATTATATTAACGCAAAACAAACTCCCTTATATTTCCTTTTTTTTACCTCCCACGTCTAAACTATCAACTTCACTATGGGTCGTCGCGAACTTTTTTGTAGAGAATTTCATGTTTTACAAAAAAGGTACTATACAATTTTGCTCTATCTAGCTTTTTTTTCAAGGCGGAAGAGATATAACGTCTAAAAATGAATAACTTTTACAAGTTTAGCAGTTTTTAGAAATTATTTAAACAGTTACTTACAGCAAAATTAATTATATGCCCTATTCAGTCGATTTTCCTATATATTTCCTATTTTTTGATTGTTCGTGAAGTGAGCAAAATCTTAGTTTGACTGATTCGTGCTTGAATCGAATCACCCTCGTTTACATGATTTTAACTTTGGGCCGGATCTGGACAAAAATCTTGCTCCGTCTTCTTTTAAGAAGAGACAGATACAATATCGTGGTACTCCTATAACAGCCTACCTCCCGCTTCCACCCTCAAGATTTTACGGGTTGCCCATCAACTGGGTAAACGGCCTTAACCTAAAAGCGAATGTTGATTATATTTGTACGGATCTATTATGACTACTTTGTCGTTTACAAATACTAATATGCGGATATAAAAAATGGCAATAACAAAAGCCTTTCTAGTAATAAATAAGTAAAATAGTAAAGTAAGTAGATGAAAACGAAAATCAAAATAAGAGCGACAGGATCGTACCAACTTGCCGCCATAAAAAAAGCGCGGGCGATTCAAACGCCTTTTAAACATTAATGAACTCATTTGCGAGTTTATAAACGCAAGTTATACATTTATATAACAATATCAAATTATCGAGTGTAAATATGTTTAATAATTATGCTTGCTTTTATTCTATAGCCATTATTATTACAAAATGTTAAAAGAACAGTACATTTAATTTTTGCTCGTTTTAGACAATTATTTTGTTTTGTTTCTTATTTATTTATAATTATTTTTTAATTGTTACTGTCAAACAATTCTATAAAATTATAAACATTAATGGTTTTTGAAATTTAAGGATATCCAGGTAAATTATTTTGTCGTTTTTTTTGCATATTTAGGCTGGACGTAATTTACATTCAAACCAAACATATAATTATCATATTATTAATCCTATTGTTTTTTTAAGAAACATAATAGCTATGATATAAATTACCTCTTCGTAAAAGCTTAAAAAACATATTTAATCTGATCATATTGGTCGGAGTTATCTCAAATTAAAAAATACGATGAAGGTATTTATGAATTACAGTGATTTATGGCTGTTTATAGTTTTCATTGTATAAAATTATTTTGTTTGAATTACCAATATAATTATATAGTATCATAGGACTATTTCCTAGTAGGTATATCTAAAGTTAATGTTAAATGTCATAGTGAATATATCACTCTTTTAAATACACCTACACTTGTATAGATAATATTCACTTAACTGGGCAATGTTGTGGTTTAAAAACTAGCACTCCATCCAAGTCAAGTCTATCGCTTAAATTGTAAACGGCGAACATTTACGTACAAATATTTAGGTGTTAAAAAAGTATATGGAACAATGGAACAGATCAGATGTGCGGATATTGCGTAATAGTTGGACATAACTCGGCGCCGTACAATGGGGCTGCTACGTGAATTGAGCAGATTGTGTAGATAGGATTGAAGACGTTTCATTACAAGTGACCCGCAGCAATCACCGGTCAAGGTGCTGCTCGCTATACTTTACTACGGGGTGTGTGTTGGTTTTGTAATATGTAATTTGGCGTAGGTCGCGATTGTGATTTAATATTAAATCACTAATATATATATAATTTTAAAGTAAACCTACTTAATTAGAGAAGGAAAACTGATTTTTGTTATTATACATATGTAGTACCTTGTGTGTCCACGTATTTACTGCAATAAATAAAGGTACTTTTTATTTTATATTTTAAGGGAAAATGTTTGCCTTATAATAATAGCAATGAATATACAATTATAAAAATTGTTTTTATAGAAAGAAAAATAGATAATAATTAAACTAAATTTAATCAAATTTATTAGATTAAAACAATTATAGTTAATTGATGAGGCTGATACATTTTGAAACTCCATATTTAACTGAATAAATAAAATACGTAAACGTGGTTTCAAAAATTATTTAATAATATCACTACAATATCGTTTCGCCAAACTTTGGCTTCATCAGGTGATGAGTAACTGAATATACAAAATTATTACAACATAATATATAGTGCTAAAAAAGCATGGGATATGAGTTTATAAAATACCCCCACTCATATCCCATGCTTTTGTGACACTGTATATTAAGTTGTAATAATTGTGTATATTCAGTTACTCATCACCTGATGTAGCCAAAGTTTGGCGAAACGATAATGTAGTGATATTATTAAATAATTTTTGAAACCAAGTTTACGTATTTTATTTATTCAGTTAAAAGAATTATACAATTCCAGTTACATGACAATAATAACAAAATATATACATTGTAAATTTTGAAAATTAAAATAAATCAAAAAATATATTAAAGAGTGACCAAAAATACAAAGAAACTAAACAAATAATAATTCAATTTTGGAAACGACAAATAGACCAATAAACTTCATAATAATAGGGAAAAAAAGGAAATAATCGAATGTTGTTTAAAATTAAAATAATAATTTATTGGAATAATCGAAAAATGGTAGTCTGGAAGGAAGAAAGCGAATCGAAGTGCCTGTACTATCACCATCACCATCAACTCTGTATTATAAGATTTTGACAAATCGTTGAAACACAAGCTCCAGTGGGCGCTTTTGAGCAGTATAATCGTATAAGGCTGGCATACTCCAATTTCGGCGTTACCAGCAAAGTATATAAAGTGGTTAGTACTCTGGTGTTTGTAAAAGCTCTGCTGTTCCGAATAACAAATCCCTAGCTTATTTAGATATGCTATAAAAAATAGTTGAATGAAAGTTTTGCATCGAAGGTAATCAACAGTCTTTGACGCTCTTGGGTGACAGATGCCGCTGTGATATTCTAACTGGCATTTGCCACCTAAACCTATTTACGTAGCGATCCTAGTTTAAAAGTCATTACCAGCAGTCCCAAATACACGGACTAGGCCTTAAAGGCCGGTGCACGATGTCTGTGCGTTGATTGTCGGTAATGACACTAGATGTATGTGTGTATCCTAACACATGCACATATGCATATATGCTTTGCGTATAAATGTATATATGTAAATAGTATTATATCTTGATGGTAGTTGTAGCATGCGTATTTAACACTTTTCATTTTCAAATTATCTATTAAAATTGGTATTGTCCGAACATTAAGATGTTAGGGCTCGTATATTACCAAAAAAAAAAAAAAATTCAAGGCAAAGTGACACTCAAATTCTATTATTTTATGCTATAACCACGTTATTAAACGGTAGAACAAGATGAACACTATTTATTAAAAAAATAGTCGTTGTCCTACTACCTTTAATTCAATAAAACGCATTCTTCCGATCATGGTGGTGTAGAACATATTCTCATCAATTATTATTATTATTATTAATTTAAACATCGGTACACATCCTTGGTCTTTCGAAAACCACGCTCCTAAAATTACCTTACCATTATCGAGTGCAAGAAAGGCGAGCAATGTATCGGATTGTTCCGTATAACAGATGCAAATTAAATCTTCACATCTACACGCCTAATCTCGATTTAATTTCGCATTTGGCGTGATATTTAACTCTGCTCTTCTGGAATAACGGCAAGAGATACTACATGGGGCAAAGTGTTCCGTATCTATATCGTATAACGGAAATGATTGATCTATAATGTGGCAGAAACGTGCTCTTATGAAATTAGTTATGGAAATTACATAGATTTATGTACAAATATTAGATGTCAATATCGTTGAGGTTCATTTGAATACTGATAATTTACATGAAATTGACTGCGAAAGTGTTATAGTAATTTATCTTTTTCTCAGTTGAATTTTAATGTGATTATAAGGATATGGTAAAGATCTTATCTGGAAAAGTATCATTCTCTATCGCTCCCATATATATCATACACCAAATAGAGTTAAAAGTATATATTTTTTAATGTTTACAGCGTTGAATTTTGATGAATTTTATAGAAAAAATTTCTTCCTCTGGTTTTTTGTTTGTTTTGGATCACTTTAGTTTTTCTACAGAAGGAATATTGAGAAAAAGCCTAATATTAGTTTACATAAGGTCAACTGTATCTGTTATCGCTGCGCGATATAAGGTTGTCACATAACTTCGATTTTCATTGATGAATTTCATTCTGGTAACCTCAAAATATTGATGCTTATGTAACGCCATCTTGTAGTACCCAAAAGAAATAATTTCTGAATTTTTATTGAGATAACCTTTAATATAACACTTTAAACATTAACTTTACATCAGGTAATTAATATTAAGAATTCTAAAATAATCAATAAAGTGTTGCAGATAATAAAGTTGTTGGATAGTGTCAAGAATTACAATTTTACTTACGTTTCTAATTTTTTATAACAATTCAAAGGGAAACACTAATTAGGGTTCAATTGCGTTGTAAAGTGTTTGTTTAACGTAATCGCCGCTTTCAACTATATTCGAAGATTTTGAAACTTTACTATTCCACATCGCAATATTTGCCTCATAAAATATTCAGCCACTCTGGTAGTATAATTTGCACCTCCTTTAAGCCTAACATGTGGTCTACAGAATCGCAACTAAATGATCTTGTTAAGACAAAATAACTTAGTTGTACAGTATACTCAAATATTACAATAAACTGATATTTATGCATGTACACTTATTAAAAGAAATATAGAATATTTCCAAATGACACTGGTTACAAAGGTAATATTCACTCAACTCTTTTTTCTGTGTATTTCGGTACATATTTGATGTACTTTTTTCCATTTTGGCACTATCACAATTACCTATATGTATTCTTTTTAAAATTGTACTAAATGAGCCCTCAAATACATTAGAGTTCACTTATTCAGACTTATTCTTAATATTACTGATCAAATAACGTCCAGCAAACCTGCCCGTAAATATTTCCATATTATACATCTACAAATATTAAGATATCAATTTAACCTAAAAATGCAAAAAAATATTGCCATTTACTAAGAATTTTTCTTCTACTACATTTCAAATAATCAGTTCTCATTAGCACACACTATTTTGGTAAGAACTAATTAAATGACCCAGAATAGCTACGTTTTTTTTTTCGTGAGGAAAGTGGATACCTATATAGTTTACTTTTAAATTATATATTATAGTAAATATGTAGCACAAATTAAAGGAAACGACTGAATGTGTGTGCACTGTTAGAATAATTTAAGTAGCAAAGAATATGCAATAGACAAAATAAATGTCAATATACAGTCAAATGTCAATAACAGTAGATCTGATATAATCCAATCATATTGCATATTTTTTAACACGTGATTTTAAAAATGCTCAGCGATTACCAAGCAGTTTATTGGTGCTTTGGATAGATGGCGCCATCATAAGGATCGATATTTTGAGATTATCAGAACGAGAAAAATCTCATTATGTGACGGCCATATATCTCGCAGCGATAGAATTTGGCTTTGATTTACATTTCACTTAACGCCATCTAGCGACGACGGCAAGACTCGCGGATACAAACACCAAAAAGACAGTTTGTACAAGGAATAAAGTACAGATATTTTCAATATCTCTCAATTAATCAAAAGATAGTTTTAGCCATTTTCATTGGTGCACGTTCGCTTGTAAAAATGTATCCGGAAGCAATATTACTACTAGTTTGTATTTCGGTTTATTGGAACTTACTGAAATTTGGCACATTGTTAGAAGGATTTAGAGTCTATCTTGATATTTTCTTGAGTTACTCAGTCATTTGTTTTCGAGATACGAGGCTAACTTGATGTTTTTTAAACAGCACGAAGGGGGGGGGGTCAAATGTAACATTCTTGAAAAGAATGTTTTTTTCTCTATTCAATGATGTAACACATGCCGGTGTCATGTGCATATTATGCGTATATAAAGTAATTAATTTAAAAATGGTGCATTTGAGTGAAAGGGAAAATCCTGATGATGTTTTTATATGGTGATAGAAGACGAAGTTGAGGTTATAAATATTTTTAATGAAATACATCCGAATTCGTTTGCAAACTATTTAGCTGTATGCATACTTTTCCCCCACCCTGTATGTATTTTGCCTGTAGAGACAGCACGCCACAATACATGGGTTATGGTTTTAGTGTACAGTTTTGCACTTTCTTGCTTTCTTTCTTTTTAAAAGTTGATAATTTTTTGGAAGCTCACAGAATTCATAAATGGATTATGGTCTTAGTTCATTCAAAAATCCTGTACAAAAAACACTTTCGGTTTTTCGCGAATTTTCCAATTTTTCGAGCATCTTTTCCAATTTTTCTTTACTTAAAACCCATATTCGGACTATTACAACAATTTTTTTAAAAAAATTGCCAAATCCGCACAGCCGTTCTCAAGCGATGCCCTTACCAGCGAACGGCATTTAATATTTATTTTTATAGATAGATAACTGAGCGAAACTTGGTAATTCTTCGGTGATACATATCACAATTCCACGGCTACATTTCGACATATCGTTCCATATCGCCTTTTACGTTCCTCCTTTACAGTTCTCACAAGAAACATTCCTTGGACCTTTAATAATAAGAGAGCACGTTCCATGATCGAAACTTATTGCACCTCTTGCGTGTGTACAACCTACATAACAATATGCTCATTTTTGCGTGATTGCGTGTAAGGCGGTCAAAATATGGAAATGTATACATATGTACCGCTGAGAAAAAGTGTACCTTTTAATTATATCCACCAAAACAACTGATACGAATTACTTCTTGCGTATTCTAATGTTGCTAGAACAATAGGTATTAGGTCTGCTTTGTCCCAGATATATTTTCTTTTAGCTCGTGAGTTCAATGTCAAGGAAAGTGTAAGTGTTAAATTCCTGGCATTTTTCAATAATACATACATACACGTTTTACGATAATTTAATAAATGGAATAAATACATGTACAATGCATTTTTGATATCGCGTACTGAAAAAGAATGTGATAAAATTAACTTACTTATTTTATTATGTAATTGAAATCTCATGACGATAAATAATAACACAAAGTTCAAGTTTCAAAATGATATAATATTTCACCACAATGTGGCCTTATTAGGTGATAATAAATACAAATTCGATTTGCAAATTGGTACTTCTATAGATACAGAATCCGTAAAATTATTGTAACGATCAAGAGATGTACTGTGGAGTACCAAAGAACATCGAGGAAGAACAGTCACTATCATCGACCAATTGTCAAGCTTTAACGTCAGAAAGCCGACAATTGTTGAACAGCTTGGGAATGAAAAGTGCATTTATTTGGCTGATTACATAAACATGATATTTAAGCAATCAAACGGTATCGATATTTTTGATTTTTTGTGAATAAAAACTCTAAATAATTGTTCAGTAACTTCTGTTTTTTTTTTTTTTTATGGACGTACTATGACTATGAGCAGTCATAGTATGGATCCATAATTCCAAAGAACTGAAGAATGCATGTTCAAGTGTGATACTTTACTGAAATGAAGATATACCTATTAGATATGTATTTTGGTTATTTCCAATTATTACTGTTGTATCGCTCTATTCTACATGTATTTGTTCTATACCGAAGGTACTAATATCTAATAAAATATCTCCCATCCTTCTCTCTATATTACTATAAACTTTCAATAAAATTTTAATATACTATGACAGTAACGAGTTTTCTTTTATATTATAAAAATGGTTCTTAATGCAAAAAAAAATATTACACACAATTGCCACATTTACTTATGTCAACAATGACGTTCAATTTGACAATTAGGTCTCTCAATCGATTTTTGAAGTTTATAGGAACGAATAAACGTCAACTAACTTCTTCCGCAATGACAGTTTGTGCAAAAGTTTAAATTGGACCAATATTCAGGGCGTGTCAAAAATTTAGAAATTCGGACATTATAAAAAACGTCATGGCAATGCTCCCGTTTTACATGATATTGTAATAAAGTTGTAAGCGGATGCAAAAGAGGCGGATTCAAGTTCGAAGAGATGGGCAAATGTATCTACTTTTATCTTAAAAACACAATTTACTTTTAGTTTTTGGCAAGAAAGACTCATTTATAGGGCTACCCTGAAGACGACAGACGTAATGTTCACCGAAACGGCGGTTGTTCAGAGTACAAACGATTGAAATACCACAAATAACATATCGAATCTTATCGAATAATGGTGTTTTGAGAATATCGCACAAATTATGCATTCTACTCAGATTTATTATAATTGCAAGAGTATTTAGGGCTACATTTGGAACTAGTTTTGTATTAAGAAAAATTTAAAATTCGTACCGCAAGTCACTTTTCACTCTCTTCAAAAAGTATTGTTTTGCAAATGTTTCTCAAATTATAGTTCAATTCCTATTAAGTAGTTTTTTATACGATGCTTAATTATTTTGTATTGTATACTATAATATAGAGAGATCGTAAAAGGTTGACCGTGCCGCTTCATCGATATATCAACTTTAGCACGAGTTTGCCACACGTTCATTGTTGTAGTATGTATATTTGGTTTGTACCTAACTTCGCTAAAGTGGCTCTCAATCTAATATTCTGTCATTTATACATATTTGTCGAAAGCAAAAAAAAGTAGACAAAAATACAGGTTTCTGTTATAGACTTTCTCAAAATGATTAGTGTGATAGCGACTTCAAAGTTACTTGTCAAAATTTGGTTATCTATCAAAATTAACAACCTTACAGTTGATATTAAACTATTATCAAAATGCCTTCCATAAATGAAGATAATAAAGTCAGTGTTATTGCAGATTTGAGTAACGGTTTCAAAATACGTGAAATTGTGGAAAGGAAATAATATGTTATGGGAAATAGAAGGAAACTTAAATTCTGAGACTTATACCAACATTCTAAGTATGTAATGTGATGTTGCCTTCAGTGGAGCTATTTTTTCCAAATCGCAATTTTATAATTCAACAGGATAACTGCCCCATCCATCGGACAGAGTGAAAACATGGTTCAGAGAAAATAACATCAATGTGTTGGATTTTCCACCAAGAAGTCCTGATTTAAATATTATCGAAAATGTGTCTGATGATCAAAGAAATAAAGAAATTAAATCGAAGACCTTAAAGTAGACAAGAACTGGTAGAAATAGTTCACAATGGAAGAATGTAAATCAAACTATTTGTACCAAACTTTATAACTCTATTCCAAATAGATTGCAAGAAGTTTTAAACAAAAACTGGTCTATAACCAGATATTAAGCATATATTTCTTCATGATGTTTTTTAATTATTATTTTGATTTGTATTAATCAGAGAGAAGACGTTTTGATAATTATTTGATTTGCCATAGAATAATGACTTGACACTAATGACAAGTAACTCAAGCCAGGTGTACAAAGTACGAGATTTCTTGTCTACTCTTTTTTGCTTTCGACTGTAAGCTTTTTGTCGTTTCTTTTTCCCTTAGTTTAATGCGTTTAATTGAATATTAGAAACTGTCTTTCTTATGGCAATGAAAGGCACCTTTAATTTTTTTTTTGTGTGTGTTTATTAGAGTATCCTTATCATTTTTAATTTTAAAGTTGCTTTGAAATCAACAATGCAATTTACGGAAGAACAAGATCAGTTTATTGTGGAGGCTTATTTTCGTAGAGGAGAACTGCTCCCGAATGCAGAGTGGAAATATTCTATTGATTCTTGTAGACATCAATTTCACACTTGATTCCCATAAATGGAATTAGTATATCTAGGAATCACTTTACTAACAGAAGAAGTGCTAGAAGATATTCAAGAACGGCTGGACCTGAGTCCTAAGAAATCTTTAAGGCGGCAATCAGTGTAGACAGGTAAAGTATTACTTTGTTTAACGTACACAGAAAATTTATTAATTCTGATTTTATGTTCGTATAGAACTATCTTACGGAGCATGCCATAAAGCCACTAAAAAACTACATTTACATCCATATGGAGTATCTGTTGTTACCAACAGACTTTGAGAAACGCATACAATTTTGTACGTGGTTTAATAATAATCTTGCTGATGATAATTTGTTAGACACCACATTTTTCTCAGACGAGACCTGGTTTCATCTAAGTGGATATGACAATTCCCAAAATTTTTGACACTGGTCATCCGTAAACTCCATTGAAAAAGAATAGGTAGGGAGACGACGTCACGTGATCAAACCGGGTACAGGTCCGCCATATTGATACTACAGTTACGTCAAACAGGTAGTGTTGGTAAAAAGTGGAGTATTTGTTAAGTGCATCGTGTATTAGAGTTATATGATAAGTTAAATATTAAAAGAAAGTATGGTTTCTTGTGCTCTACATAGCTGCAACAGCAGAGACGGCGTTGATAAGAAGAATTCATCTGGAATAACATTTCATAGGTTAGTGTAGCCCTGACAGGTGTTGGATGACAGATTATAATTTTGAGTAGTCCGAACTAGGTGAGGCAGCCATATTGGTCCCACACTTAGCCCCGCCCAATGCTCCCGTTTTGAGAGTACGGCAAAGATGCTTTATAGCGTCTCCATAGTATTTTTCCTCAATGATAAACTCACATGTTTTATTGAAACTGACATGCATCCTATTAAAATATGTGTTTAGTGTGCAATATCACGAAGAAGAATAATAGGGCCAATTCCATGATACAATAAATGCAGAACGATATATAACACTTTTTTTTTGAACCATTCATTACACAACTTGGCGACAATGAAAGACAATTTGGCTATTTTCAGCAGGATGGTGCTACCGCTCACACTGCACATGCTACAATTGAATTCCTCCAAAGATATTATAATAATAACCGACTGACTAGCAGAAATAGATAGCCTCCTAGATCACCAGATTTGAATCCTCTGGATTGTTTCCTTTTTGGGCATTTAAAGAACACTACCTTTAAGACTCCACTACGTACATTACCAGAACTACAAGATGCTATTACAAATGCTGTTAACAGTGTAACAGAAGAAATGATTCAAAATGTTTTCAATTCTCTCAAGAGACGTTTAAATGTGTGTCTACAAAATGGCGGATCTCATTTTGAACATTTTATAATATTTCTTAATATGTAGTGTTACCTATAAGGTGCGTCGGGGTAACTGGATCATGGTTTTACATAATACCATTAAAAATTCATTTTCAAATGACCAAAAACCTTATAAGCCATTGCTGCAAGGACTTCCGGATTTTTTGTAGTTTAGATAGTTATATTCTTAAAGACAAGGTGTGGTTGCAAAACTTTTAACTTCCCAATAAAAAAATATATATACATATAAATAATTTTCGGGCAGTCGGCCCAGTTACCCCAGCAAAATGGGGTAACTGGACCAGGTCCGTGTATTTTTCCATGCTGCTCCTTTATTTAGAATCAGGGTAACAGGGCCTATTAGTAGAAAGAAAAAGAATTTGATTTCATATTTTGTCAGCTCTTATATCAAGATACCTGAGTTGTAGAGACGATGTAAGTTATGTACTACGGTCAAGGCATATACAAAATAATACAAACAAAGCAGAATAATACTTTTTATTAATTTTTATTACTTAATAAACATTAGTTAGATCTGACAGGTCAGTGGTAAAACTGAGCATGTCCTTGTATCTAGCCGAACTGCTGCTCACGGGCCGAGATAATTTGCGAACGAGGTCGCGAGCTTCAATATACGACTCTTCATCAGTTTCTATAAACTCCCAAGTTTGGCAGTGCCGCTTAAAAAATTTTCCCAGATAGCCTTCATCTATTTGTTCCAGTAGTTCAGCGATGTAAAGCCTGAAGGAAGCAGGTCTCTTGCCGTAAACCTTAACAACGTAGTAATCGCCTGGTTTGGGAGAAGATAACTCATCTTCTATCACGTCTTCATCTTCTCCTGATGAAAGAAATTTAGAATCCTCGTCACTATCTTGGAGAGAATATGTTTCACTAGCATCACTCTCGTCGTCATTGTCCATTATTTTACACTTCTTAGTCTTCTGTTTTTCTATTTTTTTAAGTTCTTTTCTTAAACCTGCCTCTTTTTTCCGTTTTACAATCTCTTCTTTTTCCTTCTCTTGTTGTTCTTTCCTATGCAAATATTCTGGTGTGGTAATAACTTCACAATTTGCAATTATTCTTCTGCGTTTTCTATCGTTCTGTGGTTTTGATCCTGTTTTCAAGACATGTAGAAGCACCTGCTCGAAAGTTTTGCGCCTCAAATTATTATTTTCGGTAGTTGCTACGTCCTGCTGAAGTGCTGCAGTTGATGAAGTTGCCACGTGCTCGTGCGCTATTCCAATCGTTGATGTATTGTTTGGAGGAGTGGTCACGTCCTGCTGAAGTGCTGTAGTTGATGAAGTTGCCACGTCCTCGTGCGCTATTGCAGTAGTTGATGTATTGGTTCGAGGAGTGGTCACGACCTGCTGAAGTGCTGCAGTTGATGAAGTTGCCATGTCCTCGTGCGTTATTGCAATCGTTGATGTATTGCTTGGAGTGGTCACGTCCTGCTGCACGGTTGTGATGGATGGAAGTTTAGCATAATACCGTCGCAGGTCTTCTACTTTAAAAACAGACTGCGGAATTGCATTTCTGTTTGGTCCTTGCATGTCTGGATCATAGATTCCTGTCGTTTTAAACCCGCTAATAATATTTTGTGTGGGCATTTCTTCTGCAGCTTTAGTTAGGATAGCTACAAATTCAGACTTTGGGATTTTCCTTCTTGGGTTTTGGCGCTGCCACTTACACAGTTCTTTGTCCCATCTCGTTTTTAGACCCTTAAAAACTGCCACATCTAATGGTTGTAGTAAGTGTGTTGTGTGGGGTGGCAGTTTCATAATGGTCACTTGGTTTTCTTGTGCTAATTTAATCAAGCTTGTGGAAATGTGTGTGACGTGTCCATCATAAATCAACAGCACAGGTCTCTCTTCCCCAATATTATTTAAAAATATATTTTTGAACCAGTTATAAAATAAAGTAGTTTCCATCCATCCACGTTGAGTGACAGATACAGCAGTTGTTGTGACCTCTTCATTTATCCAATTCTCCATTACGTATTTGCCTTTAAACACACACAGCATTGGTAGCATGTTTCCATCTGCAGCACAGCAAAGCAACACTGTTGTATTTTCTCGCCCAGATGAACTTGTTTTACGTTGACTCTTTTCCCCAACAGCGCCGACCACCTTTGTTTTCGACGAGTCATGGCAGAAAGATGTTTCGTCACAGTTATAAATGCGACCAGGCTTTCCCTTTAATTCCAATTCAGTCACGATTTCTGTTAATTTATCAAAATAATCGTAAATTATCCAAGGATTGACTTGATCACATCTAACATGTTCAATGCTTTGAGGCTTTTTAAGAGATAAGTGGTGCCTACGTTTAAAAAACGCAAACCAGTCAGATCCAGGCCTTTGGTTTTTAAACCTGGTATTCAAATTATTTTGTTTTATGTACAATTCGACAACATCTAGTACTTCCTCCCGAGACAACCCAAATCCATTCCTCTCCATGACTTTAAGACAGGAAGCAATTTCTTTCTCCTCATTCAAAGCTAAGTATGATATTACACCTCCACCTCCTTTGCCATCTTGCGCTTTCTTGCCTTTGCCTCTTGTACCTAATACGTAATGTTTTAACGTGGATCGTGGTATGTGGTAATGAGCTGCTGCTGCTCTAGTTGTTTTGTTGCCATTTTTTACATCGTCTACTGCTTGTTGCAGATCTTCTTCGCTGTATGCGAAGCCAGCTCCTCGCTGCGTCTTTCTTACATATGTTCGCACCATGTTCTGCAAAAATTTGGGTGAATTAATGATTAGAATTATAATAATGATTACAGAAATTTTGGGAAAACAATGTTGACCATAAAGGGGGTATGTGGGTCATAGGCAGACCCAAATACCCCAGACATATGGCCCATTTACCCCTTTTTGTATTATTTTTGGGGGTATCTGGACCACCCCGTCTATAAATGAAGGTCACCATGTAAAAACTTTCTAACCTCACTTCCCAAATTTCATTATATGTAATCTTACTTCAGCACACGGAAAAGAAGGAGCACTACTTACCGTTTCGCCACTATAGTAATTTATCTTATCCCATGCAGTGTGATGTTTGCAGTTAAATGATCCTACAAATTCGGAAAACGTATTGCCGACAAATAACCGCCACAATCTACGAATCAGCTGTTGTTCTGTAAGATTGGTGCTACCAACTACAAATACCAACCATCAAAAGTTTAAAATTTCAAACGATATGGCGGCAACTAACACATGGCCCAGTGACCTCGTTGACCCAGTTGCCCCGACGCACCTTATGTGCAATATCGATCTTTGTGTTAAATTATTTTTAATAAAGATATTTTCAAGTATTTAATGTATTTCTTGAGTTATTAAAACGAGTAAATTTAACAAAAATTCTTGAAAATAGTTTATATGTAAAATATAGATGTCGCACGGTCAAAATACAATTCAGAATATGAAATATGACTATGAAGCGGCACGGTCAACCTTTTACGTTCTCTCTGTATATAAAATCAATAAATAAATCATGAATGGAAAGCACAGCATTCACATGTACATAACCTAACATTTCACGAGGTGGGCAACACCGTTGAAAACTCTCACATTATCGAAATTTTCATGAAAAACATTAACATGACAATTTCCTACAAACACAGTTTTGCAAAAACTAAAGTAAAAACACGCTTAACTCTTCGTGTTACGACTACCAGCAAATAATCACGTGCTGAGTACGTGACAGCTGTCAGGTCTTGCTCTTAACTAGAGAATAACTACACACATATAGTAACTGCAATATTTCTCATTTATTCAAGCATTTACATTATTATACAATACAAATACATTTTACAAGTGTACAAAAATATATAAAATTACTTAATTACGTCATAATCGCGCGCCCGTGTATAAAAAAATAAAATAAATCTATCTCTTATGTACAATGCATATAACATAGGGTAAACTAGAGCAGTCTGCGGAATACGTTTGTTACTGGCATACAAGTTTCAGATCATTGGGGTTACTTTCCGTAATATCTTCCGTCTATGGTACGATGACCAGCGTTAAAGGCGAGAGATCTCTGGATGGCTTCTGGTATCGGTGGAGGAGTAGGCAGATGAGCTCCCTCCGGTCTATAACCATTTTCGTCGGCGATGTACCTCGTGGAGTACCTAACCCCATCTGGTGCCGTGTAGGAGAAAGAACCCTGCTTGACTTGAGCTTCATTCGTAGAGCCGAGATTTTTGAGGTATCCCTGTTCTTCTGCAGCGATTCCGTTTCCGGTTTCATAACTGTAAAATTTGGAATTTAGTCTGATTTAGAACATATTGCGCGATCGATAACCTAACCTGTAAGTGTAAGAACCGTCTGGATTTGGATCGTATTGCCATCTCAAAATGGGGACTTGATTTAAATTGTGGTTGTAGGTATTGTAGGGATTGTTGTAGGGGTAGTACCGTTGTGCCGAAACGGAATAGATGATGTAAAAACACAAAATTGTGATGATCTGAAAATTAATATTATTTATTCAAGATATGTTCTATGCATAACTTTTCAGGTCAATTAATTAATATAAATAAATATTTATAAGATCGAAAAATAGTACTTTATATAACGAGTCAATAATGACTGTTATTATTCCCAAGAGCCGAATTTACGAAACGAGCCGCGAAGCGGCGAGGGAGTAACTCACCTCGAGGAAATAATATTCATTATTGCGAGTTAGTATACACTACTTTATCTACGACTAACCTAAAAAAATCGAAATAATTAAACGAAAATGTCAGATTACTATATCAATACGACGTTTGACAGTTAGACAGTTAGTAAAATGTCCGGACTTGTCTATCGTTACTATGACAACGTTGGTAACGTTATGTTCTTATTGGCGGAATGCAGGGAATAATGGTAACGTTATGTCTCATTATTCCCCGGTCGCATTTCATTATTCCCTCCGAGTATTATGAGTGTTATTATTAACCAATAGTGATTAATATAATACCTACTTTATTGTTTAGTCGTCGATAAAATATTTTATCGACGACTAAACAATAAAGTATGTATTATATTAATCAATATTGGCTAATAATAACACTCATAATACCCGTAGGGAATAATGAAATGCGACCAGTGAATAATGGGCCATAACGTTACCATTATTCACTGCATTCCGCCAATAAGAACATATAATGGGCCATAACGTTAACATTATTCACTGCATTCCGCCAATAAGAACATAACGTTCCTAACGTTGTCATAGTAACGATAGACAAGTCCGGCCATTTTACTGACTGCCTAACCATCAAACGTCATATTGATATAGTAATCTGACATTTTCGTTTACTTATTTTGATTTTTTTTAGTAATTTTCAGTTAGTCGTCGATAAAGTAGTGTATACTAACTCGCAATAATGACTATTATTCCCTCGAGCTGAGTTACTCCCTCGCCGCTTACGCGGCTCGGGAGTAAATTCAGCTCTCGGGAATAATAACTGTCATTATTGACTCGTTGTATAAACTACTATTTATCGACGACTAAACAATAAAGTATGTATTATATTAATCAATATTGGCTAATAATAACACTCATAATACCCGTAGGGAATAATGAAATGCGACCAGTGAATAATGGGCCATAACGTTACCATTATTCACTGCATTCCGCCAATAAGAACATATAATGGGCCATAACGTTACCATTATTCATTGCATTCCGCCAATAAGAACATAACGTTCCTAACGTTGTCATAGTAACGATAGACAAGTCCGGCCATTTTACTGACTGCCTAACCATCAAACGTCATATTGATATAGTAATCTGACATTTTCGTTTACTTATTTTGATTTTTTTTAGTAATTTTCAGTTAGTCGTCGATAAAGTAGTGTATACTAACTCGCAATAATGAGTATTATTCCCTCGAGCTGAGTTACTCCCTCGCCGCTTACGCGGCTCGGGAGTAAATTCAGCTCTCGGGAATAATAACTGTCATTATTGACTCGTTGTATAAACTACTATTAATGTAACGTCATAAGTCTTAATTAACAAGAAACCTTTTGCTTGTATTGCAATTAAACGTTATGTATGATGATTAAATAAAAAAGCTAATAGATACATAGAAAAACATTATTTGCACTTTGAAGAAAAACAATACGACAGGTAAACTAGCATTTTATAATCAAAATTTTGGTGATATTGAAAAAATATTTAATGCTGATCTTTGCTTAATAGCAATTGTTTAAAACTAGTGAGTCAATTGAGACACTATATAGATATATATAGTCGAATTAGACCAAAAAAGGGGCTAACCCGGAAAAAATTGAAAGTAGCGATTTTCCGTCGCGAATCATTGGAAGGGGTCTTCAATTTATGGGTGAAGTTTCATTTATTGAATAATTCATTTATTTTCAATTTCACAAAAAAAATAAAATTGTTTGAAATTAAATCTGTTACAACTTTAGTCTCTATCATTTTCCCCTAAGTTCGATTATTTTCAATTTCACACGCAAAAAAAGGTAATTACAAAATTTAAAGAAAAACACTAATAGTATATTAAAATACAAGTTTCATAAGACACGATTTTTGCGCACGCGTTCAAGTTTAGAAAACGAGCCGCTAGGCGAGTTTTCTAAAGAACAAGTGCGCAAAATGTCTTATGAAACGTGTATTTTATACTATTTTTTCTATTTCGGTTATTAAAAGTTCAAAAAAGCTTAAAATAAGAGACATGTTTTGTTCGAATATTTTAGAAATTTAGCTTTTTTGAAGTTGGTTACTCTGATTTGTAAGTAGAACGTTTTAAATATTTGAATATCGGTGGTGTTATATGTAATTGTGTTTAAAATTCAGACTGATTTATATAATAAATTATTTCAAATTATCAACAAAAAGGACGAAATAAATAATTGTACGCCCCCAGAGATTCGCAAAATTGCAGAAGACAATTTACAAAATCTTTCGTCCACAAACTCTCTACATATTTATCAAAACAAACTTTTATAATAGTTGTACTATTCAACATGGTAAGTAAATGTCAATAGTAGCATCTGAAAACTTATCATCCAACTCTGCTTAACAATTTATATTGCTAATTAGTAAGTGAAATGTTAGCATGTGTGCTTTTTATTCTTTGCACAATTTTATTGCACATTTTTGTTACTTTAAAGGCTTATATTTTGACATTTAAATACGATTTGGTTCCATTTTCTTTTGTTACCAACTTCAAAAAAATGAAATTAGCGTGCGATAAAGTAATACTTTATGCAACCAAAACGGGTGTCGTAAAGTGAACTTTATAGCACCGGAATAGAAAAACATCTTAACCACACTAACGCACAAAAAAGGCTAAACACGTATTTCGACAACTATGTTGTCATCTTCAGTAGCACTGATTAAAAACCGCGTTATCTACACACCGAAGCGTAACATAACAACAGTCGTTGTTTGAAATTGGATTTGCTACAACTTTGGTACTTATCATTTTTCCCGAAATCGATATTTTTCGATAAAGACCCTAAATAGGGGGTGAAATTTATTTATTGAATAACTCGTGTATTTTCAGTTTCACACGAAAAGTATTAATGACAAAAGTTATACGAAATTGAATTTGCTACAACTTTGGTTGTATTGCTTTTTTCCAAGAATCGATATTCTTTTATTTAAACCCGAAAAGAGGTGGGCGTGTACCTAAATTCCGTATTATCTTGTTTATTATTGACCTTACTGTAGTAACGATAATATACAAAGTTGTTGGGAATTAAATTTTTTGCATCTCTGATGTCGGCCTTTCGAGTCTTAATCGAAAAATAACGATCCTAAAAAAAAAATTATGAGGATCAAAATTATAGGAAATTAAAAACAACTTTTTTCATCACAATTTTTTGTGTGAAATTGAAAATTAACTAGTTATTCAATAAAAAAAAATCACCGTTAAATTGAAGATGGCGGCTGAAGCAATGGGGTGCGATTTCAGAAAACCGAAATGTAAGCTACCAGTGACACATTCCAACGATTCACGGAAGGAAATCGCTGCTATTGAATTTTTTCCGGGTCAAATCTTAATTCGACTGGACTGTATATATAATTTTAAATTACATATTTTAGAGGAACATAAAGACAATTGAAAATTTTCATAAAAATATTAAATTTACTATGGGGTTATAAATTAAAAAATATTTTCAAGATATGATGATACTATGATTTATAAATTATTCATTATTTAGTAATAGGTAACTATCTCCAAATAGATTTAATTCCGTGATTTAGCTTTTTACTGTCTTATACATAGTAAAAGGGTTTATTGTGATGACGTGTATTTTTGAGCTAGATGTCTTTGCATAAGTCCCCTAATACGGAAAAGTGGGTTATGAAAAGTCTCTCTCTCTCTCTCTCTCTTAACGCACGAACTAATAAAGCTATCAATATCAAAGCTTGTAATTAAGCGCATAATAACCCAACTACTAAGTTTAGGTAATTTCTAGGGAATTTAAAAATTCTCAAAAATAAATTTGAAAATTTTTGAATAAAGAAAGTTTTGCGAAACTCCATCCTGCCTTTTACTCTTATTGAAAAATAGTTTTTTTGCAAATATCTCGTATGACATGCTTTCTAGAAAAATATATTGAGTACGTTGTTTCAAATACTTGTATCTTAATAAATCGGTTAGTAAGAGGGTTATGTCCGGTCTATATTTTGAATTTCTTTTATACAAAAATCACTCGAAATCCAATGATAAAAAAGTACTTTTACACTCCTAATGAATTCATATAGAAAGCATAATTTGTGGGATATTTGCGAAAAACTGTTATTCGTTAAGTGTAAAAGGATTACTTTAAGACCGAACTTTTAAATTTTTCTTTTTCTTTACACAAAAGTCGTTCCGAATTGACCTCTAAATACATTTGTACTCTTGACAAATCTCTGCATAATGCGTAATTCGCAAGATATTTGCAAAAAACTGCCATTAGATAGGAATGAAAGTGCTGCTTCCGGTCGGAATTTTGGAATGTTTTATACAAAATTTATTCAAAATCAAGCGTTAATTACTTTTATATTTTTAATACATATGTTTAGAGAGGATAGCTTGTGATATACCGGCAAAAAAAAAAATTTTGATAAGAGTAAAAGACCTATTTCCGGCAACAATTACGAAAAATTGTTATTTATAAAATTTATCTCAACTTTTTGACAACATTTGTATTCTTTAGACATTTGTTTGAAATTTGATTTTTTCACTGAATTAAACTACTACTTCCGGTCAACCGATTTTATCGAAAATCTAATCAGATCTCAAGATAGACATTATATTCCGAAATATAAAGCTTGGTATCGATAGCTTTATCTGTTTGGCCGCTATCCTGGAAACACACAGATAGATAGACAGGCAAACGCACTTGCAAAGAGAAAAAAATTTCAAAAACCACTTTTTTGATATTACAATACTTCCTTATACATATTATAAGAAAGTAAAAACAAAAGTATTTAAGGCTGTACGCCCGGCCTCGAAATCGTTTTTCCCATTTCCTAATCGTATTTTTCATGAAAACCTTACCGAATTTACACGCTAATTTAAGAAAACAACGCCTTTCAATGGATAAATCGTAATTTCTTCGAAATTGTCCAAAGGGCCCTAAATAAAAATAAAAATGTAAGAAATTTCAAAAAACAAGCCTTTATTTAACATTATGTAACACTCAACAGCAATACATAAATTTTATTTTTTCTTAATTTTTAAAAATAAGGTCACGAAACGGAAAACAAAATTTTGAAATTTGGGCGAAATTCACTGAAATCAAATAGAGTATGTGGTACGCTCGCACATTGTGTCGAGAGGTAGCTCCGCCTACCATTTCGGGCAGTTTCTACGCAGTTTGCAAAATACTTTGAGATCGGTGTTTGTTAAGAAAGTAATCGTTACTCGGACATTATTTTATCGAAACCGTTGATATTTTCTTTACAATATAGTGTACATATACAATGTCAGCGTCACAATACTTCCTTATACTACGTATCAGAAAGTAAAAGCAATATCTCTTCCCGTCCCTAACGCTATACCTGCTAGAAGCGCATGTTAGGACTCACACGGCTTGCGGGCTGGGAGTATAATTATTATATTTGACTCGCAATAATTTGCTTCTGAAACGATCTAGAAATTTATTTCTTGCACAAAAAATAATTTTGGAATGTTGGCTTTATTTTGTTTCACATATATATGGGTAAATTCTGAAAAATAAGATTAGTTACTCGATAGCTGAAATATACGTTACACAAATTGGTCGTCTACTAAAACTTTTTTTTTTTTTATAAAATTTACACACCATAAAGAAAAATCGAAAACACTAGTATCATCCAAATACTTTAGGGTATAACCTTTAAAAAAAACAGATCCCTAGCTCTCTGCATTGCTAAGATATCACGAGATAAGTATTAAAAATTGAAGAAAATGAAAATTTTAAAATTTACACAAAAAAACGATTTTTCGACCTTTTTGCGATTTCGATTTTATTTTCCAACTCAAAATTTGAATCCGGCAGGTGATTTTACATATTCAGCTTCACCTTTTTTGTGTGTTTGAGAAAATATAGATTGTCTAATTTAGGGGGGGTTGCTTCCCGACTGCAAACGTGTCGGCCAACCGGCGATTATCTGAGACCACAACGCAGCCATAAATTACAGGCAGATTAGATTAGGTGACAAGTTCTTTTCTCTATCTTTTTCCTCAGCATAAGACAGAGCACGCGGACCCTTAAACATTTGTCTTTTATTACATTTGCACGAAGAAAACAGTGGTACGCCTATTTCAAATCGAACTCAGCTTGAAGCGGGCGTCCAGCCTTAAATCTTCATTTGTTTTGTACACTTTATTTTTTCAAATTAAAGTAAATTGAAGAAATAATTCAAAACCTAATTGACTGGAAGGATAGTTCTTTTAAAAACATAATTTAAATTGTTTAATACATATTAAATATTAGAATTGTAAGAATTGAAAAATAAATCAACCAATTTTTCCAAGAATGGTAAAGAAGATGATGAGATAAACTTTATATTTTCAAGAAAGTATAGTATGGGTGATTTTATTACCGATTGTTTGCGTGCAATGAAAGGTAATAAATCTTCAAAAAAGAGCAATATTTGATAAGAAATTAGATGAAAATGTGGTTTTTAAATCCCGTAAATAATTATCTAAATGTGTATGTTTTAGCCAATGATAACTAATTAATCTTCACCACTTAAAATGTTTTGGTAGGCAAAGTTATTGTAAAAACACATAAATACTTGAGAAATATTAATAAAAATATGTCTTCTAAAATAACTAATAATTCAATTGAATGTATTGAAAACAATATTTTCTCTTTGTAATAAGTAGATCTTGTATAATCTAATGAGGTGTAATTTCATAATTGCACAAGAGCAACGACATCTATACCCAGATAAGACGTATATACGGAGAAGTAAAATGCTGTATTCATTTTAAAAATACTAAAGATTCATGACTATCAACACCAAATTGTAGAAATCAAACAAAATATATTAATTAATGATATAAGTGTAAGATCTAGAAAGTTTAGCTGAAAATTTCCTTCTGTTCCAAATTGGACGTTTTTATGATCTATATTAATTGTGTACATTTAAATTTTAAATTTAAACATAGAATTCACACCTGAAGGAGAAGAAAATTAACAACCGAACTTTCTGGATCTTGCACAATCTAACATTTTCATCCTCCTTAAAATGTTTAGGATGGAAACTAAACACCATTTCATCCAAAAAGTCATAAACACGCTGATGCACACAAGTCAAAGAAACATATACAGTTTTCTCAATACATGCCTTTGATAAACACCGAAAACAAACAATAATTACATCCACAGCAATAAATAATGGTTTCCTCAAATATAAAATAGAAAAAAATCATATACAAAAAACGAACACTGTTAGCATACCCACAACATTACGAAAAAATTAAAGAATATTCAAAGCACAAATACGCTAGTTTAACAAATTTTGATAGAATCCACGCAAAAGCGGCTAGTATCCACCGGTACCTTTGAAAATACCATTGAAATTATCATATAATTTATTTAATGCAAAGGCTGGATACGTAAATTCAAAAAATTTATAACATTAGACTGGTCAGAGTATGATAATATTTAAGGAACACAAACTGGAAGAAATTTCGAAACTAGATTAGATAAAAAAAAAACAGATACTACTTTGTCAAACCATTTTAGGGGTTTAAGATTTATCAATTAATATGACCATTACCAACGCCAGGATTGTTAAAACAAAATATATTCAATTATTCTACATCTATAAAAAAAAAATGATTAAATAATATTTCTTAACTTAAAAAAAAAATCGATAAATATTAATTTTAAAGTGTTCATCATATCTAAATTCTAAACCAATTAAATATTTTATTAATTTTTCTTTCATAGACTTACAACGTTCAAATGATCATGTTGTTCATTCGATCAGATAAATGAATTGAATTTTTTTGCTTTCATTAATATACTTTTTTATATTAATTTTGATATTTTTAAAAATGTTTATTTTTTTGTAATAATGTCAAGGCAATAGATTGTAGATACTTTTTTAATTTGCCAGCGCCAGTTGCCATTAAGAATAAGAATAATAAATACTCTTGATTCAGTATCTTCCAACCATATTACTATGATTATTATTATTTTGTTAGCACAAATCAATTATTATAAATTATCAATATAAATTCGGGAAAATCACAAAAATTTTAATGCAACACTAATTTCAACGTAAAAAAAACACTAAAAATCACTTCATCTTATTTGCTAAGGCGTGCAACAATTTCTACATACCAATTTCATCTTGTATTAAATTTTAACGAAATAAATTATTGTACGTATTAATAAAATATCTTCGGACTTAATGTTCAGTGGAATCATGTCGCTTTATATATATTTCTAAAGATGTGGATCCCTCCTCCCTTTCGTTATTATGAAAATGAAGAACGCACAGAAACAATTACAGCCTCCCAGATCTGTGCAATTTAATCGTGGATGGTATCCGGACGACATTGGCGATTTCGTTTATCGTTTTCCTTCGGCCGACGTAAATGTTAAAAAGCCGCTTGGATATTTTTTCGTCAAATTACTATAATTGTGCGTTACCATTCTGCGAAAATAAAACGAAAACGATATCGACAGAAATCGTGAATATTTATCGATTGTTAATTATAGTTTTGTGAAGATTGTAGAAGGATAACACTTTAATTCTCAATATGTGACGGAGGATATTTAGAGCATGCGATTTTTAATTTTTAATTTGAAATTTGTCCGTCATCAAAATTACAAATTCATTAATTTAATTATAAGGGTTTCCCCAAGATACTAATTGTATTTGACATAAACCAATATAATCACAAAATTAAACTTTAAGTAATTAAGCATAAATGGTATAATACATATCTGCTACACCCATAAAACATTGCGGATGTTCATCGGGGCTCTATTACTACTATAGGAATGCCAGAAATGCTACAATAGAAAAAATAATAAACATTTATGACAGTCCAATAGTTTCAACGTAATTATACGTCGTTAAATATTATATATTCTTTGATTAACATCATTCCTATACACCAATTAAATCGTTACGAAGTTGATGGATCAATGTCAATCTAGCATACAAAAGTATAATAAACTAATAATATGATAATTTTGACATTCATATTTTCTTTTATATTGTTTCGGTCTCATATTGTTTCCTATAAATATTTGAATATGTCATTCGTGACAAAAAAAACGTTAGTAATAATTTTTTATATATAGAAATGTTTCTTTTTAATATTTGGTAGACGTATAACATTTCTGAATAATGTATTTTATCAAATAAACTGGGTAAAAATAGAAGACGATAGGATGAGAGGTTGCTTTTTTTCTTGCTTAATAAAAATATGTAGTATATCTTAATTTAATCTTATTATCAATCTTATTTCAAGTTCATCACTTGCTTTATTCAAAATGTTTCATCTTAGTTTTATTTCATTCTTATTATAATGGTATAGATTTTTAAAGCTGGTGAGGTGGAATTCTTTATTCTAAAGTTAACATTATTAAGCATTACTATTGTCTATACCAAGGATGGGCCAACCTGTTTGGAAGGAAGGGCGCAATGAAAAAATTTCAGGAAGTTGCTGGCGCAATAATATGTAATGACGTTATATATGTTTATTGTTAAAGTTATTTTTAATATATTTTTTAATTCTTAATTATACTTTCTAAAGATTTTTTCAATTAGTTTTTGTCATTTTTAATTTTGATTTTTTTTTATATTATTTTATAGGTTAAAATATTAATAAAAATTTGTATTAACGATTTTATTGAACGACATTTATTATACAATACATGAAAAATCATTATTCGTTAATGAAAAAATTAAGACTGTATTTCTTGACAATGTTTCAAAATCAGTACAGTAATTTGATACTGCTACTCTTAAACTGTCATTCAAGTTTTCATCCGCAAGACGTGATCTAAACTTAATTTTGATAAATTGCATTCAAGAAAATGTAGTTTCAGTTAAGTACGTCGATCCATTTATAATATTGGATTATGTGCTTTTCCAATATTCCTTTTGCATGTTAATAACTTTTAAAACGACGTCATTTTGTAAGTCTACAATTTTCAGTTCTAAATTTTCTAAATTTATTGCACAAAATCCATTTATTCCTGCATTTGGAAGTAGTAATGTCAACATTAACCATAGGTTTTTGAAAGAAAAATAAAATCGATTCCAAGTCGTCAAATTGATTAAATCTTTCATAAAATTCATTATTTAATTTTGTTAGATAGTCAACATGCGAGAATCTAAATGATTTTCTTGAAATATTTTCGACATGTGTGGAAAATGCGTCAAAGAATTTTTTTGAAAGTGCGATCTCCAAAGAGCTAATTCACCTTTAAATGCATTAATATCACTTACTATATCTACTAGATCTTTATTTTTACCTTGTAGTTCAAGATTTAACTGATTTAATTTCTGACAAAATCAACTAAAAAATTCTAAATCCCCTAGCCAATTGGGATCTTCACGTTCATTATAAATTTCCCCATTTTGTTCAAGAAATTCTTTTATTTCAGTAATCAAATTAATGGTCTAATACTTTGCCTTTGCTAAGCAACCTCACTTCTGTGTGAGTTATTAAATCTGAGAACTCATCAGCTTCCAATAGCTTTTAAAAAGTATGTGCTGTAATGGAGCAGCTCTTATAGAATTTATAATTTTTGTTATGAGGTCCAAGACGTGGCTACGTGAAAGAACATTCTTGTTATTACTATTAATTGAGATGTTCCTGTTACATACAAAGATTCGTCCATTTGCAGTGATTACTGCAAATGAATAGCAACAGCTATTGATATCAGCTTCATGTTGATCTTTAATATGGGTAGATATTGCGTAGTTTTTCTTTTTGTTGTAATGCGTCACAACTGTAAATCGTTTATTGTCCTAATTATTTCTGGCTTATTAGAAAAGGTATCAAAGAGAGAATCGGCACCAATAAGTAAAGCTTGTTTAAATAATTCCTCATTTAAATATGATCTCTTGTTCTTCGGAAAAAATTTACTATTTTAAACTATGCCATATTTACATATTTTGTTATCTTTTTGAACAATAATTGTTGGCTCAACAATTCCTTCTTTAAATTATTTATTTTCTCAGTTCGAATAGCATTATGAGGCATGCACATTCTTTATCGAAGTTCTTATTTTCTAATTTAAAATGTCTTTCAATATTATTACTAGTTACAAACTTGGTCTTTAACTAGGACCGGCCTCAACCATACTGAGTACTTTTTATTGTTAAATTGATAAGAGAAAGTAATAAGAAAAGAAATTTGTGTTAAAAATTTCTCTCTATTTCATAGTTGCCATATAATGTATACAACACAAAACATTACCTAAACCAGGAAAACCAAAAACAATACCAAGCAGCTACAGGCCCATAAGCCTGTTACCATCCATTAGCAAAGTGATAGAAAAAATAATCCTACAGAAGATAAAGTACCACTCTGACAATCAAGACATAATACCAGAAGATCAACATGGGTTTAGAGAAGAACATTCAACGATAACACAACTTTCAAGAGTCACTGAGATTATCCAAGAAGGATTCAACAAAAATCAAGTGACAGCAGCTGTATTTCTCGACATAGCAAAGGCATTTGATAAAGTCTGGATGCAGGGACTCATATATAAAATGATAATACACAATTACCCAACACACAACATAAAAATCACGAACAGTTTTCTCCAAGGACGCTGCTTTCAAGTTAGCATCCAGAACACACTTTCCTCAATAAAACATCCAACAGCGGGAGTCCCCCAGGGCTCATGCCTGTCACCTCACCTATATACAATATTTACAGCCGACATACCAGTATCATATCCTACACGATATTTAAATACGGCCACCTTTGCAGATGATACGGCACTGCTCTCAACATCAAGATGTCCGACGAACGCGGTACAGGAACTCTAAACGCACCTAGACAACACGATAAAATGGTTCAAACAATGGAGGACAACAATAAACGAAGACAAATCCCAAGCAATAACCTTTCAAAGGAATCGGAAAACAACAGACAACGAAATAACCATCAACAACAACACTATACCATGGAGTAGAGAAATTAAATACCTGGGAATATACCTGGATATAAAGCTCAATTATAACACACACATAGCAAAAACGATAACCAAAACCAAACAAACAAGATGTCAACTATGGCCTCTTATAGGCAGAAAAAGCCAGCTGAACACGAACAACAAAATTCTACTTAACAAACAAGTATTACCTCCAATATTCACATATGCATGCCCAATACGGGCACATATGTGCAAGACTAACATCAAAAAACTGCAAATAATACAAAACACCAGTCTTAGAATGATACTAAATGCTCCATGGTATATGAGAAATAATCAAATAATGAATGAAACAAATACCCCAACCATCATTGACTACATCAAGGAAAGAGCGCTCAGCTTCTATAACCAGATGGAAAACCACGCAAATCAAAATCTTAAAAGAGCACTTGCATATGATGGAAATGAAAATTTCAAACACAAACGACCTAAAATAGTTCTACTTTAATTCTTAATCAAAATAAAGATAAACAATAGCTAATCAAATTCAGTTAATATTAAAATTTCCTTTCAATTTAATACTAATGAAATATCAATTTTCTTATTTAAAAAATAAGTTGTGGCCACCACACGACTTTCTTATACGTATGGGCATTTCAAATTATAGAATTTTAAGAATTTTCTTATACAAAAATTATTCAAAATCCTATTCTAAGTACTTCTATTCTCTTAATAAACCTCTATAGAATGCATACTTTGCAAGATATTATAAAAAAAGTGCTACTCGCTAAGAGTAAAAGAGCTACTTCCGGTCCGAATTTTGAAATTTCATTTATACAAAAAACATTGCAAATCTCACTCTAAATACTTTTGTACTCTTGATAATTATATATAGAATGAATAATTTACGACATATTTGCAAAAAGTCGCTATTCGGTAAGAGTAAAAGTGTTACTTCCGGTCCGAATTTTGAATTTTTTTTTATACAAAATCTATTTAGAATTATCTTTTAAATACATTTATACTCGTAATGCACCTGCCTAGAAAGCATGGCTTGCGAGATATTCGCAAAAAACTGATTTTCGATAAGAGTGGAAGACCTACTTCCGGTAGAAATTTCGAAAAACTTTTTTAACACAATTTACATTTGAATTCTTTATAAATTTAACACCCGAACCTTATCTGTTGATGATGTTATTATGCCATATTCCATCACTGAGTGAAAACTACCAAAATAGAACATCCTCAATATTGCAGAATTCACTTCATATCTCAGCCCAATCAGAGCAAAACGTATAGGACTCAGTTTATTACATAAAATTTATATAAGCTCTTTCTAATTGCATATTGAATCCACAGTGATACCCAAAAACTTACAATTGTCTACCTGAGCGATAGTCATATGAGGCCCCGTAACAAAATGAGATCGATCTCATGATACTGCCTTAAATTCAATAAATACAGCCTTCTGATTATTTATCACAAGATTGTTTTCCACGAAATAGTCATTCAAAACTGAAAATTGAAATGTCATCCGTATACATGATGACGTTATCAGATGGAATATCATTTACGTATATGATGTACAAAAGGGGCCCAAGAACGCTCCCTTGTGGCACCCCACTCCTGAGTGTGCACTTACCCAAAAAAGCGTCTCCAATTTGCACGTACTCGCTGCGGTCCTCTAAATAACTTTGAAACTATTTCTATACTTTAGATTGTAAACCTTTTTGTTAAGAGAACTGTACCACTAAGGATACTAGAAAAATCAGACATGGCGAGTTAATTTATTATTAAAAATTTTTGTCAGGAATCTGCTAGAGTGCTAAATATCTAAATTTTTAAATGCAAATAAATTAAAACTAACATTATAATTTTAATACTACTACACATTGATCTAATATTCATCATAATATTATATGAATAAATCCCACATTCGCCTGGAATGCGTACAACTAATTACATTTTTCACACTCGAGTCTAGACAAATTCCCTGCAAAACACAATAAAATTATGATGAACAACCACAATAATAATAATAATAATAATAAAAGTATAATCAAACAAAATAAAAGAATGACATACATAAGTAACTGTGTTAGGAAATAATTATGTAAATGTAGAATAAATTGCGAATCCTATGCTATTGTTTTGACTTAATTAAATTTACAGCCCGCTAAAATTTTAATAAGATTCTCAAGAATAATACAAACAGTATTAATGCGGATTTAATTATTGTAAGTTATACACTTTTACGATTCTAAATGTAGAATGCACATCTGCATATTATGTATAAATTGCCTAAAATCCGACGCAATCAAATCAAATCGTAAATAATAATTGTCTAATTTTTCACATAATAAATAATTATTTGTTTATTCTTTTCTATTAGGTTGTTGCATATGAAATGTTTTAATTAACGTATATAAACTAAAGCAATTTAGTTGTTAAATATACTGTTTTAATGTTGAAAAGGATAATCATTTGTTTTCAATACAATTTTACGAGCATGTCAAAGAAGGATAAATATCATATCCAAAAATAAGAAAATTAATGAATGTTAAAATTAAATAATTGCTGTCATTATTTTTCATGATTATGGAGTTTAATCTTTAACGTCAGCATGGTGTGCTACGCGGACGATGCAGCAATCCTAGCTGAAACGGAAATCTACAGAAGCAGCTCTTTAAATTTCATCAAATAAGGAAACAACTGAACTTGAATATATCCACCGAGAAGACAAAAGCCATGATAATCGCTAAAGAACCAATCCGTAACAGATTGCCACGCGGAAGGGAAAGCCAGCAGGGTATCGATCACCGAGAAGGCCACATAAGCGACGGAAGAACAGCTGGAAATCAACATCACAGGACAAATCATAGCTACGAATTCAGAAAGTAACAGACCAATAGGTCTAAAACACGAAGAAGAAGCAGAAGATGGATCTTTAACTTCATAGAATGGCTGGAGTTCTTACATATAAACTTTTGACTTGCTTCATTTCTGCAAACAAGCGGTTGAAAATTAAATCAATGTTTATCTCAATAAAGTAGCAAAAAAATTACACACATACCTGCAAAATACGTTTTTGTCATGGAGAAGGTATTCGTGGACACCTTTGTCATTTCAAGGTAGTAATTTTCAATTCTGAAATTTATTGGAAGCATAATAAGAAATTTCGACTCTAAATTTTTTGTCAGTTTTTCACTGAAATTCTTACTTAAAATGAGGTGTGGCCACCACACGACTTTTTTATACGTGAGTGTTAAATAGTATTATCCTCTGGAAAAAATAAACCTCTGAGTAAATGTTACTTGAGGTAGGTGCGTGAAGTTTGCAACACAACTTGCGGCGCAAATGTTCGTTTTAGTGCCAAAAGCTTGCGCCTAATATGCGCCGTCAATATCTGAAGAAAAAACACCGGCGCATTAATTTGTTACAAAATTATAAACAAAAACAGTTTTTTGGTGCCAACTTCACGCCAGCACCACAACTTGCGGCGCAAAGTTTGCGCTTAATATGCGCCGTCGATATCTGACGAAAAAACACCGGCGTATTAATTTGTTACAAAGTTATAAACAAAAATAATTTGGCACTAAAAAGAACTTTTGCGCCGCAAGTTGTGGTGCTAACTTCACGCATCTATATAATTGTATTTGTTTATAACTTTGTAACAAATAAGAGCTTCGGTGTTTTTTCTTCAGATATCGACGGCGCATGTTGTGCGCTAACGAATTGCACTAAATTGAAAGTTTGCACCGGAAATTTTGGTCTGGTAAGAAGTTGATACTAAATAACTGTTTTTGTTTATAACAAGTTGTGGCGCTAACTTCACGAGTGATGTTGGCACCAAAAAATGTTTTTGTTTATAACTTTGTAACAAATTAATGCGACGGTGTTTTTTCTTCAGATATCGACGGCGCATATTGGGCGCAATTTTTTGGCACTAAAAAGAACATTTGCGCCGCAAGTTGTGGTGCTGGCGTGAAGTTGGCACCAAAAAACTGTTTTTGTTTATAACTTTGTAACAAATTAATGCGCCGGTGTTTTTTCTTCAGATATCGACGGCGCATATTAGGCGCAATTTTTTGGCACTAAAAAGAACATTTGCGCCGCAAGTTGTGGTGCCAACTTCACGCACGTACTTGAGGTCCGAATTTTGAGAATTTTTTACAAAAATTATTCAAACTCCTGTTTTAAAGTCTCTATAAAATACATACTATGGAAGATATTTGCGAAAGAAAGTGCCACACGATGAGAGTAAAAATGTACTCAGGTCAAAATTTTGAAATTTCTTTTATACAAAAATTATTCCAAATGCAGCTTTAAATACTTTTGTACTCTCAATAAGAATATATAGAATATGCATAATTTACGAGATATTTGAAAAAAAATCACTATTCGATAAAAATGTTAGTTCCGGTCCGAATTTTTTTTTATACAAAAAGTAATGAAAATTAATTTTAAAATACTTTTATACTCCCAATGTATCTACATAGAAAGCATAACTAGCGAGGTATTTGCAAAAAACTCATTTTCAATCAGAGTAAAAGACCTAATTCCGGTACGAATTTCGAAAAAAATTTTATCAAAATTTTTATCAAAATTTTTTTTCAAATTCACTTTTGAGTATATTTGATTTTTTTATAAATTTGTTTAAACTTAGTAGTTGACAAAATATTTGTGAGATTCGATATTTTCACTGAAGTATACTACTACTTCCGGTCTGCCGATTTTACTGAAAATCCAAACAGATCTCAAGAGCGACATTATTGTGGTAAATAGAAAATTTTGAATTGATATCTTTAGTCCTTTGATCGCTATCGGCGTCACACACACACACACACAAAGAGAGAGAGAGAGAGAGAGAGAGAGAGAGAGAGACATTTTTTGAAAAACCCTTTTTCGTATTACTGGACTTGAAAATGTGGACATCTGCAAAAATCTGAATTCGAACATTTTCATCACAATACTTCCATATACTACGTACAAGAAAGTAAAATTGGTGGACTTAATAGTATATTATGCAATGAGCATTTAATGTAGCTATTAAGACACGAGTAAGAAAATTACAATACGAGGCGAAGCCGAGTATTGTAATGAATACGAGTGTCTTAATAGCCATTAAATGCGAGTTGCATACACTATTTTTTCTACGACCCCATAATAAAACATTATTTTTTGAACATTCCATTTCATAAATTGAGGTTAAAATTTTCCATGCATCTTTGCTAATTTAACTGGTAATAAATTGCCCGTGGTTACTAAGGCTTGTTCCATAATTTCTGGTGGACTCAAATTTTACATTTCACTGTCATTATCGCTCATTTTTACCGTTTATATTTTCAAAAAAGCACAAATTTTAAGTACTTACTTGTAAATTGTAGAGAACTGTCACATTTATTTAATTTGTGTATCTGTCAGATATGCAGTCGCCATATTGAATATTGTTTGAATATTGAAATGTCGCATTCCTATTGGATATAAACTTGTATCGTAATGAAAAATCTGTATTCGTATTGGATATAAACTTGTACCATAATGAAAATCTGTATCGTAATGGACACATTAAAGTACAGGTTCGGCATATCTAATAATACAATTAAAGTATGGGAGTAGAAAAAATATAATTTATTCTTGGAATTATTATACCTGTGACTAAAACATACTATCCATCCTTTTTGAATACGATACACTACATAAAATTAATGCAATAAAGCGGGATATTTGGTTTGTAAATAAAATACATATAAAATTACAATCACATTTCATTCGCGAAAAAAATGCTTCACTGGTATTTAAAATCGGTTAATATTCATAAAAACCCTTTAAAAAATGAGGTGTGGCCACCACACGACTTTCTTATACGTATGAGCGTTTCAAACTGTACAATTTTAAGAATTTTTTTAATACAAAACTTATTCAAAATCCTATTCTAAGTACTTTCATTGTCTTAATAAATCGCTATAGAATGCATACTTTGCAAGATATCAAAAAAGTGCTCCCTGCTAAGAGTAAAAGTACTACTTCCGGTCCGAATTTTGAAATTTCATATATACAAAAAATATTGCAAATCCAGTTCTAAATACTTTTGTACTCTTGATAAATATATATAGAATGCATAACTTACGACATATTTGCAAAAAATCGCTATTCGATAAGAGTAAAAGTGGTACTTCCGGTCTGAATTTTGAAATTTTTTTTATACAAAAGATATTGAAAATTATGTTTTAAATACTTTTATACCCGTAACGTGCTTGTCTAAAAAGCATGACTTGCGAAATATTCGCAAAAAACTGATTTTCGATAAGAGTAAAAGACCTACTTCCGGTAGGAATTTCCAAAAACTTTTTAAATAAAATTATTCTCAATTTTAATTTTAAGTATATATGAATTCTTTATAAATTTGTTTAAACTTAGTAGTTGACGAAATATTGGCAAAATTCGATTTTTTCGCTGAAGTAAACTGCTACTTCCGGTCTACCGATTTTACTCTAAAACTAATCAGATCTCAAGAGGGAGATTATACACGTAAATACAATATATATCTACGGCGATTTGGCCGTTATCGTGGTCACACACAGAGAGAGAGAGACACACACACAGACATACGCACACACAGACATTTTTTAAAAACCACTTTTTCGGTATCAGGAGACTTCAAAACGTGGACATCTGCAAAAATCTCGAGGTCGAAAATTTTCATCATCACAATACTTCCTTATACTATGTATAAGAAAGTAAAAAGACCTTTTTGTACTCGCTTATCAAAACCTGTCATTTCACGATTCGATTTGCGTGCGTAAAAAGTCACTTTAAACACGAGTGCGTAAAAGTAAAGTTGGTACTACCCAGAACTTAATTAATTTAGTCACATTTTAAAATCATAAATCCCTAACCTTAATAATATGCTACCCAGTTCGTTGTTTTTCTATGAAAATAAAAGGAAATGAAATAGAAATTGTTATATTTGGAAGGTATGTAATTCAATGTCAGAACAGTAACAAATATTATATAAATTACCATTATTCATTCTTTTCAGAAATTGAAACGGAACAATTATTAAAAATTTTGATTGGGCAATTTTGACAACCAGAGATTGATACCCCAGGGATTAACTGGTTTGTTTGAATTGATCTTGATTGCGAAGGTAGAGTAACGTTGATTGTATTATTACATATATCTTGTATTTCAGATGTCGAACAAGTTGCAGGCGGAGTCGATATCTCTAACGGGGTCATTGTTTTAGCTAATTGAATTCTACTATGCAGAGAATTTTCGATATATCCTTCTGCAACCGTAGATGATTTCCATCCACCATGCCTTTTAATTGTAAGCAAGTCACCTCCTTGATTTGCCAACAATGTCGCTGAACTCCTTCGGAAACAGTGACCTGTGAAGTTACTTGCGCTATCAAGCTGAAGGTACTCAGCTATTCGCATTGGAATTTTGCCAATTGTATTAAGACCAACAGGTGAACAAACACACTTGCCATTGCGATATGTTAAAAAGAATCGATGCTGGTTGTCCGGTCTTAAATTTGCATATTGCCGAATTAATGTAATCCATTCGGGCTTAATGATAGCAAATGTACGGCTGTTACCTGTTTTAGTTTCTGGAATTGTTACGATAATTAAATTCGATTTAAATTCTATGTCTCGCAATGACATTTTGCAAAGTTCTTCACGTCGACACGCTCCAGAAATACCCAATATTAATACAGCCTATAAATACATATATATAGTGTTGTATGGAATTTAAATATACGGAAATGACTTTACCTTCATTAGTAGGAACAAAGAATTTGGTGCTTCAACAATAAATTTAGTAATTTGTTCTTCGGTTAATACTGCTGATTTTTTAGGCTGATGTTGCTTGGTTGTCTGTTTTAAATACGCTATGAGTTTTGCATATTTAGATATATCCGTATTATCATATATTATTAAGCATGATTTTAACATAGAATAAGTGGACCATAATGATTTATTTGATTGTAAATTTTGAAAATAAACTAACAAACAATTTTCGGAGTATTTTTGTATATTTTTAGATCTAGCCCAAGTTACGAATTTAGTATAAGTGTTTTTGTATACGTTTTTTGATTTTATGGGTAATAAATTATCCACTGCAATATTGGCAGCTTCGCGAATTTCAGGCGGTGTACATTGCATTTCATTATCAGAATTCATGTTGTTGGTGAGGTTTTTATTTTGTATGGAATTTTTTGAATTTGATAATTTTAAATTAAATGTCACTTCAAATAATCAATACTGCCAACTCAATTTTTTTTAATTAATATCAAGAGATTAGTAGTGTGTCATAAACGATAACGTATTTAACAATATGTATTATTATTATAGTTCTCGTACAAAAAATATTGTACAAACTTCGTGCGTGAAACATTTCGCGAATTCGTGTCCATAAAACGCTCGCCTTTCGGCTCGCGCTTTAAACTGGTCACTCATTCGCGAAATTTGATTTCACGCACTTGGTTCGTAAATAACTATTAGAATCATCATCTAGTGCTAAATCACGTTGGTATCTCAATTCAAATTACCAAAATGTCTGACAATTTTAATACTCTCCAAAAAGAGTTAAAAGACTGTACTACTTCACAGATTAAAAATATACTTAAAAAATGAGGTGTGGCCACCACACGACTTTCTTATACGTATGAAAGTGTTACTTCCGGTCCGAATTTTGAAATTTCATTTATACAAAAAATATTCCATATCCAACTCTAAATACTTTTCTACTCTTGATAAATATATATAGAATGCATAACTTACGACATATTTGCAAAGAATCGCTATTCGATAGGAGTAAGAGTGGTACTTCCGGTCTGAATTTTGAAATTTTTTTTATATAAAAGATATTGAAAATTATGTTTTAAATACTTTTATACTCGTAACGTACTTGTCTTAAAAGCATGACTTGCGAGATATTCGCAAAAAACTGATTTTCGATAAGAGTAAAAGACCTACTTCCGGTAGGAATTTCGAAAAACTTCTTTAAGACAATTTATTTCAAACTTAATTCTAAGTACATATGAATTCTTTATAAATTTGTTTAAACTTAGTAATTGACGAAATATTTGCAAATTTCGATTTCTTCACTGAAGTAAACTACTACTTCCGGTATGCCGATTTTGCTCAAAATCTAATCAGTTCTCAAGAGGCAGATTACACACGTAAATACAAAATTTGGAATTGATATCTACAGCGGTTTGACCGCTATCGTGGTCAGAGAGAGAGAGAGAGAGAGAGAGAGAGAGAGAGAGAGAGAGAGACAGATATTTTTTAAAAACCACTTTTTTGGTATCAGGGGACCTCAAAACGTGGACATCTGCAAAAATCTCGAGGTCGAAAATTTTCATCATCACAATACTTCCTTATACTACGTATAAGAAAGTAAAAGACCTTTAGAATCATCATCACTTTAAATGAAGTTTTGAACCTACTGGAAAGGAGCTGGCTTTAAAAATTTAAAAGGCATTGTTATATTATTTGTTTGGTTTATTATCATTGTTGATTGTTATAGTTATGTAATATTTATTAATATATTGATAACGGTTTATTTAAAAAATACAAAAATATCCATCAAAAAATTTAGAAAAATTATTTCTTATAAACAACTTTTTCATTTCTTTTTAAATCCTGTTGTAAATTTGGTAGTTAAATGCATTAGGATTTAAATGTTCATTACGACTGATATTTCTTTCCATAAGTTTGATGTTTTTTAATATTTCTATTACTAATGTTGGTAGTATAACTTCCCCAAAAATTCCAATTTTAAAACTGCTCAAATCTTCAGGATTACAATCAAGTTCAGAACCAGAATTTGGCCGGACATGCGCATTACCTTTATTTAATCAGGTTTAAATAATCCAAGAAAATACTTTTAACATAAGAAAATATCTTTTGCAATTACTCACAGATATTTCTTTCATCATGGTAATTACTTGCTCTAAAAAAAATTGTATCAAAAGCAATTAATAAAAATAAATATACCAATAATATTTACACTATATGAATTATACAGTAATAAAATGACTTGTCCTACTTCGAACTAGTGGAAGAATACCTCGTTTGCGTGCTTGAAGGTGTCAGTTTGGAATAATTCAATGTTTCTATTGCTAAATATTATAATTCCTCGGGATGTAATTATAAGCTTTGCGCTTTGCAGCGACGTCGTCGCTTGTGTACTTAATATAATTTAAAACAATATTCTTTTGTTATTAAGATTAGATTGCAGTCACGTTCGGATGTTATTAAAAAGGAGTGGTGATATTTTCACTCCCACAAAAAATGTAAATATTTTAGGATTTTAAAATTAAAGCAATTATGATGCACCGAGATGTGAAGAGAAACATTTACATTAAACACAATTTAAATAAACTGGAAATATGTGTATTGTTTGCTAAATAATTTTTAAAAACTGCATAAATATTCTTAAAATTATTAATTTTTGTATATAATTTTAACTGAAATTCCAGCATTGTGTGTACAGTCATTGAGTAAACATTAGCAAACAATTATTGAACTTATCGGTATTTATAGTTCGACATATTTGAAATAGTATTCTTTTAAAGCATTGCATTGTATAGTTCACAAATTGCATTTTATTTCCCAGAACGCCTTAGGGTAATAGAAAGTGAATTCGTTCATCATTGTTATTAAACCTGGGTAATGGCAGGTAACTAGTTTCAGATTATAAAGAACATTTCTGTCCAGTAAATAAACTTGTCACATAATATTGAAAAGACAAATTTAAGAATTCTTGAAGGTGTTGTATACAAGTGTGTTGAAAGTTTCAATGTGATTGGAAAATTCTGGTTTAGGTATTAGACAGCATCTGATAAAATACTTCCCTTCCTATGATTGGCTATGTTAATTTTGAATTTATATACTTTATTTATAATCTATACAGTGTGTCCATATTTCGATGCTTACCATTGGTATATCGGTTTTTAGAAGCGTTAGAGCAACAGTTAAATGGGGAATGTTTGGCAGAATTCAATGCTCGCAGCAAATCTGATTTCAAATTCATTCGGACTTTTAACAATTTTGAGATATTTTGAAATAACCAATATTTGACGATTCCAATTTTCCTCAATAATTCGATAAGACCTAATGCGATCGCTTTTAATCTAACAATGTTGAGACACTTTTTTAAAGCAAATTTTTTGCTGTTAACACTATCCCCCGAAGTTCTTAGCACTATCTTTTGTTGTTCTTATAGCGGCCATATTGAATTTTTAATTAGTTATTTAATTAAATCTTTATATATACGAAAGATATGAACATGTAAAATAAATTTGTTTTAGCAGAGTTACAAACACTACGCAGTGTGCTTTCGTTTAAATGATCTTAGCACATCTAGTACTCGTTGTTCTAAAATTTTCCGATTCTCTAATGTTTCAAAATTAAATACTTCGTTTTTAGTGGCACCTCACAAATAAAAGTCAAGGGGAGTAAGGTCAGATAATCTCGCAGGCCAATGCACTGGTCCATTATTTCAAATAACTCATTAAAATGTTCTCTCAAAAAATTTTGCGAGCATTACGGACAGGGCAGGGTAATTATCTATTACCAGTTAAATTGTTATCAAAGATGAAAGGACTTATTAAATTAAGTGATTATCTAAAATCAAAAAACAAACACTCAAAGATAAAAAAAGGTCAATAAAATTTGTACCAATCAAACCACACCATATAATATAAGAAATTAATAAATATAATAAATAAGTTATAATTTTAAATGACCAACTAGATATAAATAACTCCACCTACTCGATTTAAAATTCAAATCTGTCCACCCCCTCTCAGGATGAGATAATTTTTGTGTATTTTATTATTGATATATACAGCGTTAGTAAAAAGTCCAGGAACGGTCGAATAACTTTGTTATTTGAAAATTATGATTTCTGAAATTTGGTATGGGGGTATAGTTAATATAAATGCATTTTATGCAATACAGTTAATATTTTTTTCACTTCCGGTTTAATCGGCAATACGTCCAACTTTTTTTTTTAAATGGAACGCCCAGATTTTTTTAACACTTTTGAATGCAAAATAAAAACTACGTTCAGGAAGTATTAAGATGTTTATTTTTATTCACAAGAAAACAGTTAAAAAATTAAAAAAGTGTCCTAATACAGAAAAATCAAGGTACCTTTGAAAAAAGTTGTTGTTTAGTGTTTGCATTCTTTTTGCCGTCACATTTGACAATTTTAAAAGCGTTTTAACTTTTGCATCGCTATGAATTTACTTATTTTAGACATTGACACATTTGAAAATGACAGTAAAACTTACTGAATCAGAACGAATTGAGATATTAATGATGCGTGGGTACGGTGATCGTCAACGTTCTTTTGAAGAGGTTCGTATTTTGTTTAATACTGTTTATCCGGATCGTCACATTAGTAAAAGTACGGTATGCCGAACAATTCAAAAGTTTGAAGTCTTTCGTCAGGTGAAGGATTTACCTAGAAGGGGACGTCCATTAACAGCAACAGATGAACAAACTAGTTTGAATGTGTTACTTACAGTGGAAGAAAATCATCACGTGTCCACAACAGAATTAGGTCAAATTCATGAGATCTCTCAAAAATCTGCTCATAATATTCTTAAATCAGCAAGAATGAAAGCCTATAAAATGTATCCCGTCCATGAGTTAACTGAAGATGATCCAGATCGTAGACCACAATTTTGCGAAACAATGACGGAATTGATCGAGCAGCAGCCTAATGTTTTAGATCACATCATTTTTTCAGATGAGGCAACGTTTTGTCTCAACGGCACTGTGAACAGACATAATTGTCGCTACTGGTCAATTGAAAATCCGCATTGGATTGAAGAAGTCCATACACAGCGTCCTCAAAAGGTGAATGTCTGGGCTGGTCTTGTTGGAAACAACATCATAGGACCATTTTTTATAAGAGGAAATTTAACTGGCAACGTCTACTTAAATTTATTGCGAAATGAGGTTGTTCCAGCACTTGCGGCCCTCTTTCCAAATGCAAACATAGGTGATCACCCTAATGCACATTTTTGGTTTTAACTAGATGGAGCTCCCCCCCATTTTGCCCATAATGTCCGCGATTATTTGAATGAAATTTTTCCGGGACGTTGGATCGGACGTAGAGGAGCAATCGAATGGCCAGCACGTTCGCCAGATCTCTCGCCAATAGATTTTTTCTTTTGGGGTCACTTGAAATGTCAAGTGTACAAAAATCGTCCCCATAATCTTGAACAATTGGAAGAGAGAATTGTTCAAGAAGCCAATCGCATCACTCCAGAACAAATACAAAATTCAATAAGAAATTTTACTGACTGTTTACATTTTTGTCAAATTGTAAATGGAGAGCATTTTGAACAATTATTGTAATCGCAACCTGAATAGACAGGTATCTTGATTTTTCTGTATTAGGACACTTTTTTAATTTTTTAACTGTTTTCTTGTGAATAAAAATAAACATCTTAATACTTCCTGAACGTAGTTTTTTATTTTGCATTCAAAAGTGTTAAAAAAATCTGGGCGTTCTATTTAAAAAAAAAAAAGTTGGACGTATTGCCGATTAAACCGGATGTGAAAAAAATATTAACTGTATTGCATAAAATGCATTTATATTAACTATACCCCCATACCAAATTTCAGAAATCATAATTTTCAAATAACAAAGGTATTCGACCGTTCCGGGACTTTTTGCTAACCCTGTATATAAGACCTAATATGTATTTTGAAACTGTACATATTTTCATCCACCTGATGAAGCCACAGTGCGGCGAAACATACGTCGTGTGAACATTATAATTTTTGAAACTAAAGGATTATGTTTTATTATTTATATATAATGGAGTTTCTACATGTATCTCCTTCGTCGATTATTAATATATGTTTAAAATAGATTAAGTTGTTGTGATCTCGTTTTCTTGTCGCACTTTTACAACTTTATTTCACGACTGACGGACGCCGTGGCTGCCGCTCTTCGGTTCCAACAATACCTACCTTCCATTCGATTTTCATTTATGCCATTTGCGTAATTACCTACATATCACGAAGCCAGTCTCATTTAATAGGTCATAGGTAAGAATATCATTAAATATCATTTAAATATTGACGCATAAATAATTTTATCAATGCACTTTATTATTTATAACATGTAAAGTATAAGGATGTTACATTTTATTATGCAAAAGAACACTTCGAAAGTATCATAATATATATTCATCTCTCATGATGTTATAAAAGAGCAGTTAGCCTTCGATATGAATATGATTGCTCTTAATATCGAATTTTCCCATTAATAATAATAATAATAATAAAGGAGAAGCAATATTTAAAACGTTAAATATCGCCGCAGCATGTGAAAAAATCATCTACAATAAATTGTAATTCACACACTATCTCTGCGATTCGATTGACTTCACGAACGCCTTATATGTGATGCGTGCATTGGAGTTATCACAAAAATTACGGGTTCTCTTGCTTAACAAAAAAATAATCGTCTTTGGGATTACAGTTGCCAATCGGATCTGTGTAGTACAAAATATCTACCAAGTTTATGACAGCTAAATAAGATAAGTAATAAGTCAGATAGTTTTCTGTAATAAGCAAGATTAATCGTCTGATTCTTATACAATTACGCAAGTGATATATGTCCCATTGCTTGAACGGTTTTCTTCTATTTCTTTTTCTTGGAGCTGAATGCAATTTCTCATGAATCTCTCTCTCTCTCTCGCTCTCTCTTCCTCTAAGGACTCTATTGTAATGTCCATTAGCGATTTCTTTTTTGTAAGTTTACAACTGCTGACAAGCTACTGGTATTTAATAATTACTTCGTCGTAAGTAGAAATACTTAATAGTTATCTATGGAATTTTTGCGCATTTATATGGAGCTTTCATACAATAAATCAGACATATACTAAATTACACTAGCTGACAATTTTAATTTTTATTTTAATAACTGTTGTAAAAATGATATATCAAAGTTTTGCATAAAGAGAGTTATTTCTTCCGTTTACGTTGCCTCTTGCCTTCTCTAATGAGAAATCAGTAAAAATATCCCATCAAATATAATGATTTCAATTTTCAATATTTATAAGTATAAAATCAAAATTAACTTCTTAAGAAAATTAATTTATGTTACAAATAAAAGAACAGTCGCATATAAAATAGAAGAATTTTATTAGAATTGTAATGAAATGTATAAATTGGATAGGAACTAAATTTATTGTAATCTCACTCTTAATGAAATATTTTAAAAAGTCACAATATTAGTAATTTTGACAAGACATAAGATAGGCAACTTAACTTACTATACAAAAAAATGTCATTATCATGAAAAATCAATATTTGTATACACGTTATGGGCTTCTTCTATTTCGGTAAAACGTTTCTTATATGTATTTTTCAGTTTATAAATCCAATTCTATTTATTTTTATAAGCAACATCAAGGTAATTCCGGTTCAGTAATCACTTTGATCCAAGATATGAGTTCCACAAGTTTACGACTTATCAAACATGTAGATGATGATTATTAACTTATAATATCAGTTATTTATTACTTTTATACCAACTTTTCTATATAAATTCTTCTTTATTCCAAAAAAATCTCATTTCATTACATAATTCTTTTACTTTTATATCGAAATTCACAAACCATCTATCTGTTTATCAGTAACCAGGATATTTTGTCCGTAGTTTCCATATACGTAATATGGCTGTTCGTGGATTACCGTTTAGAGGCTCTAATGAAATATTTAGATCTCACAATAATGGAAATTTCTAAGGCTGCTTAGAATTAATAGCTAAATTTGATCCTTTCCTAAAAGATCATATCAGCAGATATGGAAACCCTGGAAGAGGAAATACATCATATTTATCATCTGCAACCTGTGAAGAATTCATTAATATACTTTCAAATCATGTTCAAAAATATATCCTAGAAGAATTGCATGAAGCCAAATATTATTCTATAAGTGTCGATTTCACATGTTGATCAGCTAACATTTATTGTTAGGTAAATATATTACATAATATGCCATGTATTTATTGATATTGAAAATTTATAGGTATGTGCAAAAAGATGGTGTTCCAGTAGAACGATTTTTAACATTTATTGAAAATACTGGTCATACTGCCCAAAAATTAGAAAATGTTATTTTATCCACCTTAGAAAAATACGACATTAAAATTCAGGAATGCCGTGGACAAAGCTATAACATTGCAACCAATATGGCCTTCAGAAAAGGATAAAAGATATAAATCCACTAGCAGATTTTATACCTTCTTCTGGACATTCATTAAATTTAATAGGAACTTCTGCAGCTGAATGTTGTGTTGAAGCAACGTCTTATTTTGGTCTTCTTCAAAGTTTATACAATTTTTTTATTTCTTCTACAAAACGGTGGGATGTGTTGTTGCAGCATTTGCGAGAAGAAGATAATTTTAAAGTTGTAAAAAATTTATCACAAACTCGTTGGTCTTGCCGTGCCGAAGCTTGAGACTCTCTGAACAGATCGTATGCAGAAATTATCTTGGCATTATCAGATCTGGAAACTGATAGGACTGAAAAGCCGTCAACTAGACATGAAGCATCGATTTTAAGGAAAAAACTGAAAACACTGGAAGCCGGGATTATGACTGCTGTTTGGAATAAAATCATGTTTCATTTTAATAAAGTTAGTAAGGCATTACAAAAAGTTGACATAAATCTCCAAACAGTCATCGAACTTTACGAATCATTAGAAGCTTTGTTAATGACTTTAAGAGAAGAATATGATAATTATGAGGAAACAGCAAAATTTAATACAAAAATTAATAAATATGAATATGACTTGCGAAGAAAACCTAAAGTGAATACAAAATTTGACCAATGTTCAAGTATGGATGAATCCATAAATATGAACTGAGCTACAAATTTTAAAATAAACACATTCTTTGTAATAATTGGCAACTTAAGTGCAGAACTGTCTAGAAGAAAATCCGCATATATTTCGATTAACGAAAAATTTGAATTTCTGTCAAATATAAAACATTTAACAACTTATGACATAAGAACTAAAGCAAAAAAGTTACAAGAAATATATAAGGATGACATGGAAGAAGCATTTATTGAAGAATGTGTTTATCTAAAAGAACATATTTCCAATTTGAATGAAGTAAATACCTCGGCACAAATTTTAAAAAAGCTTATAGAAGACCATGTTTGAGACGAAGTATTTCCGAACATTGTAATTGCTTTTAGAATATATTTATGTATGGCTACAACAAACTGCTGCGGAGAGCGTTCATTTTCAGTACTCAAAAAGGTAAAAAATTATCTTAGTCCTCTCTTCACCAAGAGATATTAAATGCACTGTCTCGTATGTGCATTGAATCAGAAATAACTAATTCTATAGATTTTCAAAATTGTATAAGTAGATAAATTTGCAAAATTAAAATCACGTAAAGAATGATAGCATAAATTAATTTATACAGCTATACCTCTAAATTTTATGTTACAAGTGACAAATTCAAAAATGTTTGTTAATGTATTGTCAATTTTATAAGTATTTAATAAATCTGTAAAATAAAAATTATAATAGAGGTTTTTTGACATTGGTTTACGGCTTTTATTCCTCTAATGAAACATCAAATTTTAGATGGGCTTCAAGGCGCCCAGGAGGTTAATCCGGCCCTGACTAGCGGAGTATGATTATAACTCTAAAACTAGACGTGGTGGAAAGATTTAGTTTTTGGTTATGCCTTCAATTAAAGAGTGTAAGAACTATACATACACCCATTTGTAGAAGTTATTAAAAAAAAAAATTGTCGGCAAGTGTTATAATTATATATTTTCAAATTAAATTTTTGTGGCTACGACTTCTCTAATTTCTGTGTAATTATTACATTCAAAACATTATTGCAACACTGATTTAATTTCATTATTTTAATCTCTCGACCCCATATAATAATACCACAAGACTAGAATTCAAAAAAAGATATCAAAAAATAAAATAAACATTTGCTAGACGTGAAAACATATTTCAAGCCTTTTTTCCCATCTCACGTGTGCCGCAAAGCACTGAACAAAATTAAATAAAATCTTGTTTAGTTTCATTCGAGTCGTGCTACGCATAAAGAAAGAAAAATGAGCGGAGACGACAGTGAAAATGATTATTACTCCCAATTTGATGAGGATAATAATATAAAATTACATCATGCTGCGGCACGCGACAACCTCCCAGAAGTCAAGGAGTTGTTAGAGATGAAAGAAGTCAAGATCGACGCGGAAAATTTCCTAGGATGGACCCCGTTGATGATGGCCACTAGAAATGGGAATTTTGAAGTTGTCAAATTGTTGCTCCAACATAAAGCTGATGCGACGAAACGGAATTTTTATGGTATGTTCAAACTATAAATATAATACTATACAGGGTTAATTTCAATGTCGATCTTTCAGGCTGTAGTGTTTTCTTGATGGCTATTGCAAGTGGCAATATGGATATCATGCATTTTATTCTACAACATCTGCTTCAAGGCGGGGTTTCTAAACAAAGTATGGAAATCATTTTATCACCAATAACAGTGGCGCTACTATTCCAAAAGGAACCGGTTATCGATTACCTGATAAAAAATTCTTTTAATGTCAATACAGCAGCTCCTATTACTCGTAAGTGGATTTTATTAATTGCTTGTTTTAATTTATAGTTTTTAAAAGAATCAGTAAAAAAAATTCACACAGAGGAAAAGACGTACATTATGAAATTTAACAAACAATCGTGCATTAAAGACAGGTTAAAGGAAACTTACATTTATATTATTTAAAGTAAAAGCGTTTCTTAGATTAACAATAACAAAGTGTATTTTTTTTTAATTTTTACAAATTTAAAGTAGATTATTGACGGACTTTATTAATGGTATCTTACCTAATGATGTAGATAGCAAAAAAAATTTAATACAAAAATTATAGAAAATCGTCAGTTCTAAAATTTGAAAATATTTTTATTTATACAGTGTACGATAATGGCTCTTACAAAATCTTGTCACGTGGTTCTTTTGTTAAAAATGCGCATGATTTATTGGTGAAAGTAATGCCTATAGACTTTTTAATACAAGTTTGTAAAGCAATCACAAGCATATTGCTATATACCAGGTGTCTCTGAGACGCAGTTAAGTCCATTATTGGTATCTAATAATGTAGATAGCGAAAATAATTTAATACAAACAATGTAGATGAGTGTAAGGTCTGCAATTTGAAAATATTTTTATATACAGGGCGAGTCATCTCCTGGGGTAAGTCCGATTGTGTCTTTACGAGTAAAGATATTTCGAAGCGGCTTTTTCTTATGGTAGGTACTCATTAGGAGCACATTTTAAAAATATTTTGTATTATACAGAATGTTCCATAACTTGGTGGCTGACCATAGTTATAGTTTCTTAAGAGCGCTCCGGACGGTAAAAATATTTCGATGCTCGTTAACCCCTCTCCCCTTCAGACTGCTGTAAGTAGCCACAGATGTGGCAATTTGGCAACAGCGAGGATTGGTTTGTAAAGAGTGGGAATCGGTACATAATTCATCGTTGATTTATACTAACGACAACCAAATATTAGGAGAATGAGACGATTCGTCTCTTCCGTGCGTTTAGTGATATAGATACGAGTTGATATACAAAAAGGCATAAAGGATAAACGTAGGGCGCGCACTTATTGAGTCGTTTGAATCAGAAAAATATAGATAATACACACATAAAATTAAAATTTGGTGCAGAAAATTTCGATCCGAACCAACTAAGAAACAAATGAAAGGTTATTCAAAAAAATATATTACATTCAACACATTGCACATTATTGTTTTGATAGTTTTGACTTTTTCATTTTTCGAAATACCGCGTAAATATGTGTGATCCGAGAATCAGTGTAATAATAGTTATTTATATAAGAAGGGTATAATTCATTAGATTATGGGCCGATAGAATGTTTTAGTTATTACGATATCAAAATAAAATAAAAAATTATAAGAAAAAAAGAATTATTCATGACTGTTGAATAATACGTTCACTTGCTACCTATCAATAGATACATAATCCTATATTCATATTCAGAGTTGAGATGATTTAAATCATTTGAATAAAATCAGAGTTTAAATTATGATTTATTTAAATCAATGTGATTTTTATTTAAAAAAACATGATTTTTCTTCTTGTAATAGTCTCTTATAGTTTTTATTATATTTATATAATTATTTTAAGCAGAAAAATAAAGAAATTCGTCTTACATTTATTTAGTAACATTACATAAAAATTTTCAAATACAAAGAAAACATAAATAAACATAAGAAAACTGTGTGTTTCATATTAATAAAAAAATACTATTTTTAGCAATGTTGCATTTCTTAATTTTGAATGGACAAGCCCATATGATGAAACGGTTTTTTCGACATCTGCAGAAGAAGCGTTTGCATACAAAATCGGAACAATGATATCCAATGCTTGATTAATTTCTGGAACATTCTTCTGAGATCTCCACCATTTTTTATGTAAATAGATTAAGACGCTTTTATAAAGTATCAGTATTCAAAATTTAAAATAATCCAAAAAACACGGTTTTTTATAAAAATCTACGATTGTTTTCTAGGGGGATTTCTAATTGGAAGGCCTCTTGTATAGCGGGGATCCACCAATTCTAGTAGTAAGCACATGTAAAAAAATTCTTCAAGTTTGGGAAGCATTACATTTTTGGAAAAATCCGAATCTCTCCATATCTACAAAATAAAGTTTTACATGTTGCTTTTGTATCGACACAAACTTATACTTTCTTCTTCCACCAGCATGCCATGCTTATTCCACAGAACAAAATAGCACATTTTTCTTTTAGTTATTGCTAATTGACTTTGCACTTGATAGTAATAATCATGACTTCATTGTAATTGACCTTTTTCTATTGTTGCAAATTTAATTTGATTTTCTTGAATGGCCACTAGGGGATCCATGTTTTGTGAGACGGATGGACATTTTATTTCAAGAAGATTTTCTCCGATTATCCCATCAGGGTTCGCGCCCAGGTAGAAATTCTCCTTGTCGATAAATAAACCACAGTCAATAATTTTTTCGATATCCTATCGCTCTCGAAAAGCAGCTTTCGCTAATGGTTCGCTCCTATTGCCATACCGTGTATGTTTATTGCCATCGAAGGAATTATATAACAATGTTTTTATTGTGTTGACACAAGATGTTTTAGGGTGCAATTTGCATATACTGCCAAAGTTTGACGCGGTAACTCTAACAGATCTTTCATTTATCCTTATAAGTTTTTTGGCTTCTAGTCGCACTTTCGATGTACAAAATGTCTTCATTTGATTTTTTCAAATCCTGAAGGAACTGTTCCCGTTTTCGGTTGTATTCCTCCATTGAAAAATCATCTCTTACTGATTCATTAGCCTCTGGGCCATAATCTTTATCACAAGCCACTACACAGTGCCTTTTCCTCTTTCTGGTGTTAAATATTTGTCGTTTCACTGACTTTAGTCGCCGTTGTTTAATTTTTTTTTATATACCGTTTAGTATAAGAATGGGGACTTGTTTGAGTCAAAGCTTTATGTAATACTCTATGAAATTCACCACCCGAATTGAAAAAAATGGAAGCAGCTTCACAACGCATTTGTGTAAGCCTTTTAACGCAAAGTTTATTCGCTTTCCTCCCGTAAATTTGCAGACAATGCTGTTGTAATGTTGTGTTAAATTGTTGTCCATATCAATATTAAACTGCGAGTATTGACATTCAAACGCTGTAAACATGCTTCTGAAAAATAAATTGAAAATCGGCAGTTCGTTCTATGGTGCATACTGCTATTCCCAGTAAATGACATTTTTTATCGCGGTCAGTTGTTCCTATTAAGAAAACAGGGAACCCCTGCCAAATCAATTTATACGTTGCATCTGCGTGGATAATGATATTCTTTTTTACTCCATTTTCTAATAGAATTTTACCGGTTGCCATGAATCTAAAAACACCGTCGTCCTCATCGGTTGTGAAATTACGATAAAAGCTTTGCTTCGTTCATTGGGGACAGCACTATTCTTAAGAAGCCAACTTTACAGTTCACCAAGAGATATTGTTGGTGAACCGTAAATGGTTTTTCTTAATTTAGACAGAAATATTTTTATTTGGTTTATATTTGGTGGTGGATTATATTTCTGGGCAAGAACATCCAAAATTGCTTTCGGATTTATTTTTTTTGGTAAAGAAATCCTTGATTTCGTTCTTTAGTTTGTCGTTCATTTCGGTACCGGCCTTTGTTGCAATAGAATCACAAGAATGACTTACTTGCGATCGAAATAGGAGAACATTTTCACAGGATGAATCCAGAATTAATTTAATACCAGTTGCACATTGTTGTCCTCGACATTTTACTTTATTACATCGAAAATACTTAACTACACCAGACTCAGTGTTGTTTGTGTTTTTTAAGCTCCAACAAGTTTCCCATTTGACAAAATCTTCTGCATCGTTACGGTTAATGAAGGTTCTTTCGTAATTCCATGTTATGGATCTTTTCTTCGCAAGTTGTTGCTCATTTATTCGGAATAATGTTCTTTTACTCATTTTAATGCGTAATTACTCCTGTTAAGTTGAATGTATTTATTTACTAGCTTATTGATTTATTACTGTAAACAAAACAATTATATAGTGTCCAGAGTTATTTTTATAAAAAAGAACTATTTTAGTAAAGATTCATTTTGTTATCTGAGGGGTAATTTTTTTTAAATAATGGGCGCTGATGTTTTTATTGGTACGCATAGATTTTGTAGTGTTAAAATACGTACACTGAAGTTCATTCACTTAAAATGAATTGCAAAATTTTTTTTACTGCAAGTTCAAGTTTTCAAAGGATCTGATATTTAGAAATGGATTAGTAACATTTAAATAATGCACAATGTAAGCTGCATTTATTTTTAATAATGCTCGTTTAAACTGTAGTGTTATTAATAGGGGTGCCTTGATATCTTTTTTTGTATTTCTTTGCTAGTTTATTCCACCTTCGTTATTTGTTGTAATGTTTATTAAATAATTTTATCTGTATTTGTGAAAAATCGAAAAAGTAATCTCTCATAAGTCTGTTCTTGATTCTCCTTGTGAGCAGAAATAGCACATTCCAAAATCAAATATATTAATTTGTCGATGAAGAAATTGTTTCCTTTTAATTGGTGCCAACACCTGGTCTTTCAAAGATTTTTTAAATAAATGGTTAGCAAATGTAACACTAGTACTGTTTTTCAAATAGTAAAATATCAAAATCAAGTTTAAGTTAAAAAGGTCCTGTTATTTAAATTTCTGGAAAATGAAATGAAATGATTTTTTTTATAAAAAGTATAAGATTACTGAAATTACATATACTTATGCATATTTATAAATGATTTTTATGCTATATCATTGCAAAAATATAGATATATTGCCCGGTATGTATACAAAATATGTATTATATATTATTATTATTTATTATATGTATTTCAAACACATACTACTCAACAACGTTCACCTCGTGTCTCCGTGTACTCTATGTCTGACATGTCTATTAAAAGCCAGCCGTCATACGTCAGTGTCTAACCATATGATTCTAACTCATGCACATCTTTTAAAATCGTATATTGCCGCGTCTCGTCTCACGAGATTTATGTTAGCAACGTTGCCAATGTAGTTACGAAAATTGATATACACCTTGCTTTCGCCAGAGAGCAGCACCTCCTAATCGTAAATTACGTTTGAGCAATTTATAAAACATTTAATATAGCTGATATGCGGTATAAATATTCTACAATAATTAATTCAATTTGTCTATCTATTTAATTTTTTTTTTTTAGTCACTAATAAAGAAATAAAAAATGTTTTTTGTTCATTTTAAAAAAAAAAATAGATACACATATTCAGTATTACTTTTTAAACATGTTTGTCAAAAACCGTTTTCGATTTGATGCAGAAATAAGCTGGAAAAAAGGAAATCCGTAATTCAAGCCGTCCGGTGGCCTCTTAAATGGAATATTCCCCGTATAATTTTTAGGCATAAAGTAATAAGTTAGTATACGCCTAAAATCTAAAGTTTTTGATTTATTCTCATTTTTCTGAAAAATTCAAAGTTTTAATAAAATTATATTTCTCGAAAACGACGTATTAGATAGACACAATTTTTCGTAGAGTTGTTCATAATAAGACTTCTTAATAGAAACATATTTTATTTTTTTTCAGTTACTAACTGCATGTGCATAAAACTGGATTAAAATTACATGACACGTTTTTGTATAAAAGTCAATTTTTTCAAATAGAATAGCCTGTATATCAGTTCATTTTTGAATTGCTTATTTAATTTCACATCAAAAACATGTGAGACGTTAATACTTTTAAAGTGACTATTACAGAGCTATTGTCGGTTTTTGATATAATTTTGCCAACTTCATGTGTTTTATTTAAATACGGTACAGTGAGCCAAGATATTTGTTGCAACATCGATAACTGAATTAATGCCATTTAATAAGTAGTTGCTAAGTAGACAAGCATGATTTTATAGTGATTTTTTCTAAAAATTAGCTTAGAGATATGATTTTTATACATATTGGGGGAGTTACAAAAGAAATGTTTACTATAGCTTAAGTTTACCAGCTTAATATATTGAGTTGTTTATAAAACTGCATTCCAAAAATACATAATATAACATTACTCTTCTTTGTCTTTTACTTTTATAATCCTGGTAAGTGTCTCATTTCATAAATTGGATATATTGTACTTATAATACAATCAATGCCAGAAATATACCGTGCCTTCAAATACTTTCCGCATTAGAGACGGCTATGCTTTTTTGTAATGGTTGGTGAGATTGCATAATTTTGATAGTTTGGTTATGTCATGTAAATAATAATAATCGTCTATAATTAAAATTTATGGTGGAATTCTGTAACTTTCTCGGAAGCTCCGGCTATCGTAGGCCCTGGCAACGAAGTGACGTTGCGATGACGATTTCAGAATTTTTACAGTTAGTGACGTAGAAGTGTCAAAACGTTCGTGAGTAAACATTTTGTTGGTTATATTGTGGTTATATTATTATTATATAATTATTGTTAATATACTGTTCCTGTTGTTATATTTATAGTTTCCGTTAGTTTATTTGTTATAATTATTATTGTTTTATATTTTCAAATATGAATGGCTTTATAGCATTATTATTAGATGAAGATCACAACAGGTAGGTAATCGATAATATAAAATATAGTATAGGTACATAATATTCTCTATTTTCTTTATTTTAGAAATTATATGCGTATATTCCGAAAACGTTTAAGAGATCACGGAAATCCTTTTGAAATACCAAACCATATACCAAACAGGCATTTTAAACAAATGTTTAGACTGAATAAGGACACTGTTCAAAACCTGATCCAGTTATTGGATGGACATATTGAACAAACAAATATACCATTACATTTGAAGGTTATTATCATAAACATCACTTGAAATGCATATTAACTTTATAGTGGACATTATATATTTGTTACAGGTCTTAACAACATTAAATTTCGTAGCATCAGACAGCTATCAGAATAGTGTTGGTATTAATAGCTTTGTTTCTCTCAGTCAGAGTTCAGTAAGTCGAATAGTTCATCAGGTCTGTCTTGTAATATCAAACAATTTATTCCCTGAATGGATAAAATTTCCCAGTGATTGTGAATCGAAGAATCGTGTCAAGCAAGGGTAATTATGTTGTATCAAAATATTCTAAATATAATTCTTTATTTTGTTTTTATGATAAAAAATGAGAGACCGGAGATGTATTTTGTTTAATCAATAGCACCCAGTTCATATACTTACCAAGGGTAATTAAGGGAATCTTTTCCAAATGTTCTAAAAATTATTCTTCTGTATAGTTTTTATGAAAAATGGGGTGCCTGAGATGTAGGTGTAATTGATGGCACACATGTTGACATACTTGCTCCACCTTTAGCCGATGAAGAACACTCTCCTTTCGTATATATATTTTTTTTATATTCACATACTGTAATTTTTTTTCTAAATTTCAGCACTACTTTTATGGTAAGGTTAATAAAAGAAAATATATTTGACAATAAAATGCGTTTTATTTTTCAATATTTATACAAACAATCTCTATTTGAGTACCTATTATTCAAAGTTCACATTTCTAGTTCAGTATTATTATTTTTCTGTTTGATCTTTTTTGTTAAGATTTAATAGTAAACATATAATTCATATCCAATATTAGTATAATTACCCGAGTCAAATGTCTTCTATTGTTTTATAATACTTGCTGGTAAATTTACTAAACAATAATTTTTTACATTCTTTTGAGTTGAAAAAGTGCAAATTTCAGCCTAATGAATATTACTTTCCTGTAAAAACTGCATATAAAGAGAACTTTCAATTACTATAATTTCAGAGGCTCGACAACAAAATCCTGCAATAATATCGAATGATTTGGTGTACCAAGTACAACAATACATCACAGGATTGGTCGATTTTCTAAATACAAAATCATCTATATCCTTCAACCATTTATATACTTTGGCCTATGCTATTAAAACTTACCTTTTTGGAGCCTAAAACATTAATCGTTCAATATAGTTACATATTGATAAAATCTTTACGGTTTGACTTACAAATAAAGAAAGTCATTGACTAAACAGGTAAATTTCCTCTTATCTTCTTCAACATAATATAAAGTTAAACATCCTCTCAATTTGATGTAGTTTTATTATTAGAAAATCTTATGAAAAAGTCAACTTTAAATTGTAAAGTTATTGTGACCACGATACCATAATAGACTTTTTCGAACATTTACTTTGTGAACACTTCACATGCTTTATGTTGTGTGGATATTGTCTGCTAGGTTTATGTATTTTTTTGTGTTTAGGTACCCTTGTTGGCTTTATAAAAAAATCACATTTCATCATCCATAAATGTGCCTGAAAAGACATTTATCTGCAAATTCACTATACACTAGTGCGATACTACGTCCTTTGAAACTCTCCTAATGATAACAGTTCTTGTTGAAATTTTCACAAGTGTTTCATGCTATCTTGGCAGCAGTATAAACATATGTTTATACTATATCTTGGCATTACAAAATGTTCCGTACATTTTCTTTAAAAAAAAATGTTAGCAATCGTTATATTACATTTCAAACAATTTTCTTATTAGTTAAAATTTGAAATTGAAATATTGTGGTATATGTTTACGAGATGATATGCCTGTTTACATGTTAAACATAAAGGTTATGTACAAAAAATCGTAAATTGACACTTCTACGTCACTAACTGCAAAAATTCTGAAATCGTCATCGCAACGTCACTTCGTTGCCAGGGCCTACGATAGCCGGAGCTTCCGAGAAAGTTACAGAATTCCACCATTAAGTATGACAACTGTCAGAATTTGAAGTTTTCAAAAGCTTAGCATGTACACCAACATTTATTACTTAAAAAACTTTAAGAACAGCCTACTCTAATGAGGAAAGTATTTGAAGGCACGGTATTTCATAAAATATATAGAATATGGTACAATAAACAAATTTTAAAACAAAACGAATTAATACCTTAATTATACTAAGTGCAGGAAGTTATATCAACAGTAATTAGTGAAAAGAAACTACAAAATAATTAATAATTAATAATAATATTTCAACAAGTATGCACATGAGTTTCAATTCACTTCTAAACATTTTTCTATACGCTTCTGAAATAATATGTCGACATTAAGAGAAACTTGAGGACTTGTGTTTCTAAATATTTCTCGAATATGTTCCCGCATTGCTCCTTTTGTTGTTACAGGTATTCTGTACAGTTGCTCTTTTACGGGTCCCAATAAAAAATCTAATTTTGTGATATCCGGAGACCAAGCAGACCAGTGAATAGGACCTCCACGACCTATCCATTTTCCAGGAAAAATGTTAAAATGTGAATGGAAACTCATTTGAATACTTGTTGAAATAATGTTTGCTCGTTTTGGTATAGGTACATATTTATTGTATTTTGTAGTTTCTTTTTCACTAATTACCGTTGATATAACCTCCTAATTCCTGTTTTGCACTTACTACTGTTAAGGTATTAATTTGTTTTGTTTTAAAATTTGTTTATTGTACCATATTCTATATCTTTTATTAAATATATTGCTAGCACAGTGTCTTGTAAGAACAATATATCCAATTTTTGTATAAATATGTAGATATAGAAATAGATACTTAACAAGATTATAGAAGTTAAAGAAAAAAGAGTAATAATGTTATATATTATATATTTTTGGAATGCAGTTTTATATACAACTCAAAATCTTAAGCTAGTAAACATTTCTTTTGCAACTCGCCCAATATGTCTAAAAATCATATATCTAAGCTAATTTTAGAAAAATTCACTATAAAATCATGCAAATATCATGGGCTAACTATACCGTATTCAAATAAAAAATATGAAGTTGGCAAAATTAAACCAAAAAACGACAATAGCTCTGTAATAGTCACTTTTAAAGTATTAACGCCTTACATGTTTTTGATGTAAAATTAAGTAAGCAATTCAAAAATGAACTGATATACAGGCTGTTCCATTTGAAGAAATTAACTTTTATACAAAAACACGTCATGTAGTTTTAATCCAATTTTTTGCGCATGCAATTAGTACCTGGAAAAAAAAATAAAATATGCTTCTATTAAGACGTCTTATTATGAACAATACTACAAAAAATTGTACGCATGTAATACGTCGTTTTCGAGAAATATAATTTTATAAAAACATTGAATTTTTCAATAAAATGGGAATAAGTCGAAAACTTTAAATTTTAGGCTTATACTATCTTATTACTTTTTGACAAAAAATTATATGGGAAATACAAAAATTTAATAATATATAGGGTGTTACATTTAAAAAACTATAACTATGGCCAACCACGAAGTTATCGAACACTCTGTATAACACAAAATATTATTAAAATGTACCCCTAATGAGCAGCCGTCACAAGAAAAAAATCGCTTCGAAATATCTTTACTCGTAAGGGCACAATCGACCTTACCGGCAGAGATAACTCACCCTGTATATTGTACGGTGTATTTGTAGATTCTTTATTATGTTGTGATTGTTAATTTTATTAAAGTTATTTTATTTTGTTGAAATTTATCTCAATACTTAAACATATAAATGGAGTTTTACTCATATATTGACATATTACGCTATAATAATGTGAGTGTACGACTTTTTTATGAGATGTGTCAATTATAAGTTCACACGACTAAACACTTTCTCTACACAGAACTGTACATACAAAAGCTTTACTTATCTCCCTCTTGAGAACTGATAGGATTTTCAGCAAAATCGGCAGACCGGAAGTAGTAGTTTACTTCAGTGAAAAAATCGAATTTTGCCAATATTTTGTCATCTACTAAGTTTAGACAAATTTATAAAGAATTCATATGTATTCAGAATTAAATTTGAGAAGAATTTTATTAAAAAAAAATTTAGAAACTCCTACCGGAAGTAGGTTTTTTACTCTTATCGAAAATCGGTTTTTTGCAAATATTTTGCTAGTCATGCTTTTTCGACAGGTACGTTACAAGTATAAAAGTATTTAGAACCTAATTTTCAATACCTTTTGTATAAAAAAGAAATCAAAATTCGGACCGGAACTAACACTTTTACTCTTACCGAATAATGATTTTTTGCAAATATGTCGTAAATTATGCATTCCATATATATATTTATGAAGAGTACAAAAGTATTTAAAGTTGAATTTGGAATATTTTTTGTATAAATGAAATTTCAAAATTCGGACCGGAACTAACACTTTTACTCTTACCGAATAACGATTTTTTGCAAATATGTCGTAAATTATGCATTCTATATATATTTATGAAGAGTACAAAAGTATTTAAAGTTGAATTTGGAATATTTTTTGTATAAATGAAATTTCAAAATTCGGACCGGAAGTAACACTTTCATACGTATAAAAAAAGTCGTGTGGTGGCCACACCTCATTTTTTCTACACAGAACTGTATATACAAAAGCTTTACTTCGTGTTAAAAGAATATTGTATTGTTACATCATTTTCTAAGTTACAACTATAGATTTTCTTCTAAGGTTTTGTATCATTTCCAGGGATCACTCCAATCATGATAAGCGCCATGATGAACAACGAGAATCTCTTCCAATTGTTAATATCGAGGGGTGCAGATCCTTTCATAAAGAACTTGAACAACCAATCGGCGTACGAGATAATGTGCTCTAAAAAGACACGAAAAAGCTCCACAAATCAACAGGCCCAGCATCAGCAGCAACAGCATTATGTTCAAATCACTCACAACGACAATCAGAATGACTTTCACAATAACAATCACAGTGATATTCGCAATGACAATCATGTTTACAATCAGAATCAAACTCAAAATCCCAACCTCAATTATCTTCAGTCACCGGTTCATCTCTGCCCTCAACAACACCAACCTGTGTTTTTATCGCCCCAATGTCACAATACACCGGTACAGGTTATTTACCTGACTCCACCGCCTAATTTCTGCACTCCACATCCTTCTAACCACCACCCTCTCGCCAAATCGTCTGATGTCAGTACTCCGCCATATTATGTGTTTCCTCCTGCTTCCCCCATAACTCCGATGTTCGGCCAACAGGTCTTCTTCCCGCAAAATTTCACTCCAAGCCCTCTCCTTACTCCAACAAATCCTTGTCAAACGTTTACGTTTGATGATGTCTTTTGCGCCAACCTAAATCGCCGAATTGTGAACGATTATGACAGAAGTACATAAGAAACTCGAACTACGGAACATTTTTATCGTTTTATTATTGTTTAGTCGTTTTTATCGTAACTATTTTTATATGCTATTGTATTACTACTTGTATTGTGTATTTTATATTTTCTTCTTTTTCTTAAATAAATCAATATTGAAAATGCTAGTGGTTTTGGTAAATAAAAAATATTGAATGGGCGACAATTATCTGATATCATTATTGAAATTGATCAACGTTCATTATCCTAACAAACAGCACAGTCATTTTTCTGCCGTGTAAATTATATGGTGTGAAGGTAATAGAGTAATTCTAAGTATTTTAATAAAGAGTGCCTACATAAATTGACCTTTTTAGTTATTGGTATGATGTGTGAAATGTGTTCTAATGATTTACTATAGTTTAACGCAGAAAATACTTGTATTTTCAGATTTATAGACATTAGAACATTGTGTTTGCAACAAACTGTGGCTGTTGTTCCTGATAGATTTTATTTATACCTACATAGTAAGTAATTTAATCTTTTCACATTTAGATTCTTCTAAAAAACATGAAATTATAATTATCAAAGAATTTTACTGAACTTGTATATGCAAAATCTTTATTAAAATAGCTTTCTATGCTGGATTCAATTTAAATATTTTTACTTCCCTTGAAGTATATGGCTTTGTATTACTGATATAGTTAACTTGCAAGTTCATTCAGATGTTCAAGAGAATAATGAAGAAAAACAATCACTGTTTGTTGTAAACACAAAGATATGTTGTCTATAAATCTTAAAATACAAGTATTTTATGTGTTCAACTATAATGAATCGTTAGAATACATTTCAAATATCATACCCAACACCAAAAAAGTTCAATCTGTGTACACAACATTTATAAAAATTACTTTGAAATATATACACCGTGTTTCATGTAACTAGCACATTAGAAGTTTTTGTGCTTACAACGCGATTTTTTTCCAGAAGTTTTGCCTTCTCACATAATTGACCGCAATCTTTCAAGTTAAAATATTTTTAAACTCGTGCAACTTCCGGTTGCACCGGGAGTAGGCGCCATCTTTGTTATTTTAAATGTGACACCCTGTATTTTATTCGAGATTTGAATTGCTTATTTAAATAGAAGAACAGAGATACCGGGTTGGATTATGTCAAAGTCAACCGTTTCGGAGTTATTCAACTGTTTTCCATTTTTAGGGCACTTGAACGTAAATTTTAAAAGTTCTTTATCTGAGACATGAAAAAAGATAAACAATTGAAATTTGTTCCTGAGATAGTCAAAGTATTGTCCTATTCGAATATCACCAGGTTTTGCAATAATATTACACAGGGTGTTCTCTAATTAATTTACAATTATACACATTTCAAATGCAAGAAACTCAATTTTTTCAAATGAAACACCCTGTATATTTTCGCCTTTTCTGAAGCAGAAAAAAATTGTCTTTCGATCCACTATTACATTCCCTATACCTATCTCTAGAGGTTTTTGAGTTATTGGGGAGATCAGCCTGAAGGCCCGATATTTTGCCATTTATCACACACAATTTCAAGAATGCCTTGGAAGTAACAAAATGTTTAGTTGTCAAAATTTCGTTCGCTGTCAGTGTTATTAATTTGATGCTTGTATATTTTTTGTACAATACTGAATGATTTGATTAGTGCATAATGGAAGGCTATAATAATAATTATCCAAATGAAAGTATCCTTAATTTATTTTACATACACGGAGAATGTAATCGCATAATAAGTAGAACTTGCCGTGTGTTCAATCAGAGATACCCTAATTTGCCTCCGATGAATCGATTCAAATTTGCAAAAATTGAAACACATTTTTTGCGACATTGGAATATGAACACAAAAAGAAATTGTACTAAGCCAGTAACAGGTGAAGAAAACAACGAAATTAAAATTCTGAGATATTTCACAGCTCATCCCCATGCTTCGATACGTAAAGCAAAGGTGGATTTAGATATTAGTATGACGTCAATTCAACGCGTGCTAGCAAAGAACAAATGGCACCCATATGCACAAAGGAAAGTCCACGAACTGAGAAATGGAGACGCTCAGAGAAGAATTGATTTTTGTGAGTGGCTAACTATTCGTAAACAGGAAGATCCGGACATGTTACGAAAGATTTTATGGTCGGATGAATCCAAGTTTACCAGGCAAGGCGTTGTAAATAATAAAAATTGTCATTTTTGGGCAGATGAAAATCCCCACTCTTCACGAGTAAGCCATTTTCAATATCAATTTAGTTTTAATGTATTCGCCATAATAGGGTGGGGAAGGGTATTTTACCATATTTATGATGAAAGGCTAACGTCCGAAAGATATTTGCGAATCATTAGGGAAGTGGTGGCAAACATAGTCAATGACATGCCACACCAAAACTATTATTGGTTTCAACTGGATGGAGCTCCACCTCACTCTACTCATGCTGTATATCAAGAGTTGACCCAGCTATTTGAGGATAGGTGGATTGGTCCAAATGGACCATGTCTTTGACCTGCTAGATCTCCGGATTTAACTCCAGTTGACTTTTTTTTATGGAGTTACATAAAAAAAGAGGTCTATGCAACACCAGTTAACTCCAGGCAAGAACTAGAGGATAGGGTGCGAAGAGCATTTGACCAAATTGAAGTTCAAATGATTGAACGTACAACGACTGACCAGCTCCAAACAAGGTCAAATAAATGCATTGAAGTAGGCGGTGGACATATTGAGCACTTGCTGTCATTTGGTTTTAGATTTGTTTTTGTTTTCTTTAATAACTATTTTAAATAAAATAAAAATAAAATAAAACTCTTGAAAACTTTCCACAATTTTTATTTAGTCTTTGCGACATATGTTTCGGTATTGTTCATACCATTATCGAGCATCGAGCGGAAACTAACAGGACAGTTTGTGTAGGGTTGTTATATATGTCGTTGTGTTTATTGTCTCTTTTTACATAAGTGTCTATTATGGGGGTATGTGTGTTTGAAAAGTCTTTATGTGTGTTCGTTACTTTCTCTTTTCCTTGAATTGATTTTTTAATTTCTAATATCAAAAAATCAATTCAAGGAAAAGAGAAAGTAACGAACACACATAAAGACTTTTCAAACACACATACCCCCATAATAGACACTTATGTAAAAAGAGACAATAAACACAACGACATATATAACAACCCTACACAAACTGACCTGTTAGTTTCCGCTCGATGCTCGATAATGGTATGAACAATACCGAAACATATATCGCAAAGACTAAATAAAAATTGTGGAAAGTTTTCAAGAGTTTTATTTTATTTTTATTTTATTTAAAATAGTTATTAATAAAATGTTCCACCAAGAACCGTCTGCTAACTCAATTAATAGAATTTGTTTTCTTTGTTTGACTTATACCGTGAGATCAAAAATGTTTTCGCAATTAATAAATTTTTGGTTTTGAACTAGAAGACCTTTTTCCATGCCCATAACATGCTTACAAATGACTATTAATCCACTCCTCCTATACTTAATCTATTATTTTTTCAGTTTTATTTGGCAAAATATCGGGCCTTTAGGCTGATCTCCCCAATAACTCAAAAACCTCTAGAGATAGGTATAGGGAATGTAATAGTGGATCGAAAGACAATTTTTTTCTGCTTCAGAAAAGGCGAAAATATACAGGGTGTTTCATTTGAAAAAATTGAGTTTCTTGCATTTGAAATGTGTATAATTGTAAATTAATTAGAGAACACCCTGTGTAATATTATTGCAAAACCTGGTGATATTCGAATAGGACAATACTTTGACTATCTCAGGAACAAATTTCAATTGTTTATCTTTTTTCATGTCTCAGATAAAGAACTTTTAAAATTTACGTTCAAGTGCCCTAAAAATGGAAAACAGTTGAATAACTCCGAAACGGTTGACTTTGACATAATCCAACCCGGTATCTCTGTTCTTCTATTTAAATAAGCAATTCAAATCTCGAATAAAATACAAGGTGTCACATTTAAAATAACAAATATGGCGCCTACTTCCGGTGTAACCGGAAGTTGCACGAGTTTAAAAATTTTTTAACTTGAAAGATTGCGGTCAATTATGTGAGAAGGCAAAACTTCTGGAAAAAATTCGCGTTGTAAGCACAAAAACTTCTAATGTGCTAGATACATGAAACACGCTATATACATATACTTTAACGCTATAAAAAGAAGTATCCGGTTTGTTTGTATTGTGAACCTTGACCTAGGATAATAGTGACGTCAACAGAAAATATCCTCATTGTAAAATGACTATCACAGTGCTGTGACGTAATTTACAATTAACAAAAAAAAAAGCAGTCCCAAGTATGTTTTATTCTTGTACGACAAGTTTGATAGATTTAGAGAAAAATCCTAATTTGAACTTATATATACAGTAATACATTATCTTTGTGTCAATTTATTTATGGATCAGTCTGTATAAACGTATATATATTTAAATTGTGAAGCAATAACAACCCTATCAACTACATTAGGCGAATTTGTTATTATATTAAATATTAAAGAGTAAATTTACTTTGTCAAATCGGTGAGTCACCCTGTACACTGCCTATTCACTTTAATTACGTACAGGAAAAAAGTTGCATATCTTTTTTCAAAATGGTGCTACAAACGTCGCCAATCCTAATACGCTACGTAACACATCCGGCTTTATATCTTCCTCTGAAATAATAAGAAACAAATGTGTTGATAGGAATTTTATTGATGTTGTGTCTGAATATGATAGATTTACAATTAACAAACTTTTTAATACGAAATTTTATTTGTAAAAATTTCTCTGGTGGAAAATATCTGTTAACCATCTAATTAATTACAATAACTACACTGATTAAATGTAAAACTTTCAGTAAATTATGTATTCAATACAGATTTAGTACCATTAAGGTAATTACAGCTGCAATTGGAATAATGTTTGCAAAAAGAAATGTAAAATAACAGTTTTAGTCACAGGTTTAATTTATGGACAAGGTAAAAGTATTTAGAAATGCACAGACATATAAGAAAGTCCTGTGACGGTCTTCTGCCCATTCCGATAGGTGGCGCTATGATTCATAGCGCCACCTATCGGGACCAGATTTTGTGATTTTCTTTTTTGGCACTAAACCAACGTATGTAGTAAATATGAATCGTTTAGATCCATAAATTTAGAATTTGTTAAAAACTTGATTACAGCGCCACCTATCGTATCCTAGCATAACTATGAACTATCCTCTTGACAAAGCAAATACATTTTGTGAATATGACCTAAATCGGTTAAATAGTTCAAAAGTTACAGAGTTACTAACAGACGCACCAACGACTATATATACAGGGTGAGTCATTAGTAGCCGATACCTCGATTGCTCTTTTGTGTTTTAAATAAAAGATAAAACAATTAGTGGAAGATTCACACTTCGATTTCACCGGAAATGCATGGAACTTAATTTTTTTTTAATGACTCATCCTATATATATTTTTGGATTTTCTAGTACTGTTTTAATTATCTATTCAACTGTTTTTCGTTTTTCAAAATTAAGCCAACAGCTTTTGAGTTATTATTTTTTTTGAATTTCTTTACCAAAACAGGTGTGCAGAAAAAAAAATATTTTAGCATTGTTTTTAAAAGAACAAACATTAACTTTGGTGATTTTTTTTAATGAAACGCCCAGTATTTTATTATGGCATTTTGTACCTTTTTTTATTCTCTTTCATTTTTGTTAACAATGTTCTATAGGTACCTATCATTTGTAATTTCTGAGATAATCCCTATAGGAGCAATTAGCTGTCAAATAAAGAACTACGAGCGCTGTTGTTCTATGCACCCAAATATTCTTTCATTCAATAAAGGCTGGAATGGAGCCCGACTGCCTGAATCAACTGTTAAACAAAGTCGGTATATATTTATATCAAATTTATAATAACATCGTTATCATTAAAAAGGAATTATTCTTCTGAAGAATTAATAGATATCATTTACGTATTGGGTGAAAAAAGAAAAAAACAAACTCTTTGCTAGCATCCAGGCTTTATACACAGCGATCCCAGACCGAAGCCAGACACCTTCGAAAGTATAAAGGAACGGTTCGAGTGAACAGAAAGTATGAAAGAAAAAGAGCGGAAAGAATCAATAACTGGTGAGGATAATAAGTTTATGGTACTTGCGATTGAACACCCCCATATTAGTACTACGAAAATTAGTCGTCAGTTACATGTATGTCAAATTTTGGAATCCAGAATAATTAGGAAATATGTAATTCATCCATAGCATATTCATACACAGATTTAGATGAAAGAAATGCTCAGAATCAGTTACATTTTTGTCACTAATGGGCAGCAGATAAATTAGCCTGACTTTCTCAATTTTTTGTTGTTTACTAACGAAGCCACCTTTTATTAAAATGGATACGTTAATCGTCACAACTTTCGTTATTATAATACATAGAAACCCTCACTTTATCAGACCTGCAAACTTTCATAATCGTTTGTCATTAAATGTGTGGGGAGGAATAGTGAGTAACTACATAATTGGACCTTATGTTTTTTATGGAAATGTTAATGGAGAAGAATATCTTCGTCTTCTACGGACGGATTTTCAAAACGTTTTGATGATGTGAAAATTAAAACCAGAAAAGCGTTTGCAAGAATATGTCGAAACGTTTTATGCAACGTTAGTACTACTTTAGAAAGTAGAATACTCATGTGCATTGCACAAAGTTGTGATTATGTTGAACATATTATTTAATGAAATTTGTTTTTCTTACCTTCGATTGTTGTTGCCTTGCTCAATAATTATAGATTATTTAAATTGCGTTTTTATATTTTTTTCGTTGCTAACTTTTTTTTTATCAAAGTTGTACGACATCAATTTTTAATTTTAAACTATACTCATCTCTTATGAAGAGCATCGGCAATGAAAGAATACAGGCATTAGGCAAATTAAATTGTAGACAGCATACTTCATGCACCTTTTAGCGGGTCGGCATCTTCAAATATGTCAGTAAACTTAACCTTTATTTTATTCCGTTGTTAACCTACAGTGTAAAAAATGAAATACTGCAACTGAACATTGCGGAATTAAAAATTTATATGCAATGCCATTCATTCTGTAAAATTATTACTTTTGAGATAGTTGGATTTAGCCTTTACTTTGTTTGACAGTTGACTAAGGAAGTCGGGCACCATTCCAGCCTTCCATTGGTTGAACTAATATTTCGGTGTATAGAACATCAACGCTCGTAGTTCTTTATTTGACCGCTAATTGCTCGTATAGTGATTATCTCAAAAGTACAAAAGATAGGTATAGAACTTTATTAACGTAAATGAGAGAGAATAAAAAAAAAACAAAATGCCACAATACAATACCGGGTGATCCATTAAAAAAAATAAGTGTTTGATATGTGAAGATTTCGGATAGTAGGCTTTGACAAAATAAAGTGTTTTGAGGTACTGTCGAGTGCAACTTATAAAAACTGATGCAGAATTTTATTTACTACAAGCACCACCAACGTTAATGTTTTTATTTTTAAATTTTTAAAAACAATTCGAAAATGATATTTTTTCCCTAAAACATTTCCAGGACCATAACAAACAAAACAAAAAAAGAATTACGCATATCCATCATTCGAATCGTGAGTTATTGTCTTGAATTCATATAAAAATATTATAGAAAAAAAGCACTTTTAGTTTTTCCAGAATTTTCCAATTTTTTGGTCAATTTTTCCAATTTTTCTTTTCCTAAATTTTTTATTCGAACTATTACGAACAATTTTTTTTAAATTAGCACAGTAATGCGCTTCTAATGAACAGCATTTGATTTTTATTTATTTGATTTTTTCATGCTCACTGATGTAATATAAAATATAAACGTTAAAATACTGGTTAAGAAGGGCATTCAAATTTTGTGCTATTAAATTTATTAAATGCAAACCACATACAACACTAATAGAAGGTGTTGTAGTATATTTAACATTGTGGATAAGTACTCCAGCTAGGTGATTAGGTGTTTACAATATGTAGGAATGCGAAATGTCGAATTATTCAACAATCTTGTTCAACTTTCTAATCGCTTTATTATTTCCAAAATTCCTCAGTGAACATTCAATGCAAGTGATTCATCTGCCTAGATTTGATCAATACAAACTAGCAATTACGTCGCCTGAAGGTATATTACCTACAATCTGCAGAAAACTTTCCCTCCACAAATTAGACAATGCATAAAAATTAAGTTCAGTTCTTCGTTGGAAGTTACCATCAAAGTTTGTGCTCGCGGATATGATATGAACGAAAATGTTTTGCCCTTCAATATTTGTGATCGGTTTGGCCCTCTCAATATCGAATTTCGATGTCGCGTTGTCACGGAGGTATACGATATTGAAGTCGAATTTTCCACTGGAAGAAATGAAACAAGTAAATGAGAATGGAAGTGTGTTTAATGTGGCGTTAACATCAACGACTGAAAATGAAGAGATTTCTGATTCTAAAAACGGCATAAGGGTTATAAAAATTAAAAGGAAACCGGTAATTAATCGCAAAGCGAAAGTGCAACACCACTCTAAAGTTGAGGAAGATTTGATCAAGGAAAATAGTAATTTTCAATATACATATTTTGTTCCGAAAGAATTTGGTAATACAAATAGAGATAAAATACGAAAATATGATAACGATGATGAATATTCTTTGCCAAAAACTGATAGTAATGTAAAATTTCATATTCCTGAGAATATATCGAGCTTGCAGAAGAAGAAACAGGAAGCGATATCTAAATTGCAACAGGACTATATGAAATTACAAAAAATATCCGTTTTACCAAGCTCAGAGCAGCAATTTAAAGCTTCTGGTGATGTAATTGGAACATCGCAGAAGATTATAGAGGAACCAACACGTTTCGAAATCAAGTTATTGACATCCGGCGAAGAAATTACTTACGATTTACCAAATATCCAGAGAGAAGAAGCGTTTTACCAAGCTAATCCTGAAAGACTAAATGAAAATAATAAAGTTTCGAGTCACCCAGATATTTTTCAAGAAGGATATGAATATGAAGAATTCATTTCGAATCTTTTACATATGGAAATGCCAAAAACTTACGGTTTCGTCGAAGATATAATACGCGAGTATTATTTTAATCCAGTAATTTTGACCAGTTACGATCTCTTGATGCATATTTCCCATCGGTTGTTATGGAAGATGAGTCACTATCCATACTTTACAATATCGAATGATCGGGATGATGATATACCTGAAACTTTCAAGGTGTGGAGATCACTCCATCAGGACGAACATGTACATTATAACAATGCCAAGTCGGAGATAATATTGAGTGAGCCAGTAGAATTTAAGCCTATTCGAAGTGATGGAGCAGAAGAATCATCGAAAGATCTGTCATTGTCCGAAGACCAAAATGAAATTTTAGAAAAGTTTTTTCTGCCCAAAAAGGAAAAAGGCGATGTGTTCTACGTACCGAATAAAATTAATATTGTACCCCATGAAGAATACGAATTACCAGATGTGAAAATTGAAGCAAACTTTGCTGCGAATTGTGGAGAAAATTGTTATCTTTCCGCGAAAGAATACGAGTTCGGAGTACCAATATTAGAAGATTATGAAATTAAGAAACCTTCTTCATATGAAGTTCCTATATATTGATGTCAGATTAATTTTTTTAGCATTGTAATATCTCTAGTCATAAAAAAAATAAAATATATTTATTATCATAATGTGTTTTCGTTACTTATTTGTATTTAGGTGTTATTGTTACTACTTATAATACAATTTGAGTTTGTTGCTGGATAATCGAGTGAGTTGGCAAACTTAATTTATTGATCTAGTAGACTACATATACAGTGTGGAAATAAAGTAATGGATAAAGGCATTAACTTCATTAATATTCATTTTAAAAAAAAATCTCAAAGGGGTATAAAGATTTGAACTAAGGGGAATATTTTTAACGCATTTTCAGGTTCTTACGTCATTTGTTTTTCATGTTATGACGTCACCCACTTTTTCTTAAATAACAATTTTTTTTCAATGATTTCGATAGTACTTTCAATTCCCTATCCAAAGGTATAAAACTTTTTATATGTTACATTTGAACAAAAAATGAGAAAAAGAGTCTTAAAATTCAAATATCAAAAATTCACAATATTGGTCACCGGTGCATAAAACAAAAAAAAATAGTTACGACTGTCAGAATAAGTTAATTTGTCAGTCTCACAATAAAATAAGTATTATTCCCTTCTCTAAATTAGAACAGTGTACCTTTTGCAAGCGATTTATTAATAAAAATGGTACTACTGAGCAGTATCCTCAGAAAGTTAACGTGCGGGCAGGAATTTTTGGTGACAGAATTCTGGATCCATTCTCTTTTGCTAACAATTTCATTGGAAAGAGATACTTGCAATTTCTACAGTTCAAATTGATGCCTGCATTAGCTGAATTATGCACTACGCAATTTATGTGCGACGCTACTTGGACCAAGTTCTCCACGAAGATGGATAGGAAGAAGAAGTCCGATGGAATGGCCGGCTAGGTCTTCAGATCTAACGCCATTTCTATCTTTCTATAGGAGTACTTAAAAAGTAAAGTGTATAATAACCAACTTAATAGTTTAGAAGATCTCAAGCACAGAATTTGATATTAAACTAGATTAATATCAGCTCAAACTTTTCAGAATGTGAGAAATGAGTTTTATAATCTTCTTGGGTATTGTCAGGTGGTACAGGGTCATCATTTTGAGCACTTGTACATGTAATTTAAAAAGTGTTATTTCTAGGCTTATTTTTGTGTTTAATGTTAGAGTTTTTTTTCTGGTTAATCAATTTGGTTTTAATATAATTATTAACTTCATATGGAGTAGATAGTAAATTTATAGTTCGGGTTTTCAACATCTTTATAATTTTATAATAAAAGCGAATGTGCCATAAATCTGTCCATTAAATTTATGTGACTAGATTTGTTTAACGAATTTTTAATATTTCAACTTTAAGACTTTTTTCTCAATTTTTTTCAAATGTAATATATTACAAGTGTTATGCCGTTGGACAGGGAGTTGAAGGTGCTATCGAAATCAATTAAAAAATTATAACACCAGGCAAACTACTCATACTTGTTGACAGAATATTTTGATGAAAACTGTTATTTCCATCAATTGTAGTGGTTTTGTTTGAACATCCGGGAATGTTTGAATTTCTTTGAGACCCGAGCATATGAGTTATTTTAATCTTTTTGTTTAAAGAGGATTCAATATAATCCTTAGCCACAGGTGAGGACTGCCAACCCCCATGATTTCTTAAGGTCAACAAATCACCACCATGATTTGGCAAATGTGTTGCACTAGATCTTCGAAAACAATACCCTGTAAACAATTCTGGATTTGGAAATTTCAGAAAACTCGTAATCTCCGAAATTCGAATTTTGCCTATAATATTAATACCCATTGGATTATTATGACAAAAGTTATGATATTTCTTAATTAAATCGATCCATATTGCATCTGTAATTACAAAGAATCTCTGAATATTATTTTTTGTTTTGTATTGAAAATAAGCAATTAAAGTGTTTTCTGATATAACATGAAGCACTTTTTCTTTACACCATTCTTCAAATTTCATATAGTGCTTCTCATAATAGCTACGAGATTTAATGGGAAGTAAATTATTCACGGCATGAAATATTTGCACTCATTTTATATTAAATTTAAGAAGTATCAAATATTGAATATAAGAATCGCGATAAATTCAAATTTTGAATTTACGTCAAATGTCATAACATAACATATTGCCAACCACCACAAAAGTTACTGCATTTTGAAATTCCTATTATTTTTATAAAAATAAATGATAAAAAGAGGCAGATTAGAAAAAATAAAATAAAGAATTCGTGTCATAAGACAGTTATTGCACTCGTCCATTAGGGCTTGGGCTCTTGCAATAAGGCGTGCCTTATGGCAATTGTTCTTTAATAAACTATTATCTTGTTAAAAAAATAAACATGTAAGTGTTTTACTTCAAATCTGAATTTTGAGAATTTTTTATACAAAAATTATTTCTAAACTCTAAATGCTTTTGTATTCTTGAAAAGTATATATAGAATGCATAAATTGCTACATATTTGTAAAAAATCGCTATTCGATAAGAGTAAAAGTATTTGCATAAGGTTGTTTTTTGATAAGAATTAAATACCTACTTCCGGTGGGAATATCACAAAACTTTGCTTATAAAAAGAAATTAATTTACCTTCTAGTTCTTTTCTATTGCTTAGAAATTTGCTTATACAAAATAGTTGACAAGATATTGTTAATTTTTTTTAAACACCTTTTAATAAAAGAATAACATTGAATACAAATTTTATTTTTAAAATTCCTATGATTTTCTTCATTCATCAATGATACATGTAAACAATCAACATTTTAAACAAAATTTTATTGTATGTTGTGAATTGTACTGGAATATAAATAAATAAAAATTACATGACTAATCATTTATAAAAATATAAACATTAAGGAAATGGCTCTGCCCTAATTAGTTCTGCCTGGCGCCTTTGCTCGCTCCCAGGACAGTACCACCAAGAACAATTCGTGCTTTAAGGATTCACCAAGACTCCATGCTATGAATTAAACATCTACTTAATTCATTGCACACATCCCTGATCTATTACCCAACACGTCAATATCAAATACACAAACACAATAAAGTACAATTAATATAACGAAAATATATATATATATGTATATAAAAAAATAATAAAAATTTACCTCGTTCTAGGATTCCAATGCAAAGCACCACATAAGAACTTTTTACAACACGATATATATACACTAATAATAAACATATTAAATGTATTATTATTATTATTATTATTATTATTATTATTAAATCACCTTAATTCTTCGTACAACATCTAAAATTCATCCATTTTAAAAAAAAACAGCAGTGTAACTATCCTACATGTAGATAAAACATAAATTATTAAACTAGAAACCCTTTAAATCTTGTAAATAAATAATAAAGAAAAATTTATTAGAAACGCAGAGTGTTTATATTTAATTCAAAAAATATTCCCACTTCGATGAAAAATTTTTATAAGTACAATAAAATCATTAGTGAATTATTGCACTATTAAATACGTACAAATTCTGCGCCCGCTACTGTTTTTTTCACTATAAAATTGTATTTGATATGAATTCTTGAAGCTGAAAATGAATTTTACCAAAATATTAATTAATTTTTATCTTTAAATTCAAATTAATGTAAAAAAAATCGTCAATTTTTAGATTATGTATTTTTATTGTATTAATGAAAAACCTGTATACAAAATTAATTTTATTTAGAATTTAGATATATATATATATAATAAAAAACGTAATATAAATAGTATATAAATATATAATAATTTTACAAATTTCTTTTTAAGGCAAAATAGTACTATAACTATTACATATTGAAATACTAAGATTCTAAGTTTAACAAATATTTTATTCTGTTCACATGGTTCATATATCGACGCATCGATTGGGGACATATATACACACATGGTATGCGATTATTACAAAACTTCGACTACCTTCATATCTATTACCTAATCTTAAAGAAACCTTTGTGGAACACCATAAACTGATGCTGGTATTTCGATCTCCTTGGGTGGTCCATATACATGAGCAGGCCTCTTTGGTACTATTACTTCCTTTGGAGGTCCATACACCGGAGCAGGAATTGTTGGTTTCGGAGCAGGATATGGAGCTGGTGTCTCAGGAATGTGGTAGATATATTTCGAAACTACAGGTTTAGCAGGAACTATTTTTTTAGGTAGAACTGGAGCGGGATATGGTTTGGAAACCTCTACTTTTTGTGGTGGACCATATATCGGAGCGGGAACAGTTGGTTTTGCAGCAGGATACGGAGCTGGTGTTTCGGGAATGTTATATACGTAAGTTGAAACAACTGGTTTAGCAGGAACTATTTTTTTAACTTCTACAGCTGCTGGATATGGTTTGTAAATTTCTACCTTTTTTGGTGGACCATATATCGGAGCGGGAACGGTTGGTTTTGCAGCAGGATATGGAGCTGGCGTTTCGGGAATGTGATATACATAAGTTGAAACAACTGGTTTAGCAGGAACTGTTTTTTTAACTTCTACATGTGCTGGATATGGTTTGGAAACTTCAACCCTTTCTGGTGGACCGTATACTGGAGCAGGTAGTGTTGGTTTTGCAGCAGGATAAGGCGCTGGCGTTTCGGGAATGTTATATACGTAAGTTGAAACAACTGGTTTAGCAGGAACTATTTTTTTAACTTCTACAGCTGCTGGATATGGTTTGTAAATTTCTACCTTTTTTGGTGGACCATATATCGGAGCGGGAACGGTTGGTTTTGCTTCAGGATATGGAGCTGGCGTTTCGGGAATGTGATATACATAAGTTGAAACAACTGGTTTAGCAGGAACTGTTTTTTTAACTTCTACATGTGCTGGATATGGTTTGGAAACCTCAACCTTTTCTGGTGGACCGTATACTGGAGCAGGTAGTGTTGGTTTTGCAGCAGGATAAGGCGCTGGCGTTTCGGGAATGTGATACAGATACGTTGAAACAACAGGTTTAGCAGGAACTATTTTCTTAACGTCTACTGATGCAGGGTAGGGCTTAAAGACCTCAACTTTCTTCGGTGGACCATACACAGGGGCTGGTGTCGTTGGTTTAGGCGCTGGATAGGGTTTCAATTCAACGACTTTTTTGGGTGGTCCGTATACAGGTGCCGGGTATGGTGTCTCGCCCGGTATAACCTTATAGTCATGAGGGATTTCGTATTTATAATTCGAAACGATTGGCACACTTTTCCTAGGAAGATCTAAAAATGGCGCTGAGTCTACAGATGACGGTAATTGTGCGGGATATAAAGCCAAACACGCTGTAAACAGCGTGGTGTATATTATCAGCGGCAGCTGTAAAAGAACCAAAAATAACGTTAAACAAGAAAAAATAATTTAACAATCGATAACTTACCATGATAATGTGTATCTAAGAAAATTCGTTGCTGTACTGATTATTTGTAGAAAAAAACCGCTTATTTATATGAAAAAAACAAATTTAAAAACAAGTTCGCCGCTCGTTTATGTTTGCGCCTATAGGCATCTTGAAAGGTATTTTCACAAAACACCGATTACATCAAGTAGGTAAACGACTATTTTTTAAAGTGATTATCAAAGTAGACAAAAATTAATAATATTAACTTCGACTTTTTGGAATTCACAATTAGATTAAAACATTGATAATTATCCTATGTTAAAAATACAAGTAAATATTGCTTAATTTTATGCAATTTATAAAAAGTAAGTATTGAATGTTTGTTTCGTTTATTATTCTGGATGTACCTGATAAACTTCATCAAAAGTAATTTCAAAATGCTTTGTCAAAGCTGCAAAAATATTTCTATCTTGTAATGTTGATAGCAAAAAACTTTTCATATAAAAATTATAGACAAATATGAGTTCTGCAATTCTTAAGTATTTTTATTAATACAGAGTATTTCAACAATTAATTAACACAAATTTAAAAGCTAATTAAACTGAAATAATGTGTATTAATTGATTTTCAACTGTTTCTTAGGTATGGTGATTTTCTTTCAAAAATTGTACAACGTTTGAAAACTTGCCATCAAATAACGACTAATGATATAAGACGTATTATAGGCTCAATTAGTCGAGATATCATTACAATACGTGAATTTAATGTTTATTTCGACATTTGAATGGATATTTAATAGAATTACATACCATTCGCAAAAGTTAAAAACTCTAAAATATATACAAGGTGAGTCATATCCGCAGGGATGGCAGATTGTGACTTTATTTCGATGCGTTTATTTTTCCAATGACAGCCACTTGTTAGGAGCACAATTTAAAATTATTTTGTAGTATACAGAGCATTCCATAACTTGGTGGCTGACCATAGTTATAGTTTTTTAAATGGAACACCCTACATATTATTATATTTTTGAATTCCTAGTCAAAAAGTCATAAGATAGTCCTAAAATTTTATTTTTTTTATTAGCATTTTTCTGAAAAATACAATGCTTTTATAAAATTATATTTCTCGAAACAGGCTTACTAGATGCCATTTGGCATTTGGTAGCATTGTTCTTAATAAAAGGTTCTAATATAAACATATTTTATTTTTTTCCAATAACCAATTGAATTTGCAGAAAACTGGAAAATTTACATGACATATTTTTGTCTAAAAGTAATTTTTTTCATACGGTATACCCTGTATATCGGTTTATTTTTAAATTGCTTACTAAATTTCGCACAAAAAACATGTAAGACGTTATTTTAATAAATGATATAACCATATAATATAATTTATTGATCCAGTAGACTACATATATAGTATGAGATAGGTCACAATGTCAGTTAGAATATAAAAAATGAGGTGCGGCCGCCACACAACTTTCTTATATGTACGTGCGTTTGAAATTATACAAAAGTTGTTTTAAATTAAGTTTGAAATACTTTTCGTTCCTTAAAGTGTCTTACTTCAAATCCAAATCTTAAAATTTTTTTTATACAAAAATTATTAAAAATTCTATTATATATAAGTACTTCTTTTCACTTAGAAATCTCTATAGAATGTATAGTTTGTGAGATATTTGAAAAGAAAAGTGCTACTCGATAAGAGTAAAAGTGTTCTGGTAGAAATTGCGAAAAACTCTTTCAATAAATTTTTTTCTCAGAGAGAGATATTTTTTTTTAAAAACAGCGTATGTCGAAGTTGGTCCGTTTTGCAAAATATCTTGACCTTCTTAAGTTTATATGAAACTGGATGGTCAAAAGGTGAAGGTTATGATGTGATTTTGCATAATATTCTCCGACTGAAAAGCAAAAAATAAGTAGGTAACATGGCAATACCACCGGAGAAGTTAAATAAAATTATATTTTTTTAAAAAGCAAATAGATTTGCTTGAAAAAGCAAATTAGATATATGGCAGACACTTTAATGTGGACATTCGCTCTATATTTTTCTTTTCCGGCAGACTATAAGCTCTTAAAAAAATCTGAATTCTTTACCATACCCCATCCGAAATATGTTCAAACATTGTTGATGAAACTTGGTAAGGAGAACTCTAGATAAAACAAGAGAGAATACTTACGTGAAAAATTCTGGACATCTGGGCGAAAAATCTGAAGAATTTGTGTTTAAGTTTGAAATCTATAGTTATCCGCTGCTAAAACAATATCATAGGTAGTGTGGTAACGGTCTACCTCTAATATACTTGACATCCTCGTTTAACATTAGAGGGGGTGCCTACCAATATGTTTCTCAGAAACTGCTAGGAGAATTTACTTGAACTTTTTTTTAATGATCGCTGAGGTGAGTCTAGGATGAAGGTTACGAAACCAAAGCAGGGCTTGACAAAGTGCCAAAAATTGCATAAAATGAAGGTGGCCCACTTGAGCAAATCGCCAATTTTTAGGATAGAAGGCTGGAATTTTGCACAGTTATATTACATGTCCTACGAATTACGGTTTGTTCAGTTTTGAAAAATCTTCATTATAAGCTGTTTTATTCAAATTTTTTGGAAAGTTAGTATAACGCATCGTCAGTTTTTGAAACAGAAGTCTGAAGTCATGGAACCAGAAAGAACATAATCAAGGTAAGCATGCATTACCAAAGTGGATGATGATGGGTGTTTACATTCAGAACAATGACCTTCAAACTTAATGCTCTCTTGGCAAACTGGTAATACAATGGTCTTAATGGCGTTCAAATCTGCTTCAATAAAGCAATAGACATGTCGTTGGCTTACATTATAAAGTAAATGCTATGATGTACATACAAAATTTACAGAAACGCTCTTAGTGTAGTTAACTGTTGGGATAGCTTAGTTTTGTATCCTAGGTTTTCCATAGCTGATTGATAAAAAACAAAAAGCTTTTTGGCTTAAGTATGTTCACCTTTTTTCTGCTCCCTTCGGGGCATTTTCTCTATTAGCTAGTCTTTGTTAAATGTTTTATAATTGCATAGCTATTAAAAATAATATTTAATAGGTAAAATTAATAAAGTCATTTGTTATAAACTGTATTTAGTTCTTCTCAAGAAATGTATGTAAAATTTGCTTTCTTTATTACACAGAACTATTTTTTCTTTGTAAGATACTTGACTTAACATCATCACTCCGCTTGTCGCTGAGGAACAATCCCTTCCGCAATTATGACGTCAAGATTGTGTCAGACAATTAACATTTAGATATGATGTAATTTAATTTTTTACTACACAAATAACGTTGCTTATTGATTTGGTTATTGAATCAAATACAACGACAAGATTCTTTATTTACATGAAACAACGTAAATTATTTGCAAAATTTCATTTCTACTCATCTTGCAGTTTGAACAAGTTTTTGTTTTCATTATGGGTTAAAATTAAAAAGATAAAAATAATGAAATTTATAGGACCATTATAGAAACAGAAACAGAAGCAAATGAAAATACTATTTAAAAATATATATTAAATATTAAAACTGCACTCGGGCAAGAAAATCCATATGACGATAAATACTGAACATATAATATTCAATCTATCAATATATGTATCCAGCATTAATAATCATATATATAGTTATTTTTGACGCAATTCTCGTATATTTTACACTCAATTTATGAGCAAAATTGTTTTCCACGAGAAATACTTTTTACCATTTCTTACACTTGAGAATACTTGGTAAATTTCTGTCGTGAGAGTGAACGTATACTCATCAGTTTTGAATGTTAATATTAACACTCAATTTTTTACTAGAAAAGTCACAAATAATTCCTTGTAGGTATTTTACATGTCTTTTGGAGTGAAAGTGTGATAGGAATATAACAAATTCAAATAAGAGTCACACAAAATTATTACTTTTTATTCTTTACAGTGCAATATCTCAATCACAACAATTAATACAAGGAATTAGAACAGGAATGCGAACGTGTAAACATCGTAAAGATATACATATAGGTAGCTAATGAAATTAACTCTCTACTTAGATACAATAAAAAAGATAAATATTTTGTACATCATTAGCTATACCTATCATAACATCTTTTACATACAGAGCAATAAAATATTTATTGAAGTTACATATATATTTACAGCATTTTTCTACAAAGAAAACGTAAAATTTAATAGAAATATACTACATTAAATAGTACATATTTAATCACTACATGTTAATTTCGTATATTTTCATAATCATTCTACAAGGGTACTCCGTATACTAAGTGAGGTTTTGGTGTTTGTGTTGTTAGTCTTGGAGGATATGGTGCCACAGGTAAAGACGTTGTAACAGTGGGAGTTTCAATATTGAATTTGTATTTATTGACCCCCCTGGATGGTTTTGTAGGTTGAACAGCTGGTTGTGGCACTTTTGTTGGAGGAGCAGTTTCGATTACATATTTATATTTGTTAATCACATTTGGGGATTTCGGAGATTCCACGGGTGCACCATATTCTTTAAATGGTTTAGCAGGTGGATATATTGGTTGAGTAACTGGTGGCGGAACTTTTGTTGGAGGAGCAGTTTCGATTACATATTTATATTTGTTAATCACATTTGGGGACTTCGGAGATTCCACGGGGGCACCATATTCTTTGAATGGTTTAGCAGCTGGATATATTGGTTGAGTAACTGGTGGCGGTACTTTTGTTGGAGGAGCAGTTTCGATTACATATTTATATTTGTTAATCACATTTGGGGATTTCGGAGATTCCACAGGTGCACCATATTCTTTAAATGGTTTAGCTGGTGGATATATTGCCAAAGGTTGCGAAGGTGCAACAGTAGGACTCTCAATATTGAATTTATATTTGTTCACTACTTTAGTTGGCTTTGGAGTTGGTGCAACAGCAGGGGGATACGGTGCCAGAGGTTTAAATGGTGTAACTTCTGGAGTTTCAATGTTGAATTTGTATTGATTAACTACCTTAACTGGTTTAGAAGGTTGCGATGGAGGATATGGTGCAGATGGCGTTGATGGTGCTACAGTTGGAGATTCAATGTTAAATTTATATTTGTTAACTACTTTAGTTGGCTTTGGAGATGGTGCAACTGCAGGAGGGTATGGTGCAAAGGGCTTAGTTGGTTTAACTTCTGGGGTTTCAATATCGAATTTGTATTGATTAGTTACTTTAGTTGGCTTTGGCGATGGTGCAACAGCAGGTGGATACGGTGCAGAAGGCTTTGATGGTGCTACAGTTGGAGTTTCAATGTTAAACTTATATTTGTTAACTACTTTAGCTGGTTTTGGAGATGGTGCAACTGCAGGAGGGTATGGTGCAAAGGGCTTAGTTGGTTTAACTTCTGGGGTTTCAATATTGAATTTGTATTGATTAGTTACTTTAGTTGGCTTTGCCGATGGTGCAACAGCAGGTGGATATGGTGCAGAAGGCTTTGATGGTGCTACAGTTGGAGTTTCAATGTTAAACTTATATTTGTTAACTACTTTAGCTGGTTTTGGAGCCGGTGCTATAGCAGGAGGATATGGTGCTAAGGGTTTAGCGGGAGTGATTTCTGGAGTATCAATGTTAAATTTGTATTGATTGACTACCTTAGCTGGCTTTGGCGATGGTGCAATAGCAGGTGGATATGGTGCTAAAGACTTTGATGGTGCTACAATTGGAGTTTCAATGTTAAACTTATATTTGTTAACTACTTTAGCTGGTTTTGGAGATGGTGCAACTGCAGGAGGATATGGTGCTAAGGGTTTAGCTGGCTTAGTTTCTGGAGTTTCAATGTTGAATTTGTACTGATTCACTACCTTAGTTGGCTTTGGCGATGGTGCAACCGCAGGGGGATATGGTGCCGAAGGCTTGGCTGTTACCACAGTTGGAGTTTCAATATTAAATTTGTATTTGTTAACTACTTTAGTTGGTGTTGGAAATTGAGTTGGTATCACTGCAGGTGGATATGGTGCCACAGGTTTAGACGGAGTAAGTTCTGGTGATTCAATATTGAACTTGTATTTGTTGACCACTCTCGCTGGTTTTGGAGATTTAGCGACTGGAGCAGGGTATGGTGCTGAAGGCTTAGATGGTGCAACTCTTGGAGTTTCAATATTGAATTTGTATTTGTTAACCACTCTTGGAGGTTTTGGAGTTTCAACAACAGGCACGGAAGTGGATTTTTGCGTCGACGTTACAGGTGCAGACGCGATCACATATTTATATTGATTTACCACATTTTTCGGTTTATAAATCTCCAGAGGTACCCCATATTCCTTAGCCGGTTGACCTGGTGATTTTGGTTGATACTCCTCTGGAACTCCATATACCTTTGCAGGTTTACCTGTCGATTTCGGCCCAAATTTGAAAGGGTCTGGATATTCAATCAAAACATCCGGTGGAATTCCATATACTGCTGCAAGTTCGCCTGGCTTAGTCACTGCAATATCCGGATATGTGACCACGCCCTTTGTTGGTGTATTATGTACAGGTATGTCATATCGATATTTATTCACTAATACTGTGTCACGATGTTTGTTAGGCAAAGGTGCTTCCGCCAAACACGTCCCAAGTATCCCAAAGATAATCCCGAAAAGAATCTATTGAAAACAAAAAGAAAAATCATTAAACTTTACTTATATATTATATACATATCGTGGTATTTACCTTCATTGTACTGCATGTGTTTGTGTACTGATGCTATGCAATACGGAAGACTCCTTTTATATGTAGATTACACATCATTAGATAACGTTCTCTTCTCTATCAGTTCCTAATATATTTTCATGTTAACTGGTAACATCTAAGTGATTGTTCATAATTGAAAAGTAATTGTTAAGTTTGATAAGGCGAGGACAAAGAAATAGGAATGTTATACCATTTAAACGCAATATTATATATAAGTACTTACTAAAAACTCAATCTAATATTTCTTCAATAATATACAGTTAAACAAAATAAAACTCGTACAATATATGTATATTAATAAAAGAAAAAAATATATATTCTTGGGATAAATCGTTGAACAAGGTGCGATTATATTAGATAAAATAAACATTTTTGCAAAAAAAAAATCAATTTCCAATCATGAGTTGTTTTTGAGTAATGATATCATCTTTTTTTTTAATTGCAACATCTTATTTTTGCTTGATTATGAGAGGACTTTTCATTGCCGAACTGAAAAAATCAGATCGTCTTACATAAGAAACTTTTCGTTTAAATGATAGTTAGTAAGTAAAAAAATGTAAATTTTATTGTTAACATAAAAACTTCTTTGTTGGATAAATTCAATTATTATATTAAATGTTCGAACTGACATTCTCCGAATAATTCATATCCATTTTGAATCGATTCTGGGTTAATTCTGGGCATTTATTCATCTCCCATGCGATGTTTTACTTTAGATGAATTTTGTGGTCTATTGACGTAGAACCAAAATTCTCAATAACACTGAAACAAATTTTTTAATTAATTTTGCAAAATCTATAAGTATCTTTCTACTGTGTGTGATAATTCAAAGAAGAGGGAACCTATTATTCTGTTATCAACTATTCCAGATCATACATCATCATTTTTGTATTTTTTGTATTTTTCAACCAATGTCAATACCGTCAAATTTTGACATTTACCTGTGTATTTAATTCGACTATTGTGTTTCATTATGTGTAAACTCCACTTCTTCGTGGTTATTTGTATTGTTTTGACTAGTTGTTGTGCTACTGTGCTGTTTTATCGTTTCTTTGTTGTTATTTTATTCATTCATAGTGGATTTTATTTACAACCATACGCGTAATGTTGGCATTTCTGACTTTTTAAAAGTTGGGAAGTGTGACTTTGTTCACGTTTACTTCCCGCCCTCTTATTACTGCCCTCATTTACTTCCCGCCCTCTATTACTGCCCTCGTTTCTTAACCTCAATGTCAATCACAATTTAAAACCGTCAACTCGATATGTCAAAACCTTATCGGAATTTTTATCACAAATAATTATTAATTGTATGGTTGTAAATAAAATTAATTGTTACATTAGAATTATTGGAAGCTTGAATACATGTAGATAGGCCGCCCTGCTATTGCTGATATGATGAAATAGTGATTTCTTGTCCTTCTCCATTCGAGCCAAGATATCTGGATTGATACGGGAGGACAGTTTCCCTTAGTTCAAGTGGAGTGCAGACCTTGAAGGCTTTACTAAACATTTCTTTTATAATCTATTCACCGAAAAAAAGTGGCGTATATTTATTTGACGTTTACGCTAGATCATCACAAATCTGACAACTCAATATGTCAAAACTTTTACCGGAATTTTTATCACAAATAAATATAATTATGGTTGTAAATAAAATAGTATACAAACCTCGGTGAAAAGTTTCATTCCTGTCTCGAGATAAAGTTAACCTCGACGCTTCGCGTCTCGGTTAACTACCTAATCTCTCAACAGTAATGAAACACTTTCCACCTCGGTATGTAATATAATATTACATATAATAAATATGCCGATATGAGCATGGTGTATGGTTTCTGTAATGGAAATGCTAATGTGGCAGAACGCGAATATCAGGTAAGTTACCCAACTCGGAGATATGCTAGTGGAAATGTATTTCGAAGGATGGATCAACGTCTACGTGAAACTGGTGCGGTTACTAAAACATATTCTTTTTTCTGTTCTATTCGTTATTTTTGTTGTTATAATTTTTGTGAGCATCTTGCTTATGCTGGCTATAGTAAAGATAATATTCTTCTGTTTCTATATCTAATGTAAGCTTCTTTTTTGCTTTCCTAACGTTTTCATTTCGTCTGTGAACCATTGCTTCATGTTTTTTTGTACCATGTATGTTCACTTTCCTTATTCCAAGTGTCCCTGCGATTTATCTATTATGTTGGTTTTGATCTTATCCCACATTTGTCATAGCAATGGACTCCTTTGTTATGACTAGATGTAAACGAGTATTTGACCAATAACAATCTGATTTCGTCTTCACAGTTTGGATTTGTTCCAGGTAAGTCCAACCAAGATGCTTTACATCTCAGTTTAAACTGTTTCTATGAACAACTAGACAGAAAAATGAAGGTTGGAAGTATTTTCTTTCTTTGACTTAAATAAGGCCTTCGACATTCTGGATCACTCGGTCTTATTGGATAAATTATTTTCTTTGAGTATTCGAGGTGTTACTAATGACTTATTTACATCTTTTCTGATTATGCGAACGTCTATTGGGCATGTCACTGGCCAGGTAGATAATGTTGTGGGGTCATTCAGTTCATCGCCAATGAATTTGTTTTGTGGAGTGCCTCAGGGCTCCGTTCTCGGCCCTATTCTGTTTATAATATAAGTGAATGATTTCAGTAATTCAATGGAACATTGTACAGTTTCCCAGTATGGCGATGATACTTGCTGCATTGTCTCTCAGCGTGTGCTTGATGACATGTCTCGGTCAATGAAGGTTGCCGTGGATGGCATGGGGGAATGGTGCGATGGGTTGTGTCTTATTTTTAATGGTCAGAAGACTAGTATTTTACAATTTAAATTATTGCCTTATGTTCCTTGTAGTCTTTATGTTCCATTTCGGGCGCGATCTATACCTCAATGTAGTCAGGTGAAGTCCTTAGGACTGGTCATTGATTCTGCTCTCGGTTGGGGACCGCATTGCCGACAGATTGAGAATAAATTATGGACGTCATTATATTGCATTAGGAACTTGAAGATGGTTCTAGGTCTGGAATCGGTGAGATATTTTTTTTTTTGCAAATGTTGAATCTAGATTAAGATACGGATTGGCCTTCTGGTGTTCCTCGCCCCATTCGGAGGCAGTCTTCTTGATGCAGAAGCGTATTGTTAGGTGCGTTATGGGTGTGTCATCGAGGACATCTTGTCGCCTGCTTTTTCGAGAGTTGCATGTATTGCCATTGTTTTGTCTGTATGTGTTGGAAGTCTTGATCTGGTTTAGGAGGAGTAAGTCCACATTTGTCAGGAACTGTGATGTGACTGTTACGATGGGGACTCGCTTTATTGGACCTGCCATTTTGAGGGGAGCCCTCGGTACGGGGCTATCATGTTCTACAACAGGCTTCCACATTGTTTGAAAAACGTTGAATCATCCGCAATTTTTAAACGTAAATTGAAGGAATATCTACATGAAAACTGTTTTTACAATTTAAACGAATTTTTAAATTGAATTGTGTAATAATATTGTTTGTTGTTGTTTACATGTTTGTTTTTTATTTTTATCGTATTTATGTTTATATATTTATGCTATGAATACAAATCCCTGTTAAGCTTAATATGTAGACTGATTTAAATTTGTAGTTTGTGGCCTCTAATAATAATAATAATTAGTGATGTGTTTATAGAATTTTCATGACAATGCTTTTGATCTATTGAGCTTTACAGCAACTAAATGAAATCATTTTCCTGTTATTCTATTGTATTTTACATATTTGTATTTTTACATGTTATACTATTGTATATCTTTTAATTGACAATGGCGATATTGCATGATCTATGACAATAAAGATTATTATTATTATTTTGAGGTGTTTTCGGGTTGTGAACAAACTGTTTTGATTTTTATTTGAACAATCCGTTTAGCCTCATCATTTTACGTTTTATAAAATTACTGTTAATTTTTGAAGGTTAATATATAAATTGTTATATTACTCCAGCTGTTGTCATTATAAAACTAAATATTACTAATGGAGCTGTTTTTTATCAATAAAATATTCCTACTATTATGACATTGGTTCATGTCATGTATATTATTACATCTTTTTGATGTGTCTATTTGTTCATACAGGGCTACTTATACAGGGTTAATTTTTAAATCTTGACACGGCCTAACTTTTTTATTTGAAAAGATAGACCTATGGGTTCCTGAAGCAGGGTTTTAGGAATTAGTCCAAATAAGAAAAATGTGTGGAAAAAATAAACGCGTTGTTGCCAGATTGGGCGCTTTTCAGAGAAACATATTTTCTTAAATGGCAACACTGCAATTTTTTAACAATTTCTAATACATCTTGAGATTCAAGACAAAACAAAAAGAGAGCAAGGTTTTGATTAAAATTCCAGTCGCCGATCACAATCATCGTCTTGAAGTTGCTATACACCCATCATTTTATAGGGATGGAATTTAGTTGAATTTAAGGTTATCCAAACTGTAGTCTGAGAGCAGCCCCTGCTTGCGAAATCTTATTTGTAAATCGATTTGGATTTTCAACACTTTCCAAAAGAATATTTTCTTGTACGTCGAATCCTTGGACGCACACTTCCCGTAGCTTCCAACTTAACCAAATTTTGCCTTAAAAATTCTGGACTAGGACGAGGTTTGTTGTTTAACATAGAATTCAGTACATGCTTTTCGCAAACTTAAACCACCAACATGCAAAAAAATTAATTCAATTTTCTCTTGAGGTGTAATACGATCCATTTTAATTCAAGATTACACAGAACTTATTATCATGTTATGGCAGCAGGGATAAATATAACCTCGTTGTTATTCCTTTAATGTTGGAAAATGTATTAAAGTTTAGGCACTATTGACTCGTAAACTGCCACTCTAATCAAAAACTTACACTCATTTTGTTTTGTCTTGAGACTCAAGATGTATTAGAAATTGTTAAAAAAATGCGATGTTGCCTTTTAAGAAAATATGTTTCTATGAAATAGCGCCTAATCTGGCAACAACGCGTTAATTTTTTCCACACATTTTTCTTAGTTGGACTGATTCCTAAAACTTTGCTTCGGGAACCATAGGTATATCTTTTCAAATAAAAAAGTTAGCCTGTGTCAAGATTTAAAAAAATAAGCCTGTATGTACTGATCATATATAAATAAATAAATTTTATACAGAAGAGTTCTACACGCCCGAGGAAACACTTACTTCACTAAGTATGTAATTACATCGAGAAAAATGATAATTACATCACAATAAATTACACACATACTTTCAAAAAAATAAATCAATTACGATTTATAAATCTAAACACTGTAAACAAAAGCTGTTTCCAAGAAATTTAAACTAGTTTACCACTCGCTGCATGTATCTAATTAACAATTAATATTCAATTAACCTATTAACAGACAATTAACGAATTTTTATTCTCCATATATAAAGAAACGACGTAAAAAAAATGTTCAATGCGTAGGAGAAACACGTAAATTACAAGACATAGAAATAACAGTTAAAAATAATGGTTCAGGTGAGATTGATTTTTTTATTTAAATTTAAATGAACTTTATAATATATTATTATTCATTTACAGATATCGTGTATAGGTTTTTTCGCCTTATTGGCCACTACTCTTGGGGATTACCAATTACCGTACAAATTTGTTGATTATACTCCTGAATATTCATACGAAGTGCCTGAAAAACATGAGGTGATATATGAAACACCCAACAAGCCTTCTGTGCCTTTCACCAGTTATGAAGCACCACATAATCCCTCGGTTGTATATGGTGTACCAGAAGTTCCGAAAAAACCTACGCCTGTCTATGGTGTACCAGAAGTTCCTAAAGAACCAACGCCTGTCTATGGTGTACCTAAGAAACCTGTGGCAGTGTATGGTGTACCGGAAGTTTATAAACCATATCCGACCGTTAATAAGGTTCCGTACGAACCAACTCATGTGTACGGTGTACCTGTACCTTATGAAGTGCCGAAAGTACATAAACCGGTTGTTTCGCATTATAAATATGCTCTGCCCGAGCATCACCTGTACAAAGCACATCCAGTAGAATCACCAGTCTATTATTATTACTATCCAAAACCCGCGGAAGTATATGGTGTACCTCAGTTTTAAGCAAGTAGAGAGGTTCTTTAAATTATTTATAAATGTTTTTAAGTTAATAAATATATAACGATAAAATGTCGTGTTTTTTTTTTAATACATCTCATATAAGACCAATTTTTCATGTTTAATAATTATAGTTTTGGTACAGATAATCGCTATACATATAAAAAAAAATATTATTTATATTAACTCTATCCACACAATATTGCAATAATATAGGTAGTCACATATGAGATACCTGATTCGCTTCAATATAATTGCTGGTCGTTTTTAAAATATATGAAAAATATATAAAGGCGCTGTTTCAGACTTCTCTAAATCTATGTAAAATTAAAATGTGAAATTAAATATATCTGAATTCTTTATTATTTTAAATTGTTTTTTTATTCTTGTGAATTGGTCACGCTAAAAAATTACACAACAAATTTGGCTCCCAACGTGAGAGGAATATTTTTTTCTTTTTTTTTTTTGTGTGAAGATAGATAGATGATTTATTTAATGTAAATTCAAATATTACATTAAACGTCAAATAAAAGAAATAAAATATGAAACATAATAATACACGATTCATATACAGGGTGAGTCATCTCCGCGGGTAAGGCCGATTGTGCCTTTACGACTAAAGATATTTCGAAGTGGTTTTTTCCTTGTGATAGCTACTTATTAAGCGCACATTTTAAAAATATTTAGTATTATACAGAATGTTCTATAACTTGGTGACTGACCTTAGTTATAGTTTTTTTAATGAAACACCTTATATATTTATTTTTTGACTTATTCCCATTTTTCTGAAATATTCAAAGTTTTTACAAAATTTAATTTTTCGAAAACGACAGATTAGATGGACACAATTTTTTGTAGTATTGTTCATAATAAGATGTCTTAATAGAAGCATATATTTTTTTTCAGTTACTAATTCCCTGTGCAGAAAACTGGATTAAAATTACATGACACGTTTTTGTACCGCGATATCAAAAAAGGTTTGCCATGGAATGTAAAACGGCTGTCTCAAGTTATATAACTAACTAAATACTGTCATTAATATTAATGAGAGTATTATTCGTATAGAGGGAATTACAAAAAAAAAATTACTAACTTAAGATTTTGAATTGTTTATAAAGCTGCATTCCAAAAATATATAATATAACATTACTCTTCTTTTTTCTTTTGCTTTTATAATCCTGGTAAGTGTCTCATTTCTCTATCTACATATTTATACAAAAATTGTACTTACAATGCAATCTATACCAGCAATATATTTGATAAAATATATAGAATGATACAATAAACGAATTTTAAAACAAAAGAGAAATTAATACCTTTAATATACTAAGTGCAGAAACAGGAATTAGGAGGTATTATAAAAGGTAATTAGTATTAAAAAAAATACAAAATATCAATAAATATGTATACTAAAATAAGCAAAAATTATTTCAACAAGTATTATACAGAGTGTTCCATTTGAAAAGATTAACTTTTCATGTAATTTTAATCCAATTTTCTGCACATGCAATTAGTAACTGGGAAAAAATAAAATATGCTCCTATTAAGACGTCTTATTATGAACAATGCTACAAAAATTGTGTCCATCTAATACGTCATTTTCGAGAAATATAATTTTATTCAAACTTTGAATTTTTTTGAAAAATGGGAATAAGCCGAAAACTTTAGACTTTAGGCCTATACTATCTTATTACTTTTTGCCTAAAAATTATACGGAAAATACAAAAATGTAATAATATATAGGGTATTCCATTTAAAAAACTGTAACTATGGTCACCCACAAAGTTATGTTTAAAATGTGCTCCTAATGAGCAACTATCACAAAAAAAAACTGCATTGTAATATCTTTACTCGTAATGACACAATCGGCCTTACCCGCGGAGAAGGCTCACTCTGTATATATGAAAATAAGCAATAAAAGTTATTTAAAACGTATAGACTAAAAAACTGAAATTTATTCTTCTTATTATTCGAAAATTAAACACACAAAGTGTAAGGTAGGTACTTGCCAAAAAATATGATGTCGCAAAATCTACAGTTTATGAAATAAACCAAAAAAAAGGAAATTTCTACGGCTGTGAGAGATAATTATGTCGGACCAGGCAAGACGCAGACTTTAAAATGTTCTGAGTTCCCCAAAATGGGAAAAATATCGTATAGATGACTTTAATTATCAATGTTTATTACATGTTAAATATAACAACCATTGTTTTATTCGATTCGTACAATATTTTCATTTATGCCAAAGAAGATAATCGCTTTTCCGCACAAAATATTCCCAATAAATATTTATTTAATATTCTATATCACAAGTAGGTACATATTTTTAAATAACAAAACATATTCTACCTACCGTGCCTTCAAATACTTTCCTCATTAGAGACGGTCATGCTTTTTTTAATGGTTGGTGCATAATTTTGATAGTTTGGTTATGTCATGTAAATAATAATAGGCGTCTGTCTATAGTTGAGTCGCTCTCGCAACCGACATGCGCCACTAAATTAAAATGGCGTCAAATTTGACATGTTGCAAAATGAGTAATATAACCTACAAAAGCCATTTCAGGACTGTCATAAATAATAATATTCATACACCTTTTGACATTTGTCATAATTATCTTTTGACGTTTGTTATAATTATTGTCATCTAAACATTTTAAATTTCTCAACAATGCTTGCCTCCTAAACAGTATAGCCAAACGTTATATAAAATATAGGTGTAGAAAAAATAATATCTAATAGCTTTATTTATAATACGTATTTAATTTGTAACTGGCTTTCATGTAATAGTATTTTACTATGGGAAGGTATATATCCTGAAATATTAATTAATTAGTTTAATTTTATTGTTTTGAAATTGTACCAGCCGATCGAAATTTATTGTGGTATTGAGTCGACGTCTTTAGTTTGTATTTTGGCCGTGTCGGTTGCCAGAACGACTCGGTTATATAATTTGAATTAAAATATGGCAACTGTCAGAATTTGAAGTTTTCAAAAGCTTAGCATGTACACCAACATTGATTACTTAAAAAACTTAAAAAACAGCTTACTCTAATGAGGAAAGTATTTGAAGACACGGTATACATCTATACCGAGAGTAAACGTTTCATTTTGAATTGGCTAGATAAAATTTAACATAAGACGGTAAGGTATACTGCTGCAGATACGTCCTCAAAGGCATTACTTCTAATTCGAAATTTTTCAACGGTATCATCCCCATCGGAGTAATTCTCTCTTCAGAGCAATTCTGCTGCCCCATGTTGGTCACCGGTAAGATGTATTTTATGGGTGCGTTGCTGTTGGCACTCGATAGTTCTGCGGTCATTGGTATGCCGAGCATGACGTTGCATTTTTGTCCAGATGAGCATGGAATAACTGCAGGTGTAGAACGAGATATACACATGACACACACCAAGGTGAAAAATGCCTGAAAAGTATGTTATACATAAATTTACTCAATATAAATATCTGGCTTATTTTTTGCGATGCACAATATTTCTACTATTAACAAATTGTAGCAAATATTTATGTTATTTGAAGCTTGACTTAAAAAAGACGAGCGATAGACTTCTGGACATTTACTATAATGTTTTGTACATATCATCCATCTTTACATTATATGTATTTGTAATTAAGTTTCATACATTTTAAATACGGAAACAAGATAGACAGCGAAATAGAAATATAAGTCTATACAATTGAAGGGGCAAGTGGAAGAAAGTGTTATGTTACAAATACATATTTATGAGATAAATAGGATTTAGTAAAATTAATTGGCATTTTTTAATTAAAAATAATTTTAAGATTTGATTTATTCAGTTAAGTAAGAGTCGAGTGTGTATTGTTTGCAAGGATTTACAGGTTTGATCTTTCACTTCCTTTTCATACAGAAATTTTGATTTAAATGTACCGGGTGTTTTTTTATCTTTGATATCATTTTGATCACCTGCAACTTTCTTGTTTTTAAAAATATCAGAATGAAGCAAAAATCATTTTGCATAGATATCTATGAAGTTTTTTACGTTTTAAAAAATAAAACAAAACACTAACGTTTTTCCAAGATATTAACCTAACTTATATTTTTTTAAATGGAATGCCCTAAATATTTTCGGATATTTCGATTTTACATGAAATTTCAAGTATATTTTATAAAGCATACCCCATACCTATCTTCAACGGTTTGCGAAAAAACGGCGTTTAAACATGCAACAAAGAAAAATTTAGTTTTGTAACCCTGTTCTTAAAGATGTCGAAATCAAACAGAAATCATTTTTCATAATTATTTAGAAAGTTTATTTTTAATAAAACAAAAGATTAACGATTAACAAAGTAACAAATTATTAAAAAAAACAATTTTACAATATTAAATTATTCTAAAAATGGCATGTTTAAACGCCGTTTTCTCGCAAACCGTTGAAGATAGGTATGGGGTATGCTTTATAAAATGTTTGAAATTTCATGTAAAATCGAAATATCCGAAAATATTTAGGGCTTTCCATTTAAAAAAATATAAGTTAGGTTAATATCTTGGAAAAACGTTAGTGTTTTGTTTTATTTTTTAAAACGTAAAAAACTTCATAGATAACTATGCAAAATGATTTTTGCTTCATTCTGATATTTTTAAAAACAAGAAAGTTGCAGGTGATCAAAATGATATCAAAGATAAAAAAACACCCGGTACATAACCCCTTCTTCCATTGACTGACATAATAAAAATTATATAGAATAAAAATGAAAGAAAGCATCAAATACTTTAATCTTAGTACAAAATAATCATTTATTCTCCAAAAATAAAAAATAGTAACATATTTAAACAAAAGTATGATATCACTTGGTACGCCGTCGTTTTTGCGTAGGGTTTTCTACTTCTACACCAATAATACTTTCATAAAATCCCCTATGTTCCTCTAGGATAAAAGGTAACTGTTCCCGAAGATTCTCAATTTTTTTCTGTGATACGTTTCCTGTTTTGTGATGAAGTCTCGCAAATTCAACATCAGTAGGGGGTGAATAATTTTCTGATGGAGTGTTTTTGAATAATGAAACTTTTTTGAAGGGAGTATACTCATCGTATGATTCCTTATACAAGTAGCTACCGAACTCTTCAATACGGATCCACTTTATGCCATCCCTGAATGGAACTTTTTCGTTCAATAAGTTTTCTTTTTGTTTACCAGGCCCAATGTATTTGGTAAACGCTCCACATCACGAAAGTGGTTTTCCATATTGTTAACAGTCGACTGTTTTGTGCACGCAGACTGAATGATTCGTCTGTACTCATCAGGGGTAAATACAGTGCTATGGGTTCTCAGAACTTTTTCTATGCGGCCAAAATCCCTATCTGAGTCTAGATAAGTATGCCCTACTTCTGGGAATTTATGATCAATCACTTTAAAAATACCTTTCAATACCAGCAGCTGGTAGAAACAAATTATGTGGAAGTTTTTGTTTTGGCCAGCGCATGAGTCAGACCACACTATAAGTTTTGTTTTATTTTTTACTCTTTTAGAAGTTTGCACAAGATTCCATAAGCAGCTTACAACTTCTGCACTACCTCTGCCGGCTACATCTTCAGTCCAAGTTTGCATTACTGATTGGTGCCCTTCAGTAGTGATAACGTGAATGCCCAAGTTGTAAAACCAAAGTTGTCTTAGGTAGAACGCCTTTGACGTAGTTAGTTTCGGCAAAGGCATGGTCTGTTGCAGGTCGACCGTTATGTAGCACTCATTTTCGTTTTCCAAGGCGTTTTTGCGGTCTCTCGACATCAACTCAAAGCCTAATTTTACATTTTCTTGGTGTTCCGCATTCGACTTTCCAGAATCGCATTTGCTGCAGGTGTCACTTTTAGGGTGACTAAAGGATAAATTAAACTTACTAGAGAAAATTTTTGAATATGTAGCCTTTTTTATTAAGAAATTGTCTGCTTTCTTCATTTCTTTACACTCTTCAATATACAATCTATACATGCGGGACATATTCAGATTTGGAGCAAGATACCTTTTATGTGGATTACTGTTTCGTGAGTAATGAGATTGTTCTGTAGGAAATCTATTAATGTGAGATATTATAGCTTGCTCTACAGCGTCGCTTATCTTGTGTGGTCTATTCGTATGACGTCCGCGTGCATCTTTGGTTGGAGCGGATTGTCCAGTTTTCAGTTTATCCTTTATGAGGTCTACTTTTTTGCGGCTAATTTGATATAAAGCACAAAACGCGGATTTACACACATACACTTGTTGATTGTCCAAAACCACTGAGTATTTGTAAGAATGAGATTTAGGTTTAGTAGTGTTTATACGTGGGCGTGCAACATCCATAGGAGTAATACTTCTAAATAATAAGGCATTTTTGGAATTTATGTCAAGATTGTAAAAACCATCAAGTATTAATTTTCGTTTAGCTTCGTTGAACTTTGTACTGCATTGCAATTTGCACTTTTCAGTGCATAACAATACTGAGCAAATGCTTTTAGGTGGTACAGTAATCCCTTTATATGAAGTGTAAGCTTGTCCCTTTTCTCTACGAATAGCTTCAGCACGTCTTTTCCACAACTCTGTGTTTCTAGTTCGCGTTCTTGTGGTTTTCTGTTTAATAGGGAATGTTTTAATCCTTTTAGTACCTCTAACAGTTAAATTCTTATCATTGTTATTCAACATTCCTTCAACGTCAACAATAGAAGCAATATTTTGCTCAGTTTCTTCTTCTGGTTCTGACTGACTTGACTGATAATCCATATTTTGTTCCAGTTCTCCTTCTGGTGCTAACTGATTAGGTTTATGGTAGATATTATACTCATCATCACTTTCTGATTCTGATTGACTTGGTTGATAGTCACTGCCACTCGACTGGTAGACATAGTCGCTATCGTAAGTCCCAAGACAAACTGGAAATTAAAGTGGTAGTTGATTATATACCCAATATTGAGTGTAATATATAATAATACCTCCGCTTGGTCCTGCCTCACACTGTATCTCACCTTTTGCACCATCCGTTGTCCTCGAGACAACATTTCTTCATTTAAATTCATTTCATACAAACTTACTGCCACAAACACTGTCATTAGAGTATTTTAAGGTTATGTTGTGGGACTATGTACCGCTTGTAGCGCACGGGATATTAAAAAGATACATTCTGGAGCGGTTGAAGGGGTTATGGGCACATAGCTCTTTCTTCCACAGCGTCCTTGATTATTAGTGCGACATGGCTCCTTCTACCACTCGGTAGCTGCTTTGATTTAAAAGATGGTAAGGGGGCAAGTTACATATGCACATAACTCCTTCATCCACATCAAAACTCGACTTTTTCAGAAAATGTTACTTAACACCTTCTTCCACTTGCCCCTTCAATTATTCTCTGAAAAATTCTTGCAAATAAGGACAGATCTTGAAGAAATAACCATTACAGTTCAGTCAATGGACCTATTGTATTTATTCTTTCATTTATAACAATATCACATTGTTCTGTAATATTCACTGGGTGGATTAAATATAGGCAAAATCCGGCAGTAGTTTCTTTTGCAAAGCGAACTTTCAATGAAGCGATAAGTGAATCTAAATATTGGTTTTTCTACATCTTTAAAAATGTCGGAGGTGAATATTTCCAATCAATTTGAAAGAGTATTATTGGTTGATTGTTGTGTTGCTTCACTGATAGCAGATCAATTGAAATGACTTGAAATTTATTTGTGTCAGGTTCAACTTGAGCAGAATATTCAGATAAAATTTGAGGCATATACTATATGCATGTTGCCGTAGCTACAGCACAAAACAGTTGATTTTGCTTTTGTCCTGCTCTGTAATAGTCCAGTCGCTGGATAGTTTTACCTTGCAAAAGGTCGGGTAAAATATTATCTTGTTTACAATAGTAAAAGTAAGAAAAATATACATTTTCAACATCCCCTCTTCAAACGAATTTTTTGTTACCAAAAAACAACGAAATAAATTTCCGACTTTTTATCTGTTGCTGTCAGACTTTTAAATATATAATCATTATTGTACTTAAATATACATATGTACCTATCTAAATTGTTTTTACTTAGTTATTTTATTGAGGACAGAATCATACAAATGTCCAACAAAGTGTTCGGTTACAAATTACATACATACAATATTGAGTGAATATAATGTACCTATTTCACAAATTCGATGGTTTTTATACACTTCAGCAGGATTGGTCCTTTTAAGGGATGAATCACGAGTTCCTTCAGCCCGCTGATTTATATCTGCACAATGTTGATTTTGTAAATACATGCAGGGCAATAATTCTTTATATTTGTGGACTATTTACACATGCGCATTCATCCAAATAAAAAATGAGGTGTGGCCACCACACGACTTTCTTATACGTATGAGCGTTTCAAATTATAGAATATTTAGATTTTTTTTTATAAAAATTATTCAAAATCCTATTTTAAGTACTTCTATTCTCTTAATAAATCCCTAAAGAATGCATACTTTGCAAGATATTATAAAAAAGTGCTACTCGCTAAGAGTAAAAGTGCTACTTCCGGTCCGAATTTTGAAATTTTATTTATACAAAAAGCATAGCAAATCTAACTCTAAATACTTTTGTACTCTTGATAAATAATTACAAAATGCATAATTTACGACATATTTGCAAAAATTCGCTATTCGGTAAGAGTAAAAGTGTTAGTTCCGGTCCGAATTTTGAAATTTTTTTTATACAAAAGATATTTAAAAATATGTTTTAAATACTTTTATACTCGTAATATACCTGGCGACAAAAAATTTTAATACTATTTTTCTCAAATTTAATTTTGAGGACATTTGAATTCTTTATAAATTTGTTTAAACTTAGTAATTGACGAAATATTTGCAAAATTCGATTTTTTTACTGAAGTAAACTACTACTTCCGGTCTACCGATTTTACTGAAAGACTAATCAGATCTCAAGAGGGAGATTATACACGTAAATATAAAATTTGGAATAGATATCTACAGCGGTTTGAGCGCTATCGTGGTCACACACACAAACAGAGAGAGAGAGAGAGAGACATTTTTTAAAAAACACTTTTTTGGTGTCTGGGGACTTCAAAACGTGGACATATGCAAAAATCTCGAAGTCGAAAATTTTCGTCATCACAACACTTCCGTATACTACGTATAAGAAAGTAAACACAATACTTCCTTATACTACGTATAAGAAAGTAAAAAGAAACCTGTCTTTTGGTGAAGTGCTATCAGTAGATAGGTACACGTGATCACAGAATACAGGCAGACACACAGAATTTTTTTAAAAACCACTTTTTTGGTATCAGGGGACTTCAAAACGTGGACATCTGCAAAATCTCGAGGTCGAAAATTTTCGTCATCACAATACTTCCTTATACTACGTATAAGAAAGTAAAACGTGGAATTCGTGGGCTCAAACAAAATTCCTGCATTTATGGTATTGTTAAATCTTGTATAAATCTTACAATTCTTAATTACCTGTTATCAGTGGCGGCCCGTGATTTTTTGGGACGGGAGGGCACCGGGGGTCTGAGTGTTTAATATCAAAAATTAAGTACAGACAAAAAACAAACTCAATATGCTATTTAATTAACTTGTTTGAAAATAAAATCCATCCGCCGTTCCTTACGATCAGCAAAATGATTAATAACTCATTCATTGAAGTTTGGTGTTGATGTCCGTAATTGTTTTTCAATGGAACACATTGCTAAGGCACATAGTCTGCTTTCCTGCATGGTATTTCTAGAAAACGCTTTTATTCTCTCCAAGGTAGAAAAACACCATTCACTTGATTTTTTCTATTTTGCACGCCTCCAGAGATTCGCAAAATATCAGAAGACAATTTACAAAATATTTCACCAACATAGTCTCGACATATTATCAAAAACAAACTTTTATAACAGTTGTACTATTCAACCTTGGAAGTAAATTACAATAGTAGCATCAGAAAACTGATCATCCAACTCTGCTTAATAATTTATATTGTTAATTACTAAATAAAATGTTAGCATGTGTGCTTTTTCTTCTTTGTACAACTTCTATTGCACATGTTTGTTACATTAAAGGCTTACATTTTGACATTTAAATATAATTTGGTTCAATTTTTTTTTTTTTGTTACCAACGTCAAAACAACAAAATTAGCGTGCGATAAAGAAATACTTTGAAACCAAAACGGATGTCGTAAAGTGAACTTTATAGCACCGAAATAGAAAAAAGCATTTTACACATTACACCCACACAACCAGTCTGATAAACTGTAAGAGCTTCTGTTGAATTTTCTCGTCACGGTTTTATTAGTTTTCTAATTGTGATCTTCTAGTTTAATCAATAAATCTAGTCTACGGAGACCTAGATTTTTTACTTCTGTCTTAATGTTACTAACGCAATTCATAGTTGCATTTGCACCGATAGAAATTCCAACATACACTCACCGCTGTATATTACATACTGGACCGCCACTCGGACCCGGCACCATAGAGTAGTGCCCCGCCGCCTACATATATACGCGCGCTACCCGCGCCAGTTTCAGCGCTCGATTTCTAATGCAGACGGGGGCAGTCGCGCGAGATGCCCCGAAGCCTTCGTCAGACTGCGATTTTTAAGCGCGCTGAAAAGACGGACTGTTACTTCCGAAAACATATTATTTGTTATCAAACAAATCAGAAAAATTACATACAAATAAGGTATTTATAATTAATTTATCTGTTAAAAGAAATTTGCTACGGGGCAATTTGTCACGGGGGGCAGTGCCCCGTTGCCCTCCCTGCAGCAGCCGCCACTGCCTGTTATGTAACTCGTACAAATATATTTTGCAATGAAATAGAATTTTTATTTCAATTTCTAGGCGGTATGCACTACTATGCACAAAATAGAAACAGAATTTTGAACATAAATAAAATAATAGAAGTTAAACTTTACACATTAATTAGATTATTGAATCAAATACAATAAAAACATCAGTTCCTTACAAGAAATAATATAAATTATTTGCAAAGTTTCATTTTTACTGACCTCTTTAGAGTTTAAAGAAATTCAAGTGTGTCAGAGTAATATTCTGTATACAGGGTTAGTAAAAAGTCCCGGACCGGTCGAATAACTTTGTTATTTGAAAATTATGATTTCTGAAATTTGGTATGGGGGTATAGTTAATATAAATGCATTTTATGCAATACAGTTAATATTTTTTTCACTTCCGGTTTAATCGGCAATACGTCCAACTTTTTTTTTTTAAATGGAACGCCCAGATTTTTTTATCACTTTTGAATGCAAAATAAAAAACTACGTTCAGGAAGTATTAAGATGTTTATTTTTATTCACAAGAAAACAGTTAAAAAATTAAAAAAGTGTCCTAATACAGAAAAATCAAGATACCTGTCTATTCAGGTTGCGATTACAATAATTGTTCAAAATGCTCGCCATTTACAATTTGACAAAAATGTAAACGGTCAGTAAAATTTCTTATTGAATTTTGTATTTGTTCTGGAGTGATGCGATTGGCTTCTTGAACTATTCTCTCTTCCAATTGTTCAAGATTATGGGGACGATTTTTGTACACTTGACATTTCAAGTGACCCCAAAAGAAAAAATCTAATGGCGAGAGATCTGGCGAACGTGCTGGCCATTCGATTGCTCCTCTACGTCCGATCCAACGTCCCGGAAAAATTTCATTCAAATAATCGCGGGCAAAATGGGGGGAGCTCCATCTAGTTGAAACCAAAAATGTGCATTAGGGTGATCACCTATGTTTACATTTGGAAAGAGGGCCGCAAGTGCTGGAACAACCTCATTTCGCAATAAGTTTAAGTAGACGTTGCCAGTTAAATTTTCTCTTATAAAAAATGGTCCTATGATGTTGTTTCCAACAAGACCAGCCCAGACATTCACCTTTTGAGGACGCTGTATATGGACTTCTTCAATCCAATGCGGATTTTCAACTGACCAGTAGCGACAATTATGTCTGTTCACAGTGCCGTTGAGACAAAACGTTGCCTCATCTGAAAAAATGATGTGATCTAAAACACTAGGCTGCTGCTCGATCAATTCCGTCATTGTTTCGCAAAATTGTAGTCTCCGATCTGGATCATCTTCAGTTAACTCATGGACGGGATACATTTTATAGGCTTTCATTCTTGCTGATTTAAGAGTATTATGAGCAGATTTTTGAGAGATCTCATGAATTTGACTTAATTCTGTTGTGGACACGTGATGATTTTCTTCCACTGTAAGTAACACATTCAAACTAGTTTCTTCATCTGTTGCTGTTAATGGACGTCCCCTTCTAGGTAAATCCTTCACCTGACGAAAGACTTCAAACTTTTAAATTGTTCGGCATACCGTACTTTTACTAATGTGACGATCCGGATAAACAGTATTAAACAAAATACGAACCTCTTCAAAAGAACGTTGACGATCACCGTACCCACGCATCATTAATATCTCAATTCGTTCTGATTCAGTAAGTTTTACTGCCATTTTCAAATGTGTCAATGTCTAAAATAAGTAAATTTATAGCGATGCAAAAGTTAAAACGCTTTTAAAATTGTCAAATGTGACGGCAAAAAGAATGCAAACACTAAACAACAACTTTTTTCAAAGGTACCTTGATTTTTCTGTATTAAGACACTTTTTAATTTTTTAACTGTTTTCTTGTGAATAAAAATAAACATCTTAATACTTCCTGAACGTAGTTTTTTATTTTGCATTCAAAAGTGTTAAAAAAAAAAAGTTGGACGTATTGCCGATTAAACCGGAAGTGAAAAAAATATTAACTGTATTGCATAAAATGCATTTATATTAACTATACCCCCATACCAAATTTCAGAAATCATAATTTTCAAATAACAAAGTTATTCGACCGTTCCGGGACTTTTTACTAACGCTGTATATTCTTTAGTAACATGTGAGCATAAATAAAATTGAAACAAGTTTTTATTTCCCTTTACGGATTAAGTATTTTCAAATAAAAAACGATAAAAAGAATGGAATTTAAAAAATCGTTTTTATTCAATTATAAAAATTCAATGATGATTAATTCTCTCACTTTTGTGAAAATATTCATGTTATTTAAGTCTGTATTGCACAGTGTATATCTCAACATATGTGTAGAACACACTGAAATCAGACATTCTCAAAATACAACGCACACGTAATACAGGTTGTAGTACCTATTTACATACATATAATAATATAGATATACGGTAGGCACCAAAATGACCTATATGGTTTTGCTGGAACCCTATATATACATATATACGCTTCTTGTGTATAATTGACTAAAATTTATACCTTCTGATATCTATATAGTGGAAGCAAAAACTGACATAAAAGTTTCCTGAATAAGAAATATAATTCAAATCGCAATTGATTTTGATTTAAGCGGTGAAGGCATAATTTATTAGATTACTTAATACAACACAACTTTTTTGGGTTCATTTACAGCAGTAGAAATGTTACCTACAATAAAAATAGGTGCACACTATTAGTAATGAGAAAGTGTAAAACGCAAAAATATCAAACAAATCAACTAAAAATGATATTGGCCGCATATATAAAAGTATTGAATTAAAAACAATACAAACTAATAGGATGAAAAAATTACTTATAAATAACAAATATACCTAAACTAACTTTTAATGTTCATTTCGAAAGAATTTAAAAAGTATTCACATTAATACACACAATAATACATACCAGATGAGACGTCATTATCTTAAATGGTTTTTAAAAGGGAAAAGGAAAAACTTTCACCAATCGATAAAGCTTAATTACTTCACCGATAATCTTTAACTATTAACTAGCAACAAATTAGTTTTATAATGACATTCAAGGTTTACCTCTATTTAATATATAACAAGCACTTTGTATGTAGTTCTAACTCAGCAAAGAAACTCACAACAAACTTTCATAAACAATAAACAATTATTATTGTTGTTTACATATATAGGCACCTAAATTGATGTTAAGCAAAAATGTTATATTTTTCAAATATTCCTACCGTTTATTCTTAATACACTGATTTTGAGCGTTTTCTTATTCAAAATTCAATTGAAAATACATCCCCCTACTACTTATTATAGTTAATACTAGACAAAACATCTTTTAATATGTACTTAACTAAATTAATGCAAACTTATAAAGTCGAACAGATTTTAGATTAACCACTGCCACCTGCTCTATTCGAATTACGTGACCAAATTCTAAGCAAATATGCAAGGACCATTGATAGGAGAACATTTTACCTACTGCTCAAGTTCGTTTATGAATTGGGTTTGTCATTTGTCATAAATTTATTCTTCCACAATGGTCTGTCAATTTACTGAATAGACAAAATAATATCGTGTAATTATTTAAAAGGCATCATTGTACATTGTATAATTAGTAAGAGTGATAAAAAAGTTATATACAGGGTTATGATAAAGTAACGCACAAAATTCATAAAACGTACACTGTTCATTTTTGAAAAAAATGCAAAAACACGTCAAACAGTTTATTTTATTCCGCCTCTTTTAACATAAGTCAAAAAAATAAAACGTCAAATTTGTCAAAGTTATGACGTCATCAATATTTTTTTTAAATATGAAGCTTGGTTTTTTTTTTACTTCATTTGATAAAGCTTGTTTTTCTGCATTATAAAGAAATAATTGAAGTAGGGGTCACATAAGAAAAAACTGAGAGAATTAATAAAAAACAAAATAAACTTTATTATAGTAATAACATTTAAATTAACTAAACAGTCCATTAAACCAAAACGATTTCTTACAGGAATTGTTCAAACTGTGTCCCGTTCACTATCTGACATAGGCCAAGACGATGGTAGACCTGATTTACAGAGTCTTCGATCATCTGCGGAGTTATACGAGTCATTTCATGTCTAATTCGTTCCATTACGTCTTCTAAATTGTCTGGTCGGTTAACGTAGACCCGACTTTTTAAATGTCCCCACAGAAAGAAATCAAGGGGGGTGAAATCAGGTGACCTAGGTGGCCACTCCATTGGTCCACGTCTTCCAATCCACCTTCCTTCAAACTGGTTATCCAGAAACCTTCGAACATTAAGACCATAATGTGGTGGTGCACCATCTTGTTGGAACCAAATACTGGGATCCAAGTTTTCCCTATTATTTGGATCCGGAAATGCCGCAATTAGATCCGGAAGCACTGCCATACGAAGATGTTCCAAATATCGCTCAGCTGTTAAATTCCCACGAAAGAAATAAGGACCAATAAATTTTCCCCTGACGATTCCTACCCATACATTAATTTTTTGGGGGCGCTGGGTGTGTTTTGTCTGAATCCAGTTGGGATTTTCCCGAGCCCAGTAGCGACAATTGTGTCGATTTACTGTACCACTTAAATAAAACGTTGCCTCGTCTGAAAATACTACACTATTAAGCAAATTTGGATTTTCGTCACAATGCCTCATGAAGATTTCACAAAATTCCAAACGTCTGTCCGGATCATCTTCTGAGAGTTCGTGAACAAGTTGAACTTTGTATGGGTGCAGTTTTTCTTTTTTTAAAAACTTTACTACAAACGAGTGACTAACATCTTGTTGTAAGTCTATTTCTGCTGTAGTTGCGTGAGGGTTGTCTTCTAATGACAGCAAAATATCTAACTTTGCATCGTCGCTTATTCCCGGTCTTCCAGATTTTGGAGCATCACTTACGCTTCCTGTTTCATTAAATTTTGCAACAATTCTGCTTACTGTGCTTCTAGCAATTGGAGGTCTTTCAAAATGTGTTTCGTTAAATAAAACACATGCTTTTTCATGACTTCGAAGTCTATCGCCGTAACCTACCATCATTAGAATTTCTATCCTTTCTTTGTCCGTTAAAGGAGCCATCATAATAAAATTGGTATGATACTAATTGTAAGACTGGCACTGACAAACAGTTGTTTTATTACTAGGTAACTTTAAGTTTTAATTCTTTTAATATTTAGTTTCTTTTCATAAATTCAAAAACTAGTTTATTTTGTTTTTTATTAATTCTCTCAGTTCTTTCTTATGTGACCCCTACTTCAATTATTTCTTTATAATGCAGAAAAACAAGCTTTATCAAATAAAGTAAAAAAAAAACCAAGCTTCATATTGAAAAAAAATATTGATGACGCCATAACTTTGACAAATTTGACGTTTTATTTTTTTGACTTATGTTTAAAGAGCGGAATAAAATAAACTATTTGACGTGTTTTTGCATTTCTTTCAAAAATGAACATTGTACGTTTTATGAATTTTGTGCATTACTTTATCATAACCCTGTATAATAACTAAATGGAATTCAAAAGTAATTTTTGGAAATTTTCTTTTTATTTCGTTATTTGTTTAATATGTAATAAATCCTACATATATTAATAAGCTTATTAAGAAACATAAATCATAAGGTACAATTAAACTAATTAGATTTCTTTGGAATGAATTACTTTTATTAATTGTGATAATTCAAGATTATGCTACAGCACAATTTAAGCGTCATCTATAACATATGAATCAAAGTTCATTTTGAAATACATAATTTAATCAACGTAATGAGTATGGTGCTATAAGTATGGTTTAGGAGCGCGATGATCACATAGATAAAAAAAATATATCCATTAGAGTAAGTAACAAATTCTTAGTAAAAAGATAAAAAATATTTTTAAACTATATAGTAATCTTGGCATGTTTATATCTTTAATGTATAAAAGTAGGATGATTTGTAAGACTTCAGAGTTTAGAAGCTAGTCGATAATGAAACAGATTTCTATATTTGTCTGAATTGTCAATCTTGGTGTAGTCTGGCGCCAAAACATTTTTTCAGTAATCTCGGAATTTTATAACCTATTAGAGTTTATTATTGGAAATTATGATCATGATCTTTGAAACATATTAAACACCTGCATAGTGCCCCTTAATAGTTTTTAAAATTAGGTAAATTTGCTGTCAAATTTGAAGCAGAAATTTACTTCTTTTATGTATGTGTTTTAATTGTTCAGCATGTCTAAGGTAATATTCCTTTATATACTCTTGTAAAGTATCTAATATCATTTAAATCAGGATATAAGGTCATTCTTTAATGTCATTTCCAAAAAACCTAAACAAGAGGAAGTGTCATCCTTAAAGAAAAGAGCTGTTGTGTTAGATTCCAGTGATGAAGAAATTGTACAAGCTAGTCCAGTTCAACCAAAGGCTAAGGTAGTCGCTAAGTCGAAGAAACGAAAAGTTATTGAATCTGATTCCGACGATGAAAAGAAACAGGAAACAGTAAGTAAAAAGAAAAATGACAACCAAGCGAACATTAAAAAAGTCAGTGCAGCTGATATATTTGGAAGCACTCCAGTGAAACAAACAAAAGCAGAAAAAAGGGAAACCAGTAAAGACAGCCACCATGTTAACAAGCAATCTCCAAGCAAGACTGAAAATAAAGATATTAACAAGAAATCACCAGATACTGCAAAAAATAAAACGTCTCCCATTACATTAGAAACTGAATTTGGTATACATGATGATCCTGAATTTGAACAGACACTTCTAGATATAGATAACGAAATGTTACTTGACAAAACAATTGAAGAAGCATTAAGTAATTCGAGTACCTTCACTGTGAGAAAAAATGAAGAGAAAGCTGTACATAAAAGAAAACATGAAGAAGATGATGACACTGGTATTGATAAAGATCAAGAGAGGTATGAAAAGAAAAGACACTCTGCGATGTTATACCAGAAATACTTAAATCGAAATGCACCTCTTCATCGTGGGGAAAAAGAATATCCCAAGGTATAATATATAATAATTTTCTGGTAATATTATTCTTTTTAAATTAAATTGCAGGGAAAACCAAATTGTCTTCAAGGCTTGTGCTTTTTAAGAACTGGTGTTTTAGATTCATTGGAGGATAATGAATTTCAACAATTAATAAAAGATCATGGTGGTCGAACTGTTCATTCTGTTTCAAGTATACATTTAATATCTGAATTATTTTCCAAGATTCTTTATCTTTTTTCTTTATAGAAAAAGTATCTTATATGGTGGTAGGAGCAGACCCAGGACCTGCAAAATTAGAAAAAGCTCAAAAATTAGGTATACCAAATTTATCGGAAGATGAATTGTTAGATTTAATTTTAACAAAATCTGGTATGCCACCTAAATATAGCAAAAGCACAGATTCAGTTGTAAGTACAGAAAAAAAACTGGTACACAGTCCTAAAGAAGCTGAATGTAAGGCGAAAAGTCCAAAGAAATCTCCAGAAAAGAAGGGTGGTGATGGAGATATAAAGAAACCAAACCTAAAAAAACTAAGTAATGATACTAAAGAAGACACAAAAGTATCAGAAGTGGCAATAAAGAAGGAAAGCTTTTATAGTAAAAAAGAAATTTTTCCAGCAGCAAGTGTTGAGAAAAAAACTGATGAAATCAAGGAAAAAAGACCAGAACCTATTCGTGTTATACATAACGAAAATATATCTTGGGCAGACAAATACAAACCGCAAGATATTAAAGGTATTATAGGACAGCAGGGTGATAAAAGTAACATGAAAAAACTATTGAATTGGCTGAATAATTGGTACAAAAATCATTCTGGCAAGCATAAACCAAAACTGACAAAACCAAGTCCGTGGGCTAAAAGTGATGACGGAGCTTATTTCAAATGCGCTTTACTAAGTGGTCCTCCTGGTGTTGGTATATTAATTTAAGGTTTATTATTTATTCTGCAACACATTATATTTGTTTTAATAGGTAAAACGACAACAGCCACCTTAGTTTCTAACGAATTGGGATTTGACATAGTTGAGTTCAATGCATCTGATACACGAAGTAAAAAATTATTGCATGAACAAGTATCTCAGCTGTTAAGTACGAATTCTCTGGCTGATTATGTGAAAGGTAAGTGACAATGGAAGATTCCTCTGAAATCAAACATTTTAAATTGAATCAATTCAGTTGGTGCTGCGACAACAAAGAAACATGTATTGTTGATGGACGAAGTCGATGGCATGGCAGGGAATGAAGATCGAGGTGGCATGCAGGAGTTGATTCAACTGATCAAGAGCACGAGTGTTCCCATCATATGCATGTGTAATGATAGAAATCATCCGAAGGTCAGATCTTTAGCGAATTATTGTTTTGATTTGAGATTTGCCAGGCCACGTTTGGAACAAATAAGGGTATGTATGATTTATTTCTTGATGTGGTTTTTTAAAGCTTGGTCTTAGTTGTTTTATGTCAGAATTTAATCCTGGTGGAATATCTTAATTTTGATTAAATTGCGTTAGTATTTCTTTTCCTTTGATGATAGAAGGAATAAAGTGGACATCTTGAACAGTTCTAAACACAATTCATCAAAAAAATTACACATACCTTACATTTAAATAATAAAATTACGTGCCAAAAGATAAAAAACATACAATAAATAAACATTATTATATACTATTATTAACAAATGAGACAGGTCCTAACACATTCCCTTGCTGAACTCCTATTTTGGTTTATACCAATAAATAATTTCTAAATCACTCTATTTTTCTCTCTAAAACCAAGATGTTCTTATATTGCAAAGAGTTGGATGTACTACAGTAAATCAAAAACCGTATACTAATAATTAACTTGAATGTAAGGAATGAATTATTATTAACATGACTATACAGGTGTCTGTTTAAGCTCGGCCATATCTCGGCAACCGTATGTCGTAGAACCTGGCAGAAAAAATCTTGATAATAAAATGGACCACGGGAATTTCAACAAAAATATTTTTAAGTTTCCAAAATGATCGCTAGGGGGCGCAATTCTCAAGATCAACTAAAAATTCGATAATTTTTCATTAAATTCTAGATTAAGATAGATTAACATCCTTACTAGCAGCATTTTCAGACGTTTTTATATAATTTTCATTTAAAACTTTTTGATCTAACTCTCATACGAAGGGACGGGTGGAGGAGGATATGTCTGCGTTCAAAAGCAGGTATAATTTCGGTTTACCTCAACGGGATTTTAAGGGGATATTAAAGCTGTCGAGAAAGCAAGTTATCGAATTTATCAGTTTTTTTTCCTACTCTTGTTCGCGATGTAGAGGACTTAAGAAACCGCATCATCGATGCGTGCAGGGTAATTAGAGAGAATCCAGGAATATTTGAGCGAATACGTGGCTCAATGCGCCGACGTCTAGACGCATGTGTAATGACTGAAGGTGGACATATTGAACATTTACTATGATTTCTACATGTTTTATGTTTTGTTATTAATAAATTAGTTTTGTTTATTCGTCTTTAATCATATGTATTTTGATGCAGGTAGTAACTACAAAATAACAATACTAATCCAGTTCGCATTTATGACGATGTATCTCTGTAGTTGTTCGTAAAATACTTTTTTGCTGCGAACTGATTACTTTTGGGCAAAAAATTCAAGAGACATTTTTTGTTTCGAATGAAACAAGGTATTGGAAATAGATTTTTAAATGGTAAACAAATAATCAGACAAAAAGTTACATTGGAAATAAATTACATTTTTAGTGTTTGTGAGAAAAATTGTAAAACAAATTTTATGTACCCCCTTTATGGGGCTGTATCGTAACAAGGGATGCTCCATTGAAGTTTTTCTATATGAAAGACCCTATGTCTTTTTCGCTAAGGAATCACCCCCTGAAATGTTTTACACTGATTTTGTTACACCCTGTATATTTGTAATTAAATCCTTCTCTTTTAAATAGATATATTTATATCAATAGATATCTCTAACAATGATTAACTTCAGATCAATGTGTAGTGCTGTTGAAATCATGAAAATTCCAACATATTTGTTATGGTTTTTTCCACATCCTATTTCTAGGGTGCCATGATGAGCGTATGCTTCAAAGAAAATCTAAAAATGAAGCCGGACGCCTTGAGTCAAATCATCAGCGGCACTGGAATGGATATAAGACAAACTTTAAATCATTTATCCATGTGGACGATCAACAACAAGTCTCTGACTGCGGAAGAAGCTGAGCAAAAGGCAACCTCGTCGAAAAAAGATACGGTCCTTGGTCCGTGGGAGGTTGTTCGGAAGGTCTTCTCTGAAGAAGAGCATAAAAGTATGACTCTCGCCGATAAATTTCGTTTATTTTTCTTCGATTACAGTATCGGTCCGTTGTTCGTGCAAGAAAATTATTTGCAGGTAGAACCGCACTGCCCAAAGTAAGTTCTTTTTTTTTATTTATGATGCTGTCGTTTCTCCGATATTTATGTTTTAATAATAATAATATGTTTTGTATTAATAACAAGAAACAACTATTAAATGTAGTAGATAACGTCAAATAACAATATAGCATTGTGCAAAACTTTGGTTTAAACATTAACATTATAAAATGATTTGTGAATTAAGAAATTCTCCAATATCCCTTTAGATTGATTTAGTGACAGATTTATCCATGATTCTGGTATCTTGTTGAGTAATTGCAGGTGCCTATGCAGTGGTTCGGTGGTATTTATTGTGTATTTATGTTAGTTTCTAGTGTTTACCATTGTTATATATCCCCCTGTTGATAGTTATTTCCTTGCTCTAATTAGTTATTGTAGTATATAGGATGTTTCCAAATAAGTGCGAAAGTTTTCAGAGGGTGATTTCTTGTCAAAAATTAAAGGGGGTCTTTCATGTAAACAAAAGCTCTTTTAGGTTTGTCCTTGAAAAGTTACACGCTTCCAAAAATGAAAACATTCGCACTTATTTGAAAACATCCTGTATACAAAGATAGGAGTGGCATAGACCTGAGTTTTGTTAAGGTTTAAATTCCACCTTCTATATAATTAATTTATTTTCTTAATATATAGTTCTCCTTACGTCGCACATGAACTTGTCTCTTTCATTTTCCCTGACGCTATAATTTTGACTATAAAATTCGTTCATTTTCTCTGAGCATGCACTGTATATCCGGGTAACTCTATTGTCCATTATTATTTAATTTACGTTAAGTTATACAGACGCCGACATCTATAGGCTAACGTCGTAACTATCTTCTCACCTTGCTTTAAAACGATATTTCTGTCCACTTGTAACGATTTTGTATAGCCTTTAGCTATTGTTGAAATCTCTTTATTTATCTCTTTATTTTTGTTCTAAACTTTAATTATTATATTAGAATATTTCTAGGAATTATTCTTTATCGTTTATTTAATTTAAACCACGTGGTTATAGTCATTTTTCTTGTGGAAGCGTTAGTATGTCCGTGTTTCTCCCTTCGCAAGTTGACATTCATTTTTGGCACTTTCTGCGTTAGTTCCGACTAATCAGCATTAACTGTTAGGTGCTTCAGTATCTTCGGACCGGCATATTAATAGTCTCTTTCCGCTAATTACTTTTCGTATTATCGATAAACACCGGATACATTTGGAATAGACTAGTTGAAGAGTTTTCATGTACTTTTGTGTTAGGAAGTACGACTTTAACAAAGCCCTTGTCTCTGTACAATTTCCAATGTCGGGTTAATTAGAGGCACATGTATTGGCCTTATTGATAGAGAACCAAAGGAGCAATTTTGCTAACTATTAATTTCTATCTGGATTTATTTGTTGGATTTTTCCCTGGAAAGACAGCTCTTTTCATTTTTTTTTGTGGAACTTTCCTTCTGCACCTAAAAAATTAAAGTTACTTACAGATGAGTTTTAGAATAGTTTTCTTAAAGCTTTTATTTTTAAATTTCACAATAAACGTAATTATACTTTTAGCAGAATATTTAGTGTTCATATATTAATTTTAGCTACGCAGGCAGACTTACTCTTTTCATTTACTTGTTTAGGGAATAAGTAGCGAATAAGGCATTTATTAATTTTTCCAAAGATAGCTATTTCTCTTTGAGAATGCCGTAAGTGCAACTACTTTTTTCTGTAACAAAATTGCGACAGAAGACGCTTATATGCCTACCCCTTTCCCCCGTTCTTTACCACCTTACGCAGCCCTAAGTTCTTCGGAACCAATTATTTTATAGGCAAAAGTAGTTGCATGTAAGGTTATCGCAAAATAAAACTAATTATTCCATATTCGTGTTATTATTAAACCTCCTAGGAGTTTCTGGCATTATATTTTAGGGCTCAAATCTTAGAAAGAGCGGCTGCCACGGCCGATTCCATCAGTCGGAGCGATCTGGTTGATAAGAAAATGCGATCTTCGAACAATTGGTCTCTCCTCGAGACACAAGCCATATACTCTTCCGTATTGCCCGGTCATTACATGGAGGGGCACATCAAAGGTCAAATAAACTTTCCCGGCTGGCTGGGTAAAAATTCGAAGAAGGGAAAATTCAGAAGGCTCATCAGCGAGCTGCAAGCTCACATGCGAATCAGGTATGCGAATGAACACGAATTGCGCCCGTAACGATTGCCAGAGGTGGAATTTTACTTTGTTACACGTAGCACAACTGGAAATCGACGAGCAGTCAATTTAGATTACATATATCACTTGAGGAACAGCATAATCAAACCGTTAGTGAACGGCGGAACGGGAGGAATCGAGGAGGCACTGAACGTCATGCATGCGTATAATTTGGTGAGGGAAGATTTGGATAGCGTCGTCGAGGTATCGCACTGGTCTAGGCAGAAAGATCCCTGGAATATGGTGGACAGCAAGGTAAGTGAATTTAAATTTGAAGTACAACTCTCAGGGTTGGCAGATATATATCAAGTGATATACAGGGTAAGGCACCAGACTTCTGTGTTCTTTTAAAAGATAACCTTTATAAAAGTTTTTGTAATATTTTTATTATGCTCTATGATATACTTTGATTTTCTACAACTTTCACTTGTTTCGAGATATGGCTGCATCGGTATTTTTTATGGATCACCCTGTATATTTTAACATTTTTGGATAGACACATTTTCAAGAATTACAATGATATACGGCTTGGTGGGGTGTTTGACTTGAAATATATAATGATATATGATATCAAATGATATATTGAATGGCCTTCGCGATCGCCCGATTTAAGTCCTTTAGACTTTTTCCTTTGGGGGCATTTGAAACGTAATGACTAAACCTCAGTCGCTCGAAAAATTGGAAGATCGAATTAGGATGGCCGTACAAGTGGTATCACAAGACGTAATTCAGAAGTCATTAAGGTTCTTCGTTGATAGACTAGGATACTGTCAGGCTGCTGAAAGTCATCAGTAAGGCTCGGATTGTATGCACATGATATTAAGAAATATGCTCCAATATATGCCAAATACGCATCGATATGCAAAACTTTTAACAATAAAAAATCAAAGCCCATTGCAAATTGATAAACACAAACATATTTATTATACATTTTAAAATACAACATTTAGCAATATACCAACTTATTTACAAAAATCTTAATATTCTGCTATTCTGTGATTAAAAGACACTAACCTAATACCCATAATCCATAATAATTATTAATAAGAGGAGTAATATATTTACATACATGTTATATGCTTATTTCTACATATATATATATATATATATATATATATATATATATTGTACTAAAGTGGATATACAAGCTATTTTTAGATATCCCACAAATTAGCAACTCAATAATAAAATTTTTGAATTATAAAAATGTTATGTTCTATATTTTTTTTTATCTCAGGGTAAGTATTATATCTTTTAGTACTATTGTACTTATTTAAAGATGCCTCGTACTAGTTCAGTATATTTTTATAATATCTACTGTCTATATTTATTTAACAATAAGAACATGAGACTCACTTTTAAAATTATCTGTATTAAATACCTACTTGATGCTCTTAATCCGGTCCTGGATACTTCAGTAGCAATTTTACTTGTAATAGTATTTTTATAATTTGTAAGTTGGTATTCTGAATCCAACAGTACTCTATTTCTTATTGAATCCAAACTGTTTACATTAACTTTATGTATAATAATTTACACTTCTAAAATTCCATATAATAAATCTGATTACAATAAATAATCATGAAATTCTCATTAGGTAAGAATAACTCCGTTTAAACGTTCGATTACCAAATCTATTATTTTTCTCTTTTATTTCTTTTAGGAATGTGATCTGTCAATTCTTTACATAACCTTGATGATGATAAAAAGAACACTGGCTATAAACTTACAATATATTTGTTTCCCTATAAACACATATACATATTTAAATGACGTTCTGGATTATATATCATAAATCAATATTTAATACTCATAAAACTTGTTCAAATTATATGAAGGACTATTTAGGATGAGTTTCTTTTAAAGACGATGTTTTTTAACCATGTAAGTATTTTAATATGACAGAAATTTTTAATATTTCTATAAACTTTACTAGTATACAATTATGAAATTTATTATTTTAAGATAGGTAAATATATGACATTGAATAATTGAATTTAGTAATTTTATAGTTACTTGACCTTAATACAGAATTAAATATATGTCAAATTTGTTTCTTCCTTGTCTACCTATAATTCTTAATATACTATAAAACTTTATACGACCTTTCAAAATATATGTCCAGTTATCACTCGTATCCTTTCATGTATTTAATATGTTTTACTTGTAGCTATAAATCCTACGTTCCGGATTGTTATGATGATATTTGCCTTCCTTTCCGATGTACCTCTGGATTCTAATCTTGAGATTCTGGATGTCAATAGTTGCCTTCTTGATGAAATTCGCTATCTGCTATTACACGTACTGTATCAGAAAACTCAGCTAACCCTTGATATACCTCTGGATTCTGCAACTCGATAGTAACCTCAGGATTCTGGATGTCAATGAATTCCTTCTATCACACGTACTGTATCAGGAAATTCTCTGCAACTCTTGATATACCTCTGGATTCTAGAAGTCGATAGTAATCTCTGGATTCTGGATCTCGATAGTAACTTCAGGATTCTGGATAAAAATAATAATCCAGAAGAACAAATTCCACTTTCCTCCTTTGTCTCTTAATCCAAATTGGTGAGTACTTGGTATATTTATGTAATATTATAACTTTTTCTTTAAAAATTTTTACAATTCACTTTTGCTTCAATTATCTATATGTTTGTTCATGTATTCTATCACTCTCTAATTATTTTAGCACTGTTATAGTGTAATTATCTGAGAAAATAATTAATTTCCCGATAATAACACCCGCATCTTATTTGAATTCGAAAAAATTCCCTCCTATTTATTTTCAAATTACCTTAGTGATTATTCCCAATTCTTTTTGAACCAATAAATTAATTCCACATTAAAATCAAGATCAATACAAATTATAGATATGTTATACTTTTATAACTACCTTACATAATTCAATGTTTCTATCAAAATAAAATATTTCACGAATTTAATAAAGTTTTTTACACGTTATTTACCACTTAAAACTTTGCTTCATTATAGTAATAAATATCTGTCACATTGACAATTAACTGACACTTCCAAAATACAATTTAAGGCGGTAATTTCTTATCAATTCTTTATCGATTTGTTTTCATATTCTATAAACTTTTTATCCTATTCTCATCATTAATATCACTTGAACAAGTTTTTCACAATGCTAAAATACATTTCTAAACAATTACAATACTAATATAAAATTTTCTTTACAGAATTTTGGTACATATGCATGGAAGATATACATCATCTCCAAAAGTAATAATTTTCTATTACGCCATGTAACTATAAAATTTTCTTTAATTCAATAAACAAAATTCTTTCAAAAATACAACCAGCTTAATTAATATTTGCAAATTTAACTATCTCTGTCTTAATCAAAGAAAATTCAAATCTTAGATAAACTCATCCTTAATAATTTTAAATAGGCAACTCTTATTACCTCAAAATGTATCCTTATTAAAATAGGCAACAACTCTACCTACATCAATATATATATATATGTTACCGTTAAAGCAAATAATTCCGGTATTCTATGAAATAACTAGTTATTTCATAAAATACCGATCCACGGTAGGTAAATCATAAAATAGTTTTGTTTTTCAATACTTTAACTAGTTATTCTATATATAACCTAGTTATTCTGTAAAATAACGTAATCGTGCAAAAGAAAGTATGAAATAAATAGACGGGACCAAGATTACAACTTAAGGAATTTATTAGATAGCTTCAGTAGTTGTTAATATTACAAAAAAAACAACAAATTGTTAAAAACACATTACACAAAAGATAATACATACTCCTACATTTTTGGAACAATATTTTTACAAAAGTAGTAAAAAAATAATTGTAAAAAAATTAAACAATATTATTAGCACAAAGAGAAATACATTTAAATGAACAGTTTTCTGTCGATAAGGCCTTACAGGGTTTTCCTATTGCTATTCACTATTTGTCAATTATTGTGTTTCACTATTTAGCAAATGTAATTCCCACTTTTGGCAGCGCTTGTCAAAGCTGCCAAGTGGGAATTACATTTGCTAAATCGTGAACACAATTGACAAATAGTGAAAAGCAATAGGAAAACCCTGTATTACATATTAGGTACTACTATTTATTTGTGCACGGACCGCTGCCATGACACTTGGAATTGCACAGTACATTATTCTTTTTGCAAAAACATTGTTTTGTTTCACATTTTTTTGTGCAAGAACATTTTTTAAAGCCTTGTCCTGTGCCGGTTGACTGGGCAGTTGCCACTGCCCGCAAGGATATCTCTTCGGAAGCAACTTCTTCAGCGGATATAAGTTTCTCATCGCAAACACTAAACTGAGATCTTGCATATAGTTGTTTTATTACACCATTCCTTGTGCCCAATTTGTAATAATTGTCATCAGAAATATCTAGTACAAATAGCTGCCAAGGAGTTTTTTTTATCTGAAGTAATCTTCATCTTTTTCGCTTGTTGACTTAAACCTTCTCTAGCGTCATTACGTTCATTTATTATTGACGTTTTTCTGTGACATAACAGACATCGTCGATCTTGATTCAACCCATCGGGGTTTTTAATAAATATTTCTGTTGCGCATGTAAAATGAACTGGTTTTAAACAGTCAATGCACAGCGAATAACAGTGTGATGAGAAGGTTTCTAAACAAATTACACATTTTGCTTCAATTTGTTCACAATCTTCTGTATTATCACTATTCTCACTATCTGCAAGGTTCGGTTCTTCAGTTTCTTTTCCCATGTTTACCAAAACTTTGTTTAAATCTTCTTCATCTTGCAATGAATTTATTACTTCTTTAGCCTAGGCTTTCCGTGCACAATTTTTAACTCCGGCCACATATCTCGAAGACTTTCTATCATTTTATTGCAAAACTCACGACCATTGTCCGATTGCAGAATGCTAGGAGCTCCAAAAAGCAAAAATATTTCAAGAATACGACAAGCAACTTCCTCAGCGCGTTTGGTTTCTAGAGGCTTTAACACAACAAATTTTGTGAGATGGTCCTGATAGACCATGATGAATTTATAACTGCCATCAGGGTGAGATTGAAAATCAATTAAATCTACCTGACAGCGACTATTTAAATGCTCAGAAAGTATGGGTTTTACAACAACCCCTTTCTTTTCACTCTTCCTCTTCTGCTGGCATAATTCGCAGTTATCCAAAAAACTTTTTATTTGTGCCTGCGTTATATTTTTGTACTTCTTTTTTAGTTCATTAACCATACGATCTCTTCCTCCATGTCCTATTGCAAGGTGGGTGTCGTAAAGGACATCAAACAAATCATTTCTTGTAATATAAAAGACTACTTCAGAGTCTCTTTCTTTCATCGGTACAATTAATTTTTCAATGCCTTTTACTACAAGTTACTACATTTTCCTTTTTATTTCACTTCCTTCCATGGTAATACCACTAAATATGGTTAATAATTTTATTATTATTATTGTAACAGCACCAGTTAAAATACAAGTTAACCTTAATTTTGAGGTTATGACAATACGTCATTATACACTTAAAATAAAGTGCAGCCGTTATTCTATATATTAACTATACACCATTCAGTCTAAGAATGGAGTAGATGGCGCTACAATATGAGCACAGTTTACACACGATGAACTTTGTATTTTGAAAACAAGTAAAACATATGTTTACTGTCAGATGGATAGCAGGGATATACATATCTGATATCATTATATTTTGACATTTACGAAAAATTTTTGTACAAGTTGGTAACTCATTCCTCAAGAAAAAGGAATGCACATGTCGTCTAATTGTACTTTTTTGTGCTTCATCCAATTTATTGTAAGTATGACGATAATTTCTTTTTCTTGGAGGAGAAATTGGAACTCCATATAATTCCATTTCTTTAATAATGCAGTACATTGTTGTATTCCTATTAATACCCACTTCCTCTGCTGTTTGATTGACTGCAGCTGTTTTAGACATATTGTCTTTATGCTTAATGTACACATTATAAGCCATTTGCCTTTGTCCAGATCTTATGTGTTTCCCTTTACGATTTTTTGAAGGACCTGGTAAAACTGCTTCCGCCATACTATAGAATATTAGCGATTACGAAAAGAAAGTTAACGAAATTGATAAAATACCTTAACAAATGAATATTTCACTTGCGAGTTCTAAGAAGAACTATTTTTTAAGAATATTAACAACAAATAACTATGTAAAATACGGAAATCGACAAAATCTTTGAACAAAACTGTCAGTAAACAAATTTTTGACAGAACGAGCTAAATGCGATTATTTTGCCGGTGTAAATGCACACTCGATTTCAACCAATCACAAACGTTTATTTTAAGCCCTATCTTTCCCAATGCTTTATTCTTAGACTGAATGGAGTATAGTTAAAGTATCAAATTACAAAGTATTCTACACTTTAACTACCATAGATCGGTATTTTATGAAATAACGAGTTATTTCATAGAATATCGGATTACATGCTTTAACGGTAACATATATATATATTAATTTATTTATTGTGATACTTAATAATTACATATTAGTTATTTATTAATTATTATTATTATTTAAAAAAAAAGACAATTAGGTGTTTCTCTAAATTTTATATTTTAAACGAATGTCGTCGATCGTCTAGTAAATATTTAAACGACGAAAAAGATCGCTCAACATCGACGGAAGTAATGGGCGCATATTTCTAAATTGCTTACAATATATGGATCTAATTCAAGTTCATCAACAAATTCCCCTTTCAAATTTTTAGACACTTTTGACAGAATTTGGAATCCTTCATTTTTAAAAATTAATTCTCCCGTTCCTTTAACGGTCCTATATAATGGATCGGAAATGTAATATTGTTTGCATAGCACATAATTTAATAAGCCAAGGATTTCCGAATACTTATTACACATAGGGAATATATAATAAATATTTGAAATAATAACTCAATATCTAAGCGAATAAAATTTCATTTTTGACCAAATATTTACACATTTGTAACCGCGAGAAAGATTTTCACCAGAATAACAATTCATTGTAATGTGTAAATTTTTATTTATTTTTATTCATATACGTAGTTGAACGAAAAATAAGTGCAGAGCGGAGTAGCTTTTTATTCAATTTATAACGTGAACCCAAGCAAACAAATCTCCTCCGAAGGATTTTTGAGAAAACTTGTTTTTAATATTTTGGCATATTAATTAATTTTCTTTAATTCGATAATTTTTTTTTAAAATTGATTATTTAGCGGGGTAGATTACTAAATTCTTCATAAGTTGACGTTGGAAGGTTTTCTTCAAATTTAAAATCAACAAAAAAATCTTGCATCAAAAATCTGCTATTTTTCCATTATTCACAGATCCACTATGTAGGACCCTTAACAGCTGATAATTATGTATGGTACTTGTTTATTAAATTTACTGATTCAGTCAAAAGCAGCTCTTTTGATTCTATTTTCTTATAAGTTTATTTTCTATTAATTAAAATTGTTTCAGACAGTACAGAAAAATTACGTGCAATAAACGCCGATTGATTTACTATTACAGTATTTTTGAAACATTTTTTGGCTCCTTTAATGGCAGCAGATTCGTCGGAGAATTCTAAAATTAAACTTTTATTTTTTTCATAATTTTTGGAATAAAAATTTGCGTCATTTAGCCACGTACCCCATCTAGTAAATACTGGTTGTGGAGGTAACGATAATCTCGGAAATGATTCTTTATACAAGTGAATCCGTAATGGCGCTTTAATTTTTTTTTTTTTTTTAGTTACTGATTAGTTCATTTACAAGAGGGAATTGGCTTCTGATTGCTTCGGCAACTCTTTTATACCATGTGCCAAACAAGTGGTATGAATTAAATTGGAAAAAAATATTACATGTAACGGGCAGCGTCTGATAACATCAATATTATTTTTTCATATGGTAATGGATTAGACAAAAAAAATTTTGTTAGTCCTTCATGAATAAATCGAGTTATTATACAAACATCTTGCAATAATCGGCTGACTAAAGTTATTAAGTTGGTAAAAGTTCATTTGGTTATACTTTCATTTCAAAAAACGACATAAATCCGGGGTGCATTTACTCCACTATTACCCTGCTTATTTATAAAGATCTTTTGTGAAATTTGTGATTTGAAGAAAATATGCACAAATATGCAATATTTACAAAAATATGCACCAAGTTGCCGAAATATGCAAAATATGCAACTCGCTTATTATAATCAAAAGACATTAGATGCATAGAAAACATTCAATTTTGTTGATATACCCCTTAATAACAAATATAATCCGAGCTTTAGTCATTTTCAAATATGTTATAGGATATCATATATCATTATATATTTCAAGTCAAACACCCCACCAAGCCGTATATCATTGTAATTCATGAAAATGTGTCTATCCAAAAATGTTAAAATATACAGAGTGATCCATAAAAAAATACCGATGACGCCATGTCTCGAAACAAGTGAAAGTTGTAGAAAAAAGTATGTCACAGAGCAGAATAAAAATGCTAGGTCATTTTTTAATAGAACCTATAATTTTGCCAAAAATCTGGTATTCCCACACATTTGCCTGACACTGTATATCATGATGTTTACCAACCCTGACAACTGTACCGCTTAAGACGCATAAAAAAGTCGATACCGGAATTCCATACTGTAATAACTAAAAAAGAATAGTTTTGAATAAATCGGATATAAAACTTTTTGAAGTATAAATTTTATTGTTGCAACCAAACTCTGCCACACCACCCTCGAATGTTCAACAACCACGTTCACAATCTGATTAGCTAACTGAAATACAAATTCCTCTTGTAATAATTCCTTAATTGGCATTTGATTGGAATTGTTACCCTATTGTACTCAATGATTGCGTACAAGAGAAAATATTATGTACAAAGCTTTAGATTTAGGTAGTATCTTCAGCATCTCAGATACAGGTTCTGAAATTGTATTAGAGGTCTTTACATTTTCGTAAAAAGGTCAATGCATCTCTTTGATTGCATTTTCTTTGTACATTTCCAATGGCAATAGGTTATTTTTTTATAATACAGTAAGTTCTGTATTTTGTTCCATTTTAAAGCTATTTTTGGGGTTAGGTTTAATCAGTGTAAAAAATAATTACTCACCATGACTATCTTTTCCATGTTCAACCCATTCTCAATTGCTATTCGAGCCATGTATTGTATCCTACACTCAAAAGGTATTCTTTTAGGCATCATTTTAACACAACATTCGTCCATTTTCACAACGAGGTTTGTAAACTTATCACACAGTCGTAGGGCTACAGAGTAACAAGTAGAGTTGTTACTCTATAGATTTAGAATATTGTATCATGCCATACAGTAACTAGTGCTCTCTAGCGGTTACCTTAAGTTTTAATGGTTGTTACTTTATTTCACAACATAAGTCGAATATTAAAATTTGAACTGACGACATAACTGAAAAAGTAGCAATTTTTGAGTTGTTACAGTATGGATCTCAGGTATCGAAGTGATAATTGGGGAAGTAGCGTAAATGGCCTCCTCAAGCTGTCGAAATGTATTATTACTTCCTTGAAGAAGCAGTATTTTATTGCTAATCCTGAAGAAGCAGTAGAACATTGCGAAAGCTTGAGCAACATATCACTTATTCCGTCATAATGTTTAAGACCGTCGACGTTCTAATGACGGATTGGTGTCTTTCCTATAGGTGAAAGCTGCTTTTACAAGGGCGTTCAACAAAGAGGGCGCGATGTTACCGTACTCATTGTCTTCCGCTACCGTTAAAAAGAAGACAGCAGCCGTTACAACGGAAGAAAATCCGTATGACGAGGAAGAGAATGAATCATCACCAGAAGATAACGATGATATTACTAAAGACGCCATGATAAAGGTAAGCTCTGGACGACGCACAGAGGTCATTTTTTAAATTCTAGGTGAAAAAAAATAGGGAAATATGAGAAACTCCTCATCTAGCCCACATGCAATTTGTTATTCACATTCAAATTGTAAATATATTCAATATACAGGCTTACCGCTAAGTAGGTACCAGGCGATGCGAAACTGAAGAATGCGTATAAAATGTCTAACTAAAAATCAAAAAAGAAATGTATTTGTAACTCATCAAAAATGTCTAAATTTTTAGGGCCAAAATGTAGTTAAAGTCGGCCCATAACTTTGTTTATCCTATACGCATTTACGTAATTACCACTAGTAATTTCAGTAACGTTCTTCCAAAAAAACGATGAAATGCAAATAGTTACAACCCTTGAGAATGAATGGCAGTTGAAAAGATTTTCGATGGCGATGTTTTTTTTTTTTGTGTGTGGAAGGTCGACAACCTCGGGTCATTACCATGTTTTTTTTTCTTCGTTAAATAGAAATACATTATTTTGAAACTTAAATTCCTCTATATGAAAATTATTATGTTTGTATATTAACTGCGACAGGCTCGAACTCGAGGAAAGAAAAATTAATTTCTCGTCACTGCGTGCACATTGGACCGCGATTTTTTATACGATTACTCATATTTTTCTCTCACCCCCCTATTTTAATGACGCTATTTAAAACTAACCCTGTATATAATATATACCAAGTCTCCTAAAAAAAGGACGAGTTAATTGGCCTTTATTTTTGGACAATTAGAATGAGCGATACACCAAATAAAATGGGTAAAACTAGACTATAAAACAAAATATAGTAAAATATGAAGTGTGGTTTAGAATTAATAAATTGCTGTTATCTCACTTGCCCCAAAATCCCTCTTACCCCACTCAACCCGAACTAAAAGAATTAGCAATATTCTTAAAATTGCTTTTATATAGTATCTGTGCAATTCACGACATATTTTGCTATATATTAAATGAATGCACTTAGAAACGAGTAATATCTCCTACAGAGTGTATAGAATTAGCAGTAAGCCTGTATATTGTACTGTTTTTAATTATTGACGTGCCTGAGATATGTACGTTTTAGGCAAAGAAGAAACCAGCGAAAGGGAAGGAGAATTCAGACATTACTACTGTAAAAAAAGCAGGTACAAGTGGAAGGGGAAGAGGCAGTAAGAAGACTAAATAAACTGAAATACAATTTTGGATTCTGTTTTTTTTTTTAATATTATTATTTTATATTTTACAAGATATTAGAAATTAATGTTTGTGTAGTTTAAATTTACCACCTAAAACCATCAAATAACAAAGTGCTTGTTCTATTATATTTTTGAGCGTGTATAAATGTAAATTGTAAATATTTTTTTTCAGTCGACTTTTTTAATTATTTGTACCATATACCTATTATTAATACAAAATAAATATTACTTTTCAAATCACTATATTTCAGCTTTACATTAAAACGTTACAGCAGTCCAATTTTCTTCCTAATAACAAGCACGGAGTTTATTATCTTTTTCCTTTATATTTAATTACATATTTGTATCGTATTTATATACATAATATATATTAAACATATACTGTTTTGCACATGACTTGTATCTATCTATTGATCAAACATACCTCTTATTGACGAAACATTAACGGCTGAACGTTTTTCGTCTTTGTGAAAATTGGCGAGAATTATTTGCTTAAATTTTGTTTTGAAAAAGTAACAAAAATATGGGTAATACAGAGAGCAATGTCACGAGTGGTGTTAAGAAGCAGGCTGGGGCCTCCATGCAGGCCATTTATAAGCTATGTGATTTAAAAGGTAAGTGGAAATTTTACTCGCAATTATCAAATTAGAATTTTGTTTCGTTAATAATTTTAATTTTCTTTTGCGTCACAGTATTATTCATTGCTATGTAAGAAGAAAAAACTAATAATAAAACCGTTGCTCAAATACGAGAGAGAGCGAGAGAGTGATATAAACATATACAGGCTGATTCAAATTAAGCGCGCACCATTGCTAACTCCGTTATTATTAATTCTAGAAAGTAGGTTAAATTAGCAAAGTATCAGTGTTTTTAATGTTGATTAATATGCAGTTCATGAATAACGCATTTCCGAGAAACATTGAAATTTTTTGTTTTTTAAATAGAACGTCCTATATATTTTTAAAAATATTGATTAATAATTTAATTGATGATATAGAAGTTCCTATGCATACTATTGTCTTAAAACGGATAATAAAAACAGTTATACAAATTAAGTGCGCACCATTGCTATCTCCGTTATTATTAATTCTGAGCTTGTTCTGCAATTCGTGTACGGTGTTTTGTACACCCTATTTTTGAAATAAACACCGTAGTTTCTACTTCTTCATTGAGGATGATATTTTTCTTCGTTCTGTTCTTTTACTCTCTTATACGTAGTATAAGGAAGTATTGTGATGATGAAAATTTTCTACGCCGAGATTTTTGCAGATGTCCACGTTTTGAAGTCCCCTGATACCAAAAAAGTGGTATTTAAAAAATGTCTGTCTGTGTGTGACCACGATAGCGGTCAAACCGCTGTAAATATCTATTCCAAGTTTGGTATTTACGTATATAATCTCCCTCTTGAGATCTGATTAGTTTTTCAGTAAAATCGGTAGACCGGAAGTAGTAGTTTACTTCAGTGAAAAAATCAAATTTTGCAAATATTTCGTCAATTACTAAGTTTAAACAAATTTATTAAGAATTCAAACGTACTCAAAATTAAATTTGAGACAAAATATCTTAAAAAGGTTTTTTGAAAGTCCTACCGGAAGTAGGTCTTTTACTCTTACCGAAAATCAGTTTTTTGCGAATATCTCGCAAGTCATGCTTTCTAGGCAGCTACATTACGAGTATAAAAGTATTTAAATGACAATTTTAAATATCTTTTGAATAAAAAAAATTTCAAAATTCGGACCGGAAGTACCACTTTTACTCTTACCTAATAGCGATTTTTTGCAAATATGTCGTAAATTATGCATTCTATATATATTTATTAAGAGTACAAAAGTATTTACAGGTGGATTTGCAATATTTTTTGTATACATGAAATTTCAAAATTCGGACCGGAAGTAGCACTTTTTTTCGAATATCTTGCAAAGTATGCATTCTATAGCGATTTATTATGAGAATGAAAGTACTTAGAATAGGATTGAGAATAATTTTTGCATAAAAAAATTCTTAAAATTCTATAGTTTGAAACGCTCATACGTATAAGAAAGTCGTGTGGTGGCCACACCTCATTTTTTAAATAAGCAATCGTGGTATAAACTGTCTGTAAAGATTTCTAAAGTAACGTCGATCTGGCTGCTGTCGTAAAGGATATCGTTCAGTCCTTTTTGAATTCTTACTGGACACGATGTATGCTTCCAACATATCGCATTTTTCCAAATGAGAAAACACCATAGTTAGATAAGTCAACGTAAATGAGGAAAAATAGAACAAAAGAACACAACGCAAAATAAAATGAAGGAACTACTATTATGCTAAAATATGCATGCGAAAGATTTATACTCGGTACGTTGTTGACAATGTTAAATAACATACTGTTTTTCTTTTGTTGATTTAAAGTGAAAGAAGTATTATACTATTCATTTTATAGGGTATACAGCTTGTGTAATGAAACACTTGATATTACCAGGTAAATATCGCAACGTCGTATTCTTTGGCCGAACTGGGAGCGCGACGAAACACAAGAGAGAAAAGAGATAACTGCTATATTGCCAGTCGATGATTCACCGTTAAATGTAGCGAGAGCGGGGACACAGTCCGCGACGTTGCAATTCTGATGTATTTTGTACTTGCTATATCAAGTGTTGCATTACACAGCCGGTATAAGAACATCACCACTAACATCAACAGCAATCAATAATAACTCCTTTATTATCGTTTATTCATGAAAAACTTTTATATCACAAATTAAATTGTTAATCAATATTTTTAAAAATATATAGTGTTCTATTTAAAAAGTAAAAATTTTCAATGTTTCCCAGAAATGCGTTATTCAATTGTTTATTCCTGAATTGCATATTAATCAACATTAAAAATACTAGTACTTTGCTAATTTAACCTACTCTCTAGAATTTATAACGGAGTTAGCAACGGTGCGCACTTAATTTGAATCAGCCTGTATACCTACAGTCTAATTTACATAGGAATTAATTCTTCAAATTTGATGTCCGAGGTTAAATCTATCATAGTAAAAAATATCCTTAAGCCCTTATTTTAGGGAATGTACTCTCTCTTGTAAATTTTAAAATGTTCTGCCACAGAAATTACTTGGGTGGTTAATTCTTCGAATTTGGCATTTTACATTAACAACACCATGAACGTTACCACTGAAAACCAACTCTTGCAGGACAAAACAGCCCTTATAATCAGGGTTGAAGAAGAGTGGTTTATTATGTGCATATAGGACTTTTCACATTTTTTTTGTAACATGCATGCATATTATAATACTGCCTATAATATATATCTGGGATATGATATGGATCACATTTAATTTTCACTGATATTTTAAAAGCATCGTTACCTGTCAGTGTTAATATATGTATTTGAAAAAATCACTGCTAAACCTCATCCCTTGTTTAAAAAAATACAGGGTAAGAAGTAAATACAACAACAAACACAAATGTAAGTTAATATTTCAAAAAATTAGGATGTTTTCAAAGATTAAACACAATCTCGCAAACACCCTTTCCAAAAATTTATATTTTAACGAAAACAACGTTAAAATACAAAAATCACTATGGGTTTCCGTCAACTGAAATGAGTTTAAAACAAATAATTTCACAATATGATCACAGGAATTATACAGCGACATCTACATTAAAATAGATATGACTGCAGCTAGACCAAGACCATTGATTATATAGAAGGAGATATATCAACGAGCACTTTTTCACAAAAATTGTAAATATTCTCAATAGGTGTCGGAGCAAACCAGAAATTACCATCTTATGCAGTTTTTCCCACAATTTGGGAATTGTAGATTTAGCGCTTTCTGGTATTTATTGGAAGTACTAAAATTTGGTTCACAGCCTGCTTTGTAAATATGTAATAAATCCTACTGATTTGACACTTTGTTTACATTTGTATAAATCGACATAATATAGGGCCAAAAAATCATCCTCTATTTTTTTTTCTAAATGCTCCTTTGTATTATTACGGAAAATGAATATAAATAGGGAAGTTGCTTGAAATAAATGAAACAGTATTTCCTGCTTTTCTCACCTCACATAATTGTTTTAGATATATATTGTGATATTTTTATTATTTGTTTTGACTTGTCATGCTTTCTAAATATATACATACGTCTGTATGTGCAATATATTGAAGACCAAAATTCTTATTTTCCTACCTTTAGTGACTTAATAAGTTCCTACACAAGCCCCATAAGGTATTTTAAGTTTCAATAAAAACATATTAAGATTTCGATGACCCTGCAAATGCACAATATTTTTTCTCAGTTTTTGTTCAATGTGTGTGTATATGATCCCTGTTTTTATAATATACTTATATAAACAAGGATATGATGAATGTTATTAAAATAGATAATGAATGTATCTATAATGATGTGTCCTATCAAAACAATTATTGAAGAAATGTAAACGAAATGTTTTAATTAGGATCGCTAATATAATCGCAAGAATAAGATAATCTCTGTGTATTGGAATTGAGCCAGTGAATTCTAAGTTAGCCGTTTGTAAAGTGTAAGTAGGTTGGCTATTGTTGGACAACTCAGTATATTTATCTATCTGAATCTGAACTTTCTTTGTTTTATTTGTTATTTAATTCCTGCCTTACTTTCTTATTTTCTGGCCATAATTAAAACTATTCGTGTGCTTACTGTATAGGGGTGATTTACTCTATTATTTATTAAGTATATCGCGTTCGCTATTTAGAGGGATGCTTTCTGTCTGTATGTATTAGGAAGTGAAAATATTTATTACAGTTAATAGAAAATCTGTTTGACATAGGTGTTACATTACATACATAGGTACTCAGGTACTTTCCAATGTTTTACAAAAATTGATTTATTCCAAATGTATAATTTTACATATTATTAAGGATAAAACAAGAGACATGCTTGAAATTACTTTATTTGATTTTTTACATAGATTTTTTTATAATAAAATATTTTTCAAATGTATCTAAAGTCAATTTAATTGCTTCACATAGCTGATCTGTTGGTGCTAATAAACTAAATGCAACTTCTTCAATATATCCATACATTTTATTTAATATGAGTAATTCATTTTTATTGGAAAGTGTAGAGGTAGTATCAACAAAAGAGTGGTAGCAAATTTTACATTTTGATTGCTCAAACGATGTTCTAGCCAGGTAGCCGGCGAAATATGTAATACTGCATTCTTGTAATGTAGTTTCGGTTTTTGTAGGTGTTTCAACAGTCCCTCCTGATAAAATATCACAAGAAGATGTGGAGAAGCTACTGGAAGAGTGCAGTATGTCTTGCGCTGTAGAATCTAAAGAAATTGGCTCCAATAGATCTATTTCAGTCTCTATTTCTCTTGATTGATGTTCACAGTTTGATGCCTCCGAAGGTGTTAAAAGAGAATTTATTGCATATGAACGGAAAGTGGTTCTGAATGTTCGCGCGCTTGGATTAGGGTTGTATCCTCCTTTTTGACGGAAAATGGAAAATAAATTTTCAATAACATCCTGGTTGGTTTTTCTAGTAAGAATATATGCATCAGGATGTTTGGTTGTTTCACTGTCATACAACATTAATATTCCTCGAATTGTTTGTAGGAGTCCATCAAAACATGGTGGTCTTGATGGTGCTCTTGTTTGGTTATTTTTTTTTTAAATTTTGAATAAAGACTAAACTTTCTTCTAATGTTGTTCTTACTAGCGGATGGCTATGATGTAAACTACATTTGTATGGGTTAGGATCATGAAATGTGCTGCTATTGAGTGTATCAAAAAGATTATTTATCGTAGTTATAAAATTTGCAGTGTGTAAAGATGTATTTGATCTTAGTTCTCCTGTTGCTACACAAGTCCGAATACAACTTGCCACGGAGTGACTGAAAATTTGTGTAGCTAACTTCACTGACATTTTTTGAAATCCTTTGGGATTTATATGTTTTTCCGTGATTTTTGCATTGCTCTGCAAGGTTTTGTGCTGTCAATACGATAGGCTTTACGTATATCTTGAAAACTAATAACGGTGTTATTTGAAATAATAAAATCGGCCTTTAGTAGATTATTGCGAAAATTCTTTATTAGATGTGGCACATCATAGACAGCTACAATGGGGTGATTTTGAATATTAAAGAAGGGCTTTTTCTCAGTCACTCCCAATTTTTTGTAAGTGCTTTGATTCGAAGCACCTTGATCGCAAACTGTTGCATAAGGGAGTAATCCATTCTCTAAACATCTTTCTATTATATCTTGCAGTAGTACTACAAGCTTGTTTGCAGGCACGCCAGAATGACTAAGGAAGTATGCCAGTGACAACTTCCATCTTGAAAACAACCCTCTAGCAAGAAAGACTAACGCATACCTTGCTGGTCGGCTAGTTCTTCCAAGATGTCCCAAATCCTCAAAACCTTCTATAAGATCCAGATGTTTGTTGTATTCACTTATTTCCTTAAGTGACATTTCATCGAAGCTTATCACGCAAGCTCTCTCTACAATGCTCCAACTTTCTATCTTTCTGCTAATTTGCCAAAAGAGCTTTTGGCTAAATCCTGGTAAAAAGCTAGACCCACTAATCCATCGTTTTATTGTACTAGGTGCTGGTAGTACAATTTTTTCAAACAAGAACTTATACGCTGTGGGTGATTTATAATATAATGCCAACGCAAAATTTTTCTGATCTAATGGCCACTTTCTTACACTATTTTGTCCTAATTGCATATTCACTAATGTTTTGCTACATTGTTTTTTAAATGAATATGTATTCAGTTGATGATGTAAATTTGAGAATCTCACTTTTTTCTTTAATTTGGATATTTGTGCTCGTTTTCGTAAAAGCAATTTACTTTGACTCTTAATATTGGTCTTTAATTTTTTTTCACGAGATGTATTTCTTCCAGATATAGTTGAAACTTCTGCAACAGGAAGATTTGTGATATCACGCAGCCAATCCATATCCGCTGATTCATCCATTAATTCTACCTCTTCTTCCCCTTCGTCTTCTTCAAAAGTTATATTTTCATCGCTTCGTATTTTTCTTTCATACGTTGTTATAATTTTAGACGGGCCTGGTTGCGGCTCAGATATTTCCCGTTTTCTTTTAGAATCGTATGGTTGGGGAACTGCTGATTTTGTTAAACGATTCTTCAGTATTTGATTAACAAAACTGTCACTCTCGAAATGTCTTTGGCAAATTTGATACCTTTTTAGGTCTTCCAGGGGTGTGGTGGCTAAGGAAGAGTTTCCTATAAACCAAAGAAATTTACATTTATAGATTTGGAGATGAATTAATACCAATTTTCACTTAAATAGTATTTTATTACTTTATTAACTATAATTATTAATTAAAATGTTTATTATGTGAAAAATCCGTACTCTATCATCATTAATACTTGTTTGTTTAATACCTTTTGCTTTACAAAATAATGTAATTTATTAATTAACTTGATCTTATACCAACATTTTTTTGAAAGTCTTGTTGTGTTAGTATTGGTAATTTTTTATACAATGATAAACACAATATTCAGAAACCTTGCAAATTAGCACAGAAAGTTGAGGGTTGCGATTTTTAATTTTATCTCAAATAACTAGTACTTTACTCTTGATATAATTTTACGTTTCCTTAATTTTTAAACATCCTTTACGTTATACCGACATTCTGATTATTGCTATCGACTTTTCAGAACAAGCGAAACTCTTTATGAAGAATGACTTTCTCAAAAAATAAGAAATAAAAGATTTTAGGGGTATAGTTAGGTCAATCCGGGGCACACTGTATATATAGGTCTAAGTTAATATAATAATCCTGAATAAAAAATTGTTTAAACTCTGTCATTTAAATGTAAAAGATATTTGAAATTATATATGTATGTACTACCTATAAATAAAAATTTATGGCTTAGTGAGTTAACATATGTATGTCAACATACATATATCCTTATTATCTGCATATAGAGAAACCTACCTATGTGTAAAATACTGTTCTTAAAATTAGGGCAATATAAAGGAGAACTTTAAATATTTAAATATAAGTACATCATAATTCGAGCTGAGGGATTTTGCGGGGTGCCAGGATAGTATTCAGGTAAACGCACGAATATAATGACCTTGTTTCTATCGGTGATGCATGCGTGATTTTATTGCTTTACATGCATTCGCTATTTATATCACTTAGGTATGTCAGTTATGTCGTTATAAAGTTTATATTTAGAGAAATACTAAGCAAAAAAAATTAAATTCTTAACATACATAACATAATTTTTTACAAAAAAAAAGACAATTTCTCGGTCGTACGTATATTTTAGTAACTATGTGTACATTTTAAAAAAGAAGTCTATGCCTACATGTTTATACAAAAAATAAATAAAATTTGAGTTTATAATTAAATAATATATTCAGGTGAACGTATTTTCTACATAATTTAAATTGCACTGAAAAATAAAACAATCCTTATATTCAGCAGAAACACCATAAAAAGATCTATCGACAAAGCACAATGTCGCCTATTCATACATTTATACATAAACTCGATGCCGCTCTAGTACATAATGTATTATGTAAACGTAATACATTATGTACTAGAGCCGCATCGAGTTTATGTATAAATGTATGAATAGGCGACATTGTGCTTTGTCAATAGATCATTTTATGGTGTTTCTGCTTAATATAAGGATTGTTTTATTTTTCAGTGCAATTTAAATTATGTAGAAAATACGTTCACCTGAATATATTATTTAATTATAAACTCAAATTTTATTTATTTTTTGTATAAACATGTAGGCATAGACTTCTTTTTTAAAATGTACACATAGTTACTAAAATATACGTACGACCGAGAAATTGTCTTTTTTTTAGAAAATTATGTTATGTATGTTAAGAATTTAATTTTTTTTGCTTAGTATTTCTCTAAATATAAACTTTATAACGACATAACTGACATACCTAAGTGATATAAATAGCGAATGCATGTAAAGCAATAAAATCACGCATGCATCACCGATCGAAACAAGGTCATTATATTCGTGCGTTTACCTGAATACTATCCTGGCACCCCACAAAATCCCTCAGCTCTTCATAATTATTAGGGTAATAAATAATGAAAATATTAACGCAAAATTCCAGTTCTGTTATCTCTTTCTAACCTTAAAGAGACAAGGTAGGTATTTCATGGATGTTAAAAATTAGAGGCCCTTAACTGATATATTATGTAAACACACTTATCAATAGCTGTTTCTGTTCTAGCCCATCTGGTTTCAAATATGCTTAGGCTTTTTCCTTGAATTCTGATATGGATGTATCTCTAATACATAATTTCAAATAATTTTATTTCTGGGAATATATCTATTTTGTAATGACAGCAGTTAACAGATTTCGGAATATATTTTAGAATTCAAATTAGTAAATAATAGAGTAATAGACAATGAAGAAAATATATGTACTTATATATTTAAAATAAGGACAATTATGGTTATTATTATTGTTAGTGTTATTTCTGTGTCTGTCTAATTTCCGCTGTCTATAAAGGGTAAAATTTCTTCCTGCAGTAAGATGAGTATATTTATTATTAAACCCCAAAGGTAAATATTTGATATTAAATATGAAACTTACCTGGATTTAATATCCATTGCTTTACACGTTCCAAATCTTGCACAGGAAATGAGAACATACTTAGATTCGGAACAGTTCTTCGGTTGTTCTCACATTTAAAATACTGACACTTATTACCAGCCATATTTTTCGTTTGAAAAGAAAATATGCAAATTCAACTACACTGGCTTCGTTGGCGCCCAGAAAATTAAAAAAATATTTTTCTATTATACCTACTTACGATAGTTCTGTCATCTAGCGTTGAAAAGTATAATTATAGGCAGCATTTTACTGGATGTTCTACCTTTTCAATTTGATATACATATATATATTGGGATGTAGGAACACTAGCGACTTTAAGCGGCCTCATCCCGAAACTGAGTTTTAAGCGTAGCCGATTTTCTTATTGCGTTGATATATCTCCTTATATATAATCAATGACCAAGACGCACGTTAGATAATTATGTATGTACTATAACTACATTAATATCAATTTTACTGTAGATGTCGCTTGATTGTATTTTAAAATTATTTTGGTACATTAAACTCCTTTCCTAATTTATAAGTTGTTGGACTTGATGTAATCATTTCAGTTCGAATTAAACCAATTTTTTGGAAGGAGTGTTTGCAAGATTGTGTTTAATCTTTAAAACGCCATAATTTTTGAAAAACGCTGACCACTATTAAACTTTCGTTTGTAATATTTATTAACGTTGTCTGTTTAAAGAATGTATTTGGCATGTCCTGAAAGTTAATAAGTATTAATCCATTTATTTTAATCTTTTATAAATAATGAATATTATTCAATAAAAATATTATGAAAAAAATGTTTTTAATGAAACATCAAATATAGAAACTCTGTGATGTGCATCGAAGGTGACTAGACATATATTTCCGGGCTCCGTATGCATATATTTATTTAATCTACACGAGATGACTGCAGAATACAATCAGTGTTGCCAACTTGGGGGTTTTCCTCCTAGATTTAGGGGTTTTTTTGAGCCATGGGGGAAATCTGGGGGGTTTTATTTTTTAGGGGTATTTTTAGGGGTATTTGTAGAGGACATTGAAAACTGTTATACTTGAGTATTGCATTATTGCAAACAAAATTAAGGATAGGTGTATAAATTGTAATTTATTCGATTTTCCTACAAAAATAATAGATTTCGTCAGTTTTAAGTTCAACAGAAGAATTGTGAACTCATCCATGCCTTTTTCCGCAATCGTATTACGGTATCATAAAAGCCGTCTACCTTCTTTTTCTAATTTTACAAATATGGAAATATCATACTATGAAAACATGGAACACAACTTAGAAACACTGAAGAAAAAAGGAAATTAATTACACCTAAACATTATCAAATTTCTCTTGACTTGCTTAAAATAGAACAAAACTTAAAAACATACCTGAGTGCATAGGAACCTACCTTTAAGTGTTTGTAACCGGCTGCACTGCATGCGCACATCGCAACTGTGGACCCAACGGTATCTAATTAACTCCGACTAACTTTTTTAGGAGCTTAATGTTTTATATTCTTGGTAACCAAGAAAAAAATTAATAGTATCCAAAATCACCAGATATAGTAATTTAAAAAATAATCACGAGGTAATTTAAAATTAAGAAAAACAACCAGAACTGGTGATAAATCACCAGCATTATTGGCAACACTGACTTGTCAAACAGACCTGTCAAATTAACGCCCGCGTCGTATGTGTAACACGCTACCACGTCATACAAGGATGATACATTGTGCAAAAAAAATACTTCATGTAGAAAACAAGCGGATTGTGCTTTTTACAGCCAAAAACAAATGGAGGTGCCAATCATCGAGGCCTGCCAACAATACCCCCCGCTACCCTATGTAGGTATATTATTTTTATAAGAGAACTATTTTGGAAAGTTTAAATAAAGATTGATTAAATATATGTTAAAAACTTATAACATTTTTTTAATTTCCTGGAAACATGCGTTTGTCTATACAAATAACTGTCACAATAATATAAAGGAGTTATTTTTTTTATAACAATTTATTTACTCGTTTTTAGGGGGTTTTTGATGAAATTTAGGGGGTTTTCAAGCATTATTCAGAGCATTCAGGGGGAATCGTCTGTAGTGGGTTGGCAACACTGAATACAATCTGTAGTGCAGAAAGTGTTAGAAAGGTTGTTGTTGTCGGATGATTTCATTACGAAATTCTCAGATAAAGTAGGTGCAGTTCTTTTTCCTATATTTCAAATGGAAACCAAGAAGCTTGTTGCAAAGGTTGATCAGTTGCAGACACAAATAAAGGAAGCAAACAAAAAGATAGAGGAATTAGAACAGTATTCCAAGATAAATAATTTGCGTGTTTATGGTATACCTGAACATGAAGGAGAAGTTACTACCAACGTGAAACCTCAACGTTGGAATGTGCCGTGAGAAATTTAACATCGAACTCCGACTTTCTGACATTGATATCTCACATCGCCTTAACAATAAAGAAAATGGATGTAAACCAATATTGGTGAAATTTACTAATCGTATTGTAAAAAAGAATATCATCTATGATAATAAGCGTAAATTGAAAGGTACGCGAATTGTAGTAAAAGAAGACTTAACGCCGCATGGAGTATTCTTGCTAAAAGAACTTCTTAAAAGTATACCTAAGAAGTCGGCCTGGACACGTGATGGCAAAATATATTGTAAGGTAGAAAATGTAATTCATAAAATACAGTCTCTAGACGATATTACTTTATTACGGAGCCGGATGAAGTCGAATACGAGTGAGCCTACCACTTGAGATACAGCTTGGGCGGATATATTTGAAGGAAAAACGTTTTCTTTCTCTTTTGACTGAGTTCTTTTGATGATTTTATTATTTGTAAGCAGATATATAGTGATATTTTTTATTTTGATATGAACTTTTGTTTATAATTTACCTATATAAGGTAAGGTAGGGTAACATTGACATCTTTTCACATTTTATTTTTTTAAATTCTTTTAAGTCACGACTAGACAACGAAATTTCTGCAACATACAATATACCTACATCAATCTTGGTTTTTGCGTAATATTTATTTGACGCATCCAAAACGCAGGACGGGGTTGGTTGTGCGTTTATTGAGGCACTTACAAAAGATACACGACAATATAAGTTACCTGATGACTGATGATACAAGTGTCTTCTCAGCAGAAGCTTACGCCATTCTTTATGCCCTTGACCTTGAATACATTAGCATCCATGAAATAAAAACGGTTACGATTCTGTCAGACTCTCGATCTGTACTGCAGGCATTGGCATCATCACTTCAACCAGGACAAAGAATAAATAATATAATTGAACAGGTAAAATCTAAATTAGTCAAGCTAACGAAGGAAAATATATCTATAAACTTTCTGTGGGTCAAGGCTCATGTGGGCATCGAATATAATGAAGCCGCAGACAGTTTAGCTAAAGATAGCTGTAAACTTGGCCATTTAGCAGAGGAAAACATTACATTGGAAGATGCCATATGTATTGCCAAAGAAAGACAAAGATCAAGGTGGAAACTCCAGTGGAAAAAATATACAACAACCTCTCAGTCCAGATATGCAGCAATACACCCTGAGTTACCTAATAGCATGTGGTTTACTAGCTATAGTATTCCACGAAAATATATTTCGATCATTAGTCGATTAAAGTTTGGACATGGATGCTACCCAATGCACTTAGCAAAACTAAAAATTATTGATGATAATAAATGTGCTATCTGCAATACCGAAAGCGACCTGGACCATATCATTTTTGATTGTAAGAAACACTACCAAGATTGCCGGAAAGTATATGATGATATAGCTGCACTAAACGTAGAAAGACCATTTAATCTTCAACATGTCCTAACCCTGAAGAGGAGAGACGTATTAGACTGTCTAATAATTTTCTTTAGTAAAACAGGAGAAAAAATTTAGCTTCGATCCCATATCTGTAATACCTCTGTTGGAAAATCCTGTCTATCCACGGCTCAGTTTTGTTTGTCTGATAAAGCCGCCTTGATGAGCCTCTAGGCGTGAAAAGTGTTTTTGTCCAAACCTTGTGGCATCTTCAAAGTCATCTCTTTAGTAGTTAGGGTCTGGCTGCATGGACAATGTCCGCAATGCCAATAAAAAAAAAAAATGTAAAGTGTCAATGTTAACCGACGATGGTCAAACATTGACACCCCCATCTGACTGTACAATGTCATTTTTAGGCGCATTTAGGGATGTATGACATGCGTAAGGCTATGATCTTGAAAACGTTTATGATAATTTTATTCAAAATTTGTAAAAAATAGCAAAAAAAAGACAATAATCTCCTTGCAATCAAATTTTTACAGGTTTAAAAGACAGTCAAAGGTTTTTTAGTCTCAGAAGACAAGAAATTAAAATTAAAATTGTGCATTCCCCTGCGAATGATCGGGGTTGGAAGAACTTTGACAATATCTTTTTCTGAAACTAGTACCTCGTGGCGGACATCCGGATACACAAAATAGATATTGCGATATAATACACCAGATCCTCGTCTTTTTCTGCGCTACCTTTTGCGACCTCAAATTTAACGAGAACCCAAGAACCTACTTCCACATTATCATCGCCTGTCTCCATGGTGGATTCTACGGCATTAGAGTCAGGGATGTCAATGTCAGAATCATTAATTAGTTTTAAACTAGAATCGCTATCTGAACTACTTGTTTCAAACTTCCTTTGAAGTTCTTTGCGAGATATTGTGGGTAATTTTTTCTTTGTATCTCGTCTCGCTTGATCAACGATCATTCTTAGACGAAGTTCTTCACTTGTCAGACTTTCTGCAAATTTACGTCGTACCCTGTTTCTTTTATGCGTTTCATTAGTGTTTTTTTTTCTGTTTTTAAAACAGACACCAACGAAAGTTCCAACTTCTTTGTTGGTGATAACGCTATATTTTGTGATTCTTTTGGTGTTGTAGGAGTTGATGTTCGAGTACTATGCCTGGAAGTTTCGGGCGCGTTCGCTGTGCTATTAGTAGGTGTATCTTGAACTGAATTATTATCGTTTGTGGACGAAGCCAGAAAAGTGACTGTTACACATTTCTCTAAGATTTTGTCTTTATTTAAAGGATAAATTCCAGACCCCTCAAACACACCGATAGCATTGGCCCTGGAGAAACGCCCAGATTCCCCGAGTTTTTTTAACAGACCTGGAATTGCTGTTTTATCAACATTCTCAAAGCCTTGTTTTTGATAATAATTTTTTAAAACATTGCGCCAAGAAGATTTTACAGACTTGAAAACTCCTAAATCAAGAGGTTGTAACACATGTGATGTGTGTGCTGGTAAACATAATAGCTCGACATTGTTTTCAATTGTCCTGTCAATTAAATTTATTGTTATATGCGAGTCGTGTCCATCAAAAATCAAAAGTTTTGATCCTTCTAAACCTGTAGTCGATTTTAAAAAGACGTTTTCAACCCAATCGGTAAATTGGTCTGCTTTCATCCATCCTGACACCAGTTGGAATACAGATGTAGACCTTTATAATTAATAAAGAAAGGTAGGTAATCTATGGCACTGCAGCACACAAGTACAGTATAATAGCTTTAGTCACACTCCCTACAACTTTATGTGGGTTAGATGTTCCTCTACGACATAATATTTTTTGAGTACCTACATCAGTTTGGAATCCGGTCTCGTCGCAGTTAAAAATGTTTTGCGGTTTATTTAGTAAGCCTAGGCGTTCCACGTTATCTTTTAATTTTCCATGGAAATCTTCTACTACTTCTTTACACACAGCTTCTGTCCTATTTTTGGGCAAATTCTGGGCAATCCTACGACTCAGCTGCTCCTTCCATTTAGATTCACCGATGAGTCAACTTTTCCATTGCACGGAAAGCACAATCCCTCTGTTCTTCGATATTGGGCTACGGAAAATGAACACCATTTGGTAGGACTGTTTTTTATTGATGGTATATTAAATGCCGACAAGTACCTCGAATTATTGCAAAATCAAATACTTCCCGCCATTCAAAACACTGGAATAAATCAGGAAATCGTTTGGTTACAACATGATGGTTGTCCAGCACATAATGCAGTCAGGGTAAAGGAATTTCTAGGGAATGCTTTCCCTGGCCATCTTGTTACTGGAACGGGAAACATCAAATGGCCCCCGCGATCTCCTGATCTATCTCCAAATGATTTTTTTTTTGTGGAGATATCTAAAAATATTATTTATACCCATGAAGCTGGTAGAGCAGAAAACATAATTGCCTTGCGAGAAAAAATAATTGAGGCTGCTAATTCAATAACTGCTCACATGTTAGCAAACGTAAGAGTAAAGTTCTACGACCGCCTATGGCAATGTCTTGCTGTGCAGGGAGGAATTTTTTGTATAGTTTATTATTATTTTCAAAATCCTTATTTATTTATTGTATTAGGGTTATTTTTTTTATTTTATTAGAGTTACCGTCAACCGGGGTCACTCGGATCTAAGGGTGCGAGTCGAAACAAGACGGCAATTTCTGAAACAAACTAGTGCTGCCATCTAGCAACAAATTTTAAAAAAGTGATACGAACGAAATCTTCTTTACCAATGTTCAACATAACCTATAGTGACTTGACAGACTTGTTGCTTTTGTTTTCATACCTGTTCTGGCAGTGTAAAGTCAAGGTAAGTTTTACTTTTTTCTTTATTGGTCAACTTAATTATGTTGCCATAGCAACATAAACAGCATTTCAGAGCTGTTTATTTTTTTACGTATTCTCACATGTGTTATTTAACGACTAGTAGAGTTGAAAAAAAAAGAAACAAATTTTCCGGCAAAATAAATGGCAGTTTTATTTTTTCAGGAGTTTTGTGGGGCGGCTCGAAACAGTTGCCGCAATGGTGCGAACCTACCGAAGAAAGGTTGGGGGTAGGCCTTACAACACTTTCAACGAAGAAGATATGGAAAGAGCTGTTCGAGACGTAAAAGAAAAACGTTTGAGCTACAGACAAGCTTCAGACCGCTATAATATCAAGGTAGCTACTCTCCACAGACACGTAAAATGCCCAAATTTATTAAAACCCGGTGGCCAAACAGCTTTAAGCGAGCAGGAAGAAACATATTTTGTGGAATGTGTTCAAATCATGTCTGATTGGGGTTTTCCGCTACAAAAAAAAGACTTATGTCTTTTAGTGAAAACGTTTTTGGACAAAAAAAACCAAAGAAGGTTAAAATTTCGTGGCAATAAGCCCACTAATGAGTGGGTGACAAAATTTTTAGAACGTCATCGTGAGTTGCGCCAACGACTATGTTCTAATATAAAACGAGCCAGGGCAGGTGTTACGAGAGAAGTAATTAATGAATACTTTCAAAATTTAGCAACCACTTTGAAAAATGTTTCGCCGTCTAATCTTGTGAACTATGACGAGACGAATTTCAGCGACGACCCGGGAAAAGCCAAAGTTTTAGTAAGAAGAACATGTAAATATCCTGATCGAGTTATGGATTCTTCAAAATCAGCCACATGCGTAATGTTTGCGGTGGCAGCCGATGGAACTTCTTTGCCACCCTATGTGGTGTATAAATCAGAGCACTTGTGGGAAGAATGGACTCGAAATGGGCCGCCTGGATGCAGATTCAACAGGTTGAAATCGGGATGGTTTGATCAAGAACTATTTGAAAATTGGTTCTTGACAATATGCTTGCCGTATTTTCGAAAGTTACAAGGGCCTAAAGTTTTGCTGGGAGATAATTTGGCGAGCCACCTGTCTTGTCGAGTTGTTAAAGACTGTGAACAAAACAATATTAGATTTGTAATGCTCCCTCCTAATAGCACACATCTTACACAGCCGCTCGACGTAAGTTGTTTCCGATCAATTAAAGGGCAATGGAGAATAACTCTAACATCCTGGAAAATGAGAAATAAGGGAGTTTTGCCAAAACAACTATTTCCCAGTCTTCTCAACGATTGTCTTGTAAAATTAGAGACCAGAAATGGAGAAAATATTAAAAGCGGGTTTAAGGCCTGCGGCTTGTTTCCGCTTGACAAAGAAAAAATTTTGTCAAAACTTCCCGCAGAAGATGGCAACGGAAATTATTCTTCCATTCTAACTGAGTCCTTGATTGACATTTTAAAAGCGTGCCGAGGAAACAAAGTTCCAAGGATTAACAGACGAAAAAAAATCAATGTGAAACCAGGAGAAAGTGTAAGCCAAGCACATTTTTCCGGAAACTCTAAACCAAGGGAAACACTCATCGATGACGCAGATAGTTCTGACGAAGATGCAGCAGAAAATGTTGATCAAACAAATGAAAACAACGAAGTTGAAGAGAACGAAGAAAAAGAAGAAGAAGAAGAAGTTGCATTTGAAGCACTACAGAAAGACTCTTTTGTTGTTGTCAGCTTTCCTTTTCTTAACAAAAATAAGGAACAAGCGTTCGTGTGCCAAATTATTAAAATCAAATCAAGATTGGAAATTACTGTTAATTGTTTAAGGGAAAACAGAAAAATAAAAAATGCTTTTATTGATGCTCCTGAACCGGAAATCCGGGATGTTGAGTTTCAGCAAATAAAAAAAGTGTTGCTCAAACCGACAAAACTAAGAAGAGGTGGCCTTTTGTTTGATAATGATCCTTTTTTGTGATTTCATATACTTGTAACCTTTTTTATTTATTGTAGTAGGCGTTGCAAAACTACAAACGTTTCACTATTTTTTGTTTTATATGCTTAAGAATGTTTTTTCAGTTGTTTTTCATAAATTGTTTGAAATAAATGCTATTATTTTACTGTGTATATTTTTTCAAGCCTTTTTGCAAGTAAAAAACCTTTTTTATCGCTTGGAATTTTTTTAAAAACAGTTTTACTGTCCTGACTCGCCTCTATATGCGTGTAAATCGCAATATACATCCAAATAAATGGGTGTTTCGACTCGCCCCGAACTGCGGGGCGAGTCGAAACACTTTGTTTTTTTTTTATAAAAAAAAAGTTAACAACAAAATTAAAAAACAAAAACGTGGTTACATGTAGAAATGTTCAGACGCACCTTAGCCAAAATTTGGTTAAAATAACTTTATTACTTTCTTCGGAATTTACCAAAATATGTCAAAAACCGTACCGAGTGACCCCGGTTGACGGTACGCTTTTGTTTGTGTCAACGCAGCTTAAGAATTCTCTGTATCTACTGAAAGGAAAAAGAAAACAAATCCTTGCAACTCGTAAATATTATTTCTGAACGCATTACAAACACCAATGTCGGTGGTCCAATGGTTACTGCTAGCTAACTTGTATTTGCGAGATAATCGTTGTGGTATCGGTCGTCGCCGGCATTGGAAAAGACAGTTGGGTACCACGTAGCCTCGTATTACATGCATTGATCCCCTATAGCTAATGATATTTGACACATGGGGTATAATATATATGTGACATATGAAGAAATGTATGATGTTAAAGGATCTCTTTGTATAATCAATAACTTTAAACATTCTTTTCTCTTTTGTAGGTGGAGGTTTATTGGTCGAATTAATGAAAAGAGCCGCGCAAAATAAACAATACGCAGAAATAGATCATGCAATTAAATCCAAGGTTAGTATTTAGAAATGACTGTACAATGTCTATATTCTATATAAAATAAGGAATTTATTAGTTATTTCTCAAAGTATATCTAACCACCGCACCGATAGGTGGCGCTGTGGCAGAGTTATTACGTTATTCAATATTTTTTTAATGGCTCAGCTAATCTTCTTGATATTCTCAGACCATATTTATATCGTCAATGCGCGTAAATTAGGTGGCGCTGAGCAAACCGTTGAAAAGAACTGATTCTGTAGCTTCCAACTCCAGTGCATTCAAATTCTTCTGCAAATTCCAGGGATGATATAGATATAAACGATGTTTTGAATACCGTAAAATGGGGCGAAATTGACTTTGTGGGGCGAAATTGAAAACTATATCCGACTCCGATATTTTTTAATTTAGCGCGTTAGTCGTTGTAGTTTATACAGCAGGCAACCTGTAGACCTTTAGTCTTATTGACGGCCAAGGCGTGTGTGTACCTCGTGGTGCTAAATTTCGTTATTTTGTGAAAAAATACCGCGATTAAAAAGCTGTAAACACTATCTACATTTTCGATTGGCGGAGAACTATTGAAGGTACGTTAAAAATTAAACCACTTTGAACTTATTTTGCACCATGAATGTAAGTATGTGTCTTTCATAACCTATTTGGTGTAGATAATTTCAAGGTCCCTTCACTAGCAAGGCGGTAAATTTGAAATATACACCGTGGGGCGAAATTGTTCACAGTGGTGGGGCTAAATTGATCGTTTATTTTAATGTAAGTTATGTTGCTTATAGGTATATGTTTTTTCTTTATTTAAGGGGTTTCAAGATGGTAAGAAAATACAAAAAGAAACTTGGAGCGAGGAATTATAAAAATTATGACCCAGAAAATGTAGAAAAAGCTCTCGAGAAAGTTATAGACCATCGATGGAGTCTGCGAAAGGCTGCTAAAATATATAAAGTCCCATATGGCACCCTAAATAATAGATATCATGGACTGCGTATTAACAAAAATAGTGGCCAGTCGGTGTTTTCTAAAAATGAAGAAATGTCTTTTATTGAGTCTATCACTATTTGTGGAGACTGGGGGTTTCCCTTGACTATTATGGACATTAGGCAACTTGCAAAAAACTATCTAGATAGCCAGGGCCGCACTGTGGAAAAATTTGATCATAATTTGCCGGGTAGAGATTGGGCATATTCTCTGTTGCACAGGTATAAAAACATAGTATCCCATAAATTAGCAGCAAATATTAAACGAACTCGTGCTGATGTGTCAAGAGAAATTATAGTTGAATATTTCGAAAATCTGAAAGTAACATTAGAGGGAATTCCAGCGTCAAATATATTCAACTATGATGAAACCAATTTGCAAGACAATCCGGGACAAAACAAAATGCTGTTCCGTAGAGGAACTAAATACCCAGAACGCATTTGTAACTTCACTAAAAGTGCAACATCAATTATGATATGCGGTTCCGCTTCGGGAGTGCTCTTGCCGCCTTACGTGATTTACAAATCAGAAAAAATGTGGGTGCAGTGGACTGAGAAAGGTCCAAAAGGGCTACCATGCTGTGATGCAAGGTGCTGCTCAACAGGTTCCCGTTATACCCGGACGCATCACGGTTGGATGGATGCCCAAACTTTTGGAGATTGGTTTATTTCTTCCTATCTACCGCATGCCAAGAGACTGGAAGGGCGAAAAGTTTTATTAGGCGACAATTTATCGTCTCACTTCACGAATGAGGTACTAAAGCTATGTGCAGAAAATAATATATCATTTGTTTGTCTCCCGAAGAATTCCACTCATCTAACGCAACCCTTGGATGTTGGATTTTTTCGGCCATTCAAAATTGCTTGGAGGGCTGTTTTGACTAGATGGAAAGCTACAAATAAACTTGCGGCATCTATTGATAAGAAGGACTTTCCATACTTACTAAATGCGACATTGCTAGAAATGAATAAGAAGTTCGTTGATGGTGCTATACAAAAGGATTTGATATCGTCCTTTAAAGCAGCTGGAATAACACCGTTAAATCCAGACGCCGTTTTGAAAAAAAATCCGTCAGAGAACACCAACGGTGTTACCAATGAAGTCAATAATGTTTTGGTTGCTTATTTGCAAGGACAAAGGTTTACAGCCATGCCATCCAGACGCAATATTAAACGACAAAAACTTATCGTTGTACCAGGCAAAAGTGTGATTGCACCTGATGAAGACTCAGATAGCGAAATCAGCGCACCCGAATCATTGACCAATGATAATGATAATTCAGATGACGAGCCAATGGAAGATATTCAGGAAGAAGAAGTAGAGTATATAACACCAGAGAAGAATAAAATCACGAAGGGAAACTTTGTGTTGGTAAAAGTATTTGGTGGTTCAAGGAAGAAAACAATCTATAGATACGTTGCAATAGTCCAAGGTGTGGCAAGTGACGGTGATATCGAACTGTTAGGAATGAAGTCTGTAGACAAACAAAGAAACATTTTCAAAAGAATTGAAAGCGACGAATTTACAGCTGAATTTTCAGATATAATAGCTCGGCTTCCGAATCCCAAATTGAAAGCTTTTGGTCAGCAAGAGGCATACTATTTTGATCATGTAATCGATATTAAAGAAATATAGTTGTTAAGATGTTTTCTGTAGTATATAATAGGTACTTATCTTCCTTTTCAAATAAAATCATCAGTTTATATTCTTGTAGTTTCATTTCACTTAAAATTTGACAAAAAAACATTAAAGTTAAACGGTTTCTTAATGATCAATTTCACCCCGAAAATGAAAAAGTTCTATAACTTTTTTGTCTTACAAAATAATCTGTTCGGGGTCATATTGATCGCATCTACATACTTTATACTTTCATTTTATACGATAATATCTATCCGATCAATTTCACCCCACTGCAAGTATAAAATTGATCACTTCTTAATTTATTTACGTGAGCCTAAAAAAAAACTATTTTTTGTTTTCACAAAATCTGATGGCCAAGCATTCTGTAACTACGCCCACTTGTGGAAAAATCACTGTTATATTGCCATTCTAAACGAAAATGGAGTAAAAAATAAAAAAGAAATGATCAATTTCGCCCCATTTTACGGTACCTGTCATTTTCCAGTGATCTGAAGTATGCTCCTTCCGACGAACTCTGGTTCGTCAGAAAGAGCATACTTCAGATCACTTGAAAATGACATCATTCATTCATCATTCAGTTCTGATCAGATCTGTTATTTCCTTATTACTTGGACTGCACATGCTTCGTGGATTTCAGCAAGGCTTTCGACCGTGTGAGAAGAAACGACGTCTTGAAAATTTTACATGAATATGACGTACCACAAACCCTTGTGGAATTGGTCAATAATATTAACACTAACACGTCGACTAGAATCAAAACATCTGATGGAATTACGGAACCAATCAAAATAAACATTGGGATAAAGCAGGGGGATTCGTTGAGCCCCTTCTTATGCAATTTAATAATTGAGCATATGATAGAATCAATAAAGGGAAAAAATGGTTACTTTATGGGAAGACACAACGTGCAGTGCTCCTAGCAGACAGCGAACATAACTTACAAAGACTTTTGCATCAATTCAACATTACCGGCAAAAAAATATAATATGAACATCTCCAAAGACAAAATTAAGTGCATGGTAATATGTAAGCAGTCAGTTCGTTGGACGGATCCGTCATACAACAGGTAATGAGCTTCAGGTATCTTGGTGTCGAGGTAACGAGTCAAAGAGACCTGCGGGCGGAGGTTCAACAACAGGCAATGAAGGCGACACAAGTAACCGGGTATCTAAACACAATAAGACAAAAACGGAAATTGGACCCGTTGGAAGCTGACAATTTTAACGAAGAACTCTGTAAAACTTTAATGGCGGCTAATATCCCATTAAATAAATTTGACAATCCCACGTTCACAACATTTCTCCAAAAATATACTTTATTTGTTAGTGACAGTGCCACATATATGTTAAAAACAGGCAAACTATTAAAGAAAACATATCCTTATAGGCTGCATATTACTTGTGTAGCACATGCTCTCCACAGAATCTGTGAATATATCATAGACACCTATCCGGAAGTTGATAGACTTGTATCCGCTTTTAAAAAGTTTTCAGAAAAGCACCATTGAGAGTAGCTCTTTACAGCGAAAAACTTCCATCTTTGTCACTGCCTTCCTCGCCAGTAATAACTACATGGGAAACATGAAGCGACTAGTTTTTATGCAGGGAATTTCGATAGATATTACAGAATTTCATTACATGTTTAAATGACGATGCTCGAAGTATTTCTGAGTCCAAGGAACTAAGACAAATCCCAAATTTAAAAAATCAGTTGTTATTCCTTCAGGAACACTTTGGAAATTTGCCTAAACTAAACATATATTTTGAAAATCTAAATCTCAAATTAAAAAATGGATTAACCACATTAGATATGGTTATTAATAATTTCGAAAGTATTCCAAGTGACTTCCGATGTGGTCTTCGGCAAAAGTTAGACGCAGTTTTTAATAGAAATATAGATTTAATAACATTGCTGCAATTGTGTATGGGGACAATGATACAAAATCTAACTGCCAAATACGCTGAAATAAAAGAATATTTCCACTATGCACCTATAACCAGTTGCGATGTAGAAAGAACGTTTTCTATCTGCATGGATGTACTTCATTCAAAGAGGACAAATCTTACAGAAGAGAACTTTGAGAAAGTATTGCTAGTAAATATTAATACTCCTTTACTCGATTTGAACTACAAAATGAACAAATAACGTACTTTCAGTAATAATATCACAAGAGCATAGAAAATAATCGATTATATTTCCGAGTCACGAGACGTATTCTGCGAAACACCACGAGAGCGTAGCTCGAGTGGTGTTTTAAGGATATACGTCGAGTGAAGAGGTTATATAATGGATTATTTTCGTTTGCTCGAGTGGTATTCGTTACGATTATATAAAGAATTAACTAATGAAATTTTTTTATTGGTTGAAATTAAAAATACAATTATTATAATAAATATTTTATCTTTAGAAGTTGAATTTGAGGTGCTGGTGCTGGTGATGGTAGAGTTGGCAGAATCTTGTTTATTTCTCATTTTTTCAAGTATATTATTGCTATGGTGTTCATTAGTAAGCTTTAGATACGGCTTCAGAGATTCAGATGATGAGTGGCCTGTTATCTTAATAATTTCTTGTAAGTCTCCTCCAGATTGTGTCAAGATGCTAACAGCGGAAGAGCGATTGGAATGAATACATATTTTTTGCTTCTTTGTATCCTACAACTTTCTGCCGCTGAACGTGCCCATTTACTTAATTGATTAAGGCCTACAGGACAGTTTTTATGCCATATTTTAGTTTTCTGCCAACCAGGATTAGGTGTTAAAAATAGACGATTGGTTTTAATGTTTGGTGTTCTTTTGCTTAACATTTTCTTCAACAGACGTACTGTATACTGATCTTCACAATTTTTATTCGGTGTCAACCATTTAGATTCATCTGTATGTTTTTCGCCACCTTGTGCTGTCTTTGAAAATATGGTATTTTACTCAATACGTCCTGTGGGTTGACCATAATTGTCGCATTCTGCTTTGAAATAGTCAATTAAGCAAAAGACTGCTTCATTTCCACCCCACGCCAGTTCCACAGAACAAATTTGATAGATTTTTTTTCGTAAACCGTCTGGCGTATTTTCGTCAAAAAATGACACAATTTTGCTAATTTCTTCCGTTTTCAGGGCGGCAGAACTTGTTTTTCTTTTTTCAGGAATTGCTTGTAACTCCTTCCTTTTAGCTGCCCGCGCCTTTCTTGCATCATCAAAAATCACGCCTCTGAATGGATTTGTTTCTCGATTAAACTTCATGAAACTTTTTCTGGACAACTTTAGCGGAAATATTCCAAATTGTTTTCACGGTACCTTCTTTGTATTCGGTGCCGTCTGCACGTTTCATGTTGAATGCCCAATCTTTCAAAATACTTGCTAATTGTTCGTCAGAAGTTTGAGCACAAAGTCTATAATTTCGCTGTTCACAAAATTAGGTGAACTGTTTGCAAACATATTTATGTATTTTAACGGTATTTTGCGGTGTCAAATTTTCAATTTGTTTATCTATTTCGGTCCCCGAGCTTATACCAAATCGTTCCATGTCGAAAAAATTAAAAAAACATGAAAATTGCTGAATATATTTTTGACGTTTATCAACAAACTTCAAAACACTTGTTACCATGACAAAATTCATATTGTTGGAGGAAGCGAAACACCAACACGGTTATATCACGTCGTCAAGAGTATATTCACTTATCAATACATGGTAACTATGTAAAATTTGTAATTGCAATTGGCTAAATTTCAAATGAGTTATATTATAATCTATTTTATAGATCACCACCCACTTGTTATCCAATTATATAGATAAAATTAAAAATTTTAAAATATAGAAAATTTCAATAGCGCGCCTATGGGCGATGAGTCATCAACCGCTCGTGTCCAGTCTATAATTATAACTCTAAAGGCGTTTACGATAATTGGAGCGCTCCACATCGGTATCTACCGAGAGCGTTCGTTCGTTTCGGCAACCAGCAAGAAATCAAGTTAATCAGCTGATTACCACAACTACCGGAGGTACCGGAGCGGTATCTACCGTTCCTATTATCGTAAACGCCTTAAAACTATACCTACGTGATGGAAAGATTTGGTTTTTGGTTATGCATTCAGTTAAAGCCTGTAGGAACTGTACAGCCATTTTATCAACAGTTATTAAAAAAAAATTAAATTATCGGCTAGTGATAATTGATAATTATCCGTTTCAGATCGAACCATTTTTATATAAAAAAGGTCAGGGGATGTACATACCGATATCTCAGTTAGTACTGCTGCGAAATAAGGATCGTCCCAGACATAAACTGGTAAATATGCGATCGAATTTGGGAAGTATTTTAAACCACGACGTAATAGATTTGCATTGTCTTAGCTGCCGCAGCTAAAAGTCATGGAAAATCCGGACGAATTTGAAGTGGACGACGAAAACATCGACGTATCGGAAGAAGAATATCAGAAAAGTACAGATCTTTTCATTTACAAAACAACCGGTATTATTACGTTACTATATATTATTATGTATTGCAGATCCGCATCTGTACAGGTTCATATGTTGGAAGCTGCAAGAAAGAGGGGCTGTCGGCGAGAGTTTGCTGCACTTGTGCCTCTTGAATGCTACTTCTATCCACGCAGACATTGCGAAACGATTGTTGAGATTCTACCCCAAGTTGATCAATGATATTTACATGTCAGACGAATATTACGGTAGGTGTATTGTAATAATTATACAATATTTAGCTTTATAATAACACCATTACAAAGAAATTGTCATACATACGATTAAATATAAATATAAACCAGCATGTGAATGCATTGGTCAGAAAATTTGTATAAATCATATAAAATAGTATATAAGATATAAACAAACCAGAAAATGATTAGTCATGGGTATAGACCGGACGCACGAAGCCAAAATTACGACGGACGAAACAATAAATAATGTATATCACGCAGTTACTGAATAGCCACTATTCATATGGTGAACTGCAACATCTGTTTACGTCGCGAAAACGACTGCAAAAAAGTCGATTTTACTCTTAAATTCCTTTCTTCATCGGCGTAGGTAGAAGGCTGACGGGTTTTTAAAATTTATTCTATTTACCTTATATTTCATAAGATAATAAAGTACGGGGAGTTAGTTTCGTTTTTTCATTGTTTTGAATGTTAATTAAATACTTCGTAATTTCTGTAATAGTTCCTGCTTCATAGCGTTTAATTGAATCTACTCCCAATTATCTTGACGTAAGTGTGCATTGGATTTCGTTTAGTTTCAATAACATACGCGTACATTTCTAGTTATCATTTATTTACATGTGGCTATTAATAATGTCAAAACTATTCCAAGTGACTTCGGATGTGGCCTTCGGCAAAAGTTAGACGCAGTTTTTAATAGAAATCCAGATTTAATAACATTGCGGCAATTGTGTATGGGGACAATCATACAAAATCTAACTGCTAAAGACGCTGAAAGAAAAGAATATTTCCATTATGCACCTATAACCAGTTGCGATATAGAAAGGACGTTTTCTATCTACATGGATGTACTTCATTCAAAAAGAACAAATCTTACAGAAGAGAACCTTGAGAAAGTATTGCTAGTAAATATTAATACTCCTTTACTCGACTTGAACTACAAAATGAACAAATAATAACGTATTTTGTATTTTATAGATCACCACCACCCACTCGTTATCCAATTATATAAATAAAATTAAAACCTCTTTAAAAATACAATATTTCAGTAGTGCGCCCATGGACGATGAGCCATCGGGCTCCCGTGTCCGGTCTATAGTCATGGGAGACAAAGTGTATAAACACATATTAAACAATATAAACAACTCAAATACATAGTTCAGATAATCTGCGGCTGCTTAGGTAGATATTCCTGATGGACACTATAACCTTAACATTCCATATTATGTGTCAAGTTTTATAAACGCCATTTTAGTCACGAGTTTCATTAATCACGAGCGTAACAAGTGATTAATGAAACGTGTGACTAACAAGTTTATAAAAGGAATTTCATACTATACTTTTTCTACGACCACAAATAATCAATATAATCAAAATTACTTGTGTGTTGTCGCACCATGTCGGATTATTGTAACAGATTGATGACAAGTGTCAACCATCTTGATTAAATTTCACATGATCTTCGCATTTTAAAAACCTAGAGCTAACTTCAGCCCGTGACTAAAGTGCCCGTTGCTAAGTTCAGCCCGTAACTGAAATGGACGAAGCCACAGATTGTCAAGGCGTGTTTAAAGAATCACTTAGCGCCATGGAAACATATGCGATAAATGGTATTTTAAACAGGGGTGTAGAAAATAGTTATTTTCGATACGTCATTTTCAGGGGTGAGACCGCATTCTTGAAGCACGAAACGCAGCTGGGTGCTTTAAATCAGGTCGAGTCCCAGAAAAATGACAGCGCACGGGTATTGAACAAGGTTTTTTGTATTCGTACACACAAATAAACCGAAAAAATATGATTTTACTGTAAATTTTGAGGTTAACTTTGACAGTTGTCAAAGTTGAGAATATAGCCAACAAACTTAATGTGTTTAATTATATACCACTTTCCCTGTTATATATCTCCGGCAACGAATACAAAAAAATATTTAAAACTTAATTCAGAACAACTTTCCTATAATTTGAAACGCACACGTATACCAAAGTAGTGTGGTGGCCACACCTCATTTTTTGTGTGACATTGATATATTAATGTCTTAAATGTAGGTGAAAATGTACTACACATAGCGATCGTGAACGAAGATCCCTCCATGGTAAGATTCCTATTGGACGCTGGCGCCAACATTCAAGAAAGATGTTTCGGTAACTTCATGTGCCCCGAAGACCAAAAATCTTCTCGCAGTGATTCACTCGATCACGAATGGGTGAACGTATGCTCTATAACGAATTACGAAGGGTAATCTGTCTATGGGCAAGATCTGATTAGGTGACTATAGGATGTAGGATTTCAGTTACGTCTACTGGGGTGAATATCCGCTGTCTTTCGCGGCATGCCTGGGGCAAGAGGAGTGTTATCGCTTGATGCTGTCGAGAGGTGCTGATCCCGATGCTCAAGATACTAATGGAAATACGGTGTTGCATTTGCTGGTTATATATCAAAAAGTTGTGAGTAAATCAAAACAAAATGGTTTAATTTTTTTTATACCATACGCTTTGAGATTGCTAATAATCGTTAATTTATTTAAATAGTCGCATTTATTGTCTAGGGGAAGTTTCACCTGGTGAAAATTATCGAACGCTATACAGGGTGTTTCCAAATAAGTGCGAAAGTTTTCAGATTCCTTGTCAAAAATTAAAGAGGGTCTTTCATGTAAACAAAAGCTCTTAGGCTTGTCCTTGAAAAGCTACCCGCTTCCAAAAATGAGATAAAAAAATTATATTTTTTCCATTCAAACTCCTGAAGAGTTAAAGAAAAGGCATTTTGTGGGTGTGTACTACCAAAAAAAAGGCTGCCTATGAATATTTTTTTAATTTTGTTGTGATCTTTTAGAGGGGTGAAACATGCAACCCCTATTTCTTTTTCTAACCCTTGTGTTTTCTTCCGTAAAAGCTTTCTAAATAAAAAAAAATAAAATACAATATCGTGCATGAAATCGAAAAAATCTAGTAGGTGGATGTCAAGTCTCTTTGATTTTTATGCGGTATTTGAAAGTTCAATTGTGCCTTTTAACATTTCAATATGAATAATTACACTAACGCTGAAATGGACGATGTGATTATGTATGGTCGTGCAAATGGTAATTCTTTGGAAGCTAGACGGCTCTATACAGAGATGTATCCTCAGCGCGTGATACCTCATCACCCAATTTTTGCACGTCTTCACCAACGTCTCTGCGAAAGAGGGACATTTCAAAAACGGAAAACTCATTGCGGTCGTCCACGAGTAATAAGGACGGTGGCACTGGAAGAAGAGGTACTTAATATGATTGAAGATCGGCCGGAATTAAGTACAAGGCAAATTGCTGACACACTAAATGTTTGCAATAAACTCATCAGGAATATTTTAAAGGATCACCAATTGTATCCACCGTATTCAATCAGTCCAGGCACTTTTGCCGCGAGATTTTCCCCATCGAGTACACGTTTGTCAATGGAGTCTTCAAATGAAATGCTCAATTTTAAGAAAACGTATTATTCACTGACGAATCCAACTTTCCAAGACAAGGGATTACAAATTTTCATAACAACCATCTATGGACCGAAGACAACCCACATGCAATTCAAGAAGGTCGGTACCAATATGATTTTTCACTTAACGTGTGGGTCGGAATTATTGACGAAAATATTATTGGTCCGTATTTTCTACCGTTGAGGCTAAATGGTGTATCCTATACAAATTTTCTTCAGGAGCAGCTTACCATTTTACTTGAAAATGTTCCACTAGCTATTCGATCACGATTGTGGTTTATGCACGATGGTGGCGCCTGCCCATTTTAACATGACTGCTCGTAATTACTTGGACGACGTGTATCCAAATCATTGGATAGGCCGAGCAGGACCTCAACCATGGATTCCCAGATCACCAGACTTAAACTCCTTGGACTTTGCAACTGGGGTCACCTTAAGTCCTTGGTTTATACGACCTCCATTGAATATGATTTAAGGAATCTCATCATTGCAGGATGCGAGACAATCCAAAACACACCCGGAATATATCATGGCGGAGGTGGTCATTTCGAGCAGTTTTTATAACTCTCTTCTGTTTGATCTTGTTGTCTTTTTCTTGTTTGTAATACACATAATTTTGTTTTGTTTATCTTTTTTATTTTGTATTCTATCAAAACATAACATGATATTGGTACATGCCTACATTAAAAATCAAAAGAAGCGGAATAATTATGAAATACTACGATTAAAGTCATAATTTGTGCAAACAAAACGTGACATCCACCTACTAGATTTTTTCGATTTCATTCACAGAAGATACGTCTTTGCACGATATTGTAGAAATTTTATTTTGTTAAAAAGGTCTGGTAAAAAAAGGAATAGGGGTTGCATGTGTCATCTCTCTAAAAGATCACAACATAAAAAAAATATTCATATTTTTTTATCTCAATTTTGGAATATTTGATGAATTTAAATTGCGTGTCTCTAAATTACGATGAATTTTAACATTTTAGTTTATTCAGCACTCGCATATTAACAACTTTCAAGTACCTTTTCTATTATCGTCTTCTTCTCTTCTTCCTTTACTGGAACAGAAGATTTTCTCCGCAGTCGATCCGCTTAATGAGGGGTTTCCGCCAACTGTGGAAATACGAGGGTAAGCTGAAAAATACTCGGCCTGACAATGAAAGACTGCGATTTTCAGTTAAAAAATGATTTTATTTTTCCATATAATCTCCCTCGACTTCCAACACACTTGGTCCACCGTTTCTCCAACATCAGTATTGCTTCCAGGAAGTGAGAGTCTAGAAGGCTGTTAAAATATCCATTTATGGCCATCTCAACTTCTTCATTGGACGCGAAACGCTTCCCAGAAACAAATTTTTTCAAGTTTGGGAACAGATGGAAGTTTGAGGTTGCCAAATCAGGAGAATAGGCGGGATGGTCGAGCAAATCATACCTCAAATCCCGCAGTTTTTCCATTGCCAACGCACTTTTGTGAGCAGGTGCGTTGTCCTGGTGAAACATAATGACAGGTGCACGCAGGCAGGAATCATAAATTTTCGCTAATTGGAACGCCATCTCTGTGTCAGACCGAGAATTTTTCACCTTACCCTAATACTTACTAGCGTTTTTATCAACAATTATGGATTAGTTTTTTTTTTATTTCTACATCTGTATATGTTTTTTTAACATACTTCCTTTTATATTCTACTTGTACTGAATTTTGACATGTCATGTAAAAAAAATGATCCAGTAAATACACTACCACAATGGCGAAAGAATAAATATTATCTGTCGCAAATAAATATAATTTACAGGAAGCATTCGATATGGCGTACGAGGTCGGAGCCAGCTTGGATATAAAAAATGTCATGAACTTAACTCCAGTTACTCTAGCCGCTTGCCTGGCAAGAGTCGACATGTTCTTTCACATATTGAACATCGAACGGGAGATATACTGGCAGATCGGTACGCAATATTAAACGTTAAATATTCTTACAAACCTCGTTTTCTTTATAGGAAGCATAACTTGCGCTGCATATCCATTATCACAGATAGACACAATCGATACAAAAACGGGGCAGATCAGTAAGACATCAGTATTGAACTCCGTCGTTTTTGGTGTGAGTATTTTGTAGGATTTTTCACAATAATTAATCAAAAACACTAAAACACCTTTACCACACTAAAGCACAATAAACTAAATACGTATTTCGACAACTATGTTATCATCTTCAGTAGTACTTGATTAAAAACGGCGTTGTCTATACATCGTAGCGTATACAGAACAACTCTGTGTTATTCTGTATAAACAACGTGGCTTTTAATCAGTGCTACTGAAGATGACAACATAGTTGTCGAAATAAGTATTTCGCTTTTTTTTTGCTTGCGTGTGGTAAAGGTGTTATTAAGTGTTATTGTTTAGTATCAAGCCACTGACTTCTGGTTAGTTTCACAATAATTAATGATACGATTTGCTATCAATATATTTCAGGACAAAGACGAGCATTTGGAATTAATGGATGGTGTCGTAATTGACTTGTTAAATGCCAAATGGAACACGTTCGTAAAGAAGAAATTCTACCGCCAATTCTTCACGTTCGCCTTTTATTTTGTTGTCTCGTTAGTCTGTTTCACTCTAAGACCCGGTCCGCCGATGAAGGCGGCCGCGAATAATGCGACTAACTCAACAAACACCACAATTACTAAAGGAATTAATAGCAGCGAGCTAGTAAATTTAACGTTTGTTTTCAACGATTCTTTGAAAAGCGAAAATTTGTCTCTGCTAACTTCATTGCTTACGATTAGTATGTTCGTCGTGCCGTAATCCAGATGGTCATTTCGTGCGAAAACGTGGCATTACTCATAAATCACTAGAGCTGCAAGAACGAAATTTAGAAAGGACGTCATATATGTATGTATTCAAAGGTGTATTTCCAACCAAATATGCAGCCTCGAAAGACGTGTCTATGCAAACTGCGCAATGCTCAAAACAACAATAAAATGTTTGCAGATGTTTCTGTTTTCTGTCTCAGTATCTCCTAAAGTATGAGTCCTGCAGAAAAAGTGTTTCTATCGTTTTTTAAAGTTGATGATACAATTTAAGTCCAACCCAAACTCAGTATGTCTAAAACTTTCCAAAAAGCAACTCCTCAAAATTGAATTATTTTTTAAAACTTCCTCATAGACATATTGTGAATGATTATAGCTACTTGGTTGGTGTTTTTTTTTATTACAGTTTAAGCTTTATTTTACGTTTATACCTAAGATAATAAAGTATTGTTTATTTAAGAGGAAAAGCCTTACATTTCCGGAGCTGGCATATAATTGTTTTTCGCCTTTTTTCGTTTTGTCGGCCAACTATGATTTCTTTTCGAAATACTTTGAAACAATTTAGAACAAATCTGAAATAACTGTCAGAATTTAGATATTCAAAAAACGGGTGGGGGGGAGGGGGGGAGCTAATTTCTCACTTTTGGATTTCGTTTTTTTTCAATATCTTTTGACATAATATGAGATACGGTTTGATGTTTTAGAACAAACCTAGAACAACCGTCAAAATTTTAATTTTTGCAAAAAAGGGAGTCTGCTTCATCCTTTTGGATTCGTTTCGTCCCAATTTTTCGATTGATTATGATTTTATTTACAACCATACGCGTAATGTTGGCATTTCTGACTTTTTAAAAGTTGGGAAGTGTGACTTTGTTCACGTTTACTTCCCGCCCTCTTATTACTGCCCTCATTTACTTCCCGCCCTCTATTACTGCCCTCGTTTCTTAACCTCAATGTCAATCACAAAACTGTCAACTCGATATGTCAAAACCTTATCGGAATTTTTATCACAAATAATTATTAATTGTATGGTTGTAAATAAAATTAATTGTTACACTAGAATTATTGGAAACTTGAATCCATGTAGATAGGCCGCCCTGCTATTGCTGATATTATGAAATAGTGATTTCTTGTCCTACATTCGAGCCAAGATATCTGAATTGCCACGGTAGGACAGTTTCCCTCAGTTCAAGTGGAGTGCAGTCCTTGAAGGCTTTACTACTCAACATTTCTTTTATAAACTATTCACCGAAAAAAACTGACGTATATATATTTGACGTTTACGCTAGAACAACACAAATCTGACAACTCAATATGTCAAAACTTTTACCGGAATTTTTATCACAAATAAATATAATAATTATGGTTGTAAATAAAATAGTATACAAACCTCGGTGAAAAGTTTCATTCCTGTCTCGAGATAAAGTTAACCTCGACGCTTCGCGTCTCGGTTAACTACTTAATCTCTCGACAGTAATGAAACACTTTCCACCTCGGTATGTAATATACTATTATTTACAACCATACGCGTAATGTTGGCATTTCTGACTTTTTAAAAGTTGGGAAGTGTGACTTTGTTCACGTTTACTTCCCGCCCTCTTATTACTGCCCTCATTTACTTCCCGCCCTCTATTACTGCCCTCGTTTCTTAACCTCAATGTCAATCACAATTTAAAACCGTCAACTCGATATGTCAAAACCTTATCGGAATTTTTATCACAAATAATTATTAATTGTATGGTTGTAAATAAAATTAATCGTTACATTAGAATTAGTGGAAGCTTGAATACATGTAGATAGCCCGCCCTGCTATTGCTGATATGATGAAATAGTGATTTCTTGTCCTTCTCCATTCGAGCCAAGATATCTGGATTGCTACGGGAGGACAGTTTCCCTCAGTTCAAGTGGAGTGCCGACCTTGAAGGCTTTACTACTCAACATTTCTTTTATATTCTATTCACCGAAAAAAAGTGGCGAATATTTATTTGACGTTTACGCCAGATCATCACAAATCTGACAACTCAATATGTCAAAACTTTTACCGGAATTTTTATCGGGGGTAATACCATAAGAGTTTGTGTTTATCCGGACAAACTTTCATTTTGAACGAAAGCTTTGTTGCTTGGTGACTGACGAGAACAAAAATTGTTATTTGTTCGAGTCGTGTTACCCTTAAGCAACAAAGTTTGAGTTTTGTCAAAATGAAAGTTTGTTCCGGTAATAAACACAAACTCGAATGGTATTTGGTAAGACAATTTAATGAATCATTTAATTAACATTAATAAACAAAAATATTTTTATTTAATCAACGCAAAAAACAACATTTCATTCAATACATAGGTAAATAGTAGCTTAATCGTTACTAAAAGTACAGTTAGAAAACGTACAGTTATTGTAAGTTATTGACTGAACACTATTTACATTATTTTTGTTCCTTAGATTTGTTACAATTTCTGAGTGATGATTTGGATCAAACTGGAGGTAAGATTTTAAGGATTTTGTGTTTGAATGGCCTGTTATTTTAGTGATTTGCAAATCACTTACTCCCGCTTTGGCCAATGTTGAAACAGCACTTGCTCGATTTGAATGATTGATATATTTATTGCCGGCATTAAGGTGAATTTTGATAGCTGAATCTCTGGTCCATTTAGAGAGTTCATTTCGACCAATAGGCATATTTTTGTACCATCCCTTGCTGCCTTTTGTTTCATAATACTGATTCACTGTCAAAAACAATCGATCAGTAAGAATATTTGATCCTCTTTTGCTTAGAATTTTATAAAACAATCTAACAGGACATAAATCAGGATTTTCTTTATTTTCCGTGAGCCACTTACTATCGTTAAGTTTCTTATCTCCACCCTGGGCTGTTTTCGAAAATATCGGATTGTATTCGAGCCTACCTGTAGATGTTCCGGCATTATTTTTTTCTGTTCTAAAATAATGAATTTTACACTGTACAGCTTCTCCCCCTCTCCAAGCCAACTCAAATGCAGCAATATGGAAAAATTTCTTTTGCAATCCATTTGGTGTGTTCTCGTCCCATAAGTTCATCATTTTTATAATTTCTTCCTTAGTTAAAGCAGTAGCACTCCTTTTTCTTTTATTGGGATTGCTTTGCAGTTCTTTTCTTTTTGCGTTTTTAGCATTGCGAGCTGACTGAAAAATAATATCCTTAAATGGGTCAAAAATTATGCCAAATTCATTGAAATATTGTTCTTGAATACATTTTGCAGTAGTGTTCCAGATAGTTTTGATAACGTATTCTTTGTAGTCTGTGCCATCTCTTTTCTTCATATTATAGGCCCAGTCTTCTAGTATACTAGCAATTACATTAACTGGTGTATTGCCGTCCAATTTATAGTTTCTCTCAGAGCAAAATTGCACGAATTGCTTCCATATTGAGGCTTTCGTTTTTTTTGTATTGTTAGGCGTGGTATTCGAAACGGCATCTTTTATTTTTTCTATAGTAGCACTGCCGAAACGATTCATTTTGGAAGGGAAAAATATAAATGTTTATGTATGAAATTTATTTGAACGATACTGTCAGAATTGAATTTTCGTTGCCATGGAAAATCAACATGCAGTTTATCCGCTAGCAAACATGCAGTTTATCCGATAGCAAACTAACACAGCGTGTATTAAAATGTCATGTTTTTGACAGATGAATTAAATTGTCATACATAAAATCATGAGTGATATAATTTTGCCGGCAAAATTTAATTATTATGAAGAGAGTTTGTTGCTTGGCAATTTCGCGAGTGACATTGACAGATAAAAATAACGAGCCGTCAGGCGAGTTATTTTTGTCAATGTCACGAGCGAAATTGCCTAAAGCAACAAACTCGAGTAGAATAATCATTAAATTTTGCCAGGCGAAATTATATCACGAACGGTGTTCGGCATGACTATTTCATGAATAAAAATTGACACAAAGAAAACAATTTTATTACTTAGAAAAAGTAAATTTTAACAATTAAAACAATCTATTTAGCATTATTAATTATGTGAAAAGAGCAATTGTAATATACATTTTGTCCCTGATCGTTTACAGTTTGTAATCCGTGTAATTCTTTGCATTCTCCTTCCTTAGAAGTTGCTTGTTTCGAAGAGCTGTTACTGTTCCCTCTCAAATTTTGAACTAAATTGCCATGATGATCTACGTCAAGCTGAAGATAGGGTTTCAAAGAATGAGCACTTGCGTGTCCTGTTAGCTTAATTAATTGTTGCTCCCCAACCCCATTTTTGGCTAAAGCAGATATTGCAGAAGATCTGTGAGAATGATTTGTTATCTTTAACTTCTTAGCATCTAACCCAATGTTGAGTGCTGATTCTTTTGTCCATTTTGATAAGGTGTTTAAGCCTATAGGTGAGTTTTTGAACCAAGAACTTCTCTCAGGCAGGGTTTACAGTTAGGAATAGCCTGTCGCTTGTTATTGTTAAACCTCGTTTTTCTAAAAGTTTTTTAAGTAATCTCACAGGACAGAGACTCTCACTTTCTCTATTTCTTATAAGCCATTTACTGGAAGCCAAAACTTTGGACCCACCTTGCGTAGTTTTAGAGAAAATGGGATTAAATTCAATGCGACCGGTGAATTGGCCTTCATTATCTATTTCATCTTGAAAATAGTGCACTTTGCAATTTACAGCTTCGTTTCCTCTCCAGGCAAGCTCGAACGAACAAACATGAAAGAATTTTCTCTGTAACCCCTCCGGATTTTCTTCATTCCAGCTGCTTGCCATGGCCCGAATCTCGTGTAACGTAAGAGCTTTGGCACTCACTTTTCTTGTCTCAGAATTTTGCTGAAGAAGTTTTCTCTTCGCATCACGAGCATTCCTGGCTTCCTTAAAACAAATATCGGAGAAAGGATTGATTTTGATATCATAATCTTTGAAATATTTTTCTTGTACCATTAATGCTGTTGTGTCCCATATTGATTTGACACTAGTTTCCTTGTAGTTTTCTCCGTTTTTCTTCTTCATGTTGAACGCCCAATCTTGTAATATTTTTGCGATTTCTTCTGGAGTAGTTGTAGGAAGTAAATCATAATGCCGCTGTTTACAAAATTCACTGAACTGTTGCCACACTGACGCTTTAGTTTTGACTGTGTTAACAGGAACAACCTTGGAAGTGGCCTCTTTAATGTTTTCAATGGATAAATCACCGAATCTTGAAGAATTGGGATCATTATTCTCGCACATATTTTTCAACTGACGTTTGCAAAAATTATTGCAATGGCGGCGACTTGTTGAATCGGTTACTATGTTTGCAAAAAACAGAGGAAAATTTGCCGCTGAAAAACAGGTTGGTTGCTTCATTCTCCCTTTTTATTGGTTGAGCAACCCTGGCAATATTTAAAATTTGAAATTTTGTCGATGCGAAACTATTTTTTGATTCAAATGATCAATTCTTATTGGGCAAGATTTTTATGAATGAAATAGTCACAAATATATATAATTATGGTTGTAAATAAAATAGTATACAAACCTCGGTGAAAAGTTTCATTCCTGTCTCGAGATAAAGTTAACCTCGACGCTTCGCGTCTCGGTTAACTACCTAATCTCTCGACAGTAATGAAACACTTTCCACCTCGGTATGTAATATACTATTTTCTTTGAAATACTTTCGAACAATTTATGACAAACCTAGAACAACCGCTACAATTTCGATTTTCAAAAAAAGAAGGGGGGCTGGGGGAAACTCATTTTTTCCGATTACCTCGGTCAATTATGGTTTTTTTTTTCGAAATTCTTAGGAACAATGTTTAAAGCAACTAGAATAATCTGGATTCAATTTTTAATAGAAGCGGACATGGGTGAAAAAGTCTTTTTTTTTAAATAGGTTGGAACAATTAGAACTAACTCAGAACAACCTCCGATTTTCGATTTTCAAACACACCAGTTAAAGGAAAATAATTTTTTTATTTACAACCATACACGTAATGTTGACATTTCTGACTTTTGAAAAGTTTGGACACAGACTAAACAACCCAGACCGGCAACTACTTGAAAAAAAAATATCCAAGATCTTCTATCCTTATCACACATCAGTGAACTTGGTACGAAGATGGTGCAAGCAGCATATTGGCGCGAAATTTGAAATGAGCTTGTTTTTAGAATACGCTTATTCAATAGATTATTTATGTAACAGAAACATACACAAAAGTTACTAAAACTATGGTAATAAATATTACTTACTGTAACCACAGACTAAACAATCCAGACCGGCAACTTAATCCTAGATTTTATCCAGAGTACTCATCCTTGTTTAGCAAACGTAAATTTGAATACTCTACCATCTCTGTCAAATTCACTGAACTTGGAGATGAGATGGCGCTAGCGTCAATTGAAATGTTTGTTATGCTGTGGTTATATGTCATTCAAAACTACATTTCAAATTTGACACGTTTGACATATTTTTGCAATCCTTTCTCGTACATCGTATTAATTATATGTTGATACAAATATGGTGTCCAAGTGTTTAGTGTGCGGGTTTGGACAAGATGAAGTTAACAAAAAGCATAGGTTTAAGATAAGATTGGCATTTCCTTTGTTTAAGAAGCAAATTTTTGACATGCTCTTTGCCTTGCAGGTTTGATACCTTTTGATTTATGTATTAGTATTATTATTACTATGCTGAATTTGTTCCTTTTGGTACATATTAGTTTTGTTTTTATTTGTCATATTACACAAGATTTGTATTATTATTATTGTCTTCTCATTATTGGTTGTGTAATTTAATTTTATTATGTTTTATTGTATAAGTATATGTATGTATCAATAAAAACTATTATTATTATATCCCTATGTTTTCCTTGACAGTTTTCACTTATTAGATTATTATATTTCTCTTAATCTTATATAGAGTAGTAGTTTATTGTGTCTAATAGGTCACCGTAAGAGGGATGTTATAATACATGTAAGTAAAAGATTAATATTTATATTTCGTATCACATATTTAATATGTAACACCACAAAATTACACATAAGATGCTCAAACTATGGCTATAATTGTTACTGTAACTAATATTTATTACCATAGTTTTAGTAACTTTTGTGTATGTTTTTGTTACATAAATAACGTATTTAATAAGCGTATTCTAAAAACAAGCTCATTTCAAATTTCGCGCCAAAATGCTGCTAGCGCCATCTTCGTACCAAGTTCACTGATGTTTAACAAGGATAGAAGATCTTGGATATTTTTTTTTCAAGTAGTTGCCGGTCTGGGTTGTTTAGTCTGTGCTGTAACAATCATAGCCATAGTTTGAGCATCTTATGTGTAATTTTGTGGTGTTACATATTAAATATGTGATATTAAATATTAATCTTTTACTTACATGCATTATAACATCCCTCTTACGGTTACCTATTAGACACAATAAACTACTACTCTATTTAAGATTAAGAGAAATATAATAATCTAATAAGTGAAAACTGTCAAGGAAAACATAGGTATATAATAATAATAGTTTTTATTGAAACATATACTTATACAATAAAACATAATAAAATTAAATTACACAACCAGTAATGATTAATTTATACTCACTTGTCGAGATTTGCAGGAAACCTGTGCATTTTGTCAACCTGCCCAAACCCGCACACTAAACACTTGGACACCATATTTGTATCAACATATAATTAATACGATGTACGACAAAGGATTGCAAAAATATGTCACACGTGTCAAATTTGAAATGTAGTTTTGAATGACATATAACCACAGCATAACAAACATTTCAATTGACGCTAGCGCCATCTCATCTCCAAGTTCACTGAATCTGAGAAAGATGGTAGAGTGTTGTTCTGTACCAGTGTTGCCAACCCACTACAGACGATTCCCCCTGAATGCTCTGAATAATGCTTGAAAACCCCCTAAATTTCATCAAAAACCCCCTAAAAACGAGTAAATAAATTGTTATAAAAAAAATAACTCCTTTATATTATTGTGACAGTTATTTGTATAGACAAACGCATGTTTCCAGGAAATTAAAAAAATGTTATAAGTTTTTAACATATATTTAATCAATCTTTATTTAAACTTTCCAAAATAGTTCTCTTATAAAAATAATATACCTACATAGGGTAGCGGGGGGTATTGTTGGCAGGCCTCGATGATTGGCACCTCCATTTGTTTTTGGCTGTAAAAAGCACAATCCGCTTGTTTTCTACATGAAGTATTTTTTTGCATAATGTATCATCCTTGTATGACGTGTTAGCGTGTTACACATACGACGCGGGCGTTAATTTGACAGGTCTGTTTGACAAGTCAGTGTTGCCAATAATGCTGGTGATTTATCACCAGTTCTGGTTGTTTTTCTTAATTTTAAATTACCTCGTGATTATTTTTTAAATTACTATATCTGGTGATTTTGGATACTATTAATTTTTTTCTTGGTTACCAAGAATATAAAACATTAAGCTCCTAAAAAAGTTAGTCGGAGTTAATTAGATACCGTTGGGTCCACAGTTGCGATGTGCGCATGCAGTGCAGCCGTTTACAAACACTTAAAGGTAGGTATCTATGCACTCAGGTATGTTTTTAAGTTTTGTTCTATTTTAAGCAAGTCAAGAGAAATTTGATAATGTTTAGGTGTAATTAATTTCCTTTTTTCTTCAGTGTTTCTAAGTTGTGTTCCATGTTTTCATAGTATGATATTTCCATATTTGTAAAATTAGAAAAAGAAGGTAGACGGCTTTTATGATACCGTTATACGATTGCGGAAAAAGGCATGGATGAGTTCACAATTCTTCTGTTGAACTTAAAACTGACGAAATCTATTATTTTTGTAGGAAAATCGAATAAATTACAATTTATACACCTATCCTTAATTTTGTTTGCAATAATGCAATACTCAAGTATAACAGTTTTCAATGTCCTCTACAAATACCCCTAAAAATACCCCTAAAAAATAAAACCCCCCAGATTTCCCCCATGGCTCAAAAAAACCCCTAAATCTAGGGGGAAAACCCCCAAGTTGGCAACACTGTTCTGTACACTACGGTGTGTAGACAGCGCGATTTTTAATCAGTGCTACTAATGGTAGAGTATTGAAATTTACGTTTGCTAAACAAGGATGAGTAGTCTGGATAAAATCTAGGACTAAGTTGCCGGTCTGGATTGTTTAGTCTGTGGTTTGGAAGTGTTTTTTGACTTTTACTTCCCACCCTCGATTTCCCAACCTCAAATTCAATCAAATGTTTGGTTGTTTTTACTTCTTATAATATATTAAAAAATCTTTCATTTTAATTAAGAAGACGAACAAAAACTTGTGTATTAAACTTATTTATTAATATTAATTGTTACATTAGAATTATTTGAAGTTTGAGTCATACAGATAGACCCCTCTGTTGATGCTGATCTTATAGTGATTCTGGTCCTTCTTCATTAGAGCTAGATATGTGGATTACGACAGTTGCGGTGGAGTGCAGACCTTGAAGTCTTTACTACTGAACATTTGTTATATAATCTTTTCACTGAAAAAAACGTTTAAGTACGCTATAACATGACAAAACTGTCAATTCGATATGTCAAAACCTTTACCTGAATTTTTATCACAATTAATTATTAATCGTATAGTTGTAAATAAATAAAGTTAACTACTTAATCTCGGGACAGTAATGAAACACATTCCATCTCGGTATGTAATACCTTGTCTCAAAATAAGGAGTGATTTAAATATCGTGCCAAAATGGTGCATATTTTTAAGAGATTTCATTGGTTTTTGCGTAGGCAAATTTAATATGTAAAAATCCGCCATATTTTATAAAATAACCAGGCCTCAATTTGTGAACATTCTCCTAAATTTTAGCTTTGGTTTATTATATCTTACTTTCTTATTAAATACAATCCAAAAAATTAACCTTCTTGATATAAATTCATTACACTTTTCTAAACTTTTTTTAATATTGTTGACAAATTACTACATTCACAAATGTTTATATGTCATATCAAATTGTTTATTACATTTTAATCTGTGTTCCAGATTTTGGCGGGATATTTGAATCACTCCTTCTTATTCTGAGACAGGGAATGTATAAAAAGTAATTTAATTTAAATTATATATTTAGTATATTACTAGACATTTTATTGAGGTTATGTCAAACTATTAATTTCTACACTCTACAAATAAGTTCAAATAAATGCTAAAACTTAGCGCTTATTTCTCACTAATTATGTATGCAAGTTGACTAAGAAGTACCGATTTGATCCATACGTACAAAATGTAAATTGTAAACGGTAAAGACAAATTGGACAAAAAATAGTAGCTTATGAGTAATGTTCTGTTCCCACATCAAGAGACCATCAAGTATTTTAATCGAAGATAATGGTAAAACACCGTGGCATCTATCTATTGTAGATTTAACGGCTCCCACAGAAGAAACTATGATGGAAGAATGGTGGGATAATTTGACGGAGGAATGTCGATTAATGAAGATGGATGATATATCGTCGAAAATTAGGATAGCGGCTGAGGTCGCCATGTTTTTCGGTGCGCTGTCTTATTTGGCAGCAGCAGTCAGAGAAGCCATATTTTTAGGAATACGCATGTTTTTCGAAAATTTGGTAGGTGTTAAAAACTTTGATAATTACTTATATTGTACCTAAGAGCGAAAGCTCAATGCACAATATGGAATCCGAATATCTATATGTCAAAAAGGCTGATAACCAGTGGCGGCTCGTGAGTTCAGTAACAGGTGAAGCAATGTCGGCAAAATTAAAGAAAAATTAATGTGTATGTAGAGAAGATTAAAAAAGAAATAAATAGTGATTACGGTTAAAACTTACCATTGGTGAAATTTAAGAAACATGGAATTAAATATTTAATAATTGAACAGAAATTTAAGGTGAACCAGTGCTTCACTTGATTCATCGATAAAACCGCCACTGCTGATAACTGAGAAGACTAGCAGAGTTTAAGCGAAGGCGTATCAAAAATTTCAAAATTTCCCAAACAAAATGAAAGAACATAACCACGTACATCAAACTTAGCAGTCATTTTTCTGTCTAAAAGCGATAAAATCATTTTTTTTTGTTAAATTTGAGTCTCTTTTACATGGTAACCCATATAAAAATTACAATAGAAAACTAATTTATGTAATGCGCGACAATTTTCTGACGTCATTATTGAGAGTGGTTAAGGTTCATAATTCAAACAAACCGCACAGTCAGTTTCCTCCCGTGTAAATCATATGGTATAAAAGTAAGAAAGTATTTCGAAGTATTTTAATAAAGAGGGCCTACATAAATAGACTTTTTTAGTGACAGGTATGATGTGTGAAATGTGTTCTAATGATTTACTATAGTTTAACACAGAAAATGCTTGTAATTTTCAGATTTATAGACAATACAACATTGTGTTTACAACAAAGTGTGGCTGTTTTTTCTGAAAGATTTTATTTATACCTACCTAGTAAGTAATTTAATCTTTTTACATTTAGATTCTTCAAAGAAACATGAAATTATAATTATCAAAGAATTTTACTAAATTTGTATATGCAAAACCTTTATTAAAATAACTTTCTATGCTGGATACAATTTAAATATTGTTTGTTTCCTTGAAGTATATTGCTTTGAATTATTGACACAGTTAAACTAGCAAGTTCATAAAGATTTTGAACAGAATAATGAAAGAAAAACAGTCACTGTTTGTTGCACACACAAAGATATATCGTCTATAAATCTAAAAATACAAGTATTTTATGTGTTAAACTATAATGAATCGTTAGAATACATTTCAAATATCGTACATAACACCAAAAAAGGTCAATCTATGTACACACACAACTTTTATAAAAGCTTAAATTGTACCACCAGGATTCTAAAATGAAATTTTTGTTAACGTTATACACAGTGGACAAAAGAATTTTACTACAATCCACTAAAAATTGATCCAGTTCCATAATAACATAGAAAATGTTCTAAGCCAACAACTTCTTTGCAACTGGGCTTTACAAATGTAACAGACAGAAGTTGTCATCAATTTTTACCTAATCAAGTTTTTCACCATAAAGTTGGTCAAGAAATGTAACACAGCTATCATACGCTGACCACGTATGTGAAAGAAATTGGCGATGTTATCATTGTTATATACTTGATAATGTAGTAAGTTGTACAAGTTGAATGTCTATAATAATACTCTGTTTTATTATTGGTGTATCACCAATCTTAAGACAGGAATCAATGAGATTTATCAGGCCATGTTTGGTTAATTTGACACGTTGATATTGGAAAAGTAAAAGTAATAAAAAATCAGTTGATTGTATTTTATTAGATGACAGCACCATCCAGAGTGATGTTCCTTTTTTCCTGCATTCTAATGTTAACTCTACCCACTTTGCGACTGTCCTGCAATGACGAAATAGAAGATATAATTGCGGTTGTGATCATGCTAACAACGGCGCCATATTTTTTGTTTTTTTGTAGGTAAGTACTTAAAGTAAATTAAGTATTAATGGAGTCCTATGAGACTAATTCTACTCTAAACCATTAATTAAACCTCTAGTAGGCACGTGCAATCTAAGCAATTCTGTAGAAAATGAAAAGCATACTTTTTACAGGGGTTTTAAAACTGTAGGTCCATTCGTGGTGATGATATACAGAATGGTAATGGGTGACTTGATCAGATTTGCTTCGATTTATCTAGTTTTTGTGATAGGATTCTCCCAAGGTAATACAATGTATGTCCATTTTATAATATATCTAATGGAAAAACAATTTTCCAGCTTATTACATAATTTTCCTGTCATTCGATAATCCGTTGACACCTGAAGACGTCGATGATTCAGCGACAAATCCCATGTCTTCGCCCATGGAATCTATAATGGCGATGTTTCTGATGTCCATGACGAATTTTGGCGATTATTATTCTGCTTTTTCGAAGACTAAGCACGAATACGTTGCAAAAGTAAGTAATAGGTATGGCGAGGAGTATTTGTTGGTTCACGGCGCCCTCTAGCGCTCCACACTGGGGCCAAATCTCGAAAAGCTGGCCAAAAGTCGACGAAAGGACGACGGATCCAATATATCGTCCATATTGGATCCGTTATTTCGGTATTTTAAATGTCATCTTCGGATTCATTATCAGGGACACTAAGGAACCACAAATATTAAATTTCACCAAGATCCAATCACTTTTCGAAGAACCTTTCCGCCATTTTTTTTTTTTTGAATATTCGTCTTCGGATCATCGAACCTAAGAAACCCTAAATACTAAATTTCACCTAGATTCAATGAATTTTCGAAGAGCCTTTCCTCCATATTGGATTCGCCATTTTGTTTATTGAAACTTCGACTTCGAATTTATTATCAGCGACCCCAAAAACTCTCGAGTGCCGAGTTATACTTTAATCAGAAAAAGTTTTTTAATTTTGGACAGCTTTTCGAAATTTGGCCCCACTGTGTGCTCGCCAAATCATATAAGTACTGACTATTCTACTTATCTTTTCTTCAACTAGTTCCTCTTTGTCATATACATGGCAATCGTCGCCATACTCCTAGTGAACATGTTGATTGCCATGATGGGAAATACTTACCAAAAGATTGCAGAAACACGGAACGAATGGCAAAGACAGGTAAATAGAGCAGCAATGCAGACATGAACATTTAGATTCTAACAGCAATATTTCAGTGGGCCAGAATAGTTTTGGTAGTAGAAAGAGGCGTCAGTCCGTCGGAACGTTTGAAGCAATTGATGGTTTATTCGCAACCGATGTCTGACGGAAGAAGAGCCTTAGTTTTAAGGTTACATCAATCGGTGAGTTATGTTTTGAGCAAGTAAAACAGGTTGGTATTGATAATTAATTAAGCTTGCAATCTGAACTTTGATTTTACTTTGCCGCACGCATTTAGAACGGTCTGCACTTATTCCTTGCTATATATAACTGAATTAAATTCATTTCTTAAGAAACCACATATCACTTTAAACGAATAAGGTTGGGCGGTTGAATTATAACAGCTATGTCTTTACGTAAGTCTTATTATTATCAAAATATTAATCAAATGTCAAGTCATACGTATTTCATTGATATTTCTCAAAGTTTTTTTTACTAAACTTTACATCATTGTATTTAAGATTGTAATTATTGTAGTTTTTTGTCGTTATAGGATGAAGATAAAGAAGAAATGAAAGAAATTTTAGAAATGAAAAGACGGCACGAGAGACATCTTAAGAAACGAAGGGACAAATTATTAGGAATCAAAACTCCATCCATTACACAAATAACTAAAACCACAAATATTATTAAATAAAAATTGCTTTCAGTAATGTATCAAAAGATTTAATAAATGTTAATTCCAGCTTCTTTTATTTGGATTCTATAAAAATCAGTGCACACCAATTAGGCATACAAAATGATTGACAAAAAATTACTTGAAAACCAACACAAGAAAATCCTCATCCAAATACATACTCTGATGCAGCCACTGTGCCTTCTGGCTGGCCTACCTTATAAACTCTTGAAAAAAGACCGATATGTTTTACGTTAAGAACTCATATACAGCTGAACAGGTTTAGCAACCGACATGCGCCAATAAATTATACCTGTCAAGTAATATAACCCACAAAAGCCGTGCAGAAAAGATATTTATTATTTATTGTTAAACATTATTAAAATTATTATTACACAAAAATAAAATTTTGAAAGTTAATATCAGGTATAGAACAATACACACAAACAAGCAAATGTGGTTGCATATCATTAATTAAACTATCGTAATACAAACAGGTATAATAGAAGTTATGCACAAAATATAACAACAATGTTCCGTTCAATAATATGTTGAGACACGCTTACTCCCCATCACAGGAGAAGGATTTAGCAGCCCAAGAACAAAAATTATTATAAGCATATGAATAAAGATAAGTAGACTTTATCCACCTATTTTTGTTAAAACAATAATGATGAATTTACATTTACTAATCAGTAGCGGCTGGTGAGTTCGTTTAGGCGGGGCAATTACATAGACAAGAGTTGACAAGTCTGATTCGTTTATTATCGGTGATATGCTCGGCATCTGGGAATATATCACCGATAATAAACGAAAGTCTTGTCTATGTAATTGCGCCACCAACCGCTACTGTGCTACTCTATAGATGAAGTGATTATAGCTTCGTAGTTATTTTGTCAAAACACATGTTAAATATATTGATTTCATGTGATGTTTTGCTTTACTGGCAATATTGTGCACGCAGGCAGGAATCATAAATTTTCGCTCATTGGAGCGCCATCTCTGTGTCAGCACGAGAATTTTTCACCTTACTCTAGTATATCTTACTCTGTGAAACATACAAAAGAGTACATTTTAAGGCTGTTCTGAGTTTGAAAGAACCCCGATTTTAAGTGGGCGCGTTCTATATTTCTCCAATTTTTGTACACCGACATACATTTTGGCCATGTTAATCTAATCGCGGTGTGTGAAAGAGATAGAATATCATATTAAGTTGCAGCGGTAAGGCACTCTGATTTATGCGTGCAGTGTTCGTTTGATTTGTTGAAACGACACTAGACATCATGTGTCATTCAAATCAACGGGGGGTCGTAAAACCCTTCTCTATGTGTCTTTGTTAGGTCTCAAAACCGAATAATTCACGTATGGCAAAACTCCGCCTGCTTGCCGAAACTCGTGTTTTACTTTAAAATTTCTCCGACAATTAGTCTTGTAGTATTTATTTTATTTTCCAAATCACAGGTTTAATTGTGAAAATAAGTGTTCAACTCTTTCAAGGTCGTAGTTAGAATATCTTTTAAATTATGATAGTGTCGTTAATTTTCGGGAATTTTTTTAATTTATTGTTTTATTTTTTTTTCTACATATATTTTCGGAAGAAGGACCACGCTATCATGTTTTTTAATTTTTTTAATAATCTAAGAAAATAAATTGTCAGGGTTTGGAAGTATCTGATTCAGGTAGTGGGCACACTCCCCTTAAAGGAGAAAATATAGGTATTTTCAAAAAACACGGAAAAGAACTGATGCTTTTTTGTACAACTCAAACAAATTTTAAAGGATATTTCCTATTATTTGTAACTCAAGGTTATTTATATGTTTTTTTTTATTATTTAATGATCATATGCGATACATACAAAATACACTAAAAAGACACCTTTACCCCACTAATTCACAGAAAGTTACATACGTACTTTGCTTACTTTGCAAATTTACATATATTATTGTGTTAGAAACGAAGAATATTACCCAGACAGCACCGGACATCCAATGGATGTCCATTCTATGTTCAAAATAGGTCCGGATGTCCATGAACCTTTTCTGGACATCCTAAGGATGTCCAAGAATGGATGTCCATGGAATGTCCAGGAATGGATGTCCATGAACTGTCCATTTTATGTCCAAAACAGGTACCGATGGCTATGGACCTGTTCTGGTCATCCTAAGGATATTCAAGAATGGATTTCCATGGGATGTCCATGGAATGTCTGTAAGTAAGAAGAACCTGTTGTAAAGGTTCTTTTATAAATATCAACAATATAGATCTATTATGAAATGAATAAAGGTAATATTATTATATACTGATATATAGATAATATTCAGTAATTCACAATAACACGTGCCACCAAAAAATATTCAAATGTTCATTTTAATTATTTACAATAATAAAAAAAGGCAAGAAATTGATGTTATAAATTGACGGATAGTGTTTAAAAAATTCTATGTAGGTAGGTACGAACACATAATTATTATATTAAAGGTAAAAAGGCATTTAAGACAAAGATTTTACAATAATATTCAATTGGCGCGCCAGAATGGCTGTAGGTGTCATTCGACGGGAATGACCGTAAGTTGAAAGTGCCGCCACCGAGGCGTAGGCGGGAATAGTGTATGCTGCGAGCTTCGTTTGTTAACGTTGATTAACCTAAAAACTACATAATTTTTGTTTTATATGTTCGATACCTAGTTTTCGTTTATAAATATATATCAATTAGTATTTAGTTAGTATTCATTGTCGTGCCAGGCGATTACACCAACTCAGCAATATCGAAGCATTTCTAATAGTGAGGTTAAGTATTCATATTTGTTTATATTATTGTAATTACTATGCCGAAACTATCTCGAAATTGTTATAGAAATGCTAAAAGTCAAACCGATTTGGATTTTAGTTTGGTTGAAGATACCAAACATCGTCCTTTATTACTTAACAATGAAAAAACTGAAATTATACCTGTTAAGGTCCCTTCAACCTTGGATCAGTTCCAAATACAGGAATTTTAAAATGACAATTTGCAACCAATATTATTGTCCAAAAATGACTATACAAGCTCTAGTCCTTTGTGCAAAATGATTTTCCTCATTAAAATTACCGAGTTATGTAATTATATAATTTTAGATAAATGAAATATCAAAAATCGGAGGGCAGACACCATGCTGAGGCGGGCGAAGGAACGGCATGAGGCAAAACAGAAGGTTAGAGGAATCCGCACCGATTGATATCTAGTTAAATTTTATTTTTTATTATATAAGTAATAAAAATATGGTAGAAGTATTTTTTGTTTCTTTAATGCGTAATTTGCATGTAATCCATAAAACGTCCTACATTGGACATTCATACAACGTCCTGCACTGGACATCCATAGAACATCCATCATTGGACGTCCTCAGCTCATCCAAATGTGTGACAAATGGACATCCATTAGATGTCCATAGGATGTCCGCAGGCTATAATATGGACATCCTATGGACATACGCATGTCCAAGATTGGATATCCTTAGGACATTCATGGGATGTTCACGTGCTGTTTGGGTAGGTACCTACCTCCACATTATACATTAAACTCTTTTCGTCCTATAAAATATTGTAATTAAGTATTTAATCAATAAATTCGTTCCCTCTTGTATTGCATGTTTTCGCTAATATTCCCTGCTTGAAATATTTTATAAATTTTGATCATACCCATTGCATTTGTGTAGCAAAATACCGGTTCGGATAAAGTTTAGTTTGTATTTTTATTCAGTAAAGTTACAATACTACACCTACATATTATTCTTTCAAACGTAAGGACATTTAAGTATTTTACAATACACTACCATTTCAAAATAATTCTAATAGGATATACCTAGGTACGTAATTTATTTTTAATAAAATTATATATACTTAAATTATATCTCTTGTTTGATTAAGTATATTACATATAAATTTATAAGTTTCTACATTAATTAGTTCTTATTGTTGCGATCAAAAACTGTTATTTTTATTTCTAATAGGAATAGGTATATATCAGTAGAATTTACTATTTCCTCTTTATGCGCGCATATTATTAAAACTTATTACTATTGAACCGACAAGGTTATCTAAGGCAGGAAATGATTGTTACTTTTGATAAAAGTACACATTAAATCCATGGCATTTTAATATATTTACTTAATTTATTGTGTTAGCTGTAAAGGGTATGTATAATTCAAAATTTAAATTTAGTCCAGATAATTTCATTGAACTGTATCTTTCCAAAAGTAAACTCAAAAACTTCTGATATTCAAATAATTCATAATAAATTTAACTACCATTAGTTTTAAATTTAAAATAAATTCGTTGTTATTTTACTTTTTCGTGCTGCTGTTAACAAATAATTCCCTATGCAACATGAATAAAAATAAATGTAAAGGATAAAAATAGATTGGACTTTGGGAAACGCATCCATATATTTTTATTCCTTTATATTTTGAATTGCATATGTGCTTAATTCATAAAAACCTAAGTGAATGCTAATATACTTAATTAACACATTTTTCGTACATTTCTCTCTAACTGTCCTTGTTTATTGATGATGCATAATGAATTTTCCAAAATAGTATTTTTAAATGTAACTCCCGTGAACACCACCGATTGGTAGGATTGACCAAGACCAAATTCAGACGTAACTTTTGAGGTTGTGTTCGTTGTGTTGGATTGTGTGTTCTTGGAAGATTAATTTCTCACAAATGACTATTTTCATCGTATTTTAAGAAATTAAATGAATTTGTACTTAATATAATTTTCATTGTGCGTAATGTTGAAGAATAATAACTGTCGTCACATATTTATTTGGTCAAGTTAAGAGAATGTCTTCAGAAGATTTTGGTAAGAACACACAATGCAACAATACTACTGAAACAGGCTGTGATATATCATTACCATTGTTAAGAAATAATGAACGGACTGAGGAAAACCCTTTCGTAGTAGTAAATCAGGTTGTAAATAGAGAAAACCATAACAAAAAGAATGTACAAAGGCACGAATACTACTTACCACCTTTATTACTTAGTTATGGTCGAGGTGAATATGATAGTGATATACAATTAAATAAGACTGCATATCAACAAAATTTAAACTGTAATAAAGCTGAAAAGCATCCTGAAATAAGTGCTTTATCTGTGCTTAGTCTACTAGAAAACAACGATGCAATGGAGAAGGACATGGACACAAATCAGTAAGTGCATTTATCTTAATGACCAACTGATCACTACAATTCAGATAGTGTTCACATCACCTTTTGTTTTAGAGATTTTGATAATGCATCAACACCAAAGCCTAAAATAAAAATCGAAAAGCATTCTCCACCTGTAATAGAATCTCAAAATAACAATATCTCTACAGCACACCAAAAATTTTGCAATTGCACTGGTGGAACCAACAATGAAGAACTGTTAAAATGTCCAAAACCAACTATTTATTTTCATGATGGAATCAGATCTGTAGACTTTGTTATCGTTTGGGATGCTCATAATGAGGACTCTGTGACTGACGCAGCATATCTTAAAAGGAGAACTTTCGAGGAAAACCTTATGAAGGAGGGTCTAGAAATTGAATATGAAGATCCGGAAAAAAGTGGTTTAAATTTTATTAAGGTTTGTGCTAATTATTTTACACAGAATTCAATAATAATATTTTGATTATTTCCAGATTCATGCCCCGAAAGAAGTTCTAAGACGATATGCTGAGATATTAAAACTAAGAATGCCCATGAAAGAGGTGAGCCTAACAAATAATAAGATGTTATGTTATATGCTTTAGTTGTTGTATTAACTGTTGTCCATAGGAATTGTGCAAGCCACCTAAAGAATTTCGACAAGGGCGTTTTCAGAATGCCGCTCAATATATAAGAGAAAAGGTACAGGTAGATCTGATTTTGGATTTTTCTCTCAAATTTAGTGTGGCTTTTCAAGTAAAATTACTTACATTACAAACACCAGCTTCTAATTAATATTGCCATTATCCAGATATATGAACAAAATCACTGAATCGTTCACAATCTAACTATTCTTATTTACAAGTTCTTATGGAAATTTATATTCATACATATAACTATAGTATTTACAGCTTCCAGGATTTCAAGAAATTCAAACCCGCACAAACTTTCTAGTAAAAGGCTGTAAATATGTCACTTTGAGATGGTCGAAACTTAAATCCATTCTTTTAGTTGATAAAAAAACATTTCCTGAAAGAAGCCAACGGTTCACTGCCGTTTACAGCCGTGATAAAGAATATTTGTAAGTACAAGTACATTTTTATTTGAAAATTATACTGCATGACATGAATTATAAATTAAAAAATAAATGATTATTAAAAATGTACTTCATTAAGATTTGAGAAAATATATTTTAATATCATTCGCCTCTGATTTATTTCAATAAAACATTGACTTATCTCACTTATCATCTGAATTTGAAATGACTCAACAACGTAATTTTCAGCAACAATTTTTCAATTTCATTCCGTTTTATTTCATTATTTTAAATTATTATAAAGTTAACGTTTAAAGTGTTATTTTAATAAAAATTGCGAAACCATTATTTTTGGGTTTATTATTCTATTACTAGATGGCGCTACTTAAGGCTCAATATTTTGAGGTTATCAGATTCAAATTCATCAATGTAAATCGAAGTTATATGACGGTCTTATATCGCGCAGCGGTAGCTAAGATCCAGTTGGCCTTGGATGGTAGCAAAACTTACGCCATCTATACAATACAGTTTTAGAATAAAATTATAGATATTGTCATAGACGAGTCCTAAGACAAAGATATTAGATGGTTCTTTTTATTTATTTTTGTATTTATTTGTGATGTAGTTTATTTAAACTGTCTGTTCTTTAGAATATGTTGAAAGTGATATATTTCTTGTAGATTTGACGTAGATTCTCCGTGTTTCTTTACGCCAGCCATTCATTCTCGCGTTGTGCAATTTATTTTAGATCGGAAAAAGTTCAACGACAAAAAGGAAGATGATTTTGCCTTTGGAATAGAGAGACTTCTGAATGATGACGTATACACCGCTGCTTATCCGTTGCATGATGTAAGTATGGGTGAAGGGAGCGCTATGCAAGCGAAGGATATTTAAGTATTAAAGTCTTATTAAAAAATGTTCTAGGGCGATTTAAAAACTAAGGGCTCCATGAGGTACCTGCTCTGTAACGAATGGTCTTCCATCAGGAAATGGTATAAGTATCAGCCGTTAGATTATGTGAAGGAATACTTTGGCGTTAAAATCGCCCTGTATTTTGCCTGGTTAGGCTTCTATACGCATATGCTTATACCTGCATCGTTAGTTGGGGTTGCGTGTTTTGTTTTTTCATTATTAACGTTGTTCAATAACCGACCTAGGTAAGCACTTTGATACTAGCAGGTAAAGTTGATAAATCATATGATCCATCGAAATACTTCGCGTTCATCAAGTCACTCTCAAAATCTAAAGCTTGTTACCAATAATGTAGTTGACAGATTCAGTATACAATTTAATTTTCAATATTGCCAACAGATTACACAACATTAGGGGATTATAATTCCTTTTTTTTTGTAAGTAAAGTCTTAGGTAAAGTAGGTTATGACATTGAATTCTTTTAATTGTGACAGATGTCATCTTAAGATTTTTTTTTTAAATTTCGACACATGTTATCATAAGAATTTATTATTTTTTTAGAATTTCTGACATCTGTCTTCTTTAGAATTTATTTTTTTAAATGTTAACAAACGTCATCCTATAAATTCATTATTTTCTTAAATAATCTTGACAGAATAATGTCACCCTAAGAATTCATTTTTTATTTGTGACATCTGTCATCTTAAGAATTCATTATTTTTTTAGAATTTCTGACAAATGTCATCTAAAGAATTATTTTCTTAAATAAAATTGACCTTAAGAGTTTATTAATTTTTGAGATCGAGAATAAATAAGAATTTAATTGAAACAAAGTTAGTAGAATGACAGTTTCTCTAAAGGTTGCCTCATCCAGACATTTTTATCAAAAGAGGGGTGTGGCTTAAGGTGATGTTTTACGTAATCACACCCAAATCAGTAACCATAAAAAATTATCTATTTCCTTTATAAATGCTGACATATTAATATACGTATTTCGACAACTATGTTGTCATCTTCAGTAGCATTGATTAAAAAACCGCGTTGTCTATACGTCGTCGCGTATACAGAACAACACTTTGTTAGACGAATAAAGTTACGTTATGATTAATTTATGTTCTTTCAGTGAAGACACTTGTAATTCTGAGATTATAATGTGTCCCCTTTGCAATGACTGGTGCGGTTATTGGCAGTTAAAAGAAACTTGTATGCACGCAAGATTCACTTATCTCTTCGATAATGCTACCACCGTCTTTTTCGCCATTTTTATGTCGTTTTGGGGTGAGTATTACATCATGTATCTATTTGAATATAGTAATTATGACGTAAGTAATACAATAGAATATAAATTTTGCTGCACCATAGAGAAACTAGTGTACCTTTTTAGATGGTAGTACAATAATATATAAATTTATACGCAAAGCATATATGCATGTGTTAGGTTACACACATACATTTAGAGTCATTACCGACAATCAACGCACAGACACCGTGTTTCGGCCTTTAAGGCCTCGTCAGTGTACGTGCGACTACCGATAATGACTTTTAAACTAGGATCGTTACTTATGTCGGTTTACGTGCCAAATCCCCAATGGTAATCACACTAGATGTATGTGTGTATCCCAACACATGCATATATGCTTTGCGTATAAATATATTATATGTAAATAGTATTGCCTCTTGATGTTAGTTACAGCATCTAAGTATTTAACACTTTTCATTTTCGTTTAATTATTATCTTCATTCTTCCGAATTTGATTCTAGCGGCATTATTTATGGAACTGTGGAAACGTTACTCGGCCGAAATCACTCACAGATGGGACCTGACCGGTTTCGATATTAAGGAGGAACATCCGAGACCGCAATATTTAGCACGACTGTCGCACGTTAAAAGGAAACGGCTTAACGTTATAACCAATACTGAAGAACCGCAAGTGCCCTTCTGGATAAAGATTCCAGCGACCATACTCAGTTTCTCTGTCGTTATATTATTGGTAAGTTGAGAACTATCATTTTCGTACTGCATAGGAATATGATATATATTGTAAGGATATTAGAATTCGACAAAGAAACTTAGATTTGGAATACGTATTAAATAATATTTCCGGTAAATTATATTTAAGACTCGAACATGAACTTAACGAAAAATAAAACTAATATTTTTAAATCAACCTGTATATATGTGCAGGTAAAGTTAGACTGCAAGCATCATTACAGACTATACATTCTAAAATATCTAGATTGCAATCTTAATGGAAATAAATTTTACAGTTCAACACAATAAAAAGATGCTAAATGAATTAAAACGAGCTTAACTCAAAGACAATATAAAATTCATTTTGTAAAGACCTTCAAGCTTATTAATTTCTATTTTACTTGAAACATAAATTATGTACCATTATTTTATATAATAATGTAGGAGAACCCTGAAAGTACTTCTTAGCAATCTCCAGAGGACTGAATAAAATCCGTATTACTTTGTTATATCACTATATTAAAATAAATGTGTGACTACAGTTTCAACTTGGGCATTAACAAACACTATTACAAATTAAACACATATACATTACTTATAATTTATTTCATATTACTGTACCCCTATTTATTGTATTCTTTATACTGATTTCCTTAATTGATGTATAATAATTTATTATTTATTAATTAATTTATAGCTTAAAGAAAGTTTATATCTCTAAATAGACAGTTGCGCTGTACAGGAAATGTATATATTCCTAATCTATGTATAGAGAAATACTATTTCATGTACAATTAACGGACTTTTGCACAACTTGATGTTTTTGTCGTTTTCTTTCAAAGGCGTACTCATGAAAAATTGCAATTTTGGTCAAGTCAGCAATTGCCACGGATAAGTCTATACAGACGCCTTGAAGGGTGCTGAAAAAGGATTCTTTATTGAAAAATGTTCATATATATTATAAAAAAAGACATTAGATTAAGGAATAGATCATTCTATTACAAGAAACATTGAATTGTATATAAAATATTAACCTCAGAAAGTGAATTTATGGAGACATAAGAATGACCTAGAACATTTTCGTTAATAGTAGAAGTTGAGTAAACAATTATTACAAATATTAAGTAATGTTAATTTCATTTGCTTTAAAATAAAATTTTCCTTACATCAATTTTTAAAGGTGAATTATATAATATATGTCTTAAGACCGTTATTTTATTTAGTAGTTTGAAAATATAATTTTAACAGATTATAAAGCAAGATGCTTGAATAAGAATACTGATTCATTTCAAAAAGTAAAGTAATTATTACACAATAACATTTAATTTGGTTCAAACGAACTATTTCAAATAATTATTCTTAATTCGTATTTCGATAAATAAATCCAAATCTGAGATAAGAGAAACATATGAAATCGACTTCAGTTATGATAGTTCCTGCATTAAAATTATATTGGAATATGTTAAAATGAGCATATGAAACCGATATTACAAAGTCATTAAGAAACACATTGACAGAAATGAATTCGTTTTAAAAATTTTCACGTATAAAATAAAACATAATTCAATTCATTAACAAGCGTGGGACTTTCATAGTTTCAATAATTCAAACAGTATAAGGTGATTATTCTATAATTATTATATTTTGGCGCCATTAACGTGGGGCTTCTTTCACAATTGATAACACAAAGAAAGGGATTATTATTTTATAAGATATATTCTGATTCACTACAGGTTACGTTAGCGTTGGCCACGGTTCTGGGTGTTGTTCTTTATAGAATGTCAGTATCTACAGCCCTCAAAGTCTATACCAATCGGGTAAATACAAGTTCGGCACTTCTATTCACTTCAACGACTGCCGCCTCGATCAATTTGTGTTGCATCGTTATATTTAATTGGGTGAGTACATAAATATATATGTGTCATGTTATTCATTTATTTTCGATGATAAAACATCTTCGGGGACGATACATTTCTGAACTTTGGTTATTAAAGCCTTTTTTTTGTTTCGATGAAATAAATATTAAAAAAAAATAGGAGTATTTTTCTCTCTGTTTTTCAGATATATAGTCACCTGGCACATTACCTCACCGAATTGGAATATCAACGCACCCAGACCGAGTTCGATGACTCGCTGACGTTAAAAATTTACCTGCTCCAGTTCGTCAACTATTACGCTTCCATATTTTACATAGCGTTCTTCAAAGGTAAATTCGTCGGTTCACCGAAGGAGTACAATACGCTGCTGGGCTACAGGCAGGAGGAGGTACGTCTTTAAATTGTTCAGGAAAACGAAACAACATTTTCTTACGTCTTCTATTTTATATTTTACCCTAGCTTGTGATGAACCGTTGCATCCGTGTGACGTCTTGTTTGAAAGAGACAGCTTTGAAATAGCTTAGCTACTTAATTTTTAAGGTTAATTTTGTTTTTGCTTTTTTACGATGTACATTGTAGTGGTGCTTAATGCTACTAGGATTTCGAATTATGAGAATCTGCTTTGTGCAATATTCGTCAGCTCCATTCATATGCTTAAGGATGGAAGATTGTTTGAACTAGCAAACTTGTAGTTCATTTTAATGCTCGCTAAGATAAAAGATGACAAAAAATAATTGTGGATCGTATTATCAAAGTATTGAAATAAAATACATTTTCTTAAGATTGTTTCTGTTAAAACTCCAAATTTAAATATACAAAATTTTCTTCTGACGTCAAAAATAATGCCGATATTACAATTTTTAAATGAAATATTATTACTGCCGTGAAAAAAGCAGGCTGTGTAAAATAATGATAACTCAGTGTGTCAAATATTACTAAAAACAGCTTGAACACTCCAAAAACAATTATAAAAATGTATTAAAGACGGATATTTTTAATATTGTGAAAATTTCGAAGTAGGCATTACTGGTTATTTATCTGTGTCGTGTGTTATTTATCCCCTTAAGCGGCTTGATGCATTGTATGTAGTGGCTCCCTTAGTGGACACTTACTTTTATAGCTGGCGCATATATTCGTCATATCCTTCAGAAGAAATTTTAAAATAAAATAACAGTTATTATTCATATTTAAAATTTATTCAAAATACACAGTATATAAATTTAACTAAAACAATTTCTAAGTAATAGAATTCATTCATTAAGTATATGGCAAAAAAAATTGTTTTGATATATAAATTACAAAATGTTGAAGTAAATATAAAACATACCTTATGTAAAAATATATTTCAAAACACTAGTTTAATCACAGTAACGATAATTTTTCAATAATACCAAGTTAATACATGGAAGAGCAGAAAGAGAATGAAGTTATGCTTTCCACATTGTAAATAACACCGGCCCTAGACAAACTCAATCTTTCATTGCTCATATCCCTTCTCTATCACTGGGAACGATTAGGCGTTTATATTCGACATAACCATTCAGTATACCATATAAATTCATGATGCGAATATATCCGTCATAGGCGCTATACAATATAAAAAGCCATGACGAATATATACGGCGTTATATAACAATAATCTGCAAAATAATCGTTTTTGTTATTATTTTTACTGGTGTTCTAGTGTTGAATTCACAACAGATGTGTGTGTAACATGAAAATAAATAATTATTTGTAATGCAAAATAAAAATCTTGAAAGGAATCGCTTATTGGTTTGACATCAAAAAAAGTATACTTAAGTTTCATAGCAGGCACCACGTCATGTTACTCTCAGCACTTTAAAATGAGAATTAAGTCTGTGGTATATGATTGAAGCATATTAATGAAGTTTGCGATGGGGCAATATGTCGGGATGAGATCATAAATGGCGACGCGGCGACAATATTTTTTTTAAGTTGGTAAAACTGATAAAGTTAATCTGTCAAATATGTTGTTGCTTGCAGTTTTTTGTGACGTTCAATGTGAAAGAAGTATGAATATTGAGGTGATTTAGTACATCTGCTAATTATGATCCGACCCTCGTAAAAGATTCGTTTTTCTTTTAATATTCTCTGCATGTATATTTGCATTTACAACTAACTGACTCGCAGCTGCTTTTACTGAAAGTTTCTACTAAGGAAATGCTGCCTAGGAAAGAGAAAAGAGAAATTACAATCTGACTTCTTTATATTAACAGTGCGGCCCTGGCGGGTGCTTGTTGGAGTTGTGCATACAGTTGGGGATAATCATGGTCGGTAAACAAGCTATGAATACTGTCTTGGAAATGATATTTCCGCTCTTTTACAAGTGGCTCAACACTTTAAAAGTCAAAACCGGCATTCAAAAAGGCCATACGTCCGTGAAGGAAGAGCGACCTCAATGGGTGAAAGATTTCAAACTGGTCGAATGGGGGTCGATGAGTTTGTTCCCTGAATATCTGGAAATGGGTTGGTATTTTTAGTTTGAACAGTGCGGACCATATTCAATGATATTATAGGACGTATCTGTCTGCTCGGATAAAAAGAATCTTAATCAATTCGAAGTATTCGAACTTGCCATGATTCGTGTTGTGTGTGATGGAAATATTTTGTTTTAGTGTTGCAGTACGGATTTCTCACTATTTTCGTGGCCGCATTTCCTCTGGCACCATTCTTCGCCCTCTTGAATAACATATTGGAAATGCGATTGGATGCGAGTAAATTATTGACATTTTACAGAAGGCCAGTTACGCAAAGGGTCAGGGATATTGGTGTTTGGTATAGGATACTGGATTCTATAGGAAAATTGTCCGTCGTGACAAATGTAAGTAGAATAAATACCCTCCTATCTACTTCCAAATACATTGCAATCCTTAGATACGCAACCAACACTACCTATAAAAAAAACTACTGAACTGCAGTATTGCATTGTCATCAGCAAAAATAGGCAAATTTAGAATTGTCAGCCTGTTATCAACCGTTAGCCGACGCACAGCTTGCTATTGCGGTGCGATAATAGTAGTTTATCGACGACTAAACAATAAAGTAGGTATTATATTAATGGCAATTGGTTAATAATAACACTCATAATACCCGGAGGGAATAATGAAATGCGACAGGGGAATAATGAGACATAACGTTACCATTATTCCCTGCATTCCGCCAATAAGAACATAACGTTACCAATGTTATCATAGTAACGATAGACAAGTTCGGCCATTTTACTAACTGTCTAACCGTCAAACGTCATATCGATATAGTAATCTAACATTTTCGTTTACTTATTTTGATTTTTTTTTAGTAGTCTTCAGTTAGTCGTAGATAAAGTAGTGTATACTTACTCGCAATAATGACTATTATACCCTCGAGCCGAGTTACTCCCTCGCCGCTTCGCGGCTCGGTTCGTAAATTCGGCGTATAAACTAGTATTATATAACTCCCCTCTTACGGTATTAGACACAATAAACTACTACTCTATATAAGATTAAGAGAAATATAATAATCTAATAAGTGAAAACTGTCAAGCAAAACATAGGGATATAATAATAGTTTTCATTGATACCTACATATACTTATACAATAAAACATAATAAAATTAAATTACGCAATCAGTAATGAGAAGACAATAATAATACAAATCTTGTGTAATATGACAAATAAAAACAAAACTAGTATGTACCAAAAAGAACAAATTCAGCAATATATATTACTCAGGTGTTAAATGAAGACTACAAATCCTATAATTCTGGAGGTTTTCTCCTGTAAAAACCATCGCCATTGCCTTTTGCCATATTCTTGACCTGAATTTAAAAGAAAAATACCATGCAAAAAGGACTAATATGATGACAAAGAAATTTTGTAATATACATATTTAAAGCACAACTGTACAATATTTATACTCACTGGTCGAGATTTGCAGGAAACCTGTGCATTTTGTTAACTTCATCCTGCCCAAACCAGCACAGTAAACACTTGGACGCCATATTTGTATCAACATATAATTAATACGATGTACGACAAAGGATTGCAAAAATATGTCAAACGTGTCAAATTTTAAATGTAGTTTTAAATGACATATAACCACAGCATAACAAACATTTGAATTGACGCTAGCGACATCTCATCTCCAAGTTCAGTGAATCTGACAAAGATGGTAGAGTATAGAAGTTTACGTTTGCTAAACAAGGATGAGTACTCTGAATAAAATCTAGGATTAAGTTGCCGGTCTGGATTGTTTAGTCTGTTCTTTATGCCTGTTATTAGCCCTGATAATCTCCGAGGCTGGGATGATATAGTTAACACTTACGTTATGGATGTGATCCTATAGTAATACCACAGACAATACTATATAAACTAACCGTCCTTTCGCATTATTAGGCAGCGATAAAAAGAATGCAAACGTTAAGCGTCGCCACTGTATTTTTTAAATTCCAAGAGCAAACTTTAGATGGCACCACCATAGAGAATATGCTGACTTACTTACTTTTAACTGATAGTCATTTTGTTTAAGATCAAAAAAAGAATATTTAAATTTCAGAGTTTTATAAAATATAAATTCAAACATTCCATTTTAGACACCTTTGAATATTACCCAGTATAAATATTTAAATAATATTTAATTAATTCATAAGCATTTTTAATCGGCAGAATAACAATAAAATAATGTATACAGATTATAAACCTCTCCTAAAGTCACTGCATCGTATGTCGGAATGATTCGGAAAAATAGTTGCGGGGCGACGTGACGTAAGCGCTACCGTTAGAATAGCATCAGTTGCATTCTGTTGATGAAGTAGGGTAGTTGATGTTTTCGTAAATATAACACGCTGGTACTTTCTATATTCGCTTTGGCATATTTGCGATTATTTGAACTGCTTTTACGTTATTTCTTTATTACCAGTATTTACTGGCTTCTTTAGGTACGGATGTAATGGTTTTATTTTTCATTTTATTAGAGTGAACCAACTTCTGAAGACTACTTAGATGTCTATGCTTTTTTTTATTAAAAACTTGTTTTAAATACTACACTGAAATTACAATTTTCATTACCTGTTTAAATTTATCAAAACAGGAAAATGTTCTAACAAAATCTGATAAAAATGTAGTTCCTTTCACGTGAGTATCGAAATCATTTGCTTGCGTACTTTATTATGAAATTTAAGAAAATAAATTTAATGTACGTAAGAAATAACTCAAAATTTTACGAAAACATCAACTGCTCTATTTCATCAACAGAATGCAACTGATGCTAGCGCTTACGTCACGTCGCCCCGCTACTATTTTTCCGAATCATTCCGACATACGATGCAGTGACTATAGGAGTGGTTTATAATCTGTATATGTAGAGTGAGTGAACGAAGTAAACGTATATTCATAGAAAAAGAAGACATATACACATTACGGACGCATATTTCTTCGGGGAATTCCCGACTGCGTATCTATACACATTCAGAAATATATACAAAATATATAACCATTTATTTCTGGCTATTTTTTTGTTTCCAAAAAAAAATGAAGGCTATAATAAAATCTCAAATATAAACCGTTCTCTTAAAGGTTTTCATACACAGAAATGAATATTGTTGAATTGTCTATAGAATATAAGGTAAACTAAATACCCTGGAAATATTTTACTTCATGCTTTTACATACACATGGCTGATTCATAATTAAACATTGGCTATAATACATACCAATATACCATATTGTCATTTTGTACTGAATTACTATACTAGCTTAAATATATACAGCATGTTACACACTAAATTTTATTGCTTATTTCTTGAGAGCTATCTTATCATGATTTTAAACCAACAGCAAGCAAAATTAAAATATTTAAGTTTGATTCATTCCTATAAAATGTATACTTGTGTTTCTTTTTAAATTGTATGTATAAAAAATAATTTGAATTTATACATTTCGTTTAGTTTACTTGTGTAGTATTTATAATTATGAACATGAGTTCGTGTTAGACTTACTATCAAAGTATTTGTTCCTATAATAATTCCAAATATTCCTTATTCAAGAATATAATAAATTTTATATTTTCTAATAAAAACATGCACTGTTATTGTTTCAACACAAAATTGTTTTTGTCTTATATTAGTTTTCTATAAAACATTTGAGTTGCTGTTTGATGCATAAGGTTTGTCTGTATAGTATTGTCTGTGGTACTACTACAGACTAATTAAGACCCGAACTGGTACTGCATTAAGACTGAGATTGAGACTGCTTATCTGATAATACATGCTACTTATATTAATTAGGGAACTCTCCTCACCTACATACCTAACCTACTTAGCAAGGTCGACACAGTCATGTTATGTTTATTCGATGATGTAAACAAACAGGACCTTGACTTCATGTCGACTAAGTTGCAATATCAGCACTTGCTATTAGTTGCACATTTGTTAACGTTGAGTTTATTTATAGAACAACACATACCGCTATAGTTATTTATTTAGTTTTTATGGCGTCTTGCTTTTATAAAAATGGTGAACAGATGGTATGTAGCGATAATTATAAAGGTTTAAATGAAATCATGATCTAAGTCGGTTTGATGTACGGTAAGCTCAAGAGAGTAAAGTAGCTCGAAGCGTGTCTATGATTCGGTACTCAATGGCAAAGCAGTTTTCATGTTCATTTAATGACAATTGATCGTATGTCGAAAAATCGCTGCTTCTGCAAATAGTTTAGTACTGTGATCTGTACATATCTGTAAAAATGTCATATATCTTATACACACATCGATTCCAACACTTTTAGCGCTCTTTATAATCCGTGAAAATTTTGAAATGCTATAATCTGAATCAGCCTGTATATGATACTTTGTTATTGTAGGGTTTCATAATTGCCTTCACGTCAAACTTCATACCGCGCCTGGTCTATACCGTTTCGGTTAGCGAAAATAATACGCTGGACGGATACCTGGAGTTTTCTCTGTCTACTTTTAGAACTGCCGATTTTGTAAATGGTTCGTTTCCCAATATCGAAGAGTACGAAGAATGCAGGTAATGAGTGATTTCAGCTGTCTTTAGCAATCTTACTAATAGATGGCTAATACTTAATATGTGATCTATATGGTTTTATAGGTATCCGGATTATAGGGAAAAACCGATCGGTCCATCGCCGCTTTATAAAACTACTTCCATGTTTTGGCATATCCTAGCTGCAAGATTGGCTTTCGTCGTCGTTTTTGAGGTACTTACACTAAATTCTTCTTTATGCGGTACATACCTTTTTCAGAAAAATTAATACAAAAAGACACGATTTACATTGTATAAATAGAGATAAGTTTCTTCACTGTCGAAAATCTCATGAAACCAACCAATCGCATAAAAAAGTCGATATCAACTCAGTAAAAAGGAATGCGGCGGTAGTTAGGTAACTACCGCATTCTTCTTTGCGAAGTAAAAATCAACTGCAGGATCGACTGATTAAAAAAACAAAAGGCATGAACGAAAATGAATAGTGTAAACACATGGATGTTAAAACTAACATCCATACTGCGACTTACATATATACATTTATACGTAAAACGTACATGCATGTGTTTTTTCTGTGTCATCTTTTGGGTGTTAGATGTCGCTGTGATATTCTCACTGCATTTAACACCCAAAAATGACATAAGCAGCTTTTTAAGTCTTAAAGCCATTCTCGACAGTCTCCACGCCCACTTACGAGACCTCAAAAGTCTAAACACCGGTGTCTGTGCGTTTGATTGTCGGCAATGGCACTTAATGTATGTGTGTATCTCAAACACATGCATATATGCAAAAGGCATGAATATAAATTAATGACAAAATTAAAGAATAAGCAGTATAAAAAATACATCTAAAGCCGTCATCTAACGAGATTGTTCTGATTCTGGTAACCTCAAAATATGTCTCCTTAAGTGGCGCCATCTATCCAAAGCATTATTAACTGCTTGGTAATTGCTGAGCATTTTTAAAATCACGTGATAAAAATATGCAATATGATTGGATTATATCAAACCTGCTGTTCTGGGTCATTTAGTTCTTACCAAAATAGTTCACGCTAAAAGGCAAGTAATTCGCAAGGAAAATGAGAAATGATTATTTGAAATTACGTAGTATAACAAAATTCTTGTTAAATAGCTATAATTTTTTGCATTTCTAGGTTAAATTTATAGATGTATAAAATTCTAATGGAAAAATTGCCGGGCTGTAGTGAAGCAGGTTCGCTAGACGTTATTTGGTCACTAATATTAACAATAAGTCTAAATATGTGAACTCTAGGGTATATGAGGGCTGATTTAATACAATTGTAAAAAGGATAGAAGTTGGTTGATTATAAATATTTCAACATTGTCAATTTTAGTTCTGAAATTACTTGCATCTCTTGGATAAATAAATATGCTATAGAAATTTTTAAAATGCTTTAATTATTACCAATAATGCACTTTGTTATCGGCGTAAGGTTGAGAAGTGCCAACAAGAAACTGATTAGTGTTATAAAGCACATTTTGTTCTGTCTTGAAATGTGTGCGTAGAAACAGACTGGGTATAGGCAGCACCAAAGAGTGCATCACATAAGTAACTAAATTAGCAAACTGTAATAGTGCCAAAATGGAAAAAAGTACATCAAATATGTACCGAAATACACAGAAAAAAAAAGAGTTTAGTGAATATTAGCTTCTTAATCCGTGTTATTTGGAATGTTCTATATTTCTTTTAATAAGTGTACGTGCATGTATATCTGTCTACTGTAATATTTGAGTATACTGTACTACAAAGCTATTTTGTCTTAACAAGATCATCTATTGGGATTCTGTAGAAGGAATGCTTTCACATGTTAAGCTTAAAAGAGGTGCAAATGATACTACCGGTGCCAGAGTGGCTGAATATTTTATGAGGCAAACATTGCGATGTAAAATAATAAAGCTTCAAAATCTTCTAATACAGTTGCAAGCGTCGATTACGTTAGTACCGCAACATTTTCTAAATCCAAGAAGTCATATACGAAATCCAAACAAACACTTTACAACGCAATTAACCCTAATTAGTGTTTCCTTTTGAATTCTTACAAAACGTGGTGGTTTATTTATAAATAATTATTGATAAATTATATGCGGCTTTTATTAATCGGAACCACCATGCGTTAAGAAAAATATTTATAGATTCAAAAATTGACTGTAAACAGTTTTCCATCCATAGGCGGTCGCACCTTGGGTTGCCTATACTCACACCTCGCTTCGTAACAAACCTTCTAAAGAAGTCGGTAAGCGGAATAACTGTACGAGCGATCGGAATGTGTCAAATGTGATTATAATGACGACCTGTGCAAAATGAAAATGAATTTTATATGTGAATCTATTTACTCGATTCGGCTAGCTTTTGTCGGGATTTGGTCGCAGGTAAGTTGTTTGTCTCATCTTTATCTTATTACGGTTACAACAATGTTAATACAGGTCTTTAACGGTCGGTAAATGAAAGATAACACATTGATATGTCAACAACGGATTATTTCAAATTAATTGTGTTTATTGACAGCAAAACAAATACAGATACATATATATATAGATACAAATTATATACAATTTACATACAAGTTCACAAATGTTTTATGTACAAATACGACTTTGTCATATGAGCGAAAACAATTAAAGAAAATTCGCATTCGGTGAAATAAATATACAATAACAAATAATTCGTCGGTACCATTTGACATTATACTGTTGACCGGAGATTCTAATAAACATTACGGTAGGTTTCATTACAAGAATAATATTCTATTTCATCTAAAATAGTTTTGAAATTATTTCTCAACACATATCCCGTCTTATAATAGAAATTGTAAAATGTTTAACGAAGGGTTCACGGTTATTCTAAATAGAGATATATGAATTTATTTCTTGCGACGACACGAGATTCATTCGTTCGGCGTTTAAGTATTTTATGCGGCAGTGAATATCTTTTATGTCGGTACGCGGATCTGTGAAATAAAATGAATTATTAAGAATGATATCGGACATTTGTTCACGCAGAAAATCTTAATCAATGCACGACAATTATGGTCTGTATCAAATAAGACTTTTTACGGGTAATACGGATTATCTTAATCAATGCACGACAATTATGGTCTGTACCAAATAAGACTTTTTACGGGTAATACGGATTATCTTAATCAATGCACGACAATTATGGACTGTATCAACTAAGACTTTTTATGGGTACTCCCTCTTCCACATACGACAATAGGTCTATGTAGAGTCGGAACGGGCGGTCAGGCCCTAATTAATCTACGACAAAGTAGGTCTAGATTAATTAGGATATCAGGACGTCAGAACGATCACGACAAAATGGGTCTGGTCGTCTGAACAGGTTAAAGGCGGGCGGAATTCTCTCTATTCTTCTTCTTCTTCTTTTCGGACTCTCGAGTCAAGCTGTATAGCTTTTTACTCATAATCTGTAAACGATTGATCTGTATATGTCATTGATTTGCACATTTGTGCTTTTGTCTGCGTATGGGGTGCCGTGAGCACTTTTGATTAACAGAGCAATGATAATATTGTCTGAGTATTCTGTATAATAGAGTTTGTAATTTCTTGCGGCGGGTTTAGTTTAGCTATTGTTTCAAGCATAGATCCGATGGCCGAAGCTGCGAGGGAGAGTTTGTTCTGGTTGTTGGAGGATTGATTTTGACTATTGTTATTCGTGACGTTGGCATATGAACGTTGCGGTGTTACTGGGGTAAAGTTTCTTGTCTCAGGTACTGTAGGGATTCTACTATCTTCATTTATGCGGCGTTTAGGGACACGAGGGCATCCCCTGTAGGAGGCTGGGTGATTGCCGCCACAATTCGCACATGTGGCCGGTGTGTCCTTAGTTTTTGTGCATTCGCTTGTTCGGTGGCTGTTTCCGCATTTTACACACTTGTAGATCGCCCTGCATGTGGCCTGAGAGTGGCCGTACAGTTGACAGCGGTGGCACTGTCCCGCGCTGGCCTTTCTTCGTAGTGCCTCTGGAGTAATTATTAAATCGCAGATGTGCCTTAAAGCATAATTTTCTTCGCGTCGTCTTTGTGTACTTCCGCGAGTACCATGGGGTAAATCTTGTGTTTGTTGGGACTATGCATCCTAGATACCTTGACGGCTTGTATGCCTGATAATTCAAGTTCTTGAAGGACTTGCGTAGTTTCGATGTAGTCGGGGACACCTCTTAGGACTATTTTGATTGTTCTTTCTTCTTCAAGGCGAAAAGTCTCTATTCTTGGTCGTTACTTGCTCTTTTATACGGTCGGTTTATGGTAAAAACAAGTACGCAAGAGTGGGAATCTCATACGTAGACGTGACGTCGAAACGCGCGAAAAATAATTGTAATGTCCGAATATTTTTCGATCGCGTACAGCGGATAATTTAATAACACTTGGTAGATGAAATAGCATATTAAGATACATATACACATTATGTAACACAATAATTTATAGCTGGCTGAATAAAATATCAAACTTATTTAATTTGAAATTCGCAAGTCAAATTTAAATATGTAATTAAAAATAAATGACATTTTATTCTATTAATGAAGGGACTTCGTTACAAACTTCGAAATATAAGTAAAATTGTTATTCTTGACACTACCCAACAACTTCATTTTTAATTATATTTCGTTCTATTTCATTATTTTAAAATAATTAATATTAATTATTGTAAAATTAATGTATAAAGTGTTATTTTAAAGTATATTTCAATAAAAATTCGAAAATTATTTCTTTTGGGTACTACCAGATAGCGTTACATAAATATCAAGATTTTGAGGGAACCAGAATCAAATTCATCAAAGTTATGTGACAGCCTTATATCGCGCAGCGATAGTAGATACAGTTGGCCTTGATCAAAACATGAAGGCTAGTAGAATGCCGGATTATCTCACAGTTGTCTCATCAAGGCATTTTCGTCGAAAAAGGCGTGGGCTTATTACGTTATGGGGCATCAAAAACAATATACACAAAAATAGGATTTTATTTAGTTATTAAGTTACATCATGGTTCAATGGTCATGTCATGTTAATACGTATTTGATGGCCGAATTTTTTCTTCAAAAACACCAAAAATAATTCATTATTAAATTTTCGTGTGTCCACACGGTATATAACAACTTGTAAGACAATATTTGAATAATTGCATCGCTTGATCTATTAAAATAAGTTTTCGGATGCGTCTCTCAATTCTTGTATCATCTGAAATACATGAAAGTTGATCTTTTAGGTTCAAATTCCACAAAAACTAACACATCAGAGATTCATTGATTTTCCCTAACATTACTGCTTTACAGAATGTAGTCGCATTCGTGATGATCATGGTAAAATGGTGCATACCAGATATACCGAGGGAACTCAGCGAGAAAATCAGACGCGAAGCTTACATCACCAGCGAAATTATCATCAAACAAGAGACCTTGAGGGCTAATACCGCCCCGAAAACAACCGGCGAAAGCGGTTTGTCATCCTTGGAGAGGGTGGGTCTACGTGACGTGGCCTCGACGCCAGAACAATGGGACCGTCTGATTGCCAAGTCGATGAGCGAAAGCGAGTTCGATTTCATGGTTCATAACAATAGTTTTCCGTCGGGCTCACCGGACACCGATATCGGGATTATGAAGACGCCTACGTCCGTCTAATCTAGTCATTATATTCACTGCCTGTACGATGTTATACTTAATAGATGTCTGGTATTTTCATGAATGACGAAAATACCTTTAATATACTAAAATGCACGAAACAACCCACCTTCGTCATCAAAATCCATGACGTAATAGTTGTAGTACGTCTGTGTGAGCACTGTGATCGACGATTAAAAACTACGATTTATGAAGTAAATATACAACCGAATGCTGTAGATCTACAGTCAAATGATTCACTAGCGAAGTGTAAACGAAGTTTCATGTACGCCAACCAAAATCCGATATTTATATTTCTAGTAACACGGGTTGAAATAACGCTAACATTATTATTTCTAATTAATATTGATCATAAAAATAATCCTGTAATTATTTTTATACAGTGTGTCTCCCTTAAGTTGGAATCCTATGGAAAACTTTTTTCTTTTTAATTTAAAGAAAAAAAGTTACTCTTCGTAAAAAGTTCTGCATGGTCTAGAACCCAAAATGAGTTAATTAAATTTTCAATTTTTTGCAGTCGTATACGAAGTGTGTCAAAAACTATATAATAAAAAAGTTTTCCATTTGATTCCAACTTCAGTAGACACACTGTGTACAACATTTAAGATATGTACTCTATGTTAATCTTAATTCATAAAAAGATTGGTGCGTATGTATAAACCACTACACGTATCGAAACCATATTCATTCCATATAATTGTTTGGTGCTCCGATAAGTTATCTTTTTTTAACCCGGTAGGTGACGCTAGACTCGAGATATTTACGAAAATATGTTATGAATTAGCATTACAGTCAAGTATTGTCATATTATATATTAAAAATGAAAATTTTATTTCATTTACGTCAAAATATTTACTTTTTCTAATAAAAACAAAATACATATGACTCAAATTATTTTTGGACAGAGAGTGTAATGTGTAATGTGCAACGTAATTATACAGACGTCATTATTGTTTCTTCATGACGAAAGTGGATTGTTTCGTGCGTCTACTATATGTAAGCTATTTATATTATTTATAATTTGACATGTTTAAAACAATTGTCTCTTTGACAGTTGACGCTTACTCAAACGTAAACAATGATATATCCAGACACGTAACGCACAATTTGACAACACGTGAGGAGGATGATATTTTGATAGTTTATTGTATTGACATAAGTACTGAAGTAATAGAGATAATACCGAAATACTAGTTACTTTATTGATATTATATTTAAAACAAAAAAAAACGAAAATACTTAATATCCTTTATTGCTTGCAACACAATTTTAAGTTTCTTGAATGTTAATTTAAGTAAAATTGTTTTTATAATTTTATGGGAAATACTCGCACTGAATGTTTAAGTTTTCCTAATTTTTATTTAATGTGCACTTTTTTATAGGTTTTTATAGATTTTCCAAATATGAATTATATTGATTAGTGTTAATTAAAAAATGATAATCTTTATTATGTAATGTAATAATACTACTATAGATTTGAAATATATATTTTTACATTTAGCATTATTCGCTGTAAAAGGTGGAAAAATTAAAAAGAAACTCTATTTAGTTATGTAGATACTAAAAAAAGCGTAACCAAAATAATATTGTTTGTGATATATGTACATCTATTTATTATAATACATTGTGATTTGTTTCATGGAACACGTTGTAAAATTTAATCTGATGTAATTTTAACAACCAAACGCTATTATAAATAAATAAATATAATGTAAAAACAAAACATATTAACATAATTTTGATACTATCAAAAACTAAAGACTATGACTATTTGTTTTTATGTTTGTTATTAATATTTTTTGCTTAAAATTGCATTAGCTTTCATTTTGCCAAGTCTGTCATAGACCTAGCAGAGATGGTCGTAACGGTGATTTTTCATTCACCCTTCTAAAGCAAACGGTGAATTTAAACAGTTCTTTTAATCACAGCGAAAGCAGGAGCCATTTATTTTCACCGCGCATGGTAAAGGGTTTCTCTGAGCTGTTTACCGTGAGCGGTGAAAATAAACGGTTCTTGCTTTCGCCGTTCGCTTTATTTGAAACAACTCTTTCAAACACCGATCTCCGAGCTGTTTACCAGAGTTCGGAGAAAATTATAGGTTCCCGCCTTCGCCCATGTTTCGCCGTTCGATTTTAAACAGCGCTTTGAGCTGTTTAACTATATGCGTAGTGAAAATATATTCGCGGTGAAAATGAATATCTTAACACAAATTCGCGTTATATAATGGAAATTATTGATTTGTTGATAAACTAAAGAGGTTATAAAATATTAATATACGCATATTAGGTATATCAGTAGGTATTTGCTTTTAATTTATGTTTTATAAATATGTATATAAAACACACGAATGTGCAAAAAGATTTAAATTAATAATATATAGTAAGTAACATGATGAATTTTTTTAGTTATATATATGATCATGTATGTACATAAAAGTATTTGTACAAAATGTGTATGGATAATAATTTAAATATAACTTACAAAACAGAAAATAAGTAAAAAGTAACTCCATGTAATGAAGTTTATTTTATTTATTATTTGTTCAGTTTAAAGTACCTACATGCAACAATTAAATACATTTCAGTTTATCTTCTAATACTATATTTATTAAATATAAAGTCTACTTGGGCACTTTTTAATTATTAATTTATTAAACTACATTATTAATGATTATTAATTATTATGAAAATATAAGTTTACTAACTTTGTTAGAACGTAATCGACTTCGCCTATCCGATAAGTAACATTGAAAAAGATATTTATTTGCCCATATTGAAAAGGACCCTTTCCATCATAATAAATACACGAATTTGCAAACGGTGAAAACAGTGATTAGGAAATCACTGTGAAAAATCACTGTGACCAATATCTGCTCTCATCTGTAGACCTTAGCATCCTGTATATATGTACACCATGTTCAAAGTTGTCGGTGTACTATTGCTATCTTCGTTATTTCTTCAGCTATAATTTTGATTAAATTAGCATATTATTAGTCTTTTTATCGCCTATTAGTATGCAGTTCATGAAAAAACAATTGAATTACGTATTTCTGAGAATTTTCATTTTTTTAAATGGAACAGCCTGTATACTTGTACATATTTAGAAAGATAATTTTGTAATATAAAAGCTTCAATACACTATTGTCCTTAAACGAATTATAAAGTAGTTGTGTTGAATTTTAGTTGATGTCAAAGAAACATTATCAATAGTAGGCTTCTGTCACAAAACAAATAGTCTGCTCTCATTGAAGTTGTCAATAACGTACTGTGTTTAATTCTCTTTCGCATGATAACATTTAAAATAGTTGCTTATTTAAATTTGTATTTTGTTCTTTAGTTCTTTTTTATTAAACAACTTATTGCTAAAAAGTTGCAAAATCTAATAATTTGTTATGATCGTTTATTCTTCCATATTTAATGAAAATAATGCCGTTTACGCATTTAGAAAAGTGTGATGCTAGAGGCATATCTGATTTGTAGAAAAAATGCAAGAAGTGCGCATTGTTACTATCAAAACACATATGTGAATCGTCAAATCATCAAATCAGTTTTATTTTCTAAGATTGTATCGAAAATTTCGAAGTAACGAAAAAACATTTAGGATACGAAGAAGAAAAAAGGATTTCTAACAGACGAAGAAATGGAAGTAAATGTGTTAGCTTTTTTTGAAACTAATGTGTGGATTAATGGGCAACATAATTTTTGATAATTCCTGATGTCTCTTAGATAATAATATAACTTTATTGTCGTAAGTCATAGACATGACATTGTCAATAAAGGCATATATAGTGGTTATCCTGTCCTTTGTAAAACAAGTAAATAACAAAATTTCATATATGTTAATATATATCGGGTACAATACACACTTTATACATCTACCCAACAATTACTTTATATGCTTCTCAAAGGAGTAGTAAGCTCTCTCCAGCAAAAAGCCCATTAACTGACCCCTAAATCGATGACCATTCGCAGACGAGCTATTCTTCAAATCAGGGGACTCTTTTCAAAATGTGCGGAAGTATGAAGCGGCACCGAATAGTCGTCGCAGCGCCGAGTACACATTGAGTTGTAATGAGATGATATTCCAGTGCTTGATAAGCTTCGTATTTATTTTCAACAGGATGGGGCACCTTCTCATAATTACGTTAACACTTTCAATTTGTTAAACGAACCGTTTAATCAAGAATGGATAGGAACCAACGCGCCCATTCGTAGATCTGCAAACTCTCCTGACTTGACACCTCTAGATTTTCATCTTTGAAGTTTTGTAAAGGATGAGGTAAATAAGTAGCGATATTGAAATGTTATGGAACTGGAAACTAGTATTAAACAAACGCTAAATAATATTTCTGGTCGAACTATTAGAAAAGCTACAGAAAGCCTTATCGTGAGAGCCGAAAAATGCATTGAACAGCAAGGCAATGTCTTTGAACATTTATGAAGTTAGGCAAAATGTTGAATAGGTAATAAAAAATGTGACATATTTGATTATTGTATTATTTTTTTGTACCGTTACATTATATTTTGTTATTATTTTCCATGACCTAAATAGAATTAAATGTTAACAGATTTCTTAAGCTTTAAACGCTTCCCATTTGTTTATTTTTTATTTAAATACAGTTATGTATTTGGCATTTTTTGTTCATGATATTATGCTCTTTCAAAATACGGACAAATATACAGGGTGTTTAATTTAAAAAAATTATGCATTTTCAAATTGTTTTTTCATGAACTGCATACTAATCAGCGTTAAAAACACTAATAATTTGACCAAAACCGTAGCTCCAAAAATAACGGAGATAGCAATAGTGAACCGATAACTTTGGACACGGTGTATATATTATATTTATATGCATGTAGGAAAATAGTGATATTGGGTAAATCCGCTGAAATGCAACTACAGACACATGTTTCCGACTCATTGGTCTTTAACAGTGCATTGTAGTCAAGGAAAAGACAATAATCGGAAACCATCACGCGACAAACTACCAATTATGTATGTATGTAATGGCTTTAGTTGCAATCTTCTGGACACCCTAAGGATTCATCCAACGTTGCCACAAGGCAGACATTGTTCACCAGCGTATCACCCGAAACTCAAATATAATAAAAGAAGAAAAGTTAATGCTCCAAGGTTGTCCTACCTTATTCCTTGGCTACGCTGCACTGACGAAGACCAATGAGTCAGAAACACGTGTCTGCAGTTGCATTTCAACGGATTTATCCATTATCACCATTTTCCTGTTTTTTGATTCAACTGCATTAACTTTTCATATATATAAATATATCATATTTTATAATCTCTAACTGTATTGTTTTACCAAATATATTTCTACATGTAAATGAAAGTGCTATTGTATTTCAGAAGTCAGTATGGTAACAAATTTTATTTTCAAAGTGTTTACTTATAGTTATATATAGTATATGTCAAGGTTCCTAGTAGAACTAGTCTCATAAATTTTATAATGTGAACTCATGGATGTGTCGAGGGAAAGAAACACTAGATAATGTACAATGTTGTTCAATTTCTCGAGTTTCTTATTCTAATTTGACTCGAGAATGTTTCAAATTTTAAACTTACGTTATTTTTCTGAATCTTAAATCAGGAAGACCTTGAATATCTGTTGAATTATTTTTAGTAAGATTAAAGCTGTAGAAGTTTCTCCGGTAATCGACACCATCTATGAATGCATCATTTACTTAAATACTATCTCATCATTAGTCCGTGTGTATACTATACACACTCTTTGCAGATGAGATATACTCTATGCTTTATCTCATGAGGAATGTAATGAATCATGTCGTGATTAATGTGATTATTATATCAATACAGATTGTTTATCTTTACTGTATGATTTGATTATTGCTTTGTTATGGACAATTTATATTATGAATAAAAAGAGATATTTATGTTTGATAAACCATGTTTATTATTTCCAACTATGCAAAGTAAAGAATATTGCAAATATATCATTCAACAAAATCTTCCTAAAAACATCTCAATTAATATAAAATTCCCAGTATAAGAAGGTAGCCCGATAGGACCGCTAGAAGAAAGTGCAGTGTACAAGGCCGCCGCTCAAACCTGACAAATATTTACCTACCCGAGCCATCTACAGGTCGGGTAGTCCAGCGGTCACAAAAAAGCTAATACATTGCGAGTCTTCATGTATTCCTTTAGTCAACGATTCTATATAACATTTTCAAATTAACTCTTTAATGCAAAGCAAAACGATTTTTTTTGCAGTTAAATTTCATATTACATACATGGAATATACAGTAATGTCCGGTTATAGCGAACTCCAAGGGACCGGCAGAAAAGGTTCGTTATAACCGAAGTTCATTATAAGTGATTAATGTAATGTAAAAGATTTACGTTTTTTCTTCGCAACTGCGTCACTCATGGTCTTAAAATCACGTTTGAGAATCAGCGTAAGCACAGATTGATGACTCGACGTCGACTGCTTGCACAAACTGCTAGAATCGACTACTGCATTTTTGGCGAGATACTCGGGGAAGTCCCTTGTTTTCTAAATATAAGTTCGGTATAACCGAAAACTTTTTACATACAAAATGGAAAATAAGGTTCGTTATATCCGAAAGTTTGTTATAAACGGGTTCGTTATATGCGAAAACAATTAACACGTTTCTTATGGAACCTTGGTTCGTACTTTTCAAACTGGTTCGTTATAACCGAAAGTTTGCTATAACCGGGTTCGTAATAACCGGACATTACTGTAATTCCAATGAGTAAAAGTTTTAATTCATTCTTCAAATACTAAACAAGTAATGAAATATGATAGTTGCTAGAAATGAAACCGCAATATTATTTGACAGCATCTACAAGGATTTTTTAAACAACAAGCGATTGCAGATCAACGATTTACTAATAAATTCAGCCATGGCTGACGTGAGGTCGTCTTTTTCGACTGGTCGTGACAATATGTCTAGTTTTGTGGTTAAACACTCATTATCATGTATTAGTTCAGTATTAGCCTACCTCATTAATTTTTCTTTCAACAAAGGCATTTTCCCTTCTGCATTGAAACTGACAATTGTGAAGCCACTATTTAAGAAAGGTGATGTTGATGAAATATCGAACTACCGTCCCATTAGTTTACTATCTGTTTTTTTCTAAAACATACGAAAAATTCATGAACAAAAGGTTAATTAACTTTTATAACAGTTTCAACTTACTGCATTCTAATCAACAAGGCTTATTTAACTTTTTAAAACAAATTTACATCAACTTGGATCAATATCACTACTGTTTGGGTATTTGTATAGATTTATCTATGGCTTTTGATCTCGTTAATCACGAAATTTTGCTGCACAAATTAGAGCAATATGGCATTAATGGTGTTTCCCGTAGGTGGTTCAGTTCATATCTTTCTGGCCGTAAACAGTGTGTTAAGATTGATAAGTACCAATCCTATGAACCGGTTGATATTGGTGTGCATCAAGGTTCAGTTTTAGGACCTACTTTATTTTCAATTTATATTCATGATTTACTCACAGTTTTTGACAACACAACAATTCATATACTCTTATATGCTGATGATATCAATGTCGTTTTAAGTTCACTTATTCCATCAGAAGTAAATCGAAAAGCTGAATTATTCCTTGATCAAATTAAGAATTGGATGTCAATCAATAAATTAGTTATCAACATAGACAAGAGCAAATTTGTTTATTTCGGTAATGAAATGGCGAACTTTCAACCGTCTTCTGGCATGGGCGATGGTTTTGAGTCGGTATCTTTTGTTAAGGTTCTGGGTCTCACTATAGAAAATAACCTTGGTTGGAGTTTGCACATTAATGAATTGTGCCACTCTGTCAAAAACGTGTTATGCTCTACGGCAACTGAAACGGAGCTGTAGTGGGGATAACCTAAAAACCAATGAGAAAGAATAGGTAGAGAGACGACGTCACGTGATCAGACCGGGTACGGGTCCGCCATATTGATACTACACTTACGTCAAACAGGTAGTGTTGGTAAAAAGTGGAGTGTTTGTTAAGTGCATCGCGTATTAGAGTTATATAATAAGTTAAATATTAAAAGACATTATGGTTTCTTGTGCTCTACGTAGCTGCAACAGCAGAGGCGGCGTTGATAAGAAGAATTCGTCTGGAATAACATTTCATAGGTTAGTGTAAGCCTGACAGGTGTGCGATGACAGATTATAATTTTGAATAGTCCGGATTAGGTCAGGCTGCCATATTGGTCCCACACTTAGCCCCGCCCAATGCTCCCGTTTTGAGAGTACAACAAAGATGCTTTACAGCGTCTCCATAGTATCTTTCCTCAATGCTAAGAACATTCTATAGCTCAAATTTTCTATCTTGCATGCGGTATGGTGTTATTTATTATGACGCATCGTCCGAAGCTCGTAGAATCTTTTTGATACAGAAGCGAGCAATTCGAATTATATACAGCATGAGTTATAGAAACTCCTGTAGAGACGTTTTTTAAAAATAACTCTCTTTTAACTTTTTATGATCTGTACATTCTTGAAGTACTTTGTTTTGTATACCGTAGTCGACAAATTTTAATTTCTGGTACGAAAGTTGAAGAGGAAAAGAGCACGGTGAAATAAAATAAAGACAAACATATAGCGAGGCTGCCACGTACACCCGGCAAACGTTTGCTATCAAATGTGAAAACCCCGGACTGCGTTGCTTCCCCACTACTGTTGGAAAGCAGGCATCGCTGCATATTATAAGGTCATCTTCTGCATGGAATAGAAAGCTAACAGAAATTAAAATTTGTCGACTACGGTATAAGTACAAACCTGAGTTTTCCATAGGTAATTGTAATACTAATTCCTATGATACTCGTAGTAATGATTACTTGCTACCTACTCGCCACAGAAAAAACGTTTTTCAGAAGGGTTTATATTTCATTGGCTGTAGATTTTATAATATGTCTGACCATATAAAAAATATTACAAATTTTTTCCGTTTTAAACGTGAAGTACAGCAATACTTGCTGGCCATTTCCTGCTATGATGTAGATGATTTTCTAGATATTGGGTAATATTTTTCACATGACATGTTTCAAACTTGTACATACTTTTTTGTTTTGTACTCGTTTCTTGAAATAAATATTATTATTATTAATTGTAATTTTAAAAATACAATAAACCGACTAATAATTTATAAAAAAAAAAATTTTACGTGGCACGCGAAGTGAGTCTGCGCAGTTTCAACTTGACATAACCACTGCTTTCCCCTACTGTGATTTTTATGGATTATATTTATAATAAATATAAATACTAATATTATATAATATAATATATTTTTATAAGCACAATTGCAACAGATTGTTGAATAGGGTGGGGATGAAGTAATGCAACAATAATTAAATTACATTTTAAAATATTTATTTTTCCAACATTTACATTATCTTTTTAATGGGTGTGTGTATATATTTTTTAATTATGTATCGTAAATTTTAATTTAAGTATAAATTAAATAATGAAAATATAAAATTTACATAATTCTAAATATTATATTTTATTTACAAAAAAAAATCATTATATTAATTAACATGTGACTGGACTCATACAAGACAAATTAATAACATACAATAACAAGTAACATAAATAAACGTACTTGAAGGTAAATATACAAAAAAAGTAATACCTTTGATTATATTAATACAAAATAATTGAAATTTAAAATTATTAATATTTCTCCCTTCATAAACTCCGAGAGATAGATAAATTGGATTCCTATATTTCTTTTTGTTAAAAAGGTGGTGTATTGTAGGCATTTATTACTCAGCTGGTTGGTGTCAAATTTATTTTTCTGTGTTCATGTTTTTTTATATCTTCAAACTATGCTCTAATTTATAGAGTAATATATTCCATCATTTTATTTGCAATACTTTGTAGGAGAAATTAACCACCATCGTAGTTTTACATTCTAACATTTGACTTACACAGCGCACACGAAGATAAATTCATTAAATCAATATTATACTCATCAAATCAAGCCTCAGTTTGACATGAATCGTAAAGTGGTCCTTTTTGTTTAATAGTTTTGGGTAATCGCAATTTAAACCAATACTTTCGCTAAATTTATCACATTTTAAGACTGAGCATGTATTAACAAAAACCGATAACAATATATCGCGTCAGTCATAGGGATCAACAGTCGGGGGTACTTTGACAAAATTTGTAACATATAAATTCAGCCAATGTACCCCTGACCCAGTGGCGGTTCCTCTATAAGTGCACATGTGCACCAAATTTAATGAGTACATATTCTTATTAAAAAAAAAACATATTTAAATTTTATCATTCTTAAGGGGGCGTTTGAATCAAAGAAAACATGAGTAATTTCGTTACTGTCAAACAATAACATTTTAGTCAGGGCTGCCGTTTCGGTGCAATTGTACTGAATTCAGTACAAAACGTTCAAATTCAGTACGTCAGTACTACTTTCTGCAAAAATGTTAGTTTCAGTACGAAATTACGAAGATCAATATTAATAGAAAATAGTTTTTTTGAAGGAATTAACAAAACGTTTTAATGACGTTAGATAATATTTGAATCATATCCATAGATATGTAATTATTTACGTATATCTATGATTATATCACACTCATCATTATATTGAAATTAATTCTATTTATATTACTATACTATATGTATTTGTTTTCGTTACTACATAATTTGTTAATGTGCATACGTATACAATTAACAAAATCACATAACAAACAAAATATGTTTCTAAATCATTCGGCGGCTTTGCAAGTAAACACTAAACTTGGTCACTTCTCCCCGACGTTTAAAATTCAGTTTACTTATAAAACCCTTAGCAAACAGAATTAAGTCGTATGTTGTAATTAAGAGAAGAAACGAAAACAAAACTTATCAATGACAGCCGCTTTGCTTTGAATCATATTCTAATATTGAAATTCAATATTAATACGTATTTGTTTCTCCAATTCTATATATTATTATTGCGTCTGTAAGTGTGTACCTATACGTTCTTTTCATAGAACATGCATACCAAGATACCCATACAAATTGATACAAATACACATAATATGCATTCGTATAAACAAAATCATTACTAAAGACAAAATAAATATGAAAATATGTCTCTATAAATTATTTGGCGTTTGTGCGTTTTAATTACCATTTTGCAAACATCCCTGCTATGATTAAGATATTAATTTCTCTTTTATATTACAATAATCTGTGTTTCTGCTACCTATTTTACAATTACGTTAAACAGTTATCCTTTTATAACAAACTTTTTAAATTTCCCGCCATTCAGTAAATTTTTACTAAATTCAGTACGTTGTCAACTAAAATGTCGGTACATTTTCGAACGGGCTTGCGGCAGTCCTGATTTTAGTCCTAAAGATGTCGCGCGCTGTATCAAAACTCATCATCTCAAATATACAAATAACTCAATTGGCAGAATTGTTTGAAATAACAAATAGGTATACGATCACTATTAAATCATTTTAAATAACTTCAGATATTTATGATTACCTGCTAATTTCCTTAGATAACCAGTCACACTACAGTATTTTCGGATCACACGCCCTCTCTTAGGGAATCCTGCAAGGTAGTCTGTACAAATATGGCTGTTCTTTACAAATCATTTAAAATATGCAAATAAACCAAACTAATACATCATTCTCAAAATTTCTGTTACATTTCTCTTCTACGAAACACGCGTTATAGGGTTAAGGGGTTCTTTTGATAAAATTGAAATAAAAATGTTATAAAAAGAATTTGTGTAAATTAAACCCCTATACGATACTAGGAGGATATTATGACTTATTACATACAATAAAATAAACAATTAATGATTTTATAACCCACATTTGCATAGTTATAAAATTATGTTGTTTTCTATGATTCAAACGCCCCCTTAAATAATTTTATAACGGGGCACAACATGCCTATTAAATCCAAAAACAATTCGTCAAAGACGCAAAGATCAGAAATTAAAACACGAGATGTAAATTAATATCTAAGCGAGACTTTTATGGACCACCGGCGTCGCCGTTCACTGCACGTGGGAATATTAAATCTAATTGGTGGGACCTTTACCGCCCACTCTTTGTTCCCCTCGACAGTCCGGCGACGTTCGATGTTTTAAGCTGGTCCGTGTGCACATGTAATCAGTGCACTTCGGTCGGGACATCGGATTATTTTGATTTCACGAATTGCAAGAATGGCGGAAATTATTTTCGGTGAAAAATAACATGTTAATCAAATTTTCCTATGCTACATTTAGATTCAGTAATTCGAAACTTTCCATTTTTAAACAAAAATAAATTAAAGACGAAATTGGAAATAATATGCAGAAGAGCAGATTTTAGAGAAATTTGCGGAGCAGTCCACTTACTTACATTTTTAATTGCCAACAGATTTCACACAAACATTTGCAGTGCTACAATGCCCATGACAACCGCAGAAGCGGAACGCTGTTTCTCCGCACTAAACCGAATAAAAACTTTCCTTAGAAGTACAATGGGCGAGAATAGACTAATTGCCCTCGCATTGTTATCTATTGAGAAACAAATGATTCAAGAAATTCTTAATTTTAATGAATTGATCATTGAAGAATTTATCCCAAAAAAGGAGAGACGAATCGATTTTCAATACTAAACGTGTTTGTGAAATATAAAATTGTTTGGTGAGGCCGAGGTACTCAGCGAGGTAAGTTACTTAATTTCTAATTTTTTAATAAGTTCCTTTAATTTCTACTATTTGATAGCCCAAAAAAGTTTTTTTGGGCGTGGCCCCCAAAAACTTTTTCGCCTCCGGCGATTTGCCAACAACACTCTTTTATTCTAAAGTCGTGAACCCCCAAAGTATTGAACCACGCGCCGCCACTGCTCTGACCCCCGATCCCTAGTCATTACATAAGAATGAAATCCATGTATTTGAATTTAACACGGGTTTGGTAATGCTAGACCCTTATTTATTAACACTATAGTTATGCAACTGTCAATTAATTAGTGTCAGTGATTGCTAGATGCTGTCGTGATACAATGTACTTCAAGGTTAAGAAAACAACAGTGTTTCTAAAGGTTGTCTTATGCAAAAAGGAGGTGTGACTAAGTGGTGGCTTTTTATTTCAACATGTACCAAAAACATGTATCTAAAACACTTGCAATAAATAACTATTATTGTGACGACCGTTTAGATTAGTTGCATTTTGAGTTTTTATGCTTCACTAATGATTTTATTTTTAGTCCGATCGGCACCAAACTTCACAGGAACCCACTCCTCCAGACTATGCTAGAGTGTTCCATACAAACAGCGCCCACCACGTACATCCAATTTTATATATAAAACAAGCCTTTAACTTTAATAATCATGAATGTACTTTATTTATAAATTTATTTTGAATTTCCCGCTGTCAAATAGATTTTGAATCGCCCGCTATTTGCTTATTATTATTGAAAACTGTAATTTCTTTGATGTCAGCGCCATCTATATTTGGCTCCTTTCCGGTCCAGAACGCGGGCAAAAAAATTGCGTTGACTGCACCATCTCATCTGATCTGATTTGTGTTGTGGAGTAAATTCGAAATATTATTTCCAAACGGCAATACAATATTCATTTAAAACTATTATCCAATAAATAAATATCACAAATTACATAAAAAATACTTTATAATTATCATACGTATATCAAAAATTCATATAATTTAATAATTATGGTGCAGTAAAAAATTTATACAAGTTGTAGTTTGAATATAAAACCATAGATGTCACACGAATCACTCTTATTTAATCTCTCTGTAATATGTGTGTTATTTAAAATATTTTCCTAGTCAAAAAAAAAAAAATGCTGCAGTATTAAAAATTGACTCGACATTGAGCAGTCTATTGTTCAATGTTATGTCTCGTCGAAGAAGTACCGTAAACGTGACTCAACATCAAACGTGCGCGCCATACAAAAAAATTATTGAAGCCAGTATACATAACATTGCAGGAAGTTCAATTGCTAAATAATTAAATAAACAATAAATTTAATACTTTAAAAACTTCATCTTCATACATATACATATATAATGTTTATTTGTGTACACAATTTTTTTGTTTTCCCGTTTTCTACAAGAGGCATATCACAAATGTTAAAAGAAACATATATATTATATAAATAACAATAATAATTATTACAAGATAGAATTAATGTTAACTTACGAATTTAGGACCTCGATGCCTGTAAAATGCGTAGAATGTACAAGAATAAGTTTATTATGTCCAAGTAGAGGTTGATGGTTGCCAAGATGTATTCTTCGGGGGACAGGTGTTCCATGATCAGTTTCGTGTCGACGATTATGAACAGGGAGAAAATGAAAGCGCCCCCCAGCGACAGCAATATTTCGAAAGCCTGCGACTGCAAGAAGATCTGTATAGCTCCGCCGACGATGAGGATTAGGAGACCAGCGAAAAGTCTGTTAAAAAATTAACTTATAATCCATGGAAAAATCGTCTGTACAGGGTTGCTGGTAATTCTCGTTACATTTCTTTGCAGACAGGACAGGTAGAAAATTTCTTGCGAAATAATGAGGACATGTTAATTCCATACAGAGCAGCCGTAGATACGTGTTTCAGACTCGTTGGTCATCGTCAGTACGTTCTAAAACCATGGAATAAAGTGCGATATCGTTAGACATAGAGACATAGAAGCTAAAAACGTAAGACCATCACGAAGGCAGACAGACATATTATTATGCAACTTCGGTTGTTGTCCTCAAATCTAGAGGATTTCTGACAGAACCTGCAAATGGTAATCTGGTATTGTGATGGTCTTTTGTTTATTGCTACTATCGCTAAGGATATCCGACCTTATACTACAACATACTGACGATGACCAACGAGTCTGAAACACCTATCCACGGTACTTATATATATATATAGTAAATGCCCCACGTTATGGCGTCAAAAATGTACTATGCTAGTATTTATTTAGTCAACAAAGCTGCCACGTTTTATGTCAAAATTGTTATAGAATTTGTACAAATATCAACAATATGTTCAATTTCATCTATTATTTATACTATACCGGGTGGTGCAATAGTGTACTATTGGTTGCCTATTATTAAGTTATGTCCACGGACAGATTGATTTTTATAAGATTTTTCTCTTGTATTATCACTATCGTTCTATATTAACTTTTTTTTTAAATTAGTGTTAAATTATTTTAAAATACTAAATACAATAATATAAAATCAATCCTAATAATAAATTAGAATTTTTCTTCAACATTTACTTGCATCATTGTTTAATTTTGGAATTTAACTTACTCATTTCAATTCACCTTTATTTCTGTATATATAGGTAATGGGAATATACAATAATTACATTTTATATCATTTTTGAACTTATGAGTTTTGCACCATGTACAATAGAATTAAATTTACTTCTACCTCCTGTCCTATCACATCTAACTACGTGTGATATCACACTTTTCATAATATGGTGGTGAAACTGGACGTAAAGTGAAGCATTTCGCGTTAATATAATAATACTTACGACGACTGTAGAGCTGAGAAATCACGTTTGGTCTGGAAAGTGTACAAAGTCAAGCCAATTACCACGGCGATAGTCAAAGCTAAAGCTTGAATGACGACTGCTTGGGAAAAGTATGATATAGTCACACCCAATGAGTACGCCATGACAACAGTCTGAAAACATAGGTATTTTTATTAAACATTTTCATGGGATAGTTAAATCTTGGTAGAAACTAAACACAACCAGAGTATGTTTGTGTTTAACATATTCGGTCCGAAAAACAGAAGATTCAAAAATTCCTAGTTTTGTGAAAAAATAAAAGTTCCTAAAAACGGTACGTATAATAATAATAACATACATAGCAATTTACTGAAACTACATTATTTTTTTAATTAGGTAAATGGTATCTTAAAATTAAAAAGCCATAACACTGACGAAGGTTATGTTTAGGTTGGAATTATTAAGATATATTCAATAAAGGGAAGTCATTATGTAGGTACGATTTATTAATAAATAATTAAAAGAATCATAAACGTAAGATTCAACAATGTTACATAGTTTTGAATTAAAAAAATTGATTTTAAAAGAGGGCATAAATTTCAAAATTTTTACCATCATGACCTGCATCGCCAGATGCAATATCTCTACCATAATATGTACATAATAATATAGCTGAATTGTTTGGCAAATGACATGGCCAAAGTCTAAACTAAAGACTACAATGCCACTATAAATTCCCATCGACCGGAACAATTTCAGAACAAAATTACTATATAATTAATATTTCAGAAAATATAGCTTCCGCTAGTAAAAAAAATACATGAAAGCCACTTACTAATTGAATATCGTAAATAAAGTTATTATACAAATAGTTTTCTATACCTATATTTTTTTAATACTTGGCTATTCTGTGTAGTAGGCAAGCATTGTTGAACAATTTGTATTCTGTGGATGACGATTATAACAAACGTCAAAAAGTAATTATGACAAATGTCGATATGGTTTTTCTAGGTTATATTACTTGACAGTTTTATTATAACGCCATCTTTTGATACGCTTTGGAAACTAAGCCACATATCTTGGTATATTAAAAAACAAAAATAATTAGAGTTTGATGTAATACAATAAGTTATGAGTTAAATTACATTTGATTTAAATTCTGATTTAATACAGTAACAAATTAAAGTGACATATTATGATGATAATCCTGAAAAAACATACTGATATGGTATTATTTAAATAGATTCAGAATGCTTTATCATGTGTACACAATTTTAGTAGATAGTTTTGTGGTTTTTTTGTTAAACCAACATGTGAACTTATCTGTGGAAATTATTGTAAAAAGAAAAAAAAATTAACTCATAATTTTTACTAGTAACTAGTATATAAGGATAATATGAAGGCTAAGTAAAATAGGCATAAAATGTACTTACAAATATTGCCAATAGAATAAAATTTGTAGGTGTCGATTTTCTCCATATGTGCAGAGCAATTATTGTCACTAAACTCGATATGAAAGCAACGAACATAAGCCAATCACTAAAAGAAAATATATATAGATGTAGTGTAATATATGACAACATAAATTCTAATCAACCTAATTTACATTGTATAAAAGATCTATTTTTTATTAAAATTTAATTTTATTAGAATTAACTGTTTTACAATAACATTTATTATAATCTGTTTAGAATGTGAATTGGTTAAAATGCAACAGTTTCATTTTTCTGAACTATTATTTATTATCACTAAAGTAACTGACTAATATAAATATTGTGCAACATTGTACATTTAATAAATGACAAATTATCCTTTGTCTGATACAAACAACTACTTACTTGTGATGTATAAATTCTTGTATTGGAGGTGTAAACATACAAACAGCAGCAACTATTGTCGTAAGTACTAGCTGTGCTGATAACAAACAGTAAACTTTTCGAATGAATGCCAAACGTACCATTTTGGTTGCATGTGCCACATTGTTTCGATAAGCAAAATCATTCTCAATTCCGTCTTCATTTTCCTTGCCGCCTAATTCGCAATCGTCCTGCAATATTAACGGCACAGACATAGACATTTTGAACTGCAAACTGTATTTACACAGTGGCAATCTGTAATAAACGTATAACCTTGTAATAAAAGTTTCTTACAAATCCAATGTTGTTAAATTATTTACAAGTTATATTATTGATGAGAAACTTACCAATACAGTGCAAATTATACCAAACTTTAATAGTTAATTGAGATTGACATATGTTATCTTGACAATTGTCAGAGGCAGTCACAAGTTCATTATTTACGAAAACATTCTTCTACCTACGCCATCTATTGAAATAGTTATATTTAATCTTTGGTTGTTTTACATTTTGTGAAGTAATTCGAAAGTGACGTTTTCAACAAATTAACAAAATTGCGATAATTCTAGAAAGCATATTTCTGAGAAGCTTTTATATCAGCTTCCTTTGAATTCATTCTAATTCATGTAATCGGGATTTCCTATCTGGGCAATACACGTCAAATGGTAAGCAGTTGCTTTTGCTTGTAATTTTGCCGTTTTTTTAACATGTGTAATTTAATCATGCGAATTGGTGGAATATTTATTGATACAATTAGCTGTTAGCGATTATACTTGAACAAATATCTGACAAATAAAGATGTGATTTATATATGATTTATGTGATTGATTTTCCTTGTCATAGTTCCTTGTACGATGTGATGCCTAATATTTGCACAAAATTTTGACATCTTGTACATATATCAAAAATCATTTTAGGATTAAATTATTAATAAAGACTACGAACTACAATAATATAACCGTTGTCCTATATGATATTAAATAAACTTTATTTCATTGAATCAATTGAAAGTGGAGCTGAGAACGTGCAACATGATGTTTAAAAATATTTAAAACAAACGATATTTGTAGTAATAACTACACCTCGAAATATTGTTTATGATAATTTCAAACAAAAGAAAATTAAAAATTATCATTATCCTTAAAATGTTATTATTTTGTAAACTACAGTCACCCATATACCTTACATGTATATGGCACAGTAAAACAATCCCACTTGGCAAAATTACAATTTTAGACAAGGATGAAAATATGTATTTGCTAATGTAGAACAAGTGAGCATATAGTGATTTTGCCTCATGGGATGGAAGTATTTCATGAATTGAGATTGTACTATAGTAGAATTACCGAACAGATGCAGTAGCAACAGCGCACGAGAAATGCGTCACTTGAACGTCATACGTAAAATAACGCTTACTATTGGTTCGTTTGTGACGTTCTTTGCAAACGAACCAATAGTAAGCGTTATTTTACGTATGACGTTCAAGTGACGCATTTCTCGGGCGCTGTTGCTACTGCATCTATTCGGTAATACTACTATAGTACTTTTGTTTACACATTAAGGGTCCTCGCTAGTGAATGGGAAATGTAATATTGCTTGCATAGCACATAATTTATTAAGCAAAGGATGTCCGAGTACTTTTACACATAGGGAACATATAATAAATATTTGAAATAATAACTCAATATCTAAGCGAATAAAAATTCATTTATGACCAACTATTTACACATTTGTAACTGCGGGAAATATTTATAGCAGAATAACAATTCATTGTAATGTGGGTTGCCTAATTTTAATTTATTTTATATTCATTTTAAACAAAGTAAAGAATAGTTGAACGAAAAATAAGTGCACAGCCGGGTAGCTTTCTATTCAATTTATAACGTGAACCCATGCAAACAAATCCCTGAAGGATTTTTGAGAAAACTGGTTTTTAATATTTTGACATATTAATTAATTTTATGTAATCCGATAATTTTTTTCTAAATTTGATTCTTCAGCCGGGTAGATTATATAATTCTTCATAAGTTGACGTTGAAAGGTTTTCTCCATCTTTAAAATCAACAAAAATATCTGGATTCTAAAATCTATTTTGCCATTGTTGACAGATCCGCTAGCGAGGACCCTTAAATTACACATTTGGACAAATATTATTATTAAGGAGACTCTCCTGTTCTATTCTTTACTCGTAGGTTTGAGTATATGCATAGATAACGTATAAGCATAATCATATGATTATAAAATGATATTTATATTGAAAATTAAATATTTCGGCACGGCACTGGTGGTAGATGAAATGCAGGAAGAGGTTTTCGAAGTTGTCGATTTAAAAACTAGCAAATTTCTAAATTGCAATACGTAAATTAGTTACATACACCCATTAGGCTATTATGTTTATTTTGGAACTCTTATGCTAATTCGTATATTTTACTTGATTATAAATTTTTTCTGAGTCTACTACCTATATAGTGTTAATAATTTGTTTTGGTAGGTAAATAATGTAATATAAATAATGTAATAACGTCTGACTTCGACATTCATCCCGTCCATTTAAATTTACTTACAAATATAATAAATAATTTTTTATATATTTTGTAAAATTAATGACTTTGTCTTTGTATATCAAATCAATATACATAAACAATTTCACTTGTATTAACTTTTATCAGTTCATGGTTAGTCTGTGATGGTTAGTTGAATTCCTTAATTAATCCGTAATTAATGTTATTCATGAGTTTTAATTACTACACTACATAAAACACTATCCGTTTAATCGTGAATTATCAAACACGGTAGCAAATAACTATCATACTATCATATGATCGTATTCGTTATATGATTCCAAAGCATTTTACACGTTTGTGCACATAGAATTGGGTATTGCTCCTCTTATTAACATGGTTATGTTATAACACATTTATAACTTTATAACATAACCTTCAAACACGTAAAGGTCACGAGTGATAAAACTTTGGGAGTTAAACAACAATCGGAGAGCGGTTAATTCATAATTGTACGTCGAGTCCAGTGCATCGTCAATTGAAAATGTCGGTTTTTTCTGGTGTCAGACAGGGGGCTCCGATAGAAGTTTTCGCACTGAACAAGGCTTATCAAGATGATACATTCGACAACAAGGTCAATCTCGGAGTAGGAGGTAAATAAATAATTAAACAAAAATTCCTATCCGAAATAGTCACAAAATACGTATGAATTAACAAAAATAATAGCTTATAGAACTGAAAAGGGGCAACCATGGGTTTTGCCGGTTGTGAGGCAAGCAGAAAAAATCCTGGCCGCCGATGATAGTCTCAACAAGGAATATTTACCCGTTCTTGGGTTAGAGACATTTTCTGCAGCGGCAACTAAGATGTTATTAGGAAATGATTCGCAACCGCTCCAAGAAAATAGGGTAAGCTATGTGTACCTATCTATTAAAATACAATCATGAACTACTTACTGTTCATATAACAATTTTTGATCAGTAATGTCGTTAATATTTGCGTATAATATCTAATCTCTTGACGAAGATACTTTTTTCGAAATCAGTATTGAGTACTTGAACGTTGTTTTATTATTAAACAGAATGCGTTAATTTAAATTTTGGTTTTAAATAATTAAAAAAAAAAGTCTTTATGTTTATATAACAACAGCAAGAAACACCAGGTTTTTGTAATTTTCACTGTACTTTTAATAGTTATTTTATTTTTATTTACGTATATTTAGATTTAGTAATTTAGACGTCTGTATTACACTAAATTTATAACTAATTTGTCGAGATAATAAGGAAAACAACATATTTAGTACAGTTTATTTTAGATCTGTAGTGATTGCGTGATGTATTTCTACAATTTAGTTATTATTTTTAGAACCGCCGTTTTCGGGAAATTTGACAAGCATGTCTATAGAGACCTGAGCCAGCTAGCAAATAATTGAAATTATCTTTATTCAATTGGAATTCATGTTGCGATAATTTAAAATTCTGCGTCATCAAACAAAATCTGAAATTTTGAAATAATCAAATAGAAGTTGGGCGTCAAAATTTATTTTGGAATAGGTACACAGTTTTGTGAGGGATAAATAATTCGAGGATTCTTAAGTTGTAGGCTTCCACGGTTGTCGTCGATACCTTCTGGGTTGAAACCGCGTCGTCGTCTCTGCTTCTACTGCCGACGTTTCGTCCACTATCTTAAATGACATCTTCAAGGCTTCTGCTGTTGCGGTAGAAGTTTTCTAAGTTCCTTTTTGGTTTATCATTGTAATCAATATGGGTTGAAAGCAGTATTTATTATTTTCCCACCATAACACACTTATAGACAAATAATAATGTTCGGATTTGTAATTTAAAATTAAACTATTTAATCAATAAAATCAATATAGAAGCAGCTACATTTTGAACCCCGGTATCTTGGAAGGTATTTAACTTAAGCCAAAAGAAATTTATGATTTCATAATTTGCATAGCAACTTGTAAATTTTTTTTTTATAAAAATCTGGAGTGTGGGGATGACATGGCCTGGGTTAACTGATGTCGATTGACCATATAAATGCAAAAAATGCTAGTGCCCCTTATAGACGGATAGAACAACTTTTACTTGTAAACGTGTTGGCGCCAAAGTACATAAATTTTGAAAAAAATAAAAATTGTAATGAACTCAAATAAATATAAATTATATGTTGCATGTCATAACTCCAGTGGTGTGAAAATTCACTCCGGTACATATTTTATCAAATATTGATATTTCTATAGTTTGGCGCCAAAAATTGTATAACTAAAAATTATTCAGTTGTAGGGACACTAGCTTTTTTCGGAAAAATATCAAAACTCCATGCCTTTAAATTACTCCATAGTTTTAAATTTTTCATAACACTTTCAGTGGTGTGATAAATCACTCGAAAAGTACATATTTTATTAAATATTGATATTTCTGTAGTTTAGCTGCAAAAATTGTATAACGAAAAAATCGTAAAACCCCATGTCAAGATTCAGAGTAATTTGTGTTTATCACTGTTCAGGTTGCTAACACTGTCAACTGTTAAATGTCAAATTAAATTGTTCTTAGCTATCTTCATTCACATCTGTCAAAAATATTTTCCTACTATTGAAGACACAGCTGTTATTTCTGGTGATCAAGTTATCAGAAAACTGAAGGAGCCAACAGAAAGAAGGGGGCTTTTCACCTTCAGTATAGACACCAAAGATTTTGAACTTTTGTAAAGATATTACCTCCCTACCTAATGTCTATTTTTGTTACAATTTATTACTTATACAGGGTGTCCAGAAACTCTCCTGACAAACGAAGACCGGAGATTCCTCAGATAATTTTAAGACAATTTAACCCAATTCACCCTAGTCCGAAAATGATTCCTAAGGGAGCTAGAGCTCTTTGAAGATGGCGCCTTGTAATTAGTTTTTTTTTAATATCTCCCGAACGCTTCTATTTAGAAAAACAAAAACTGGTATGCTTATTTATCCTCCAGAAATGAATCGATTCCATCAATTGCGAATTTCTAGTACCGGTCATAGGCGTTTTGGGTAGGTTAACGGTTATTTTAACGCATAACTTTTTTGTCTTTAACTTTTAAGCATTTGTGACACTAGATTATTAAATTTTCAGGTATTCTAGTACTAAAAGGTACTCTTACTTTAAGTCGGTAGGATACACCGTTTTCTAGAAAAATCGATTTGAAAATTTTTCGTTTTTTCGTCATTAAAATTCAATTTATTATTTTTTGCACTAGTTCGCTCTGAACTGCCAACAGAAATAAAACCTACGTTTTGGAGGATAAATAAGCATACCAGTTTTTGTTTTTCTAAATAGAAGCGTTCGGGAGATATTAAAAAAAAAACTAATTACAAGGCGCCATCTTCAAAGAGCTCTGACTCCCTTAGGAAGCATTTTCGGACTAGGGTGAATTGGGTTAAATTGTCTTAAAATTATCTGAGGAATCTCCGGTCTTCGTTTGTCAGGAGAGTTTCTGGACACCCTGTATAAGAATAAAGTTTTTTTGCGAATATCTCGCAAGTCATGCTTTCTAGGCAGGTACATTACGAGTATAAAAGTATTTAAATTATAATTTTAAATATCTTTTGTATAAAAAAAATTTCAAAATTCGGACCGGAAGTACCACTTTTACTCTTACCGAATAGCGATTTTTTGCAAATATGTCGTAAATTATGCATTCTATATATATTTATTAAGAGTACAAAAGTATTTAGAGTTAGATTTGCAATATTTTTTGTATACATGAAATTTCAAAATTCGGACCGGAAGTAGCACTTTTACTCTTAGCGAGTAGCACTTTTTTTCGAATATCTTGCAAAGTACGCATTCTATAGCGATTTAATGAGAGAATGAAAGTACTTAGAATAGGATTTTGAATACGTTTTGTATAAAAAATTCTTAAAATTGTATAGTTTGAAACGCTCATACGCATAAGAAAGTCGTGTGGTGGCCACACCTCATTTTTCTCTCTAAATTTGCAGTCCCTATTTATACAGTATCGTTGAAATGTGGACACACCATTAATAAACATCTGTGTTCTCATTGTGTAATTAGGGACACCACAGATAAAAAAAAATAAGAAATTTCGGGTTTTTTAAAACCATTGTTCTTTTGCGCAGGCCAAGTAGAGACCAAAACACGACTTTTACATAAAATACGTAGCCAGAAGGCAGACGGTGTGTCCAGAACTTTTGTGTAATGTGGTAGATCTGTCTCTATTGATCCGGTTTGACGGTACATATTTCATTAAATATTGATGTTCCTGTAGTTTGGCGCCAAAAATTGTAATTGACTAAAAATTATTCAGTTATATAAGGACATTAGTTTTTTTCGGAAAAATCGCAAAACTCCATGTCTTTAAATCACTCCATAGTTATTAATTTTTCACACCACTCAGGAACTTTTGTAACAGCTGTATTTCAAATTCGTATAATTTATTTTTTTAGGCATTTGGTGTCCAGACATTATCAGGAACGGGCAGTTTACGAGTAGCAGCTGAATTCTTAGCCAGACAACTGAATTACAAAGTTTTCTACGTGTCCGTTCCAACATGGGGTAAAGTATAGACTACGCCTCCTAGCAATTTCATTGCATAGCGTTTTTTTTTCTCTTCTAAAATCGGATAGAAAATCACAATTTGGTGTACAAAAGTGCCGGTTTCGAAGAAGGCAGGACGTATCGTTATTGGCACGAGGGTAACAGAGGTTTGGACATAGAAGGCATGTTGGAGGATTTGAGTAACGCCCCTGAACATTCCGCAGTCATCTTGCACAGTTGCGCTCACAATCCCACCGGTTGTGATCCTACCCAGGAAGAGTGGAAACGCATAGCTGATGTTATAGAGGCGAAGAAACTGTTTCCAGTCTTGGATTGCGCTTATCAGGGTTTTGCATCCGGAGATTTGGATAAGGACGCGTGGTCAGTGCGTTACTTCGCGTCCAGAGGATTCGAATTCTTTTGCTGCCAATCCTTCGCCAAAAATTTTGGACTGTACAGTATGTATTGGCAATAATAACATGTATGCTAGGTATTTAATGTCTAAAGTTTCTTATTTTACCTCAGTTTAAATTGTTTGCGCTACCTTTAATTAGTTTAACCTTTTCGGTCAAAGTTTTTTTATACTGGACCGCAAATTTTTGGTGGCAATTCCTATACCCCACCAGTCTCCCCTGGGGAGTTGGTGTATGTAATCAAATGATGACTACACTGTGACTCAGTGGTAAAATTGTGACTTAATAATTTTATAGGTAGAGGTGAGCAATGGAGGGTTGAAACAAAAAACAAAGAAAATCTTGATATTTGGTATTATATTATATTATTGTTATACCTACATTACTTTGAACGAACAATTTGTTGTTTTTGAAAGGCAAAGATAACTTTGCACTTGTTGCACATAATTCTAGAAAGATCTTTGGAATTAGTATTTTTGCAAAAATGCAAAACTTTTGTCGTCGTGGATGGACCAGTATCCAATATTATCGTATCGGATGTCACTGATGGGCGAACCTCATCGAACTCTCGTTTGCGGCTTGAAGTTGTAGCTGACTCTATATAAATCGATAATTGCGGTGCAGCTGGAATAGTTCACAACTCTTCTTTTTAAATTAACTAATTACGAAATTCGGCAATTGCAAGAAATACAAAATAGGGCGACGCGAGCAATTTTAATATGTAGGTAACAACATACACCAGTTGCATTAATGCTGACTACATTGAAATTAATGAATTGCGACAGAGAATAATATACAAAACAATGTTATTGATTTACAGCAGTAAACAAGGTATTACGCCATCGTATATTAGTCAAAAATTAATTTATGTACATGAAACTCATATTTATAATACAAGAATCATCAATGATTTTCATATTGATAAAGTAAATAGATCATCAACGGCTAATAATGTTTTTGTTAATGGTCTAAAAATGTTTAACAGCCTACCATATGACATAAAATATTGTAATAATGTAAATAGGTTTAGGAGACAACTGTCATTATATATTTTAGAGAAATTTATATAAATAATTTAAGTGTATGAAATAAAGATATATTATTATTCATAATCGCACAGTGATTCTAAATGAACATTTGTTTGCCAAAAATCAGTAACTTTGTGATCTTTGTACAGATTTTCATAAAATTTGGTATGAGTAGTGGAAAATAATTGAAGTATAATGTGAACAATTAGAAATTATGAAAATATTATCACTTTATTAAGAAAAACATATCTGAATATTAAGATGTGTAATAAATAGCATTTCACGTTAAAAAAATAAAATTATAAAAATTACTGTAATAAACACTATTTATTAATATAACAGTTATAATAATAATGTATAAAAAGAATTATATACTGTGTATCAGCCAAATGGAATAAATTCGAAAATAAATAAATAAAAAAAATGTTCGAAAAAACGCTCGGGCACGTCGATTTGTATTTTTAGTTGTGCATTTTTTTCACCCGAAACTTTTTTTATACATGATGTGTCATGTAACAGTGGCCAATACCAACTTTTTTTATTTTAAATACAACACCCTGTATATTATTTAATTTTTGGATTCTTCAGAAAATTCTAGACATATTTCATGTCAATTTCCTGTTTCAACTGTTTCGGAAATATTAAATATTTTCAGATTTATTGCAAAAATTAAAATTAAGTGGCCATCTGATAGAAAGAGAATCGTCACATTGCTACTGTGTATCTCTGTCTTTTTCCAACCATTAGGGGTGTATTATGTGTTGCATGCGTGAGTGTATTTTTATTAGCCATCTGGTTGCAAGTAGCAGCGATATAATTTGTAAAACAAAAGTTATTGGATAAAAGATGGTACTACTAACGCAACGTATGTCTTAGATTGAACCAAATTATACGGAGACTGACAGACCAAACCCTTTTTTTTGTGTCTGGATCAAAAAACAGAGTTTTTGTCTCATACACGATTTAATAGAATATGTGTCTATTTTGAAATCATTGATATTTAGGAGCAAATAATAAAAAATATCCATCAAAATTTGTTTGAATTGAACAAATAGGGGTTACTCTTTTAATGGCTGACAGAAAGACATATATAACGTAGTTATATGACTGAGTAAGCTACATAAGACGTATGTCGACCCTATATTTGCAGCAGACATTAAAGTTTTGCTACATTCAACTAGGGAGCGCCCCGAATATTCTTAAAAACTAATATTATCGTTGGCAGCGCCCTCTGTTTAAGAATTACTGCACCCATCACCCCGATTATGATATATGGAATCTACTTTTCTCATTAAAATATGGCTTGTTTAATCGGATTGCTGGGTAAAAACAATTAAATGCACAAGACAGCTATAAAATACGCTTAATTGCTTTGTATCAAGCAGCTACCTAATATCTTGCAATTATTTATATATTCGAAGTAATTGCGAAATAAAGTAACAGATTTTTGATAGAAAAACTTCCTGTTTTTTAACAATTTTTGCCACATTAATCTAACAAACTTCAGTTATTAAAACTACCCAGTCCCCTAGAGATAAGTTTGCCAGTATTTTTTAAATATCATTTTGTTGCTTATTAACGGATTCTGGTGCGATATGTTAGCAGCATGTTTGCAATGTGATTGAGATGGGCGAGATGGCCACCTTAAAGAATGAAAATTATATGATTACAAAAATTCGCTACAACACATTCAAAAACTAATAAATAATCCGTTTATTTCTTGATAATGTAAAAAAAAAACTTAATGTCAATGTAGGAGATGCTCAATATGCTCGCCGCGAACGTCTTGGCAACATACTAATCTTGAATAGATTTTTTTTCGAACGTTACTCAACATCTCAGGCTTAACCGATCTACTCGCAAGCGTTATTCGTCTTCTTAAGTCAGCTAAGTCGAGGGGTTTAGTTTTCTATTCAATGCTTTTGACATATCCCCATAAGAAGAAATCTAATGACGTCAGATCAGGGGATCGCGCTGACCATTCAATCGATCCTCGCCTCCCTATCCGTTGATTTCTAAATATTCGGTTGAGGTACTGTCGAACATTGATTTAGTAATGGGGCGGTGCTCCATCTTGCTGAAACCATATCATATTCGCTGGAACTTGTGGGTTTACTGGATCAGGATATAAGTTTGTCAAAGTTGGCACAACATTATTTTGGAGTAGTGCTAAATAATTATCGCCATTCAAATTGCCAGCAATGAAAAAGGGACCTATGATATAATTTCCAACAATTCCTGCTCAAACATTTACAGGTGAACTCATCAGAAAACAAAACATGTTCTGATTGGATCACATTGTTATCTAACATTGCCGTCATTTGTTCACAAAAATACGTTCACCTATCAAAATCATCTTCCATGAGCTCCTGAGTTGGTATCATTTTATAGGGATGCATTTTATTTTATTTTAATGTTCAAATAATCGATGAATGGCTAACATTGAACATTGTGGCTGCTTGGACCAGAAGTATGTGGGTTTTCCTTCAACTCAAGTATAATATCCAATTTGTTATCAATTTATTGCATTGGCATCTGCTTTTTTTTTTGTCTGCCTTACATGTCCAAGCTCGCGAAACTGCTTTTCTATTTTATAATTTGAATTTGCATAAAAGTTATCCACATGTTAAATCTAATAGATAAAATAATACAGAGTCACAACTGTCAAAATGACAATTTTCAATAACAAAGCTTACGTCAATTATATACTGAGCGGCACATAATAACATACAAGTAAATATGTATTGAAACCTACTGACTATGACTTTTTGAAACACTGTTCATAATGAAAAATCAAAAAATATTTTTAATTGGGGAATAACTTAAAAACACCTCTTTTTACGTTATTCATCATTTAAGTTAATATTTCATGTTTCATTTGTTCCCACGCTTTGATCGTCACCCAATTACTCTAGCTAGGACGTATGATTTTAGAAAATATACGTAATTCAAACAATAATCCTTAAACATTTCTCTTTAGATGAACGTATCGGCAATTTAACCTGCATAGTCAAGAATCCAGACGTAGTTCCGAACGTTAAATCCCAATTGACTTTGATCGTAAGAGGTATGTACTCAAACCCACCCAGTCACGGCGCTAGGATCATCGCTTACGTGTTGACTAACTCGCAATTGTACGACGAATGGTGAGTGTGCTAAAATTTCCCTCGCGTTGGGCGACAAATAATATCCCTTTCGTCTAGGAAAAGTTGTATTAAGACGATGGCGTCGAGAGTGATCGAAATGAGGAAGAGTTTGAGAGAAGCCCTGGAGAAACTGGGAACACCCGGAACGTGGGGACATATCACTTCTCAAATTGGAATGTTCTCGTACACAGGACTAAACGGTAAGCAGTTCTTGTCCTTATAGGCAATGTTTAATCAGTTATCATGTATTCACCAAATCTGTAGCAGTGATATATTTTTAATATCATGTTTGACGTACTTAATATAAATCAATTTACATGTCACCATATCTTTCTGATGTATCCAAAAAGACAAATCGTTTAATTCACACAGAGCAAATAATTATACCGCGAGTTCAAAAATTATATTGATCAAGGTTTGCCATGGAATGTAAAACGTCTGACTTAAGTTATATCATTAAGTGTCATACTGTCATTAATATTGGTCATTATATTTTCTCTGTGATATCTTGTAGTTTTTCAATTATGGTTTACACAACAGCACACGAAATTTACATGATTGAAGCGTATTTTAGAACAGGTGTGCTAGTTAATGGTACTTGGGAACAGTGGCGGCCCGTGATTTTTTGGGATTAAGCTTATGTAGATGTCGTGAAGTATTTTCAAATATTTTTTAGTATTAATACATATTATTATTATATAGACAAAATAGTACTCATATTTAATAATAAATTTTATTATTTAGATTTAGAAATATAATAAATACAATCTGTTATATAAATTCCAACAAAATTCGTATATAGCACGGTATATAGCAAAGATAAGAACCTTATTAAAATGCGTATATATAAAAACTTTGAATGAGTGTGTAAAATCAAGGCCGACTCTTCCTGACAAGGAAAAAAATGATCGACGGATACAACGGAGCAAAGAAATAATGTAAACAACACGTTTCTTAACCAGTGAGGTTTGAATTGGTTTCTTTTCATTATGGTCATGGCTGTGAGAGATTACGATGTTCTCTAAAATTCTTATTTGCGAAGGAGGTTTCTTAACTATATAAAAAGTTTCATTCAAAGTGTTTACTACAAAGATGAATTATTACAAATTATCTGTTACTTAATACCTAAAACTTACCGATTTTCTACTTTAGGAAACGAAAAGAAATTGTAGAATATACTTTGTGGCTGAACATTTTTACAAGTAAAAATACAACATATACGTACGCCGGATTTCTTCTTTCGTACAGTTTCCATTATTTATATCAACAACAATTTAACTGGCACCTTTACTTATTATTTTTTTGTAAATTATAAGTTATAAAATTAAGACAGGTTATATTTATACAACAATGTACAAGTACACAACAAAAACAAAACACGCCATTTTGTTTGATTTTGCGCACAAATATCGGAATTATGCAAGTGAGGCTTTTGTCACTTCTGTTATTCTGTGTAATTACATACTGGATGTCATCCGGCATCACAGTGTAGTGCCCGCTCGCTAACATATACCGCTCTCGCCCTGCTCCACTTTTTATACAGTCGATTTCTAATACAAACGGTGCACTAGCGTAAGATGCCCCGGAGCCTACGTCAGACTGTGTTTTTTAAACGCGCTGAAGAGACGGACTGTTACTTCCGAAAAAATCCCTAGCAGCAAAATCACAATTTTAGAGAAGGATAAAAATATATATTTGCTAATGTAGGACAAGTGTGCACATAGTGATTTTGCTGCTAGGGATATTATTCGTTATCAAACAAATCAGAAAAATTACATACAAATTAGGTATTTATAATTAATTTATCTGTTAAAAGAAATTTGTCACCGGGGGGGGGGGGGGTGCCCCGTTGCCCTCACTGCAGCAGCCGCCACTGCTTGGGAATACAGTAAGCGTTTATGTTTGGATAATTTTCGTGAACACAAATTTCGCAACGTTCGTAATCGTATGGAACAGGACCACTCAAAATCTTTGTGACGCTTGTCCCAAGGAATTGGAGTTTCTTATGGAACATGCCGAACCATCGTAAAGGAGAACTTGAACATGCATCCATATAAGATGCAATCATATCAAGCTCTTTTGCCAACAGACCACCCCAGACGTCTTGCGTACTGCCAGTGGTTCGTCAACAATTTAATGAATAACGACCTGTTAAACTTAACATTTTTTTTTCGATGAGGCATGGTTTTATCATTCGGGGTACGTAAATTCTCAAAATATGCAAATGTGGAGCACTAATAAACCGCATTCTTTTGTTGAATCTCCACTTCATTCTCAAAAAATTTGGATGGCAGTCTCCCGTAGAAGGATAATTGGGCCGTTTTTTTTCAATTTCACCATCAATGCAGATTCAGAAATAACATTTTGAATGAATTTGTTCAACAACTACACGACGATGAACTTCATAATGGTTATTTCCAATATGACGGCGTAACAGCACATACGACACGAGAAACTATGGCTTTTCTCCGTGAGTTTTTTTGATGATCGACTTATAAGTTTTCATACGCAAGTTGAGTTTTCTCCAAGGTCACCTGGTTTGACTATTATGGACTATTTTGTGTTTCCTTACTGCAAAAATAGAATTTTGGAAACTCCTGTACATAATTTGCAAGAACTGCAACGAAAGATTATTGAAGTATGTGCAATCATGTCACAAATATTGCAAAATGCTTTTGATAGCATGAAAATTCGCGCAAACGTGTGCATCGAACAAGGCGGGGGTCATTCAGAACATTTATTGTAATTTGTTTATTAATTTTTAATAAAATGTTATTCAAACATGTAAATCGTTTTAAATAAACATATATTTACAAATTTTATGTCAGTCAAATGTCAGTATGACAGTTAACCTGATAATTTAATCAGAATAATCTAAGACGAACATTATACATTCCATGGCAAACCGTTATTAATATAATTTAAGATCTCGCGGTAGAATTAATGTGTAGCAAAATTTTTAAAAATTAACAAAACCTGATTTTTCACGGTAGATAAATGTAACTACATACTTGAATGTAGTTTTCAAGATGAAGGGTTGATTGCTTTTCACTCTGTATATACTATACCTAAACTAGTCATGGACGGTGTAAAAAATGATAAAAAAACAGTAAAAATAAAAGTGTTTTATTTCTATGATTAGTTAATATGAATTGCCACAATGTAACGGATAGCACCATCAATTTCTTAAGGAAATGTTTAGTTCATCAATAATTGCACCCTCTTTATTTACTCGTATAACAAATATTTTCTTTTAAAAAAATGTTACAGAACAACAGAGCCTGCACATGGTCCATCACCATCACGTGTACATGCTTCGGTCTGGAAGGATAAACATGTGCGGATTGAATCCAAATAACATAGATTACGTTGCGAAGGCCATATACGAAACTGTCACAAATGTGCCGGCCCCGAAGTTGTAGTAGCCATCCAGGCGGAACCAGCTCGTGCAATACAAATATATGCAATACAGCATTTATTTATGACTCAGATTGTTTGTCGTTTATTTTTTCACACACAGAAAAACTCATAGAATAAATTCGCTTGGCATTTACTTCATAATAGAATTGTTTTTTTATTTCGATGGAGGTGATATGTAGTATATAAGGAAGTATTTGTCTTTTTTTCTAGTGTTCGTTTTACCTAAATTCGTTTTTTTTTATATCGCATGTGACTATTATGCCTTTTCATAATTTTTATCAAGAGAGTAGCTACACCAAAGAGATTGGAATACTTGACTGCAGTTTGTAGGCAAGGTAAGTGGTCGCAACATATATAGGTCAGACAATACAGCAGTGGCGGGTAGAAAAAAGGGACATAAAATAAAATACACTCGTGCAATTCATAACAATTTATTTTTGATCATTATTTTTATACGCAATTAAGAAAAAAATAAAACCGAAAAAAACAATGTAAATAGAATAAAAAAATTATGTAAATCATCTCTTGAGTTTTAAATAAACATTTTCAGAACATATTGCTGTGACTCTTGCAAATTGAGGTTTATATAAAAATAATTTACACCATTCAATCAGTAAGTAAGTAAGAATCAAGCATACATCTTAGTGCTAGACCTTATGCTAGACCAAGATTTAATAAATTTTCTGCAAAATAGTAGGTTAGGCAATTTTACATTTAACTAGCTCAGTTTAGAATGCCTAAAGAAATTTTTCTCTCAGAGGCAGAAAATATAAATAAACTCTCCAATCAACTTGAATGCTCTTTAGTTATTACCAGGTCAGGTAAAGAAAATAAAATGCAAAATAAACCTTATAATATAGTTTATTAAGGATATTAAAGAAAATTTTCAAATTATACAAATATATTTACAAAATTAAATATTTTAAATATTACATAAAATTATGCATGTCATGATCAAATAGTCAAAACAATAAACAAATTATAATTAATAAATGGAGTAACATCGAATACAAATTTATATTTTTAAAATAAATATAATTATCATTTTCTTTATTCGTCAAAAATACATGTAAACAATCAATATTTAAACAAAATATTTTATTGTATGTTGTGAGTTGTACTGGAATATAAATTAATAATAAGAAAAAATATGTAACCTCTCGTTTGCAAGTATATAAATATTAAGGTAATGGCTCTGCCCTAATTAGTTCTGCCTGGCGCCTTTGCTCGCTCCCAAGACAGTACCATCAGAAAGCAAATCCACACTGGTAGGTACCCCAAAGTTACACCCTACGAGTATTGTTTTCAACTCGTTGGACACAACCCTAACATACACTACTATGTGCTCACCCCTTAAGGCATATATATATAAATGTTTAGTTTAATTAAAAAGTATCTTTGTGCATTTAATTAATTAACTCAGCCCTGATTAGTTCTGCTTGGCGCCTTTGCTCGTTCTCAAAACAGTACCACCAAGACCAATTCGTGCTTTAAGGATTCACCAAGGCTCCATGCTATGAATTAAACATCTACTTAATTCATTGCACACATCCCTGATCTATTACCCAACACGTCAATATCAAATACACAAACACGATAAAGTATAATTAATATATAAAAAAAAAATAAAATTTTACCTCGTTCTAGGATTCCAGTATAAAACACCACATAAGAAATTTGTACAACACTATATACACATTTATAATAAACATTAATAAATCACCTTAATTTTTCATATAATCTCTCAAATTGATCCATCACAAAATAAATTTTTTACACAGTCTAAATGTCCTACAGGTACATAAAACAAAAAAAATCATCAAACTATGAATGTTGTAATCTTGTAAATAAAATAATAAAGAAACTTTAATTAAAACGTAGAGTGTTATATTTACTTAAAAAAAATATTATTATTAGGCTATTTAATTTTTATCGTTACAAACACTAAAATACTTTACCATAACACACGGTGTAATAACCCTGCATATAAAAATAAAACATTCTAGTAAAAAAAAAATATTCAAATTCCTAATTAAAAAAAACTTCCAAACATAAATAATTATTTCCGAAGAATAATTACAAGTCCCAATGTAAACCAAACTCCGGATTAAAATGATATCTAATTCATAAAATTATTCTAAGTTCCACTTCGGTCTTTAAAATTTATAAGTACAATAAAATTATTACGAAAATATTATAAGTTCTAATACATGAATAAGTTTCTATGTCAGAATAATGTTTAATCTATAAAATATTACAAGTCCTAATCTTGTTAAAAAAATTTCTAAGTGTCGTAAAATCTTTTTTGAAAAATTATTCTAAGTTCCGATTCATGAATAAACTTCTAAGTTAAAATAACATTTTTATTTTAAGAGGAAGAAGAGGTTTCCACCTACTTCTTGTTTTTCTTTTGAGTGCGGTTTACACCAAGCATCTCCCGTTTCTGATCGTGTGTCGACTTATATGGATATTTTTCTTCACAAAAACGTCCGGTTATCTTCGGTACGATACCGATACCACCTCCAGAAATACATAGCTGCAGTGCTGCACCACCCGGGAAAGCAGCGCATTACTAATCTTTCAAAAAGGTAAACAAATATGTAAATATAAACTTGTTTACACATTCATGATTTGTCCAATGCATCCAGCGAAGAATATTGTTTCGCCGGGCCAATCTGTCGATCTCTCCCGGTCATACTATTTTTCGTGCGGGAAACACTTTCTTGTTATAATTCACGTAATATTTTATGCTTATTCTAATATTATTTTACGTAATTAAAAATTAAATTTGCCCAAATATTAACTTAATAAATATTTATATACACATCATGATGAAATAAATAAAATAATAATTAATTAAATTAAATCTCGAAGTGATCTTGATTATGCCTACTTATATTTTACCATCAAACTCAAGCAATATGCAATATGTTTGGAGACGTTTAGCTTCATGATGCATTCTAATTTTAAAATACGTTTTTAAAGTAAGTTCTATAAAGTCTATTCCATGATAATTTAATGGGTCATCATTGACAATATGTTCATCAAACGCGGAGAGAATATTTTCAGGTAGATTTGGAATGTTCTATGATTTAACAGTGTCACATGACTTCTTGTTTGTACAATTTTCCTTTGCGCATTGGCAACCGCATGAATTTTTCAGCAACTTTGCAAATATTGTTAATAAAAGGGGAAGCAAACAGTAACAGTGTCTGTTTTTTTTTATACAATGCAAAAATATTTATATTCTCTAATAAGCAGATGTTTTGAATTATTGAATATTATATTCTTCCCATACGACATTGATAGTGTTGATTAGCTAAATTTCACTGTATGTAAGATACGAATTTAGAGGTTTGCCCTACTACCAACTAGTTCACAGCGGAGACATAAGTACGAATCATTTTTAATGTCTTAAATTGTATTGAGGTCGCGTTTAAATATTAGCTCATCTAATATCTATAGAATATATAATCAAAGCTCGTGCTAAAGTTGATATATCGATGTGGTATATAGAAGTAAATATACAATTTCAAATATTCCTCATTTATAATTTATCGCACGATAACATTGATGTGTCAACATTACAAAGAAATCTTTTTGCTGTTCTACAAATGTTTGGGGCTTTCGAAATTTATTTTATTTTTCAAGGGCGAGAATGAATGCTTTATTAAGATCTGGGTTTTATAGAATTTGTAATTATTTATATTGATGATATTTACAAGTATGTATCTGTCATTAATTTTTTTCTGTAATAGACATTCAATTTATTTTAAAATAGATACAAAAAAATTAATGGTTTTCATTATAATTTAATTCAAAATTCTTGATTATATTACTGTATCTGCCTTCTAAGACTTTTTTACCTGGGGCATGTTTGCCTAATATGTATTTACCTTGATATTTACAGCGCAATTGCGAGACGTGTTTAAATTTTGGAAGATTTTTTGTAGCCCATATATCAAATTTTTTTTTAAATAATTCAGCCACCTCTCTAAAGATCAATTATTTCACCATTCCTTGTTTTATTAGTATGGTAATTTCTCTGCACTTTTAAAACTACAAATATGTAAAACGTCCGAGGTAAGTGTGATATTGTTCTTATTTTACATTTTAAAATATTTTCCTTTAAATATATTGTCTTCAAAGGATTCTTTGTGTAATTTTTTGTTTGCTAATTTATTGCTTTATTACGCTAGATGTATTTTATTTTTGAGGAAATTTAATATATCTCTCAAAGGTAAACAAAAATATTACAATCTCCCTTTATGGTTAATTAAAATTTAGAGGGAAATATTATCGGATCACTAGAGTTGACCAGTGATATAGTCCGTACCAACTTTCATGAGCTAAAATTCGTGGAAGACCGTTGCGTCATTTCTTGGAATAAAGCCGACGGAAGGCTCTACCTCGACTAGATATTTGCAAGCAGTGGCGTGCCTTGTTTTTTCTTGGTATTTTAAATTGTTGATGTTCAGTTACAAAATGTCCCAGCTCACTTTTATATTAATATATTGTTATAATAGGATTTAGACAACTTTAAATAGAGGAGTATATAAAAGAGCTGTTTGGTCATTAAGTAATATTTCATCTGATTTATTATTTGTTTTAAAAATTTCTAACGCTTCTAAAAGGTTTAATTTTAATCCTTTATCACTGTAATGTTAAATTTTGATATTATTTTCTGAGAATGTGTGGTTATATTCTATTAAATGATTTGCAAAACATTATAACATTATTATAACAGTATATTAATATAAAAGTGAGTTGGGAAATTTAGTAACCGAACATAAACAATTTAAAATAGATTAGAGTAATAGGTATTTAATTTGTAATGTGTCTCATATGTTACCAAATAATAGTTTGATAATGACATGTAAAATGTTGAAACTGCAGTCACATAGTGATTAAAAATAAATTGAAGGTATTTAAAGCTTAATTGAGTGTTTTATTTTACTTATATCCAGTATCATGATTCTTCACAAAGTAACAGCCGAAAGTGTTATATATTTGCTATAATAATTGTACGGTGAAAGACCGCCGCCTATGCGTGCCTTATTCTACTCGAAGGTCGGGTCGATTCCAAGAAAGTGACGTAGCGGTCTTCCACGAATTTTAGCTCATGAAAGTTGGTACGGACTATACCTTCCATATAGCTGGTCTTACGAGTAAGACCGCACAAAACTTTTTGCCGCGAGTATACATGCACTAAGGGATATATAGGTCAAACAGGAAGAGCGTTAAAAACACGGATCCCTGAGTATTACTCCACTTACATCAACAACAAAAAATGATTCGACCTGGGCGAAGCATTTGATAATAATCACAGTTTTAATAAACATTTTGATATTCTTCACGTTGAAAATAAAAGTATTAAACTAGATTTACTAGAGACATTAGAAATTAATAAATATAAACATTCAGACAACTTATTAAACGAAATCTTAAACGTTTGTTTGTTTTATTTCACATTCCCATATAACTTAATGACCCCGACGATCTTCAAATATTTTATTTGACAAACAAATTGTTTCGTATAATTGGTGTGCGTACGGCCTAAATTGTAGTGCCAAAACCGGCACGCTATTTAGTTGATGTATTACATAATAATATTCCGTCGATTTGGATCAAATGCCGCTTCTAATTGTCCCATATAAGCTCGTGCTATCTGTCTTTATCTGTGCTTGGATATACTGGTTAAATGCTTGAAAGTATTTAATAGCATTTATGAATTAATCTATTAATGTTTACATTGGCTCTCATCATCATGTTCAACAATATACCAAGGTCGCAGCTGATAAACTTAACAAACCGTCCGAGAAAACTTTAGTTCAATTAAACCGCTTGTGGTCCTTTCTGTCGCATATTAAAAATGTCCACGTTTGCGTGCCCAAAAGCAGAAATTTCAATCGAAGCTTTCACTTTAAACAGTAGGTGTATAAACGACACTTTCAAAAATAAGGTGAACCTTTCAGTGGGTGGTAAGTGAAATACTCTTTTTTCTTAACACGTATAATTTATTTAAAAAGGAAATTATAAAATCTTCAAGCGTATAGAACTGAAAAGGATGAACCGTGGGTGCTTCCCGTAGTGCGAAAAGTGGAAAATTTTTTAGCGGCAGACGAAAAGCTTCATAAAGACTATTTACCAATTCTAGGATTAGAAAAATTTTCTGTTGCGGCCACAAATCTGTTGTTGGGAAGCGATTCGGAAGCGATACTTGAAAATAGAGTAAGATATACCTATGTTTTGCAAATTTTAATTTACAATCAACTAAAGATGTGATCTACTGTCAAGTATGTATATGTATTGTAGATATTTTTTTATAAGTTATTTATCATAATCATAACGTATTTTTAATATAACAGTGCTATTGCAGTAATTAGGTACACAATTCATCATATTATCTAATCTCTATACTCTTATTTTGGCACAATGACTATTAGTTACATTGTTGTCAGAGTCAATCAGAGCATCTATTTAGATCTAAATTTGGAACAAATTTTGTATAAAAAATGTTTAATATTTAGACAGGATTACTCTGTAATGCAGTGGCGGCTCGTGAGTTCAGTAACAGGTGAAGCAATGTTGCCAAAATCCATCTCCCCCTGACTTCTTCGAAAAATTAATGTTTATGTGGTGAGGATTAAAAAAGAAACAAATAGTGATTATGGTCGTACCGAATTGGTTGTTGTTGCTCAACGTCTCAATGCACAGAATTATGTTAGAATGATCCTTGAACAACATGTTGTAGGGGAAGTCGGGGTAAGACGGGGTACTTAATAATTAAGCCAGGATAACTTGAAAATAAAATTATGCTGAAAGATTAAAATACGTTCATAATATTAAAAATATATTGCAAACTACAAAAATGAATAAAAAAAGAAGTTAAAAACACACAGCTGTGGATAAAAAAATGTTTATTCTGTTAAGGTGAAAATCCCCATCTTACCCCACGAGTGGGGTAAGACGGGGAGGTAATTATTAAATGATAAATACTATTGACATAGTGCACAAAGATGTACTACTTCGTCGTCTTCATCATCTTCCCCCGCGCATGAGCAGTGCGCCCATTTCTTACACTGCCAGCACTGCACCCACCCTTCGTTAGATTCTGAATATAAATAATTACAATACAGACACGCTGCATCATCTTCTTCATCCTCTTCTGAGGAACTGGACGGTGATGATTCTTTTCTTAATCTTTTTTGTTGAGTCCGTGCAAACACTTGTCTTTTAACCGTCTTTTGTTTTTGCTTTTTTTCCTTCGTCTGAGTACTTTTCTTTCCTTTTTTGTCAGTTTTAAGACTTTTACGTTTCTCCTGTTCAAGTTTTTTATCGATATCTGCTTGAAGCTCATCTTTGTACGGTGTACTCGTTAAAATAACACTTTTGCCACGTTTTCGATTTGGACGCTCTTTTTTGCTGAGCTCTACTGGTATTGGCATTATATCTTCAGGAGAAAAAATCTTTTCGGGTGTAGAATGTTCTGGATAAGATTTTGGTGTTGCTTCGGGCGATATATGTTCTTCATCCCGTTGGGGTGAAACGACGGACGATCTTGGACGTTCTCTGTTAATCCATTTTGAACAACCTGGTAAATTTCTAGGGTCTGAGGTCTTTTTGTTTGTAATAGTTTCGTTGTTAGCTGGTAGACATTCAGGGTCTATATTTGTATTATTTGTAATAGGTTCCTCGTCAGCTTCCTCAGGAGGTGGACGGTTCGTTGTTTCTGCTGGGGCGAAGTCAACGTCGGTAAACACATTTCTGTCACAAGGCCAGATACCAGTCTTTTTGAAACCGTTCATCGCTGTTAACATGTTCGCTGATTTAATGAAAGCATTTCCAAACAATTTAGCTATTTGGAATTGGGTAACCACTCGCCCAGGATTACTTCTTAACCATGTGTTTACTTCTGCTTCGTAATAAGTACTTAGCGGTTTCATAAAGCACACATCCAGTGGTTGAAGACGGTGGGTGCAGTGTGGGGGAAAACATAGTAAAATAATTCCCTGATCTCGAGCAAAAGCAATTAGTTCGATGTTTTTTGTGTGCGAATGATGTCCGTCGAGTAATAGAAGTACTGGTGATTCTTTACACGCACCGGAAAGTTCAGCAAACTTTTTAAACCAATTAAAAAATATGTCAGTCTGTATCCAACCACTTGGATGGCATTCAGCCCATGCACCAGGAGGGCAGTCATTCATTAATTCCGGATTTAATCTTACCCTAGGAAATATAAACATGGGTGGCAGGTATCTTCCAACTCCATTAAAACATATTTCGACTGTTACAGTAACGCCTCTTTCGGCTGACGTCAGCGCTCCCACTTGTTTTCGTCCCTTTTGTGCAATTATTTTGGATCTTGTTTTTGGTACAATGGATCGGTTTCATCACAATTCCAAATTTGTTCTGCGGTCAGCTTGTACTTGTCAATGACATCCACTAGTAGGTCAAAGAATTGGTTAACTGCAACGCGGTTAAAGCCCATTGCTCTAGCAGCACTAGTGTTTTCGGGTCTTCTAATGGACAGGCTTGAATGACGTTTTAAAAACAGATGCACCCAATCTCTTCCTGCCATCTCTTTCTCCTTGGAGAATCTATGTTGTTTCCCTAATTTTGTAGCCCACTGGTAGGCCAACGTTCTGAAATCCATAACTGTTAACCCAAACAACCTCTCTTCCATCTTTTTCAGATATGACACTAACTGCTTTTCTTCATCTTCTGTAAATGTGGTGGTTCTAGGACCCAGAGATTTTACTACTTGAAATTTGGTCTGGTCATTTGTAGTTCGCTTCTCTTTAACTTTCCTCTCCAAAGTTGTCTGGGGAACACCAAACGACCTGGAAGCTTTAAGGTATCCCATTGAGCCCGAACACACTGCTTCAATAGCATTTTCCATGCACTCAGGATCCCAATTTCCTCGATTGGACTTTCGTTGATAAATACGCATCTGGAAAAAAAACCTGTATTTTACAAGAAGTTTTTTTCCCTCTCAAAGTAGGTATTTTATACATTTGTGGTAGTTTTTGAAATTGCCGGTTATTGTATGCGTATTTTACAAGCTAATAATTTTTCCTTAAAAAAACTTTTTACAAACAACTGAATGGTAAGATGGGGTACCTCCCCATCTTACCCCCAATTGAAGTACCCCATCTTAACCGCACTGTACATTTTATGTTTATGCCTTACGACACATAAAAAATATATTAAACGATCTCAATATATAGGTACCAAAGTACTTAATAGATTATGTACTTTCGGTACCCGAACGATTACAGTTATAATTCTAAAGCCACCTACCTTACGATCCCTCGAAAATCACCCAACAAAAATAGCAATCGGTGCAAAATAAACACTTTTGAACTTATCACGGCAACAGCTTGCTTAATACTGAAAGGCGGGAGCTGCACTCAACAACACGTGTTCAACGGTATGTAGTGAACGCAACCGCTGTAAGATTTGGTAGATGGCAGTTCTCGTTCAGGTTTAAATATCGGTACCCCATCTTACCCCGGTACCCCGTCTTACACCAAGTTCCCCTACCATTTGCCAATAATTTTGGAAGTGGTTTTAACTTCCAGCAGCATAACTGCCGAATTTACACGGCTAATTTTGCGACTAATTTTCTTCGAGAACAAGAAGTCTAAGTGATAGAGTGGCCGATCATGAGCCCAGACATGAATCCTATCGAACATATTTGGGATTCAGTTGATAGGAACATCAGAAAGCGCCCAGTTGCATCTCTTACTCTTCAGGAATTAGCTGAAGTTCTTGTAGAAGAATGTTAAGACGATACATCCGCAGTATGCCTCGACGATGCTAAGCTGTAATTATTGCTAACGGAGGGCACATACGATATTAAATCTAGATATTCTGGCCTACACAGAATTTTTAATAATTCCAATTTATTTGAACAATAATTTACAAAGCGCAAAAATGTTAAATGAACAATACTGGCAATAAAAATTTAAAGTAACTGGTTCATTAGTTCGCTTCTGGTTGCTAAAAGGGTGTATTCTGAGCATAATTGTAGATTTGAGGGGTTCCCGAAATATTTTTTTGTAGCATCTATATTTTCTGAAGTATTTCGTTAGAAATGCCCAAACTTCCCTACTTTCGTCATTTTTTCGCCTCTATCTCCCTAACCGTTCACTTTTTTCGAATCTTACCGCCATCAACGCAATATAAAATGAGTATTGAGAAAAGAATATGTAAGTATTCGATGATTATTTTTTTTGTCAAATTACCTTTATGAAAAGGTAAATCGATTGCATAATTCCGACACTTTCCGATTTTGATATTCTTTATTACATTCAACTATCAAATCTACAATTATGCTCAGAATACACCCCTTTAACAAATTATATGACTCAACTGCCATTTAATCGATATATAATTTTTAGGCTTTCGGTGTTCAAACGATATCTGGAACGGGTGCTTTGCGAGTGGCTGCAGATTTCCTAGCGAACAAGCAGCAATATGAAGTGTTTTACGTGTCCAAACCGACATACGGTAAAGAACGAATTAAATACTTTACGGCAATGATTGCATCATATATTAAAATGTCTCCTTAAATATTCCAGAAAATCACAATTTGATTTTCAAAAGCTCCGGATTCAAAGAAGTCAGATCTTATCGATACTGGGACAGTGCCAATAGAAAATTCGACGTGGAAGGAATGCTGGAGGACCTACGAATGGCGCCCCAACGTGCGGCCGTTATATTGCACGGTTGCGCCCATAACCCTACGGGGTGCGATCCCACACGGGAACAGTGGAAACGAATAGCTGACGTTATGGAAGAAAGAAAACTGTTTCCAGTGCTGGATTGCGCATATCAGGGCTTTGCTTCTGGTGATTATGATGATGATGCATGGTCAGTGAGATACTTCGTTTCAAGAGGATTCGAGCTTTTTGCTTGCCAATCTTTCTCAAAGAATTTCGGAATATACGGTACGGTATGGGGTGTGTGAAGTTAGCCCCCCTTTTTTTCGAAAATCGGTAATCTGACAGTTGTTCTAGGTTTGTTCTAAATAGTTCCAAAGTAGTTAAAAAAAAGTAAAAATTGGCCGAGATAATTGAAAAAGAACGACTTTTTCACTTAGCCCCCCTTTTTTTTCGAAAATTGAAATTTTGTAGGTTGTTCCAGGTTGTTCTGGTTGTTCTAAACATTGTTCCAAATAATTTCGAAAAAATTTTTAAATTGGCCGAGATAATCGGAAAAAACGAGTCTTTGTCAGCCCCCCTTTTCTTAAAAATTGTAATTCTGACGATTGTTCTAGGCTGCTCTAGGTTTGTAATATTTTTTTTCAAGGTATTTCAAAGAAGAAATCGAAAGTGAGAAGTTAGCCCCAGAATTTAGATTTTTGAAAATCTAAATTCTGACGGTTGTTCTAGGTTTATTTTAAATTGTTCCAAAGTATTTTAAAAAATAACTTATAATCGACCGAGAAAACGGCAAAAGACAATTTTTCGCCAGCGCCCCTAAATTGTTCCATGGTATTTCAAAGAAAAAATCGAAATCCTTTACTACGTCAATTATGATTTATTTTTTAAAATACTTTGGCACAATTTAGAACAAACCTAGAACAATCGTCAAGGGGGGCTGGCAAAAACTCGTTTTTTTCTGATTATCTCCGCCAATTTAAAAAAAAAATTCGAGATTTTTTGGAACAATGTTTAGAACAACCTGGAACAACTTTCAGAATTTCAATTTTCGAAAAAAGGGGGCTACATTGAAAAAGTCGTTTTTTCAATTATTTCGGCTGACTTTCTTTTGAAATACTTTGGAACAATTTACACCAAACCTAGAACAACCTGGAACAACCGTTAAATTTCCGATTTTCAAAAAAAAGGGGGCCTAACTTCACACACCCTACGGTATGTCCTAATTTATACGAATCATAATCATTTACCACATTTTATCTATTGTTAGTGTGTGTATAGATATATGTAACCATTGTGACCAAAATGGAATCTTTGTTAGGAGATGATTTCTCTTGTATATGCTGATCCCAGAAAGGTGGTCTTTAAAATGTGGTCTCCTTGTTTTTTCTTAACTTCTTTTCTAGTATTCTGGCCACATTTTTTCGGGTAAGCTTGTAAGTCTTATTCCACGATAATTGCTGCTATGTGTTTTGTTTCCCTGCACATTCGATGAGATGTAATCATTCGTGTTTGTTTGGCATTTCAGCTGAACGCACCGGCAACTTAATAACCGTAGCTAAGAATGCGGAATTAATTCCGAACGTTAGATCGCAATTGACGCTGATCGTGAGAGGGATGTACTCGAATCCACCCTGTCATGGTGCTCGGATTGTAGCCCAAATTTTAACTACCCCAGAACTTTTCGAAGAATGGTGAATATATTCAGTGACTGATCATATCATAACCATCATAATGTTTACTTTATTTTCCTACTTTATCCAGGAAAGCTTGCCTCAAGATCATGTCTTCGAGAATAATCGAAATGAGGAGGGGTCTGAGAGCGGCCTTGGAGAAATTGGGAACTCCCGGAAATTGGGAACATATCACCACACAAATTGGAATGTTCTCGTATACGGGACTGAACGGTAAACTACTAAAAATATTGTAAATAATGTATAAATCATTCAGTTAGTTTTTTGTGTATATTACAGTTTTCAAATACTGAAATACCAATATCGAATACTTTGCAATTTTTGATTTTGTGACATACGTCACATGATTGAGGCATACCTCCCAGCCATTCAAATGTAAGCGGACAACATTGTTGTTCCAGTATTCTACATGTTTCTATTTTCCTTGTATTAACAACAAAATCGCTGTCTCAGAATAAGAAGAAGTGATTCAAATATCCCGCCAAAATGCTTAAAATGTAGTAAACAATTTGATACCACATCTAATCAGTTGACAATGTAGTAATTCGTCAATAATTTTATCTATAAACTGGAGCATATAAATACTTATTTCATGAAAATTTCTTTTAAATATGAAAGGAATATGTGCTACATCGTAAATTATTGATATTTATTATTATATATTATTTATTCTATATAAGTTTAAGGCTTCGTTATGTTATAAAATATGGAGGATATTGCGTACTTATTTTTCCATATTAAACTTGCATACGCAAAAACCAATGATATCTCTTATTAAAAAATGTACCATTTTGGCGCGATATTTGAATATTCCTTTTTTTGAAATAAGGTATAATTTCGGTGTTATTTTAGACTTTTTTTAATCGCCTTTGTACAATGTAAATTATCACTTGTTAAATTGAATTAAATTCCAATAGATTCGAATACCTATAGTATCTTCACTATGTTGCTATGTCTTAATATAATCAATTTTCTGTGTTCATTTTCCAGAACTACAAAGCTTGCATATGGTTGATCATTATCACGTGTACATGATGCGTTCTGGACGAATTAGCATGTGCGGATTGAATCCAAATAACGTAGATTATGTTGCAAAAGCTATTTACGAGACCATCACAAGTTTACCAGCCATGAAATAGTAATATGTACAACATGTGTTGAGTAGAAGAGAGCCTGTCTAATACATATTTTGTTAAAGCATTTATTTGTAAACATGATTTGTTTTTGTTTTTATATGAAATTAAATATCAATATTTTTGCGTTTATTGTATTATTTTTGTGAAGCAATTTTCACCTCATGAGGTTGATATGATATGTGATATTATTTAAAAATAAATTTACAAATTAATTAAAATCTGGGTGTGTGTTTCCTTTGATGATTAAAGACATTTAACATATCGTTACTCTTCGTCTCTGTACGACCTTTTTTGCTATTATTAATGACTCAAGTGTGATAATTTTAAATTCATGACCGCTAAATCGTAAGTAAAAATACATGGCGTAATATTAAAAACTTTTGCAAGATGTTATACACGTTTAAAATCAGAAAAAATAAGTCTTTCCAATGAGGCTTACAGGAAACACCAATATTTAGGAGACTAAAAGTGTCCTCCAGAATGTGCTTTTTCATCCCTGCAAGGCCAAATTAGGATGTTAAGAGTGATTAGAAGATCACCATTTTTCGTTGTTAAAAAGGTCTCGAACGTCATTTTCACAGATCTGTGTCCTTTCCGCGTCCATAACTAATACAAAATTTAGCAACTTTCCAAATTTAAATCCACCCTCATGCTCCATTCCAATAATAGAAATCGCGGTGAGCGGCGATATTGAATCAGCCTGTATATTATTTTTTCAGAAAATACAATAACATTAAAAAGTAGCGTCCCCCATCTTAGTGCTTCGTTTACAAACTAACGTCTGGATCTGGTCGTTACGTTAGGTCACAGAGAAAGATATTTATCTGTGGTTAGGTTTTCAAAATGCGTTGCCACATAGATTATTTGTAATCTTCCTTGGCTGTGGCTAGAGTTTAAATGCTTTTAGAAATTCGACTATCACTCAAACGGTGTCTCTATAAGTATTGAATAACCTTTTTTTTAAAGAATATATATTATCAAATATAAATTGAAAAAGGTTATAAAATCTAAGGGGAAAACACATACATTCTTTAAAGATAAATAATTATGTTATAGTATAGTTACCTCTTAAAGCTGAATAGAAATTTAGATGTTTAGGACCTACAAACCACTTTTGTCTGTGATTTTGATTTCAGTCATATTTCAGTGTTTGTGTGATTTGGAAACATACTGACGGAGGCATCTCATTTAATCATATTTATTACATTATTTCACCGAAATTTAGTTTTAATAAATTAATACAAGTATTTTCGATTGTCTCTATGGCTACAAATACTAATACAGATCTCACAGAAGAGGATGCCGCCGATTTACAATTTCCGAAAGGTAAGATAAGGTTATGTTTTTCTAGAAATGGTATTTTTGAAAATTACTTGCAGAAAATCCATCAGTATTATCAGAAAACTTTACACATCGGATCGAAACGCACTGCGTAAATTGTTATAGCGATCTTTCGGACCGTTTTATTCTGTGTGTGAAGTGTGATGTTAGTATATGTTGTGCATGTTTTGCTAGTGGTGCTGAATTTAACGAACACAAAAACGATCACAATTACAGTGTTTTAAGTTACGACTTTCCTCTATTCGAAAACTCAAATTGGACTGCCAAGGAAGAACTAGTATTATTAGACGGCTTGATTAATCTAGGTAATTGGGGTTCGATTTCAAAACATTTACCAAATCGAAGCATAAAAGAAATCAAAGATCATTATGATCAGTACTATATTTCTAGGAAGAGTACTAGCTTATTTCCAGTCATGCAAATGAATGATAATGAAGACTATATGGAACCTATAGTGCCCTACAGATTTAGACTTGATGACTTGCAAGATCCACCAAGGTATAAATCGACGTCTTTGTCTTACCATAGTGTGGCTGGATATAATGCTGCAAGATCTGATTTTGAATTAGAATACGACACTAATGCGGAGGATTTAATTGCCAATCTGGAGTACTTAAATTCAAATTCTCCTCATTACAATATTCTGACGGAGTTACAGTGTGCAATCATAAGAAACTACAACCGGCGATTGCATGAGAGACAAAGGAGAAGGAAAATTATCAGAGAACACGGTTTGATAATGCAAAGGAAGGTTGTAGCGTGGCTGCACAGATATGATACAACTGTTACGCCAACTGTGTACGATAGATTGAGCAGGTTCATGCAGTTTTACACTGGGCATTCATTTGAATATATGATAGAAGGTTTACATAGAGCTGGTGAATTGAAAATGCAGATAGCCAGGTACAGTGCAAATATATCATTCTGAATTATTGGTTGTACATAAAAGAAGAAACTTTTAAATGCAGCTTTCTCATAAGTATGTTAGACATGTTATTTTAATATAGTCTTATATACTACTTTTTAAATTTTACCACTGTTCTTAAAGATTTTGATCATTACATTAGAATCAAATGAAATTTTCATCTAATTGAAATAGATATAGATGTCAGGTGTTACTTTTACTCTTTCTTTTTGAAATCCAAACTCTTCCAATTGTTATTAAATAGGGAAGTGTGTATTTTTAAATAATTAAAGAGTAAAAGAGAAACTTCGTATATTCTAAACTTAGTTAAATTGAAGGAATTGGTTTGGGAGTTATGTTATTTAAGTGATCCAATAATTAAGTGCATAAAAATAGTGTTATTAAAGCATGCTTATGAGTATGTGGCATTTTTCCTGCACAAAATATATAATAATCAGTAATTACAAATTGCGCAAAAGATGTTGACTGCTAAAAGATTAATAAGGTTTTTTCCACTATAAATCACAAACTAGTAAGGAGCAATTTGATTGGTTGACAGAAATCACGAATTTGTTTTTTATTGAATGTACAAAGTTTGATTGGTTCTGACTTGTTTGTGATATTATTTTTATGTTGGAACAAGCTGTAATTGAAGTATTTTTCTCAGTGAAAAACATATTATGTTCTTTGTGCTTGATCTCCATAGTTTGATACTTATATACAGGGTGAGTCCTGTCCACGAGGAAGGCAGATTGTGACTTCATGAGAAAAGATATTTCGAAGCGAGTTTTTCCCTATAATAGCCACTTACTAGGAGCACCTTTTAAAATTATTTTGTATTATATAGTGTGTTCCATAACTTGGTGACTGGCCATAGTTATAGTTTTTTAAGCGGAATACCCTATACATTATTACATTTGGTATTCCCCGTATAATTCTTAGTCAAAAAGTGATGAGATAGTATAGGCCCAAAATTTAATATTTTCGACTTATTACTATTTTTCAATGGTTTTATAAAATTATTTTGTTCGAAAACGACGTATTAAAAGTTAGGTGACACATTTTCGTCTTAAAGTTGCTTTTTCGGAATACCTTATAATTGGTTCATTTTTGTATTGCTTCCTAAATCTCGCACAAAAAACTATAACTATGGTTAGCCACCAAGTTATGTAATACTCTGTATAATACAAAATAATTTAGAAAGTGCTTCTAAAAATGGAAAAAAAACCTTCTCGAAATATCTTTTCTCATAGTCACAATCTGCCTTACCCGCGGATATGACTCACTTTGTTTGTTCTTGTACTAACTTGTAGTAATACTGTTTTTGCCATATGATCATTTTTCTCCGTCATTGTTTGCTCTTTCTGATCTATTATTTTCTTCAACTGTTTTTTGCGTCTAATCTTGGCAGGTGACCCCACCAGCTCAGTGGTTTCTATAAATGTTGCTATCACTTTTATCACAACGCCTTCGCTTATTTCATGTTCCGTATTTTGTCTCTGAGTGTTACTCCCAGAGTATTTCATGACCTCTTCATCCATCAGTCTGTTGGTAAATGAACTACTAAAATTAGCTACTATAAATATTGACTTTTTGTTAGGATAAATTCCGCATTTCTGGAAGGCTGCAGTGCTGTTGTCTGGACGCATTGATTTAAAATATGCTTCACCAACACAAAACATCGTAAATAGATGTTGGATTTTCTCTCTTACAGATTTGTATGCCAACTAAATGGTTTAAAAAAGTTTGTTCGTTGCCTGTGGAGGAACGGTCACAACAGAAACTTTATTTTCTTTAGGTTTTTTATATCCCAAACATAATATAAAAAATATACAGTAATAAAAAATACAAAGCTTTATACTGAGACACAGAGAAACGGGTTGAAACGTCTTTGTTATCCACTTTACGTTTTTCACTGTTGCCCAAACAGCCAAAATATTCAGAAGTAAAAAATCATCAAATATTTCCTCAACCTAGGATTTACACCCATATTTAATTACCTCACCTCTTTCCTTGATATAAAGTTCTTACTTATGGTATAATATAGTTTATTTCCTTGCTTAACTCTTTCTTCTATATGTGTTCACTCCTTTTCCATTTTGTAAATTGTTGTTACTCCTATGGTATTTAAAATTCTGTACTTGTTGTGTTCGTTTTCTATATTTCTATGTGTATTTCTTTTTTTAAGTCTATTGCAATTTTTTATATTATTCACAATATTTAGTCCGTTCTATTTTAGGAGTTCTTTTTTATTCCGTCTCATAACTATTATCATCTGCAAATTACTAAACTTCCAGCGTTTACGACAAAATTTGAAAACAACGACTAAAGTTGCATCTTACGACTAAAATTTCAAGTTACGATTTAACGTTTAATATGCGATAAAAATTTTCATGTTTTAAATTAATTAGATAATTTTCAATTTACGAGAACATTTTCAAATGTTGACTAGGGTTTCACCTTGCGACTAAACTTTTAATTTACGAATAAAATATCAACTTACGACTAACTTTCAACTTGCAACTAAAGTTTCAAATTCCTAATAAGCTTTCAACTTGCGACTAAATTTTCAATTTACGAATAAAATTTGGACTTACGACTAAACTTTCAACTTACGACTAAAGTTTCAATTTATGAATAAAATTTGAACTAAGACAAAACTTTCAACTTACGACTAAAGTTTCAATTTATGAATAAAATTTGAACTTATGACTAAACTCTCAACTTTCGACTAAAATTTTAATTTAGATTTGCTATATGACGAAATTTTTATTGTTTTAAATTTTAGTTGCTATTTTTAAATTTAGAGAAATTTTTTAAATGTTGATTAAGGTTGCAACTTACGACTAAACTTTCCATTTACGAATAAAATATCAACTTACGACTAACTTTCATATTACGAACAACAATTCAACTTACGACTAAAGATTTAATTTATGAATAAAATTTGAACTTACGACTAAAGTTTCAATTTACGAATAAAATTTTAATTTACCACTAAACTTTCAATTTGCGAATAAAATTTGAACTTACGACTAAAGTTTCAATTTACGAATAAAATTTGAACTTCGACTAAAGTTTCAATTTACGAATAAAATTTTAATTTACCACTAAACTTTCAATTTACGAATAAAATTTTAACTTACGACTAAACTATCAGCTTACGAATAAAATTTCAAATTACGACTAAACATTCATTGCTTTAAATTTAGGAGATAATCATGTTATTAGAATTTTTTATTTCAACTTACGATCAAACTTTTATACAGTATCACTTTATCCAGTGATTTTTAAGACTTATATTGATAAAACTACAAGTAATTGGCGATTTAGAGTAGACACGTTTAATTATTATAGGTTGTGCGACTTTCGTAAACGTGGCATCACAACACTGGAAGGTGCTCGCCTGTACCTCAACCTGAAACAGAACAGAGAGGAATCTCTCAAGGAACTGAAATCTTTCCATTCCAACTCGATTTTCAATTTGAAGCTGCGAAGTATGTCGTCGATCCCCTTACTGTCGACCTCGGCGAAAAGGCGGAGCGCCTTCACACCTCTAGAGATAATAGGAATGCCCGGTTATGAGAAATTACTGCCCAAAGAGCGTGAACTCTGCAGAAACGTTCGACTTGTTCCCCTCACCTACTTGGAGTTGAAAACGACGCTCATTACGGAGAACAATAAAATTGGACATCTGAAACTGCTGACGGCACGACGTCTGCTCAAAATAGACGTGAATAAGACACGGAGATTGTATGATTTTTTGGTCGAAGAGGGATACATTCAAAAACCTATGAAATAGCAATACAATACATGAGTATGATGGTGGTTCAAATAAAAATCGATTTTTCAAAAATGTTTTCAAAGTACTCCTAGAATGTACCGACATAAACACTTTTTAGCGAGAGAGTGCAGGCTAGAGAAAGAAGTAGTGAATACGTATTTTGACCTGCGGATCTCTTCAGATTGTTTTACAAAGAAACGTCTCTCGCAAACCTGCTTCCGAGTCACGATTGAGTTTCATCGGCAACCTACTGTTGCCGAAATTTTGGCGACACTGCGAACAGCGTCATCTGGTGGTTTAAGGTGACAGTTAACAGTATCTTAGCGTAGTGCTTTGGCCAGACAAAGTTTGAAAAGAAAGTTGTGTTCTTTCTATTAATATGACTATTATTTGTGTTATATTAATCTTAAATTCAGAAAGAAAGTCTTTTTATACGTTTTCCAAAAATTATATGTAAGTTTAACCTCATTTTAGTCACGAGTTTTATAATTACGAGCGAAGCGTAGCGTAGCGAGTGCTTAAAGAGAACGAATGACTAACGACTTTATAAAACGGCTTTTATACTTTTTCTACGACAGCAAATAATCAAAATAATACAAAATGCCGTTGTCGCACCACGTCAGGTTATTTTAACAGATTGGTGACAAGTGTCAACCATCGTGATTGAAATTTAATTGATTTTTGCATTTAAAAAGTCTAGAGCTAACTTCAGCCCATTGCTAAAGAGCCAGTTGCCAAGTTTATGAAGTTTTAACCCTGGACTGCTTAGGTAAAAGGTGCACTCATAGTTGCTTAGGTGGGGTTACTCATAACCCCATTCAATAAAAACAATTTTAAGCAAATCAAAAACGCAAAACTAAACATTAAAAACTTTATTCACTACATTTTAGGCATATCTGTACGCCAACACGATGCGCATTACAAACAGGTTTATAACATTTTGCACAAGCTGTTTTAGTTTTCTTGTCTTTAGTTCTTGGGCAGATTGCACACCGGGTTTGTTTTGTAAGTTTTGTTGGAGGTGGAACCGCATCTATATTTTTTTCCTCTATCCCTAGAATATTTTTTATTGATAAAGACAATTTTTTTGGCAGATTTTTTGTTAAACGCCGTTCCATGTGCGGTCTTGCAAGTTGAATTCCGAGCTCAAACAAATAATGTCGGCGAATGCATTTTTGTCTCTCACCCTTTACCATTTGAAACAATATTCCGGAGTTTACACCAGCTTGATCCAAAATTCCGTAAAAAAATCGCAAAGGCCATTTTCTGGTCTTCCGCGTGACTGAATATGTATGAACCATTTGGTCAAATGTGTCGACACCTCCTTTTGTTGAATTATAAAAATTAATTATTTCCGGTTTATTATTTGGATCTATATTTTTTGTATTGTGCATTGTAGATAGCAATAACACACATTTCGACTTTTTTGGTGTAAATGACACTAACGTCTTTTTTTGGTCGAAAGCAAATTGTGAAGTCAGTGCTTCTTTAGTTTTATTTGGCAGGAATGATGGAGGAACTTCTCTCTTATTTTTACGGAGGGTTCCGACAATGGTTAGATTGAATTGATTTACCATGGTATCTGCCAATGGAATCCTGGTAAACCAGTTATCCATAGTTATATTGCGTCCTGTTCCGTGGATGGATTTAGACAGCTTTTTTACATAATAACTTGGTAGAGGCTCTGAATTTGGTCTAATTTCTTTCCCAGTATATGGGATGGCACTTACCATGTAAAAAGTCCGTGAATCGCACATTGTTACTATTTTCAATCCATATTTGTCTGGCTTCGACGCAATATATACTCTAAAAGGACAATTTCCGCGAAAACCCAAAAGTTGCTCATCGATAGTAACATATTCGTGAGGAGTATAATATTTAGTACAGTTTGATTCAAACTCCTCCCATATCTCCCGAATGGGCGAAAATTTATCTTCACAATTTCTGACAGTTTTATCATCGAATCTTATACATGATAACAAAAAGCGAAAACGTGTTTCACTCATAATAGCACAATATATTTCAGGTCCATACTTGGACCACATTTCGGCAGTTGTAAGGTGATTATCTTTTCTGCATCCTGATATATAAAGGAGACCAAAAAGAGCAAGTATTTCCGTTGTATCCGTTTCGCCAACATAGCCACAATTTTCAGTATAGTTACTTTTTTTTCTTATAATTTCCGAATTAGTGTGCAAAACTATTTTGTTTATTATTTCATCAGAAACTAGCAACTTCCAACCTTCCAATTCAGTAGAAATAGTTTTTGCCTCGCCTTTTGGACCTGGAATGCGTACAACTAAATTTCGCTTAGGTGTCCGAGTACGAGGAGGAGGATCAGAGCACCACCGATGTCCATTTTTACCATTGATAGAAGGACCTAAATTTTGATCTGTCGTGTCTGCATTCTTATCTTCATCGTCCGAAACTGAAATCTCACTTTCAACTTCTGACTGCTGAGATATATGGTCCTCAAATTCTTGGTCACTACCATCAGAATCATACTCTGAATCAGCTTCATCAAACCACCGTAAAACGGTTTCTTCAAAATTAGGATCACCTGGTTTCACTGCCATCTAAATTCAAAACAAATTGCTTAAATGTGGAAAATAATTTAAGCTTTAATGCTTACCTAGGGTTACAAGTCACCCCAATTGCTTTATAATGTAAAAACAAAGCACAGAAGCAAATGTTTAACGCACATATGACTTAGAACATAACCTCAAATAAACATAGCCAGTTCCGCAGTGATGCAAACCGCACCGCAAAAAAGTTACAAAGCTTCTAAATTCTATTGGGGTTACCAGCAACCCCACTAAGCGTTCCAGGGTTAAATGTGTGTTTAAAAGATTACTTAGAGACATAAATATATAAAAATATATAAGATAGATGCACTTTAAATATGGGCGTACAGCAAGCTAATAAAAGGCAAAAAATAACGTATTGCAAATAAATATTATTTTACATTTAATATAAACTTTTATTTAATATTTTATTTTAAAATATATTATACAATTAAAAACATGAAATTAGTGTATATGTTTTAACATTCAGAACTAAGCATTTTTTCATCTTCCGAAGAATTCGGTTTAAATTTCACAGTACATTGTTTGTCACCTCGAATTTATAGATGACGCTGCTAACATGTCGCCGCAAGGTAAGAGAACCGCCTGAATGATGAGATGTGTTGGAACGTTAGAAAATCTCAAAGGATTTTTTAAATTTTGATTGTGTAATATTTTTTTCTTTGTGGTTTTCCAATGTTAAAAAAAGAAATTGATTTTATTTTGTTATACATATTATAATATAAATTATATAAAACTGAAGAAGACTTTTATTTATTGACCTAATACAATGCTACTTATGAAATAAAAAAATATTTTTTGAAAATTGTTTTTGTTTTTGGTAACTGATTTCTATATTAGGTTTGTTCGGACTATACTCTGTCTCAGAATAAAGAGGAGCCATTCAAATATGCCGCCGAAACTAGGAAAACAACTTAACATGTAGTAAGCAATTCGATGTGACATCTAAATAGTTGAGAATTTAGTAGTTTGTTAACAATTTTAAATTTTATTATATTTTCATATAATGTAAATAATTTTTATATGGATAAAATTATTGTACAAGAATGACTTTGGATTAATATGGAAAGTCTACTCGAAATTAGGATTAAAGGCGATATTTGACATAACCTAAATTCTGTTCTGGAAAACTCGAACATATAAATATTTCATCAAATTTTCAATATGAAGTAGTATGTGGATACTATACTGTTAAATCATTGATAGTAATATCTAGTTTCATAGTAAAATTTAAGGTAAAATGTAAACTACTACTACTAAAAATATATTATGAAAGTACATAAAAAATAACAGCTATCATAATTATACAAATATGAGCTGCAGATATTGGTTTGATTCATTGGACAATAATAAATCACTTTAAGTCTAAATCTTAGTTGTAGGCTTTGACGGTTGTCGTTGATACCTTCATAACTTTTGGGTTGAAATTCCGTCAGCGTCTATGCTTCTACTGCCGACGTTTCGTCCACTATCTTAAGGGACATCTTCAGGGCTTATATTGCTGCGTTTACCTGAAACATACTGTTTCAGGTCATCGCTTTGAGACTATCGGTGGTATGCACAAGAAATTCGATTAGTATCGCCAAAAAAATGTAAAATGTACAAATGATCTATTGTAGTCTACTAATGCCAATAATCTTCAAAAGAGTTAGAAAGATGTTTTATCAACTGAATTTTCTAATGAAAATCTTTTTCCAAATTAAAATTAATACAGCATTATTTACATAGTGCAATGTCGATAGAAAGCCTTTCTGATTTATCTTTTATGAGTATTGAATAGAGGCAAGATAATTGAAATTAGATGAATTCATAAACGATTTTGCCAAAAAGAATGTACGTGTGTAGTTTTTATTGAATGAGATATGTTTTATAAACTTTCGAAGTTAGAGGCAAGTTCATCAGGAATAGTTGATGTTTGAAGTCTTTAAGAGTAAGTAGGTAATGAGATATTTTTTTACAAATATGTAATATAAAAAATATGTTATGGCTTAAGCTTAATTTAATAATGATGATCAGTAGCGTTTTACTATCCTGTTGTTTTTATTTTTGATTTCGTTTTCATCTACTTTATAATTTTACTTATTTATTACTAGGAAGGCTTTTCTTATTGTCACTTTTTACATCCGCATATTAGTATTAGTAAGCGACGAAGTAGTAATAATAGATCCGCACGAATATAATCAACATTCGCTTTTAGGTTAATGATGATTTTTACAGATCTATACAACAAATTTATTGCTGACGCATTTTTTCGTTCAGGAATACGCAATCATCATGGAATATGGGATTATTCTTATCAAAATTGCCACCAGCGATTTTAAGAAGAATTTCCCAACGTAGAATTTACGCATGATTGTTTTGTACAACATGTTTGTCGTGTAAAGTAGACAGATTTCGCAGAACAGGGAATGTTGCGAAAGGAATATTTACGGGTCTAGAACAGTAGGACGACCTCAACAAGTTGTTGCGGATATTAATCAAAGAATGGATGCGAGTCCTAAAAAATCTTCACGGTGCTTATCAGACCAAACAAATTTAACACTAGGTACCTGTTCATTTACATCCATACAAAATAACTGTAACTCATGAATGCTACCTACGACGAAGCACGTTTCCAACATCAGTGGATATGTAAATTCACAGAACAATAGAATTTGGTCTGCAGAAAATCCTCATATTTTCGTAGAGACTCCGTTATATTCTCAAAAGATCGGTGTATGGTTAGCGGTGTCAAGAGGAATAATCATCGGTCCTATCTTCTGTCATCAAAATATTGATGCGAATATCTATCAAAATGTAACTTTAAATCCCTTTATTGAACAACCTCACAATGATGGGTTGCAACTTCATTATTTTCAACTGGTTGGTGCTACAGCCCACACTGCGCAGAGAACAATAGATTATCTGCAACAGTTTTTCGGGGAGAGATTGATAAGTAGAGACCGCTGGCCTTTTCGGTCACCAGATTTAACCCCTTTGGATTATTTGAAGTTCGTTTATTTAAAGAATACAGTTTTTTCTAACCGTATCCATACATGGAGAAATTACAACATACAATTTCTGAAGCTGTAAATGAAATTAGACTAGAAATATTACACAATGTGTTCGACAATATGAAAGGAAGAGTGAATTTGTGTTTGAATTTACATGGGAAGCATTTTGAACAAATGCGATAAATATCTTGAATAAGTGTTTTGTACTTTTGTAATCATTTTTATTGACTAGTCTAATCTGATATTAAGATAAAGTACATTTTAAAATATCAACATTAGAAAACAATCTCTTAACAAATTAGTATATTTCACTAAAATTGTTCCCTTTCTACTTTTTTTTTTTGTGTGTTACGTTTATGATATACAATATTTACAGCCTCAGAGCTTTTGACTAGTACTTGGGACCAACTTAAAGCAAAAAGATAGAAAGCGGGAAATTCAAACGCCTTGCATTCATTTATATACACTCTTTATGTATGGCTTAACACCCCGGGTAGGATAGCGCCGCTTGTTAAAGCTTTCTAGATCTTTTTCTTGGGGATGAGCACTCCTTTGTATATATATTTTTTTATATTTGGTTACATATTGCCGTGATCTTTATATTTTTAAGAATTATAAAAATTAATAAATAGTTAAGTTATAGAATAAGAACATTAATTTTTTGTGTCAAACGTATGTATATTCTGATATAATAAGCATAAGTTAAAAGTTTTACAACAAGTAAAAATGGGTTGCCTAACCTTTAAGGGGCAATCTCATTAAGAAAATGTATATATAAAAATTAAGCTTAAATATTAAAAATTTAAATATTAGGCAAAAGACAAACACAAAATAAATAAATGAATTCTATATTTAAAAAAGAGTGAATCATTTGAATGCCATTAAATTATATGAGCAAGGTCAAACAAGGCATGCTCGAGATGAAAAAAATCAATTTAAATGAACAAAAATAGATTTCAGACATTCATAATAATCCCAATTCATGAGAGAGTTTTATGATTATATTTAAAAACATAGTAAATACCTTATATTTATTTTAAAAAACATAAAAAGGATATATATGGAAAGGTACTCTTTATCCGAGATGACACATTGATACGTTTATGTATAGGGGAGACTGTTGTACCTTGGATCACTTTTTCTAATATACGACTAAAAATTAACAACTTTCGTTTTTATTTTAGTTATAGGTGTCTATTTTATGTAACATCTATTCGACTTCAGTTTTCTTTTATCTATAAACGGTATTATAAGCAAAGTTAATGAAAAACTAAAACATTTATAATAGCAAGTAAACTGATTCATGGTACATGATGGTCTTGTACCTTGGATCGCATCCTCCTGTACCTTGGATCATACAGAAAGGCATACCAATGCATATTGAATAAAAAACTCCAATGTGCAGCTGCAAAATTTATTTGTTTAAAACATCTGAAGAAATTTACACAGAAACAGTAATTTTGTAATATAAACAACTGCTCCCTATTTTCCATTATAGTTTGAAAAATCTACCTTAAACCACACTTGTTCTGCAACTCGAGTTGAACCACTGCACTTTAATGGTTTAGGCAGTTTGAGTAAAATGTCTGACTCATTTACATCAAATGATTGCGATGATTCTATGACAAATTTGTTACTCAAGCTAATACGTTTGAAAAACTGTATTTGGAATTCACACCCATCACAGTCTTTAGAAATAATTTTCCCAACATAGTGCTCAGTTGGCCCTCGTTTCTTCTCAAACTTGACAAGAACGTAATCGCCATTATTGAAACTGGATCTTTCAAATTCAAGCTCCTCCTGAGCGTCGGCTAATTCAGCGTTAGTTGATGCAAAAAAGTTATCATCGTTATCAGAGTCATCAACATCAGGCATATCAATTTGATCGTCATTTTCTGAGTCACTTTCACAAACTAATCTTTTCCTAGCTTTATCTTGAGATTTACTTTTACTTGCAGGTGGCTTAGTAGTCTTTGATTTTGGCAGGCCTTCTCTTTTCTTAGACTTTTCTATCCTTATAGCTTCTTTTTCAGATGTATCTGTTACTATCTTGCTTCTTCCAGGTTTTCTACCTCGTCTGTTGGTTTTCCTAGGTGCTGCCTTCGGGTATGGCTGAACTTCTTCAGGAGATCTAAGATCATTAGATCTATTTTCATTCTGATTTAGCGTTGCAGCTGAAGTAGACGGCTCATCTTCGCTTCGATGAGCATTAGTCATAATAGGCGTAGTAGGTGGCGTTGGAGACTGGATAACAGCTAGATTTAAACTTGTACTGACTGAATTTTTAACTGGGAAAGTGTCTTTAGGGTTTGGACGATCGGAGACGTAAGCTCCAAGAAAGTCCTGCTCTGAAAATACTTGTCTGTTAAATGGTTCCTGTTTTCGTAAAACCACTTAAAATATTACTAGTACTAAATGCTTTAGGGTAAATTTGGCCAACTATTTCTACAATATTATAAATGCTGAAAGTTTTGCCCGGGTTGTTCAATAGCCAAGAGTCAACAGCTTGGTTGTAAAAGTTCTTCAGAGGTGAGTACACCGATACGTCAAGTGGCTGCAGCCTATGCTGCTGATGCTTTTTCAATAACTTGCAGAGATAAATGTGTTTCATGGTTATCTACTATTAATAAAACACGTTCTTCCTTTGACGGTTTTACATGAGCTATGAAGTGATCCATAAACTTCACATATAATAATTCGTTAGACCATCCTGAGGGATTCGCCCCACCAATTGTTCCAGGGGGTGCACCATAAAGCATGTACTCCTTGAAGGAAACACTAACAATGGAGGGATGTGGTTACCGATGGCATTTACGCAAGCAGACAATGTGACGAGGTGACCCCGTTCACCGGATGTCACACTTCCTACCTGCTTTATACCCTTTGGGGCAACAATTTTGTTGGGATTCTGTACTGTTGTTAACCCGGTTTCGTCTTGATTCCAGATGCGATGAGGAGGAAAAGGTCCTAATCTCAACTGTGCATCTTCGAGATTTTTGAAGAATGTTTCAACATTGGTAGGATTGAAAGCAGTTGCCCGTGACAAACTTGTCTTTTCTGGCTTTCTAATGGTTAACTTCGCAGTATGCCTTGTCATAAATAGTCTCAACCATTCTTCTCCAGCTGTTTTTTCTTCATCCCACTTGACAGGTCGATTCTTATTATTGGCCATTGCGAATTTATAAGCTAGACTCCGAACTCCTTTCTTTGTCAATCCATAGTTCATCTTAGCTACTTTGTTGATATACTCTACCAAACAGAGCTCTTCTGCTTCTGAAAATACTTTTCTAGTGTCGTACCGAACATCATATTTGAACTCCTCTTTCCCAGAATTTCTAAAAGCCTTCAAATGCCGAACTAATGTTGTAAATTTAATGTTAAACACTTTACATGATTCTCTAATAGAAATTTTATTGTCTCCTTCAGCGCACACAGCTTCAATTGCTTTTTGTATTGCTTCTGGATCAATATGTTCACGTTTTCTTCCCGTCTTGCTCCGTGGCATTGTATTATCATCTGAAAATGTGATCAATGGTACAAGATGTATTGATGATCCATGGTACAAGATGTATTGATGATCCATAGTACAAGAGGTGAGAGTTTACAATTTAAAGACGCGGCTAGGTTGTTAGGTTATGTTCAGACTTACAAACAGCATGTAGTTTTACTCACCAAATTATACTGCACAAGCTGGAATATTGAGAAAATTCTGAAGCAATACATGAAGTGTGTATATACGGAAATATTATTGTTCAGAAACTTTACTTTTTAAACTGCAAAAACAATTTTGCGGCTATACTCATAACACAACACGCACGATATGCAATAAGAAGTTTACGCTGCCCACTAATGAATATTGCACGAGATAGTTCAACAGTTTGCCACAAGCTGGCAGCATATGTCGGATTATGGGTTAGTGATCCAAGGTACAACACTCTCCCCTATACTAAATATATAAGTTAAAATACATTCTAGAAGTTTTGTATGCATAAACACAAAGGCGTCAAAAATAGCAGAGCAAATCATGTGTGGTTTAAAAACCTGCAAAGAAGAAATAACATCAATATTGTTTGTAGTTGTCTGCACATCGACATACTAGAAACAGAGAAAAACTGGATAGAGGTTGGAGGCAGTGCAGTGGATTCGAGTACTCGTAATGCAGTTTTCATGAAGAAAATTCCAGTGGTACATAACGTGTTCCCGATTGTATTCAACAAAGGTATCTACAAAAAGAAGTTAAGAATAACCTTGATTAATGGAAAAAGAAAGAGGCAATGCGTTTGTATACAAGTTTAATGAGGGATGGCATTAAGGGAGAAAGAAGGAAGATCACTGCGAGAATTCACAGGAAATTATAAATAAAATGCTGTTAAGGAATAGACTTATAGGTAAAGATATGACAATTTTAATGTATCCTCAGCATACTTTTGAATATTTATGCATTCTTTTCCATTAAAGTTCTCGTGCATTTTGGACAAAATAGAGTCAGTCGTATATCTTAAAATTTAAATTGTCCACCGCCTCTCTTCAAATTGAAACAGATGAGGCCGGCGTGCGAAAGACAATTATCGGCCTCTTCCAGCCATCGCTTTCCCCCGGTCGCAAACCTCTTCGATAGTCGGAACCGGGTCACGATGTCCAAATCGAGGCTCCCAGTACATTTGTGTTTTTCCTTATTTTTTGCGGGAACCGTTGCGACGCGTCTTGCCACGACTGTAATCGAGACACGAATCTAAAACCTTTTCTTTTGTTTTCGCTTGCAGAGTTCGAGAACGCCGAAACTCTTTTAATATCCGAAGTGCACATGCTGCTGGAACACAGGAAAGCGCAGAACGAGTCCGCAGAGGACGAACAGGAATTTTCCGACGTTTTCATGAAAACACTCACGTACACGGATCGCTTCAGGAAATTCAAGAATAAGGAAGTCATCTCGGCCGTTAGGAAGTGAGTTTTCTTTTTAGCAATCAGTAATAAAGTGTATTATATTATGTTAGTGTTAGTACTTTGCAAAATGAATTTTCGTTTTCAAGATATTTTTATGTTCCTACCGTTTTAATATAACGTTTTTGTAACACGTCTATTTTTACATGAAAGCCTTGATTTTTATATAATTTATAGACTTTGTTGTTTTCGAAACATGCGACAAAAATTCAAGGAAATTAATTTTAAGATTTTCTTATCGTTTCCGAAATACGGTTTGGATCGAAGGTATTGGGCGGTAAAAGCCAGGTTTAAATTACGACGGAGCAAAGAAATAATGTAAACAACACGCAGTTACTGAATAGCACTATTCATATGGGGAACTGCAACATCTGTTATTGTCCCAAAACGACAGCAAAAAAAGTCGTCTTTCCTCATAAAATTCGTTTCTTCATCGGCGTAGGTAGTAGCGTGAGGGGTTTTTAAAATTTATTATATTTACCTTACATTTCGTATTATAGTAGTTTATGCAACGAGTCAATAATGACAGTTATTATTCCCGAGAGCCGAATTTACGAACCGAGCCGCGAAGCAGCGAGGGAGTAACTCGGCTCGAGGGAATAATAACTATCTTCAATATAAAAAAAATACCCATATAGAGAGATAGAAAATGGACAGCTGTCGGGTTTTTTAAATTGATCCTTCTGACAACTACCGATATTATACAACAGATGGCGTTATCGACACTGGATTTTTCGGATGTTCGTTTTTTGAAAATTGTGAAAAGGATCAATTGATATATTACGATAATTAAACCTGTTATTTCAATCTTAATTTGAGACAGCCCCTCCCCCCAAACCGCCCCCCTTTTTTGGTTTTTCCTTCTCAGTTATTTCCTATTCCTTAGTTCAAAATTCTGTATACTTGCCAGTTGCGATGTTTTTTGGTTTTTCCTTTTAAAATTTTTTTTTTAACAGCTTACTATAGCCATACAAATTAAATACATCAACAATACACATCAAATTTCAGAATAATTTTATTTACTCAAATTTTAAACAGTCCGCGATAAAATTGTGACCTCCGACCTGCTCTTGACATTGTAAGGTGACCTCTTGGCACTTACCTGTCTTCAAATTGATTGTGTCGTTTTAAATTCTTGTACTCGTCTCTCTGTTTTAAAAAACATGTTTTAGTAGTTTTCAACTAAGCTTTTAATTATAATAAATATTTTTAAGAAGTAACAATTACAACGGCAAGTTATGCTTGAGATTTTAATTCAAATGACCACCAATTTAAATTTTGTGATGTATGGTTGTGTCCTTCAAGACAAATGTTAAATGTCCATCGTGGCAATTGTAAGTAGGAGGGTTTTTTTTTTGTTTCGGTTATCTTTCCTTTTGATTCTTTTAAGACTGCCCCTAATTTATACAAAATATGTAAAAAAATTTCTAGAGTCTGAGGATGGAATAAAGTCTATTCTGAAACGTTATAAGCCACAAAAAAGTTGTTTAATTACCCAGCCCATATATTCTGACCTTTCAGTAATGGTAAATATCAATATACCTTCGAAACAGTGGTTTATACATCACATTTTCCTATATATATATACAGCTTGTCCCAGGATTGATGTTACAAGAGGTGTGCGGAAGTAAAAATCTTTGAATTTCAATTTTATCTTTTGTAAGTAATCCCCAGCTTGGTTTGAAACTTATTTTTAGTATAGTTTCAAGTTTGTGAAATCACGTAGGCCTTGACAGTTACTACTTCTGTTTCAGGTAAAGTACCTTTCTCGTAAGCAGTATGCTAAAATATTACTAAGAAAAGTTGTTCAGAATGACAAACTATGGCCCTATACAAAATTTCAGAAAAATCTACCTACTTTGATTAGATCGTTATTTTTTAGATTCACCAAAATAAAATTATATTTATTCACAAATTAAGTGTACAAAATGTAATAATAGTATTGCTCTACATCAATCTTACTATTATTACATTTTGTACACTTAATTTGTGAATAAATATAATTTTATTTTGGTGAATCTAAAAAATAACGATCTAATCAAAGTAGGTAGATTTTCCTGAAATTTCGTATAGGGCCATAGTTTGTCATTCTGAACAACTTTTCTTAGTAATATTTTAGCATACTGCTAACAAGAAAGGTACTTTACCTGAAACAGAAGTAAATCTTGCTCAACTGTCAAGGCCTACGTGATTTCACAAACTTGAAACTATACTAAAAAGAAGTTTCAAACCAAGCAGGGCTTATTGACAAAAGATCAAATTCAGCAGATTCAAAGATTTTTAGTTCCGCACACCTCTTGTAACATCAATCCTTGGACACGCTGTATATAAATCGGTTAATTTAGTTTGTTAAGTTGTTCAGAAATTTGAGGAATATTTGCTAGCATTTTTAGATTTGTCATTGTTTTGTCAACTTTAGAAGGTATTTAAAAAAATTGATCAGTTATGCATATCTTCATAACCTTTAAAGGTAGAACAAAACTAAAAATGGCACCTGGTAGAATTTAATAATCCTAATTAAAAATTCCTGGCCAACATAATTATCAAGATGACATAAACTTATGTTTTTTAAATGGTCGTCACAGTTGGCCATGACTTCATTAAAATGCTTATCTTTTTAAAATTTTAGTTTATGTTATGTATTATTGATTATTAAGTGTGGCATGAAAAAAGTTGACAATAAATGTCAAATATAAAATTACTGCCAAATACTCCAGAAATTTCTTAACAATTTTGTTAATTTAACCGATCCTGTTAATGATTTAGTGAAAAGAAGGGAAAAACCCTAATTTCAAAAAAAAAAATTAATATTACACTAAAGGCAAAAATACATTGATAAAATTTCAATGCCAGATGACTACAAATTTGTTTCACTAAACATAATTCTTTATACACAAACATTCCCATAGATCTAGTAGAAAACATTATTAGAAACAAATGGAAACATTTGGAGGAACACATCACTGACAGAATTTAATTAAAGGTGTAGAATTAACTTTCACTTCAGCTTATTTTCAATTCAAGGGGACCTATATTTGCAGGAATATCCCAACTTGTATGTTTTTATTTTAGAATTTTGGAACGCTCTGTATGTTGATATAATTTTACATTTACGAACCGTTGCCAGCGACCTCTATCTGAGCTCGGTGGTAGCGTTCGGAACTAAACTAACGCTACCTCATATTTGAACTAAAATAAAACAACTTAATGACGGTCGCTAAAATGTCAAGTAACTTCTAATGTCAAAAAATGCAAAGATTATACCACGATGTACATTTCAAATAACTTACAACATTAATATTACAATAATGTTTAATTCTAAATTTTTTTTACTGCTTCAAAAAATTACTACAGATGTATTATATACGTACAGATATTATCCACACTATTGGTAAAATAGAAGTAAATAAGCGGGAGTTTTCTGATAGTCGATAAAAAAGATTGCAACATATTAGTAGTAAAAAAAGAGACAAAAACGAAATATATCAGCTGGTCATTAATTCCTTGTTAAAACTCAACGCTGTAGCAAAGAAAAATCAAGCATTGTCCAAAACTCATTTCATTGCACCAACATTGTTAAATAATTATGATTTGTATACTTTCCTTCTTTTATTGTGTTGCAGTTTACTAAGTCAGAAAAAGCTCCATAAATTTGAATTAGCGGCAATTGCCAATTTGTGCCCCGAGACTGCCGAAGAAGCGAAATCCCTAATTCCCTCACTCGAAGGACGTTTTGAGGATGAAGATCTGCAAGCACTCTTAGATGACATCCAAACAAAACGCAGTATACAATATTGATTTTCTTCTTTCGTATTTATCTGTTGTTGATTATTCTAATTGTATTTAATGCCCTGATGATATGTACTTTTATATAATTCTTCTTCAATAAAAATGATATTGATTTTCTTTTTTGTTTCGTTATCACCTATCATCGTCAGTTAATTTATATAATTTACAAATAATTCATTAAAGTGTGTAAGAAGAAACACAGACTATATTCCGATGGCCCTAATTAAAATACATAAAGTAGGCATTTATTTAAATGAAATTCAAATTATGAATGTGTACACAGTTAATTCAGTAGTTCAGGGCGAGATCAATAGGCCGCAACGTGTAAAGTGTGTTTGCATAGTTGAAAGTTTGATTTATCACCCTCACTATTATGAATCATTAAGGGACATGCGTAGGTTTAATGGCTGTGGGGTTTACTTACTTGGGTTCTTATTAATTGTAATATACTTCCAGTGTCGCACAGTTTAAGCGGTACAGTCTTAAAAACCTCTATATTTTCCAGGGCGACAGGAAAGATACATTAAATCAAGATTAGCCTAACGATCTAAACAAAAATAATTACGATAAGACTTTGTATTATCATAATTCACTCGCTTTTATTAAATGTTTTGAGAAGAGCAACAGGAAAACTTTACTAACATCAAAAGTTTTATATTTTCGAAATTGATTTTTTTTGAAGTTAAGCCATTTAGATCCACGCTAAATTTTTTTGGAATAGCTTTGCAAAATATATGGTTATAGGTCAAGTTTAAACTAGCAAAGATAAAGTACGTTTTTATTACAAAACTCTTAAATGGTTAGTAAAAGTAGGTGTTCCTATATGGGGACATTGGGCACTTGTCTGGTCAATAAAACAAAATATTTCTTTCTAGAAACTTTTATTTTACTTGAACATTATGAATGTAATTTAATAAAACAATTACGTTATAGGCATAAAGTTACCGTACATTTTCTCCAGCTCCATCGGGCTTTATTATGGCACTCCTGGAATCGAAGCTGCTTCTTTTTTTTTCCCGGAAAGTTTAGTATTATCTTACTTTAACTACTGTGATACTGTGTATGGCCTCTGTCTTGATTTCCTGGCAGATTCAAAGAGTTAAGAACAGTTGCATGAGATTGATATTTGATTTGAAGTTTCGGGACCACCTTTATCATAAACTACAGCTGATTGGGTGGCTGAATATAGAGAATCGTCGCAGACTGCATTATGCCATACTTGTGCACTCGGTGGCTACAAAATCCTTTCCAGCTTACTTGTCTTACATTCTTAAAGCATTATGAATTGCCTATGATTATTACAAGGGAGAGGTACCTTTTTGTTGCTCCGAGCCAACCCAAAACAATGCTCAAACGTTCATTCTTTTGCAATCCTTCAACTACCTTTAATAAAATTCCCCTCCTTTGTTTTGCAATATGATCTTTGGTAAAGAAGCAGACGGTCGACTTTTCGTTGATTTGTAGTAGCACCTCAGATAATGCCATACTGTATTCCTGCTTAATGTTAGATCTATTTTCTCAGAACAAGCTACTTCTATGCAGCTGCCACGCATGTACAACACACATATTTATTATATGAATGAAAAGTGGCCACTACCATTTCCCCCGAAGATACTTACTCTGTAATTGTTTACTCAGGGGTCATGCAAATCTACCCCCCCCCCCCCCCATTGACCTATTGTAATTCGCAAGTAGCAATGGTTGACGAACATCGGCTTTGCGTTTTACAGTAGGTAACCAGTGCATGACACATTGGATAGGATCAATTTTGTCGTAATTTGTTGCCATTGTAACTACATTATTATCTTTCCATCGCACAAATAGAAGAGAACAGGTTTCTTTATATTTGTATTCGAAGGGTCCACGTTTTAGTTTCGTCATGTCACGCGGAGATGACAGTGGACATATTCTTGTCTTAATCTCACGTACCGTGCCTTTATCGAAGTATCATCAGCGTAGAAGCGTAGAGTGTCGTTTTATGTCTAGTCCTGCGAGGGAGATAATTCACATATATTAAAAACAATAAAGGACACAGGACAGAGCCCTGGGGCATTCCCCTTTCCAGCGTTCCAGAATCAGAAGCAGCACCCGAAAAACTATAGACTACGCACTGCTTTCTGTTATCTAGATAGGACTATATTAATTGCAAACTGTCCACTTATTCCAACTCATTCCAATTTTTTAAACAACACACAATACTCAACACAGTCAAAGGCCTTACTAAAGTCCATGAAGATACCAATTGTACAGACTGTCAATTATTTCATGTATGGTTTGATAAGCAGCTCTGATTGTAGATCTGTTTGTTATGTAGCCATTCTGGTATTCACTGAATATATCATGTTCTAAAAGGAAATCCATTTTTCTTTGCCATTACTTCATTAATCCATCTCATATAATTTAAATGCAAGAGAGGAGAAAGACATACCTATACAATTGAAAACCTTTGTCTATTTTTGCATAAATAGGTACTGAAATGGGATTTACATACTCATATATAGCATTTAAAAGCGATAGCAGATATTTAAACAATCCTAATTTGTGTCATGTAACTAGGATACGTCATACTGTGGAAATAATACGATAATCAAGGAATCAACCATCGTTTGAAAATTTTCACGTGAAATGTCATAATTGACATTTGGGATTTGCGAGTATTTTTAACAGTATTCGTATTTTTCAGCGGATAAGACATTCTTCTTTAATAGAAAGCTGAGATAACAGAAACAATGATGACAATATGACAATATTTCTATTAGGAATATTTCTATAATAAGTAATTGCACTGTTTGAAACTAATAATAATGTTGCCAGTGTTAACAAATAGATAGATATATTACTTAGCTCCAAAGTTACCCTTACGATGATCTGTTTACAAATTTGTAACCATAACCAGATATCGCACACCTTCAAGATGATTCCACGTGTATGAAGTAACAAAATGTTTTATTTTGCATCACGCAAGAACTGCTGTTTTCTATTTATTGTGTTGCTTGTATAAGCACCAATTACTTTTTAATTTAATGTAAATTATGTAATTATGTATATTAGCATATATCTTGCAATCAACATTTTATTGAGGTTATGTGAAATTTTGGATACGGGGGTTTTTGAGGTCACCGATCACGAATCCAAAGTCGAAATTTCAAAAAAAAACAAAAAACAAAGTGACGGATTCAATGTGGGGGAAAGGTTCTTTGAGACTTGATTGTATGTGTCTGAATTTCGTTTTTGGGAGTTTCTGTGGTCGCTTATCACGAATCTAACTTGGCAGTTCTTCGAAACATGATTGCATAGGGCTTTAATACTTCATTTTTATTATTATGGTGTGCTTTTACTTTCTTATACGTAGTATAAGGAAGTATTGTGATGATGAAAATTTTCGACCTCGAGATTTTTGCAGATGTCCACGTTTTGAGGTCCCCTGATACCAAAAAAGTGGTTTTTAAAAAATGTCTGTGTGTGTGTGTGTGTGTGTGTCTGTGTGTCTGTGTGTCTCTCTCTCTGTGTGTGACCACGATAGCGGTCAAACCGCTGTAGATATCAATTCCAAATGTTGTATTTACGAATATAATTTCCCTCTTGAGAACTGATTAGATTTTGAGCAAAATCGGCAGACCGGAAGTAGTAGTTTACTTCAATGAAAAAATCGAATTTTGCAAATATTTCGTCAATTACTAAGTTTAAACAAATTCATAAAGAATTCAAATGTACTCAAAATTAAATTTGAGAAAAATTGTTTTAATAAAGTTTTTCGAAATTCCTACCGGAAGTAGGTCTTTTACTCTTATCGAAAATCAGTTTTTTGCGAATATCTCGCAAGTCATGCTTTCTAGGCAGGTACATTACCAGTATAAAAGTATTTAGAACATATTTTTAAATATCTTTTGTATAAAAAAAATTTCAAAATTCAGACCGGAAGTACCACTTTTACTCTTACCGAATAACAATTTTGTGCAAATATGTCGTAAATTATACATTCTATGTATATTTATGAAGAGTACAAAAGTATTTAGAGTTGAATTTGGAATATTTTTTGTAAAAATGAAATTTCAAAATTCGGACCGGAAGTAACACTTTCATACGTATAAGAAAGTCGTGTGGTGGCCACACCTCATTTTTTTCTTAACGATAGTAGACTTTGAAAAGGTTGACATTCTTTTCCACTGTTACATCAGAATAGTATTGTACACTATCTCAATGAAAATGTTACGCTCTTTGAGCTCATTGTTTATTTGGATACTTTAACATGACTTATGTTTAACATTAAATATCTCGCTCTTGAGTGTGTACCAGTTTGTGTAAAAAGCAGCTAGAATTTTAAATAAAATATACTATTGGCTTCACAAGATATATGTATATACATGGGTGCTTTAAAAGTGTATAAAAGTGTATAACGATAGTGGACTTCGAAAAGGTTGACATGTTTTTCCACTGTCACATCATAATTTTTTTCTTTGATACTTTAACATGAACTTTTACATGGTTTGTGGAAAACAGTTCGAGAAAAAATTTAAATAAAATATACTACTGGCTTTACAAAATATATGTATACAGGGGTGCTTCAAAAGTTTATAAAACCGAACATTCTAAAAAGCGTTATGACAGTGATCGCTTTTTACAGGAAGCTGTAAAAAAGCTGTAAGCGGACGCGAAAAGGACGATTGCGATTCAAGCTCGAAGAGATTGTAAATACAACTTAGTTTATGTATATTACCATACCTATATCTTGCAATCAACATTTTATTGAGGTTATGTCAAACTATTAATTTTGACAATTCACAAATAAATTCAAATTAATGCTAAAAGTTCGCCCGGTTTTCTAATTCAGTATGCAAGTTGACTGGGAAGTACCGATTTAATTCGTACATAGAATATATGTACGTGTGACATTCAAATTGAAAATGGCAAAGAAGTATCTGATAAATATGCGGTGCATTTATTCAGTTATTGACAATATAGCGTAAATACGTAATGCACATTGTTTTAATTAATAATTTGTAAAATACATAACGATTTTTACGATTTACGATAAACATATTTATAAAATAGACGAGAAGCGTCAGCGTGTGATTTTGTTGTTTCTACACGTGCAACGGTAAAATATATTGAAAAATGTATACACCTTATAGCTCCAAGCGATATTTATCTACTTGTTTTGAAGCGATTACTCGAACCGAGCAAAGGGCAGGGACAAAACGAACATTTGTCACGCAAGATTCTAATAAGGGAAGTAAACAAAGTACGCGCCTCGCCTGTTAATAAACTTGAATTACAGATAAAGGGAAAAAAATTAAATTGCCTCTTCGACTTTATTACCAACATCAAATTAAAACGGCGCATGAAAGTCCATGCTTTGGACTGCGAAAAACGTGATGCGTCTTCGATGAATTTTCGATCTTATTTTACTTTATTAAAAATGAAATTGTGAAAATAAGTATCGCCCGTAAAACGAGAAGGCGTTTTCGATGATTAAAAATCAAGAATATTACTCAGACAGCTGATCTGGCTGAAATATAGAAGTAAAATAGATACGCACGTTCATTTGAATAATGCGGGGAATTTAATAGCAAATACTAGGATGTACCATCCGGATGTATAGAAAAGTCGTACAGCAAAAAAAAAATATTTACCCGAATATTTGAAAATTTTAGTTGTGTAAGAAGTCTGCTTGTCAAGTAAGTAAGCTGCTCTTGATTACCAGTTGCTCATAATTATCATGATTCTGCTACCATGCTAGGTAGACTCTTTGATAATAAAGGTGGATAAGAACAAACCCATAAATACCTTGACCTCCACCATCTCCTGATTTAACACCTCTTTAGATTTTTATCTGTGGGGTTACATCAAAGACGAAGTTTATAAACAACAATATGAAATGTGGTGGAGTTGGAAAACAAAACTAGAGACATAATAAATAATATTTCCGCTAGAACTATCCTAAAAGTGACAAGAAGTGTCCTCAGAAGAGCTCAGAAGTGTATAGATCAACAAGGTCATACCTTCGAACGTTTACTAAGATAATGCTTACCGTTTTGTTATCAATGTTTCATATGATTTAATGTACTAAAATTTACAACTGTAGGTAGTCCCCGGGTTACGAACGGGATACGTTCCTGAAAACGTCTGTAAGTCAGATTTGTATGTAACTCGGGTCTTCGTTGAGGGACAGTGCATATACGGTAATAATAACAATAATAATTAAAATATGTAATATTTTAATGATTCATATTGTATTATCACAGTACATATCTTTGTACGGTAATACTAATACGTAATAATATTATTCTTTTATTACAAATAAACAGAATACATACATATAACATAAAAACAAATTCGTTAACAGTATATTATGCAATGAGCATTTAATGATAGCTATTAAGACACGAGTAAGAGAATTACAATACGAGGCGAAGCCGAGTATTGTAATGAATACGAGTGTCTTAATAGCCATTAAATGCGAGTTGCATACACTATTTTTTCTACGACCCCCATAATAAAACATTATTTTTTGAACATTCCATTTCATAAATTGAGGTTAATATTTTCCATGCACCTTTGCGAATTTAGCTGGTAATAAATTGTTCGTGGTTACTAAGGCTTGTTCCATAATTTCTGGTGGACTCAAATTTTACCCCTCATTTTTACCGTTTATATTTTCAAAAAAGCACAAATTTTAAGTACTTACTTGTAAATTGCAGAGAACTGTCACATTTATTTAATTTGTATATCTGTCAGATATGCAGTCGCCATATTGAATATTGTTTGAATATTGGAATGTCGCATTCCTATTGGATATAAACTTGTATCGTAATGAAAAATCTGTATTCCTATTGGATATAAACTTGTCTCATAATGAAAATCTGTATCGTAATGGATATCATTAAAGTACAGGTTCGGCATATCTAATAATACGATTAAAGTATGGGAGTAGAAAAAATTCTTAACAACAAGTTTAGGCAGATTATATATTAAAATACAGATGATAAAAATGGTCCTAGAGAATCAGGATTTGATTCTGTTGAACTCGATTCCTTGAAAAAGGAATCCAACGTTAAAATAAATAATAAACTTAAAGATAGTTTCAAATAATTTTTATTGTTTCACTCACAACAATATTGTTTCGTCAAACTTTGGCTTCATCAGGTGATGACGAAAAACCATTTCCCTTGTTCACCATCACTGGTGGCTTTCAAATAACATAGTTTGGCGAAACAATATTGTTGTGAGTGAAGCAATAAAAATTATTTGAAACTATCTTTACGTTTATTATTTATTCTAACATGGAGTTTCACAAAGTAACACCCAAATTCGGTGATTTTCTTTTTCGGCACTAAACCAGCATATATTGTAAATATAAGTAAACAAAAAAGAAATACGCATATCCATCGTTCGAATTGTGAGTTATGGTCTTGCACTTTTAGTTTTTTCCAAATTTTCCATTTTTTTTATCCTTATTCAAACTATTACGAACATTATAAGAAAAATAGCCAAAAATTTCACAATTCGAAATGGAAGTAACACTTACTGAAAGGTTTATTTTATTAAGGGTATAAAAATATTTCAAAATTAATTTTGAACAACTTTTGCACAAAAATTTTGGAACGTAGGTATATTATCAGTATCTGTAACAATATTTGACGTAACTAGAAATAGTATTACACCATACGCCCTTTCCATTCCACCCTTTCGACTTTTTCATATCTCCCGAAAAATTAGTCGATTTTAATAAACGAGTTTTAATTATCGAAAAATAAACATAACTATTTCGCAGAAGTTCTGGTACTGTTTCAGATCTTTTGCGAAATTGGACTTGCAGGTACCCCCGTATAATCGAAGCGTGCACGTATTTGCGTGAATAACTTCAAAACACAAAGTGAAACCGCATCCCATTTGTCTAGCCTGGGCACTTGTTAGTACCCAGGGCCCAAGGTAACGTTTGATAAGTTGAGCTAGTACCCGGACTCCTATTCATTTTGTTTTTATTTGATCGGCACACAGGGCCGACGAAGCGGTCGTACGAAGCCCACGGAAATAACCGAGCGACATCGTAATGTGACGTAGGCGCCTAGATCCATCAGTTTTCAACTTTGAACGGTGGATCGTCGACGGACAATTTCGCCTTCGGCGCGATTCGAATATAAGTATTCACATACACCGACAGAATGTTCTGATGAATTGGACTAGATTTTAAATTTAAAACTTCGTCCCGCCATTCTACAGTTTCGAATCGATTCTGCAGGAATGTCATCGTAACAATGCAGTAATAAATCATGCCAAAGATAAAATAAACATGCCCGGTCTTCGATAGACACATCAAAAACGACAGGGAAGATTGCATTTTTCGTTTCCAGGAAAGCCCCAGAAAAGAGTGAATAAGTAAAACATGATTGCCCGTGATTATAACTGACTTGTTAGTGAGGAATAATAAACGAAGAAAATGTGCGCTTTGCTAACGAGTGCGATAACGATAATAAACAAGAAGTAAATTTCAAAGTTTTCAAACCGAACCGTGTTATTTATTGTGTTGTGGTGTGTCAAGTTAATGTTGTGATTGTTTCGTTGGATATTCACAGAACCAAACTAATAATAATAATGAATTTAATGTAGGTTATGTTTTCAAACTTCATACACATTTAAAAACGTGAATTCCCGACCAATAATCCAACTGGGGAAGAAACACCAATGTATTAAGAGCAAGGTTAGTTATTGTATAATTATAATTTTTACGTATTTTCTGTATTATGTGGTGCATTTTTAAATGAAATTATACAGACATACAATAACGTTTCTCCACGACAAATATAAAACACACTATCATAATAATGCTGGATAATGTATGTGCAGCTTGTTATTGTCTTTTAAATAACAATTTCCGGCTTCTGTGCCTATGTGACCCATGGAAGATTATATCCAGTTATCTTTGTGTCGCTGGCATGACATTATCGCATTATTGTTTTCAGTTTAATCATGTATGTACAGAGCACGAAGAGTCCTCAAAGAGACGTTTATACTGTGTTATTTTATATAGGTACAGCGTCCCTTCAAATCTACCGATAATAAATTTCAGAAGTCAAATAAAACTCCTATATAATTTGTTACAGTTGCAAATTAAACGCCGGAAGAAGATGTAATATAAACGTGCTTTTAACTGTTATTTTTTATTACCCACTATTAAATTACAATTTGGTAAAGTGAAATTTAAATTCATTTAATCTATAATTAGCTCGTATTTTATACCTGTCTCGCATTTTTAAAGTTATATGAACTATTTTCAGCATCTGGGACTGATTACAATTATTAATTATTAATTCTTCTAGTTAAAAATTGTTTTGTAATCTGTTGCGAAATGAAGGAGAGGCATGCTTTGGTGTTGGTGCCACTATTTTCTTGTGGTTCTAGCTGTAAAGCATGCTTCTAAAGATATAGTACCCTTTAGAAGTCTTCTAGAGCAGTGATTCTCAACAACTGTGCCGCGAAATTCTAAAAGTGTGCCGCAATATTATTATATAATATGATTTAAAAAGAAAAATCAGCAGATATTGGTATTTGTGAAATACCACTTTCGAATGACACAATCCATCGCAAAATTAAAGATATGTCGCAAAATATTGAGCAAAATACTGCAAAAACTCTTGCAAATTCAAATTTTGCTCTACAAATCGACGAAACAACAGATATTACATGAAAAGCTCAATTAATTGCATTCGTTAGATATATTCACGAAAATGAAATAATTAAACAATTTTTATGTTGTCGGAAGTTATCTGATTTTACAACTGGCAAACATATTTTTGATGTAATTAGTTCATATTTAGAAGAAATTAAAGTTTCATGGAAGTCATGTATTGGCATTTGTACAGATGGTGCTCCAGCTATGACTGGACATCTAAAAGGATTTGTAGCACATGTTAAAGAACTGACTGGGGATATATTAGTTACCCATTGTTTTTTGCATCGAGAAGCACTTGTTATAAAATATTTGCCACCAGAATTGAAAATAGTTCTGGAACAATGTGTTAAAATGGTTAACTATATAAAATCAATACCATTAAAAAGTCGCTTATTTAGTAAATTATGCCAAGCTATGGAAGCCAAGTACGAATCCTTGTTACTGCATATGGAATTATGATGGTTGTCGAGAGGAAAAGTTTTATATCGTGTGCTGGAATTAAAAGACGAAATGAAAATATTTTATGAACAAGATAAAAATTATGATTTTGTTCATTTGTTGGAAGATAAAATATGGTGTACTAAATTGGCTTACTTATCAGACATTTTTGTTATTTTTAATAACATAAATTCAAGTATACAAGGGCCTAATGAAAATATCTTAAACTCAACCGATAAGCTGGTGGGATTCCAAAAACAAATAACTTTATGGAAGAATAAAGCTCAGAAAGGCAATTTAGAAAAGTTTGAGTCAGTCCCAAAAGACTGTTATAAAACTATTGAATTAATTGTTATTGGCCATTTGACAACATCCCAGACAGCACACCACATCTCAAAGACGTCGTGTTTATGTCCATACTACGCCTGAATGTCTGAAGACCTAAAAACGACATCTTTAATACATCTTTCAAAAGACATCTTAAAGTTTACTCAAATGGATGTCTTTAAGACGTTTTTCTAACGTCTTTACCAATCTTCCTGACATTATAGAAAAAATGCATGCAAAACTTCATAAAATATGTCTCCTACCTATTTTCTTATCTAATAAATATATTTTTTGTAAAATTAACTATTTAAATTTTAATTAATACCTAAGCCGAATAAATATTATATAAATCGATTTCTATTAGCTATTAAATTTGTTTATAATATACCCTGAAAAATGTCTATTTTTAACCAATGTAATAATTTATTTTTCAAAATAATAAACTTTGTTAAGAGTTTCTGCATATCTAAATCTTTCTGAAAACTCAGAATTATTTAGATATGAAGAAAACATCATAAAAACGTTTAACAACTCCATTTAAATTTCCCGCCTTTGCGCCTATTGTTTAACGTGGAGTTTACTTTTACATTTCTAATTTTTTTCGTGTTCTGTGCCTGTGTATTTTCTTTGTCATTTTGTATGAGCTGTTTGCTGTTTGGTGATATTTTCTTTGAGTGATAGTGTTTATTTAATTTATAACAAAGAAAATAGAGGTAGATTTATAATTTGGTTATATAACGGTTAAACGGACTTAAACGGTTTTAACAGTACACAGTACACGTGCGGGATTATTTCAGCGCGAGTCGAATGATAGTATGTAATGGCGGCTATGCTATAAGACATTGTGCATTGTGGTGTGATAGTTTGGCGTGATTTTACCCGAGTTTTCTGCTTGTTCTAAAAAGTGTGGAAAAATAACTGTTAAACTTCTCTTTTTGACTTGGGTTGCACAGGTATAATTTATACATAGGTAATCAGACACATAAAACATACTACAAAATATGAAGCGTCGTATAACATTAAATAAATATTATATGCGTGCAAAGAGGGCTATCCTAGAGAACTTATCTTCCGGTAATTCAGTTTATGAAGAAGAAAACTTTGAGACCAGCAGCTCCAGTTCTAATCTTCCTGCAGAAAATCAAAGCGGACTCTTCAAACAAAAATTGGGTGAGCAATATATATAACTTAATAATTTATCTTTCTATTTTAACGTTCACTACAATAAAGTAACCAATGTATTTTTTTTCGTTTCTAGATACTTCCAAGTTAAAAGAGACTTCTATTTTGCAAAAAAAAATGCCACTTCAAAACCAAGAAAATGTCAGTACTGAAGAATCAGAAGGTACCAATGAAGTGTCACCTGTTTCAGAAGTTAAGCAGAGCGAGCAGTGTGACAAATGCAATGAGAAAGCAGGTATTTAATTATGATATATTTTTTATTGTAAATATTGTTATCAATATAATAATGTACTAGTTACATTTTCTTATTTAATTCCGTTTAATTGTGGTATTTCAGATAAAAACTTTAGGGTAATACTCCAGCAAATCCATATTTTGAGAGGGCTTAATGACTGACACTTTATATGAAATTAAAGAGATTAAGGGACAGTTGGCCCAAAATCTCCTCCCCAAGTCACCAACAACAACTGAGTATAGTTTGTTTAAATCTCCAGGAATTAATTTTCCCATTAATTCCGACGAAGAGTTTGACCTTTTAGCAACCAATACCAGTCAATTCAGCAGCTTTTTATACAGTGTTAGTAAAAGTAAAAATTAAAAATAATACATACTACATTTAGCAGAAGTTATTCGACATGAAAAATTAACATATTTTTTTCTAGGTTGGCGAACTGTCCAAATTAAGTGGTTCCTCAGTTTATGATATTATCAAAAGAATTTTGACTTTGGTGCTATCAAATGAGCAAACTCTGAAGTACAGCTGGCTCGGTCACAAAGGAAAAAGGCCTTTCAATAAGCTTAATATTGCCAGAGTTTTATTAAGTAAGTTATAAAAAAAAATTGTATCTTGCAAATATCCAGCTGTCTGTATAAATTGCCATTGAACCATTGCTTTAAAATTTTCCCAAAATAGTGTTGCTTTTTCAGGGTCTGTCGAGCAGTCGGGTCTAGGTAAGACTTCAAAAGTGGCTGAAGTTGCTATCCAGGCGTGGTTGAGAAGAGCCGCAGATCGAAGAAGTATGATATTAAAACGCACTTAATTTATTGTATTTGATAATGGCACATAATAAATCTTTTTCTCATAATGAGCTTTTCAATTCTTAGAAAAGAGGTTTAAAAATAGGTACGTCTTTAAGATGTCATATAAATACGTCTTTAGGATGTCATATAAATACGTCTTTAAAATGTCATATTAATACGTCTTTACGACGTTGTTTTTTGTAACATTCGATATCTTAAAGATGTCTTAAAGATGACGCAAGGCGTAAACAGGACATCTGCAAGATGTCTTGAATGTCTGCACATGGCATCTTTAAGACGTCTTTAGGATGTCTCTGTGCTGTTAGGGATTAGAGGAGAGAATTATTCATTATTTCCCAAAATTAGATATAAAGAAATTTGAGTGGGTTCGTAATGCATTCCTCATAACGGATACTTCTGTATTTGACTTAACTTTGAATGAAGAGGAAGAACTCATTTTGCTTTCCAATAATCGAGATTCAGAAGAATCAATTAATTCATTTTGGATTAACATTAGATGCGATTATCCAATGATAGCCAGGAAAGCTTTAAACATATTATTACAATTTTCCACATCTTATTTGTGTGAATTCGGATTTTCAGCATTAACCAACATTTAAACTAAAAAAAGATCAAGATTGTTAAATGTAGAAGACGATATGAGAGTAGCATTGTCATTTTTACGACCAAATATAAATGAAATTATCAAAAAACATCAAGCTCAAATTTCGCATTAAAAGTATTCTTATTATTAACTTGTAATTAATCCCTTAATAAACGTACTGTTATTTTTGTAGTATGTACATATTATTTTATTTCAAACATTTAAAATTATTATCATAAATTATTTTACGCAGTTTGTTATAGGTAAGTAAATAATTTTTAAACTTATCTTTTTCTTTGTGTGCCGCCAAATTTTGAAATCGTTAAAAGTGTGCCGCAACAAAAAAAGGTTGAGAATCACTGTTCTGAGGGTTAAGATCGATGTCTAGTACCTACGATACTAAATTTGATAGAGGAACGCTGGAATTTTCTATAATTGCTTATAGCTGTCTTTTTAATAAAAAATATCTTTTGTTTTATTTTCCTGATTATATTTAAAAATTCTTTTAAATAGTAGACTTTCCTAACCTCTTCTAATACTTTTACACTTCCGGATTGTTTATGTAAATAAATTATTTATCTTTGTCATGACGTCATAATTCTTTTTCGACTCTCCCTAATACTGTGTCAACAGCCATGTAAGAAAAGCCTTTCTAACAAGGAAGATAATTTTTATATCTAGAGGACATTCCAGGGTTTCTTTTTATAACCAACATGAGGTTTTTTTTAATTTTGCCCCGTAAAGGACATGCAGCTTGTAAAAAATGGTATAATCAAAAGCTCTCGGATAATTTAAAAGCACTCATCTAATTTCGTTTGATCCCTTAGCAATCTTTTCTTCTATCCATACATATAACATAGGATGTTGAAGGCACGGTATTATGCAATTTGTAGACTTTAAGGTCTGCTATACAAATTGCATAATACCGTGCTTTCAACATCTTAACTCATTAAAGTAGTCTGTTTTTTTTAAATAATTAATTAAGCATTAATCAATGTTGATTGATGTACAGGGTTATGCTACCGGTATCTTAAACCGTTTTCGAGTTATTAAATGTCGAATATCGTAGTTACTGTACCATGGAAAAGTTAACATTATTAAAGTAAGCTATGAAAATGACAACTGTTGTGTTTTGTTTCGGAAAATGCCACACAAAGCGCTAACAGATTTTCTTTCTGATTTTCTACTTTGTTTTACCAATCTTTTTCTGTTATACATATTTATTTTCACAAGACCTTCGATTTTTTCTATTAAAAACTCCTGTAGTGGAAAAGGACGACTCATCAGTCGATAATATTTTAGTAAAATAATCGGGATCTTCAATCAAATAAATTAGTTTAGTTTAGCAACATTTCCGGCGCCAACTATCAATTTAGTGCAAATCGTTAGCGCACAACATGCACCGTCGATATCTGAAGAAAAAGCACCGAAACACTTAATTGTTATAAAGTTATAAACAAATACAATTATAGGGGTGCGTGAAGTTAGCACCGCAACTTGCGGCGCAAATGTTCTTTTTAGTGCCAAAATGTTGCGCTTAATATGCGCCGTCGATATTTGAAGAAAAAACACCGGCGCATTAATTTGTTACAAAGTTATAAACAAAAACAGTTTTTTGGTGCCAACTTCACGCCAGCACCACAACTTGCGGCGCAAATGTTTTTTTTAGTGCCAAAATTTTGCGCCCAATATGCGCCATCGATATCTGAAGAAAAAACACCGGCGCATTAATTTGTTACAAAGTTATAAACAAAAATAGTTATTTAGTATCAATTTCTTACCAGACCAAAATTTCCGGCGCAAACTATCAATTTAGTGGAAATCGTTAGCGCACAACATGCGCCGTCGATATCTGAAGAAAAAACACCGAAACACTCAATTGTTATAAAGTTATAAACAAATACAAGTTATATAGGTGCGTGAAGTTAGCACCGCAACTTGCGGCGCAAATGTTCTTTTTAGTGCCAAAATGTTGCGCCCAATATGCGCCGTCGATATTTGAAGAAAAAACACCGACGCATTCATTTGTTACAAAGTTATGAACAAAAACAGTTTTTTGGTGCCAACTTCACGCCAGCACCACAACTTGCGGTGCAAATGTTTTTTTTAGTGCCAAAATTTTGCGCCCAATATGCGCCGTCGATATCTGAAGAAAAAACACCGCATTAATTTGTTACAAAGTTCTAAACAAAAATAGTTATTTAGTATCAATTTCTTAGCAAATTTTACTCCTGCTGCAAATCAACAAAGCACATTTCTAATGGTTCCATCCTCTTGCTCCTTAATTATTAAAGTAAATTGCTTTACTCTCATTTAACGTATACAGTAGAGGCTCACAAATTCTTTCTTTGGGCAATTCTAATTCTCGAATTGTTCTAATTCCTGAACGCTTTTTTAGTTCACCCAAAAAAACCTAGAAGTAACACCGGGAATAGAAAATAATTAATTGCTTACAAAGTTTTTTTTTATTAGTTTTACTTGTACACAAAAGATCTTGAATGTGAGTTTTTTTTTTGGTTTTATAACATTAGGAAGAACTATATCGTTATGGAGGGTCAAAAGATCAAGCCAAAGTGCGTTTTTAACATCTTCATTCCATTCTTCGATCTCGTCTATATCAATGGAATTATTTGGTTGAATTTCTTCTAAAAATACTTCCATTCGATAACTTTATTCTAATATACGTGATCTTTTTTCTGAAGTAATTGTGCTAATGGCAAATCATCGCCGCTGTCGTAGCGAAACAGAGTCCCAATTTAGCAATTTGGATCAAGAAGTCTTTAGTTTAGCTTTGTGGTAATTCATTCATCTTAACCATGTATTGTCATGTAATTTGCAATGAATGGATTCAAAATAGTTGCAATCATTATAAAAAGAGCAAATTCCACGGCACTGGAATATTGCAATGTACCAAATCATTGGGAAGAAAATGGCACACTGTTTTGGCCCAAAACTTCAGTGTTATTTTTCGACATTTTCTCTTTTAAATCGCCAAACCGTCTAATCACCACACTGAATTTTACAAGTATGGTTCACATCTCATTACTTCTTTACTATAAATGCAACAGAAGAATTGCTGACTTTAAGGTATATATAAATTCAAATGTACTCAAAATTAAATTTGAGAAAAATTGTATTTAAAAGTTTTTTCGAAATTTCTACCGGAAGAAGGTCTTTTACTCTTATCGAAAATCAGTTTTTTGCGAATATCCCCCAAGTCATGCTTTCTAGGCAGGTACATTATGAGTATAAAAGTATTTAAAACATAATTTTAAATATCTTTTGTAGGTATAAGAAAAATTTCAAAATTCGGACCGGAAGTAACACTTTTACTCTTACCGAATAGCGAATTTTTGCAAATATGTCGTGAATTATGCATTTTGTATATATTTATCAAGAGCAAAAAAGCATTTAGAGTTAGATTTGCAATGTTCTTTGTATAACTGAAATTTCAAAATTCGGACCGGAAGTAGCACTTTTACTCTTAGCCAGTAGCACTTTTTTATAATATCTTGCAAAGTGTGCATTCTATAGGAATTTATTAAAAGAATGGAATTACTTGAAATAGGATTTTGAATAATTTTTGTAAAAAAATTCTTAAAATTCTATAATTTGAAACGCTCAGGTATAAAAAAGTCGTTTGGTGGCCACATCTCATTTTTTCCATTATTCTGCTTTGACTTTTTGCCTGGTATGGTCGTGAATCCATATCTCTTTGGAATTTAAACAAACTGCAAAGCAGTATTTTATTTACAAAGTACATATCCAGATAGTGTTACAATATGAAAACAACAATTGTGTTTTTCTACTTTGTTGAAGGGAGCAAGCAAACATGTGTTTCGCATCTTTACCAAAACGTAATTTTTTTTTATCATCTTGTTTGGAATGCGCACAATATCTAAAATCGATAAAAGTCTAATAGCTAGTAAAGTGTCTTTTCCGTTTTTCTACTACTGCTCGTGCTTTATTACGAAAGAAACTAGTAGCAATTAATTTAATGAGACACATCGTTTAACGGCTAATTAAGCGCTTAATGCCGATGCGTATGGTAAATATTACATTGTTTGAGCAGGTACTTAACGTTTTGTGCAGTACAAGCTGTTTCCTTGATGATTGTTATTTTTCTCCGAAACAAAAACGAAAGTGTTTACCATAATATGTTGTGATCCGCGTGTATTGTAATCAAATGTGATTCGATTCGATTTTGATTAATGCGTTTAATAGATTGCTTTGAACTGTACTAAATTGCTCGAACTTGTTGCTGCTAATAATATAATAATAATATAATTCCGTGATTGCCTAAAAGAAACTATATAAAGGCTGCTGAAAAAATACTTGACTATTATTCCTTTAAAGAATATTTTTATTTAATGAAACTCTTCTACATTAAAATTAATTAAATGCGTGTTTATTTGTCTACTTAAATGTGTATTTTGTCTAATACACATTACTTTCTTATACGTAGTATAAGCAGAGAATACAATCCCGGGATCCCGGCCGTTTTTTGATCCCGAACGAGAACGCATACCAGAGTTAACGAAAGATGAAAACATTAATGAGCTTATAAAGAAAATCCGCAAAGTTGCAATATACCGGGTGGCCAACTAAGAATGGCTGCCGGCCATATCTCAGAAACCAGTAGTCATATTGCTTCCGGGTAAAAAAATTTCAAGTAAAAGTGCCCAAGAGAAAATGCTGGAAATTATTTTGGAGTTTGTAAAATATCCGCAAGGGGGCGTAATAGTCAGGATCAATGTTAAAATTTAGAATTTCTTCATATTTTTACTAATTAAGGGGTATTGAAAATTTTTAAATTTTATTCCTTATACATTCTTTAATACTTTTAGCCTTGCACATTTTTTACTATTTAGTGTAATAAAGTGGTAGGGGCAGTTCAAATGTTTTTTTAAATAAACCAGGATTACTCCCGTTTGGCCTAACCGATTTGAATAAGTTTGGTCTCATTTAAAAGAGCCTTATTTGCTCTACAAACTGAACTTATGTTTTTGTATCTAGGACTTTTGCCGTCACCGGTAGATGGCGTTAACTGAAATATAAGCAAATATTAGGCATTTTTTCAAAAAAGTTAAATACAATGATATGTTTCTTTTTACATAAGCTAATAAAGAATTAAAACCTCTACATTTCGGTAAAAAAGCCAAATTTGTATGTTTTTTAGAACAGGAGATATTGACAAAAATAGATGAAAATTCATAAATTCTCCTGTTTTACTGGCCCTTTTATTTATAAAGCTAACAATTTTGAGCTACATATATTATTATTATCAAGACAAATGTTATACCATTTTGAAAGATCCTGTTTAATAAAGCAAGATTATTTTTAATACTTATTTTAATCCAAAAATATACCATTAAAAATAAAAAAGTAAGCTATGAAAAAATAAAACAATAACTCTCATTGTGTTAAAACTAGGAGTTGTCAAAATAATAAATATTATTGTCAGTTTTTGATTGACTTCGTTTACTTTTTTGTGTTTGGGGAAACTTCTTTTTTACTGAGATCCGGTTAGCGAATGGAGAAGCATTTGATATGATTGGTGTCTATTTCGAATGCATGCGAAATACAACAGTTGCTTCCAGAGTGTATGCTATGCAGTTCGCTGGATGACGACATTATGCGAGGAGTGTTTTTCGTAGGTTAGCCGAAAGGCTTAGGACCACCGGAAGTATTAATTTTCCGGTGTATAGAAGGCAACCTACTGGCGGAACCGACGAAAATGCTATAAAAGTATTAGCATATATTGAATTTAATCCACATGTAGGGACCAGAACCATAAGTAGAGAGTTGGGCATTTGTATAACTACGGTCTAAAATATATTGAAAGATCACAGCATCATCTCACTGGAGAGATTTATTTTTTTTTTTTACTGAATGAGCTGCCCTTCTATTAGAAAATGTCCCGTTCGTCATTATATGTTTTTTCAGCACGATGGGTGCCAGGCGCATTTTGCGGCAAACGTCCAGAATTTCTTAGATCAGACATATCCTGGCAGGTGGATTGGACGGGGTAGTATATTTCCCTGGCCCGCCAGGTCACCAGACCTCAACGTTCTAGATTTTTATTTATGGGAGAGAGTTAAGGACATTGTTTTTGAAACATATCGGAGGCGGAAATTGAAATTTCTGTTTTATCCACGCGGCAAAGGTTGCAGGCTTGCACTAACAATGATGGGCATTTTTAATAATTAGGCCGTCATTAAAAATTTTATAAACCTGTCTTTACAGTTATGTAATTGTAGGTATTTTAGTGTTTAATATTAGTTTTATTCAGATAGTGTTAGTATTAATTGTTAGTATAGTAAATCATAGTATATGAAAATTTTAGATACATGTTTTTCGAACGTTTGTATAAAATTACATTAATGTAATTTTGGTTTCTTAAACAGGAACTAACTAAATGTTATAATTTTTTTTTATTTAATATATTTTTATATATTTTGCATCGGTATTACAGGAATGCCTTTCAAATTTCTTCCGCTTTTGTGAAATTTTATTATTTGGTCTGCGTGCTAGAATTTTACTGAAGAAGACAAACAAAAAGCAGACTATATTATATAAATATATATATAATAATAAAAAAGACAATTAAAACAAGACAATTCATGCATTTTCATCTATTTTTGCCAATATCTCCTGCTCTAAAAAACATACAAATTTGGTTTTTTTACCGAAATGTAGAGGTTTTAATTCTTTATTAGTTTATGTAAAAAGAAACATATCATTGTATTTAACTTTTTTGAAAAAAAGCCTAATATTTGCTTATATTTCAGTTAACGCCATCTACCGGTGACGGGAAAAGTCCGAGATACAAAAACACAAGTTCAGTTTGTAGAGCAAATAAGGCTCTTTTAAATGAGACCAAACTTATTCAAATCGGTTAGGCCAAACGGGAGTAATCCTAGTTTATTTAAAAAAACATTTGAACTGCCCCCACCACTTTATTTCACTAGATAGTAAAAAATGTGCAATACTAAAAGTATTAAAGAATGTGTAAGGAATAAAATTTAAAAATTTTCAATACCCCTTAATTAGTAAAAATATGAAGAAATTCTAAATTTTAACATTGATCCTGACTGTTACGCCCCCTTGCGGACATTTTACAAACTCCAAAATAATTTCCAGCATTTTCTCTTGGGCACTTTAACTTGAAATATTTTTACCCGAAAGCAATATGACTACTGGTTTCTGAGATATAGCCGACGGCCATTCTTAGTTGGCCACCCGGTACAATCCCGCGGCTAAATGAACGTGTATGTGCGTGTAAATGTGAATGGGAACCCCTGAACTTTGTGGAAAGCGGGGAACCCCAGACATTCTGATATAAAAGGGAAATACGCGTGAGAAAAGGGGGAGTCGACAGCAATATGCGTTAAATATCGTATCAAAAGGCTAACTCCTAACATTAGACTACGCATAAGAGTCAGTGGTAATATAACTTTAATAAATAATTTACTACCGAGAAAACGTATTAAATTAGTGGTCAAAGTTGCACCTAAAGAAGTAATTGTGCAACGTGTTATATTGTTAAAATAAATATTGTATTTCGAGTGGCAGAACAAGCAGATGATGCTGTTGAAAACATCGTAGAAATAAAGAAGATTTCGTCGATAATAAGCAGCCCGAAGTTCCTGCTGGAAACCGTACAAAAAAGAAGATGAATAAGAAGAATTTAAAATGATTATTGTTTAATGACTGTAATGTTTTATGTAATAAAGAAGGAGAGACTGTAAAAATAAAAATTCAAATAGAAAGTAATTAAATAAATATCGTCTAACAAATATATGTGTAAAGTAACTTGATATATTCACAAGTATCGATATAAACACGTATAATATAGAATGTATATTGTATGTAATAAATTCTGGCGTTTATAGCTTACGATTAAATCGAACAAAGGACCTACAGAAATGTTTGTGTTAGTTTAAGAATTATTAAAAAAAAAAAAAATCTAATTCAAATGTATGTACAGTACTCATTTATTTTAATATAAGAGTTATTAAAATTTTTAGATGTTATTGTTTTTTAATGTACAGGAACTAATGATGTTAAATTTCCGAAATTTATTTTTTGTTCCGAATATTTCCGAAATATTTGAAATTTATTGAAGTTTATTGAAATTTATAAGAACATTGAAATTTGTATCCTAAATTGATTTAAAATTAATTGTTTCAAAGGTAGGTGAAGAAATAACTAGAATTATAATAATGAGCATTAGGTTTATTAATAAAAAAAACAAAATAAAGATGTTTTTTATTATAGGTAAGCTTCTTACCTACAGGAAAGTAACATTTTCGGAACACTTTTGACTTTAGGTCAGTAATTTATAAATCAAAATAATAAAAGTCAATTTTAAAAAGTCATATTTTATGCTGTTCATCTTCGCTTTTTTCAAGATCAGAGAAATCTTCTTCGCCAATACTTGGGTTTGTGTCATGTAATGAAATTGAAACTACGGAATCTGTATCAGATTCTGAATCTGGGTCAGAACCAGAACCATCTTTTTCTTTCCGTATTTTGGCTTTGCCAACATTTTTTTTAATGGAATTTTAGATGTTATTGACTTTGCATCATTTTCTGGGGTATAGCTTAGTGTAAGGTTACTCTGGCTACTATCTTGGCGCAATAATTTTAAATTATGAGCCACGTAGGTAAGCATTCTGGCCCTTCTAACTGTAAGCCTATTTCTTCTGGCATTGTGTAAAAACGCATATGTGCTAAACGACCTTTCGGTAGCAGCAGAAGATGGAGGTAGTGCTAATATCGCTACAGCTAAATTTTTTAATTCTGGCCACCAACAAACTGGGTTCACTTTGCTTACTGACGTCCACATATACTGCATTGCCCAAATGTCACTTTTTGCGCAGAGTTTCACCAATTCACCGAAAATTACTTCTTTTTCTCTTTAAATGTAGGATGTATAGTCAAAAATATATTGATGAACTCCAAAGCAGTCACGTGTTCTTCTTTATTTAAACTTTCGCCTCTGTAGTTGGGGTCCAATAAATTTGCCGCCGCAAAATGAATTGGTTTAACAGCCATTTTCTTTCTATTCATTAGAACACCTATTATTTCTTTCTCCTCTGCTTTAGAAACTGGCAATTCAGGTACATATTTATTAAATTTAGTCTCAATATCATCTAAAGCAACAATCACCTGGGAAATGTTGAAGGTAGCGTCACCCTCTAGAAGAGTAATCCACTTTACAATGGGTTTTAAAACAAGTATAACTTTATGTAACCCGGTCCAAAATATGTCGTCATCTAAAATGTTTTTTTTTACATTTCTTGAAAAATTCATTTCCTCAGTTACCATTAAAACTTGTAACGACGATTTGTATGCAACTAAGCTTTCAATGCAACTTAAAATTGATTCCCATCTCGTTTTAACTGGCAATTTCAACGCTAAGGTCGCATTATTTTTCTGTAGTTGAATTTTGTTAAATGTCGCTAAAGCAATATGTGAACTCGTAACTTCTTTGACTATTTCTTTGCAAGCTGATTCAACATTTTTAAGGGAATTTATTTTCATTACATCTCCTACAAGAAGGTTTAATGTATGAGATACACATGAATAACCATAAATATGTTGATATTTGGCACTGATCAGATTTTTTGCTTTTTCCATCGCTGCAGCATTATCACTTACAACTCCGACAAGCTTCTCTGGTCCAATTTTATTAATCACTTTTCTCCTAATTCTTCTGCAATAAATTCTCCTGTGTGTCGATCAGCTTCTGTGTGTAGTGTTTTAAATAACACAGGAATTGGAGTTGTAACTATAAAGTTTATTATCGCTCGATTCCTGGAAAAATATAGGTATATTATTGGTGAAGTTCCGAATGTTCCCAAAGCAACGCCGAATATTTCCGAAATATTCGCAATTTATGGAAATATTCGACTGAAATATTCGCGCCTCACATCACTAACAGGAACCCCGTTTACTTAATCATTTCAATGAACTCGAATCGCCCTATGCGAATTGAGCTGGCAAAACAAATAATTTTACATTTTATTTCTAAAGTTTAACTTTAAATTAAATATCTTAATTTAAAGATATGTAGGTGTTTGTCTACATTGTGTCACCCAACTTTGGGATGGTACCTTTACAGTAGGATACATTATCAACGTTATTTATCCCGATTGCTGTCGTTTAAAAATGTCCAACAACGAAGCTAGTTTTATCCGAAAGTGAACAGGTGCTGGGCTTTTCGAAAGAGCTTTAAAAATAGAGAAGGATTCAGTGGAGGCTGAAGGGAAAAAGCCTTCTTGAACAATGAACGATCGATACATTGCTAATTAGGAATGGACCGTCTTTTTCGTCTGGAAAGGGTGTACGCCTTACAGCGTATCTCTCTATTTTATTTTGACCTTTTGGCCGGCCCTTCTTCTCATGCTTTATTTCGTTCAAAAACTAATTAATTCCGAGTTTGTTAATACAAATTTCGTTCCATTTAAGTGATCCTGGGTATCACGCACATGACGACGCGCTCTATTTATTTTCTAAATGTAAACAATTACCTCATAAAGATCGTGGAACAAAGGAGTTTTTTCAAATAATTCGCGATATTCGGATCTGTTTATATAATTTAATTATCTTCTTGATCTCGCAACTTATGATGATGAGTGTGTGTTATTTTTGAATATACAGAGTGCCCCGTCTTTTCGGAACAATTTGTAACCTTTGTTTTTTTAGTGCAATATTATACATTTTACATGTCCTTTCCACTGCACATAAGTATACAAACAAGAATTTTCAAATTTATATTTGATGTATTTTTTAGTCTTATTATTACAGTAGAGTCTCGATAACGTTAACCAATTAACGAACATTTTGCACGCAAAACCGACATAAGTTGCGACACTAGTTTAAATGTCATTACCGGCAGTCGCACGTACACTGACGAGGCCTTAAAGGCCGAAACACGGTGTCTGTGCGTTCATTGTCGGTAATTACACTAGATGTGTGTGTGTATCCCAACAAATGTATATATGCATATATATTTTGCGTATAAATGTATACATGTCGTTAGTATTTACCTTTTGATGTTAGTTCTAGTATATAAGTATTTTACACTTTTCATTTTAATAATTGAAAGAGTTAAATTCATAAGTATGTAGTAGTAGGTATCGCAAGTACATACCTAGTACTTGCGATACCTAATTGAAATGATTAACGGTAGATTCATGTTTAATATTGCTGTAATCTTTAAAATTCCATCACATTTGTTATTGCTGATTACTTTCAATAGATAAATTGTTTGGATTTATGTTTAGATAGTAATGATATGTTATCGTTGCAATATACCAGGTCTCCACAAAAAAAAAAGCGCTTTAAAGTCTGATTGTAACAATCGACATATCAAAGTAAACGACTTAAAAAGTATTAGAGAAATATCAAATTTTATTGTTAGCTACTCGGTTTGTCAAAGGTGGTCGATATTCAATTTTTTTTTTATGTTAAACGGTTACCTGCTATTTTTCTCACAAAGAATTAGATAAAGATTTTTTTTTTAATTCGCTGATGTAGCACAATACCGTTTTTTATTTTATTTCACGTTGTTAAAAAATAAAGAAAAACATTGTGTTTAAATCTACTATCACACACCGGTACTGTAACCATGACAACAACCATTATGTGGCTGTGTCAACCATGTTATGTCTAAAATTAAAAAGCTTTGATGGCACATACAGGACATAGGAACGTTCTCACATTCAAGGTATTTTCAATAAATCATCCGTTTAATAATGCAATGGCTTTTTTTTAAATTCTCAGTAAAATAAACTTATTTTAACAAAAAATTAATGAAAATGCTCAAACTGGGCACCATTCCTTTCAAGGCCTTGTCGATACCTGGATATCACACCTAGCGTAGCATTCATCAGAACTTCTGGAGACATTTTCTGACATGCATCAATTATTTAATTTCGCAAAACTTCGACTGCCTCAGGAGGTGTGGCATAAACAATATCTTGGGATATATAACTACAGAAGAAAAAAATCCATCGAGGTCAGATCACGAGAACGAGCTGGCCACAAAATAAGTCCGTATGTTCTTATCAAACGATCTCTAAATTCTCGATTTAAAAACTCCCTCTTGATTATGGCGTTGTGTGGAGTAGCTCCATCTTGTTGATAAATTAAATTATTTTTTTCATTTAAGGGTAAATTGTCAAGAATTTCTAGTAAGTCTTCACTTAAAATTTGGAAATATTTTTGCTGGGTAAGATTTCCATCGATGAAGATTGGACCTATTATTCGTCCATCTAATATTCCACACCAGACATTTAGTGAAAATCTTCTTGGTGGAGCTTGTTCTATGGAAACAATATCTTGGATATAGCCCCAGAAGAAAAAATCCATCGGAGTCCTATCACAAGATCGAGCTGGCCACAAAATAGGTCTGTACGTTCCAGTCTAACGATCTCCAAATTCTCAATTCAAAAACTCTATTGATTATGGCGGTTTCATTGAAGGGTAAATTGTGAAGAATTTCTAGTAAGTCTTCACTTAAAATTTGGTAATATTTTTGTTGGGTAAGATTTCCATCGATGAAATTGGACCTATTATTGATCCGTCTAATATTCCATACCGGACATTTAGTGAAAATCTTCTTGGTGGAGTTTGTTCTATGGAAAAATGCGGATTTTCTACATTCCAGTAGCGATGATTGTTGCGAATAATTTTTTTTATTTGTAAATTGACACTAAAAAAAACTGACAAAAAGTTATACGACGTGCTGGATCTCTTACAGAAGTCCATTGATTCTCCTCAAACACACAGTAAAACGTTAATCTCTAAATTTTCATCTCGAAATTGCCGATTTTGTTTACTAGGTTTTCCAAAGCAGACCATACCTTCTCAAATTGAATTCCAATCGGCTAAATTGACGGCGATTCGGTTCTCGTCTGGCCGGGAAGTGTTCTCCATAGATTCTACAACTTTGCGCATTGTTTTTCTAACACCCAACAAAATTAACATCAAGCATATCCACAATTTCGTTATTCACTATGAAATGATGGCAACTGAGACAATTAAAATTGGTCTGGTGACATTTACTGGCTTTAAAGTCACATGGTAACAATAATTACTAAATAGAATACAAGTATTTTTTAAATGTTTTATTTTTTTAACAACTTGAAATAAAACAAAAAAATGGTATTGTTGTACATTAATTTGATATGTCGATTGTTACAATCATACTTCAAAAAAAGGTACTACAAGCGGGTTTTTTTTTGTGGACAGCCTGTATTTTTCTACATATAAACAACTACTTCACACGATTACCAATATTCATTCCATATATAATTTATTTCATCTGTAACGTCAAGAACACGTTACGTTTGGCAAATTCGACCTTTTATCTGGTTAAATAAATAAATACAGGCGATGGGATATTATCAATAAACGATTACTTTGTAAATAAACAAATAAAAATTCATGGTTAAACAGTGAAAAAAATGATATATTTTATTGCCTGTAAATTCGTATTTCTATGATTGTTCTGTGTTGAAAATTTGAAATGATAATAATATTTTTTAAAAATATCTCGTATGAATTTCAATTAAATCAGCTTTTATTATTCTAGGATCAAAACAGAGAATGTATGTATATATGTTTACACTACTACATATTTTTTTGTGGTCTCTGGACACTTAAGTGATACGCTAGATGTTTGAAAATGTAAATATCTTTTGGCATGCAAACATACTGAAATTTTACGTATGTACATAACCTCTATCGATACGTTTTCGAGAGCCCACACTCAATGTTCCTGAGCTTGTGCGCAATTGATTTATTATAATCGTTTTCTCTATAAATACTATAAAATTCCTTGCGTTAAAAAAAGCGTCAAAGCTTAATATAAACATTACAAGCCAATAGAAGAAGTAACAAACATCATGTTCTTATGGAATAAATTTGCCCTTCCACTGGTTTATATGCAGCAGATAAACACTGAAATTTAGTTTCATGCAACAGATAGCCAGAATTATTATGTGAACACAAATACGAACCTAAGAGTGAATATACGAAATAAAATACGTAAAACTTATACAAACCGGAGAAGAACCGAATGTATATCGTCATGAAGTCATGAGTATAATAACAATTTTGACAAATTGAGAAACCTATAGCAAAATGTTTTAACATGAATTTTGTAAATATTAAGGTAAATTAATATGCGTTAACATGCATAATATGCATGTTAACGTAATCATTGATTGAAACACCGATTAGTACAAATTTGTGTTTTCCCAACAGCGGTTAGGGCTTGAACTTGATTACGAATGCAGTGATCGTTTATTGAAGAAATTTGAATCGGTATTTGAAGTACCTGATAAATAGAGACTGGATTTTATGCAAAATGCTTATTTGTTGTTTTTTGGTATATCCCTTCTATACTGTGTACTTATCCATTTTCCACCCTCAGAATACGTTTTTTACCATTTTTTTAGTGCATATAATGCATATTTCGACACTTTACCATAACTGCATATGCACGTACATATTTCATAATTATTTTGCATATTTATGCATATATTCGCCATTTTCATAAGAACCATAATAAAATCTGATATTTAAAGATATTTAATTTGTTTGTGTAAACGTGAAGGGATTGCATTCCTTCAACTTTGCATTAATGATTCATTAAAAGTCCATCTCATTAACAAAATATAGGATTTAACTCTACTGATAATTATAATCGGTTTACAGGGCAATTAGAACTTACGTAAGAAATCCTTTTCAGAAATGTAGGTATTAATGCAGGTATATTATACCGTACGACTAATATCAATATAAGAAAAAGAAATAATTTCCTTCATAGTTTGTTCATTCGTAAACGTGTTAAGGCCTGTGCTATTGGTGAAACAAAGGTGAATTAAAAAGTTTTGAAAATGCCGAAGATAGCTAAAGCGAAGTCATCTCTAATAAAAAATTGGATAAGTGATTGCAGTGCACTAAAAATGATTGACGAAGAAAGTGTTTTGTGCACACTCTGCGACAAAAGGGTAAGTTGAATTTTGAAATATTTTGTCAATAACAAGTTCTACAATTATGAGAATTTTTTTTTGTGTTCATAAATATAATGAAACAATTTCATAATAAATTATTATTAGATATGTTTAATTTTATGTTCTTTAAAGCTAATATATCTTTGTAATATTTCTTTGTCATAAACACCAAAATAACTAAAATCAATCAAATTTAAACAACTGGAGAACTTTACAAAACAAGACAATTTATTTTTCTAGTTTTTGTAGTAATATAGTAATTAATAATAATTATTATAACTGAATGTTAAAAATATATATTTGTTACACAGATTACCTGCCAGAAGAAATTTCAAGTATTGCAACATTTGAACACAATATTTCATCAGAACAGGGTTTCTGAAAATTTGAATAAACCGCGCCAGCAACTTTTGGAGGAAAGTTTTCTCAATAATTCGAAGAATCCATAAGAAGCATTTTCCAAAGATTTGTGTAATCTTTTTGTGGGTTGTAATATTCCTTTACATAAATTGGACAATCCGATATTTCAAGAATTCCTGAAAACTTATTGCAAAGTCGATGATAAACCCATTTATGTACCCAGTTCCTCAGCTCTACGCAAGAAATACATCAACGAAATTTATGAAGATGTTACCGATGGTATTAGAAAGGAGCCGTCAGGTTGCTAATTTTATTATTGGAACCTTAAATGGTTCAACTCAATCTAAAAGACATTTAATTAATGTACACACAGAAAAAGGAATTTTTGTACCAAACAAATTATATTTAAGTTAAATAAATCTTTGTTTCCTATATACGCAAATAAATCACTTCTCCAGACAAGAAAACTATTTCTTTGAATACTTAAGAAAATTTTTCTTATCCCAAGAAGCAATTATTCATTGTAATAGATTTATCTACTTGATTCAACAATATTTTGGAATTATTGGAAGATACACAGTCTTACACCAACTAAATGAAATGCTTGACTTTTTAGAAATTTCTTTGTTTGAAGATTATCATTCATTAAGTGAAATATTTTCTATATTTTACTTAAGATACATTTACTTGAATCAAGAACATTTTAGAATTATTGTAAGATACACTTTCTTACATCGAGAAAAGTATAGGCTTGATTTTTTAAATATTGTTTTGTCTGAAGATTATCTTTTATTAAGACAAATAATTTTTTTATTTTACTTAAGATGTACTATCTTCCATAGAGAACATTTATTCATTTCGAGTAATTTTACATGCTTTGGTTAACAAAAATTGTTTATTGTCAAATACATATCTATATATTTCCACCGATGAGCATTTAGAAGATCCGACGTCTCTACAGAAAATATTCTGCCGTCTCAGGGTAGAGCTACCCCAAAGATGCCAGATTTTCCGTAGAAACGTCGGATCAACTAAATCCTATCAACGATGTAAATATATAGATGTATATTTGGCAATAAATCAGTTTTTCTTAACTAAAGCATGTTAACTAGTTAAGTAGCTAACGACTATACGTATTCGGACAGCAAAGTTCTCTAAATACATTAAGTATAAAATTAAATAATCTTTGAAGAAAAAACTAAAGCTGAAGCTAAAAAATAAGTTAGTGGTTTATTTTTTATAGGATCTATTTGCAACACTTACTTCCTGTTACTTACCATTAATACTATACCATACTACTACTCCGCGAACAGCTTTATATAAAAAAATAGAATAAGGAACAAAGAAAAATATTTGGCAGTAATTAGTATATTTATTTATGAAATTAATATTTAACAAAACTTATTCAAATTTACACATAGATACATATACATTATATAAGGTATTACTTTATCAAATTTTGTTTTTATGTTGTAAACAGACTTTTGAATCAGAATCCATATATGTTCGGAAGGTAGAGGATACAAAGTATTTAACACATGAAATGACTTAAAACATAAATCAAACCCTTCCATGAAACGTTACACTGGTAGTGTATTTTGTCAATTATGACATATACCTGATTTATTTCTACAAAAGAAGGACCCTCGATTAAAATGTAAGGTTGTATTAGTTATATTCTTGTCAATAGCTCTTTGTCTCTGATCAGAAACGATTTTTTCTATATCACCAGGAATCTGAAATTAAAGCTTATGTAAATGTATATAAACTAAAAGCATCTTATATACATATGAAAGCACATAACATCTAATCAAGAAATCTAATGAAATATATAAATGTTTACTTGCCTTTGCATGTAATACAATAGATTCGAGTGTATCCGCAGTTGAAAACTTCCAGTGTTGGTCATGGATTTTAACACGCCCCTTGGGAGGTATTAGATGAATCAATGTCATCAGTTGACAGATTGTCCTTCCGTCTGTAAAGAAGTTCAAATTATAAGTGGTAAAATAAAGGATAATGAAATGCTGATCCGCTCATGCAGGGTGCGAACATCAACGACTCCACCGTACTTCAATTCAAACAGTTACGGCAATCGCAGCTTGCATGATGATATCTCCTGTATACACATACCTTCTGATAGATAGTCACGATCTAAAATTTCCATGTAATTATCAATTGTAGTGCTTATAACATTTCCTTTTAATGACAGAATTTTCTTAAGAAATGTATCCCAGACTAACTTCAAATGACTACATTTAGTAGGATATAATTTTTGAAAGTCCAGTTCAATCTAGAAAACAAAGTTCACAAAATTATAGTACTAATATTTCTTGATATTTACCAAAATATTAGACCTTGGCTGCTTCAGTATTGGCCATTCATCAAGAAAGTCTTGCGCAGTACTACATCGGGATTTTCTTCTCAACAAGAATGTTGCCTGCCATTTTTCTAGAACGGTAGTCCACGGTTCGCTATATTGTTTCAACCATTTATAATTGACATCCCCTTCAATATCTGTGATTTAATTAATAATATTGTAGAAGATGTTATATTGAAATAACCTAATTAACAGATGTGCTTGCTTACCAAAATTGCAATTTTCTTCCTCTGCATTAGAAGAATTATTATTGGATGCTTGTCGTCGTTTTCTTCTTGTTGGCAATAATTCTCCACTCTTGAATAACAAATTCCGACATTTGTCTACCAAGCGCCCTTTTGCCAATATTGGTCTACCAGTTAGAGAATCCTTTTTAGATACAGATGGAACATAGTACGTGGCTGCACATTCCTTAAGGGAACAAAGACATTATTTTTGCGCGTAATACATTATACTCATCATGTGTTAGGCGACTAAATAAATATAAAACAATATAAATTAGAGTGTTATATTTAACTCTATATTAAGTATATTACTGTTTTAAGATGTATGTAAATATATGTTTTATTATTATATCCACTAGATGTGATCGCCTGCGATTGTCCAAAGTTTTATTATATCCATAATAATTTAAAATTTCAAGTCCGAAAGGCTGAGTTTGAAGTAATGTTTGAAGATCAAATTCCGGAAACTTGTAATTAATATGCATATTTTAAAAAAATAAATTTCTAAAATATTCGTATGGAACATAACAATTATTTTGTCGAAATAGCAGTAAATAACTAAAAAATAGTATAAAATACACGTTTCATAAGACATTTTGCTCACTCGTTCTTCAGAAAACTTGAACTCACGATCAAATGTCCTGTCGTTTGAAACTTGTATTTTAATAGGTATACTATTATACCACGCCACTGGTCCCACCGTCCTCATTTCACACGTTTCATAAGACATTTTGCTCACTCGTTCTTCAGAAAACTTGAACTCACGATCAAATGTCCTGTCATTTGAAACTTGTATTTTAATAGGTATACTATTATACCACGCCATTGGTCCCACCGTCCCCATTTCTTGGAATCACAAAATATGGACAATTAATTTGAGGTGTAGAGTTAATTTGATATTGAAATTACTACAAATTACAAGTATATTGAATGGTTAACTTACAGAAACTATATTAAATTAATTTTTAATAAATTGACAATAACGATATATTGACTGTATTTTTTAATATTTAGTTGTGAAACGCCATTATAGCCATTACGGAGATATGTATGTATTCATATAATGTCTTAAAACTAACCTTCAAATTTTGGAATAAGTTGTTCGAATCCCCATTCCTTTAATGTCAATTCCATATTCGAATGCATTGCATAAAATATGTGCGTATTATAACAGTAATATTTAATATGGATACAAAGCTGTAGCTACCAATAATTCACTACCATTTAATATGAACACAAAACACATCCCATAAGACGTAATTACGTATATGTCCATGCATGTTGAAATTACCTCCTACCCTCTTTTTGCGCAGGCGTTTACATTTTTACATAAGAAAATACTTATTTGGATCAAGAAACAGGAAGAAATAAATTTTTATTTTAAGAATAATAACTATGTTTGTTTGAAAACAGATTACAGTTTTGAATTGAATATTCATTTGCTTTGCACTGAAATATTTTATTTGAAAGGAATCATTTCCAAATTTAAGAATAACTTTTCTTAACTCTAGAACATAGGAGTGCTTAACATAAAATACTTGTTTTAGTGTAAGCATGTATCTATTTATTACAAGTAAAGCGTAAACGAGAAAATTTATTGTTTTGATTGAAGAAATCCTTTTTCTGTGTGTAGGTAATTTAGACAAAACAAATCATGTTACCATAGCCAGGTTTATTAATGAGTCCTTAGCGAATTTCTTTTTACCCGACAAAGAACCTTTTGAAAAATTTCTGTTAATGGTAACTGACGCCGCTTCGTATAGGTATGTTAAAATCAGCTCAAAGTCTGAAATTTTTTTCCCCCAATTTAATTCATTGTACTTGTTTGGCTCATGGTTTAAATAGGGTTGCTGAAAAAGTTAGATTAGAGTTTCCAGATGTAAATAATTTAATTAGTAATATCAAAAAAGTATTCTTAAAAGCGCCCTTACGAGTGCAATTATATAACGAAATGCTTCCCGGCATTCCATTGCCACCAGAACCTATCTTAACAAGATGGGGAACATGGCTTAAATGTGCTGTGTTTCTTCCCGATAATTACGAAGGCATCAAAAATGTTGTAACTCAATTTGATTCAGCAACCAGTCTTGCCATAGAAAAGTGTAACGTAATTTTCAATAATTCGACAATGCAAAATCAGCTATCATATATTAAATCTAATTTTGCGATAATTGAGCAGGCAATTACTAGATTAGAAGATAGAAATTTATCTTTAAATGAAGGTGTTGGCATTGTAAATGATGGTGTTGGCATTGTAAATGATATTGAAGAAAAAATTGGAAAAGTCAACGGATTGACTGGAAAAAGAATTAAAGAAAAATTAGCCGCAATTGTAAGCAAAAATGGAGGTTTTGTTACATTAAAATCTATAAATAATGTAATTAATGGCAATTTTAATGAAGACATTAATATAAGCCCTTCATTAATACCTAGTTTTAAGAATGCACCGATCACATCTTGCGATGTTGAAAGAACATTTTCCCAATACTATACTTACCATATACTTACAGATCGTAGACATAATTTAACTATGGAAAATTTAAAGAAATACATATATGGTTATTTATTGTAATAAATAAATATATAATTTGCAAATACGACAATTTATTGTAATAAATAAATATACAATTTGTAAATACGACAAATGAATTTTAATTTCCTAAAACATAATAAATAAATGCATAAGTGCATATTGCATATTGTAAGTGCATATTTAGGGATTTTTTAAGTGCATATTGCATGCATATTTGGCAAACTTTTTACTGCATATTCTTCAGTCTCTACTGATAAGACAGGTATGGACAACATTTGCTTGGTTGTGGGCCTAAGTTCAGGACACACTAGCAAATATGTTGTCAACTTTGTACAATAAATTCTTAAACACTGCTTACATAACCGGTGTATTTCGTTCCATTGAAAATGCCGGTTAGAGATAATCAATGAGTAAGTAGGCTTAATATATATTATTATTATTATTATTATTATTAATCAGTGATTAGTTAACCGAGTATTTAACTCGGAGTTGCGAAAACCGACCTTGAGGAAAAAAAGTAATAGTAGTAGTAGTAGTAAATATATACAAGATAAAGTATATTAATATATTCTTTTATCATTTCATATTTGGTTAAGTATAATTATAAAAAAAAATAATTAAAATATATAATTATAATTTAATAATTTTAAATTTATATTTCAGGCAAGAGATTGATATCTGTTTACGAATACTATTTCTGCTATTATAATTAACGCTAAGAGTTTTATTTGTTTTACATTTAGTAGATATTAATGTTGATTTAGTTTAGGTTCTTGTTTTTTGTTGTTGCATATATTGTTTTCAATGTTTCTTTAGTATTAATCTAGAAAATAAGAAATAATATCATTACAAAATAAATTAAGAATAACTAATAGTTAAGATTAATAATTAAAAAAATCAACGTCAACCCGTAAAATGTACGAAACTATTTCACAGAAGCAGCATACTTAATTCTAAAAATTGAGAATCACGTCTTTCTTGTAAAATTATTAATTTAAGCACCGGTTGGGTGAATCGTGCTATATATTTAAGCGTGCTGGAAATTCTTTCGAGATGGACAAACAGCGGAGATTGGATGGACAAAATTGGAAAGAATGTAAATTAAGAAAGTGTACCGGAAAAAAACGTAATTAAAAATTATCAGGTCGTCAGAGAACAGTTATATTGGTTTTTTACGGAAACCTCTACAAACACTGCGGACAATACAGAGTTGTTTTAATTAAATTCCAATCGAGTTTATATTAGAAATAGAGGCGGTTAAAATTGGCTTGTATATTATAAGAAGTAATCAGGACTGTCTATACGTATTAGAGTACGATTAGAATACAAGAGAATCTGGTTATTTTAAAAATGTGAATATGTATATTGTTTATAAGCCCCTTCAAGTACTGCAAATGTATACAGAGCTAAATTAATTTCTTTTTGCCGTAGTACTGTAAAATGAATGTGGATGTGCATGGTTTTAAATATTGAATAAAAGTAATAAATGATTTTAACTGTTTTGTTCATATTTTATATTTAAAATAACATGTACAATAGTTAAAGTCATTTAAATATATTCCAGCCATTTTGTCCTTTTGGATTTTATTATTTTCGTGCTATCTTTTCTGATTTATTGGTGTATCTTATGGTCTATTTCATTTCCTGTTCTTAACCATTTTATTCTAGCGGCCTTGTTTTTCTGTCATATTTCCTTGCAGTGTTCATCAAACCATTCGTTTACTTTTGCTTTGTTTTTTTTGTTTTTTTGCAAAAAAAAGAAAACAATATTTGTTCGAAATTTCATCTAAAATTTTACATGTTAAGTATTTAATTAATTTAAACAGATCCGTGGGAAAAAATTATACCAAGTAATATAATATAATTATGTCAATAGAATACGGGATATATACATTGCCACATTATAACACATTGATAACATTTTAACCTTCTCTAACGTCTAAACAAAAACACGTGTAGAAAAATTAGAACTATATTTATTTCGAAATTGTAATTAATAATAAAATGATTTGTTCAGATTTCGTTATTCCAAAGCCGTTTCCTCACCGTGTGCAAATCTAATAGGCACTGACTTAGGCACCTATTATACATGTGGAGATTAATTGCGAGCAAAGTAATAAAACACTATCTTATCGGTGTCGCTTTTTATTTTTGCGTACTGACAACAGCCGCAAAAACACGCAATAACTACAAGTAAAGTCAAGAAAGACTGTTTCTGTTATAAATTATAATTATAACCAAATTTTTAAAAATACACCTTGTAAGATACCTAATCTTACGGGGAGTAGATTTTTTTATTGTAAAATCTTTGCATTTCTTTTCGTTTTATATTGGAATTTGTAGTTTGTTAAATAGTAAGTTTAATGGGTTTAATTACTAATTCCTGGAGTGTTAGTTTTAACATCAAGTGTAACATGTGGAAGTTTTTCATGAAATAAATGCTTGTGTACAGGTGCCTTAATTACTAAAACATTCTAGACCAGCGTTTCTTAACCTTTTGTGAATCAAGGACCCCTTTTTTTTAAATATCTAAATATCATGGACCCCGTACAACTTATATTATGAAGAAATTTAATATAATGCATAACTTAGATGTATCTAGGAACACAAAAAATTGACAATATTTTTACTAAAATAAAATATTTATTGAAATGTTACATTCTGTAGTTAAAAAGACAACATTTAACACTTATTAATGATAAGGCTGATGTTGTGTGTTGCTGAAAAGCTTACTTATGTTTGGTGCAACATTAGATAATAGAATTCTTTGTTCTGACTCCACATTCTTTTCTATATTTATTTTTAATGTATGTATGAAACGAAAAAGCTTTTTCATAAAGGTATGTAGTGCGGCACGGCATCAGAATCTTCAGGGCCTTTTTGGATAACTCCTGATGGACATTTTGTACACTTAATCAGAAATTTGGAAGGATCCATTGATTAAACTGCAGTTTCATTAACCTCTCTGTCGATATTTCTGTCAAACTGTTTTTTTTTCCGTAAAAAAAATAAATGTGTGTGTGGCAGACCGGAAGTAGTAGTTTACTTCAGTGAAAAAATCTAATTTTCCAAATATTTCGTCAACTTCTAAGTTTAAACAAATTTATAAAGAATTCATATGTACTCAAAATTGAATTTGAGAAGAATTTTATGATGAAAGTTTTTCGAAATTGATGCCGGAAGTAGGTCTTTTACTCTTACCAAAAATCAGTTTTTTGCAAATATTTTGCAAGTCATGCTTTTTAGGCAGTTACGTTACGAATACAAAAGTATTTAGAGCTTAATTTGCAATATTTTTGTATAAAAGAATTTTTAAAATTCGGACCGGAAGTATCACTTTGGTGATTTTTTGCCAATATGTCGTAAATTGTGCATTCTATAAATATTTGTCAAAAGTGCAAAAGTATTTAGAGTTGGATTTAAAATATTTTTTGTATAAATGAAATTTCAAAATTCGGACCGGAAGGAACACTTTTACTCTTAGCTAGTAGCACTTTCTTTCGAATATCTCAGTATGCAATCTATAGCGATTTATTAAGAGAATAGAAGTACTTAGAATAGGATTTTGAATATTCTTAAGGAAGTGCCTCCATAGCCGGCGCCGGTCTTCATCTTGTATGCATATTGATGCCGGCTACGGCATCAAGAATTGCGGACGGCAGCCGGCTTCACGTATCGTTACCGGCATATCAACATAACCTCTGTTTTCCATATTGCGCGCGTGAACGGCTTAATTTTCTTTAATTTATCTAAATTCGCAGATATGTTTTTCCCTGTAGCTATGCTTTTTGTTAAAAACGATGTTCTTCTAATTGTAGAATGTTGAAAGTAGGCGATAAGTTTGAAAGTTACGAGAATTTCAACAAGCAGTTACAGAAATACAAAAATGAAGTGTTCAATGATTACTTGATTAGAGATTCTAGAACCATCAAGACTCAGGCTAAAAGATATCCTGAAAGTGTGGCAGCTCAAGCAAACAAGACTTAATTTACCATTTTGCAAGAATAGCTTGCATTAAAGGTGGCAGAATGCACACTCCTAGGAATAAAACAAAAAACACATTTACATTTAGGCAGAAGTGTCCAGCCGGTATGGTTTTAAAATTAACTTCTTGTGGGAAATTTTTAGAGATTAAGGAACTGAATGAAGATCACACTCATCCGGTATCACTAACTTTATTTAAAACTTTACCCCAGCAAAGACTGAACATTTCAAATCAGCTTAAGGTTAATTCAGTAGCAGCATTGCAGGCTCGCGCCAACAAAAAAATCGTACAAAATAATATCATTAATGAATCCAGGTGCCTTGTGACGTTGAAAGACTTAACAAATCTAAACAGAAAACCACATAACAGAATGAAGTTTGATGAATGTGTATCAATTTTACGAAATACTTACAAATGTGACGTTCATATTAACGTTGATGTGGAAGCAAATTTGAAATACCTCTATTTTCAAGATCCTGAGATGAAACATATGTTTGACTCTTATCCAGAAATAATTTTTCAGCGGAAGATTTGTATTCTAGACTTTTAAGGAATTTCGCTCTTAGAAAGGTTCAACAGCAACTTGAATGTATGACTAAATGCCAAGATTTTCAATTTAATGAAGAAGAAAAATGTCCTGCTCCTACTATTGAAGGTCTTCTAGAGGTAACAGCTTATCAGTCAGTGCATGTTTTGGACCTCCGTCCAGTTACCTCGTCACCACATCCTCAAACTTCGATCTATGTGCAACCAGTCTTTATTTGATGAAAACATTTGCTTGCAACGATGGAAGAGAACCTGAGATGCTTACACCACTCGCTGTCGCTCATGGTGCATGTCATCTTCGTGGGTTATAGTCATAACACGCAAATCGAATATTATATGTGCTTTATCTACAACTTTCACGGAAAGAAACTGATAACTCCATCGCTGTCATTATTACCTATTCAACTGACTAAATAATCACTGTCATAACTTGCCAAAATTACCTTAGTAATCCATACATTATGCGCGATAGTTGTAGACAAAAATTTTAAAATTAGTTGGAAATTTTTAGTTGTAGGTAGTGTAAAAGGGGGTGGAGATTCAATCACATATGCACATAACCGCCGGTAGCGATACGGTATGCCGGTGCCGGCAACCATACTTAGAACCGGCGCCGGTTACGGAGGCACTTCCTATTCTTAAAACTATAATTTGAAACACTCATACGTATAAGAAAGTCGTGTGGTGGTCACACCCAATTTTTTTAACATAGCTTCAACTTTATCCTCGATTTCAATAATTATTATATTTACTTTTTGAAGGCTTAAATTGAGAGTGTTTAAATGATAAAATAATATCTGACAAGTATGCTAGTTTACATAACCAAGAAAAATTTCTTGGTTATGTGAACTGCACGTTACTTAATGAATGTGCAGGGGAATGTTCTGTTCATTTCTCAACTCAAAAAATCGAGACAAAACTTTTCCCCGAGATAACCATCTTACTTCCGTGTGCAACAGCAATTGATGATGTTCACTGTCCATAGCTTTGCACAGCTGTTCAAAAAGTCATGAATTTAATGATCTAACCTTGATAAAATTAACAATTTTTACAGTTTCATTCAATGTTTCTTTCAATATAAGTTTTGTGTAAATACATTATCTCGTTTCCTAAGACAATGTATTTACACAAAACTTAAAAAATAATATAAGAAAACAAAAGGTAATAAAAAGTAAAGAAAAAGAATGTAAAGAAATAATAAATTTAAAGTTTAAAATATGTAAATTAAGTGTGTCCACCCTTTGTTATTACTTCTGCTAAACGAGATGGCACGTTGTCAACAAGTTTGTGGCAATAGTCGACAGTGACATTTTCTCAGGTAGTTCCAATTTTAAAAGACCCTCTATTTTCTATATAATACCTGGCCCATAAAAAGACATCCATGCCCAGGCGCCTACAGAAAACCGGCCACTAATCAAATGGCATAAATATATTTTGGATCATATCTTTGTCCTCCCTTACGATTAACCGTTTTCTTTCTGTAGGAAGACGATTGAAAAGTTCATTAATTGTAGAAAATTAGTGACCTCAAAAAATGTCTGTTCATGCGATGGTAGGTTTGCCCAAATATTAACCTATCATGCCGATGTCTTTTCGTTAGTGATAGAGATCAGAGTTTGTCGTGCAGTACTCGTGCTAGCAGAAAAAAATACTTTCGTTGACCGCCGAACGGAAGCTAGTAAATGGATGCTCCCAGACATATTGTTATAAAATTCTGTCCTCTTCATCTGTGCTAGCTCTTCGTCTACCTGATCCTGTTGCCTTCGAATTGTATTCTCAACGGTCCATTTACTCAGCAAGTTATTTATAGATGTAGGGCTAACGTTTAATTCTCGAGCAACAGCTCTTGAGGAAAATCCAATGTCGAACAAATTTATCGCTCGCACTTTTTCCGGAGTAATCAACATTACTTTAACGTTTTTGCCTTTGTTAATTGGCATATATAAATACAACCAAGCGATATTATATATAACAGTAACAAAACGATGAAGACAGTAACACTGATTGATTAAAATACCCTTAAACGTACTAAAAATATTTATTTGAACTTATTTATATTTATGACTGAATTTCTATTTATTACTGTATATCTGATGTTCACATTACTAACTGAATTAATAATAATCCCCTCCTACGCATGGAAACCCCTTTTTATATACATCTTTATCTCCACGATAATTCTCGTGGTTATTGGAATGACTGTGACCAATTCCCCATTCATTCTTTTTGCGATTTTGTTCCTAGTAGGTACTTTACGTCGAAATAATCACCTGTTTACTCACTACTTTTTTTGATCGGTAGCTAAAGCTTATTCAGTTTAGTCTTGTAGAAAATGTTGCATTGTATGTATTACGTATTACTATTTACAAAATAACCGAGTGAATGTTAGAAACAGTAAATTTCTTTTATATACGTGCATAGTGAATCAGTGGAACCATTCAAATATATTATGGTTATTTTCTGTCTTTTATATAGTCAATACTCCTTAAGCTTCACAATAAGCCTGAGTATTAGAGATTGGAGCGGTAATATTCGACATTTTAGTGGAAACTTTTTTTTTGCAACTAAGTGTACATTAGAGCTTCGCATAACATAAAACTGACTTCCCATGCCTAAATATTAATACATCATTATTATTAAAATTGCAAAATATCTAAACTTTAATGAGAGATTTTTTTAGACAGCGCTTCCGGTTAAATTCTTGAAACATTTTGACGTAAATTCTATGTGGCAATAAGAAAACTATCAGAAAACTTTCATACCATAAATTACTTTGATAGCATGAGAAAATATAAATATATTTTCGAAAATAAAACCAAACAGACAATCTTCTTACGCTCACATTAACTTCCATCTAACTTAGACGAAGTTTGAGCTTATCGTGACGTATACGAACTTATAAAAAAAAAGAGTGAACGCTTTCCCAAACTTTTAAGTATTAAAGTCAATGGATTGGGTTTTCTGTGGTTTTGAATACCGGAACTGAACTGTGAAGTTTATAGTTTCGGTTCGCAGCGACCCTTCATTTGTTCTATTGTTAGTTGTGTGTTTAATGTTGACGGCAACAAAAGCACTTAAATGAGGTTTAGTTGGAGGAAGGTTATATGTACGTAGGTCGTGCTAGAAACTTTAAAATGTCAGTACGTCGTCGAAGTGGATCCGAGCAAACTGTTGTTGCAAACGACGGCCCTTGTGGTCTCTGTATAAGTTGGGATAATGATGTCCATTAACTTCTCACATTATTTCATATAGATTTTTGTTTCGTTTCGATAATGTTACACAAGCAACACTTCAAAAGATTACTCAACGATTAAGCACGTTTTGAAGTACAGATTTTCTTCAAATACAGTATTTACCCGTCCTCATTCAATACATTTAATGACACTATAAATACTCAGAAAAATATCTTTGTATTTTAACTTTCTTATACGTAGTATAAGGAAGTATTGTGATGACAAAAATTTTCGACCTCGAGATTTTTGCAGATGTCAACGTTTTGAAGTCCCCTGATTCCGAAAAAGTGGTTTTTAAAAAAATGCCTGTGTGTGTATGTCAGTGTGTGTGTGTGTAACCACGATAGCGGTCAAACCGCTATCAATTCCAAATTTTGTATTTAATAATATAATCTCCCTCTTAAGATCTGATTAGTTTTTCAGTAAAATCGCTAGACCGGAAGTAGCAGTTTACTTCAGTCAAAAGATCGAATTTTGCCAATATTTCGTCAACTACTAAGTTTAAAGAAATTTATAAAGAATTCATATGTACTCAAAATTAAACTTGAGAAGAATTTTATTAAAACAGTTTTTCGAAATTTCTACCGGAAGTAGGTTTTTCACTCTTATAGAAAATCTGTTTTTTGCGAATATTTCGCAAGCCATGCTATTTAGACAGGTACGTTGCGAGTATAAAAGTATTTAGAACTTAATTTCCAATATCTTTTGTATAAAAAAATTTTCAAAATTCGGACCGAAAGTAACACTTTTACTCTAACCGCATAGGGATTCTTTGCAAATATGTCGTAAATTATAAAGTATTTAAAGATGGATTTGGAATATTTTTTGTATACATGGAATTTCAAAATTTGGACCGGAAGTAGGTAATACTTTTACTCCTAGCGAGTAGCATTTTTTTGCAAATATCTCTCAAAGTATGCATTCTGTAGAGATTTATTAAGATACTAGAAATACTTAGAATAGGATTTTGAATAATTTTTGTATAAAAGAATTTTGAAAATTTGGATATTTACTCACAGGCGTATTTTTTAAAGAAGATAAAAGTATTTAAAGCTTAATTTAGAACAACTTTGTATAATTTGAAAAGCACATATGTATAAGTAAGTCGTGTGGTGCCCACACCTCATTTTTTTATAAAAATTTAGTATAACACTAAAACTCTTTATCCAATAGTATCAATCGCACTAATTCTGTCAGGAAATTGTATATTTTGCTTAATCAAAGATTGATATTATATGATTATTCTTAAATACTATATACAGGGTGGCTGACAAAAAACGCCCCAAGCCGTAGCTCCGTTATTTACTATCCGATTTTAAAAAACGAAATATAAAATAAAATGGTTAAGTAAATACTATCAATTGGCGTAATCAAAATATTATTAGGAACAAAAAGTTTGAACATGCGATAGTCAATTTTTTTTTTAAATGGCAACGAATATTTTTAATTAATGTTTCGGATAAATAATGTTTTCCTGATTTTGATGATGTATAACACGTCAATTTTTCAACATAAGTTTCAAGTGTGCCGTGAATAGCAATCAAATGCATCAAGTAATAAATACTGTCAATTAGAATGTAAATGTTAATAAATTTGTGTATCGGTGTGACATTAGTTCAACGTTCTGATTCTTTCTGTGAGTTTAATTCATCATTAACATGGATAGCAATCAACTGACCGACATGTTGCAAATATACTTTGAATGTAATCGAAATAGTGCTGAAGCTGTGACACTCTACAGTTATCGTTATCCGACAAGAGAGGTTCCAGACCGTCGTAAATTCGGAAGAATCGAACAGAATTTAAGAAAATATGGAGCCTTCAAAATGCCAAAAAGTAAGAGTCGACAGCTTAAGGAAAATACAAAATTGGATGTTCTTTTATGCGTGGAAGAAAGTCCATGGACTTCTACTCGGAGAATTGCAAATGAGGTCGGCGTATCGCACCAAACAACACAAGCGATACTCAAAAAGCACAAGTTCATACCGTACATATCTCAAAAAGTACAAGCACTATTGGAAAATGATCATGGTCGAAGAATGCAATTTTGCAACTTTTTCTTAAATGTTACACAACGAGATCGTAATTTTTATCGAAAAATTATTTGGTCGGACGAATGCAGTTTCAGTAATAATGGCATTTTTATCAGAAAGAACAATCGATGTTGGAGCCAAGAAAACCCAAGAATTATAATTGAGAATAATTTTCAGCAAAGATTCAGTTTAAATGTATGGTGCGGTCTTTGGGGTGATCAATTAATTGGCCCATTTTTCATAGATGGCATCTTAAATCAAGCAAAATACCATCAACTATTGCGTGAAAACATTACAAACTTTTTAGATGATTTGCCAATTGCCGAGCTAAACAGAATGTACTTTCAGCAAGATGGCGCCCCTCCTCATGATGCCTTAATAAATTCTTCTACAAGTGCCACTTTTAACTCTTGTGGCGTCTCTGGACGCACCAGGCGGGCTCTAACACGTCTTCCTAACTCATCCCACGCGTGCTCTATGGGATTCATGTCAGGACTCATCGCAGGCCATTCTAAACGGGTAATTCCTACTTCCTGCAGATATCGCATGACGCACCTAGCGGTATGGGGTCTTGCATTAACCTGCATAAACAAAAACTCGCGCCCTATAAATGGTGCGAAAGGAACAACATAGTCTGCAAGAATGTCCCTAATGTAATTGTTTGCATTTAAAGTTCGTTCTTGAAGAATGAAAAGGTCAGTTTTTGCCTCTAGCGAAATTCCCGCCCAAACCATAACAGACCCTCTCCAAAAATTTTCATGCTGAACAACGGTGGCTGAAGAATATCTCTCCCCTTGTCTTCTCCAGACTCTATGGCGTCCATCCGGTGATCGCAAAGAAAATCGTGATTCATCCGAGAAGAGAACTCGTCTCCAATCACGCTGTTTCCAATTTTGACACATTCTCCGTTGCTTGTGCTGTCGTGTAAGCCTAGGTACTCGATTCGGTCTATATGCATTTAAACCAGTCGCTACCAGTCTTCGTCTAACTGTCTGAGCACATACAGCTGTGCCACGCACATCTCTGAGCCTCTGAGCCAGTTCAACCGCGGTTTGGTGACGATCTCGGAGACACTGCAGCGACAAAAACCTATCGTCTCTTGCAGATGTGGATCGCGGACGACCGGAACCAGGACGTCGGGTGTACCTCTATGTCTCGCGGTACCTCTGAAGTGCTCGACGTACAGTTGTCTCCGGTTTTCCAATAGCACGAGCAGCATATCGAACACTTCGGCCATCTGCCACTAAAGCCATCACCCCCGCAACTTCATCGGAAGTTATTTGCATTTCTGAAAAGAAAAATATTTAAGAACAAGCAAGCAATCACCATAAACAGCAATGCTTCAAAAACTTTAACGGAAATATGCTCTCAATGAAAATAATGATTTAACAGGGGAAGAAATATAACAACTTAAATGTAAAATAAGACTTGTCAGAAAATTCATTGACAATACTAAAAATTATAAGTGACAGAATACAAGTCATAGCCATCTGTGTCAATATTTGGCTTTACAAACAAAGAATAACAACATAATAAGAAAAAACTAAAGTGCGCCACTTTTTTTGTGACTCAGTGTATGTATTTAAAGAAACCAAATCTTGATATAAAGCAATTAATTATATGAATTTTATGTTTTAAATAATATTATAATGACGTACATGATGTTAGATTAGATAGGTATGATTGTTGATTTTATCAGTTTTTCTATAAATGAAATGAATTTTACCATTATATCATTTGTAATATAAGTAAAATTACATTATTAATTTAAATACCTTAAATACTTCAAATATCTTACACCAAGATTCTCGATTCGTGACTGCAGATATATATTTGCTTTCTCTCTTAAATTAATTATTAATTTATCGATATCTTCTGGAGTATTTCCCAAGCGTTGGAAAAAAAAACTAGGATTGTGCCAGTCCACAAAAAAGCGTGATTGTACGTTGCTATCTAACTATAGACCCATTCCTTTCTGCTCTTGTGAAAGATTTTTCGGCACCATTTTTGCACAGATTTTTCTCATCCCCAATTCATTGGTCAAAATTTAATGAACGGTTGAGGTGAGTCAAATTCAACTCATCGCCGATCGTTCGGACTGTCAAACGACGATCTGAACGCACGAGATCGCGAATTCTGCCAACATTTTTATTGTTTCTTGAAGATGATGGCCTTCCGCTGCGAGACTCGTCTTCAATTGCATCTCATCCTTCTGAAAATGCCTTAAGCCGGCTAAAAACTTCGGCTCTTGACAAAACGCTGTCTTCATAAGTCTGACGCAGTTTTCCAAATGTTTCCATTGCACTGTGTCCAAGTCTGAAACAGAACCTGATAGCACAACGTTGTTCGAAATTGATGTCCCTTGTTTTTAGAACGCACTAAAAAGACCTTTCTCACAAAAAAAATTATTACGGACCGCGCAACAACTCTAGCGTATTCAAATTTGTACCAGACGCGTATTAGATGTTTATCTGCCTGTCCCTCTACGTGCCGCGTCCCTATTGTTGCCTAATCGAAAACTAGAAAATGAGTTTGATTACCTACTTAATATTATACACATCTCGTATAAGGAATACTGCCGGATCGATTTGACAGACTAAATGGAATGAGGCCAACCCGTTGTATGCAGTTGATGTACGTTATTACAACTTTCCAACACTCTGGCCGTCTTGACTTTGTAGTTTGCCGATTCAATGGGACGGCGAGAATACATTTATTTCTACAAGGACGTCGACATCAGAGCATCCGACGAAGACGGTCTTCCTCCTATCGCGAAATAAATAACCGTAGTGTAAAGCGGAAACTCACTCGATCCCATCGGCTGAATCTGGTTCTATTTCGATGTGCCGACGGGGCTTGGAAGATCGGTCGAGAATTGTTAACTTTTCCAATACTTCACTTCGGGAAATTGAGTCCGAAATAGTTGTAATTTAATTTCGTGTTCGGGGAAATGGTATTGTTAGGTCTTCTCGGACGATTTTTTGTTGCTGTTGCTGTTGGAATTTGTTTTTTTTTTCACCGGCGTTAACACAAAATTTATTCGTTCTGCGAGTTACGAGTCCACTTTTTCTACGTGCCTTGCAATAGAGGTAAAATATTAGTTTGTTTTTGTTAAATTGACACGGGGGAACAAAGAAATATTTTGTGGGATTTTGTTATTTAAGAATCTGAATTGAAAGCGCATCAATTGGAAGTAATATAAGTGTTTCAAAGTTTTTAAAGTTTCTAAAGTTAGAAGAGATTTTTCATGGTTAATTTTTTTCTATTTAAATCAATGAAGTGTATGATGTACAGTTAGAAAATACAATCCCGGGATCCCGGAATTAGACTACGCGGTTTCTAATCGGGCTCAAATGAAAAAAGAAACTTAGTAATTTCTTAAAAATTATTTATTAATATTGTTGCACAACACAATACACTACTAATACTAATACTAAAATAAGGAACAAAATAGACAATACAAAAAACTATTTAGAATTTCGAAAATACAGTCGCAGAAATATGGGTCGATTACCCAAACAAACGATACACGTCATAAACAATAACTTCGGGCCAAGTAACATTAAAGTACAATAATACCTACTAATCCTAATATTATTCTATCTTCCGGTAACGTTTTATGTTACCAGAACTGTACGCCGTTGCAACATATAAGATGGTATCATTTTATTCTGTCAAATCTCATACTGTCATAGTTGTTTACATTTTTCAGTCACTTCATTATCATACGTATTTCTTCCATTTTTACTATATACGCCGATTTTATTTTTAACAATCAGTTGTTTTCACAACTAAATCATGCCTAAATCATTAGGTAAACCAGCGAAAGAAATAATTCTCTCCTTAATCGGGTATTTTGAAAAAGAACGCGATAATAATGCCCCATTGCTCCCCCTAACAGCAGTTCGAGAGGTAATATTTTCTGTTATTTATAGTTTATACAATAAACGTTTTAATAATAATATTTTTCATTTGTATTTCTTCCATTTTTACTATATACGCCGATTTTATTTTTAACAATCAGTTGTTTTCACAACTAAATCATGCCTAAATCATTAGGTAAACCAGCGAAAGAAATAATTCTCTCCTTAATCGGGTATTTTGAAAAAGAACGCGATAATAATGCCCCATTGCTCCCCCTAACAGCAGTTCGAGAGGTAATATTTTCTGTTATTTATAGTTTACACAATAAACGTTTTAATAATAATATTTTTCATTTAGAGAGTAGCAAGTGCTTTAAATATTCACATTGCAACTGTAAATAAAATATCATCTTCATCAAAACAGGGGGTTGGACCATCTAGTCCAAAGCGAAAACGGCCTAGAAGTTAGTCTTTTGTAAATGTTGATGACTTTACTCAGTGTGCAATAAGAAATACAGTATATGACATGTATAGAAACAGTAGGTTCTTAAGAATTTACGTTTATAAAATTAATATTTGAGTTTTTTACAGAACAACATATCACGCTTCATTCACTTAATATTATAGTCTTAAAGAAAAGGAACTCTTTTCTGGTGGCAATTCGGACAGTATTATAATGGAACTACCACAAATTGTATTAAAACGTGTTACATTCTTGCAACAATATGTTCGTATGAAACATGAAAATGTTCGCCAGGTTGTGTTCCTTGATGAAACCTGGGTTTTCCAAGATGGAACAATTCATAAATCTTGGCAAAATGAATCTATAGAAACCACAAAAGCATCAAAAGAAGGTGGAAAAAGGTACATTATATTTCTAAGAATAACATTCTTATCTTATGTATATTTATTATATTATCTTGTTTTAGATATATTGTATTACATGCAGGTAGTTCTAATGGATTTATTTCTGGAGCAAAACTAATATTTCCGACAAATAGTCAGTATTTAGATTATCACGGTGATATGAACACAGGCAACTTTTTATACTGGTTTGAACACCAACTTCTTATAAGTTTAAAAGAGCTGTCCATAATTGTTTTGGATAATGCCAGTTACCACAGTACTGTTAGAAATAAAAGTCCAACAACATCTGTCACTAAAAATGAAATTCAGACATGGCTCACCAATAATAACATTGACTATGACAGCGCTGCTTTAGAAATACAATTACTGGATTTAGTTAAACGGTTAGTACATATATATATTTAATTATTTTGTTCAATAATTTCATTTATATCTTTATGAAAAGGCATAAACCACCAATTATATATGAAACTGATGATTTAGCAGAGAAGTATGGGCACGTAGTTCTTCGACTTTCACCCTACCGTTGTATATTTAACCCCATAGAACTAGTGTGGGGAATAACAAAAACATATTATAACAATCACATTGGAAAATATGGTAGAAAAGTGTACGAATGCCTAAAACGGTGGTAGGGGGCATTAACACAAGTAACACCAGACATTTGGGCAAATAGCGTTAACCACTGTGAAATTGAAATTTAAAAATGGTGGGATAGAGAAGTAGATTTTGAAAGACAAGATATTTTACCTTTTATAATTAATGTAAATGATTCCGATTCAGAAGACATTGTAAAGGATGAAGAAAACTAGTATTTCAACTTAATATTATTTTCTTTTTATCATTATATGCTTATCGCAATGTTATGAGTTTTTTAATCACTAATATGTATAATAATATATAGATGTTGTGTATATTATTTTTGTGAATGTAGTCAAATAAATAAACTCACATGTATTTAGAATTTGTTTATATTTTTTGTAGACATAGTCGAATAATTTAAAACATTTTAATAGTATTTGTTAATATTTTAAAACGTGAACATAATCCTAACCACAGATTATTTTCAAAGTACCGCTTGCTCAAAGCAACGTATTTGTCAACACTGTTATGACATCACAGTGACGTTTCATATGACGTGTATCGTCTGTTTGGGTAATCGACCTATAGCAAAGCATCCAATGTTTGACTTCCAAGCCTGCTTCTTAGTTTATTGTCAACATAAGCAGCAGCTGAAAACGCACGCTCAGGTTCTACACTGGTTGGAGGAATGGACAATAGATATTTATATGCTAATTTTAAGTGATATCCACGAACTCCTCCATTTTCGAACAGGCTCATTTCGCGTCTAATACTATTTAGCAACCCCGATTCGTTTTGTACTTCAGGATCTGGGGATTCCATGCTCTTATTAATTTCCAGCTGTGACTTTTCCTTTAGTGTCAATTGGGGTTGGGTGGTTTGTTACCTTGGTTCATCATCTGTTTGTGATTCTGACCTTTCTTCCTCTTCCGTGTCATCTAAACTATTTAGTATTTTAACAATATTCTTTATTTGCTTCCTCAATAAAGCCTGTGTAGGAACTGGAAGTAAGTCAAGCCATTCCAAATCCGATAATAACTGATTTTCATCATCTTTTCGTGGATTTTATAAATAATTCAACACACCAGTTAAATCATCACTTCGTCGTTGCTTTATACGTTCCACTAAGGATGTTTTCATTTTATTGGCGAGTGCTGAGTTTTTGCTAGCCAATTGTTTTATAAGAAATTTCAAAGCGGCATTGGCTGTGCATAAATTAGCATCTCGCCAACAGATTGCTTCTACTGTTAATTTAATTGGGGTCAGCATATCAACAATTTTATTTACCAAGTCAAAATCACCATCTTCTAAACGGATTGGATGACTGATATCTACAAGAGCTCTTTGAATGCAGATTTTTAAAAGAGAAAATCGTTCCAGCATGGTTAAAAGACTATTCCACCTGGTTTTGCAGTCCAAATTCAATCTTCACATATTTTTGAAGTACTGTTTCATTTTTGAATGTCGGTCTTTTGAAATACACTACAACTTTGCGGATTTTTTTATCAGCTCAGAAAACAGAAGACTGTAAATGAAACTAATAATACTTAACAATTATAGTAGAATTACCAAACAGATGCAGTAGCAACAGCGCACGAGAAATGCGTCACTTAATCGTCATACGTAAAATAAGGCTTACTATTGGTTCGTTTGTGGCCGTCCTTGCAAACGAACCAATAGTAAGCGTTATTTTACGTATCACGTTCAAGTGACGCATTTCTCGTGCGTTGTTGCTACTGCATCTGTTCGGTAATTCTACTATAGTTCTTTTAGTTTTTTTTTAAATACTAATTTTGAAGTTAAGTTTTGTATTCTGATATTGGAAATGATATTTTTGAAATTTAAATAGAGCTGAACACCATCTGCAGTTTTATTAATCGTTTTTTAAAATTCACTATTTTTGCAATACATTTTGCATTTTACGACAACGATTGGTTTGACTTTAAAGTTACTTAAAGTGACTTAAAGTTTACACCGTTTAAAATGTGTTTGTATTTAAGTGTTTGAGTTTACAATGCCCGCAACTGTACATAATTTGTGTCATGCGTTTGCCTTCGGGCAAGTCTTTTTTCCGCAGTATAATTGTGTTAAGGATCAGTCTTAGTAGTATTTCAAACATTATGGGGCACAGGCACGTAGAATTGAGCCGTTACCGAAACTAAAAGCACTGTGGTGGTCCCTTCTAATTAAATAGTTACTTAATCGTGGAGAAATGCCGGCCCGATGGTCTAAATGGAAGATTCCCAGAGATATCTGGAGTCCGAAAAGACCGAGCGCGTGACTTAGAAGAAGGAAACGTTTATTTAGGATGGCAGCGTGCTTCAGCGTTCGCCTTTATAATACATATAACGTCGTCGTCTTTGGAATTTAATGCCCCACCGAATCGGGGTAAATATTTTGCCAAACGTACCCCCAAGTTGCTGTGATTAAGCAAGAATATACTCGCCTGTATTGCACTCCCACATGGCAAACAAATTCACTAGACGCGATTAGATTTGCTTTGATTTCGTTACTTTTGACGACTGATAACGTATATGTTTCTATCTCCATTTGAAGTTTGGTATTCATTTTATTGTGTGCCCTTAGAGCTATATAAGTACATGATGGCGGCACATAATTATTGCTGTGTGACAAATGTGCTATAGTACACTTGTCGACAAAATTAAGGCACCGCCAAATAAACATGAAATAACATTTCCAATTTACACAGACTTTTCACATGTCATAAAATGACGTTTATTAAACACAATTCAAATAGTGTGCCATGAAACAATTAACAATAGCAAGACATTCTTAGCTATGAAACGAAATGTCAACAAAAATACCTAATTGTTGATCTAGTTTTTAAGTCATTTAATTAATAACACTAGACCATAATTTAATTTTTTTTTAATAACTGTTGTAAAAATATGTGTACAGTTCTTACAGGTTTTAACTGAAGAGATAACCAAAAACCAAATCTTTCCACCACGTCTGATTTTAGAGATATAATCATATTCCGCTAGTAGATAAACAATAATATTGTATTTAGAAAATTTGTTATACAGAGGTTATAAAAAGAAATAGATAAGTACAAAAATCTTGACATAACAAATACTTGAATGTTTAATTAGTATCAAGAATACAAAAACACTTAACTCCACACAAATATTTTTTGCATAAATAGAGTTATTTCTTTCTTTTGTGTCGCTCTCTCTAATGAGAAACCAGCAAAAACTCCTATCATTAACGGGATCCCACCCACCTTGATATTATTTCTCCATTTCTGCGTTATTTTGATGGAACCTTTCTCCTCGTTCATCACTCGTCTTTCCTAAATTAGCAGGAAGGAAATCCAAATGTGAATCGAAAAACGAACTTTGAGCGATATTCGGCACCCTAAATTTTTACAGTTTTCTAGTATATCTCTAATAATTGCTGAGAATCCATAGTATTTTTAATATTCAAAATACGCACTATTGAGCTAACCGACCACGTGTTCCACATGCCTTTCCCATCACAGATCAGGCTGCAGAAAAACTCCCAGAAACCTAAAAGCAACCCCGACATCCTCTATTCTTTTCCGGATATGAGAATGTATAACTGTTGTCTTATGCATATTCAGCATCAGGTTGTTGAAAGCACATCATTTCTTCATTTCGCTTATAGCTGCATCTGTCATCAACTGCATGCCATCCTCCGTCTCAGAAGACACCAAGATCTAAGTATCGTCAGTTGTAGAGATCACATCATTTCTTCATTCGCTTATAGCTGCATCTGTCGTCAACTGCATGCCATCCTGCGTCTCAGAAGACACCAAGATCTAAGTGTCGTCAGCAAAAGTAACTGTATAATCTTCTTCTTCTTCTTCTGCTTCTTCTTCCTCTTTTCTTCTTCTTCTTCTTCTTCTTCTTCTTTTTCTTCTTCTTCTTCTTCTTCTTCTTCTTCTTCTTCTTCTTCTTCTTCTTCTTCGTCTTCTTCTTCTTCTTCTTCTTCTTCTTCTTCTTCTTCTTCTTCTTCTCCATCTTCTTCTTCGTCTTCTTCTTCTTCTCCTTCTTCTTCTTCGTCTTCCTCTCCTCCTCTTCCTCTTCCTCTTCCTCTTCCTCTTCCCCTTCCTCTTCCTCTTCCTCTCCTTCTTCTTCTATTTATGTCATATCCAGTTTTTCTTCACTCATTCTTCCTTTATAGTGTTTTGTTCGAAGTGGAAATTCAGCTCTCCCTCCATCGTCTTTGGTCTCTGGTCTTTTGCTGTTTTTATCAATCTGTCCTCTCACATCTTCAACCCCACATTCCTCTCTTATCGCTTCATTCCTAACTCTATCTTTCCTGGTTTTTCCCGTTATAGTTCTCTGGTGGTCATCTCAGTAGTTCGCATCAGTTGCTTCATTCTAATTCTATAACCAGTCTTGATAAAGTGATGAAGATCATTTATATATAATAGACATATTAGAGGACCCAACGATGACCCCTGTATCACTCCAAGGTCCAGACTCTTTCTCACAGAGTTCTCACCGTTTACATTTACGTATATGTACCTGCCCTCCATAAATGAAGTAATGAATCTATTTATTTTCCCACGAACACCCAATGCACAAATCTTGTTACTCATAAATCCCGCACTAACTGTCTCAAAGGCCCGTAAAGATCGAAGAACAACCCAGTAACATATTTTCCCTGATCCAGTTCCTTGTTGACATGCTGTATAAATTTAAAGCTAGCATTTCTATAGAATGGTTTCTCTAAATCCATGCTAGTTTGCCATAATTCATTGACAATAATTTTCTCTATTATTGCAGAAAACGTGTTCAAAATTGAGATTGGTCTGTAATTTTCCACATTTTCTTCACATCCACCTTTATCCACCGGCACAACACGGGCTAATTTCAAGATGTTGGGAAATTCTCCTTTCTCTATCATAAAATTAACTAAACATGTTAGCGGCTTTACAATTTCTGGACAAACTTTTTTTTAAATTCTACTGTTAACACAGTCAAATCCACATGAGTGTTTATTTTTTAACATCATAATGATATTTTGTATGTCTTCTTCTGCTATAAATGTAAAAAACATACTGTGCAGCAGTAAGTCAGACGCTGTACAATTATCTGACAACTTACCCACAAAGTGGGTACTCAATCTCTGTCCAGCAAGGGTTGCAAAATAATCCACAGCAGCACCTCCATTTAGCTTATCTCCATTTTCACCCAATAATGTAAAAATATTGCAATCCTTCAACTTTCCTGTTAGTTCGTTGATATATTTCCAAATTTCTACTAGAATTCAGTCTATTATATAAATAATCCTTCTTTGCTGCTTCAACTCTACGTTTATGATCACGTTTTCTAATTATATATTGCTCTCTATAGATTTGATTACCTGTTTGCCCGCACTGTTCGATGCATAAACCTAAGATTTTCACTAGATTTTTTAATTCTTGGTCAGTCCAAGACAACGGTTGGTTACATTTTAGTTTACGTGTTACCGTAGGATACGTTGCATTGAAGTTACCACTAAAATAGGTCAAGAACGCATCAAAGGCTTACTCCACATTCCTTGTTTGGATAAAATCCCAACACGTATCTCGGAGGATAGTCCTAAAGTAATCCAAACCCTTTTCGGAAACAGTTCTTGTTGTGATCATTTTTTGTGGTTGAGTTTTGGTCTTACAAGTGTTCTTAATATGACAGGAGATTGCGTAGTGGTCAGATATGTTGATTTTTTTTCAACATGACAGTCACAAACATCAAACGGGAGGTCACTAATTAACCACATCATCAATTTGTGATCCAGATATGTGATTATTTATATTTGTATATACTCTTGTAGGTTCCTTTATTTGTGTGAATGGACCATATTCTCGAAATAAATCAGAAAGTAACATTTTGTGCAGCGTGTTTTGTCCAAAATCAATGTTCAAATCGCCACACAGTAGTATGTGTTCCGAAAACTGGGACACATAATTCAAAATTTCCGATAGCGTCTCCAAAAACGCTCCCAAATCACCACATGGCGAGCGATACGCATTAAGTATACACAGTACTATATTATACCGTTGTCGTCAAATTTTAATTTCGGTTTACACTTCTATCCCATGCAGAAGATGACCTTATAATATGCAGCGATGCCTGCTTGCTAACAGTGGTGGGAGAGCAATGCAGTGTCGGGGGACCCTCACGCCTTACATTTCATAGGAAACGTTTATCGAGTGTACTGTCTTGGCAGCCTCGCTTATGTTTATCTTTAGTTTATTTCGTCGCGCTCTTTTCCTCTTTCTACTTTCGTATCAGAAATTAAAATATGTCGACTACGGTATACTTTTAGTGTAGTACCACAACGTTCAAATACTCTTTCCATGCAATAATAATAATTAATTTGCAATCAAACTTTATTTAAATAATCTTACTTTTACTATAATAAATAATAATATAATTTGGCAATAATAATACACGACATTTTTATATTAAAAACTTATTAACTTATAATTTTCAATTAATTTACTTCTTAAACTATGCAGAGTTAGTAAATGTGAAAATTCAACATTCTCCTCATTTTCTTCCACCCACTAAATAAGATCATTAACAGATTTAAGAGCATGATTTGTCGAAATTAATTTGTCGTCATTGGTGATATTACACATTAACAAATGACTATTATTGCCCTCTTCCGAATCACTTTTATCAATAACATCTACCTCAGTGGCTTCTTGTTATATGTCCTTATTCCATTCATCAATGTCAGCATCATTAAAATGAGTCTAAAAAAATATAAATTTTATAATTAAAATTTACTTAGCAACTTTTTACTTACATTTTGAGTGATATTTTGTAAAATATGTCCTCCTATATCTTGTTTAGCTTTAAAGGCTTCGTCGTTAATTAAACCAGAGCGTAAAACGCTTAGTGGAATATTTTCCTGATCATCATCATCAATGCTTTCATTCAGCAGACACAACAGTTGCGCAACTGTTCAGTGATCATGTCGAGTAGACGACCGCTCACTCTGAACATGTTCAGGAGCGGTCGCCATTTTTGTGAGCGGAAAAATTCTATGCTCACTTGGTGAGCGTATTCTGTACGCATGCGCCATTGATTCATTCCAAGACCAACCTAATACATACTTTTGAAGAAAGTTACTAGAAAAGTAAGATACAGCAAAGTAAAGGTATTGTGCAGTAATAAATGTATTATAATATTGGAGTTCAGTCAGTATTTTATTCGGGGTTGGAAAAACCAGCCCTGCCACTAAAAACTACGTCAAACCTTAATGCAGAAACACAATTTATTATTATTGTTTATTCGGTTTAATCTCTATAATTTTAACATATGGCAGCAATGAAAAGTACCAGGTGACAGACGATGACATAAAGGTGAGCGGTCCTGTCCAGCGAACACTCAACTGTTGTGAAGTAAACGGTTGGAGCGGGACTGAATGAAAGCAATGTCTAAAATATTATTCCAGCACTTCTTTATAACTGCAGTATTTACATTATTCCAAGCCATAGCTATATTTAAAACAGCATCTCTCAGAGAATAGTTTTTCAATGTTTCACTAAACTCTTTGTCTTCTGGTAACAAATCGGTCAATAAATTTTTGCGATAAAATAATTTTGTAATCCTGATGGCATTTTGATTCATGGGTTGGATTGGTGGCATATACATAATGGAGATCAATCTATTGGAACTTCTTAAGTCTGACTCAGGTGGATGGCTAGGGGCGTTATCTAATAATAATAAGGCTTTAATCGGTAATTGTTGGTTTTGTAAAAGTGTTGTAACCTAAAAAGTAAAATGAAGTGTTATGATCTAATTATTAATAAGTAAATTTGTTTACTTCTGGAACAAACATTTCATGAAACCATTCTTTAAAATGGTGGTGGTTATCCATGCTGCCTTAGAATGCTTGTAAATACTATTACTGGACAGCTAAAATTTCGAAATGATCGGGGTTTCTTTGATTTTCCTATTATTAACGGTTTTAATTTGTGTGTTCCGGACGAGTTTGCACAGGCCAAAAAAGTTAATCTTTGTTTTTCAGTTTTTCTACTAGGTGCATTTTTCTCCATGTTAGATACATACATACTACTATGATATTAGTATATTTAATTTTTTTATTATGGTGCCATAACTAGCTCAGAGAACAGGATTCTGTATCTCAGGTTCCCTCAGAAAAGGAATACTGAACAATCTTCACGTCAGGAATCGTGATCTTAGGAAATAAATAAAAAAAAACAAATTAGATACCCAATAAAGAAAATAAAATTTTTCTTTAATCAAATTAATCTTTATCAAATTTTAACAATCTGAAATATATATATATATATATATAATGCAAGGCTTAATTATTGGGGAATCCAGCATAAAAACAAAATTCAATTTAGCTCTTTATTTTTTTCTTCCAATATTTCGCACATTGTGTGTGTGCTTCCTCAGGGATTAACTTAAAGAAATTTGAATATTCTAGTCAGTAATTATAAAAATGTATAAAAAGTCTATTATATAAATAAAGATAAAAAACTGTTTTGAACACTTACAAATGTGAACTATGATGTGGACAAAAATTACTTAAATACATCTACACTAATATCGACAGGTACATCTCTTAAATGTATACTAAACAAAACTACGATATAAATTTTAAAATATCTGATACACACGTTAAAAACAACTTTTTTTGGTAAAAAATCTACACCTACAAAACAAACAAGCACAAAAGAAACATCAAACATAAGAAACGTTAAGTGGTAAGATTTGGAGGTAATAATTATGTGTCTAATGTACACAGAGTTTGTACGTGTACAGTGCAAATTTGTACGACGAACATGTCATTAGGTTTCTGTTAGGAAGCGCAATAATATGTATTGTCTATCCCCGAGCTACACTCGTGCCTGATTTATCGTTCTCGTTGCGTTCGTTATCCAACAAAAAAGCATATATTGAGCTCAAACTGTTTGTATCAGCTTTGAAATTCATAGAATTTGGGTTATTATTAATTTCGACCATCTCCAAAAACTCTCTACATTTCTGACTTTTCACTGTCTGAAGGACTTTAACATTTTCGAAATTCGGCATATGATCTTTATTGTTCATATGTATGGATAAAGCACATCTGTTCTTTCCAGTCCGAACATCACTCTTATGCGTAGCCAGTCTGGTTTTTAACCAAGTTGATGTGTGACCAATATATACTTGATTGCATTCATTGCAAGGTATGCGATAAATGATGTTGGACTGGAAGGACAGGGGTGTCACATCTTTTGTTCTGCTAAAAAAATTTTTTATTGGGTTATAATTATAGTAAGCTAATTTTATTTCATTTGTGGAGAGAACGTGGGAGAGTCTCTCAGATAAACCATTGATGTAAGGAAACCTGAAGTATTTCAGTTTTTCTCGTGTAACAGTAGTATTTTTGATAGTCAGATTGTCAGGGTGGGGGTTGGAAAAAATCAGTTTGTGTATTAAGCTGGAGGGATAACCATTATTAGTAAACAATCTGCTCAATATGTCGAGGTTTTTCTGTCTGAAAGAGGGGTGACTTATCCTAGACACTCTATGTTTCATGCCCAAAATCATATTTATTTTTTGGCTGATTGAATGATTTGAATGATAGTTTAACATTCTGTCTGAGTTGCTGGGTTTTCTATACCAATCTATCATTAGATGGTTATTATTTCTAATGACTCTAGTGTCAATAATTAAGCCTTGCATTGAGTTTTTCAACGGCAAAGACCTTCTCTTTTAATTATATATATATATATATATATATTTAAATAATTATATAATTTCAAAAAAAAAAAAACAATAAATTAACAAGAAAAACCCTACCCTCTTACTGACAGAGTAGGATAAAAAAACTTGCAATGACCAACACGACAAATTACCTTATAAAACAAAATAATTTAAGCAACAATTCAAATCCCTAAAATAATCACTGAAAATTACACACAATATCTATCAAGAATAAATATTTAAAATTAAATTAGTTGATAACCTATATTTTTATATATATACATATATATAATTATCTTAACTCAAAAATTCATCAAAATGAAATAATCTAATAATATAATGAAAATAATCTAAATCAATAGATTCTACATAAATATAAAATTTCTTTTAAAGCATGTGCGCAAAACAAAATGAAGAAAACAAGTAAAAATTTTCATATTCAAATTTTTTTTCTCTTTTTATTATCAGAATGCATTCTTTCTTTTACAACTATATACTTAACTTGTATTTATGGCATTAAAACAAGATCAGTAAAACTTGATTAAACCTCTACTCCAATATCAAATGAATTCTTACAATTTAACATTACTATTCAATTATCAAAATATATTTCTTAAACAACATCATTATTATACCGGAGACCAAGATTTAATGCCTATCTATCTCGAACGCTAGACCTACGAAGGTCACAATCCCCTTCCCAATAACCCGATCGATATAAAATCTCTTACGTCTAAACAAATTTAAATTTCTATTAAACAAACATTAGTAATCCTTCGGCATCTTATCCATTTAATTAACAATCAATAAAATAAATAATAATATACACAGCCTTCCAAAAGATTATTATACCTTCAAAATAATATAACAGAAAATGAGATACCGTTTGATCCAAAATATTCATCACACAGAAATATGAATTTGACAACAATTAATATATGTACAGTGCACTCGCGATAATATGAACTAATGAAAACAAGGGCAGTTCAAATTTTTGGGATTGTTCATATTTACAAATGGCACAAAATTTTAATAAAATCAAGTCGTTTACTTACCACCTAAAGTTTTTTCCTGTATAAATGAAAGTTTAATTTAAATAGTTAAAATAAATGCTAGCGGGCTTATTCATAAAAATTATGCAATGTTTAATAAGCTCTTATATGACAAATGTTTCACAGAAATATGTCAAATAAGAGCTTAATAAACGTTGTATAGTTTTTTTGAATAAGCCCGTAGAAATATAAAGCTAATGTTCAAAAAAGTCGGTTATCTTCTTTTGCCGTTTCTTTTGGTCGAGAACTTTTAAAACTGCCTTCTCACGTAAGTCACTTAAAACATTTAAAACTCGCTGTTCAACCATTTCACCTTCAGCCCAATCCAACGCCTTATTGAAAATATCGACAGCCTCCCCGGCTTTAATCGTCCTCTTTGGTTCCTCCACACAATCATCTTCATCGGATATGGCTTCTACTTCATTATCTTTACATTCAATAGCATCCTCATTCCATTCTTTAACGTTCGAGGCCGTATATTCAACCTATGAAAAAATATAGAATAACACACAATTTTAAGTACATTTCAGAGAATACAAACCTCGGGTAGTAAGGCGCATAAAACATTGGCGGCGCTTTCTTCCAATTCACGTAAATTCATTTGCAAATTTTCTCTAACAACACTTAGAGGAATTTCATCTTCGGGATCATCTTGATTCACTACCATATTTAAAATGTTATTCCAGCATTTGGATAACACAGTTGAATCCACTCTTCTCCAAGCTGATTCCAAAATAATGATAGCTTCCTTCAATGTAGTCTGCTTCATAGTTTCTATCAAACCACCCCCTTTAGCAGCAATGGAAGCCAAAAGGCTATTTCTGTAATACAGCTTTGTGATCCTTATAGCATTTTGGTCCATGGGCTGGATGAATGGGGTCACGTTCGGTGGCATAAACATCACAAAAATAGAGCCGTTTTCAGATTTTAATTCGTCCTCAGGTGGGTGAGATGGGGCATTATCTATTAAGAGAATAGCTTTCAGTGGAAGCCCTTTTTTGGTTAAAAATTGTTCCACCTGAATTATGTAAAAAATATTTTAAAATGAATAGGTATGTGTCGATTAATGTCAGTATAAAAACTTTTACCTCTGGAACAAATGAGCGATGCAACCAGTCTTTAAAAATGTTACCAGTCATCCATTCTTTTTTTGACTTTCCGACAACAAGCAGTTTGAGCTGATGAGATCCCGTAGGATTTGCACAGCACAGGAAAGTAACTCTTTGTTTTTCAGTCTTTGTACCTGGGGCTGATTTTTCCTGAGACGACACGTATGTTTTGGTTGGTAAAATTTTCCAAAATAAACCCGATTCATCGGCGTTATAAAGTTGATCATTACTTAATCCAAGCTCTTCAATCTTCGATCTAAGTGCCACTTTAAATGGTTCAACCAACTGGGGTTGAGAAGAAAGTTTCTCTCCAGAAATTTGGAGCAATCTTACGCCGAATCTCTTTTTGAAATTCTGCAGCCATCCGTCACTCGCGTTGAAGTCAGAGTTATTTTCCTTAATATTATAATGAAGCTCCTTGGCCTTTTCTTTCAACATTAGTCCACGGATGGGTAATTTCTTATCCCACATACGCATAAACCATTTATACAATGATTTTTCCATTTTTGGGTACTCCGACGGTCGCATAGTTTTTCTTTTTCCAGGTCCGATGAATGTATTGTTGACACATTTTGAAATTGCATTTTTATTCTTTTTTATTCCAGATACTGTGGACTTTGTCACTCCATATTTCTTCGCTAAATTAGTAACACTTGCACCTTTTTGTAAATTCTCCAAAATTTCATATTTTTCCTTTAAAGTTAGAAATTTATGTTTTTTTGTATGCATATTTTACAAATTATTCACTTTTAATTAACACTTAAAAACCAAACATGCGTTTGCGTAAAAACTAACTAAAAAGTGCACTTGTTTGTTTGACCATTGACATTTGGCATTCAAATGTTAATAACTCGGGGTTTCCCCTAATTTTTATACATATTATGTAGCTGAAATCCGTTTCAAAATAAAAAAAAAAACATGTTCATATTTTAAAGCTTTTGTACAAAGTTCATATTTTGGAGTAGTCAATGGCAGAGAAAAAGTGTTCATATTTTGGGGTGTTCATTTATTAGGGTGTTAATATTATCGCGAGTGCACTGTATCTTAAATTTTCCATAGATTATGAAAAAACCATAGCAATACGTCTTATCGGGTAGTAGTTTCCAATAAAGACCTGATTTGTCCGCATTATAAATTGTTCCGGTAACAGGTCAAGATCTTTAATTGTATTCGTCAATATTTCCTTGAATGGATCAACTAATTCTGGCTGTGATGATAATTTCTCTCCTGAAATCTTTAAAAACCTTACGTTGTACCGTCTTTTGAATCTATTAAGCCATCCATTACTTGCAATAAATGTCGACGATTCATCGATTGATATTTGCAAATTTATAGCTTTTTGTTTTAACATTAATCCACTAACCGGAATATTTCTCTCTCGCAATGAAATAAACCACTTGTACAGTGATTTTTCCATTTTTGAATATGTAGATTTTTTTAATGTTTTAATTTTACGTATACCATCAACATCGAATAGAAGAATGTGCTAAAGCAATTTACGATCATTTGTGGTGATGCGCTTCCTATAATACATATTTAGGGTAATTACCGAACTAGTAAAGAAATAAATTTACTCTACCGGAGTTTTCCCATGTTCACTAAATCGGATCCCAATGTGAATTTTTCGGCGTTCACTATTTCGGGTGGTTCACTACAGCGAGAGTTCACTTAAGCGGACTACTGTATTTCAATTTTTGTGAAATTTGTTTTCTGTTTTTTTTTATTTGCAATAATAGTCTTTACTTTACTTTTATGTAGAACATATTAGACAATATCACGACGTGTAGACAATTTTCACGACGCCACAGACGGGTATTTGATCATTCTACACGGCCAAAAGTGAATTTCACAAAATTGGAAAAATCATCTTAAGTCAATTACCTGAGTCAAGGGACATTCCAGTGAATAATACGCAGCATCTCCCACCCTTTTCCCGTGGACGCTGTGCTGACAGCGTCATTAGAAACTTGGGCATCAAACCTAGAATACGTGACTGTTCTCGGCGATTTTTTGAAAACCTTAATTTTCAAAGTGAATAATTATTTTTCTACGTTAATTTTGTGCGGAAAAGTGATGGATTCTGATTCGACAGGTAATTTTCTATTGTACTGCAATATTGCTTTTTCTATTTTATTCTATAAATGTACTCTTTTGATGACGTAAAAGTAACATCTATAATAAGCATGATTTTTCAAAGAAGTTTATGTTCATCAAAGTATTACTTACAGTATCGAGATAGATCCGGTGTCCTTTCTTATTAATATTAGAACTTTAGAGTATTGAGTACTAGATAATCAAAAAGTTTGTCGCGGAAAAGCGCTGATAAGCAAAATCTCAGTAACTTAATTTTTTTCCTACGAAAATGTCTGAATATGTGAATAATGTTGCATGTATTACAAAGCAACATTTTGCTTATTTCAGGAGCAGTGGGTACTTCGGGAGTACGGATAGTGACCCGCAAATACTTATTCGACCTCATGAAAACTTATAGCAACTCAAATTTCGAACAAAAACTAAATTGCTTAGAAGACCAACTTTTGTCGTGTGAAGAATTCACTGAAGTGAAGACCAATACAAACAATTTAAATGCAGTTTCGCACATTTCAAATCCGAAGTGAAATCAAGATGGACCAAAACTCATAAAAAGGAAGACCTTTTTCTCAAAAACAATCACCTGTGGTTAGAAGGAACATTTGAAATTCCGGTGGCTACGCAATATCGGCCAGGTCGACCTCGAAAATCGTTTGGAGGATACAGTGAAACGAGTAAAAGAAGGAAAACAGAGGAGATTCGTTTTACTTTAGAAGACGGTATTATTGTTCACGAAGCATAAGTTGAGTTAAGTAAATCTGGAAAAAAAGATGCTTCCAATGTACTAAAAGATATTACTTGCACCCCAACACGAGCAACAAAATACAAAAGAGCATATGCCACTTCCAAAATTGAAAACGCTTTGCGTCTGAACCGTTCCAAACATTGAAAATGTTTATAGATGCTGATTTAACACGAGGATAATACGAAATAATTCGAAATACTAATAAAAAGTTCTTCCCGTGTTATAGTTTAATACAGCAAGCAAAAAAAAGTGTTATCCGCCCCGAGAAGCATGCACAGTGACGAGTACCAACGCCGAAAGCCTATTGCATTCTTTAATCGATATTACCGTTAAACGCTTATCTGATTTCTTTGAGAGGTGTTATAAACAATACTAGAGCAAGAAAGGGATACATTAAAAATTATATGTAAATGGGGATGCGATGGGTCGCAGCAATCACAGTTCAATCAAAAATTTGATGAGGAAGGTGATCTAGATGCCAATATTTTTCAGAGCTGCTTTGTACGTGTGCGATTAGTTTGTGACAAAGACTGTGAAAGAGTATTGGGGGAAAATCCCACACCTTCTTCTCCACCGTTCTGCCGCCCAATTAGATTCCGTTTTGTGAAAGAAAATACTGATATCACAAATGAAAAGATGAAGTACGTTCAAAATTCCATAAACTCTTAAATAGCAACTGAGGTTGATATTGATGGAAAAAAGTTTTTCGTCAAACATCTGTTCATAATGACAATGGTTGACGGAAAAGTCTGCAACGCAGTTACTGGCACAACATCTAGGAATTGTTGCTACATCTGTGGTGCGACTTCCAAAGACTTCAACCAACTGGATAATAAAAAACAAATATCTTTTGAAGCTATTGAATTTGGGCTGTCGATTTTACATGCCAGGGTAAGATTATTCGACAGCATTCTCCATTTGGCATACAAATTGCCCGTAAAGAAATACAGAAAAAGAAAAACAAAAGAGGAAAAACAAATGGAAAAAGAGAGGAAAACAGAAATACAGGACAAATTTGGCAAAGAAACTGGTATGTTAGTGAATATGTCAAAAACAAATTTCGGTAACACGAATGATGGCAACACGAGTAGAAGATTTTTTTGAGGATCCGAAATTTGCTTAAGAAATTAGAGGCATCAGTTACGACTTAATTTATAGGTTGAAAGCCATACTGGGAACCATTTCATGCGAATTCTTGATAGATGTAGAAAAATACGACAAATATGAACTGGAAACTGTTCCTTTATATGTCGAATTGTACCCTTGGCATCCAATGACACCAACAATGCACAAGATACTAATTCACGGAGCAGCCATAATAAAAAATGCATTGCTACCTATTGGTCAATTATCTGAGGAGGCAGCAGAAGCTCGTAACAAGCATTTTATGACATATCGCCAAGACTTTTCAAGGAAATTTTCTAGAGAGTCCTGTAATAAAGATACATCCAACCGAGTCCTCTTGAGCTCAAATCCCTTGCTCAGTAGTATAAACTCTTTTAAAAAAAGAAAATTTACTTCGTTTCTTTCTGAAACCATCAATATGCTTCTGCCAGCACATTCAAACCCAATGATTCTTCCATCTGAAAACGACCAAGGGGAATTTATTTCTGAAGAAGTTTAATTTGTAATTTTTTCCTTCCTAAACCATATTTTTCATAAAATAAATGTATATATATACTTACAAACACTATTGTTGTATCCTTTATACCGTTTAGAAGCAATCTAAGCATAAAAAATTTTGGACGCGTAGAATGCTCAATTACTCGTATCTGCGACGTGCAGACAATTTTCACGACGTGTAGACAATTTTGATAAGTACACTACAGCAGAAAACAAACCCTGCTCTTCTCTATAGTACGAATATATAATAAAATAGAGTGATTTTAAATTTATTGGGGGAACTGGAGTGTCTTACATATCGACCCCTGCTTCGAAACCCATGTTTATTACTGGATAAAAAACAAACACATACTTCTTGCAACAGTAACAACAGTACAACGGCGATTTGAGGATATATTGTTTGGGCTTACCAACCTATATTATTATTACTACAAAGGATAAATGAAAGCTGTGATAAGATGAAATCAAACAACTTAGAAAGCATTCCAAGGTTTTCACAACGGGGGCGCAGCTTTTGTTCGTGAAGGGTTCTCCACGGAAAATCCATAACACTGAAACAGCTAAATAGGTATCTCACTTGGTCCCCCGTCTCTTACATTGTACACTTCATTTCCGATAAGTGAACGACGACGTTGGTGGGTAAAAATCAATATCCGTTTCACGCTGATCACCGTAACTTAATTCACCTGAAATAAATTCGTTATTCTTTGAAACAGCCAGCGGAGCGCGCTGTTTTTGCGCCGCCGAATAGAAAAACCGATGATTAAGGATATTCTCTGAACCTCCGACATTATACTCTCTCAAATTTAAAGCACTTACTCAGCGTTATGTGGTTTTCTGTAAATTTGCAATTTTCAATCTGCCCCTTTCTTGGCGTTCTATTAATTTTTCACACAGAATGAATCAAAATTATGTGCGTATTATATTATTGCTATCATCGCTGCTAAACACATGGGCAAAATTAACGCATCACCGCATATATTTTGTGTTATTCAAAAATAATGATGGTTTTTAGTTTTTAGTTATCTTACAAGTAGACCAAGTTCAAGGAAATGCTGTCAACAAGAGTTTTCTTTTAAAAGTTCAATTGCGAATAAAAGCATTTTTGGCAACACTTGATCCTAAATCTGATCGGAACTTCTTGCTTATTAAGACAAATTGTCTTTAGCCATCAAGTTTTTTTTTTATTGATAGTGTTCGTGCGAGTGTAATGCATTTTAGTAATGAATCCCAGAACAAATTTGTCAGTGGAGGAAGCAGTACAAGCATCAACTTTGCTGGATGAGGGATATTCGACGCGTCATGTTGTTAATGTGATAGGAAGAAACCATTCAAGCTTAAGTCGAATGGTTAGAAGATCTAACGACACAGGTTCTCACTTACGAAGGCCGGTACAAGGGCGAAAACAATGCACTAATGCAATAGATGAGCATTTTCTTAGACAATCCGTTCTCAGAAACAGGAGAACGACTAGTACCATCCTAAAAAATGAGCTCGTAGCTGCTCGCAATCTTCTTGTATCTTCCCGAACGATTAGAAGACGCTTAAATGAAGCTGGATTGGACAGCAGAAAACCGGCCAAGAAACCCCTGCTCACCAGAGAGCACAAAATTCAAAGAATGTGTTTTGCAAGAAATCATCAGGATTGGACTCTTAATGATTGGAAGATCGTATTTTCAGATGAAACAAGGATTAGCCTTAAATCTCCTGATGAACGTGAGCGTATCTGGCGAAGGCCAGGAGAGAGATTTGCTAGTTGCAATATCTCTCCAAGAGTCCCGTTTGGTAGTGGCTCTGTAATGTTTTGGGGAGGCACGTGTTTCGATGGCCGCACAGAGTAGGCGTGTTTGATCAATGAATGCAGATTATTGTCTTCAACACATCGTTATTGCCCATGTAATGCCATTTGCTCCTTTTGTGGGGCCGAATTTCTTGTTTATGCAGGCCTCGTCCTCATGTGTCTGGGCAAGTCATTTACTACTTAAACGCTGTTGCTATTCCGTTTATGGAATGGTCAGCCAATAGTCCCGACATGAACCCAACTGAGTATTTATGGGACGATATTAAAAGAAAGGGTTCGACGTCGTACACCTCCACCTGCCAACCAAAATCAACTGATAGACGCAGCAATTCAATAATGGGAAAATACTCCTCAAGAAGTTGGTCAAAATTTGATCTCCGGTATGCCAAGACGCATGGAAGCAGTAATTAGAAGTACAAGAGGAGAATAGCTCTAAGTCCTTAAATTCTATTGTTTTCGTTTGTATTTTGTTTACATGTTTGCGTTGTTTCAAGAAAAAACGTTTTTAATAAAAAATCATTAGAAATAACGCTGTTTCGCTGATTTCATTTACAAGCTACTAGGCAGTACCTAACAATCAGCTTTCATAAAAATTGTTTTGCAATATTAAATTCAATATTGTAATTATACATGTTTAATTAAATTTTGTCCATGAGTTTATATTGGTAAATTTGGGTAAATGAGCGAAATAACTAACGGATGTTTTGAGAATATCTGAAGTTATTTATTATATTTATATTCGATTCAACAGAAATGTAGAAGTTAATGAAAGGTTGTTATTGTAAGATAATGTGTGATATGTTTGGCACAAACAAATAAATGCCATTAATTATTTTTGGCTAGACCAGTGTAATTACGTACATAAATATGTGAATCAACTGATATAATTTGTTAGATGTTTTAAAAATGTCATTATCTTTCCATCAATTTGATAAAGTTGATTATTGTTATCTCTATAATTTAAAATTGTATATCAAAGTGTTTGTTTATGTAATACAACAAAATCTCTAAATAGCGGCCACTAAAATGTACTGTAAATACGATCGTTATATGGAAGTGGCCGTCATTGAGAGGGTCAAAAAAAATAAAAAAAAATATTTGTTTGTTGTCGATGGTAGTGACCATTTTCAATCGATTGACAGTAAATGGTATGACGCAAGATTGCTACTGATATGGAAAACCTGAGTCAGGGAATTTCTAAAGTTCTAAACAGAAAGGGAAAAGTCAGGGAAAATCGATTGTGATGTTCCTGGAGCCCTAATCCTGGAACTGGTTCACAATTTCATCGCCCTTCATTATTCTTATATAAATGTGCAATGTATGCACAAAACTATTTTTCTTAATTTTTTTCAAAGATAAAATTTATCAATAAAAACTTGTGCGAATTAGAAATCGGTTTGTATTCCAGAAGTGTATGAATAAAGTTGATGGTAATCACTAGCTGATAATTTTAATTTTTTTAATAACTGTTGTATAATACAGTTGTACAGTTCTTACAGTCTTTAACTGAAAGCATAACCAAAAACCAAATCTTTCCACCACGTCTAGTTTTAGAGTTATAATCATACTCCGCTAGTAGATAAACAATAATATTGTATTTAGAAAATTCAGCATCTTCTAAGGATTCTTGTCCCAAACGGAAACATTTTGCCAACTTTTTTATAGTTGAATACGAAGGAGATGAATCACTGTAAACGCCGTCTAAACGTTGTTTCATGTGATAAGGTGTATGCCCTTCTTTTGTTAAAAATTTAATGCCCGCTCGGTACTCAATTTTCGTTACTTCAGACATTTTCGTGCGTTAGTCACGTTGGTTGGCTGGTTACTAAAAACTACTAGGCTTCGAACCGTCATATTTATAGTGTACACCTCGCGTATGTGCATGCATGACGTGACGGAGTTTGAACACGTTTGAACCTGTATAAGCCTGTCAGACCGAGAATTTATAGCGCCTTCCTCGTACATCACTTGTAAATGACACATTTAAAACATCGTTTGTATCTTCCTCGTTCGTATAATTTGCAGGAGAATTTGAATGCATTGAAGTTGAAGCTCACAACTTCTTGTCAACGGTTTGCTTACAGATGGAATGTCTGGATACATTACATTGAGTTTATTTCTTTTTGGAAACCATTCAACTTTCACAAGACAGAAGTAACAGTTCATGACATGATTTCAGAAGAAGTCTTATTTTTGTTTCATTGAGTTAATTTAACATAACACGAAATACAGTATACCGGTTGTGTCAAATATCATTAGGCATAAGAAATCAATGTATACGTATACGTATTGCTGTGACTCTTTCAAATTTACATATAAATAAAATAAATTTAGTTTACTTAATTAAGTCGTAACTGGGAGTCAAGCACGCATCCTAGTGCTAGGCCTTATGCTAGACTATGATACGGTGAACTTTCTGCTGAAAGGTAGGTTAAGCAAAACATTCTACATGTAACTAGCTCAGTTTGAAAATAAATAGTTCTCTCAGGGGCAGAAAATATGACTTGATTCTCCTTCTCTTTAATCATCTCCAGGTCAGGTAAAGAAATAAAATACAAAATAAATCTTAATATCTAATTTATTAAAATAAAATAATTCTAAATAAATTCAAAAGTTTTAATCTACAAATATTTACACATCCAAAATCAATATTCGGTCATAATTCAGATTTATACATCATAAACAATAAAATATTACAAGAAATAAAGAATAAATGAAATCATCATGTCGTGCAAGCTTATATCTAAAATGTGAACGTGATTATTATTATTAATATTTGTCATAGATACATGTAAACAATCAAAAATTAAAAATAAATTAACCGTGATGAATTGTACTGGAATGTAAATAAAAGAAAATAAAATTGTGCGGTCTACTATTTGATAACAAAATATAGACATTAAGGAAGTGGCTTTGCCCTAATTAGTCCTGTCCGGCGCCTTTTCTCGCTCCCAACACAGTACCATCAGTAACAAATTCACACAGAAAAGTATCCCAAAGTTCCACCCTACGAGCATGTCATTTTCAGCTCGTCGGACGCAACCCGAACATACATCATCATGTGCACACCCCTTAAGGAATATATATATTTTAATTAAATAAATAAAATGAAATAAAACAATGTCTCTGCGTATTCAATAAATTAACTCAGCCCTGATTAGTTCTGCCTGGTGCCTTTTCTCGCTCCCAAACGCAGTACCACCAAGACCAATTCGTGTATTTCAAATTCACCAGGACTCCATGCTATGAATTAAATAATGACATAATTCATTTCACACATCCCTGATGTATTATTCAACACGTTAATATTGAACACCCAAATACAACAAAATATACTTAATTCTCATATCAAAAGAAATAATATATATATATATATATTAAAAGAAAATAAACTTTACCTTTTTCACGAAATTCCAATACAAAAACACCACTACAAATAAAGAATTTTGAGACGCCACTATACACACATTTATAACAAATATTGTTTAATCACCTTAATTCTTCATACATCGTATTAAACTCATCCATAATTTTCAATAAAAGATTTTGTTCACTTAATATATATATAACCTATATACACATAAACAAAATTATTAGTTTCAAATATCCTTTGTAGGATGAATAAATTTAAAAGAAAAATAAATTATACGGAAAAGAAAAATGATTATGTTATTCAAAGTTATCATTACAAATGCTAGAAAGTTTTGTCATAACGTACGGCATAGTACCCTACATGCAAAACAAAAACCTCTAGAAAGAAAAAAAAATAAAATGAAATTAAATAAATTCAAACACCGAGTTCATAGAAATAAAAGTATTTCATACATAGGTAGTTATTCGAATACATCTAAACATTTTAATGTAATACGCGCAGCATGTTAAAAATAAAATTATTATAAGTGTAGAATCTTGTAAAAATTTTATAAGTATTGAAAATCTCAGAAATTATTCTAAGTCCAGATTTTAAAATAATCCTATTAAAGAAGAGGGAGGAAGTAGTTTTCACCTACTTTTAGACTTGCTAATATTGCGGTTTTCACCAGCAATTGCCGAAATTTTTATCTGTCCGCGCTTTTATTCGTAAATTTCCTTACAAAAACGTACGGCAACTTTCGTTAAGCACGAATCCATCTCCCAAAATTGTATGTCGACGGTGCTGCTCTTATCGGTTGCATGAGGAAACAGCGTATTAATAATCCTTGCGAGAGGTAAACAAACATGTGACCATAAACCCGTCTATACATTATGACTCAGCCGAGCACCTGATAAACAATACTTTTTGTACCGGTCAGTCCTTGCCAATGCCAGACGTGTTTGTGCGAAAAACACCTGCTCGATCCTTTTCTCGTAGCATTTAATACGTCTTAAAATTATAACCTTATAAAAATTTTATTAAGATTCTTTTACTGTTTTACTTAAATAAAAATAAAGTTTTCATAATTATTAATACAGTAAATATTTATACACATCATGGTGAAAATGAATAAAGTGAAAATTAATTTAAATAAAATCTTAAAGTGATCTTGATTATACTTATTTATTTACATATTATTATTTATTCAAGATCACTGCATAAATATCCCTATGGGAATATCTGCGATTTATAAGCGAGAATCGCTAATGCCAATGGTATAAATTCAAGATTTCCCATAAATACCAGTTAATATACTTATACATTATTTACAATATTATTGATATAAAGCATAGAGACATGAAATTTCCCTATAATATGCTTATTCTATCTATATACAAGTCAGGAATAAATATGCAAAACTCTTGGAGTTTATTTTAAACTTTACTCCTTTCATGACAATAAAATTTAAACAAATGACATTTAAAACACCTAAATTAATTAAACTACTTATAAATATATATACAAAAGTGTACTTAAATTCTTTAAATTTTACACCTTTCATAGGTATTACAAACATTGTAATTGCATCATCGAGTTCCCTTAAAATGAAGTGGCAATTGTAGTCCACTATTTTGGGAAAACTTCTTAACATTTTTAAATATCTGGGCTGTGGGTACTTTTCAACTGCATCCAAAACCTCTATTCTCGCATGGGTCCATATAAATTTCACACCCTCTTGTAAAATCATTTTATCATTCACATGATGTGACACATTTTCATCATGTGGGTTTAATATATGCTGTACGGGCTTTACATACCCATAATGTAAAATATTTTGTTCCTTATGAACAATTCTATTTAAATTCACTAATAAATTTACCACTATGGGATATAATTTCATGAAACATTTATATAGCTGTACCAACCAAAGAGAATTAACGTTTACAAACCACTTTGTATTAGTACTTATTAACAATAATGTTTCTATTAATTTGGGGAGTTGTAGCTGTTGTTTTATTGATTGAAATAAACATAAACTTAATTTATTATTCTTAGTGTTTTCTAAATAATCTAAATATTCCTTAATTACTACTGTGATGGGGTTCATTAAATTATATACTAAATTTTCAATAATTTCATCTTTTAACAAACTTTTAATTTTAAATTGAACACTTAATTTCTGCTTATGGGAAGATGGATGAGTCGTTTCTGTTTTAAAACAATTACCATAGTCTACTGCTAAATCTACATTACCATTAAATAATTTAACATCTTTTGTCAAAGGATCACTCACATTATCATTATTAAATTGTTTGTTGCAAATCAAATTTTTGTCACCCATATTTATTTCCCGGTGTGAACATTTATTTATTATGTCACCCATATATTTCGTGGCGTCTTTCTTTTGAAGACCCTCCACATGGTGTGTACATTTATTATTTATGTCACCCGTGGCAAACATGGACTCTTCCCTTTGAAGATCATCCACATGGTGTGAACCTTTATCCTTGTCAATCAAACTATCATTATTTATTTTTAAAGTGAGGTCCTTATCAAAATTATCAATGATTGAATTATTAACTAATATTTTATCATCTTGAGCACCTTTGTCCCAAGACATGCTTACTTTACTATTGTGGAAGGTTCTATTTTCCCTTTCCAATTTCGATGTATATAGACTCAAAAAATCCATCCCAAGTACGCAGCAATATTTTAATCTCGGTGTAACAATAAATTGTGTTACAAGTTCTACATTACCCATCTCTATATTTATACAAAATACATTATCTTGCTTATAAAAACCTAATTTTTCAAACCTTTTATCAAATAATCCCCCATCTAAAAGTGACAATTCTAATTCACTATCTATTATAGCTACCCCATATACATCCCCTACTTTAACATCTACCAGTGGAAATTCAGTGGTTATATTACTTAAATCTATAAAATTTTTCTTGTTACGTTGTTTCTTCTTTTTCTTCCCTTTGGTTGGACCTACCAAAAATCCAGGTCCTTCTTTATTGCTCCTCTTGACGCATCCCTTGTTACGGCTTCTGTTTTATCTTCTTTTCTTTCGATTATTACATTATTAATTCCTCTGGCATTTTCTGTTTCATTTTTTCCATATTTTCTTGTTACATGACCCTCCTGTCTCCAATTATTATTATTATTATTACTACTACTACTATTATTACCCATGTTCTTGTTGTTACCATTCTCCACCCTTCCTCCCTGGTAACTATTATTCTGATACCGATTACCATTGTTTCTTTGTTGGTTATTACCATTATATCTTTGCTGAGGATTATAATAGTTACCATTGTTACCTGTTTTATACCCATTCTTATTCTGAGGTACACTCCTATCTTCCACGTCGTCCAGACGCTTTACCAACTCCAAGAGTTGCTCAACGGTGTCTATACCCTGTAAAGCAACTGCTTGTACTACCTCATGCTCAAAATGATTAGCTAATTGGGTAACAATGTCACACTCCTGGATCACAGGTTGTATATGTTTCAAGAAAGAATATTTCCGAATAACATAGTTTTCTCTAGACGTGATAGAACGATATTTTCCAAAGGTAAGGTCATGTCTAATGCGTCTTTGCTGAGTTTGTCCCCAGTACTGCCTAATAAACATATTCTCTAATTCTTCGTACGTCTGTACCTCATCAATTACCATGTCATACCATAATAATGCATAATCTCTAAGACACCCCCTCATGAAATGTAATTTTGACATATCATCATTAATACCACGAATGTATGTCTTAATGGTTTTAAGAAATGCCATTGGGTTGTCTTTGTTGTATCCAGAAAACTTAGGTATGTTTTCTGTACCAATAGATATCTGTTGTGGTACAACACCGGGTGTAATTGTACCTTGTTCAACTCTTGTTTTTAAATTCTTAATTGTATCTTGACAATTTAATGTCATATCCTGTAGCTTTAAAAGAGAGTCTGTGCATGCACCATATTTAACTTTACAATCCTCAAATTTATTTGTTAAATTCAGATCCAAGGATTGTATTTTTTCATCTTGTCCTCCAATCCTTTCTTCTATCAGTCTAAAATTTTCTCTTACTACACCGGCCCTCTGATTCATTTCATCTATTAAAAAATTACTGCTATCCTTGCACTTCTTTTCATTTGCTTCAATTTTTTCATTGATCTGTGTAACACTCTGTTTCACATCTTCTTTTAATTTATAGTTCATTGTAGACATTTCCATTCTACAAGCTTTAATCCTTTCATCAATCTTCTCATTCATCGACTTTACTACAGCTTGTATCTCTATTTTATTCTCATCCATTTTCTTGTTCATTTCCTTTTTGTTTCTATTCATCTCTTCTTTGTTTTCTTTAAACTTCTCATTCATTTCAGCTTTCATTTCTATTTTATCACATTCCAATTTACAGAAAAGTTTTTCAAATAAAATATCAAATCTGTCTCCGCCTGGCATTTCTTTCGTTTCAATTTTTACATTTTCAGTTACAATTTCATCCTCATCAAGAGGTAGCGTCTTCTCTGAATCTGTCACAGAGGAAATGCCTTGTGGTTCCCTGTACGTTTCAAATAAATATTTGGTATCCATACCACTTTCAGGATTTTCACCCTCACCTTTATACTCAGACATATTTACTTTATCTGTCCTGGCACTTAAAGAGACTTGTTTGTGGAGAAAAATAAATCAAAACTTGACAAAATTTACTTGTGAATTATATTTATTAATTATTCAAATGCACTTAAAGGTGAAAATACCTCCCTTTAATTACACAGCTATTTGAATATTAAATAATCAATTAATTTTTATCTAAACAGTTTAAAATGTAAAAGCTTTGCCCCACTACGTTGGGTGCCATATATATGATATGGAACGGCAAATCTTTTACACCATGAACATTGGGCATTATATGAATAATATGGAAATGTGAAATTGCTAGTAAATTGTAAATATATATGAAATGTAAATGCAAAAGTTTTGCCCCACTACGTTGGGTGCCATATATATGCTGTGACTCTTTCAAATTTACATATAAATAAAATAAATTTAGTTTACTTAATTAAGTCGTAACTGGGAGTCAAGCACGCATCCTAGTGCTAGGCCTTATGCTAGACTATGATACGGTGAACTTTCTGCTGAAAGGTAGGTTAAGCAAAACATTCTACATGTAACTAGCTCAGTTTGAAAATAAATAGTTCTCTCAGGGGCAGAAAATATGACTTGATTCTCCTTCTCTTTAATCATCTCCAGGTCAGGTAAAGAAATAAAATACAAAATAAATCTTAATATCTAATTTATTAAAATAAAATAATTCTAAATAAATTCAAAAGTTTTAATCTACAAATATTTACACATCCAAAATCAATATTCGGTCATAATTCAGATTTATACATCATAAACAATAAAATATTACAAGAAATAAAGAATAAATGAAATCATCATGTCGTGCAAGCTTATATCTAAAATGTGAACGTGATTATTATTATTAATATTTGTCATAGATACATGTAAACAATCAAAAATTAAAAATAAATTAACCGTGATGAATTGTACTGGAATGTAAATAAAAGAAAATAAAATTGTGCGGTCTACTATTTGATAACAAAATATAGACATTAAGGAAGTGGCTTTGCCCTAATTAGTCCTGTCCGGCGCCTTTTCTCGCTCCCAACACAGTACCATCAGTAACAAATTCACACAGAAAAGTATCCCAAAGTTCCACCCTACGAGCATGTCATTTTCAGCTCGTCGGACGCAACCCGAACATACATCATCATGTGCACACCCCTTAAGGAATATATATATTTTAATTAAATAAATAAAATGAAATAAAACAATGTCTCTGCGTATTCAATAAATTAACTCAGCCCTGATTAGTTCTGCCTGGTGCCTTTTCTCGCTCCCAAACGCAGTACCACCAAGACCAATTCGTGTATTTCAAATTCACCAGGACTCCATGCTATGAATTAAATAATGACATAATTCATTTCACACATCCCTGATGTATTATTCAACACGTTAATATTGAACACCCAAATACAACAAAATATACTTAATTCTCATATCAAAAGAAATAATATATATATATATATATTAAAAGAAAATAAACTTTACCTTTTTCACGAAATTCCAATACAAAAACACCACTACAAATAAAGAATTTTGAGACGCCACTATACACACATTTATAACAAATATTGTTTAATCACCTTAATTCTTCATACATCGTATTAAACTCATCCATAATTTTCAATAAAAGATTTTGTTCACTTAATATATATATAACCTATATACACATAAACAAAATTATTAGTTTCAAATATCCTTTGTAGGATGAATAAATTTAAAAGAAAAATAAATTATACGGAAAAGAAAAATGATTATGTTATTCAAAGTTATCATTACAAATGCTAGAAAGTTTTGTCATAACGTACGGCATAGTACCCTACATGCAAAACAAAAACCTCTAGAAAGAAAAAAAAATAAAATGAAATTAAATAAATTCAAACACCGAGTTCATAGAAATAAAAGTATTTCATACATAGGTAGTTATTCGAATACATCTAAACATTTTAATGTAATACGCGCAGCATGTTAAAAATAAAATTATTATAAGTGTAGAATCTTGTAAAAATTTTATAAGTATTGAAAATCTCAGAAATTATTCTAAGTCCAGATTTTAAAATAATCCTATTAAAGAAGAGGGAGGAAGTAGTTTTCACCTACTTTTAGACTTGCTAATATTGCGGTTTTCACCAGCAATTGCCGAAATTTTTATCTGTCCGCGCTTTTATTCGTAAATTTCCTTACAAAAACGTACGGCAACTTTCGTTAAGCACGAATCCATCTCCCAAAATTGTATGTCGACGGTGCTGCTCTTATCGGTTGCATGAGGAAACAGCGTATTAATAATCCTTGCGAGAGGTAAACAAACATGTGACCATAAACCCGTCTATACATTATGACTCAGCCGAGCACCTGATAAACAATACTTTTTGTACCGGTCAGTCCTTGCCAATGCCAGACGTGTTTGTGCGAAAAACACCTGCTCGATCCTTTTCTCGTAGCATTTAATACGTCTTAAAATTATAACCTTATAAAAATTTTATTAAGATTCTTTTACTGTTTTACTTAAATAAAAATAAAGTTTTCATAATTATTAATACAGTAAATATTTATACACATCATGGTGAAAATGAATAAAGTGAAAATTAATTTAAATAAAATCTTAAAGTGATCTTGATTATACTTATTTATTTACATATTATTATTTATTCAAGATCACTGCAGTATGTATGTACGATATATACAGATTGTCGTAGTTAAAAGTTAATATGCATCTTCAAATACACACACATAAACATGTACCTATGTATAAGACCGGTGGTGTGGGGAGATAGTGGGGAGATCGAGAGCGGGGACAACACATTCGTTCCGTAACTTTAGAGCGTGAACGTACATACAGTATCTGAGCAATCTCGCAAATATTAATACCGCTGAAGGAAATAGAGCGATTGATTTGCATGGCTTAAGAGAACAAATTCTTAACGCCATACAAATGATTACTCCTGAAATGCTATCGAATGTACGAAATGGGTTTTATAATCGTTTAGGGTACTGCTTGATGCAAGAGGGACAGACATTTGAACATCTTCAACATTAAATTTTGTATAGTTCATTTAATATTTTGTTTCGTTTTAAATGTGAGAATTTTATTTAATTTTTTTATAAGAATTTTATTTTAGTTACAAATTTTATAGAGTTTTGTTTCAGTTCAATGTTAATACATCAGTTACCAAAATATTATACAAAAGCCGTAAAGAGCGTAGCAATTCCTTAAAGCAAACGTCTACACACTAACTTTCAACGTTTTGCACTAAAGCCTCGGTACCCCGGTGTCCCGATATGAACTGATCTGTACTCCCCTACTATCGTACCCCTCCAATTCATGTTTACATGCACTTGTGTGCGTGTTTGTGTTTCCCTATATCTACTTTTATTTCAGTCAAACGGTATATACGTCGCCGGCATGGGGACGGACAATAGGTACCGGATTGCCATGCACATACATACGTATACGTATGATATTTGACACAACCGGTATATGTGGTACCCATGTTTGTCATGATTTTTGATTTTGAAGCCAACATAATTTTCAGAAATCTTTGAATTAATTCTCTTAAAGGCTTCTTTTGCGATTTTGTAACATATAATCCACAAACAACAAAACTGTCCGGAAAATTTTTACAGCCTTTTGCACGGTTTTCGATTCTTGAAAATCACACGCAAAACAACTTGTGGAACACTGATTCTTAACTGAGTGACAATTCAGTGACATTTTGTGTGTCTCTTGCCAAACCTCATCAACAACTAAACAATAAATAAATCACTCCGGCTTCAACCTTTATACCTATATGTACGTATCGATTCCAGAAGTTTCCATTTTCGTATATTCCGCGATGACTAATAATTAGAATTTTCTACTTCTTTCAGGAATGCGTGACGTCGTATCCTTTGTAGTTGTCGCTGTCCTTCACGGTATAGCCGCGAACATGCTCGAGCTTGTTACAATACTTTTTTAATTTTAAATTTTACATTATTTTAATGAAAACAGATAAGAAAATTATTTTGTAAATGTGATACTCTATGTTAGAAAACAGTTTTTATATTTAAAACAATGCAAAACGCTAACGATTTGCACTAAAAAAAGTTTGCGCCGGAAATTTTGGTCTGCTAAGAAGTTGATACTAAATAACTATTTTTGTTTATAACTTTGTAACAAATTAATGCGCCGGTGTTTTTTCTTCAGATATCGACGGCGCATATTAAGCGCAAACTTTTGGCACTAAAAAGAACTTTTGCGCCGCACGTTGTGGTGCTAACTTCACGCGTGAAGTTGGCACCAAAAATGTTTTTGTTTATAACTTTGTAACAAATTAATGCGACGATGTTTTTTCTTCAGATATCGACGGCGCATATTGGGCGCAACATTTTGGCACTAAAAAGAACATTTGCGCCGCAAGTTGTGGTGCTGGCGTGAAGTTGGCACCAAAAAACTGTTTTTGTTTATAACTTTGTAACAAATTAATGCGCCGGTGTTTTTTCTTCAGATATCGACGGCGCATATTAGGCGCAACTTTTGGCACTAAAAAGAACATTTGCGCCGCAAGTTGTGGTACCAACTTCACGCACCTCATAAACCACTCAAAAATGCTTGGAAGTTAAAGTGATCCCGGTATGAAATACATAAAAAGCAATGTGTAAGGTTTCTTATGGAGTAAATACAACTAACTATGAGGCTTAACCTATTTTAGATATGCCCAGAGTGAAAGAAATAATTATACGAAAACTAAAATTATACATCTTGATCAATGCTTGACAATTATTTACTATTGCAAATATAAAAATGACATACATTGTTAAAACAATTACAAATAAACGTATAAATAATGAATATCGTTTTTTACCAGAAATATAAGTTTCGCTATCAAATAAGAAAAAAAACATTTCAATTTTATAAGCTTATTAAGAGGGACGCTTACCTATCGAAAATTAAGGCATCGACGTTTCGCGTTTTTTAAACTCATTTTGTAATTTTAGAATCTCAAATTTTGGTTAGTGGTGCAAAAGGCATAAATTTATAATGTCAAGGTCAGTTTTTGTACTAATTTATTTTCTTAAGAAAGTTATGTGTTTTAGAAATAACCACAAATATGCATGAATTTGATTAATGTCTACTAACTAAGGCTGGTACACAAAAGAAAAAAAACGACCTCTACGAGCCAGCTGCACATTTGATGTACGATATAAAGAAAAAATCAAATTTATGTAATTATTTTTAAAGATAAAAAACATTAAACAGTAAACATTGTCACACACATTTTACACGAGGTTTTTCGCGTCGTCTATCCCCACTTTACGGTATCTCTACCCGTCCTAGCGAAGACGAAAACCTATCGGAATCGGTCGGCTATTGCAGACTTAAATGCGAGTGACAGTTTAATTACAAACTGTCAGTCGCATTTAAATATCATATATACCTATAATATTCGAGTGTATAATAATATAACAGTTATGGGCAAGCGAAAATTGGCTTAATATAAAACATCAACGACATCAACAGTTCGGTAAGTATTCATTCTTTATACATTATGTTTCCTATCTATAGTATTCCGTTATCTATGACGGAATCTGTGAATAAAACCGAAGCGCTGTGACAGAACCGAATATCGTCAACCTCCACCTACTCACACCCCCTTGCGTCTACCCGTCCCGCGAGTAATATAAGTTGCATAAGTCTCTATTTGTTGGTAAACGCCACTCTTAAAGTATATAAACAGAAATATTATATAGGCAACTCATGTTACAATACCTATTATTATATATGGTAATACATAGGACATTTTTCACAAACTAAAATCTCAATTATTATACTTCTTGAACAATTTGAAATCCATTCATTATTAATTTTGAAATATACTAGGTGTACTGTGACAACATACCAGTAAAAATAACAATTATTTTACAAAATAAACTTACGATTAAGATAGTGAAAATATCTAAATTTTGAAATTACTCCAAATATACAAAAACATTTACATGAAAATATGTACAAATTTCATAATGTTGCGAACCACAGATATGTTTATTAAACAAAAAATATTTGTGTCCATGTCCCCTGCCACCCCCTCAAGTTTGTCGGTATGTTTTTGGGACGTGCTCTAGTATATACGCTAGTATTTCACCTCTCACTATTAAAAGAGACGGCAGAAAAATACGTTTTTTTATTTGTTATCGAATAAAACGGTAAATTGGTGGTATTTGTCTTGTTTACACTGACAAATGGTTTAAACGAATGGGATTCTCCATCGATGCTAATTCAATTTATCTGCCCGGAACTGGGCAGCTGTTGAATTTGGGAACGGATGCATGTAGGTATGTATTTGTGTTTCAATTATTTAGATTTGGTAGATGGTTCGCAGTCAGCATACATTATTCAGAACTCACTTTTCGAAGTCCAAAAGATTGTAGCGATAAATACGATAACTGAACGAATTAAATCAATGTAGTCGGCATTTTAAATCTGACTCTGTCAGTGTGACAGTTGTTAAGCAAAAATACATCATGAAATAAGTTATTGTGTAATGCAATTTAATTGAAAAACTTTTTTTTTTTTTTTTTTTTGAACTTGTGGTGGGCGGCTTACCCCGGGGTTATAAGCTTTAAGCTTGTCATAACCCCAGGAGCCTTTTTGGTGTATATTTTATGTGTGTAAAGTGTTTCATGGCTTTGTTACTTACACCCCCTCGCCGTAAAGGGTGAAGCACTGTTAATTATATCCCAACAGAGAATGGTGACTCGAGAGGTGTACCGGACCCGCCAGAAAAATTTTATTGTTCCAGGCGGGACTCGAACCCTCGCTACTATCTCTCCCACAGACAGTATCGGTCATCTTACCACGAGACCATCGAGCCGTTAAACCAATATTATAGTTACAGCTAGATACGTAAATTAATTAAAAAAAAACATCTAAATAAATTGTTTTTGTTTTATTTTGGAAATCCTTTCGCGGCCGCTTCCCCCCTCCCAGTTCTTAAACGCAACAACCCCAGTGGGTCACAACCAACTACTCGTCTGTTATACTGATTTGTATTAGGGATAAGTTGAATTATAAATAATATAATCAAACATACACTTGCAGACGTTCGAAGAGAATAATTGCAGCAATTCCAAACCGCTTTAACGTGAATTTTTTATCGCACTGTTGAAATATTTATGGAGGTGCATAAAACATTTACAAACAGTCGAATTATACGCTTTGTAGATTACACTTTTAAAGTGCAGACGTAGCAGTTCAGTGATTCTTATGAAATGCGGAATGCCAAACAGAGATAACTTTACCAGTCATTGATAAAAGTAAGTTTCTAGTATACAGCCTGTCTCTAAAGTGTGGAAAATATTCATTATTTCTCTAACCGAAAATAATTAAAATATTATTGTATCATATTTTAATTAAACGCACCGCCATATTTTATTAGTCCAAGTATGTACAGGGGTATTTATTATAAATTAAACCAGCCATGCTATCAACCCAACCCAACCCTTCATCATCGTTATTATTGCATATACAGGGTGTAACAAAATAAGTGTAAAACATTTCAGGGGGTGATTCCTTAGCGAAAAAGAGATAGGGTCTTTCATATAAAAAAACTTCAATGGAGCATCCCTTGTCAAGATACAGCCCCATAAAGGGGGTACAAAAAATTTGTTTTACAATTTTTCTCACAAACACTAAAAATGCAATTTATTTCCAATGTAACTTTTTGACTGATTATTTGTTTACCATTTAACAAAATAAGTGTAAAACATTTTAGGGGGTGATTCCTTAGCGAAAAAGAGATAGGGTCTTTCATATAAAAAAAAACCCATAAAGGGGGTACATAAAATTTGTTTTACAATTTTTCTCACAAACACTAAAAATGTAATTTATTTCCAATGTAACTTTTTGTCTGATTATTTGTTTACCATTTAAAAATTTATTCCCAATAGCTTCTTTCATTCGAAACAAAAAATGTCTCTTGAATTTTTTGCCCAAAAGTAATCAGTTCGCAGCAAAAAATTATTTTACGAACAACTACAGAGATACATCGTCATAAAACGAAAATGTAAAACTAATTTATTTAGTAGGCCGCTAGTAGTGGTATCACGCTGTCAGTTTGTAAATTTTTGAAATTGAATTAATACTTAATTGTGTGTCGTTGTTTTGTTCGTATTTTGTTAGTTTAATAATTCACTTGTTATTAAAATGGCATACACAAATGAGGAAATGGCTGATATGCATTACGTTTACGGTCTGTCGCAGGGGAATGGGTTAGAAGCTTCTAGAAGATATGCTGAAATGTATCCTCAACGGCAGCTTCCTTCGCATAGAATATTTGCCCGACTTCATCAACGATTACGAGAATATGGTTCATTCGATAAAAGAACGCAGGATTGTGATCGCCATCGAGAAGTTAGAACAACACATCTTGAAGAAGCAGTACTTAATTTGGTTGAAGAACAACCTACTAGCAGTACTAGAAAGATTGCTTTCGAGTTAAATGTTGATCATATGACGGTATTTCGAATTTTAAAGGAACAACTCTTATACCCTTACCATCTGCAACGAGTACAGGCACTGTTACAGCGAGATTTTCCGAACCGTCTTGAATTTTCCAATTGGATGCTGGAAATGATTAGAAGAAATCCTGACTTTCTGAAGACGATCGAATTCACAGACGAATGTACTTTTTCTCGGGACAAGATAATTAATTTTCGTAATAACCACATATGGGCTGATGAAAACCCTCATGCTATTGTACAAGTTAACCATCAAGAACACTTTTCTCTTAACGGTGGCTCGGAGTTATTGGGGATTATTTAATTGGCCCTCATTTTCTACCTCCTCGATTAAATGGTGAGGCATACACTCAATTTTTAAGAGAAGTGCATCCAGTACTGCTGGAGGAAGTTCCTTTGGGCGTCAGAAGGGATATGTTTTTTATGCATGATGGGGCTCCCGCCCATTTTAGTCAAGCAGCACGTCAGCATTTAACCCAAACATATCCAAATCATTGGATAGGTCGAGGAGGACCACAGAATTGGCCCGCTCGATCCCCGGATCTCAATCCTCTCGATTTCTCTACTTGGGGCCATTTACAGACTTTGGTTTATCCTACTCCTGTTCGCGATGTAGAGGACTTAAGAAACCGCATCATCGATGCGTGCAGGGTAATTAGAGAGAATCCAGGAATATTTGAGCGAATACGTGGCTCAATGCGCCGACGTCTAGACGCATGTGTAATGACTGAAGGTGGACATATTGAACATTTACTATGAATTTCATTGGTTGACTTCGCAGATATTTCTTGGTGAAACATTTTGTAATAACTTAATTAATTATTCGAAAATAAACGCTTGGCTCAGTTTCACAACTTCTTTATTAGATACACTAACAATTGTTTCGGCTATGAGGCCATTATCAAAGAGTTATCTAGAACAGTTCTAGATAACTCTTTGATAATGGCCTCATAGCCGAAACAATTGTTAGTGTATCTAATAAAGAAGTTGTGAAACTGAGCCAAGCGTTTATTTTCGAATAATTAATTAAGTTATTTACTATGATTTCTACATGTTTTATGTTTTGTTATTAAGGCTGAACGCCCGCTTCAAGCTGAGTTCGATTTGAAATAGGCGTACCACTGTTTTTTCGTGCAAATGTAATAAAAGACAAATGTTTAAGGGTCCGCGTGCTCTGTCTTATGCTGAGGAAAAAGATAGAGAAAAGAACTTGTCACCTAATCTAATCTGCCTGTAATTTATGGCTGCGTTATGGTCTCAGATAATCGCCGGTTGGCCGACATGTTTGGCAGTCGGGAAGCAACCCCCCCTAAATTAGACAATCTATATTTTCTCAAACACACAAAAAAAGTGAAGCTGAATATGTAAAATCACCTGCCGGATTCAAATTTTGAGTTGGAAAATAAAATCGAAATCTCAAACAGGTCGAAAAATCGTTTTTTTGTGTAAATCTTAAAATTTTCATTTTCTTCAATTTTTAATACTTATCTCGTGATATATTAGCAATGCAGAGAGCTAGGGATCTGTTTTTTTTAAGGTTATACCCTAAAGTACTTGGATGATACTAGTGTTTTCGATTTTTCTTTATGGTGTGTAAATTTTATAAAAAAAAGTTTTAGTAGACGACCAATTTGTGTAAGGTATTTTTCAGCTATCGAGTAACTAATCTTATTTTTCAGAATTTACCCATATATATGTGAAACAAAATAAAGCCAACATTCCAAAATTATTTTTTGTGCAAGAAATAAATTTCTAGATCGTTTCAGAAGCAAATTATTGCGAGTCAAATATAATAATTATACTCCCTGCCCGCAAGCCGTGTGCGTCCTAGCATGCGCTTCTAGCAGGTATAGCGTTAGGGACGGGAAGAGATATTGCTTTTACTTTCTGATACGTAGTATAAGGAAGTATTGTGACGCTGACATTGTATATGTACACTATATTGTAAAGAAAATATCAACGGTTTCGATAAAATAATGTCCGAGTAACGATTACTTTCTTAACATACACTGATCTCAGAAGTATTTTACAAACTGCGTAGATACTGCCCGAAATGGTAGGCGGAGCTACCTCTCGACACAATGTGCGAGCGTACCACATACTCTATTTGATTTCAGTGAATTTCGCCCAAATTTCAAAATTTTGTTTTCCGTTTCGTGACTTTATTTTTAAAAATTAAGAAAAAATAAAATTTATGTATTGCTGTTGAGTGTTACATAATTTTAAATAAAGGCTTGTTTTTTGAAATTTCTTACATTTTTATTTTTATTTAGGGCCCTTTGGACAATTTCGAAGAAATTACGATTTATCCATTCAAAGGCATTGTTTTCTTAGATTAGCGTGTACATTCGGTAAGGTTTTCATGAAAAATACGATTAGGAAATGTGAAAAACGATTTCGAGGCCGGGCGTATAGCCTTAATAAATTAGTTTTGTTTATTCATCTTTAATCATATGTATTTTGATGCAGGTAGTAACTACAGAATAACAATACTAATTCAGTTCGCATTTATGACGATGTATATCTGTAGTTGTTCGTAAAATAATTTTTTGCTGCGAACTGATTACTTTTGGGCAAAAAATTCAAGAGACATTTTTTGTTTTGTTTGTGAGAAAAATTGTAAAACAAACTTTATGTACCCCCTTTATGGGGCTGTATCTTAACAAGGGATGCTCCATTGAAGTTTTTTTATATGAAAGACCCTATCTCTTTTTCGCTAAGGAATCACCCCCTGAAATGTTTTACACTTATTTTGTTACACCCTGTATACAAAGAAAAAAAAATTTCAAATAAAAGTCGTGAGGCTGAGACTGAATTTTATTTGCATGCTATCAAAAACACAGTGGCGTGCAGATACAACGGTATAATAAATATATTTTGTTTTAAATGGAATACCCTGTATATTATTTAGTTTTTATAATGGTCTTTTTTTCTGATTTCAAAAATATACCATATGATACCGGGTGTAGTGCTACATGCGTACGTGCTATTTGCGGACAAATGAGTTTTAGTGCCATATGCGTACAAGGGGGTGATCCGACCCTGGACCAGGAGTCGGGGTAATTAGTGGAAGTGCTATTTGCGTACAAATATCTAATACACAATTGTTAGATGTTCAACGTTAATGTGTTTATAAATTTAATAAAGATAGTCCCCGAAATGTATGTCTAGTAATGAATATTAAATTTAATTCTCAGAACAAAAATAAACACCACTCTGGCTATTAAAGAAAGGAACAGTGCCTTTCTGATGCAGGATGGATCATCTTTTTTTCTTGCTGACTACGGTAATGAAGACCGACTAATATGTTTTGCAACAACAGGAAGGGAAATTTTTTCAAATACAAATTCGTTTTTTATGGAGGGCACAAATAAATAGCACTAAATCACCTTAACTCTTCATATAGATTTTCAAACTCATCCATTTTAAAATTGAATCAACAAATTTTTCTTTTACACAGCAATAATCTATAAATGAAACAAAAAAAAAAACTTTCAATAAACTGAATACTTTTTAATCTTTTAAAAGTTTCAAACGCAAAGTGTTAATAATCATATTTCAATTTAACAACAAATACTTTCTCAGTAAATCTTGAACTAAATCAGTACAATTACTAAAATGTTCTACCATAACGCATGGTGTTATACCATTGCGTATGAGAATAAAACATCCTAGTTTCGAAACAACAAAACAAAAGTAATCTCATAAAAAATTAATTAAAGTATTATTTAAGCAAAAGTTAAAATAAACATTTCGGAGAAATATTATAAGTTACCATTTATTAAAATCTTTCTAAGTTAAAATGAAATTTAATTCTGTAAAATATTGCAAGTCCCACTTTTATCGAAATTTTTCTAAGTTCAAATAAATGTCTCGGGAAAATATTACAAGTTACGAAAGATAAAAATTATTCTAAGTTACAATAAAATTTAATTTAGTAAAATATTGCAAGTCCCACTTTTATCGAAATTTTTCTAAGTTCAAATAAATGTCTCGGGAAAATATTACAAGTTCCGAACGATAAAAATTTTTCTAAGTTAAAATAAAATTTAAAAGTATAAACACCAGTATTTGTATTTTTATTTAAGCGGTTCGCACCTGCTTCAAAAATTTAGGCTTATTGTTCTGAGAGCGGTTTGCACCAGCAGTCTCCTAAAATCTTCATGTCCTCGCTTATATTAACATTTTCTTAATAAAAACTTTAGACATGCTCTGTATCGTTATCCTTTCCACTTCCCAAAAATGCATAACGATAGTGCTGCACCTTACGGTAAAGTGATGTATTACTTATTTAAAAATGTAAGCAAACATCCATCTCGATGTCGACTTGTTTACGTTTGTGATTGTTAATAGCATCTCGCGGGGAATATTGTTTCGCCGGGGCTATCCATTGAACATTTTCGGTCATAAACATAATATTTTCTTGCGCTGAAGCTTGCGGGAAACACTTTATTATGAATATTTAGTTGCTATTACAAGTCTTATTTTAATTATTAATTTTATGAATAAAATTTATAATAACATTCCTATATGATTTTAATTAAATAAATTTAAATTTGCTAAAATCCTAACTTAATAAATATTTAGATACAATGGTCATTATAAAATAAATAAAATAATAATTAACTAAATTAAATCTAGTCATCTTGATTATGCTTATTTACAATTCAATCCTAGACTCAAGATCACTGCAATATGTACATATTGTATATCAAAATGACGCGGAAATTTTAAATTTCCTAAAATAAGCCAGGATAAAGTGTGAAGGGAAGATTTTTTGTCTTTTCTTCTTAAAGCGCAGAGTAACTTTGTTTGAAATTCAAAGGGCAAATTTATAGAAACCGATCTACAACATAACAAATAATAATAATACAACTAGTACCTTATAATGTTGCTTTGTAAAATATACAATAATTTAAATACACATTTAAAATTTTAGGAGTACTTGTACGCAAATAGCACTCCGAGTAATTACTCCGGCTACCTGGTCCGGGATCAGTCGTTTCCTTGTACGCAAATGGCACTACAAATCTCTTGTACGCAAATGGCACGTACGCATCTAGCACCTATTCATGATACCGGTATCTTAAACCGTTTTCGAGGTATTAAATGTCGAATATCGTAGTTACTGTACTATTGAACATTATTAAAGTAAACTATGAACATGAAAACTATCGTGTTTTAATGAATGACATTTCTTTAATAAGATCAAAATTACAGTGAGGATGAAAAAGTGCAAATATTTAGAAAATAACAAAGATTTATTTTAAGAAATAATAACAACAAATAATTAATAGATTATAAAATATATATGTTCTATATATCCATCATTATTTTCAATGCATAACTGATAACGTCTTCTTAAATTGATAAATGTATTGGAAATGATTTCATTGTTGACATTTAGATTATTTATTTCAAGTAGAATCCTTTCTTGAATGACTTGAATACAATGATTATTATTATTGACAGTGTCTTTTAAAAATCCGCCCCCCCCAAAATAATCCATAGGAGTCAAGTCAGGATTATTAGGTGGCCATTTAATAGTTCCGTTATTCCCCTATCCATACCGTGAATACGTTATTGAAAGGATCTCGAACTTGTAACGCACTATGCAGAGTTCATCTTGCATCCAAATCGTGTCATCAAGTTCGACCTCTAAATAATTCTGTATAAGAAATATTTTCAACTTCTTGGATAATTATGTCCAAATGGTAGCTCCATTTAAGTTATAATCATAAAATGTAGGCCTGAACAATTTTGTTTCGGAAAATGCACACCAAACGTTAACAGATTTTCTTTCTGATTTTTTAATTTGTTTTGCCAATCTTTTTTTGTTGTATTTATTTTCCCAAGACCTTCGATTTCTTCTCTTAAAAACACCTGTAATTGAAAAGGATGACTCATCAGTCCATAATATTTTAGTAAAATAATCGAGATTCATTAAAATTTTGAATCATATTGCGACAAAAGTCTCTTGTACAGGTAATATTTTATAGGGTCTATAATTGGTTTTTTAACGTACGTTGGATTTTGCAATAACTTTTCTCTAATTGAACAGCCGCTTTATTTAAACTACTTTCAGAATTTTCTAAAAATCATACATGTTTCAATAACAGGTTGCTAGCGAATAAATATATTGTTATAAGCGTTTAGAATGAGAACGAACATTTACTTCAACTAAACGCTTTTTTCTAGTAAAACTGGAGGTATTATTGTTATGAAGCAAACGCTTCAAGTATTTCAGGATTTCTGGAATTGGTAGTGAAGGAAACAATGAACTGACATCAAACTAAATCAAAATCTCACCTTCTTGCAACCTATAATGTTTGATTTTTTGATTAAACTCCAGCGAGTTTTTTACTGCAAAGCTGTCCTGTTGCAAAAAAGTATAAATAAGCCATCCCTGTAAATTGGAAATCTATGTTGAACGCGGTTTTTAATCAGTGCGATGACAACTTAGTTGTCGAAATACGCATTTAGCCTTTTTTGTGGTTTAGTGTGATTAAGGTGCTTTAGTGTGATTAAGGTGTTTTAGTGTTTTTGTTTAGTATCAAGCCATAGACTCCAAGTTCAGTTTCTTATACAATATATCTCAGCAAAATGACTTCATGACTGCTATTATTTTTACTGTTGCATGAATGGTATTTGAAATTTGAATTTATTCTAATATGTATATCATAGATGGCTTGATGTAATTCTGTACACAAATATTTGGTGTTCCATTTAAAATAAGTAAGTTTTTTGTTTTAAAGTTTCCTCATTATACAACACCTTCGCGAACATCCAGTATAAATTAGAACAGGTTCTGCATATAAGTATTTATCGGCACACCTTATGTGTATGCCATACCAAATTATTTTGTGATCTGTCATGGCACTCTTGAATTATAGGCAATTAAAAAGTGCAGTTAATGTCATTTTCTAACTTTAATCATAAATAACTCGAAAACTATTAACATCAACGAATAATTACTCCTAGTAAAAAATATTTCTATTTTAAGGCGAAATCCAATTTGCACTTCTATATTCGAGTGTGCAATTTAAAAAAAACAAATCTTTTTTGTGCCAGTGATTTATGGATCACCTTGTATAAGTGTATGTATTTTTAAATTGTGAAGCAAAATGTCAGAATTTGAGTTATTTCCGGCAAAATATTCAATCGTTTTGTGAAAAGAAAAAAATTCAGGTGATAGAAAAAAATTGATAAATTGACTTCATTTATTTTTAGAAGCGGCACTAAAAATAATATAAAAAAGTGAGGTGTGGCCCCCATACGACTTTCTTATACGTATGACCGTTTCAAATTATACAATTTTAAAATTTGTTTTATTCAGAAATTATTCACAATCCTATTAGTACTTCTATTCTCTTAATAAATCTCTATAGAATGCATACTTTGCAAGATATTCGAAAAAGGTGTTACTCGCTAAGAGTAAAACTGTTACTTCCGGTCCGAATTTTGAAATTTCATGCACACAAAAATACTGCAAATACAACTCTAAATACTTTTGCATTCTAGATAAATATATATAGAATGCATAATTTACGGGATATTTGCAAAAATTGCTGTTCGATAACACTAAAACAGTGTTACTTCCGGTCCGAATTTTGAAATTTTTTATGCAGAAGGTATTGAAAATTATGTTTTAAACACTTTTATACTGGTAATGTACCTACCTAGAAAGCATGACTTGCGAGATATTCGCAAGAAACTGATTTTCGATAAGAGTAAAAGACCTACTTTCGGTAGGAATTAAAAAAAAAATTTAATAAAATTTTTCTCAAATTTAATTTTGAGTACATTTGAATTCTTTATAAACAACGTAGTAGTTGACGAAGCAAAATTCGATTTTTTTCACTCAAGCAAACTACTACTTCCGGTCTGCCGATTTTATTGAAAATCTAACCAGATTTCAAGAGGGAGATTATACTCGCAAATACATAATTTGAAAGTGATAGCTACAGCAGTTTGACCACTATCGTGGTCACACCTACAGAGAGAGATAGATATTTTTTTAAAAACCACTTTTTCGGAATCAGGGGACTTCAAAACGTGGACATCTGCAGGTGCGTGAAGTTGGCACCACAACTTGCGGCGCAAATGTTCTTTTTAGTGCCAAGAGTTTGCGCCTAATATGCGCCGTCGATATCTGAAGAAAAAACACCGGCGCATTAATTTGTTGCAAAGTTATAAACAAAAACAGTTTTTTGGTGCCAACTTCACGCCAGCACCACAACTTGCGGCGCAGATGTTCTTTTTAGTGCAAAAATGTTGCGCCCAATATGCGTCGTCGATATCTGAAGAAAAAACACCGGCGCATTAATTTGTTACAAAGTTATAAACAAAAACATTTTTTGGTGCCAACTTCACGCGTGAAGTTAGCACCACAACTTGATGCGCAAATGTTGTTTTTAGTGCCAAAAGTTTGCGCCTAATATGCGCCGTCGATATCTGAAGAAAAAACACCGGCGCATTAATTTGTTACAAAGTTATAAACAAAAATAGTTATTTATTATCAACTTCTTACCAGACCAAAATTTCCGGCGCAAACTTTCAATTTAGTGCAAGTCGTTAGCTCACAACATGCGCCGTCGATATCTGAAGAAAAAACACCGAAACACTTAATTGTTATAAAGTTATAAACAAATACAATTATATAGGTGCGTGAAGTTAGCACAACTTGCGGCGCAAATGTTCTTTTTAGTGCCAAAAGTTTGCGCTTAATATGCGCCGTCGATATGTGAAGAAAAAACACCGGCGCATTAATTTGTTACAAAGTTATAAACAAAAATAGTTATTTATTATCAACTTCTTACCAGACCAAAATTTCCGGCGCAAACTTTCAATTTAGTGCAAGTCGTCTGTCTGCGTTTTATTTCCTCCATAACACAATTTATTTCAGTATAATTATTTCATTATCAACTACAAAAAATCATATTACCGCACAACTGATACCTTGTAATCCAATCACACTCCCTGAGATATAATAGCATCACTAAAGTTTAATAAACTTTATTTATAATCATCGTAAGTATCATTATATTTTTTTTGTTGTTGTACGGTTTTGTTTATTTCTGCAAAAATTAAAGCGCCAAAAGTTTAAAAATTTACTTTCTCAAGTTCGAACCCTTATTATAAAGCTCAATCATTTCTGTTTAAAATTAATTTTAACATATTATTAATTATCTTCACCCCTAGTGATATATACATTTGTTTTAGCACAATTGTGGGGTAATAGTCAGCGGTTACAGGATTGTGGTTTTTAACATTGTTAAGGTAATATTGCACATATTGTTTTAATTTCAAATATTTTTTCGATTAAGACACACCTTTTGTGTGTGTCACACTGAGACCAAATACGGTATATACATTACTTGTTCTTTTAATTTTGCAGGTTGCGTCGATATTATTGTGTGGTGTTCTTGAATCCCTCATGTATTGATAAATCAATACCTTTAGTAATACTACAATAATAATAGCGATAGTTCTATAATTAACAGTAGACATTTTTTCAATTTTTTATATATTTTCAAACTTTTACATCATACTCATAATGTCATTGAAATTTGACACGCACCTTTATAATTGTTTATAACTTTATAACAATTAAGTGTTTCGGTGGTTTTTCTTCAGATATCGACGGCGCATGTTGTGAGCTAACGACTTGCACTAAATTGAAAGTTTGCGTCGGAAATTTTGGCCTGGTAAGAAGTTGATAATAAATAACTATTTTTGTTTATAACTTTGTAACAAATTAATGCGCCGGTGTTTTTTCTTCACATATCGTCGGCGCATATTAAGCGTAAACTTTTGCACTATATTGAAAGTTTGCGCCGGAAATTTTGGTCAGGTAAAAAGTTGTTACTAATTAACTATTTCTGTTTATAACTTTGTAACAAATTAATGCGCCGGTGTTTTTTCTTCACATATCGACGGCGCATATTAAGCGCAAACTTTTACACTAAAAACAACATTTGCGCCGCAAGTTGTGGTGCTAACTTCACGCGTGAAGTTGGCACCAAAAAATGTTTTTGTTTATAACTTTGTAACAAATTAATGCGCCGGTGTTTTTTCTTCAGATATCGACGGCGCAAATTGGGCGCAAACTTTTGGCACTAAAAAGAACATTTGCGCCGCAAGTTGTGGTGCCAACTTCACGCACCTGACATCTGCAAAAATCTCGAGGTCGAAAATTTGACTTGATTTACTATTTCTATGAAGAAAAAAAAAACAAATAAAACTGCACAAGAAGAATTTTAATAGATTCAAAAAAAAATTAAGTTTTTAACGTAGTTGTTCACGTTTATTATTGATACGAACATCTGACAATGTTGATAACATACATCATATCTCTGGTCCATATACCCTCTATAAAATGCGACGATAGTAATAGTATACAGCAGATAGTAACATAATTCCGATAAAATTTTCAAACACACATGTGACTTGGTATCAGTCAATTTCGTCAATCTAATCTATATTAAAACAAAAATATTTACAGAGTTATTTTCCGTCGTGATTTGACGTATTGGCTACGTAACGCCATACGTATAATAATATTAAATGCGCCGGGAGATTCATGAATATGCATTAAATTTAACTCTTGTGTAAATCACTATAATCGTAATTTATCTATGGCAGTATTGTATGTGTGTATATACGCCACTTGTTGAATTCATTAAAATACGTGCGAATAATTCTTATGTAAACCGTTTACATACAATTTGATAGATTAGATTCTGTGGACTTACGCATTTAGAAAATCCTATTGAGACTTCAGGTGCTTTAAATTAAGTCGCTTATCAGGTGTATTCGGGCATTATCTTTGATAAATTGATAACACGTCTTCTTCCTTTGGAATGAACAAATACAGGATGTCCGTTTTCTAACTCCCACAAGAGCATATATTCTGTTTTTAGAGATTTTTAAAAAAATCGAAGGGGAGAACTAGCCCCCCCCACAAAAGTTTTTTTTTAAATATTAATATGATTCAAATATCCCGCCAAAACATGGAACACACAGCTTAAAATGTAGTAGGCAATTTGATATGACATTAACAAGGCAATTGGAGACAGGAAGTATAGTGAATGTGTTCTACCACCATGAAAATTGTGAATCAAGTATTTATTATTAAATATTTGTACCAGAGAGCAAGAATGAATCAAACCTTTTATCTTTTATCAAGACGTCCTTAAGAACTAGGTTTTGCTTATTAGTTTCTATTTTAAATATCAATAAAGAACCTCACTTTCTAGTTGGGCCCAAATCATTCCAGCTTGATATGGAGGTAAACTGTGCAGCTGCCCTTTCCAACTTAGGTAATATTTGTTGTAACATCCTTTAAAAATGTTACCGTTCATTTCATAAACCAATACAATAGTCCTTCCCCCACATATATCAATTCAGATCCTTGCGTATCTTTACCAGCAGGGCTTTTTAATCCAGTTGATAGTGTGCACTGCCGTACAGTGTTTTTGACATATTCATCAAATTCAAAATTTCAAATGCCTGATCACTTGTTCCTTAGGTCTTAAGCCGTCTGATCACTCATGTTCATGTTCTACATAAAAGTACGGATTCTACTTAATTACTCAATAAAGTATAATAAATCAAAATAAAAATGTAAGATTCTAGGTTATGACTTGGCTATAAACATAAAATGACGTTCTGTCGAACTTATTTTCCCATATTAAACTTGCCTAAGCAAGAACCAATGAGATACCTTAAAAATATACACAATTTTGGCGCGATATTTGAATCAGTCCTTCTTATTCTGAGACAAGGTATAGTATGTATATAGGTATGTGCTCCGTTTGTACTCAATTGTGTCGTTATTAGTTTCATATGTGAAAACCAAATATGGATTTTTTTAAACACATAAATACAACAGTATAATTTCGTAATTTATTGATTCATCAATTCCCCATTGAACACCCCAAAAAATCACGGCATTCGTTGCAAATTATTCCAATGGAAACCTTCTGAAAACGAGCTAATTAGCAAATTCCCAAGACCTCTCTGGCGTATACTTCGTTAAATACGAATACCTGTAACACGTATACGGTACTAATCCCTCTTGTCCAACACCGAATCGAACTAGATTACGTTTCCCGTGATTTACTGTAATTCAATTCATCGAACGCTTGTAGTAACAAATGAAGATTTAGATGTATGCAATAGAAACCTTTGTGTACACGGGTTACGTTAAATTGATGGTGTAAGCGTCTTGAATACAAAAATAATTCTAGAGACCGGACACGAGCGGCCGATGACTCATCGCCCATGGGCGTACTATTAAAATTTTGTATTTTTAGAGAGTTTTTAATTTTACTTATATAATTGGATAACAAGTGGGTGGTGATCTATAAAATACAAAATACGTTATTATTTGTTTATTTTGTAATTCAAGTCGAGTAAAGGAGTATTAAAATTTACTAGCAATACTTTCTCAAGGTTTTCTTCTGTAAGATTTGTTCTCTTTGAATGAAGTACATCGTTGTAGAATAGAAAACATCCTTTCTACATTGCAGTAGGTTATAGGTGCATACTGAAAATATTCTTATATTTCAGCGTATTTAGTAGTTAGATTTTGTGTCATTGTCCCCATACACAATTGCCGCAATGTTATTAAATCTGGATTTCCATTAAAAACTGCATCTAACTTTTGCCGAAGGCCACATCCGAAGTCACTTGGAATACGTTTGAAATTATTAATAGCCACATCCAATGTGGTTAATTCATCTTTTAATTTGAGATAATCATTTTCAAAATATGTGATTAGTTTAGGCAAATTTCCAAAGTGTTCCTGAAGGAAGTACAACTGATTTTTTAAATTTGGAATTTGTGTTAGTTTCTTGCACTCAGAAATACTTTGAGCATCGGTATTTAAACATGTAACGAAATTTTGTGAACTATCGAAATTCTCTGCATAAAAACTAGTAGCTTCCAACCATGTTCCCCATCTAGTTATTACTGGCGAGGGAGGCAGTGACAAAGATGGAAGTTTTTTCCTGTAAAGAGTTACTACCAATGGTGCTTTTCTGAAAACTTTTTTAAAAGCGGATATTAGTCTATCAACTTCCGGATAGGTGTCTTTGATGTATTCACAGATTCTGTGGAGACCATGTGCTTCACAAGTAATATGCAGCATATAAGGATATGTTTCCTTTAATAGTCTGCCTGTTTTTAACATATATGCGTACTATCACTAACAAATAAAATAATTTTTGCTTCAACCTGTCTTCCGAATGAAGCATTTTGTGCACATTTTCGTCAATGGTTTTAGCAACTTTTTCCGCATCAATTGTATTTATAACTTTAGATGGTCTTACATAATATGCGTTAATAATATATCGACAGTTTCGTCGGCACTTAGCCAATATTTGCGTAAGGTGGATTCATCAGGAACATTTCGACCAGTATATTTTGTCGAAATATTTTCAAAATGGGATTGTCTAGTTTATTTAATGGGATATTAGACGCCATTATAGAGTTCTTCTTTAAAATTGTCAACTTCCAACGGGTCCAATTTCTGTGTATGTTTTAGCGATGCTAAGTGACGTTGTACGTGCGATTTCTGGGCATTTTGTAACTATATTTTACAGACTTTGCAGTAAATTTCGGAATCACTGACAATGGACATACAATCAGTGTGCCCCTTAATCCACCTCGCCATTGTTTCACGATGCTATTCTCGACGTTCTTCCATATCGTATCTGAAGAAGTAACATAAGCAATGTTCTAGATCTAAATAAATGATAACTAAAAATGTATGCGTATGTTATTGAAACTTAACGAAATCCAATGCATACTTACGTCAAGATAATTGGGAGAAGTAGATTCAATAAAACGGTATTAAACAGGAACTGTTGCAGTAAATTTCGGAATCACTGACAATGGACATACAATCAGTATGACCCTTAATCCACCTCGCCATTGTTTCAAGATGCCATTCTCGACGTTCTTCCATATCATATCTGAAGAAGTAACATAAGCAATGTTCTAGATCTAAATAAATGATAACTAAAAATGTATGCGTAGTTATTGAAACTTAACGAAATCCAATGCACACTTACGTCAAGATAATTGGGAGAAGTAGATTCAATAAAACGGTATTAAACAGGAACTGAAGTCTCCCTACTTTATTTTTCTTACAAAATATAAGGTAAATAGAATAAATTGTAAAAACTCCTCACGCTTCTACCTACGCCCATGAAGAAAGGAATTTAATAGTAAAATCGAGTATTTTGCTGACCGTTTTCTCGACGAAAACAAATGTTGCAGTTCACCATATGAATAGTGTTATTCAGTAACTGCGTGATGTTATACATAGTAAAACATATTCATTGAATATTAACGTTTATTTAAGATGTCAATTTTACACATGCTCATTATACGTAACAAGCGTGGAATCTGTTTGGTTATAAAGGAGAATTGAAAATTTACATAATACATTGCACATTGGAGTTGTAAATAGAAAAGCTTGCTGTGTAAAATACCACACTTGTGATTTATGTAGTGCTGGTAACGGGCAGATTATTGTTATTTTATGACTAGAGACAAGTCAACATCGAAATTGGAATGTCGAATTAAAATATTGTATATATATACATAAAATTAAAATTACATTAAGAAATTAATTAGGAAGAGAGTATTCTTTTCAATCACAAGTATACAGACCGTTGAATTAGCAGTTTTGTGATAGAAAATTACATTAAATCTTTTATTTAAACTATATAAATTAGAAGTATCAACATAATTTCACTGCTAAAGAATTAAGTTAGAAGGTTATTCTTGAATTTCCTACTTTTTTAGTTAGGAAAATTCCAATTTTATCATTAACAGTGATATACCTCTACTTTGGTTTTAACTAATAAATTAGGGCAATTGAATACCACCATGGTTTTAGAAGACGGATTGACCTTATTCCTAAGAAAAATAATTTTTTTCTTTAATTTCATGTGGCACAACGTAATTTGATTATATACCTTATCAAACTATTTCAGTATTTTTTTTTCAAATTTTTAAGTACCATTTAAGGGTTGCTACCAAGGTTTGAATTCTAAATAAAAACTTAAAATGTCTACATTTTTTGGATTTTTTATTCATAAGTCAGGACATTCAGAATGCAAAATTATTGTTATTATTACAAATTAAGGTATATTATTGAAATATTTAAACCATCTATTATTAAGAAACAAGGGTTGATTTGTTAGTATTAGGGTATGTTTTCCTATTCTCTTTCACCAACAAAAGCAAATATTGCTTTTGTTCTTCATTGGTTGTAATCAATTTACTATATTCCTCTATTATGCCTGCCATACACGTTACGGTCCACCGGAGAGGTCTACCTGTGCAGGTACGCCCGCGCAGGTAGACCTGAGATGAACCTGAGCGTATGTGTGACATTTTTTGAACCTGCGCAGGCGACCGGTGAAGGAATTGATTTTCGATTCTTTCACCAGTCGCCTGCGCAGGTTCAAAAAATGTCACACACACGCTCAGGTTCATCTCAGGTCTACCTGCGCGGGCGTACCTGCACAGGTAGACCTATCCGGTGGACCGTAACGTGTATGGCAGGCATTAAACAACTCCACGCTCAGCTATATCATTCACTACTCGCATAGAATAAACGGTTTTTTTTTTGCAGCCACAAAATCAACGTCATCGTTCCAGGTTTCCACATCTTTACTCAAAAAATTTGATGATACACCCAGGATCTGAAATTCAATATTTTTTTTGTGGATGTGTTTGACTTCAATGTTTTTACTTTCTGGGCAGATTTTTAGTGCATCCCTTTTCTTCTTATCTTGAACAGAATCAATCATATAATTGATAAAATGAATCAATATAATAATTATTGCTACACATAATATATGATTTTTGGTTTCCAGATTCCACCTAATGAAGAATAATGTTTTTTTTATTTAAAAATTCATAAGAAATTACAATAATACCAAAATTTGTATATTTCATGATATATCATATAAAAATAAAATCAGTGTGTCAATATTGACCCTATTTTGGTAAAGAAAGTTTCGTAGATTTTACGGTCACGTAAAGTTCAACACTTAAAGAGTAAAGAGTATTAAAAATGAGTATATCTTATATATAAAAAATATTCGAACCCTTATGTCAAGAGTTTCGAATGAAATTTCTAGATGAGTGTAGTTTGATGTGGAGAAGGAACGACAGGGTTTTTATAAAGTTATTCTTCTTTATTCGTCTAGACAGTCTTATCGTAAATGATTTGTCCCGTCAGCGCGTGATACACTTGAGCTTTCGTATTTCCTAAAAGCCACGAATCAATCTTCCGTAAAGTCAATAAAAATATTTTGATATTTCCTTCCCTAACTTATCGTGACGGACATCGGAACACTTCCATGAATTCATTACAATGAACGATTTTTTTTTGTAGGTCGTGCATATGTAATACGACTGCAGATAATTTGTTATTTATATTTAACCTAGTCTCATGCGTTCCGATAATGTAGGTGGACGATAAAACAGTTTCCTGTTCGCAAAAAGAACAAACGAAATAATGATTCACTTATCGCGGAGTGTATTTTGCAAAACTAACATCAATTAACATTCACTTGAGATACATAAAATAAAGTATAATTAGTTGAAATTCGACTGTTCACTAATACGCAAACTACTTTTCTGTTAGTGAAAATGATGGGTGTATACAATTGATTTATCACTATTACATTATATTTAATTGCAATGCGTCTAAAATTTAATTAACAGATAGTGTATAGTGTCATATCTGCATATCCTTTTAAATGCGCTCTTTCTTTTTTCATCTCCACACAATTCATTTCAATTTTTGGAATATTATGTTGACTCAATTGCAGCAGTAGAATATGTGTTTTCACTGAGCGTACTATAGACTAGCGGTTGTCACACTTTTCTGGTCGAGGGCCATATAGGAGAATCAGCCCAACTACGTAACCAATATGTTACAGTAACATAACATGTAAAGTTTCGCTAACGATAAAAATAAACGTACTATGTTACAGGCGATGTTAAGGGGGAAACTGCCGACTACCGAAATCAAGAAGTTAGAAATTCAAAATTTTCTCCGTTATTTTGCAGCGATTTTATTTAAACAAATATATTAAGGTTTTTCTGAGGTACCTAAAGAATTAAATTTTATAAAACTTATTAAAATATTTATAGGTGGAGTCTAGAAACTGACTCAAGTTTACCATATCTTTTCTATATTATTTTTCCACAAAGGGAAAAAAAACGTCCTTTAGGTACCTTCAATAAATCTTACTGTAAACGTACGGCTTTAATTCAACTTAATTTACAAAATAGTTATTGAGAAAAACTTGGAATTACAAACGTAAGTTTTGCCCTATTTCTGAATACATGCCATTGTGAAAATTGAAATAGTAGTATATATATATATTGCATGTAGTTATAAAAGGATAAATCACAAACTCTTTATTGTAAACATAACCTTATTAAATGGCACTAGTGCTAGCTTATAGAGAGTTTTTCTTTCCTTTATTTTCTTAGTTTTAAAATGAATTCTAACTTTCTAAAACGTTTGAAGCAAATCACACATGCCCAATTTGAGGAGCTATTGCAATTTTTAGAGCAGAACAAAGTTTTAATTAACGGAAAAACTAAACTGCAAGAAGCAGGAAACGTTAATAAATCGTGGGACAACTTCGCAAAATATATAAATCTTATGGGTTTAGGACCTATAAAAACAGGCGAACAATGATTTTTTTGTAGTTAAATAGCTTTATACATGTTATATGTAAATACAGTACAAATATTAAAGTTAATTGATTGCGATAAATTTTTTTAAAAAAATGCCACAATAATTTTTATAATGTTGAAGATGTAAACAAATTATTTCGAAACGTTACGTCATACAAACGAAGTTATGAAATAAAATGCAAAAGGATAAATCCCTTACCACAAAAAATATAAAAAATCTATATACGTATTTTGGCAACTAAGTTTCAATCTTCATTAGAAATCTGTCGATAATGCATCGAACCGTATCTGTAGATTATGTATTCGAACCGAGTTACTCCCTCGCCGCTTCGCGGCTCGGTTCGTAAATTCGGCTCTCGGGAATAATTACTGTCATTATTGACTCGTTGTATAAACTACTATTATTTATTTCGTTGTTGCACTATAATATATTTAGTAAGTTAGTAATAATAATAATAATCACACGATTATGTAAAATGTTGCCTAATTAGTAAATTTCTAATGCGGCGTCCCTAAGCCAGGAAATTTATGTCCAAACCTACAAAAAAAGACATTTATATTTTCCACTTGTTGTTAAATATACTCATACCATTGTAATTTGCGTCATTTATTCTCTTTTCGGCGTTATTTAGTTCTAGATTCATAAGTGGATCAACTTGTAATGCCTGCCATGTTATGAAGAACTGCGCACGAAATCATTTTCCCTGTCTTAATAGGATCGTAATGTAGGACTCGATGCTGCGATAAACAACGAATCTTTGTTTCAAAACTTCATGACATTTCTAGCTGATGTATGAGTTCTGTTATATCGGCCGTCTGGGGTATTTTCTACAACATCTGGTATAGGTGTTACTAGCCATGTCTGTTAAGGATATCCCGAATCCCCAATAAGTCAAGAAGAACGAAAATGTTCATCCCTATATAATAATCTTGTAAATTCATGTTAATTGTTGACGAACTCTAAATTGCCGCATCATGTGATGAACCAGGGAATCTTGTACTACGTTTAGTATTCTGAGATTAGAGTCACAAATTAATTGTAAATTGATACCCTAAAAGCCTTTTCTATTGTAGAAGGCAATGCCTGGATGTATAGGATGATCTGGAGGAGGGGCAATAATAGTAACGTAAGGGCAGTCTATCGCTCCTATTACACCAGGAAAATTAAACTTTTCTAAAAACCCTTGCTTAATACCGTTTCGCGCGTGTTCCGTTTGCGGAAAAACTACCCATGTTTGCAGCAAATTATTAACAATAGCGTTTATTATATTATTAAGACATTTTCTCATAGCTTGTTGAGACAATCACAAATTAAAATTGCTACCTATACACGTTTGATATGATCCGTTTTTTTATGGAAATTGCGGTACTTCGTTCACGGTTCCTCAAAAATGAATGAAGTTCGTTTATTAAATACATAGTTAGCTCCTGACTTAGTCTGAAACGTTTTATAAAATGTTTGTTAGGCATTTAGATAGGATCAGACTTATCCTTCAACATTTTTCGTTGTATTTTTAGATTATACCTGAAAAATTATAAAATAAGCTGCGAATAAAATCTCTTACCTTTGGTCTAAATTCTGAATGTCACGTATTAGAAATAAATTAATTAAACCATCAAGCGCCATGGTAAACTTCTTACTGACACCCTCATACCATTTGTTACAATTCGACCGTTAAGGAAAGATAAACGGAGGATGGTAACCCTTCTCTTTACGTTAAATAACATTTAACTGTTACAGTATACATGGTACGAATTTAGGACGTTAGTGTAATAGACATGTTGAAATCTCATTGCCGTGTATGTTACCTTAACATACATGATACATAGTCGGCCTGAATGTGAGGTATCATTGCAGGCCACACACTTATGACTTGGATGTAAGGTAGATACATTAGCAATGCAGGCCTACCTTTATATGAACGGGTGTGGACATATACGTATATAAATTTTGTACACAATTATAAATTAAAAGAAATCGGCGTCTTTGGGAATACTGCAGTTCTCAGTGCGTCGTGTAAATGAGTCGAAAGGCGATTAGGATACATATTTGTTTTCCAAGAAGCTCATTTTCGAAAATGAAGCTTCACAGAGGTATGTATGTCGAAGGGAATATAGTGAAAATAAATTGTAGGCAAACTCCTAAACATTTATAGTTGTTTGGCATATTTTTCCAAAATTCAATATACTCCTGCTTTTTTGTCGTATTTTAGTTCAATGATTTCGTTCATCAACTATGTTTTAGGAAATTCAAACTGACTGAATAGTCTCGCCGTCTTTGTCAATATGAGTTTTCTACGAGAATAAAACATTAAAACTTGTTTGAAATTTTGCCAAATATTCCTTTAAGTAATATACCATATCTTGAGTCATTCAAGATATAAATATACAAGGTGTCTCTAAAAGGTCTTTAAACAACTCTACCACGTATTTTTCGGACCAAAATAAACCGATTTAGCAAAACTTGGCTTAGTGAAAGTTGCTTAGTTTGTGCGCAATACGGTCCTGAAGTTGCAGTTGGAAAATTGTTTTTTTGTTATAAATTTGAAACGGCTGGAGCGATTGCGCTAAATTTTGTCACGTTTACATAGTTTTATGAGTCAAGAAATTCTGTATCAAAATTGTGATAGTAATCAATCCATAGGCGGAGAACCTGCGTTTATAAATATTAAAACATTTCCATTTTCTACGCCAATGGATAAAAAAGAGTTTGTCTATAAAATTTAGATTAAGTGTCTTAAGTACAAGAAAAAAGGTACTCTTGGTAAGACTCGAAAAATTGCATCGTTTTCTCAAAAATCGCATTTTAAGATTTGAGAACATTAACTAGAGGACGGCAGCGCATACTGTGTGCTCCATGTACATGTATCTTTAAGCCGTGTACACGTGTCTTAGGCCGTTTAGACGTCTCTTTAAATTATGTACACGTCTCATAAAACTATGTAAACGTGACAAAATTTAGCGCAATCGCTCCAGCCGTTTCAAATTTATAACAAAAAAACAATTTTCCAACTGCAACTTCAGGACCGTATTGCGCACAAACTAAGAAACTTTGACTAAGCCAAGTTTTGCTAAATCGGTTTATTTTGGTCCGAAAAATACGGGGTAGAGTTGTTTAAAGATCTTTTAGAGACACCCTGTATATCAAGAAGATTGGTTGAGCCATTAAAAAGTTATTGAAGAACGTAATAACTCGACTACAGCGCCACCTATCGTGTCCACATTTTGTGATTTTCTTTTTTGTAACTAAACCAACATATATCGTGGATATGAGTCTTGGTGGTCCATAAATATAGAATTTGTTAATAACTTGACTTCAGCGCCACCTATCGAATGTTTTGATAACCTGTTTTACGCGCATTGACGATATAAATATGGTATGAGATTATCAAGAAGATTGGTTGAGCCATTAAAAAGTTATTGAATAACGTAATAACTCGACTACAGCGCCACCTATCGTGTCCAGATTTTGTGATTTTCTTTTTTTGTAACTAAACCAACATATATTGTGAATATCAGTCATGTTGGTCCATAAAAATAGAATTTGTTAAAAACTTTACTTCAGCGCCACCTACCGAATATGAAAATAAATTGTGCGCAATCTCCAATAACCTGTTTTACGCGCATTGACGATATAAATATGGTCTGAGAATATCAAGAAGATTGGTTGATCCATTAAAAAGTTATTGAATAACGTAATAACTCGACTACAGCGCCACCTATCATGTCCAGATTTAGTGATTTCTTTTTTTGTCATTAAACCAACATATATTGTGAATATCAGTCATGTTGGTCCATAAATATAGAATTTGTTAATAGCTTGACTTCAGCGCCACCTACCGAATGTTTTGATAGTCTATATTGCGCGCATTCAAGATATAAATATGATCTAAGAAAATCAAGAAGATAGGTTGAACCATTAAAAAGTTATTGAATAACTTAATAACTAGACTACAGCGCCACCTATCGTGTCCAGATTTAGTGATTACTTTTTTGTCACTAAACCAACATATATTGTGAATATCTGTCATGTTGGTCCATAAATATAGAACTTGTTAATAGCTTGACTTCAGCGCCACCTACCGAATGTTTTGTTAGTCTATATTGCGCGCATTCAAGATATAAATATGATCTAAGAAAATCAAGAAGATAGGTTGAACCATTAAAAAGTTATTGAATAACTTAATAACTAGACTACAGCGCCACCTATCGTGTCCAGATTTAGTGATTACCTTTTTGTCACTAAACCAACATATATTGTGAATATCTGTCATGTTGGTCCATAAATATAGAACTTGTTAATAGCTTGACTTCAGCGCCACCTACCGAATGTTTTGTTAGTCTATTTTGCGCGCATTCAAGATATAAATATGGTCTGAGAAAATCAAGAAGATTGGTTGAGCCGTTAAAAAGTTATTGAATAACATATAGACTGCACCAACGATGTATGCAGTTTTAATAATATACTTCTTTCAAATCTTTACTTAAATAAAATGTTTAATATTTACGTTTTCATTTATTCATTTAAAATGAGTAATATTGAACAATATAATTTCCTACATTCAATATGTGTGCGGCATTATTTCAGGTACACAAGATATAATTGAAATACAAATACTTCTTATTGTTTACATTGTCAACAACACAAACGAACATTATTATATCATACACCAATTAGGACTGCGTATTGTTTATTTACATTCTTGTCTAATGTTATAAACATGTATGTTTGTGTTGCAATTCCTGAACATCTCCGCGTTTATCTCCTCGTGCTGTAGATATCTCACAACAAAGCAGACTCTACGAGAGAGCCATTTAATCAATTACCTGACATGATACACACCTTGGGGGGCAAAGCACGTTGGGTTATCTCCGTCAAGCACAACTGAAAACACACTAACCCTATTACCTTTACCAATCATCCAGCAAGTGTGTGTGTGTGTGTGTGTGTGTGTGTGTGTGCATGACTTCGCAAATGAAGCTGTATATAATCTCGGCGTATTACAGAAGCGATCGGACAGTGAGTTCAATAGGTATCGGAGAAAAGCTATTACAGTCCGAAGTGACGGTACGGACGTTCGTTGTTCGGCTATCTAAATAGAAGAGGATTGATTAATTATCTCCGGGATTTTTATTTTCTTCGCGCTGATGGGTTAGAATGAAAAAGTAAATGGTTTAAATTCTCTGTCTACTTGACGTGATTGATTCACTCGCTTGCATTACTTTATTTGTTTATCCTTTTCTTTTTAATCAGAAACCTTTCACGGCTTTGAGTGTACTTCATCGTGCCAAGAACGTTTTATTCTATTGCAACTTATACTGAGTTCCAGAAAATATTAAAGTCTCCTGTGGCTGAACACTCTCTAAGAGGGTTAGTTAGACTGTTATATTCCACGTTGGGTGCAAAATTGTTACACTTTAGGTTGTGCGCCAAATTGTTGCACTTGATATTAAGTTGGTGGTAAAAATTGTTTATATAAGGTTGCATAGTGAACAATGATTAATTAATTACGTGATATCGGCAGGGTTATTCATCAAAAGTTCCAGGATACTTGTAAAGAAACCCTCAAAGTATTGCGTGTTATTTTTAATATTTTTAAATAATATAAAAACTAAATCGTTTTACCTGGCTAGCTCATATTTTTTATCTCAGGACGATCCAGGTGAAGAGATTAAAGAAAATAATCTTAGGGCATTAATTGGTCAATTAAGTAAAACAAAGTTATTTAATATTGAAAGAGTAGTTGCAACTATTTAAAATGTTATTGTCATTATAAAATAAGACATTAAACATTATTTGTTTTCCGGTGTCCTTCAGTATTTACATAAACACAAATAACGCAGGCCTGGATTAGAAAAGAAATTATGCTTAGATTTAAATATACATACATACAACGCATATAATATTTATAGAACATCATCGACAAGCAATTTACAAATTCCGAGACATTGCCGTATCTAAGATAAACTATTAAATATGTTTTTCAATCTTAGATTGTCATATTATTTAATTACGTCTCTATATTAAGACACATTTTTATATTTTAGTTTATCTTACACTTGCACAATAATAACAAATACCTTTTTACTTTTTATCTTCTTTTCTTTTTCTTTCACTAAGGAAGATATTCCTGTTGTCGGTTTGCTTAGTGGGAGTCCTCCTTCGACGGTAGAGGCACCGGTAGCTTCTTTAACTGCTATTCTCACAATAATAACTTTTTATATGAAGACCTTTTTATATAAATAAAGAACCTTTTATATTATTTATGAGTTTCGAAACAACAATCTAATACGTTACCGAGCGCTATGTGTGAGTCGACATGCATATTAATTGGGGAACCTTATATTACTTTTAACGATTTAATTAAGCCAGTCTAATATAATAAGCATTGTATTTTCCGATGAAACAACTTTTACTAGCAATGGTACCGTTTCGTCACAACTTGTTCGTTATTGGAGTGATACTAATCCTCACTTTAGAATTGCATCAAAACGTCAATATTTTGTTAAGGTAAACGTGTGGTGTGCTGTTTCTTACCATGGAATAATAGGCCCATATTTTTTTGATGCTAATGTAAATGAGCACAATTATTTGGAAATGTTAAGCAACTTTTTCTAGGACAGAAACCTGTCACGGTTTTAAGTGTACTTCATCGTGCCAAGAACGTTTTATTTTATTGCAACTTATACTGAGTTCCAGAAAATATTAATGTCTCCCGTGGCTGAGCATTCTCCGAGAGGGTTAGTTAGACTGTTTATATTCCACGTTGAGTGCAAAATTGTTACACTTTAGGTTGTGCGCCAAATTGTTGCACTTGGTATTAAGTTGGTGGTTGAAATTGTTTATAAAAGGTTGCATAGTGAACAATGATTAATTAAGTACGTGATATCGGCAGGGTTATTCATCAAAAGTTCCAGGATACTTGTATAGAAACCCTCAAATTCTTGCGTGTTATTTCTAATATTTTTAAATAAAATAAAAACTAAATCGTTTTCCATTGCTAGCTCATATTTTTATCTCAGGACGATCCAGGTGAAAAGATTAAAGAAAATAATCTTAGGGCATTAATTGGTATAATTAAATAACACAAAGTTATTCTAATTTAAATAATATTTTTATTAGAAACCCACATTTTGCGAATATTAATACGAACACAAAGAACATATAGAAAATAATATCAACTTTAATTAAAATAAACACACTTTTAAAATAATATCAGAAGTTATTTAATATTGAAAGAATAGTTGCAACTATTTAAAATGTTATTGTCATTATAAAATAAGACATTAAACATTATTTGTTTTCCGGTGTTCTTCAGTATTTACATAAACACAAATAACGCAGGCCTGGATTAGAAAACAAATTATACTTAGATTTAAATATACATAACTTGAGTTAAAAAAATTGTTTGGGCTATTTCCATCGTTTAAAAACGAAATAGCCCAAACAATTTTTTTAACTCAAGTTATACTTATCCATCGTCAACAATTTCACGTCATGAGTTAAATATACATACAACGCATATAATATTTTTAGAACATCATCGACAAGCAATTTACAAATTCCGAGACATTGCCGTATCTAAACTATTAATTATGTTTTTCAATCTTAGATTGTCATATTATTTAATTACGTCTCTATATTAAGACACATTTTAACATTACCTTACGCTTGCACAATAATAACTTGTAATTACCTTTTTACTTTTTATCTTCTTTTCTTCTTCTTTCACTGAGGAAGATCTTCCTGTTGTCGGTTTGCTTAGTGGGAGTCCTCCTTCGACGGTAGAGGCACCGGTAGCTTCTTTAACTGCTATTCTCACAATAATAACTTTTTATATGAAGATATATTAAACCTTTAATATTTTTAAAGCCGGTCGACCTTTTTATATAAATAAAGAACCTTTTATATTATTTATGAGTTTCGAAACAACAATCTAATACGTTACCGAGCGCTATGTGTGAGTCGACATGCATATTAATTGGGGAACCTTATATTACTTTTAACGATTTAATTAAGCCAGTCTAATATAATAAGCATTGTATTTTCCGATGAAACAACTTTTACTAGCAATGGTACCGTTTCGTCACAACTTGTTCGTTATTGGAGTGATACTAATCCTCACTTTAGAAATGCATCAAAACGTCGTGTGGTGTGCTGTTTCATACCATGGAATAATAGGCCCATATTTTTTTGATGCTAATGTAATTATTTGGAAATATTAAGCAACTTTTTCTGGGATGGTTTAAGTAAACTCCCACTTGCTTATCGGCAAAGGATGTATTTTCAACCTGATGTTTGAAACCTTTGGATAAGAGCTGTTGTTCGTCGCATAACATAAAACCTTTAAACAATAAAAAACAATTAGAAAACTTATCAATAAAGACAGAGTTACCCCTAAATAAACAAAACAATAATTTAGAGAACAAATATAGTGCAGTAAATACAATTAAAAATAACAAAACTACTCAAAATTTCAATAAAGACATCAGTATAGCAAATTCTATAAAACAAAAATCATTAGACAACCTTCACTAAAGCAGATAAAGGAAACACAGTAATTGCAATATACCAACGAGATTATAATAAAAAAGTACTTGAATTTCTAGATAATAATGCTTTCTCAAAACTAAAATCGGACCCTACAAACGTGTACCAGAAACAACTAAAACTATCGCTAAATAATACAAAAACGATTTTTAACAGTAACCAAACACATTTCCTAACACTGATGAACCCACAACCACCCAAATTATACGGTTTAATTAGACTTCATAAAACAGACATAAGACCGGTAGTTTCTTATGTCAAAGCCCCCTGTAAAAGAGTTTGCAAGGAATCAATTCACCTCATATTAGAACATACGAAATTTAAGTCTGATTGGTCAATAAAAAACTCACAAGAACTAATTAAAAAAAAATCAAATATAAAAGTACCTCATAACAGGAAACTTATGTCCTTTGATGTTACAAATTTATTCACAAACATACCACCCGAGGAAGTAATAAATTTAATCTCCCTAACATTCGAAGAAAACAAAGTTAACCCAACTATAAAAACAGAAATATTAGATTTATTGAATATTTGCATAAAACAGAACTACTTTCAATTCAATAAGGAATGGTATAAACAAACTTCGCGTCTAGCAAAGGGAAATCCCTTAAGTCCCCTAATGGCAGAAATCTTTATGAACCATATAGAAAAGGAGATAAGTAAACATCCCTTATTTAACAAATGTATTTATTGGTACAGGTACGTAGATGACATTTTAGTTTGGTTTAATGGTACAGACAGACAATTAAAAACATTTGAAAATTATATTTACAATATTCATCCAAAAATAAAATTCACTACAGAAAAAGAACAAGATAAGTCAATCAACTTTTTAGATTTAACAATATCCGACAAAAGTCACAAAACAATTGAATTTGCTGTGTACCATAAACCAACACACATAGAATTAAATAGAATATACAATATAGCAATCAATAATGGATACACATTAAATTTAATAGACAAACTTCTAACACAAAAACAAAGATCGCAAACTCTATCTCTAATTTATCCTAAAGTTACCAACAATAACAAATACCAATATAACTCAATCACATATTTAGGTCCAATTTCAGTCAAGATCGGAAATCTAATTAAAAAATCCAACAATGAATTAATATCATTTAAAACAAATAACTCGCTACAAAAATACGTTAGGAATGACAAAGATAAAATAGAAAGAAAGTCGAACTCAAGAGTCTATATGTTAACATGTGAATGTAACAAAGTGTACATCGGTCAAACGGGACGCACCTTTGAACAAAGAATTAAGGAACACGAAAAAAGCTACAAGGAAAGAAAGACGGATTCAACATTTGCCAACCATTGCATAGAACTAAATTTAATAAAGAATTTCAAATTTTACATGTACAAGATAAAGGAAAAAACTTAATTTATTTGAAGCTTTAGAAATTAATAGATATAAGAAAATAGGTCAGGCACTAAACGAACAAACAGATTTAAATCATTCCCCTCTACTGTCTTTCTAAATTTGTTAAAACACCCCCCTCTTTGAACAACGATATTTATGTAAAATAAGTATATATAACGCTGTAATGATTTTGTAAACATTATTCGGTCATCACCTGATGAAGCCAAAGTTTGGCGAAACAATATTGTTGTGAGTGAAACAATAAGAATTATTTGAAACTATCTTTACGTTTATTATTTATACATACTGTATAGATAGGCTTTTTCAACGTTTTGTTCTACTTCCTTTAAAAGATAACGGGGGGGGGGGGGGGGCTTTAGACACGACTCTATATTGATAAACGCTGAAATGCAAAAAAAAAGAAAACGAGGAAATATTGGGGCGCCTTGGACTTGACAATTCTGTCATTAGTCTGTTATCGGACAGGCATACACGCACTACACTTTTTCTAACATCAGGCGTGACACGTAATAATTCCATGGTCTCTCACTCGCGTATATAATTAGTCTCGGAGATTTCTACTTTGGCAAATTGTATCTGCCAGCCTGAATACACCCAATTTTTCCGCTTTTCACGATGACTTCGTGCCAATGATGAGATTTCCTCTTCTTTTTTTTCCTCTTGCTCCGGGGCAAATCGACACGTCAATTTGGCCGTTTCCATTTCAGCGATATAATTGCGACGACGGTCTATAATTTCACCAATTCATAAACAGTGTATACCACAGAGGGAGAGAGAGAGAGGTCTAGAGAAATAGAGACCTCACTACGATGGGGGGATCTCTTCTGCCCGGCGCGGAACCTAATTAACCTGTTTGTGGTGTGCAATGTCGTCTCGTTATTGAACCGGCTGGGTAATTTATCGCACGCGGTTTTATACTCGGATTCGATCTGTCATTCGTCTAATATTACCTCTCGGTGACGCTGTTTATAGCGCTTCTGTTGTCCGTGTTGGATTTCATGTGTGAAATGCGATTTGAGTGTGTTACACTTGTGTATCGACAGATACGTCCAGAACGAACGCAGTACGCATTAATAACAGAACATAAAATGCAGATCGAATATGAATAATAAATATCGTGGAATAACACACTGCAAATGTATACGGCTAGTCAAAAGTAATGCTTGTATCTTATTGATTTTACCACCAGGTCATGTATGGAAATGTTTGTGTTAAATTGGTAACACGTACATTTGCTTATTATTTGAAGTAACTTCGTATTAATATTTATTCTACCACAAAATAAACATCATTCTATCTGACGATTCATAAAACAGAATTCAAAATTTAAATTTCGGCTAATACAAAAAACAAAACAAAAAATTATACTTAGTATCACTTTCTGATGAATGAGTCATCTAGTTTGTGAAGTGAAGACGGTCGTGGGTGAATGACTGCGGAGTACAAAAAAAGGAAGATTTGTGGCAATTTTTTTTTGTGTTACAATATAGATCTCTTACAAGAAAAGGCAATGGTGGCGATTGCACCTCAAACCCGCGAATCCAGTTCGAAAAAACAAACAAATACTTGGTAGACCCCTTGTATCTTAATGTAGGTAACAGCAACATCATAACTAGGGCGCGGACACGAACGGTTGATGATTCATCGAAATGTGTATTTTTAAAGAGGTTTTAATTTTATTTATATAATTGGATAACAAGTGGCTGGTGATCTATAAAATACAAAATACCTTATTATTTGTTCATTTTCTCTTCTGTAAGACTTGTTCTCTTTGAATTAAGTACATCCTCGTAGATAGAAAACGTGCTTTCTACATCGCAACTGGTTATAGGTGCGTACTGGAAATATTCTTTTATTTCAGCGTATTTAGCATACACAATTGCCGCAATGTTATTAAATCTGGATTTCTATTAAAAACTGCGTCTAACTTTTGCCGCAGGCCACGTCCGAAGTTACTTGGAATACTTTTGAAATTATTTATAACCCACATCTAATGTGGTTAATCCATCTTTTAATTTGAGATTTCGATTTTCAAAATATGTGATTAGTTTAGGCAAATTTCCAAAGTGTTCCTGAAGGAATAACAACTGATTTTTTAAATTTGAGATTTGCATTAGTTCCTTGCACTCAGAAATGCTTCGAGCATCGTCATTTAAACAAGTAACGAAATTTTCTATACTATCGAAATTCTCTGCATAAAAACTATTTCTGTGTATGTTTTAGCAAAGCTAAGTGACGAACGTGCGATATTTTGGCAGTCTGTAACGATATTTTGCAGACTTTGTAATAAATTTCGGAATCACTGACAATTCATTTTCATATCAGGAAAAGTAACATATAAACAACGTTCTAGATCTAAATAAATGATAACTAAAAATGCACGCGTATGTTATTGAAACTAAACGAAATCCAGTGCACACTTACGTCTAGATAATTGGGAGAAGTTGATTCAATAAACCGGTATTAAACAGACTATTACAAAAATTACGAAGTACGTAATTAACAGTCTAAACAATGAAAAAACGAAACTAACGTAAGTATGAATGAAAATTTTATTTCTCTTGCGAAATATAACGCCCTCTATATTACTAGCTCAGATATCAAATATATCTATTGAAATCACAGTGTATAAGGTTTCACCTATTAACGACAGATGTCCTCCTAGCTTTAATTATGTCAAGGCCAACTGTATCTTGCCACTGCGGCGCGATATAATTTACATTGTTGAAATTGATTCTGCTAACCTCAAAATATCGATCTTTAAGTAACGCCATCTAGTAATAGCATAATAAACCCAAACAGATTGATTTCTCAATTTTTATTGAAATAAACTTTAAAATAACACTTTAAACATTAACTTTACCATAATTAATATTAATGATTTTAAAATAATTAAATAAAATTAAAAAGTGTTGCTGAAAATTAATTAGTTGGGTAGTTTCAAGAATAACAATTTTATTTACATTTCTAATTTTTCTAACAATTCAAAAGGTAAAACTAACTGGGGGGTTCCATTATGTTGTAAAGCGTTTGTTAGATTTTGTAGATGACTGCATTACGTTTGAAAAATGTGGTGTGGAAATTTAAGTTGTTTATAACTCCTTTTTCCACTTGCTCAACTACTAATTGGAAAATGACACTTAAAATGAACAAAAATAATAACATGAAACTGACGTTTGCCGTATATTGACAAAATCAAGGAAATGTTTTTAGATAAGGTTTTCAGGAGAGTTTTACTAGATTTTTCCCTATTCTTTTTTTAAAATATGTTTTTTATACAGGTACATTGTAACAATATCATCCTTTTATATGTATTCTTAAATTTAAACTGACTGATGAAGACAGTTTCATAGAATATATTGTCCAAACGTTTTATACAATGACTTTTATTATTATCATGTCTCAATTAATTGTTAATTCATGTGTTTAACTGAAACAGGTCGCTACGCCAAGAATTACCTTTCCTAAGTCACAATATATACACGGCCCAGAAAGAAGTTATAATTTAATATATACCTTAATCAGTATAATAAACTATGTATGTATCATTTCGCATTAATTTTTTTTTTGTTTCAGAAATACATACACATTTTCTGCACGTTCTTGGGTAAGTTTTATCGAACTAATTTGTGTGTTAAATTTAACATTTTTCGGAAGATACATAATTGGTATACCCTCCCCCAACAATTTTATTACATACAAGAATATCCACGCCCTATGTAATCAGCGATAGGGCGTGTTAGTGGAGGTGTGTCATTTAAACATGTTATTTTATTTCTTCTTACTGATTCAGCAGTTGGAGTTGCGTGATTACCTGATTAGCTACATACATATATGTATGTATGTATATACATACAATAATAAGTTAATGTTTGTTTTTTTCACGACAACATTTATGCAGCATAACGTTTTTAAAATGCCGCTTGTTCTCATTTATCATTATTTAACTTATTTAAATAAGGGACATTATTTTAATTTGTTTAACATAGTTTTAAAATTTACACCTATATACTTAAGGTCTTCCTCAGGTCTAGCTGCAATGGGGGGAAATATTAGTGTTTTATATATCAAAAATTTTACACAAAACGTAACTTACTGCAAATTAATTTATGTTAGAGGTTTTCGTCAATCGCTTTATTTCCGACGGATATTCATTAAATATTCGCTTATTGAGTATTAGGAGATTTTAAATTGGAATAATTTATTTAGAGATTTAGTTGGTAATTTATTAAAGCATAATTTATTGATATTTAATTGAGTAGTATACATTTATATTATGATCATCCCATATAGGGAGTTGTCGATCAGTTTCATTTTGCTTTGAATTTCACCAAAATCTGAAAAGAAGGGATTTAAATATAAATTGTTGTATTATGATGTGTAATTTTATTTTGTAAAAACTTGTTTATCATTAACGTCAATTAAGTTAATGATAGGAAAAGGTATTTAGTATTCAATTTTGAAATATGAATGGAATAAATTCGTTAAATATTCGCGCGTAAATTTTATAATTCGGATCTGACAGTTCATTAGAAAGTTGATAGAAATAATTTTTGATATACTAAATTATATGAGATCTTTACTAAAAACATGGAGAGAATTAAAATAATAAGATTTCTTAATTTCAGGAAGTATTTAAGGTATTCAAATAGATTTAAAATCTATTTTGTATAAGAAAATCTTGTGGATTATTTTGATTGGTCAAATTTAAAAATTATGAGATCGTCAAGGCGATAATAAATAAATAAGAAGAGAATTTTTCGAATTCGAAAAAGATGCGGATGTTATTATCGGGATATTAATAATTTTCTCCGATAATTACACTATAACAGTGCTAAAATAATTAGAAGGTGATAGAATGCATAATCAAACATATAGCAATATAGATAATTGAATAAAAAGTGAATTGTAAGAATTTAAAAAGAAAAAATTATAATACTACATAAATATATCAATTACTCACCAATTTGGATTAAGAGACAAAGGAGGAAATTGGAATTTGTTCTTCTGGAATATTATTTTTATCCAGAATCCTGAATATACTATGGAGACCCAGAATCCAGAAGTTACTATCGAGTTCCAGAATCCAGAGGTACATCAAGAGTTAGCTGAGAATTTTCTGATACAGTGTGTGTGATAGAAGATAGCGGACTTCTTCTAGAAGGAAACCATTGACATCCAGAATCCAGAAGTACATCAAGAGTTAGCTGAGAATTTTCTGATACAGCACGTGTGATAGAAGATAGCGGATTTCTTCAAGAAGGAAACTATTGACATCCAGAATCTCAAGATCCAGAATCCAGAGGTACATCGGAAAGGATTGCAAATATCATCATAACCATCCGGAACATAGGATTTATAGCTACAAGAAAAACATTAAAGATATTAGAATCATAACTTGGCATATTGGATGGGGTGGTATAGGTTTCTTTTAAATACCCCCCACCATAGCAATATATAATAATAAAAATAAAACACTGATTTTAGAGTTTCAAAATTTTAATTATAGTAAACCACTAAAACGTTGTTTCGTTGCACAACGACTTCATCAGGTGGATGAATAATGAAGAATTTATATTAGTGCGAAAAATTATATACTAGACAAACATATTACAAATTTAAGGACAAAAGTGGGGAGTGATATAACTATAAGTTGGTTTAATCATTTAACGCTAACCCTATAATTTTGTAATTCAAGAAATTCCTAATGATTTTAGGAGATCAAGTTTTTTACTTTTATCTTGAATTAATTGCTGTTTTTTTTTATCATAGCCATTTTGATTTTATTGATATGAATTGCTGTACAAAATAGTGGATAACTGCCGCAACTTTCATTTTTTGTCAATAATGTATGAAAGCTTTCTTTTTTAAAATAATTCCTTCTTTCAATATATGCAAAAATATACTTGGTGTTCCATTTAAAAAAAAGTAACTTTTGTAAATAGCGTGAAAATTAGAAGTTCAAGTGTCTCTTCGGTTCTGCCATTATTGTTCAGGATAAAAATACTACTACTTTGCTAATTTAACCGATACTGTAACTTCATTAATAACAAAGTTAGCAATAGTGCCGACTTAATTTCTAACACCCTGTGTAGTATATATTCTCAGTATGGGTATACAAGTCCAAATCCAGATTACCTTCAGGGCCTTGTTTTGGATCACCTGCATAAATTTCATGAATGTTTTTGCACATTTTCCCCGTGCCACTATTAAGTAGCGTATTTTTGAGATGACATGGATATGGTATATCATTAGTTTGTCTTTTTACAAAGCCCACTTCTGTTTATAGTTCCTATCATGGGTGTCACACATTTCTGAATGTATGCCACATGAGGGCCCCCATGATAATTTGTGATCTATCATAATTCCCAAATATTTTATAGTGTCTACTTCTTTATGCCCTGAATTCTGTTCTTTATGCCTGAATGCAGACTATCAACGAGTCTGCAAGACAACCAGAATTCCAGGACACATGCACTGCGGTGATGATGACCTCACTCAGACCTTGGAAATAGTGAATGGACTTGCGTTGGAATTCGCTAAAGCCTTCCAAAATAATATGTCCTTTCTTACAATTTTTCTGAGTAATCGTCCTTCCTTTGGTATTGACTGCGTTCATGAGAGTGAAGTGAAACATAGTGCAACTAGATTGAAATCTGACTTTACCTCGGGAAACGATAACAATCCGACCTAGGGTTTATACAAAAACCGACTTTTTGAAAAACCGGTTTTCGAATTTCAGATTTCCAAAAAACCGGTTTTAGCCGGTTTTCGAATTTTTGTCAAAAAAAGTAGAATAGGGAAAAATATGTTATTTAATTTACATAAAATAACAAAAAACGAAATCAATATCAAAGTCAAAATATAAAAAAAATATTAAGGATTACACATTACTAACACAAAATAACGAAAACTCAATCAAAAATTTCAAATAATATTTATATTTATTTCACTAATAAATATTTTCAAATATCACTAATATAATAATTTGTCCTAAGAAAATAGGATTTTAAAAAACATAAAATATCCCCTGAACGGTGGCTAAGTTTTGTTGTTATTTTGGACACAATACTACCTGAAATTGAAAATACTCGTTTACTAGCTACTGAGTTTTCAGAGCATCAAATAACAAATCTAAGTTTGTGGTTCTTTTATTCGCTGCCTCAAATAATGAAAATTCAGCTTTCAGTGTCTTTGGATTTGAAAGTTTTTTTTCAGGGTCTTCAAGAACTTATGAATTGATTTATCCATGGTTTCCTTTAAAAAAGCATTACTCTTATGAGTAGTTTCTTCAATTTGCTCTTCATCAGAATCGGTTTCAACATAAAAATTTGGAAATATTCTAGACAATATCTTTCCAAATAACTTAATAATTTCGGTTTTTGAAGCTAAAGAAGGTACACTAGATTTCTTTGCTGAACTGGTAATGTTTTGTGGATTTTGGAAATACAGCAAAAGAGTTGCTAATTCTACTTGTCTTCTTTCTTGAATTCGTTCTTCTAAAGCATATAATAATTTCAAACTTATTTCAGTGTTTAAATTTTTTAGTTCATTTACCAGAAAATCAAATATACCTTCACTTGTTAATAAATTGGCATCTCGTCGCCCTAAGCCTTCAGCTGCTAGACGAATCGGTCCCAAGAGTTTATGAAGTTCCAAAAGTTTAGGATATTGAGCTTCATTCCACATATAAGAAAAACCAATATCATTCAATGGTAAAACAACACATTCTTTTACTGCCAGAAATCTTCCAATCATATCCTCTATACTATTCCACCTTGTTTTGCAGTCAAGAATTAAATTTAATTCCTTCCCTTTTTCTTGTTTGATATAATTTTGAAAATTAGTGTTTCTTACTGGAGATTTTCTAAAGAACTTACAAATTTTTCTAACTTGTGAAGCTGATTGTTTGTAATTGTCATACAAAATAGGAATAGGATGTTCTCGGTTACAAACAAAATAAAGAGAATCTTCATAATCGTTATATTCGTCTTCATCTTCATCTTCCCATTCCTCACTTGAAGCATTTACTTCGGCTTCAGCTTCAGCCATTTCTCTATGTTTATATAACACATCAGTAACTACTAAGTGGATGGCGTGTGAATAGAACTGTTGATTAATTATAGATGATAATTTGCCAAATTTTTTCATAACAGCAGCACCATCATTTGTTGCTGCAACTATGTCAGTTTCTAGATTTAAATTGAAATTTTGTACCCTTCAGATACCAATTCTAATGTTCTCTGAGCATCACAAGAACCAGCTATTGGCACTAATCCCAAATTGAAATCTTCTGCCAAGTGGCGTACATTAATGTTTAAATATCTATGATTTCTTTTGCTAGTTCACTCGTCTAAAATTATAGAGAAATTTTTCCTATTCTTTTTTATTGAATCTAATTCAATAATAGTTTCACGTTTGGCATTGTCATAAAACGCATGAATGAGATCCATTACTCTAGAGGTTGTTCTTGGTAATGAATATCCTTGTTGTTGAATAGACTCTCGTATGAATGAGCTATTTGTAATGCTCTTAATAGAAAATCCGTCCATTGCTGCAAGTTTTGATATGATTTCTTCTAAACTACTCCTTTTCACTTTCATAAAATTCAAAATATTCGTTTGTTTTTTTGAAGAAGAGGAAGATCCAGGCGTTTCTTCTTCGCCGATCGTTTCTGATTTCTTTCCGACAATTATTTTATGAACTGCTTTCATTTCAAATGATTATGTAGATTGCTCGTAGATGATAGTTTGCAGCTCAACATTTTATAACAATGATTGCAGATTGCCTTGTCTATCCCTAACTTTTTGAAACTATCCCAAACTTCCGACTTATTCATTTTTATCTAAAAATGAAATTAAAATTATCATTATTTCATTTTTTAATATTTTTGAAGTTTATTTTACAATTTTATTATTTTAACTATTAATATTAATGCATCTTCTTAATCTAATTCCAAAGCTTGATAAAGACATAATTTATGTTGAAACGTTGCGAAAGAAAATATGAATTTAACTTAACACCCTGTGTTTTATTTAAAATCCCAATAGACGGAAGCCAGAACTTTTTATTTTACATTAATTTTTGAGAGAAGAAATTTATATAATAGAATTAAAGTTTTAAAGTGTAAAATAGAAAATACAAACTTAGAAATTAGAAACATACTTAATATACTTACGTTATTTTTACCAACTATAACAACTTTATATTTTTGTTTCCAGTTTTCACTTTACAAGATTAAGCGAACCTTTTGTGACTCGTGACTGATTGCACATAAAATAAGTGCGCAGTGTTTGTGCATGTGCGCAGTGCACTGCGCACTGGCCAACGCAACTCCCAACATTGAAAATATGTGTCTGCTGCCCGTTGCATAGAATGAATAGCAAATCAAATTAATAAGTAAAAAATTAATGTTTACATAATAATTTGAATTCTTTGAAACCGGTTTTTTTAAATGTAAAAACCGGTTTTTAAATGTGACAAATTTATTTCAAAAACCGGTTTTTTAAAATCGGGTTTGAAAAACCGTCAAACCCTAATCCGGGCCTTTTGGTGCGGGACTGTGCTTCTATCTTAGCTACACCACTTACAGTATTATTCAACTTAATATTAAGAACGAGTACGTTCCCAAGCTCCTGGAAGATCAGCAGACTTGTTCCGGGTTTTAAGAGTGGTGAGAAATTAGAAGTAAAAAATTATAGACCGATAAGGATTTTGACTAACTTCAGTAAAGTGTTTGAGTACATATTATACACTAGAATATTTAATAACATGAAATCTGTTTTATTTTTACATCAACATGGATTTGTCACTGGAAGATCTACAATTACAAATTTAGTGGAAATTGCGCAATATCTCTCGAGTGCAATGGATCAGCGCATGCAAGTAGATGTCTCCAAGGCCTTTGACTCCATAGATCACAACTTGCTTCTTGCCAAATTGGATCAGGTTGGCTTTTCTTCATCCCTTGTACAATTAATGGCGTCATACTTATCACATAGAACGGGTTATGTTTTTTATAATGGTCATTCATCCAATATCATTTCCATTTCCTCTGGTGTCCCCCAAAGTTCGAATCTTGGGCCTTTACTCATCAATATATATATTAACGATTTACTGGAAAAGGTAAACTGCGAATTTTTAGGTTATGCGGATGACTTAAAAATTTACAATGTGCTTAACAATTGTGCTGACTGTGTCAAACTGCAGACTAATTTCAACATAATCAAAGAATGGTGTAATCTAAATTTAATTTCTTTAAATGTGGAAAAATGTGCAGTTGTTTCTTACACAAGGAGCTCCAATCCATTACAGTATCAATATACATCGAATTCCACACATATTGTTAGAAAGTCTGTAATCATGATTTAGGAGTTTTCTTCGATGATAAACTAACCTTCACGCAACACATATCGAGAATGTCTTCTTCAGCCTCTAAATCTCTGGGATTTCTTTTGAGATCATGTCGTATATTTAGTAACTTAAACAGTGTTAAAGTATTATATTACGCCCTAGTGCGTAGTAAGTTGGAATATGCATCCGTTGTCTGGTATCCACATTACCTACATCAGCAGATTTCGATAGAACGCGTTCAAAGGAAGTTGTTAAAATATTTGTCATATAAAATAAATGGCACCTACCCTGGTCATGATGTTGATTATATAAGTTTATTAGCATACCATGGTTTTCAATCTCTGTCTTGTCATTGCTACTCCAAGAGCTAGGACCAACATACTAATTAAGTCTGCTGTTTCTCACATGTTAGCTAATTATAACAAATTATATAGAGATATGTTTTAAATGTTTAGTATTTAACTATTTTGTAATTCCTCATATTTTGTATGTGCTATAAATGGTTTGTACTGTTGGACAATAAAGATTATTATTATTATTATTATTATTATTATTATTAAATAGCACGTACGCATGTAACACTACACCGCCCACCCATTTCAAGAACCGTTAGGAATTCGGGCAAAGTGAATAGAATCATTTTTTGCTTAAAATTAGTTATTGAATTCATATACTACATATCTCGGATACATTCGCGACCACCTTGTATATCTTTCCTAGATTGCTTATCAAAGATATTGGTCTGTAGCAGCATGGATCCTTTTTACTGCCACCCGTAAGCACAAATTATTAAATTAACATTTTGGTTAATCAATTTTCTGTGTATACAAATCAGCCAACCATAAAAAAGTATTTATTTAATAGAATGCTGTTGGCAAGGGTGAAAGGTCGTGTTATACGCGACCATTATTAATTTTACACAGAGGAATCTGAATAATCAGCGGGAGATTATATTTTAACATATAATGTAATATCAGCACCACCTATTCTTTGTCCGCGCCCCCCGCACCGACGTTTAATTATAATCGCCCCTTTTCCGCCCACGACCGAAATGAAAGGAGTTGCGCCCAAGAAAGTATTCCTCCCTTCCAGATCGAATTTTAAGAGGAAAAATGTAATCCTTCAAACATTCTCCACGTTCTTGTATCTTTCCCTTCGTAATTTAATTTTCCTCTCGATGTTTTTCTTTCTTCGACGATTAACACGCCGCATTGTTATCTTTCTGAATATATTTTCCGAACCAATCTTCGGACAGGGAAAATGGATTTGCGCCCTTTTTCATTACGTCCGCAGCAACGGCACGATGAATTTTGCGCCAAAAAGCCCTCTCGGAATTAAGTGGATCGCTGTTGGAAAACTCTCTCTCTCTCTCTCTCTCTCTCTCTCTCTCTCTCTCTCTCTCTCTCTCTCTCTCTCTCTCTCTCTCTCTCTCTCTCTCTCTCTCTCTCTCTCTCTCTCTCTCTCTCTCTCTCTCTCTCTCTCTCTCTCTCTCTCTTTCTCGCTCTCTCTTTTCTCTTCCGGCAATTACTGTTGTATATTTTCATTTAGATCGATAAGCATCGTTAATTAGTTAATAAATCTGTTGAAATATTTTTATACAGTGTTAACAGGAAGTAACAAAACATGGAAGGAATATTTCAAATTTCTTAATTTTTCTTTAATATAGCTAGTGAGCCAAATAGACGACGAGGTAAAATATAATGAAATATATTGTCATGGGCAGTGGCGGCTTAAAAAGTATAATACAAGAACGCTTACCCAATCTTTATAAGTTTCACCGACATACTGTTCCAGACAGGTACTGTTCATTGTACAGTTTGTTTTGAGGGAATAGTAAATATAACACTACAGTTTGATTACATCTGACGATAAACGAAGTCCATTTTTCGTGTCTTTGACTTGCAGAACAGTTCTATCACTTTTTCATTAAAATTTGGGAAATCATTTATAAATTCTTTTTCACAAGATAACATAGTAAGGGCATTTAATCTGTCTTCTTTCATTGTATTTCTCAGGAAAGTTTTTATTCTCGTGAAAACTGGCGTTCCGCTTCAGACGTTGTCATTGGGATTGTAATGACAATTTTTAAAAGCTTAACAACTTCATTAAAGGTGTCGCTTAAGCAGAAGGCCTAGCAGACCTGCAGCACTGACTTCTATGTTTTGCCTAAATTCTTCTCTAGAATATAGAACACTTAATTCAGCTCGTAGTCTGCTTTCATTGAGGCATGGATACAATTTTACTGCTTCTTTAAGGCAATCTTCCGGAAAATTTTTTTGAAAAAAGGAGAACTGTTTAAAAGAAATTAAGTTTGCTAATATTAAGTGCCCTGTATACGGAAATCTAGTTTTTATTTCAAGCAAAATAATATCGCACACTTCAATAGTTTCCCTCCATCTTTGGCTACCATCAGTTACTCTTCGTCGCGTTGATGGTCGAGGAGTCAGTTCTGAGTCATTTTGTTTAACCAACTGATTATCTGTGTCAGCGATTTCGGTTCGAATTTTTCCAATAGCCCGTTTAAAATTATCTAAATTATTCTTGATTTTTAATGCATCTGTATTGACATTTTGTAATTGATTAAACAATATGTCCACATGTGGCATAATTTTATGAAAGAAAGTTAACCAATAGATAAAATTTTCCTCCTCTAAAATTCGCAAATTGGCACCAACTTGATGAATGGTAGTTTGTAAACTAGCTTCTTCCTCGATTTGTTCTAGATCTTCAATTATTTCTTCTCGGTGCTCATATATTGTATTCACTGTCCTAGAATTGAAGTTCCATCTTATTTTTGAAGAACGAGGTAAGCTTTTTCTCTGAAGGAATTCTTCCAATCTTGCAGCTCGTTGTGGTGAAGTGGAGAAAAAAGGACATAATCCCGTCAGATTGGCAAAAAGAATTCTGCAATTACTACTGCTCGATGTAGCATGTGACATAATAAGATTTGTCTGATGTGCGTAACAATGTACAAAATTGGCCCTTGGATACTGGTCTTGGACATGTCTTTGCACGCCGTTAGTAGCACCACTCATGACTGCTGCCCCATCATAGCTCTGTGCAATCAGTTTTTCTGGCTCATCAACAAGCAAACTAATTTCGTTAAGGATGGAGGCAGATAAAGAATTAGCATCATGTCCACTAGGCAGAAGAAATTTCCAAAATCTTTCGACCGGTCTCGCGTTGACAATATATCTTAAAACAACCACCAACTGAAAGTGATAGGACACATCTGTGGTTTCATCAGCTATCACAGATATGAAGTCGGTTGCTTTAATTTTACTGGAAACTTGTTCATGATGCACGTTTAACATTGCATCAAGCAGCTCATTCTGTATCGTTTTTGATAATCCCTTAAAAACCGGTGCTGCTTCGATGTGATCTTTGAGCGATTTATCCAATTCTGCCGTAAAATTTATCAATTCCCGAAAAATGCCCTTGGCATTCGACGTTTGCCGTTCATCATGACCCCGAAGTGCCAGTTCAAAGGCGCCACAAAATCTAATGCAATTTATTATTAAATTTAAAACATGCCTATTTTTTGTTACCTGTTCATTGTGTTGTTGAACTGCTTTTCTATATGATGAATCTAAAACATTCTGAATGTTATTTTTTCCTAACATTCTTAGACTAAATATTTTTCAAATGCCCTTCGGAATTTTCATGTTTCGTAATTTTAGCACTAAGATGAATTAAGTCTTTTATTCCGTTCTTTGACCAAGACGGTTCACCACCAAAAAAAAGACACGGAAAACAAAACAAAGTATTTATAATTTCACACCCACAAATCGTCATTTTTCTGATAAATATTCATTTTCAATTTTCTTATAACGTCTTTCCCTTTAACAGATTGTTTATTTTCTAAACATAATTGTGGCATCGGCCGTTTAAGATTTTTTATTGCGATTTTTTCATCATACGTTAATCGCGAAAACGTGTTATTCTGTAACGCAGAGACGAAATTTACTTCAAAAACACTGATTTTAAAGTTTCAAAATTTTAATTATAGTAAACCACTACAACGTTGTTTCGTCGCACAGCGACTTCATCAGGTGGATGAATAATGAAGAATTTACATTAGTGCCAGAAATTATATACTGGACAGACATATTACAAATTTAAGGACAAAAGTGAGGAGTGACATAGGTTGCTTTGATCATTTTCTAATGATTCTAGGAGATCAAGTTTTTTAAAATTATTGTTAAAAGTATGGTTTGCAAATGTAGAATCAGCTTTTTTGTTCCGGTAAATTCTATTATGTTCGGACACTCTCTGAACAAATGATCTTCCAGTTTGGCCAATATAAGACAAGTTACAATAGAAATAAAACACAAACAATTGTTTCAGATTTACACTATATTTAAATTAAAAACACAACAGCTGTTTCGCTACACTGTAGCTTCTTCAGGTGATAACAAATTCTAAATTATTACAATCAGAGAACAATTCTATTATATATAGACAAATATAATGACAACATTAACAAATAACTGTAAAATATTTACAAAGGGCTGATTATATCGGCAGTTTACGAAAGGGGACCTACATTATTACTAAAAGATCCACAATTTAACCTATATGTGAATCTTGTACTAAGAAATATATAGGTCAGACTGGGAGAGCTTTTAAAAAAAGGATAGCTAATCATTTTTCTGCGTACACTAATAAAAACAACACTCAGCTTATGCGAATCATTTGATTGAATACGACCATTGTTTTAGTGATAAATTTGACATCCTTCATGTACAAAACAAAAGTAGGAAATTAGATTTACTCGAATAATGGAAATTAACAAATTGAAATATTCAGACAATTTATTAAACGATAAAGTAAATCTGAATCAATCGCTTTTATTAAATCTATATCTTTCTGGTTCTTAGATTTTCCCTAATCCTTTTAGTAATAATGTAGGTCCCCTTTCGTAAACTGCCGATATAATTAAGAAAACTGTCCTCTTTAAGTAAGTACATTTAAATTACCCTTTGTATATATTTTATAGTTATTTGTTAATGTTGTCATTACATTTGTCTACATACAGGGTGTCCAGAAACTCTCCTGACAAACGAAGACCGGAGATTCCTCAGATAATTTTAAGACAATTTAACCCAATTCACCCTAGTCCGAAAATGCTTCCTAAGGGAGCTAGAGCTCTTTGAAGATGGCGCCTTGTAATTATTTTTTTTAATATCTCTCGAAAAAAAATAAATAAATTGAATTTTAATGACGAAAAAACGAAAAATTTTCAAATCGATTTTTCTAGAAAACGGTGTATCCTACCGACTTAAAGTAAGAGTACCTTTTAGTACTAGAATACCTGAAAATTTAATAATCTAGTGTCACAAATGCTTAAAAGTTAACGGACGCCTATGACCGGTACTAGAAATTCGCAATTGATGGAATCGATTCATCTCTGGAGGATAAATAAGCATACCAGTTTTTGTTTTTCTAAATAGACGCGTTCGGGAGATATTAAAAAAACTAATTACAAGGCGCCATCTTCAAAGAACTCTAGCTCCCTTAGGAAGCATTTTCGGACTAGGGTGAATTGGGTTAAATTGTCTTAAAATTATCTGAGGAATCTCCGGTCTTCGTTTGTCAGGAGAGTTTCTGGGCACCCTGTATAATAGAGTTGTTCTCTATTGTAATAATTTAGAATTTGTTATCACCTGAAGAAGCTACATTGTAGCGAAACAGCTGTTGTGTTTTTAATTTAAATATAGTGTAAATCTGAAACAATTGTTTGTGTTTTATTTCTATTGGAATATGGATTTACATCAAGTAAAGGCCGAATCTATTGAATTTTTAAGACAAGTTACAATCACAAGTTAACTTATATACCCCCGAGTTTGATTTTTTGTCTGTTTTGTCCTTATTGTTTTTTAAAAAACATTCTAAAGTATTATTAGTTTCGTAAGTTATTTTACCATTAGTGGCTTTTTTAATTAATTTGCTAATTTTGTCTGAAGGTTTATCAATGTACTGAATTTTTACTAGAAATTTTAGGATAAATTAAAGAACGGGTATGTGCTATTTGTTTGTTTCGAAGAATATTATTGATCATATTTTTAGTATAGCCATTTTATGTAGCAATAGGTAGTGTATATTCTATCTAGTTCTGTATTAAGGTTAGTTTTATTAAGTGGCGTATTCACTAGAAGAAAAATGTATAGTTGTATCAGTATGCGTATGCTTGTGATAAACTGCAAATTCATGTTTTTTATTTAGTGAAATAATAATAAATTCTAGTGTGAATTTTATATTAGGATGTACATTATTAATATAATCAAAAAACATGTTTAATTGGCTATCGGTACCTTTAAAACATTCCAATATATCATCTACATACCTATACCAGTAAATGCAATTTTTGAATAGGGGGTGAGAGCTAATAGTTTCTTGAACATTTCCGCTAGTAATGGGCTTAAAGGATTATCCATAGCAAGACCTGTGGTTTGTTTATAATATTCCTAATTGAATTGGAAATAATTTAGTTCCATACAGATCTTAAGTGAATTTAGGATTTCACTAATTATAACAGGATTTGTGTGATGTCGGTGTAGTTTCAATTCGATAATATCTAATACCTCTTTTGTGAGGATATTTGTAAATAAGTTCCTAACATCAAATGACAAAAATTTAGCTTTACTTTATACATTTTAGGGGGTTGAGGGTTCATAGTTACGAATCTACATTTTCGTGATACGGAGAATAAAGTATTAGAACTGTTAATAGTAGTTTTTAATTGTTTTTGAAAGTTCGATGTGGGATTAGTTTTGATTTTAGTGAATGAACTGTTATAGTATTGAAAAAATCTTCAACTTTTTTTAAGAGAATCTAACTTGGGGATAGCAATAACAGTATTTCCTTTGACCGCTTTAGTAAAAACTATTTTCATCATCTCTTGACTTTTGTAAAGATTTAATTATAGTTCAATCTTTGTTGAAGAATGGCAGTGTACTATTACTTTCAATAATATTTTTAGTTACATGTTTATGAAGTACATTATTATCAGAATTATACAGAGCTAACTCGGTTTCTATTGCCAGGTTTTCCAAATGTTTGTGTTTCATAATAGGTTTTATGTTATATTTAAAACCTTTTAAAAGTAACTTTTGTTCGTCAGTGGTAAAATTGACAGTAATTAGATTTTTGAAGGGATCAAAGAAAGAAAAGTTGTGATTGTTAATGTAATCTAGATTATTAGCAGGACTGGTACGGTTTTTATTTGAAATCAATCTATCAATTTTTCACTTGAGTATTAGGTAGCAAGCTAAATATGTCAGAACTAATATCTGCACTTAAATAAATATTTACAATCAATATCTAAATGATTAAGACAGATATAAAAATGGTAAGGAGATAATAAATAATATTTTTTTTCGAGTTTCCAACATGACTATAATTTTAGACAAAGCATAACCTATTATTTTGTGTCACATTAGTGTTTGATAATAATAATATACCATTTGCATGTAGTAGTCAAAAAAATACTACTAATACTACTAATTCATGATGGTTCTAATTATCTGTAATACATATCAAAGACTGTAACAAAAATCTTAAAATTAAATCGTTTTCTTTAAAGCATCAATTATCACAAATTTACACGTCCAGCTTTGTGGATTGCCCCACAACTTCACTGATTTGAATTACAATTAAAACTGGAGGATTTTTCCTAATTTAATTTGTTTTATTTGTTGAGGAATTTTTTTCGCCAAAGAGCTAAACACTTTTTCATTAAACACATTTATTAAAATTCACGTTTTAATTAAAACACCGCGTTACAATCGTGTTTATATACACGCAACATTTTATACATAATATACCGACCTACGAAAACTTAATATTGAATTATTTCTATTTCTGGTGTTTTTTTAAGACAAAAACTTGAAATTTTGGGTGGTTGTTTAGAATATAGGGGGACAATGATCAGTGTATTTTATACTGCCCCATCGGGACATCCGCTACCGCCGGTCACCCCCACTCCAAGATTTTAAATGACACCCTCTATCTTTTTTTTTGTTAAGTTTGAAAGAACACAATTTTATTAATATTCCCATGTGAAAAACTAGGACAGTCGTTGAAACCAACATCGTGTGATTAACTTTGCACTTTTCATTTCCTTTATTTAGGATAGTTGTTATCTATCAAAGTCGTCATAGCGACGGATGCTAATGAGTTAAATGTGTTCTGGAAATTTTGTATATATGTTTTGGATTGTTTGGAAGCACGATTTTTCCTATTCGGCCATGCCGGAATTTCTGGTTAATCCACACGTGGCTCCGTACTTACATCAAGAAATTTATGAGATATTTAAAGTTAAAAGTTTCAGATATCAGAAATTATTAACTCCCAAATAACATAAGTTAGTCATGGAAATAGTTTGTTTTAAATTAGAATTGTCAAAACTGTGACTTTTATGTTTCATCATAATATTAATACTTGTCAAATTGTTCTTAAATTTCGACATTTTTGCTGAAATGGTTTACACTCTGGAAGAGAGAACTGAAATTGGGATTCTATACGGGATACTAAACAAAAATTATTCCCAAAATGCGACGTTATTTAATGAAAACCACCCAAACAGTTACGTATCTGTTGTTTATGTAAAACGCTAATAGAAAAAAATTGCACACTGGATCTGTGAATAATAAAAAATGTAATACGAATAATCGTGGTGTACTAGATGAAACTACTTAACTAGCAGTTCTTAAGCATATTAATTTAGATCCAGAGCTTTCGTTTAGAAAATTGTCTAGAGTTTCGGAGGTCCCAAAATCAACTCGCCATAAGATATTAAAATTAAACAAAATGCACCCTTATAAAATTCAACTTGACCCAGAGTTGGCTGATAGTGATTTAGACAGAAGAGTCGACTTTTGTGAACTAATGATTCGGCAAAATGGAAGTATTTGCTTCAGTGATGAAAGAAGAAGAAGGCACCGCAATATCCCCATAAAGTTAGTGCATGTCTTGGAATTCTTAATAACCAAGTAATTGGCCCAATATTCTTCCAGTAAAATTTGAATGGCTCCAAGTACGTACCGTTTTTGGAAGAGCTAATGCATGATCTTATCATACAGTCTCTAGAAGAAAACTTGAAGGAAATAGGGGAGGAGCAATTATACTTCCAACAATTCCAACAAAGATGGACTTGGGTCACATTACTGTTTAGAAGTTAGGAATTATTTGGATAATATTTTTCCATGACATTGGATAGGAGGTAGGGGGGGGGGCTCTATTGAATAGCCAGCTCGCTCCCCAGACTAAACTCCCCTAAATTTCTTTTTGTGGGCACATTTGAAGTCTGTTGTTTATAAGACACCGCCACAATTAATAAATAGCTGATTTACGTGATAGAATAACAGCGGAATGTCGAAATTTCACGCCACAAGTGTTAGAAAATGTTAAAAATAGTTTTGAAAATAGACTTTATTTGTGTTTGGATGTAGTACAAGGCGAACAGTTTTTGAGCATTTAATTTAACGAAAATGTTGTGAATAAATCTTGTTTTAAGTGTAATGGTTATATGTATGTTATTATTATTTCGCAAGTCGACAATGTATGCGAAAGCTTTTGTCGCTAAACAATACCAACTAATTCCAATTTATTTAACGAAATTGAATGTTGTTATCATCGCTGCGAGCAACTCGTGCTAAACAATGTTCTGAATGATAACGCGTCGTTCGTCTACTTGATTGTTGAAAGTTCAAAGTTCTTATATAAAGTCTACAGTATATACCGGGTGTCTCAGCAAGTGACGAAGTCTATTATTGGTATCTGTTGGTATAGATTGCGAAAAAATTATAATAATCACCATTAAAAATATTTTCGTTACTACAGAGTGTTCGAGAATGATGAACCAACGCAAACCTATATTTTTATAACATGTTATTAGATTTTATGATACACTTTTAAGACTGATTTTTGAATTTTGGACAATTTTTGTATAAAGAAAAAATTCGAAATTCAGGCAGGAAGTAACATTTTTATTCATAGGTTTATTATATTAAGAAGACACAGAATTTAGAACTTGGTTTAGGTTAACTTTTATATACAGGGTGAATCAAGAATCTGACAGAGTAAATTTATTAATTTAAAAATTCATATACTGTAGTTGATAGGGTTGTCATCGCATTACAATTTAGAAATATACGCTTATACAGGCTGATCCATTCCAATCATTGGCACAAAGAAGATGAAAATTGAACAGCCTATATATAAAAGTTCAAATTTGGATTTTGCGTTGAAATAGAAATATTTTTTATTAACAGTTATTATTCGTTAAAGTTAATAGTTTTCGAGTTATTTATGATAAAAGTTAAAAAGTGACACTTACAGCTGTGTTTTTAATTGGCTATAATTCAAGAGTGTCAATACAGAAGACAAAATAATTTTGTATGCTACACATACAAGGTGTGCCAAGTGATACTTACATGCACAACCTGTTTTAATTTATACTGGGTGTTTGCGAATCTGTATTGATTCACTTAAATCGGTTTATCTACTTGACTAATTGTTGTAGGTATCTGTAATTTAATTCACATAATTTCGGTGTTTTATTTTTAATTTGATTGTTATTTTCTTCTTGATAATTTAATAATATTTTAGATTGAAATTCGAATTTAATTAATTCCGTTTTATTGATACCTTATTTGAGGTGGTTGTTCTTCCTTACCGGCGCGCAATTGTCACTTTGTAGCGAAAGTCATGGCATTCATTCTGGTTATCTATCATAATCGTCATAGCGACGGATGCTAATGAATGAAATGCTGTTCTGGAAATTTTGTATATATAGGTTTTGGATTGTTTGGAAGCACGATTTTTCCTATTCGGCCAGGCCGGAATTTTTGGTTAATCCACACGTGGCTCCGTTGTAATTAAGAAATATTTGATATTGTCGATTGCACGTTGGAGGAATATATGAATATACTGTCAGGTATTTATCTTTTAATCTCTTGTGTCGTTTGCTTTTCCTGTGACATTTAGAACTAATTATTCTTTCTAATTAGGGAAACTTTAGACATTAAGTGTCTTAATTTATTAAAATAAGTTTATTGGATAATATCAATTAGTAATTGTAGGAATTAAGTCTGACGATACCTTCAGATCGGAGACCTTTGTAAAGTTTTGTTTAATTTAGTAATTTTATAAAATATAAGTCCACCTAACAAGATGTTTTCAATTAAGTTCAGTATTTTTTTTTATTTTTGAGAAATTATTTCAAAATGCCCATTATATAGAGTGAACTTAAATAATCTTGGCACTTGTCATACGATTGTTAATTTTGTATAAGAGATAAGCAAGAATAGCTTACCGTAATTCTGATTTTGTGTAATAATAGGTTAATATTTTTGATTACTTAAGTGGTCGTTTGACCTATATTATAACCATTTGTAAGCGAATAAATTTGCAAATTTTTCGAGATCCACAGTGATATTTCACAATTTGTGTTTTTCTAAATTTAGGAGTGCTTTGATTATTTGTAATTGTTAACTTAATCTTTTCTGTTCAACATTTAGTATCATCTTTTTTATATCTTTTATATATCTTTAATTACGCGGTGGCGCCCTATTAAAATTAGCTTCACGACGTTTTGACCCATACCATCTTCACTGAGTAAAGCGGCAGCCTAAATGACAAGAATAGCAGGTAGGTGGGCATAGTGGTTGTGACTCATTTGGAAGTCTTATTAACAAATATTTTGTCATTGTAATTTCAATTTACCCAGAGCCCCATATTATTATTGCCACAGGCCTGTTGACCTTTCATACGTGGCACTGTGGAATTAGTTTCAGTCGGTGATATGTAATTCTAAAGAACATGCTTGGTAATGTTGAAACAAAGGTTAAATTCAAGTTATTTCATCGTTAATCGGTATTTCATAGAAAATTTTCGAAAATTTGTGCTAAATCACAGGTGCCTGAAGTTGGCACCACAACTTGCGGCGCAAATGTTCTTTTTAGTGCCAAAAGTTTGCGCCTAATATGCGCCGTCGATATCTGAAGAAAAAACACCGGCGCATTAATTTGTTGCAAAGTTATAAACAAAAACAGTTTTTTGGTGCCAACTTCACGCCAGCACCACAACTTGCGGCGCAAATGTTCTTTTTAGTGCAAAAATGTTGCGCCCAATATGCGCCGTCGATATCTGAAGAAAAAACACCGGCGCATTAATTTGTTACAAAGTTATAAACAAAAACATTTTTTGGTGCCAACTTCACGCGTGAAGTTAGCACCACAACTTGCGGCGCAAATGTTGTTTTTAGTGCCAAAAGTTTGCGGCGCATTAATTTGTTACAAAGTTATAAACAAAAATAGTTAATTAGTATCAACTTTTTACCTGACCAAAATTTCCGGCGCAAACTTTCAATTTAGTGCAAGTCGTTAGCTCACAACATGCGCCGTCGATATCTGAAGAAAAAACACCGAAACACTTAATTGTTATAAAGTTATAAACAAATACAATTATATAGGTGCGTGAAGTTAGCACCACAACTTGCGGCGCAAATGTTCCTTTTAGTGCCAAAAGTTTACGCTTAATATGCGCCTTCGATATGTGAAGAAAAAACACCGGCGCATTAATTTGTTACAAAGTTATAAACAAAAATAGTTATTTATTATCAACTTCTTACCAGGCCAAAATTTCCGGCGCAAACTTTCAATTTAGTGCAAGTCGTTAGCTCACAACATGCGCCGTCGATATCTGAAGAAAAAACACCGAAACACTTAATTGTTATAAAGTTATAAACAAATACAATTATATAGGTGCGTGAAGTTAGCACCACAACTTGCGGCGCAAATGTTCCTTTTAGTGCCAAAAGTTTACGCTTAATATGCGCCGTCGATATGTGAAGAAAAAACACCGGCGCATTAATTTGTTACAAAGTTATAAACAAAAATAGTTATTTATTATCAACTTCTTACCAGACCAAAATTTCCGGCGCAAACTTTCAATTTAGTGCAAGTCGTTAGCTCACAACATGCGCCGTCGATATCTGAAGAAAAAACACCGAAACACTTAATTGTTATAAAGTTATAAACAAATACAATTATATAGGTTCGTGAAGTTAGCACCACAACTTGCGGCGCAAATGTTCCTTTTAGTGCCAAAAGTTTACGCTTAATATGCGCCGTCGATATGTGAAGAAAAAACACCGGCGCATTAATTTGTTACAAAGTTATAAACAAAAATAGTTATTTATTATCAACTTCTTACCAGGCCAAAATTTCCGGCGCAAACTTTCAATTTAGTGCAAGTCGTTAGCTCACAACATGCGCCGTCGATATCTGAAGAAAAAACACCGAAACACTTAATTGTTATAAAGTTATAAACAAAAATAGTTATTTATTATCAACTTCTTACCAGACCAAAATTTCCGGCGCAAACTTTCAATTTAGTGCAAGTCGTTAGCTCACAACATGCGCCGTCGATATCTGAAGAAAAAACACCGAAACACTTAATTGTTATAAAGTTATAAACAAATACAATTACATAGGTGCGTGAAGTTAGCACCACAACTTGCGGCGCAAATGTTCCTTTTAGTGCCAAAAGTTTACGTTTAATATGCGCCGTCGATATGTGAAGAAAAAACACCGGCGCATTAATTTGTTACAAAGTTATAAACAAAAATAGTTATTTATTATCAACTTCTTACCAGGCCAAAATTTCCGGCGCAAACTTTCAATTTAGTGCAAGTCGTTAGCTCACAACATGCGCCGTCGATATCTGAAGAAAAACCACCGAAACAATTATATAGGTGCGTGTCAAATTTCAATGACATTATGAGTATGATGTAAAAGTTTGAAAATATATAAAAAATTGAAAAAATGTCTACTGTTAATTATAGAACTATCGCTATTATTATTGTAGTATTACTAAAGGTATTGATTTATCAATCCATGAGCACTAAAAGGAACATTTGCGCCGCAAGTTGTGGTGCTAACTTCACGCGTGAAGTTGGCACCAAAAAATGTTTTTGATTATAACTTTGTAACAAATTAATGCGCCGGCGTTTTTTCTTCAGATATCGACGGCGCATGTTGGGCGCAACATTTTTGCACTAAAAAGAACATTTGCGCCGCAAGTTGTGGTGCTGGCGTGAAGTTGGCACCAAAAAACTGTTTTTGTTTATAACTTTGCAACAAATTAATGCGCCAGTGTTTTTTCTTCAGATATCGACGGCGCATATTAGGCGCAAACTTTGGGCACTAAAAAGAACATTTGCGCCGCAAGTTGTGGTGCCAACTTCACGCACCTCTAAATCACCATATTTCAAAAACAATTCAATTTTGACTATCATTAAATGTAATAAATATAGGTAGCGTTGCATTTAAAAAAGCTTCGTCGTTTTCGAACACTCTGTGCAAATGAAAATATTTTAAAATTGTACAGCTGATGGTTATCTACATAAATTTTTTATTAAAAGAATTTTGTCGCTTCTACGGAATACCCGGTATATAAACAAATATATAACTTAACGACCTTTTTCCGTCTGGTATAAAGGTGATAAGCAATTATCAGAATTAGACGCGCTGAATCGAATACTGTAAGCTGTCACATCGTTGTAAATTTTTTTTTAAATGATGACTGTAGCTCCTGTTAAAAGCGACCGTGCTCTTCAGCCCCCCCCCCCCAACCTTCATCCATTTTCAAATCTAATTGTAGGTACGTTCGACAATTGATTTACCCTTTTTGTCGGGGCGAAATTTCACGAGGAAAAAAAATCGAGACGGAGCGCGGGGGGATTTGGGAGGACATTGCCGGGCGTTTATTTGCGTTAAAGGCTTCATCTGGTAAATGCAGAGTCGGGCGTCGAATACTAAAAAAGCGACGGAAAAAAGCTCTTTTCGAAATTTTAAAAGTCAATAATGAATTGAACGGAGCTCCAAGAGAAAGACGATTGCTTTCGTTTGGCATATGTGCTTGTAATCAGAAGTGCTCTGTTATTTCTCCTAATATAATGAATGTACCAACTATATTTACATGTACTGTGTAAAAATAACTTTGTCAAAGTAGATATTTTAATCAGATTTTGTAGAAATCTGTGAGAATAATAAAAAGTGTCGTAAGACGTAATAACGAGATCTAAAATGTTTTATGAAATGTGTATTTTATGCTGTTTTTCTATTTCTTGTATTACCAGTTCAAAAAAGAACAAAAATAAAATTTTAGTAATTTAGGTTTTTTTGAAGTTGATAATACTGCAATTGAAACATATTGCAGTGATCTTGAGTCTGGGATTGAATTGTAAATAAGTTTTATCAACATCACTTCTAGATTTAATTTAATTAAACATTATTTTATTTATTTTATAATGAACATTGTATATAAATATTTATTAAGTTAGGATTTTAGCAAATTTAAATTAATTTAATTAAAATCATGTAGGAAAGTTATTATAAATCTTTTTCATTAAATTAATATTAGAATAAGCCTTGTATATCAAGTAAATATTCATGACAAAGTGTTTTTCGTAACTTCAGCGGGGAAAAGATGTGATGTCGGAGATCGTTCGAGGGATTGGCCCGAGGTATACTTGATATATGCCATCAACAATTACGAACGTGTAACACATCAATGACAGTAAATACTTAGATTTTATATTGTATATAACGTAATAATTATTTGTAACATTTACACATTGATTTCTATAAAATTTTGTTCATTTAAATTTTGACTTAAACAAATCAACTTTAAAATAGACGTTTGTTTACATTTTCAAAGTGAGTAATATATCACTTGAACGAAAGGTGCAGCACTGTAGTTATACATTTTTGGAAGTGGAATCGGAAGCGTACCGAGTATGACCGTAGTTCTTTTGTGAAGCATAAGGTTAATATAAGTCGGGACATGACGAGAAAAGGGGAGATTACTGGCGGAAACCACTCACAAAAATAAAAAGACCAGGTGTGAACCGCTGTTAAAATACATATAAATACTTATAAAGAATTAAATAAATATTAGAACTTGTAATATTTTATAAAGTAATTTATTTTGAACTTAGAATAATTTTGCCTAAATAAAACTTTAATATTTTTAGCGAGATTAATAATTTTTGGAAACTAGGATGTAATAGTGCATATATCTAGTAATACTGAATTATAGGTTATTATATTTTTTGCCAGATACCAACAGAAACAAAATGCAAAAGGAAAAATCCCTTACCACAAAAATTAAGAAAATATAAAAACTATAACTAAGTTGCCATCTTCAGTTTCTACAGAATTTTACTAAGATAGCAACTTAATTGCCGAAATACGTATAGAGATTTCTTTTATATCTTTTTAATTTTTGTGGTAAGGGATTTTTCCTTTTACATTTTGTTTCTGATGTTTAGCCACAGTCTCCACCCATTATTGGAGATACTAACAGGGTTCCCCATAATGACCGATTTTGTTTCCATTGATTTCCAATCTTGTGTCATCAGCTCTCATTATAAAGGCACTCTAACCAAATCAAAAAAAAGTTGGGCTTTCTCATTTTAGAGAAATAAGTTTTTTCGGAAATTTTCTCAAAATCAAATGGCTTTTTTTTACATTTAAAAAATTGAAAGATCTATTAAAGGCAGTAGTAAAAGGCTGCAATGTTGTCACTAAAAAAAAATTGAAGACATAAATTCTTCATGATCATCAAAAAAACCAAACAAATACTATTTACAAGAAGTTTTTTGAAAATACTATTTGAAATGGATATTTCCAGGCTGTTTGGACGCACAATATATATAAAAAGAGAAAAACAAGAGGGACAACAAATAATAATTGTCTGTGTAATTTATCTCTTCAGCAAAAAGAAAGAAATGTCACTGCTCTCACTTTTATATTTTGAATTTCCTTTATGCCAAGTGTTTCCTTTGTATCAACTTTTAATTAACCCTTATTGTGTGTATTTTTTTTTCGTTTTGATGTTGCTGCGTGCTTCACCGTTTTATCTTTCGTTGGCATCCTACTAAATTATATTAAAATGTACATTTCTCGTATTTTTTTCTTTCTTTCGTTGGACTACAGTAAAATGCACAAATTCACACGCACATACAACTACAGTACAACATCGACATCGCTTGTTAATTTACATTTATTGATTTACCATTTGACACGTTTTTAATGACTGCGCTCAGGAATATTAAATTTATTTGGAGCGCGAACAAAACAAACACGATACAATAAACGCGTGTCGTCTATTTTCAACTTTCATGCTCGAAATTACATCAAATTATACCCGATACGCAAGCCGTACGTATCTGTCTGCAAGTTCAAGTTCGTTGCTGCTGTGATTATTATTGTCGTATAGGTACCATTTATGAGCTATATTAAAATAATCTTGTTGTATTTCGAGGCTTTAGCGTTCTTCTGTTAATTCGTATTTAGTAATATAAGATCATAACTTCAATGTAAATAAACTCATGGACAAAATTAATTCACCACCGCATATATTTTGTGTTTGTTGACGATATTAAAACAAGGTTCGACGTCGTACACCTCCACCTGCCAACCACAATCAACTGATAGACGCAGCAATTCAAGAATGGGAAAATACTCCTCAAGAAGTCGTTCAAAATTTGATCTCCAATATGCCAAGACACATGAAAGCAGTAATTAGAAGTGGAAGAGGACATACACGATATTTGAATAGCTCTAAGTCCACAAATTCTATTGTTTTTGTTTCTTTTTTGTTTACATGTTTGCGTTGTTTAAAAAAAAACGTTTTTTAATAAAAAAAAATGATTAGAAATAACGCCATGTTTCCCTGATTTCATTTACATGCTACTAGACAGTACCTAACAATAAGCTTTTATGAATTTTTTCTTTGCAATATTAAATTCAGCATTGTAATTATACAAGTTTAATTTGTCCAACAGTTTATATTGCACTAGCTGTGGGTGTAATGAAATAGCAGACCAAGTGTCAAAATTGAATTTGAAAGTTATGATTACGAACTGATAGTAAATAATTATGAATATTTAAGATAGTAAATCTACACAGTTTAGGCGTACTAAAGTTATAGTACTTAAGGAGTAGAATCGTAATTAAATAGAATTCTAATTAAAAGTAATGTGTATAATACTGTGTTTTGAATTGTAATTATTCCAATTCAAAACACAGTATTATACACATTACTTTTAATTAATGATAATTGTGAGCATTATAAGATTTTCAAGTTAAAATGTATTTTGTAAATTAATGTTTTTATTATTGAAATGACCCGTGTATATCACGTGGGAAATGGGGTGTTGTGATTTTACTATGTCGATATGTATATATTGGGACCCAGGCGCTCTGATTTTGGTATGTGATTGCTCGAATAAGTTGTCGCTGTTAAATGGGCTTTAGATTTATGAATACCAGCTATTAACAATTAGGTGTGATTACTTACATGCCGGGTGTTTTGATAGGGTAAGGGATGATATGTTATGTGATTGGGTTATTATCTGTTTGACTTTCAATGGTCAACTTCTGCTGTTCCTACCTGTGTTATTTATGGGATTCTCTTTTAAGTGCAAGCTCTCCCTAAATTGAGTAGAAGGAATGCGGCACAATATATACTAAACACATAAGATATGCTTTATATTATGGCAAATACTCTCTGAACATAAACATATTTCTATAACATCATAATAATTTCCCCTAACCCCATATCTACAATACTATTAATCGTTCCATTTAAATAAAATGTTACCTCATACGAAAATAAAATCCGCTGGGAAAACAATGAATTGCTCACAGAATTCTCGTCTATGATGGAAATATGTTGTATTCGCTTAAAAGACATGTAAAATTAAGGTATGTGTTGTAAATCCAAATTTTGACAATTCTCTCAAAAAAATTCAAATGCTGGTTGATAATCAAATTATTTTCGCCAGATAAATAAAACAAGTTCCAGCTGTTTAAACATCTTCTATCTTTTACTTTCTTATACGTAGTATAAGTATTGTGATGATAAAAATTTTCGACCTCGAGATTTTTGCAGATGTCCACGTTTTGAAGTCCCCCGATACCGAAAAAGTGGTTTTTAAAAAATGTCTGTGTCTGTCTGTGTGCCTGTGTGTGACCACGATAGCGGTCAAACCGCTATAGCTATCTATTCCAAATTTTGCATTTAATTAGTAGTATAATCTCCCTCTTGAAAACTGATTAGATTTTCAGCAAAATCGGCAGACCGGAAGTAGTAGTTCACTTCAGTGAAAAAATCGAGTTTTGCCAATATTTTATCAACTACTAAGTTTAGATAAATTTATAAAGAATTCATATGTACTTAAAATTGAAATTGTGAACAATTTTATTAAAAAAGTTTTTCGAAATTCCTACCGGAAGTAGGTCTTTTACTCTTATCGAAAATCAGTTTTTTGCAAATATTTTGCAAGTCATGCTTTTTAGACAGGTACGTTACGAGTATAAAAGTATTTAGAACTTAATTTTCAATGCCTTTTGTTTAAAAAAAAAATCAAAATTCGGACCGGAACTGACACTTATACTCTTACCGAATAACGATTTTTTGCAAATATATCGTAAATTATGCACTCTATATATATTTATGAAGAGTACAAAAGTATTTAGAGTTGGATTTGGAATATTTTTTGTATAAATGAAATTTCAAAATTCAGACCGGAAGTAACACTTTCATACGTATAAGAAAGTCGCGTGGTGGCCACACCTCATTTTTTTAACTACTATAGAGTATGTAGATCTCATTTCGATACATATTTCGTACGTTAAATAGACCAATGTTTTTAATTTGTTTAGGTTTTTCATTCTTCTTTTTTATATTGAATTTTATGAGATGGGTTGAGGGACGTTTGTATATTATAATTACATAAATTAACGGAAGAATGGTAAAAAAAAATTTTTACAGACAATATTTACGTTGTACGTCATCTAATAGTTATGGATATATATATATAATCCACGTTTACCATGTTGGAGATGTGGCAGCACATTTATCGCTATGTATTGGTATAAGTTAGCTAACATGGAGCACATTATTTATCGACAATTATCGAGTAAGTGTGAAACATTCGCAGTCTTCTATTTGTACGCACAATTAGTGATGGATCTCAGTCGTTCTACAACAGCATTCGCTTAGACTGCTGTCTTGCGTTGCCGTGCGCGTTATTTATATGATAGGAGTACATTATGGGTAAAGTAGGAATGTCTATATAATATAATCGTTTCCGATTTTGTTTATAGTACAATGAAAAGTAATGAAGTTTTAATCGACCCCTATGTATCTCTAATTCACTAAATAAATGCGAATGTTATATGAAAGTAAACTCGGAGTTCGAATTTGAAGAAAAATAAAAGTAAGTTAGTTTTTGAAATGATGTTTTTAATCTGTTGTCAACTGTTGACAACCCCACTTCGACGAAAAACAATAAAAACAACGCATTTTATTAAAATTGAACTCATACATTTTAAGAATAATGAAAAAAATGTTTAAATTGTATAAATATTTTATATTATAAAATATGCTCAAAATGCTGTCCTTTAACTTCTTGACAGTAATGAATTCGATGGACGAAATTCTGCAAGGTGTCAATCAAAGTATGAGGAGAAATCATGGCAATCTCATTTCCTCTTCGTTCTTGCAAATCTGCGATATTTAATGGTCTGTTTAAATAAACTCGATTTTTTAAATGACCCTACAAGAAAAAATCAAGTGGGGTCAAATCAGGTGACCTAGCTGGCCATTCAATTGTTCCCCTCCGTCCTATCCATCTATCAGGAAACGTTTGGTTCAAATACTGACGTACTACACGACCAAAATGTGGCGGTGCTCCGTCTTCTTGAAACCATATGGTGTCTGCTGGTGTATTTCGGTTATTGTAGTTTGGGAAGATTTCTCTGAGTCGGGGAACAATGTTTTGTTGTAAAATTTGTAAGTATCTTTGAGAAGTTAAATTACCATTAATTAAAAAAGGACCGATAATATTCCGACCAATAATTCCACACCAAACATTAATATTTTTTGGATACTGCGTATGAACTTGCTCCATCCAGTGCGCATGTCTGTCAAACCAATACCTACAGTTATGGCGACTAACATTCCCATTTCAACAAAAAGTTGATTTATCAGAGAAGATAATGTGATTAATAAAGTTACCATCTTGATTTATTTTGTTCATCATTGTTTCGCAGAATTCGATTCTGCCGTCAAAATTATCTTCACTCACTTCCTGTAACAAATGGATTTTGTAGGGTTGATATTTTTCGCCTTTCATTATATTGTGTATAAATCTTCTACTCATATTATGATTTAAAGCCAATTGGTGTAAAGAAGTTTTTGGATTTTCTTCCACATCTAATATAACATTCAAAGAATCTTCTTAGTTTGTAACAGTCGTCCGGGTTTTACGCGATTTTTTGTGCTTTCAGAAGATTCAATGTAATCTTCTTAAAGTTTTTGAAACCGTTGTTCTAGAGATCGACTGTCGATTGGGATGTATTTCATTAAAAAGAGTTACGACCTCAGCACAACTTCGTCTTCTATCGCCATATCCAACCATCATCAGGATTTCTATACGCTCCCTTTCACTTAAATGCACCATTTAAAAACTAATATGACATAAGAATAATTTTTTGAATATAATGCAAATAACAGAAGGCTAATGGCAGCATTTTCAAAGCTAACTTACTTTTACTTTTCTTCAAATTCGAATTTGTAAAAACAAAAAAAAAGCGGTTTTTATGCAATTTAAGGCAGACATGTGTTACATCGCTTAATAGAGAAAAGAGCAACCTTTTCAAAAATGTTACATTTGACCCCCCGTGCTATTTAAAAAACATCAAGTTAGCCTTGTATCTACAAAACGAATGACGATATAAAACAACTGGAGAACATCTCAAATAATGTAGTCTAAATCCTTCTGACAGTGTGCCAAATTTTAACGAGTTCCAATGAGCCGGTTTCAAAATATTTACCTGTATCCATACATAACCTCAACCCTGTATATAGATAATATATATTTGGTACATTTTTTAAAAAGTTGCAGGAAAGTTCATATTTTAAGAAAATTTAGTCACACTATTTACATATTTTTTTCAATTAATTTTGCTGTGACCGCTGTTTTGCACTTATTATAAACAATACGAACACTAAGAAAATATTAACGAAGCTGAATTTTGCGTACATTTCAACGTTATATAAACAAGCAAGACCGCTTGAATTCTTCCCACGTTTCCCCAAACAGAAAATATCAAATATGATTTTCCTAAAATAAAGGCGTTTCGAAGGTATTTGCCCCTGAGTGGAGATACAAGAACCCAGGCGAAATTCTCACTCTATGATTCCATTTTTAGAATTAATACCTTTGAAAGGCGACGGGTGAAATTAATTTCATTCGAACAGAATATATATATATATATATATATACGTATATAAGTATATGTCGATGATAAATCATCGTGTTTCTCTTCCGAATTTCTTTCTCACGAATAAATTGAAAAGAACATCTCAGGGAGCAAGAAAAAATAGGGAAATTGGCGTCGCGATTGTATTAACAAGAAGCCTACACTGCCGTGGAAACACCTCCGGGGCAAAAATATGACGCACCTAGACCTACGAGTTATTTGCACAAGCTTTTGTACCGTAAAAGCGGCGCTCGAGGGGTAAAGGACAGCATTAACTCGAAACGGTGACATCACGAAGTACAGGACGTGCCTGGAGGGAATTGACGGGAAAATATATCATAAATTGGTATACATACACATCCTACATAAGCAGTAGATGCTTCACAACAAAACTTTTCATGCAGTGGACAAGATATTTGAACTCACGTCCACTGAATATATAACCTATATATGTAATATGCTGTATGTATATACATAAATATATATAATACCAAGGGTGTTGAATTATGTATGTTATTTTTATTTATGTGGCAGTTACTTTTAGAAAACGAAGCACATAAGCCATATAGAAAAATGAAATATGTATAGTAATGGGTCTTTATCGATGAATTTAAGCACGTCGTTACGGTTTTTGTGTAATATAACGACCACAGATGTGCATTAATATGAGTTAGAGCTAGGAGAAGAGAATTAAATATGTACAGACTGTTTTCGTAGGGAATTTTGATAACTGTATGAGATCCGGGATAATTGACCTGTTTTCCTCGATCGGTTTACTTTCTTGTAGGTGTATAAGGAAGTATTGTGATGAACATTTTTGACCTCGAGATTTTTGCAGATGTCAACGTTTTGAAGGAAAAAGTGGTTTTTAAGAAATCTTTCTCTCTCTCTGGGTGTGACCACGCGTTAGCGATCAAATGGCTATAGCTATTAATGCCAAATTTTCAAAGAAATTTGCCAAAGAATGTTCAAAGAAATTTGCCAAAAAATATTCGAAGAAACTTTTCCAAAAAATTTTTTGATGAAATTTGCCAAACAAATTTTCGAAGAAATTTGCCAAAAATATTTCGGAATTTGCCAAAAAATTTTTCGAAGAAATTTACCTAAAAATTTTTCAAAGAAATTTGCCAAAGAATGTTCAAAGAAATTTGCCAAAAAATATTCGAAGAAATTTTCCAAAAAGTTTTTTGATGAAATTTGCCAAAAAAATTTTCGAAGAAATTTGCCAAAAAAATTTCGAAATTTGCCTAAAATTTTTCGAATAAATTTGCCTAAAAATTTTTCGAAGAAATTTGCCAAAAAATATTCAAAGAAATTTTCCAAAAAATTTTTCGATGAAATTTGCCAAAAAATTTTTCGAAGAAATTTGCCAAAAAAATTTGGATGAAATTTGCCAAAAAAAAATTCCAAGAAATTTACCAAAAAAAATTTCGAACATATTTTCCCAAAAAAATTGAGGGAATTTGCCAAAAAAATTCGAAGAAATTTGCCAAAAAAATTTCGGAATTTGTCAAAAAAAAATTCGAAGAAATTTGCCAAAAAATTTTCGAAAAAATTTGCCACAAGAATTTTCGAAGAAATTTGCCAAAAAATAATTCGAAGGAATTAGCCAAAAAAAATTTCGAAAAAATTTGACAAAAAAAGTTCGAAGAAATTTGACAAAAAAAATTCGAAATTTCCCAAAAAAATTTTCGAAGAAATTTCCCAAAAAAATTGAAGGAATTTGCCAAAAAAAATAGAAGAAATTTGCCAAAGAAATTTTCCAAAAAATTGGATGACATTTTCCAAGCCAACTCAAACAAAACCCAAATTTGTAATAAAATTGTTAAGCTTAATATGATTTTATTATTAAACCGTTAATCCTCTTTAGTGTGACTGTGCGCTGTCTAGGTAGGGAATACTGCCCCGGTCACAAGATGATTCAGCTTGTGGCACACCTACTGGATTTCGAAACTCATCGTCGATATCGTCAAACGGATCATCTCCGGCTACTATGTCCAAGACATTCTCGCAGGAAGGGCCACTGCAGTGTTTGCATATGGAGGAGCAATGCAGGCTTGCCTTTCGGCAACGACTGAGATGCGGCGTCTCTGGTCATCATAATTGGACTAAGATCGGAAGAGCTTTGTTCCCATCTCCATGCAAGTGGATTTTTGTTGTGACCCAACCAACTTTGTATCAAGTGTTTCGTTACTTCAATATTTCTTTTCCAATGTTGGCGACAGTGAATTCTTAAATATCTTTGAAAACAAAAATAAAACATTTTAAACAGTTAAAGTGTGTTTGAGTAATAGATATTTAAGCCTAAAACAAAACACCAAAAAAGTAAACAAACTAAAAGTTTTTTTAAAATCTTCAAAACATATCGATCAATTAAAAAAAATAACGCCATAATATACTGTTGCAAAAGACCTTTAGAGTGATGTATTACTCGATACACCTTTCCATTTAAGAGTTTTAAGGGGGCAGCTCCCGGGGGCAGGGGGTTAAAGTGAGACATTTTCGTGCGCTAGTCCCGTTGGTTGGCTGGTTACTAAAAACTACTAGACTTCGAACCGTCATATTTATAGTGTACACCTTGCGTATGGGCATGCATGACGTAACGGAGTTTGAAGACGTTTGAACCTGTATAAGCCTGTCAGGCCGAGAATTTATGGCCCCTACCTCGTATCTCAGTTTGTCCAGTGATTCGTTCGCTACCATTTCACGACCATACAGTTCGAGGAAAAATGTCTTCCAGCATCGTATTCCTTCAGGTGTGGCTGCTTTCACAGTAGAGACCACAATTTCGATTTTCGATGACCAAAAAAGGCCGACGTAGTGTTATTTCAATAGAAAGTATATTACACCAGAAAATAACACAAATTTATTTTCAAATATAAAAATAAATTTTACCCATTCCTCTCGTGACCCTTACGCATTTTTAATAAGCGGTTTGTTTATTACCACGTTTCCGCTGCTTATATAACAATAATATTCATACAAATGACTGGCCGCATACGCACCTAACAAATACAAAACAATCTATTTATCGCTTGAACAATCGGTCCAATGAATCATTTATTTTGCCCGAAAGTTATTGCATTTTATGTTGAACGTGGGGGCCGCGATGAAATTTCATCGCAATCGGTCCAATACACACAAGTACATGTATGTACTATGTACATATCTCTAAACGGTAAACCCAAACGCTCAGGAAATTATTCCGACCGTGCGGAGTTTTAATTAATTTTTACGCGACCTGTTGACGTTCCATTCCTTTTAATAACGATTTTATCCTATCCAAATATTTACGGGCACGCCGCGCTCTAATCGCGTAAAGTTGTTTTATATTGTCGGAAGTGAATGATGGAAAATTTACTCACGGCATGTGCCCGTGTGATATATATAAACGTACTGTTTCCTTGACATATACCATCAACCCCAGAGAAGCTTAAAAATACATACTTATTTCTATGTATATATAACCGTATTCCGTGCTAAATCGAAATTGACAAAAACAAGGGAAGAGGTAAAACAAAACAAAGCAAATTTCATTGTTGTGCTGTTACACGTAACTTGTTTTATTTAATTTCATATTTTTATAATTCATTGTTTAATTAACATTTTCAGTCATGTTGCGACATCTATTACTTATCGTTGTTTAGCAGGAGAAAATATCTTTCTAATGGTATAATTTATTTGTTGTAGTCACCGCCTGTAAAGTGACATTTGGCGCATGTATCGCTCGACCAGCATGGGGTATTTCCCGGTCGAGGCGACTGTAAAATTTGCAAAAAAGCTCTTTGGGACATTTAAAAAAAAAGTCGAACTTGATGGTAATAAAATTTAGTCTATAAAATACTACTTCTCTCGACTATTCTGCACTAAAAGTTGGGGAAATAGGAGTAATAATTAAAAATTCTTCCAATAAATTTGTGGCGCCATCTATTTGACTATTTCTCAAGTAAGATTGAAATTGACAGGTAATTGTAATCAATCCAAGAAGCGATGAATTCACTATAAATATAAGAATAAAAACGCCATAAGCAAGAACATAATAACTTAAACTAAATTTAAATGTCAGTAATAGGTACTTACAAGAAATGCTTAAATTAATTAGGTAATCTATTTTAGGTTAGGTATGACACTAATCACTTTAAGCAATAATATTTTTTTAATTTATGCTTGTACAAAAAATATTGTACAAACCACTTGCATGAAGACATCTTCCACGCATTCGCGCAATTAAAAGCACTCGCTTCCCTTCGGTCGCTCGTGCTTTCAAACTGCGATCATGCGGGAAAATAGTCTTCCCGCACTTAGTACGTAAATAACTATTTTGTTGTAGCTATACTTCTTACCGCTATATTACACAATTACTTATAGTTTTATAGATATTTAATACCTAGTTCTTCCAGTAAGTCTAAAACTTCGGAAGAAATACTGCCATGTTTAGATTTTGGCGGAGCATATAATCTAGCAATTAACGGATCTGAAGTAATTAATAGGCCATGTAGTTAATGAGTATCAATTTCAAGTTTTGAGATTTTTCTTCTATGGAGTTTCCCTATACTGCCTATTATCCTTGTTCCTGGCTTCTTGTGCTTCTTCGGATAACTGGTCTATAGGCAAAATACTGGTGGCAGTTATATCTTTTCCTTTATATACGCTTCCAGGCACTGAGTACAATGAATATTCTTTGAAATATAGTTCTTGAGTTGTTCGGCGTACATATGAAATTTTTCTACATTTATTGGAAATCGAGAACTTTAACATTCCAATATAATGCGAAAGAGTTTTATTAATTCCAAATTAAGACCGGTTATTTCTGTCGTTTTTTTGCATTTCTAAAGAATGCACAAGCAGTATTGCCGTAATTGGTACTGACACTGACACAAGCATAGGTAGGGTTATCCATTAATAAACCATGTTCGGATTTGCACTTACCTTGTATATGAACTTCTTTCTTTCGTCTCTTTGTGTCATCTCGCACTTGCCATAACTTGACCTCAAACCTCTAGGAATAGACTGCAATGCAAAGGCGACAATGTAAATGACAAAAATTTTTGATTAACTACTACAAGGCTTTGTTTCACATAGGACACACCTTTGCGTTGACACACAAGACGATTGCGCAAAACAAAATTTACCATCCACCATACATTAAACCATGAAAGGTTCGATCGCTAAATCCATATTGCTTATTTATATTTGGGTAGGAAGCAGAGCTAATATTTGGACCAATTTGCTTGACTTCCGAAGTAGTAGTCTAAACGGTCTCTTTGGAAAAAATTAACTTTATGGGGACGGTAATATCTAAATGATAAAGGTGCTGGGGTTTTGACAGATGCTAAACTTTCACCTGTATATTTGACTCTAGCAAAATTCATCTGCGCTGTGCGCCGCTGTCTTTTCTTGCAAAGACTCCTGTCACTATAAAGACATTATATAACTGAGACAGGCCAGGTTCTGTAGAATGTATTGGGCAATTGCTTCGATTCTCTCATTCTTTGACATCGTGCGCCATAAATCAAAAATACATTTTCTGGTATCTGTCTTTCTTTTATTTTTTTTTTTAATTGAAGTTTCCTTCGTGTTTTTGGTTACGTTTCTTCACTATCTCTATTCTCTTAATGGCTGTTTTTCATCCAGCCCCATTTTTCGAAAATTGAAATTCAGAATGTTGTTCCAAGTTGTTCTAGCTGTTCTAAACATTGTTCCAAAGAATCTCGAAAAAAAATTCAAAATTGGCCGAGATAATCGGAAAAACGAGTTTTTGTCAACCCCCCTTTTCTTGAAAATTGTAATCTGACGATTGTTCTAGGTTGCTCTGTGTGAAAAAATCGAAATCAGACGAGAAAATGGGGAAAAAACGAAAGCCAAAAGTATGAAGTCAGACTCAGTTTTTGCAAAAATTCAAATTTTGACGGTTGTTCTAGATTTGTTCTAAACATTATTTTAATACATTACAATCATATCTCTTATATATCAAAAGATATAAAAAAACGAAATTCAAAAGTGAGAAGTTAGCCCCCCTTTTTTCGAAAATCTAAATTCTGACGGTTATTCCATGTGTTTCTAGATTTGTTCTAAACATTATTTTAATACAGCAGAACCATATCTCTTATATATCAAAAGATATAAAAAACGAAATCCAAAAGTGAGAAGTTAGCCCCCCTTTTTACGAAAATCTAAATTCTGACGGTTGTTCCAGGTTGCTCTAGGTTTGTTTTAATTTGTTTCAAAGTATTTCAAAGAAAAAATCATAATTGGCCGAGTTAACATGAAATAGCGATTTTCTAAGAGTCCCCCTTTTTGCGAAAATTGAAATTCTGTTGTTCCAGGTTGCTCTAGGTCTGTTTCAAATTGTTTCAAAGTATTTAAAAGAAAAAAATGTGTCCTGCTAGATTGTCAATATATCGTCGCATTGCGACTGTTGGAGAATTATTAATTTCTGACACACTTTTTTTAGACACACTTTCGCCAGTTTAGGCATAATTCTTTGTTGATGAATCATTTCTCGGAAGAGAATCTACCGCCTCATTTGTACATCCATTTACAATTTTTCTGATAATTAAACATCTCAACACGTTTTTATTTCTTAACTTAAAAGGAATCATCGATGGGACCGATCAAATTTAAGCAAATATGACCTAAATAAATGTCACTTTTTAAATGTGCTAAACCAAAACGAGTCAGCAATAAAGACTCACGTGCACTCCTCTTCAAAAACAACACCAAATTAAACGCACATTGCACACGTCCCAACAAATTACAGTGATTAATAATACTTGTAAACATGAGGAAATAACGTACACACATATAACACATTCAGGGCGCATATTTTTTTCAATATTTTTATGGGTGGTCCCCGATAAATTAATGCCTGTCACGAGGTAATTAATATAATTGCTTGATTATGCATTCTTTTTCGGCTCGTCCGTGATCCGGCATACGTACATAGCGTTAGCCACAAAAGAAGCGATACGTCAAAAGAACTCTTGATGGTGCATGTGAATTAGATTTTGTGCGTCAAACGGTTTCATATAGATAATATGTGCATATTACAATGACAGTTGTAAAATTCCATTGGTCCAATTGCATTCCTTCTTAATTGTGCTCGTGGTGCATGCCATTCCTTGAGGGTGGTGAAAAGTATGAATTATGAACGTCAACATCCATTGATTGTTATATGTGCTTGGGATTGTTGATATTAGATAGTTGTCGATATAATAACTAATAACATAAATTTATAGCAGACGTGAGTAACTTTCTTTGGGTAATAGGTAGATTTGAAAAACCGACTTCAGTAATACAAATGATAATAATAATAATAATAATAATAATTTCTTTTATTATCCAACAGGATTAATGCTAATGGTGCAACATTAATACAGGATAATAACCACGGAAATTCCAACAAAAATATTTTTAAGTTTCCAAAATTATCGCAAGGCGGCGCAATTCTCAAGGTGAATTAAAAATTCTATATTTTTCAGTTAAAGATAGGTTAAAATTTTTACTGGCAGCATTTTCAGACGTTTTTATACAATTTTTATTCGAAACTTTTTGATCTAATTCCCATACGAAGGGGATGTCTGCGTACAAAAGTAGATATAACTTCGGTTTGCCTTCACGGATTTTAACGTTCCTAGGCTTATTATATGTATAGGGAATTTTACAGGGAATTGAAGTGTACGTAGTAGGAAATTACGTGGTTGTCCAAAAAAATAACAGGGGACGCTGTTCTTAATGTATGTATATTCAGGGTGTATACTTTCTGGAAAACAGGGAAAACCTGGAAAAGTCAGGGAATTACATTCTAATTCTGGAAACAGGGAAAAGTCAGGGAATTTGCTTGATTTATAAAATAAGTCAGGGAAAATTAATTAAAACAGACGACAAAGAACTTGATCAAAACGTTGACGAAATATTTAACGTCATCCTTTCTGGGCCATACGACTGCTGCAGATCTTCTAGCAGCTTTGAAAAACGCCTTAAAAGACTTCAATATGCAAAATTTACTTCAACTCTCTATGGATGGACCAAATGTGAACTTCAAAGCGTAAAATTGAAAGACCTAGAGGCAAAGAGCAGGAGAGTGGATGCAGAACAAGGCAAAGAGAATCTTTAATTGTTGAAGAAATTGCAGCGTTCAGAGCGAACATGTGAGCGAACGTTATGTTATGAAAATCAATCTTAAAAATGTATATTCTGTATTATTATTGTTACAGTTTTTTTTTTAATGAAATGTAGTCATTATTTATTTAAAAAGTTACTAGTTGTCCATAATAACAAGTAGTACCCTAGTCCTGCTCAAAATACTACAACAAGTACAAAGACTAGAATTTTGTTGTTAGTTGTTAATTGTTACGTAAGCCGGTAATAGTTATTTACGAACCAAGTGCGGGAAGACTATTTTCCCGCATGAGCGCCCATTGTAAGCACGAGCGACCGCAGGAAGCGAGTGCTTTTAATTGCGCGAATGCGTAGAAGATGTCTTCACGCAAGTGGTTTGTACAATATTTTTTGTACGAACATTAAATTAAAAAAATATTATTGATTAATGTCATTGGTATCATACCTAAGATAGATTACCTAATTAATTTAAGCATTTCATGTACGTAACTATTACTCACCTTTCCCTAAAATTAAGTTATTACATATATTGTTACATATGGCAAACATGAGGTATTTATTCTTATATTTATAAATTTATAGTACATTTATTGCGTTTTTTGGTTTAAATACAAACAATTCCGAACTGCTAATATGAATGTCGATGTGGTTCAAATAGATGGCGCCACAATTTTTTTGGAAGAATTTTTAATTATTACTCCTATTTCCCCAACTTTTAGTGAAGAATAGTGGAGGGAAGTAGTATTTTATAGACTAAATTTTATTACTACCAAGTTAGATTCTTTTTTAAATGTCCCAAAGTGCCAGTGTTTTTTTTCAATTTTTACAGTCGCCTCAACCGGGAAAACGTATTTCCCAGTCGAGCTACACGTGCGCTAAATATCGCTTTACAGGCGGTGAGTACAAAAAGAATTTATTGTTTTCTTTTTAATTATATATTTTCTTAATAAATAAATAATAATGTTTCTGTCAATTTGAAATTATGTTTATACTTTGAAAAACAACAGAAAATTCTTCTGGAATTTTGATTGAAAAACCCTGGAAAACCTGGAAAAGTCAGGGAATTTCAAAATTGTGAGTTAGTATACACCCTGATCTTATTTGTTTTTTCTTTAAAATGTTAAATGGAACGATATATTTTTAATACCGTAACATTGAAGAACATAAGAAACCTGAAAATGACGATAACCGGAAGTTGCTACCTGTTTTCTTGACAAATATATAGTTATACGAAGACAATCCAGAAAAATAAAATTTTAAATATAAATTTATGTATTTATTGCAATTAATAATTTTATTTTTAATTTAAGAGGGTGACCACACAAAATTAGTTTGCTTACATTTGAATTTCCATCACACCCCTCACCGATTTTTTAATTCATTGCATATATTACGATGAATTCCTTTTTTCAATGTTTTCAAGTTCTCTAGCTATTATTTTTAAATTTCATTTCTTGTCTTTTACAACATTGAAATAAAATAATAATATTGGATATTGTATAGTCTGCTTTTATTTAAATTTCCATCGCATGCATCGTGATACAGAATTGTATTATTATAAGATTTCCAAAGTGGGCCATGAAAATCGAAATGTAAAAATACTAGTATCATTTGTAGTTAAACGTGTTGTACGTATTAAGTTTGCATAATATTGTAAGGAAATATGAAGAGGCAGACCGGGCGACGCTGTAAAAACAGGGTCGTAAATCACACACATCATCTCGGCGCGACGTATAAAAAACGAAATGTAAATAGCCATAAATCATCTCTACGCCGTACGGCTTGCATAGCGAAAAAGGACTAGAACGTTTCTCGTACATGTGGAGAAAAAGCGGGACTGTGCTCGTATGTTCTAATAATCTTCGCATGTGTATATAAGGCGACTGGGTCACCGATGGATGGATTCATTGCGGAATGAATAATTGCGGAGTAATTCGGGATTAAGAAAGTCCGTAGGTAGTCGACGCGCGTAGAAATAAATATAAGAAAGAAATATAGAATAAATATACATAGACATAAATAAATACCGTGTCATATAAATAGAGGTGATATAAATATACGGACATTAAATATTAGTAATTGAAATAAATACAAGTGTTAATTTAAATCGTAGTAGTTTAAGTGTGATACATTAGTTTTACATTTTATATAGTAATTAATATTTAAGTGTATAAATATACAGACTGTTTTAAATAAATAAGTTGCACGAGTTGTTTATTGGAACCCGAAAACGTTACAATATCATATTCTAATGCTGAAGGTTATGACATGATCAGAATGTATTTTCAATGCTTCGAATATGCATTTCTAACTTACCGATAATATTCCCTAAATTATCCCGAAAGTAGACATTATTCCCTTCGAGTTTTTATTCACCTTGCGAAATGTCTACCTGAAACAAGTTCCCTATATTCCTGCTCGACAGAGATTTCGTAGAAGTCGAATGAGAGTGTTGTCAATGTCTTTGCTTAAGTTGAAACTATCCACATTCAAACATCAGAGAAATATTAAGACAAGATTACTAAGCTGATGTGTTAGAAATATATTGATGAAGCATACACTTCATCCATATCATATGAAACTACATCAAGCTTATGAACTGATGAAGCAACTGGATTCAGGGGGGATTGACAATCAACATGGGTGAAGAGTAACGTGTGGTGTGATATCGTGGAAAACAAAATTTTTGGCCCTTTTATATTTAACGAACATCTAAATGGCAGAAATTCCTTATATTTTCTTGAAAACAATCTTCCTCCACTATTAGAAAATGTGTCATTGGAATGTCGAGCAAGTATGTGGTTTCAAAATGATGGATGTAAGCTATGTAAGACACTAATATTTTGACATTTCGATTTTCATGGCCCACCTTGGAAATCTCATAATAATGTTTCTTAGGCTTCTTGCAAGGTCACTTAAATCACTTAAAGTCACTTTATAAAAATCTGGTCACTAAAAGTCACTATTTCATTGAATACGTCACTTTTAGTCACTTTTTTACAACATTTTCCAATCCATCGGAACGTTTGCAGATAATTCTACCAGATTCCTATTTATTTCTACATATAACTATACTTCCCGTGAAATTTAAATTTCGCGCGGCGGACGCTGTTTGAATACTGTGGCGTTATGCACCACGTGCCGCGCCAGTGCAGTTGGAATCTGGTTGCAGTGTCGCGTCGTGTCGCCAGCCGCCACGCGCCAGTGTAGTGTCTATTGTGTCTAGTATCTCACAGGAGTCATAGGACGTGTGGCATGGAATAGTCCAATTATTGAGTGCAACTAAATATAATCACAACCTAACCTCAATATAAACTTGAGGCCCAAAACTGCGGTTTTGCCTCATAATTGTGTTAATTCTTCGTTACATTGATCAGGTAAAATGCTTAACCTAACTTTTGGCTTTCCTTAGTGTAATACTTATAATCCGCAGCTTAATTCGTAAATATAATTGGCTGGCAACAATAATAATGGGTAAAAACTGTAAAGTTAAAGATAATTGGTTTAAACAAACTGATCAACAAGGATACCAATATGGAATTTGGTTGCGGAGGGAAAATATCCACAATATATTTTGCACTGTATGTGGAAAAACAATTAATGTATTTCACAATGGATTCAAGGCTATTTTGGCACATGAATCTACAAAAACGCATATCCAACAAATTTTATTAAGTTGGATAAGAAACAGTTGAAACTTTCATCTGCAATTCCAACAATTACAACAGATGGCAATAATAATGGTGACTCCAAAACAATATCCACATTGCAGCTATATTCCTTGGACGAATCAATTACGAGAGCTGAAATTATTTGGGTACTGAAGGTCATATCTTCAGATATGTCGGCTTCATCAACCGATGATATACAAATGGTCTTTGATTCGATGTTTCAATGCGAAATTTCTTCAAAATTTTCAATGAGTAAATCAAAGTTTGGATATGTAGTAACTGAAGCTCTAGGTCCATATTTTCGTAATGAGCTGTTGGAAGATATTGGCAGTTCCTATTTCACATTGGTTTATGATGAAACAACCAATAATGAATCGGAAAAGGAGCTTCAAATCAGAATCCGGTACATACTTTTGATTTACATGTTTACGATCATTAAATTATGCATACATTAATTTCTAGATACTGGTCGAATTCAGAATCAAAGATAGTAACATATCACTTGGAAACCTTTTTTTTGGGAACTGCAACAGCAAAGGTTTTATCTGATTATATAAAACAATCCATGGATAATGCCGGACTTTGTCAACAAAAATTACTTATGCTGGCTTCTGATGGGCCTAATGTCAACAAATCAGTATATAATATATTAAACGAAGAAATAAAGGGCTTGCGTAGCCAGGGTCTCCTTAACATTGGCACTTGTGACATACACATTGTACATAATGCGTTTCAGAAAGGAATATCAGAATTTTGTGGCGACGATGTTAATGATTTTATTATTAACGTATTCTACTTTTTCAAAGGCTGGCCTCAAAGAGAAGAAGATTTTAAACAAATACAGGTGAAACTGAATTTACCACTCCATAAATTCATTAAGCACGCTGCTACTCGTTGGCTCACTTTAGGTGATGCTGCCAAACGAATTATTGAACAATGGGATGCCATAAAGAAATACTTTGTAGAATTCGTTCCATCCAACAGGAAACAATTGTTACAGGCTCAAAAGTATAAAAATATTTGCACTGCACTGGGAGATAAATTACTTAAGGCCAAATTGTTTTTTTTAATTTCCAATGCGGAATTGTTTATGACGTTCACAAGACGTTTTCAAAGTGACAAACCCCTGATTCATGTTCTTTATGAGTCATTAAAAGATTTATTAATAAAGATTCTCTCTAAAATATGTAAAAAAAACTTCAGATTGGAATAACGCTGATAGAATTTTTGCAAAAGAAAACTTGTTGCCTTTACAAGACATTGATTTAGGAGCCAAATCTATTCAGTTTTTAAAGGGAAACCATTTTTCAGAAAAAGATAGGTTACTTTTTTCAAAAATTGCACAATCATTTTATATTGAAAGCTCAAAACATTTAATCAAGAAATCCTCTTTGTCCATTGGATCATTTTTACCCTACTGTGCAGAATTAGCTCCTAAAAATGTGAAAACGTCCCAAACGAGGCACATAAAGTATTTGGCCGAAAAGTTGCCCTTAACTAATATAAATCTCGATGAGTTGGGGGATGAATGGAACATATTAAAAACAGAAGAATTTATTCAGAATTACACAGTTGAAGGTGACAGTAATGCTGATAACGTGAAAGTTGAAGATGTACAATCATTTTGGGATCAAATTTTTAATGTGAGATACACTACTTCCTCAGAATTAAAATATCCGCAAGTTGCAATACTAATTAAAGCTTGTTTGTCATTATCTCATTGCAGTGCCGATGTAGAACGGGGGTTTTCTAGATCAAAACGGATACTGACAGAAGATAAGACAGCTATGAATTTAAGAACTCTGAATGCAAAATTAAATTGTGTGAATATTCTTCAAAAATATAAAAAGCCGTATAACATTCCAATTACCAAAAAAATACTTTCAATGACGAGAACTGCATACAAGAGTTATATGGCAAATTTAGAAACACAAAGAGTTGAACGGGAAAAAAGTAAGCAACTACAAGAACAAGAGAAACAAAGTAGAGAAGCAGAGAAACTAAAACTTGAAGAAATAATAGGTGAAAAAAAGTTCATTGAAACCCTCGAGGAAAAAATTCAAGAAAACAAAAAGAATAAAGAACTGGCCAAGAAAACTGCAGATATTTTATTCGATTCGGCAAAAAAGAAATTGAAAGAGTCGATTTCCAAAGGCAATTTAGAAGAGGTTAAAATTGCTCAGGAGTTGTTGAGTAGTTACGAAAATGTGAAAAAGCAACACATAGAGAAGAGCAACGCAGTTGATGCACTACAAAATAAGGTGGAGAAGAGAAAGAATACTTTAATCACCTCCTTTATTAAGAAACCAAAGTTAAACTAGTTTTTTTTGTGAAGGCTAGAAATAATATATAACACTGTTATCCGTTTGTATAATACAAATTTATTTATTTTTAATAAAAAATTGATAGTAAGTGCTCATGTTATCTAAATCAGTTATATAGGGTGGTCCCCATATTATAACCTGCCAAAAAGCAATCGGTAATAGGTGACGATGAGTAGAACGCATGCATATTCAAAAAAAGTTTCTAATAAAAGTCTCTTCGTTATTGAGATAAAAATAATAATCGAAAATTTATTCAAAATTTGCTGTACGCTAATGATGAGTTAATCGGGATTAAAAAGGTAAATTTTTTGGCCGGTTATATCGGGACCACCTGTATATTTCAATGAAGATTATCACTTTTGTGTCATTTACAGGACAGTTGTAGTCACTTAAAAGTCATTTATTTAAAAAGAATTGGTCACTTAGTCACTTGAATTTTTATCAAAATGTGCTAGAGGCCCTGGATATTGTATGATGCAAATTTAAATAAAAGCAAACTATACACTGTTCATTATTATTATTATTATTATTATTATACTTCAATGTTGGAAAAGACAAGAAATGATATTTAAAAAATAATAGCTGGAGAATTTCAAAACATTTAAATGGGGAATTCAACGTAATATAAGCAATGAATTAAAAAATCGATAGAAAGGAAATTTAATAAAAGCAAACTATACTTTGTCTAGTTACCTTCTTAAAATTAAAATAAAATTATTACTCGCAATAAATAAATAAATTTATATTTAAATTTTTTCACAAAGTCATTATGGCCCTTGGATTAAAAAGTTTGAAGACTCTGGTTTTGACTTTTTGACGGAAAAGTCTTGAAAAGCTTCTTCTTCTTCTTTCTCTTTTCTTAAGACTTAGTCTTGTTTCTTGTACTATTCTTAATCACGTTCAGCCTCTTGCTTCTTATCTTGTCTCTCAAGCTTACTCCCTTAATATTCCCCTATGTCTTCATCTCTGCTGCCCTCATCATGCTCTTCCCTTTTATTGTATCTGCTCGAGTCCTGAAAAGCCCTGGACTAAATTAATAGACATAAAAGAAGACTGCGTAGAAAGAATAAATACGATTTTCCCTGAAAGTTGATCGTTACACAGACTTTATAATCTATTCTCCTTTAATAAACCCATTTTCGTTAACCAAATATAAACGTAACTGTTGTGCGCTATTTTTACGATTGTCGTAAAAAAATAGTAAAGTATATGCGTGAATTATGTGTTGTGAGTGTGTTGTAAAATAGTGAAGTCATAACCTGAGCTGAACAATTTCATCGTGAAACAATCGTAAATAGTATAATACGCACAGACCATAAAACGTGATAACAGTACAGCTGCAATAACGTACAACAATTAAAACCTTTACTACGACTGACCTGGGCTATGCAAATTGCTCTGCCCGAAGGTAACAAATCGAAATCTACTCTGGAAAAGGTTTAATGGATCAATTCGAATGAGTGGTCGGACGGTCACATCGCAGCCATTGTCGAAATAAATTCATTTATGAGTGCGTCCATTTGGTACGGAGTACGGTAATTTCTGTTTCTTTTGGACGGTGCTTTCGAATGAAAAAGGAAGTTTATAATATCACGAGCTGTAAAAATACAGCTCGCCTCGTCCCGTGTCGAATTTTACACGCCATGAATAGCAAGTAATTCCGTTCTGCCAAAATGTTTACAACACAATTATATTACGAAATAGGCGGGCGGCTAATAGTGGAGCATGCTAAATAACAATCATACGTAAACAACACCTGGTTTATTACTAATTAATTCCAAAAATGGGAACAACTGTCATCAAAATAAACATCACCAAAAAGACAAGTAAGTGTTATAAACTTATAAACAATACATTATGAGCGGAAGAAATACTTGATAACAACAAAACAATGTAGTTGATGTTCGTTCAATATTTTACTTAGATGAACAATTGTTGTATGACTGACATAAAGAAAAGTTTGGGCTGATGCTAGTATATGGTAAAAGAAATGTTGAAATATTGTTTTAATTAAATAAACCTGAATATAAGGAACAATTGCTCCAAACACTGAGGAGAAAAATCAATAAGACAGATGAAGAAAAGAAGATTATCGTTAGGAAAGACGAGTTAAGAGAGAAATAAGCAGTCACCCCAACTGAGTAGTAACCTTCATTAAGAAAGATAGCAATACAAGACAAACAATAGACAAGAAAATAAATGAGCCGGAACACCAGGAAGCAATAACATCATGCAAATTATTAATACCACTGACAAAGGTAATTAATACCTGCATTGTGGAGGAATATTGGGTATCTTCCTTTATAAAAAATCGGAAGCAATACGTTTCCTGAAAATTTAACGAGGATAATTACATAAAAAATATAAACTCTTCGCGTAGGTAAATTAATATCGCTGTACCGCAGGGATCTATACTGGGCCTGTATTGTTTCTTTTATATATAAATGACTTAAACAAATTACCCAAGCCTCATGGTGTAAATTTTACTTTGTATGCAGATGATACTTCTGCACTGGTATCAGATAATAACGGGGATATATTGGAGAGTAAATGCAACGAAATTCTTGATCATCCTTCGTGCGTGGTTTGGTCAGAAGAACCTTCCTTTAAACCCGGATACTAAATTTCTGTTTATGCATAATTACCAGAGGAGTGCGTTCTTATTGAATTTGCAAGTTGATATTAGAGCACTTGGAGAAGTACCTTCTGCTATGTTCTTGGGCTTGCATTTTGATCAACATCTAAATTGTAAATCCCATCGCAAGGAATTCATAGCTTCCATGGGTTCATTGGCGTACTTGTTTCGAAATTTAAAGTGTATTTTGTCTCGGGATTGGTTGGTCGGGTCATATCATGCCATTCTTGAATAAAGGTTTAGATATGGAGTAACCTTTTGGGGTAACTCTGTCTCTTCTGGGGACGTGTTTAGGTCCCAGAAGCGAATTATAAGAATAATTTCAGAGGTGCGTGAAGTTGGCACCACAACTTGCGGCGCAAATGTTCGTTTTAGTGCCAAAACTTTGCCCCTAATATGCGCCGTCAATATCTGAAGAAAAAACACCGGAGCATTAATTTGTTACAAAATTATAAACAAAAACAGTTTCTTGGTGCCAATTTCACGCCAGCACCACAACTTGCGGCGCAAACGTTTTTTTAATGCCAAAATGTTGCGCCCAATATGCGCCGTCGATATCTGAAGAAAAAACACCGACGCTTTAATTTGTTACAAAGTTATAAACAAAAAATTTTTTGGTGCCAACTTCACGCGTGAAGTTAGCACCACAACTTACGGCGCAAATGTTCTTTTTAGTGCTAAAAGTTTGCGCTTAATATGCGCCATAGATATCTGAAGAAAAAACACCGGCGTTTTTTCTTCAGATATCGACGGCGCATATTAGGCGCAACATTTTGGCACTATAAAGAACATTTGCGCCGCAAGTTGTGGTGCTAACTTCACGCACCTATATAACTGTATTTGTTTATAACTTTATAACAATTAAGTGTTTCGGTGGTTTTTCTTCAGATATCGACGGCGCATGTTGTGCGCTAACGATTTGCACTAAATTGAAAGTTTGCGCCGGAAATTTTGGTCTGCTAAGAAGTTGATACTAAATAACTATTTTTGTTTATAACTTTGTAACAAATTAATGCAACTGTGTTTTTTCTTCAGATATCGACCCGCGCATATTGGGCGCAACATTTTGGCACTAAAAAGAACATTTGCGCCGCAAGTTGTGGTGCTGGCGTGAAGTTGGCACCAAAAAACTGTGTAACAAACTAATGCGCCGGTGTTTTTTCTTCAGATATCGACGGCGCATATTAGGCGCAAACTTTTGGCACTAAAAAGAACATTTGCGCTGCAAGTTGTGGTGCCAACTTCACGCAACTTAATTGCAGGCAAAGTTGTCGAGAGATCTTTAAGGAATCTAGGCAAGTTTCTTACAAATAAGGCAATACATGGTCATAACACTAGATATAATAATAACGGTTGTCTGCAGTTTCAGAGATTAGATATAGGCCTAAAGTCTCCTAATAGTATTAGTCCGAAAGGTAAAGCAATTAGCCAATTTTAACCATCGCATTAAAAGAATTGTCGTATGATTTAAATTTTTACTCCATGGAAGAATATTTTTCTTCATTGTGATAGTTGCAATGTATTTTGTTTGTATTATGTATTGTTTTTTTTGTTATCTAATGCTCTAATGTAGCAAATTGTATTTGCATACTTCTTTTTTTAGTTATATATTGTATTAACTAATGACGTGACCTACACATATTATTGTAGAAAAGGTTTTAATAAAAAAATATATCATATTTAGGGCATACCACCAATGGTGTACCCCAAGGGTCGATTCTGGGTCCACTGCTGTTGATTGTGTATGTCAACGATCTGCCGAGGGCCTTGCCCGGTATCGCAATATGCCAATATACCGATGATACCACCATCATCACCAAACATAGCGATGGGGAAATATTGAAGGTACAATCCAATGAAGCAGCTGAATTGTGGTTCGCAGGACATAAACTCAAACTAAATGTCGAGACAATACAACAATTAGTCGTTAAAAGAAGAACAGGTGATTATATAAGTGTTAAGTTTTTGGGCCTGACAATGAATATTGGATTAAAATAGGGAATTCACATAGATCAAGTGACGTAAAAACTGGCTATCAGGGATCTATACTATTAAGAGAATAAAATCAATAGCAACACATCAGACTGCAGTGCTCACCTCATCACTCCGTTCTCCATAGTCACCTCTCTTATGGAACCAGTTTTGGGGCATGTCAGGGGGCTATTCAAACAAACAAAAAACGTTCTTACCTTGGCATCCGTATATATATATATCATGCTCTGAATTACGTTAACCAGCACCTTCACCAATGCGAAACAAATGGAATAGAACACCAATACAACACACGAGAACGTAATAAATTGCGTATTCCTCGGCAAAGACTAGCGATGACACAAGGCAATATTCATTATTATGGTGTAAAGCTATACAACCAACTACTAGAAGATATGAAACAACTGATTAACTTATGCTTCTCAAAAAAAATTAAACGAACTTTAATAGAAAAGGAATATTATTCCATGGAGGAGTATATGAGGGATTACTGGTGAATGAAAATAGAATAGTCCGTTTTACACCCTTCTACATATCCATGTATTTGTTACATAACTACATATATTTTCCAATGTTGTAGTTTGTATGTAAACTATCTTGTTTGTCTGTCATATTCCCATTCATATTTATATTTATATCTATTGTAGTGAATTATTTAGCTGTGATGTAATTCAGCTACATTGTTGTTGTCTGAAACATATAAAACAGAAAGTCTTAGATTAAGTTTTACACGTTAAACTGAATACTTCCTTTAGTTAGGTTATGTTGATCTCATTAATACATGTTTTAATTGAATGTTTGGTTTCTTTGCCTGTGCATTGTCCATATAAAAACTTGTTATCTATATTAATATGTTCTGGATTTCAATGGTTGTCCATATGATGGGGTACTGAGTTTCTAAAAATAAAAACAAACAAAGTAGTAAATATGTTTACGTCAAAATTAATTACTTAAATTTTAATGTAAGTAAGAGTCCTCTCTTGGTAGCGAGTAACAGCAATGATACAGAATGACGTATATGCTCATTATAACATCTCTGTATGAGGGGTATAAGCCGATTATAAGTAATTCAACGTCTATACGAATAGGTGTCCTCTTGATAGATAGAGATCTAAAACCACAGAATGATTAATATGAAAGAAATCAAAAGCGGTTTGGAGCGTTATTTATAGAGAAATAAATGTAAGTTCAGTCAGTGACGTATGAAGTTGCAAATATAATATCCCTAAATATAATTTAAAAACATTTTATTATTAATAAAATAATTTAGTCATGCTATGAACCAACATATATAATATTCTACCTTGTACATGATAGTATTCTGTGTTAATATCAATATAGAATGGTCAATAACATTGATTTTTTTTTTAAAATACGTTTTATAAATTGTTTAATTTATGGATATGACAATGATTTAAATGCTGTTACTTAATATCGTTAAATATCAGGAATGATGGGACAATTTGGGAACATGATAATTATGTGTCCGTATTATAGGGTATGTGTGATTAGAATTTATATAAATGTAATTCAAATAGGATTATTTTCATATTATCATAATGGGAGAGATATGTAGTATGCTTTGGGGAAAAAGGAAAAAAACAAAGGAAGGTAGAAGGATGCCAAAAATTTATGAAGGAAGCATCATTTTGATGGAGAAGAAAATTCTAAATTTTATCATAAATAAATAAACAGATGTTTGTACCTTGGTAAATAATAGTCCAGAAATATTAGTGCCGTAATTCGAAAGTGAAAATAAAATTGTTCACGTCGTGTGAAATAATAAGTACAGTTCTACTTGTGAAAACTTCAGCGGACCCATGGAACATCTTCAGATTTGGAGTAGGAGTTTGCTTTCCTGTGTGAATTGAAGAACAGAATATTCAGAAATCACATCTATAAATATTCATCAGGATTTCGAACTAATTTTCAAACCAAGCTACAAGATAAAAAAATATAAAAATATACATGTATAGATACTTAACCGATAAAATATAAGTTTATAAGAAAGAAGTACTTCATATTGATAGATATTTAGAGGCATACTTACACTCGTAAAAATGCGAGGAAACAGAAATATCTCCTCTTCAATAAAATTAAAATTTAATTCCTTTTAAAAAATTGTTGACCGTTATATTGCTCTCGAAGCCATGTTATTTTTTCTTAAATTTCACTTTAACAAAATTATGTTTGTATATACGAATAGAATTTCTTAATACATTAACAGTATTTCTTACTGACCTTAAGTAAGTTAAGTAAATATGAATATTGATATGAATAACTTGTCGAATTAAAGAAAAATTCTACAATCAGTAATAATACTTTAACGTATTAATTAGAAGTATATTTCAATAATGATACCAATATGTAACAATTAAAAGTATCGAAGCTTCAAGACAAAAATGTTTTTTTAATGTAAAATATGTACAGTGATTTTTCTGTTTCCAAGTTGTTCCAATACTTGACATTCATTATGAAAATAAATATCCTATAAATTTTGAATTAAAAATCTGAAGCTTATTTGTTTTAAATAATTAGAATCTTTGGAAATAAGTATAATAGGGCAAAATAATGCATAAGATGGATCCACACCCACATTGAGATTATATTAATACATATGCTCAATAATTTATAATAATAAAATAGCATACTGTATTTACATTTTATATTTATATCGACTGTTATTGTAATCTTAAATACATTAATAAATATTCACTTGATTTGACTGTTTCCATATTCGATTTTTTTCCTCAGCGTATTGCTTTTCATTTTGTCGTGTGTTTTAGAAAATCACAAGTTTCTGATTCACCAAATTCCCATTATAGTTTACAATGTTTACGTACCACGCCGAATGAGTTCCCAAAGTAATTTGCAGCCCATGAATCTTTAATTAATCGAATTTTCCTCGACAATTTGCGCGTCGCAGTGGATCCGTGAAATTCGAGCCCTCCCAAGTCAATATTAGACGTTGTCAAATTGTATCAGTTAGGTGTAGTCGCGTGCCCTACGTCGCCTGCCTCCTCCTAATGAAACGTTAAAAGTTCCCAATCAATCCTCTCCTCCTCTCGTTCCTTCCGTACCGCCACTATCTGCCCCCACCAAGTATCGTTCCGCGAGCGTATTATTAATATCTATTAGCGTTTGAATGGCACGAAATTTAATTAGGACTCTCTGTACTGTATATTTGGACACTTGATTATACTCGGCACACGCGGATCGAGCTTTTGATAATGTACTCTTATCCGGGTCGTTTGTTTAACAAGTAGCCATGCATTTACTCGTTCAGATAGAAATGGGCAGATACGAAGTACATACATGCAAATAAAGTTAAACAGCAGTGCTTTTAACTGTGATGAGAAATTACTTTATTTTTATTAAGTACAACAATTTTAATGTGTTGCTAAATATAACATTACTTATATTATTTATAAAGTTATATAGTCGAGATTTTTTATCTGGTCATGCACGTGATCATTTATCAATGTTTTTTTCTTTTCCCCCATTTTCTCGTCTGCTTTTTATTTTTTTCCTTGAAATACTTTGGTACAATTCAGAATAAGCCTAGAACAACCTGGAACAACCGTCAGAATTTAGATTTTCAAAAAGAGGAGGCAAACTTCTCACTTTTGGATTTCGCTTTTGTGCAATATATTTTGAAATACAGTGTGACCAGTGAAGTCCGCATCATATGGTTTTTTTTTATTAATAGATTTATTCTAAATTTGAGTTTGGCATCAATTTCTGCTTCGATCAAGATGAAAATTAACCAAAAAAATAATAGTCACGTGATTCGCATTATCTGTCAAATTTAAATTTTTTCCAAAAAAATTCAAAAGTGGGGTTATTTCTCAAAATATCGAAAAAAAGTTATTAGAAAAAGTTTTTCTAAAAACAATTTTTAGCCCATTTAAGGAAGCGTAGGTATTCTTCAGAATTTAAATTGCCTCTAAAAAAATAAGGCCCAACAACTTGATCGTTTAAAATACCGCACCACACATTAGTTTTAAAGGAATACTGGTCCTTGCATTCTATTATAAAATTTGGATTTTCTTGAGCCCACCATCTACAATTTTGAGAGCTAACAACGCCGTTTGAAGTGAAAGTGGCCTCGTCGGTCCATAAAACGTGAAACGGAAAGGACACATTTTCTTCTTTTTCCCCCTGGTACCAAAAAGAGAATCCCAAACGTATGTCAAAATCTTGTTCCTTAAGAGTATTTATAAATTTAGGTTTATACGGCTTAAATTTATTTTTGTGCAAAATATTCCTTACACTCTCTCTTTGAACGTCAGTTCTGCGAGAAACATGTCTAATACTAGTTTGACCATGTTCCACAATATCTAGGCAAACATTTAATTGGACTTCTTCACTATGTTTTATAGGATTGTGAGGTTTTTTAAATGAACTTTCCACCGGTCCAGTTGATTTAAATTTCACCATAATCCTACTCACAGTAGATTGTTGCACATTTTTGCCTGGATGCCTTTCATTAAAAATGTTGGCCGCTACACGATGACTTGTGTTTTCACCACATATTAATACAATTTCAATTCTTTCCTGTACAGTTAACATTTTTTTATTTAATACGCAATATTAATTAAAAGCCACTATGACAAACAGAAAGCGATTTGACTGTCATTAATAAAGCAAGGGCTTGTTGATCTTTTTTATCATTTGTTTTGCGGCCAACTTGTGTTTGGTGCATCATCGTAAGGTACAAAACTAGTTAATATTTTGGAAACTGAACTTAAATAATAAAAGACTATTTTTACTTTTTATAACATAGCTCCATAACAAATTTTAATAAAGGGGTTTTAAATTAAATCATTGAAACTAGTTAAACTTACGTAAAGTTAAACGAAAATTTATTTTCCACTTAATGCAGACTTTACTTGTGACGCTGTATACTTGTCTGTATTAATATTAATGTGTATTACTTTTAGACACAAACTACATTTTCAAAAATAGTTATTTTATGAAGTTACCTTATACAGGGTAAAAAACAAATAAACTTTGCATCATATGTGACCAAATTTTAATAGCCCTATTTGGATTTTGTAGAAAAACACACATTGAATATGGCGCTACCTTAAAGAAAATGCGTCTGGAATAAAGCATTGTTAAAACTAAGAAGTTTTATGTAGGTTGCGTTGTCTTATTTCGCAACAGTGGTGCAATTTACAAAAAATTGGCAAAAAATCTAAATTATCTTATGCAGCTGAAATTGTGCATATGGGCTAGAAATTGTGTTTAGAAAACGTTTTTCTAATAACAAAAAAATCTAAATTATCTTATGCTGCTGAAATTGTGCATATGGGCTAAAAATTGTGTTTAGAAAACGTTTTTCTAATAACTTTTTTCGATATTTTGAGAAATAACCCCACTTTTGAATTTTTTTTGGAAAAAAATTTAAATTTGACAGATAATGCGAATCACGTGACTATTATTTTTTTGGTTAATTTTCATCTTGATCGAAGCAGAAATTGATGCCAAACTCAAATTTAGAATAAATCTATTAATAAAAAAAAATCCCATATGATGCGGACTTCACTGGTATGTATTAGAATAATGTTTATAACAAAAATCTAGAACCACCTGGAACAACCGTCACAATTTCAATATTCGCAAAAAGGGTGTCTGTGAAGAAAATATTTTTTTTCTATTATCTTGACCAATTATGATTTTTTCTTTTAAATACTTTGGAACAATTTAGAACAAAAATAGAACAACCGTCAGGATTTAGATTTTCGAAAAAAGGGGGCTAACTTCTCACTTTTGAATTTCGTTTTTTTGCAATACCTTTTGATATATAAGAGATACTGTTTTAACGTATTAGAACAGTGTTCAGCAAAAACCTAGAACAACAGTCAAAAAATTTTAATTTTTGCAAAAACGAGTTCGGACTTCATACTTTTGGCTTTCGTTTCTCTCTATTTTCTCATCTGATTTTGATTTTTTTTCTTTGAAATATTTTGGAACAATTCAGAACAAAATCTAGAACAACCTCCAATACCCGTCAAGATTTAGGTCTTCAGAAAAGGGGGGCTAACTTCCCACTTTTGGATATAGTTTTTTTGTACTATCTTTTGATATATAAAATATGCGGTTTTGACGTATTAGAACAGTGTTTAGCAAAAACCTAGAACAACCGTCAAAATTTAAATTTTTACAAAAACCTGATCTGACTTCATACTTTTGGCTTTCGTTTTTCCCCATTTTCTCACCTGGTTTTGATTTTCTTCTTTGAAATACTTTGGAACAATTTTGAACAAACCTAGAACAACCTGGAACACCCGTCAGAATTTAGGTTTTCAAAAAAAGGGGGCTAACTTCTCATTTTTGGATATAGTTTTTTTGCACTATATTTTGATATATAAGAGATACGGTTTTGACTTATTAGAACAGAGTTTAGCAAAAACCTAGAAGAACCGTCAGAATTTTAATTTTTGCAAAAACGAGGTCTGATTTTGATTTTTTTCTTTGAAATACTTTGGAAAAATTTAAAACAAACCTAGAGTAACCTAGAACAATCGTCAGAATTACAATTTTGAAGAAAAGGACGGGCTGGTAAAAACTGTTTTTTCTCGGTCAGTTTTGAATTTTTTGTTGAGATTATTTGGAACAGTGTTTAGAACAACTAGAACAACCTGGAACTACCTTCATAATATCAATTTAAAAAAAAAGGGGCTGGCTGAAAAAGTCGTTTTTTCAATTATCTCGGCCGATTTTGACTTTTTTTTCCAAATACTTTGGAACAATTTAAGACAAACCTGGAACACCCGTCAGAATTTAGATTTTCGAAAAAAGGGGGCTAACTTCTCACTTTTGGATTTAACTTTTTTGCAATAACTTTTGATATTTAAGAGGTTCGGATTTGACGTATTAGAGCAGTGTTTAGAAAAAACAGAAAAACCTAGAACAACCTTCAAAATTTTAATTTTTGCAAAAACGAGTTCTGACTTCATACTTTTTGCTTTCGTTTTTCACCATTTTCTCGTCTGATTCCGATTTTTTCTTTGAAATACTTTGGAACAATTTAGAACAACCCTAGAGCAACCTGGAACAACCGTCAGAATTAAGATTTTCAAAAAGAAACCCTTTTTTGAAAATCTTAATCTTAAAAGGGGGGCTAACTTCTCACTTTTGGATACAGTTTTTTTGCAATATATTTTGATATATAAGAGATACAGTTCTGACGTTTTAGAAGTGTTTAGAACAAACCTAGAACAACTGGCTGGGTGAAAATTCGTTTTCTTTCAATTATCTCGGCCAATTTTGACTTTTTTTTCTGAAATCCTTTGGAACAATTTAAAACAAACCTAGAACAACTTGGAATAACCGTCAGGTTTTCGATTTTCGAAAAAAGGGGGGCACCACAGCCAGATTATTCGCAAAAAATAAACACTTACATGGGCTCTTTAAACCGGAATCCTGAAAATTACAGTGGCGGTCAACGTGTTAAAAAAATAATTAACAACTAATTTAAGAAAAAACATTGAGATTTCAGAAAAATGATGGTAAATTGAAAACTGCAAAGATGTGTACAGGAAATGCAAACATGTAATGCTATCCAGAGTTCGTTTCATTTTACCAAAACTTATGTAATACATAATGGAATATAAGTTTTAAAAAGTGCTTCTAATGGGTATCATTATAATTCGGAAACTTTATTCATAAAGGCAATAATCTACTTTCTCCACGAACATGACTCATCCTGTATATATCACTGTATAATTAAAGTCATTTATTATTAGCATTTATTGCAGTAGCACACACAGAAAAACGTACTCTCTGTATTAGATTATCGCTGTAATACTATTCTAAAAGCCAACACCGTTCAATTTCCTATCTATGGGAGTTTTATTCTAAATTATTCATATCACTTCAATAATACATAGAGATATACATGTAGGTACGGTAGATATCCGTATGTATATATAGATATCCCCTCGTGCCATAGAATATATCCCAGTTGTTTTTGCGTTGCAAAACGTGCGGCAACAAAACCAAATGAAAGCCGAGTCGAGGATGTCTTTCAAATATACCCTCCATATTTTATTTCCGTGAAATAAATACATATTTATATGTAGACATACCTCAGCACTGTATACGCTTTTGAAATATCATGGCACGGAACACGGGAAAGTCTCTGGCGCAATACACATGTTTCAGTAGCGATTTTTGTTCGTGCTGCTTCTCTCTGTTGGGCTTTCCGCGTCCACTTCTATTCATGTCAAATGTTTAAAGGAATTGTTTTTCGTTCGTATTGTGTGTCATAACAAAAGCCGAGTATACTTTGCCAGAGGTCGGGTTATCTATGCCGGCTGCTGGTATTTGAATAATATTACAGAGTAGCAGGGCAGGTGCGGAGGCGGGAACGTCTGTACTCGGTGAAACTGGGTCGACCCACTACACCGAACTAGAAGTTCCCTCGGGAGACAATTGCAAGACGAAGTATTTAATTATCCGGGGTCTGAGTGCAATGCGACAGAGAGATAAAGCATGCATAATTTGCGTTGTCCTTAGTAATCAAGTTAGGCACACAATTTGTCGCTGATATAGGCCGAATTGGCCTTGCTTATGGATTTTGTTTTTGTTTTGTTAAACTGCGGCAATATGAAAATGAAATGACTAACAAATTTAAGTGATCAATGCATATATTTTTACATGTCTGTATGTACAGGGTAAGTAAATTTCGATGTTTTTTTAGGGAATTTTGACAAATAAAGATACAGAAAATATAAGACCTCACCCTAGATTCTTTTTCTTTGAGATAAAACTGGCTGTCCTATGTCCTCTTTTGTTATATTTCTCATTTTATTTTATTTTTATTTAACTCCCACTCAGCATTGTTTTTTGGGAGAAAAATTTCCAAAACCCAAAATTGCCTGACGTCTTTTCTTTTCGAGTTATTCGCAAATTTTCTATTCTCCCATTTTTCATTTTATTTTATTTTTATTTAATTTCTACCTGCCCCCCCCCACTCAGTATTGTTTCTTTTGGAAAAAGATGCAGTGATGAAAACCAAAATTAGCTAACGTGTTTGATTATTCGCATAATTCGATTTTAACATTTTTAATTTCTTGTTAAATTTCTACCTCGCCCACTCACCTTCGATTGTTTTTTTTTCTTTGGGAAAAGTTCAATGATGAAAACTAAAATTGCCTAACGTCTTTTGTGTTCGAGTTGTTCGCAAAACTTCGATTTTTCCATTTTTAATTTTATTTTTATCCGCTCCCACCAAGTATTTTTTTTTTTTTTGGAGAAAAATTCAACAGTGAAAAACAAAATCGCCTGACGGCTTTTGTTTTCGAGTTATTCGCAAATTTTCTATTCTCCCATTTTTCATTTTATTTTATTTTTATTTAATTTCTACCTCCCCCCCCCCCACCCAGCATTGTTTCTTTTGGAAAAAGATTGAATGATGAAAACCAAAATTAGCTAACGTGTTTTATTATTCGCATAAATTCGATTTTAACATTTTTAATTTATTTTTAAATTTGCCAAAATTGCCTAACGTCTTTTGTTTTCGAGTTGTTCGCAAAAATTCGTTTTTTCCATTTTTAATTTTATTTTTATCCGGTCCCACCCAGCATTGTTTTTTTGGAGAAAAATTCATGAGTGAAAACCAAAATTGCCTGACGTCTTTTGTTCTCGAGTTATTCGCAAATTTTCTGTTCTCAAATTTTTCATTTTATTTTTATTTAATTTCTACCCGCCCCCACCCAGCATTGTTTCTTTTGGAAAAAATTTAATGGTGAAAACCAAAATTAGCTAACGTATTTTATTATTCGCATAAATTCGATTTTAACATTTTAAATTTTTTTTAAATTTCTACCTCGCCCACTCACCTTCGATTGTTTTTTTTTTCTTTGAGCAAAATTCAATGGTGAAAACCAAAATTGCCTAACGTCTTTTGTTTTCGATTTATTCGCAAAAATTCTATTTTCCCATATTCATTTTATTTTTTAAATTTTTTTTTAATTTAATTTCTACCCGCCCCACCTTGCATTGTTTCTTTTGTTTGGAGAAAATTCCAGTGGAGAAAACCAAAATTTCCTGACTTGTTTTATCATTTACATAATTTCGATTTTAACATTTTTAATTTTTCTTAAATTTCTACCTCCCACCCACCTTGGATTGTCGTTTTTCGAAAAAAATTCAGTGGTAAAAACCATAATCAGCTGATGTCTCTTGTTGTCGAGTTAGTCGCAAACATTACCTCTTTTTATAAAAGTAGAGAACGTAATTTATACGCTATTTGAGGCACTTTCTGATAATAATGCAATGAAGCAGTCAGTTTTAGTTTATAAACTTTTTAAAGTGCGAGTTATTACATAAAGTGCTAGTTTTAACCGAAAAGATGATTTATTCTCTTTCTGACATTCAGATTTTTTGGCCAACAAATTGCCAAAAAGCTTTGGAGGATGTACATAGCTGCAAATTACAAGTTTACAGTCTGATAAATTCATCGTGGTCGATTAATGATCCCGAAGGTATCCATTCTCGTTGTAAAAATTCATTAGCTTTAATTAACCAAACTGGTCAATTCACTCAAAAAAAGAATGAAATCCCGCCACCACTTCAGATTTTGATGAAATTCTTTAAAATTTAATTCAGTTGTTATGACCAATTTATGAAATCATACAGTTTTTGATAAGTACTTTCCAAGAAATTCAGGTTCAGAGTTTATGGCAAAAATACGTGTTTGCCGTTCTTCAGACTCCGCGACAGTTGTAGAGCTACCAAGAAAAAAATTATAACTGAATAAATTATGTTCTTTGTTGACTGCTTTTATACCAAATTTTTACTATTGTAACGAAACCAGCAGACGAATTGAGTTACATTAAATAAAAGAAGCAGACCTCTCGGCGCGATGAAAACGAAATTGTCACACGCACAAAAAAGACCATAAATCTCTCTCGGCTGGTAAATATCGTAAAGCGGTGAGTCATACACTTACGCATGGTACTGTATCGAAAGCGGAGACAAATGTCTGGAATATTCTTCAACACATCGAGAGAAGTATGGAATTTAGAGGAATGCTCTAGTAATCTTTTCATGCAGGTATATAAGGCGACTGAGTCACCGGGATTAATTTATTACGGGATTCATTGCGGGATCGAGTGCGAAGAAATAAATAGTGGTAGCCAAATAAATAGTTCTTTAAGTAGTGCCGTCTTATATAAATAGTGAGATATAAATAATAGTAGTAGTAAATAAATACCTGTGATAATTAAATTGTAGTAGTTTAAGTGTGTTAAGTTAGTTTTATGTTTTTATATTGTTATATAATTTTAAGTATATAAATATACAGACTGTTTTAAATAAATAATTGCACGAGTTGTTTATTGGAACCCGAAAACGTTACACTATTTTTCCTCTTAAATATGCAAACATTGTAAAAATAGTTTTAATGTATTGTATTGCTTTGGACTATATTGAAATAATTATAACTATATGTATTTTCAAAATTTGAGTTAAGAAAACAAAAGTTTTCTAAATTAGGTATGGCGTCAATTTTTTTTTTAAAATATACCTCGAAGTACCTTCTAATAGAATGTGAAATGAATTTAATGGGATTTTAGAGAAAAGAATTAAAAAAACATTTATTTGAAAAATGGGTCCCTGAAGATGCAATTTTTTATACTCATGGGTACACTTGTGGGTATCCACTGACAAAACCAGATATTTTGCCTCAAAGTCAAAACATTAGAAAACTATTAGGTCCGTGAGTCACTCATCATTTTGAAAACTGATACTGGTTATTCCAACAAGTATGTTGTAATAACTACTTCGCGGGTATTTTCTGTTGACGTCACTATTATTCTAGGCCAAGGTTCACAATCCAAACAAACCGGATACTTCTTTTTATCATTCGTGTGTAAAGTATACGGAGTTAAAGAAGAGACTATTTCAAAGTAATTTTTATAAAATTGTGTTCATTGATTGACCTTTTTTGGTGTTAGGTATGATATTTGAATTGTATTTTAACGAGTCATTATAGTTTAACACATAAAATACTTGTATTTTTAGATGTATAGACAATATATTTTTGTGTTTACAACAAGCAGTGACTGCTTTTTCTGAACGCTTGTTTTGGTAGTAAGAAGTAAAGGTTGAATATTAAAACACTTTTAACAGAATAAATTTTAGCGCATTTTCTAAACATGCTTATGTGTTACCTGGTTGTAAGCTCTACAATAACGGAAATGTGCTGATTTTTTAGCAGCCATATTATTCTGTAAATAAAATAAAGTGATTTTAGTTACTTCATTATTCTGTTGAAAATCTTTATGAACTTGCAAGTTTAACTATAACAATAATACAAAGCATGTAACGGACTTTTGTCCGTCACTGTATAAATTGTCGAATAAAATTGTATTAATGCTTTTTATGTGATTTTAGCATTAATGGGTTCGATAATTTAATACAAATATTCTAAAATATGTTTAATTTGTCTAAAGTTAGTTAGTAAAGAGAAAGATGATGTTTTTGTTAATTTTCTAAATGCATTTTTGCACGTGATAATATCGTGCGTTTGAGTGTAGTTCTTGCTTTTTACGCGTGATACTTCGGAAAAACACTGTTTTTAGCTATTATTTGTGCAAGTCCGGGTCTATATAAGACGACGACTTTGTTAGTAAAGTTAGAGTTATCCTGGAAGTCTAGAGAGTACCTAGTACCTATCCCTTAGGCTTTCTAGAAGTCTAGAAAGGCGGTCCGTAAGTTGTTTTGTTACCAGGCAGATCGTGGAAAGAAAACAATTCCGTCCTGTAAGTCCCGAGTAAATCTTTATATGGTTATTCCGTTTATTTTAAATAATCACGTAAGATTTCAAAGAAATATATTACTCTCGTCGAATATCTCTTCAATAATACGAACATAAGTACTAGATGATGCATTAACGTTTTTGCTAGACTTGTGTAAATATCACCTTTCTCGAAATAAATATCATGTATGAAATATCTCAATTTGCTAAATATTTATGACCGTATATTTTAATATTCAATGTTTGAATATTCCGTTAAATGTTTGTTGACATACTGCAAATAATTTTTCAGTAAATATAAAGTTAATTTCAATATAAGAATTATAGTTGCTTTTGTATATAACAAATACTTTATGATCTTCTTCTAAATATATGTACTAAATTTGTGTAATTGAATTTCTGTTTTATATGTAAATAAAAAGATTGACATTGTAAGATTTCTTTTACTCTTAATGCTGGAAGGTAATATTAAATGAATATTAGAATAATAAACATGTTAAAACATACCGAACCAGAGTTTTCTTCTCCGTAAACCGAACTACCCGTATTTGAGCATTACTGTTGATAAAGTTCACATTCACTAGACACTTAAAACACTTGATTTTAAGTGTCTAGTGAATGTGAACTTTATCTGTCAAATATAGACAGTGAAGGTGGACGAATACCAACTGTAGATTTAATAGACGATAATACCACTCTGATGTTAAATATCCCTAAGACTGTACAAAGACGTTTAGTTATCCGTTGATAGATGGGAGCACTTCAATTTGGCAGTTAGCATTATTAATTAAGTATTTAACAATTTAAAGAGGGTTTCATGTCGCAAGCAATATACTTCAAGGAATGAACAATATATAAACTGTATCCAGCATAGGCAGTTGTTTTAATAAATTTTTTGCATATACAAGTTCAGTAAAATTCTTTGATAATTATAATTTCATGTTTTTTTTTTTTTTGAAGAATATAAATGTGAAAAGATTAAATCACTTACTAGGTAGGTATAAATACAATCTTTTAGGAAAAACAGAAACAGTTTGTTGTAAACACAATGTTGTATTGTGTATAAATCTGAAAATACAAGTATTTTGCGTGTTAAACTATAGTAAATCATTAGAACACATTTCAAACATCAAACCTATCACTAAAAAAGTCAGTTTATGTGGGCACTCTTTATTAAAATATTTAGAAATACTGTCTTACCTTCACACCATATAATTTACACGGAAGAAAAATGGCTGTGCGGTTTGTTTGGATTATGAACCTTGACGACTCTCATTTGAATATACGATTCCTGATCATAATGCTATACCATCCGACGGTCAAAAAAATGCGAACTGCTTTACAGAATACAAAAATAAATAAATATTTCATAATTCGCTTAACAAGCGGCAAATTAATCGTTATATTTACCGAATTTAAGAGGGAAAATTTAATTAGCGCTACAATTTTCATCTCTTAAAGGGGAACATAGCCACAAACATGATTCGTTTCACCTCCCATTGGCCGAGATTCCATTAACCAAAGACGAGAGAGATCCAACGTGAGCGGCTCTAATTATCAAAATTATCAAGGCACGATGGCGTTGGTACGAGGTGGGGGGAGGGGGGGGTGCCGTTAACGAAATTGTATCAGTGTATGTGCTCGTGTTTAAGTCTCGAGAGGGGGAAGATTCTATTTATAATTTAATAATTGGGAACGCAAGGAATGAAGAGAATTCATTTTGACGTCGGTGCGGTGATACAAGAGAAATTCGTAAAATCGGATGACGTGACCCTCAAACTCCTCCCTACTCCAGCCCCATAAGCCGGCATCAGCCTCTTTGTCTACAATGTCGCAGCAGGGTCGCAAGATTAGAATTCATCAGGAATTTCAACAGATGTTTAAGTAATTGTTTTCTGTGTGCTTAGAGTTTCTGACTTTCGACCGTCTTTGCTTTTATTTTATGTATATTTGTTTGGGGGGTCTATAGTACTTCGAATGAGACGACCAACGTAATTGTAATCGGAGCAGAATTAACCTCTCCGAGTGTTATATCATTCACTGTAAGCGTCGAGATAAATTTATTTTTTAATATCTTTATTTCCAATCTTGGTAATAAGTACAAATGAAAACAAAAAAATAACGGTAATAATATAAATATATTACAATCACAACATTCCATTTCAGGTCGAGTTTCAGACATTTCTTGGCTTTAACTAACACGGCAATATATTTAAGGACAAACTTTTTATAGAAATAAACATGAATTGTTAGTATATTTTTAGTTAAAATAAATGTAAATTTTAAGTACAATACAAACACAAAATAAATCAATAGGCTTTATTCTGTCTAAAAGACACATAAATGCCATATGAATGTAAACAAAAACAAGACGGGCTCGAGAAAAATGATGCAGTCTTGAAAGAAATAATTTGAACAAATAAAATATAAATTTGAACATGAATGATGCTACAAATTCATTAGAAAGATTTTAATAATAATACTTAAAGTATAGCAAATACCTGTGGTTTATATAAAAAAAAGGATATAAATCAAAACATTTCTAGTGCGAAGATGTCAGATCGTAAATAAGAATATTTCGAGTAAATTATAACAATATGAGTTAAAAATACATTTGCTAGTTCTTGTATGTATAACACAAGGCCTTCAAGGACAATGGAAATGGTCATGTATGGTTTAAAAACCTGCAAAAGAAAAATACAATGTTAATGTTGTTTATAGCACTCTACAGATTGACATTTTACCCGAAGAGAGAGAATGGTTCGAAATCAGTAAGGGTGTGAAGGAGATGATCGTTCTTTGTAGTGCGAGCTCCGTAAGAAAAATCCCAGTTGTCTATAACGTCTTTCCTGTACTACCAGATCGAAGAGTTTCTAAAAGAAAAATCATAATAACATTAGTAAATGGTAAAAAGAAATATGTAACAAACGATGAAAAAGGTAATGAATTTACATACAAATATAATGAAGAATTATACTGAAGAAGGAAGAGAAGAAAGATATACTTACTAAAGACGAGTTGCAACAAATTTGTGAAGAACTTTAATAACAAACGATTTAAGGTGTCGCCATTTGTGTGTGTAGCTGTCAAGATGATCGACATGTATTGGTTCGAGCGTGACAACTTAAAGAAAACAAACAAGAAAATTTTACCACGAACGTTTCTGAAAAAGATGCCAACCTAAAATTTAATTAGATGAGAGAGGCGCTAAAAATTGTCGATAGGCATTTGTTTTTTTTTTTATATAAGGAACGTCAATAAGATAGAATTTGATAAAATGTACAATGAAATGAAGTAAGTCATGAGTAAAAGAATTCAATTTATTGAATGTTAGAAGAATATTCTCTTGTTTGATAATTGTATTTAGTTTTTCAAATAAATAAAGGAATAGTTAAAGGTGCTAAACACGGTACTATGTGAAAATATTTGCCTTTAGTAGATTGTTGGGCATCATTAGGTATTAAGTAATTTCCTAATTTAGAAATTTGAATTAAATTGATACGAATAGCGGGGATGCTTTTGATGGGCGAGTGCTAAGCAGCTAGAGGTACAATGTGAGAATGTTTACAGCTAGCTATTAGTAAAAACCAAATTTCAAAGCATTCACGTTGCAAGATTCTAGATTGCCCAAGGCACTATGTGAGAATGTATGTTTTGGTAAAATAGTGACGGCATCGTATCAATATACAAAATTAACCAGAATCAATATTATTTTTAAAATTTTAAAAGAACAAGATGAATATTCATTCAGCTATCATTATAGATATACAGGGTGTAGATAAAGTCTGGAACAAAATTAATATTTCTGTTATCTTCGGTTTGATGGAAAAACCCTGAAACAGGTCGATTTTGTTTTTATCCCGTGCACTTTATAACATTGTGAATTTAATTCTGTCGTCATTTGGTTGCGCGCGGGCGTGACGTCATTAGTTTTTTCAAATGGTAACCCGCCACATTTATTACCCCTTGTCGTTAGGTATTCCATTGTGCATGCAACGGTATAAAAAGTTTGGTACCTTACATAACAATTTTTGGGAGAAAAATGCTTTCGAATTTCAAAAAATTAAAATTTTATTTCTAATGAAAAACTAATCAAAAATTATTTTAAAAAATCAGATAAATTATAATCCGAGGTTTATTTTGGATTGTCGTCAAACAAGACACCAAAAAAATGTCAACGGAAGTGTTCAAATTGTCCGCCATTGGCCATTTGACACTGGCCGAGACGGACGTACACGCTTTCTACGACACGTCGTATTGTCTCTGCACCAATATTTCGCATTTCCTCGCGGATACGATGTTTCAGATCATCCAAGTTATTTGGCTTATTGGTGTACACCTTTGATTTCACATGACCCCATAGAAAAAAATCAAGTGGTGTGAGATCTGGCGAACGGGCAGGCCATTCAATTGTTCCCCTTCGTCCGATCCATCTCCCGGGGAAAATTTCGTCGAGGTAACTCCGAACACGCCAGCCAAAATGTGGAGGTGCTCCATCTTGTTGAAACCAGATTCTGGGGTGAGGCTTGTCGGGGGTGTTTTCATCCGGAAATAATTCTACCAATGTTGGCACTAGCGTAAATCTTAGGAAATGTAAGTATGTTTCAGCGTTTAAATTTCTGTCCAGAAAGAAAGGCCCCACAATGCGATCTCCCACTATTCCCGCCCATACATTAACTTTTTGCCGGTGTTGGGTGTGCTCCTCTCGAACCCATCGAGGATTTTCGCCCGACCAGTACCTACAATTGTGGCGATTCACTTCACCGTTCAAGGTAAAAGTTGCTTCGTCACTAAAAACCACATTGTCGACAAATCCGGGATTCTCATCGCACCGTAGCATGATTTGTTCACAGAACTCGAGTCGGCGGCCGAAGTCATCTTCATTCAGTTCCTGAACCCGATTGATTTTGTACGGATGAAGTTTTTCCTTCTTCAGCAATTTGGCTACTGTGGTAAAATCGACTGCATGATCCCTGGCAATGTTCCTTGTTGAAGTGTGGGGGTTTTCCTGAAGTTCCAAGAGAATATTGACCCTTCTATCTTCCTCAATTCTTGGTCGACCTTGACGAGCCCTGTCTTTTACACTACCAGTTTCAGCAAATTTTGCGACAATTTTGCTCACCGTTGACCGCGAAATCGGTGCGCGGTTTGGATTTTCTGCATTGAAAAACTGACAGGCTTCTTCATGGCTACGTATTTTATCACCACAACCAACAATAATGAGAATTTGAATCCGCTCTTTTTCGCTCAAATTCGCCATTTTCGCAATGCACGTTCAACACTACCAATGGAGCAAGTATTGTGAATGGATAAGTTCAAACACCAAGTAATGAACTGTCAATACGACGTGTCGTAGAAAGCGTGTACGTCCGTTTCGGCCAGTGTCAAATGGCCAATGGCGGACAATTTGAACACTTCCGTTGACATTTTTTTTGGTGTCTTGTTTGACGACAATCCAAGATAAACTTCGGATTATAATTTATCTGATTTTTTAAAATAATTTTTGATTAGTTTTTCATTAGAAATAAAATTTTAATTTTTTGAAATTCGAAAGCATTTTTCTCCCAAAAATTGTTATGTAAGGTACCGAACTTTTTATACCGTTGCATGCACAATGGAATACCTAACGACAAGGGGTAATAAATGTGGCGGGTTACCATTTGAAAAAACTAATGACGTCACGCCCGCGCGCAACCAGATGACGACAGAATTAAATTCACGATGTTATAAAGTGCACGGGATAAAAACAAAATCGACCTGTTTCAGGGTTTTTCCATCAAACCGAAGATAACAGAAATATTAATTTTGTTCCAGACTTTATCTACACCCTGTATAAGTATTTCACAAACATTATAACTCTAAAATGAGTATAAATGTTTATTTCCTTTATTGTAGAATAAAATATATAAAAGACAATATTATAAAAATTATTATATCTAAAAATGTAAATATGTTTTTTTTATGAGAATTATTATATTCAATTACGGTTTTTCTGCGAAATGTATCGCAGAAGAGTTAAGTACAAGGAAAAGCAATATATAGGATCTTGAATTTCAATTCGATGAACTCCAATGAGACGTGACGATCCCGCTGTCTCATCTAATCTAAAGTGTTGATTTACCATTAACTCTAACTAGTGTTTACGTATAAACAAGAACGACACTTTAAATACAACCTAATCTGCCTTATCCTGTCAGTTTTGTTGAAGTTGGAAAACGTAGCAATTATCTCTCGAATATATTAATACTCTGCACACGCATCCGTTTTACACGAAACATGCATGTTTAGTCTCGTCTATGTAGATAATTTACAAATTGTATTCGTATAAGTTGACGGAGTTTGTTGTATTTATACATTTCACTTTCTCTAATAATTCTGTATGAAGCTGTATATTACACAAATAACATTTCTTCTTTCTTTTCGCAATTTTGCAGCTGTCAATTAAATTAAATAGAAATTAAAACGTATCGGTGATAATAGATATTATCTTTATCGATTAATATTATAATAAATTTACAACGGCAGATATTTTTTGATAGTTTTCGAATTAAAGTGGAAGATTTTGAGGAGCGGGAAATTATTTTATTTTTCATGAAGGTCATATACTAAATGTGATAATTTTCCGTTCACTTGCATTTAACTTGACTTGGAATAACTTTCCACGTTGGAAAAACCTTACATATTACGTAGAATAGATGAACGAAAGTAAAATATAAAAATAATTTGTAAATAGTTTTTGTGTTTTTAATTTTTATTGTCATTAATTAAGTAAACGATACTTACACGTTATGCTTTAATTTTATAGCCAACTGTCAATAAAACGATACGGAAGTAAACAAACACTTCATCGTACTGTAAAATAAAACACTTTACCTGCCGCTAATATCTGTCGACATAACCATGATTGTATGACATTAAACATAAATCGTTTGTCGCAGTCATAAAATGTCATAAGAATGAATGAATGAAAATGAGGAGTGTTAAATACTTAGATACTAGAACTCACATCAAGAGGTAAATACTATTTACATATATACATTTATACGCAAAACGTATACGCATATATACATGTCTTGGGATACACACACACATTTAGTGTAATTACCGACAATCAAGGCACAGACACCGTGTTTTGACCTTTAAAGCCTCGTCAGTGTACGTGGGGCTGCCGGTAGTGACTTTTAAACTAAAAATAAAAAGACCTTAGGGAACGTAGTTTAGACAGAGTGAGTTGCAAGCAGCTGTTATAGAACATTTTGACGGAAAAACTTCAGATTATTTTTACAAGAGTATCGAATTATTTATTAATCGTTGCAATAAATGTATAGAAGTTAGGGGAGATTACATTGAAAAATAAAAATTCTTATATTGTTCCAACTTTCTTTTTTGTATATCAGGCCGAGAATTTATGGCGCCTACCTCGTACATATACATAGACAAATTAAAAAGAAATGTATACCTTTTAGGAACTAATATTTTTTTTCATATACTGAAAACACCTGTGCACTTCACGAATAGCCATCTCTGTTTATCAACCAACAATCTAGTAGAGTTTACTTTTTTCAGATGCAATGCCATCACAGGCAAAAGACTTCGTGTTTAACAATATTAAAAATGCTTACGTATAAGAAATGAATGATGTACGATATGAAAAGACTATTTATGGGAAAACTTGAAAAATGAACTCTCTTTGATATTCTAAAAAGAAACTTATAGAACACGCTTTTAATGAACTGTGATGCTTCTTTTTGTTTTCCTTTTTTGTTTGTTAATAAGCTCGAGCGAAGGAAACTTTACCGACTATGCGAAACATGCAATTACAAGTAAATAAGTCGAATGGCAAAGACAAATACGGTGAATAATTCAATTAGTAAACTGGTGCGCCATTGCTAACTGGAGTTTTAGGAGGTGCAGGCGTTGTACAAACGTTCCTGAGGCTAAACTGGAAACTGTACGCTGCAGAAACATATAACCACAGTACTGTTATAGATACTTAATAGTCATTTGCCTATGCACTGAATACAACGTTTAATTAAAATCATGCAACAGAAACGTTTTATCAAGGTAACAGTTGAGAGTTGACATGATTACAATAAATTTTGTTCTTGTACTCAACGCCTGTAAAGTAACATTTCGCTCATGCATCACTCGACCAGCAAAGAGTGTTTCCCGGTCGACTCGACCTTTAAAAATTGCAAAAAACACTGGTTCTTTGGGACATTAAAAAACATATTTATGTTTATAGTAATAAAATTTAGTCTATAAAATACTACTTCCCTGGTTTTTTCCTTGTTAAAAGCTAGGGAAATATGAGCAATTCCTAAACATTCTTCCATCAAATTTGAAAGCGCCATCTATTTGACGATTTCTCAAGCAACATTCACATTGATAGTTAATTGTAATCAAACCAAAGAAAAAGCGGAAAGTCCACTATAAATATAAGAATAAAAACGTCATATGCATGAATATAATAATTTAAACTTAATGGAAATGTGAGTAATAGGTAAAGTGAAAACATTTAGAGAATATCACATATGTCATCACAAAGATGCGCGAACAAAAAGTGTCGGTGGCGTAGCTGATTAAGAGGGCAGAGGTATTAGGGATGATTTTTTAAAAACTTCATAATTGTAAAAATTATATTTTCACATAAAACTAAAATATTTCTAATGAATTAAATTGATATTAGGGAAGCAAATTATTATTTACAGAAGTATTAATGTGATTCTTTAAAACTACCTCATGATGAATATTGCTGCTAGTATAATTCGAATAAAATTAAGTCAAATTAACGCAATACATTTTTCGCTTCATAAACTTTCTTATTTTAGAGGATTATTTGGAACTCAATGTGGCAGTTAAAGTTTACTTTATATTTATCAAATTAGAATAATTATTTTAATCTGAAGTAGGTATTGACTTATTCCAAGCTACAATAAAGATACATATATATACAGGGTGTATTTGAAATAAGGGGACAAAGTATGATAAATGGAAAGGTGCAATTATGTAGAATATAAATCTCAAAAATTGTGAGTCAATTACGACACAAACGCCGAAATTAAAAAACCCCGAAAAGTATTTAATGTGCCGCCTATGGATTTAGCATGTGTCTATATGTCGTAGGTATCGCGCCAGACGTCGACGGTTCCACGCAGATTGAGGAGACGTAATAATTTCCATCGAAGTAAATAAACACGCATAGATATACGCAATAACAGCTGTAGACGTTATAAAAACCCTAGTGATAGCATTGCTTACTATTTCTAAACAGGTGTTCATGCTAAGAGTTCAACAATCTTAATATGAAATATCAGCTGTTAAAATATCTTATTTTTCAACAACGAGAATTTTTTTTATTGAGATGGATTATTTAGATATTACGTTTTCTTCCGCTATTCCGCAAAAACAAATTTGTGTTGTAAAATTTGCCCAACTCTACTTATGAGAAACTTTTATTTTAATTGGACGCAAGTAAATTTAAAAAAAACATAATTTATTTCAGTTCGTGTGTTGTGTAAGCAATAGTCGAAACATCCACACGTAACAATCGAACGAGACTGACCTCGCACGCCTTCACACTCCTACTTACTAACCCACCCTTCCATAGCCTACAATCGTATTAAAGTGCAGTGGCGCGACGAATATTTTAAAAATATCTTTGTAATTGTTAAAATTTGAATTTGCGCAAAATATTTTGGATTTGAGTCTAATAAAATTACATCTTTCCATTAATCATACTCTGTCCCCTTATTTCAAATACACCCTGTATATTTCATGTCGTCTAAAGAGTATATTGTTATATTTAATACAAGTTAACTTATATAAGATATGGAAGACCAAATTATTTAGAAAATTTTATTTTTGCCAAGTAATATTACAATACACATGCAATACACACCCAAGCAAAGAATTAATTGACAATTCTTTAGATTGCATATGTATGTGTACTGTGAATGTAGGATTCATCTGTAAATATAATGAGGTCTGTTTTCGTGTATGTAACTTTGCAATTGCTTTAAATATGTTATACGTTTTGAACGTATATCATTTGATTCCATAAACTTTTTTCTCTTGTCGCCTGTTTTTTTGCTATCTAGAAAGAAATAAAATATTTATTTCTTGTTATATTGTCAACATACTATTATTTACTTAAATCCCATCTTCTTTAGCACCTTCGATAATGTTGTAATTGTACCCATGAAAGGTATGTGATTCTCTATTATTTTATCACAAATACCTGGAAAGAAATGAAGATATTAACAATTATAATTTATATGGAAATATTTATCCTTACCTTTCAAAGTTGGAGGTCCTTTTTCATATATGTATATAGAAGTTGTGAATGATGCTACGTATGGTGTCAGTATCTTCTGGACGAAGTGTATTTTTCGTACTTCTGCGAGATCTTGTTTTGTGTGGGGTACTAAATGAAGCAACTATTCCGGAATTTACATCCTCAGCTTCTTTAGCAATAATTATGTATGTCACATTCATCCAGAAAATATCAATCTTGTTATTTTTAAATAGTAACCTAAATTTTTCAAATTGGATTCCACGTTTAAAATTAGGGGCACTATGTATTTACTACCCTATAACTAAATGCCTTAGTTTCAGGGAAATTCGTGTAAATAAATAAAAACAAAATAAGTCAATGTTTAATAGCGTCCTAAAACATTTAAATGAAAACTAGACAATATCAAGACTCTTGGAAACGTCGTAACCTAACAACACGAGGTTTATCTTCGGATCAAACATGGTTATTGTGTCGACTAAATATTCGATTTCTACAAAACTTTGCTTCATCTCTCCATATAACATTTTTTTTTTGTGAAATCGTCGTCTTCTTGTGATTTAATTAAAAACCACTCACAATACTGCGCTCAAAATCGGCTTCTTTAATATGGTGAACAGGATTAATTTTGTAGCATGGCACTTGCTCTTTTTCAAAATCCGACGTATCCTCAATCTGCATCCTTTAGAGAATTACTAGGATATGTTGTAAAGTGCAAGTGCGAGTGTTGTTACCTCCACATTTTCACAACAACAGCAGTTTTCTTCTAGTTTCTTCGGCAATTTTATAAAAGATTGCTTAAGATACTCTTGACGGGTGTTGATTACGTTATTGCGTTTACCATATGGAATTATTAGATTCACAAAATCTTTGTTATTAATTTCAGATCGCGATATTTTCAAGTATTCAGAAATAGAGATAAAGAAAACGCTGAATAACAACAGTAAATAACTTACTAATGACAGGTAAATTTATTGCAGTTTGTTTTTATTTATTTACATCAATTTCCATAGCCTAATAGGCCTAATTGATGCAAAATAATACTCTAAAGCAAATGATACATTTTCCAAAGCAACCTGAAACTACGACGTTTAGTTATAGGGAAGTAAATTGTTACGTGCCACAAAATGGTTTTGTTTATGCCCTGATATATTCTAACATTCGATCTATTAACTTGCATGACTTTGTAATTGTTCGGGTTATCTATTAAAATTCATATCGTACAAGAACTAGGGCTAGCGAACGTTTATGCGCCGGTTCCGGACTTATAAACGTGTAACTCGTGGTTTTCCCTGTGTCTGAGAACGATGACTAACTGTGTGTGTGTCATATTAAGGGGTACATGCGACATTTGACATTGTGTGTCTATAAATCTTCGATTCTGGCCATTGTACGCTTATAGGTTACATTACTGATTTCATTGCAAATGATTTACTTCGTATTTATACATATCTTAATTACTAGTTGCTCTCCACAAATATTACCTACCGTTTGTGCGAGGGATAATACTAGTTCTGTATTGTTTGGTAGTTTTCCCGTCGACATTTGTATGTGAACAGGTTGCTTTCGGCCTAGTATTATGCCCCAGGACTGAATTGTTAGGTATCTGATCTGCTGTGTAAAGGATATCTTTATTTGTTAGCTGCCTTTCCTAGTGTCCTGCTTATTTATTTTCAACTGCTGGGTTGCGGTCAAGATTGATGAATGCCTGCTGTTACATCGGTTATTCACTTGAGTTCTATCTTGCGGTAGCGTGGTAGAGTTACGTTTTCTTTCTGCAATAGTATGTCATTGTTGAGGGTCAAGCCCTCACGATTGCGTGAAGTGTTTAAATATGTTGCGTTCTAATTACCTGATTAGGTTTCCCAGTAGTCCATTTCAAATCTATCTATAACTTGTTTACCTGTCGCTTGGTTGTCAATTCTGTTTTAGACAACTGAAATTTAGTTACAAGGTAATATCCCTAAATAGGATTAATAGCATGCTAGGCGTAGACAGTACGTTCACTTAGTGTTGGCGTTGCCAGAATCAATGTCGCATATTAATTTTTATCCTGTTCATTTGGGAAGTTATTTGCAAGTTGGCCTTGTCGTGGTATGTCTTTTGTGAGTGTTGATGATAATTATATTGTAATGCCAGGTTGGAATATTGTATATCAAATTAGGACATTCTGTAATGGTTAAGTCTTCCGTGTGTTGCAATACTGTCGTTCGTAATATATGTCGGAAAGAGATACGTGAATTGATTGACGTATTGAACTCGGGCACTTTTATCGAGACCAGCTGGAAGTGCAGAAGTTTGGTGCAAGAAATGCATACGCCCTAATTTTATTTAATCAAGGTTGATTTTTAACGCTTATGCGACTTTATATGGGGTATGTTATGAATTGAAGTACCGCTAATGGGTTTATCGATTGTGAGTTGCTAATTTAGCAATCACGTTTGAGTTTTTTTTAACGGCGTGGCCGGCTTCCATTTTGTTCTCTTGGACCTATAAGAACTTCTGAGAGTTTGTTGAGCCTTTTTAGTTCATTCTAAGAAGGCTTTTTCCGGTAGGGGTGAAATATTTCACACCCTGAAAGTACCTTCATTAAGGCATTGGAGTGAATTTATTATTACTATACCGATACCTGTCTGTACCTAAGTTGTGGCTGGAGGCCCCTGAAGTCAGCTTTCCGCTTCAGCTCCAAGACATCACCTTGCCAGCCTATTTGGTGTCAGATAAGTGTGGACTTTGAAACGGTTGGTACTGCAAATTTTATCTTTGTGCCTATTAAGCACGTTAAAGCATAGAATAATTAAACCCTTCAGGAAATATATTGTTTGACGATACAGAGTGGTACGTCAATTCGACCTTTGTTGGTTTTTCTGTGTTGCTTATAACCTTTTTCTACGAATAGTAAATTTTGAGAGCCAGCTTCACAGCTGTTTAACCTATTTGGCTCGGTAGCATATAGAGTTTTGCTTTTACTGTTAATAATGGCTGATTCCACGTAATTATCCTGGGATTATTATTATTATTATTTTTTTTAATTCCTTTTTTTTTGTAAAACTTTCATTACTTTATGTAGCTTAATGAGAAGCTACGGTTTGAATTTTAATCACCTTCAGTGAGTTAGTATCATTTACTGAGAGGTTTTATGACAGAGTTCGTAACTAGCTCAGCAATGGACTGGTGGTTTTTTTTGGAGTATTCGGTTGCTCTAAGTGCTTAGAAATTTTATGTCCTGAACTTAAGAGTCTATGTTGAGGGTTAAGGGCTCTGGCATTGTGTTTTGAACCTTCTCAGTTTTGATTAATACCTTCTTTCAGTTTAGCTATTGCTAATTTATTGTCATTTTGTAATGTAACTTTGAACTTTGACTTAATATTTTTGTGTATAGTAAGTCTGTCGCATTAGTTAGACGACTGTTTAGGATCGTTATGTTTACCTCTTATGGTTTGTAAAATAATGTGCGGCTTATGAAACGTTTCAACAGCTTCTGATTAGCCTTGCGTGGGCTACTGTATACATGGTGATGATTTAAAAACTTTTGCAAATTTTCATATTCATGTTTTTTTTAAAAAAAAAAAGATTTACTTGACACCCTCTTATAATGTTTTTCCTTTTTTTTTGGTGTGTCAACATTTTTGATTCTACGGTTTAAATAAAGAGTATTTGAAGACTTACCGTATTTCCGACTTTTATTTCTGTCGCTAGTTTTTTTTTCTGTTTTTTTTTTGTGTATATGACGAGCAGATTTCGCCTTAGGGCTATTCGTTAACGATTCAATATACAGGGTGACCCTTGGTGGCTTTCCATTGGAGGAACACGACCAGTGTAAGCTAGAGATCACAGGTAGGTCATCTATTTTGATGATTTAGTGTTTGGCGCCCATTATTTTTTTTTCTCAACGTCGCTACGTCGTTGCCGGACCGACGTGACACTTACTGGTGTAACTGTGAACCGACACGCCTTCTTCGACGAGAGCTAGTTTGGCCCTGTGATTTTACATGTAACACCTCGCTATTGCGATCCCCCTGTTATGTTTTTTTTGCTTGCTAAATTGTACCGTATCGAAGCGACGTTGTGGGCGGCGCAGCTTAATAAGTATCAGGCTGCGTAGCAAAATACATAATGTTCCTAATTTTAAACGTGGAATCCAATGAAGTTGAAGAAAATATGTAGGTTACTATTTAAAAATAACAAGATATTGACATTTTCTGGATGAAATGTATAACAAGGTGCGTGAAGTTGGCACCACAACTTGCGGCGCAAATGTTCTTTTTAGTGCCAAAATGTTGCGCCCAATATGCGCCGTCGATATCTGAAGAAAAAACACCGTCGCATTAATTTGTTACAAAGTTATAAACAAGAACATTTTTGCGCGCGCAAATGTTCTTTTTAGTGGTTGCTAACTTCACGCACCTATATAACTGTATTTGTTTATAACTTTATAACAATTAAGTGTTTCGGTGGTTTTTCTTCAGATATCGACGGCGCATTTTGTGCTCCAAGGATTTGCACTACATTGAAAGTTTGCGCCGGAAATTTTGGTCTGGTAAGACGTTGATACTAAATAACTATTTTTAAATTAAATAAATAAATAAATTAAAATAAATAAAAATAAAATAAATTAATGCGCCGGTGTTTTTTCTTCAGATATTGACGGCGCATATTAGGCGCAAGCTTTTGGCACTAAAACGAACATTTGCGCCGTAAGTTGTGGTGCCAACTTCACGCACCTATATAACTGTATTTTTTTATAACTTTATAACAATTAAGTGTTTCGGTGGTTTTTCTTCAGATATCGACGGCGCATGTTGTGCTCCAACGATTTGCACTACATTGAAAGTTTGCGCCGGAAATTTTGGTCTGGTAAGAAGTTGATACTAAATAACTATTTTTGTTTATAACTTTGTAACAAATTAATGCGCCGGTGTTTTTTTTCAGATATCGACGGCGCATATTAGGCGCAACATTTTGGCACTAAAAAGAACATTTGCTCCGCAAGTTGTGGTGCTAACTTCACGCACCTATATAACTGTATTTGTTGATAACTTTATAACAATTAAGTGTTTCGGTGTTTTTTCTTCAGATATAGACGGCGCATGTTGTGCGCTAACGATTTGCACTAAATTGAAAGTTTGCGCCGGAAATTTTGGTCTGGTAAGAAGTTGATACTAAATAACTATTTTTGTTTATAACTTTGTAACAAATTAATGCGCCGGTGTTTTTTCTTCAGATATCGACGGCGCATATTAAGCGAAAACTTTTGGCAGTAAAAAGAACATTTGCGCCGCAAGTTGTGGTGCTAACTTCACGCGTGAAGTTGGCACCAAAAAATGTTTTTGTTTATAACTTTGTAACAAATTAAGGCGTCGGTGTTTTTTCTTCAGATATCGACGGCGCATATTGGGCGCAACATTTGCTGTCGTGAAGTTGGCACCAAAAAACTGTTTTTGTTTATAATTTTGTAACAAATTAATGCGCCGGTGTTTTTTCTTCAGATATTGACGGCGCATATTAGGCGCAAGCTTTTGGCACTAAAACGAACATTTGCGCCGCAAGTTGTGGTGCCAACTTCACGCACCTTGTTTAACACTGTTTTCTGATCACCCTGTATTATTTTTAAAAGTTTACAATACCGCATTTGAAGCAGTATACTTTCCAAAATAATTACCTAAAATTTTAAATTTGGGCGTGCATTGAAGTATTGCAAATGTTGTTATGAGTAATAGCCAGCAGCTATCAGTTTTTTTACATAACTTAAAATATGTACTTTGAAAGTGGCTAACTTCAGAAGCAAAGTTTATTAGACAAACTAGCCTTAAAATTAAGTCGGAAATACGTAAAAAATGGGGAATTACATTTAAAATAAGGAAGTCGATACCCATTTCCGGTGTAACAGAAAGAAGCGAAAATTCGAAACTGTTTTAAATCGAAGGAGCATAACGTAGTTTTTTATATTGTTCTAACAAAATCTCGTCGTGATATACCCTGTATAAAAGGGTCTAATGAGCCCCTTGAAAACAGAACGGATTAGGGCTTTTTTATTATTTTTTCTACTAGCGGACGGAAAATTGAATTTTCCACACACATTTTAGTGTGAAAATTAATTTTCCCGCACCGTGCGGAAATAATTTTCCGCACCGTATGAAAATAATTTTCCACCTCAATATGTAAAATTAATAATAAGCCGGTATATTATGGTGGTCAGAAAACTGTCAGTGCATTTCCAAAATATTTTGCTCGTGAATAAGTGAATCCTTATTAAAATGAATATTTGCCATTCAACAAGCAACTAACACCTGCTATAAATTTGAGTAATGCAAATAATTGTACTTTTACAATAAATTATAATATAAATAATTAGGTATTAGATTTTGACATGTAACTATTATTGTTAATAATATTTTACCTTATGTTTACTTTATCAATAATCGAATAAAATATGTTTCTAAATAAAATATAGCACGTATACACAGTTAAAAATATCTCAACTTTTGATTAGTTCTGTTGACTTTTTTCACGCTCGTAGAAAAGCTATTGTACCTAACACTTGCGGAAAATGTTTTTTCCGCACTCGGCACACGGCAGGCTCGTGCGGAAAAATTCATTTTCCGCACTTGTTAGGTAAATAGCTATTTTTGTACTCGCTTATCAAAACATGTCATTTCGCGCATGCATTTGGGTGCGGGAAATTGGCTTTCCCGCACTAGTGCGGGAAGTAAAAATTGCATTAAAGAAATAAATCATTATTACAGTAATAAAATATAATTGTAAAAATGTCCATTTCAACTAAATTTGGTGTATTTCGACTTGTAAATTTAATTTAATAAAATTAATTAAAAACTAAAAAAAAATCAATGGCGCCATCTATTACATAGCTATATGATTAATTGCTGATTACTCCGCCAAGAAAATAGTCCCTACGTAAATCGAGTATTTACAAGGTTACCTTTTTTCAAAAGTATTATGTGGAAATATTTTGCAGAAATATGTTAAAATAGGTACGTATGCAAATTATTTAATACACCTTGTCATAATACACCTGACAGCAATGAATGACAGTTAGGAGTCCTTCTTTTTTGCATTACTCCACAAAAAAGTAGTACCGATATAATTTATAATAATAAAATTATGGCATTTTGCTGGTTACAAAAAATATTGCACAAAGTTAGTGCGTGAAACATTTCGCGCACTTGGTTCGTAAATAACTAAAACTTAATGGAAATGTGAGTAATAAGTACGTACATGAAATGCTTAAATTAATTAGGTAGGTAATCCATTTTAGGTTAAGTGTGATACTAATCCCTTTAATCAATATTTTTTAATATAATGCTCGTAAAAAAAATATTAACCACTTGCGTGAAGACATCTTCGACGCATTCGCGCAATTAAAAGCACTCGCTTCCTTCGGTCGCTCGTGCTTTCAAAGTGCGCTCATACGAGAACATAGTATTTCCGCACTTCGTTCGTAAATAACTATTTCTATTCTTAGAAAAATATTAGCAAAAAAGATGGTGACGTATTGGCTAAGCAGAACCCGTTCATTGTGTATTGCTTCGCTGAGAACATTTTTAACACATTTCAATTAATTTATTTCCCGTTTAAGATAAAATTATTGCATGTAGATTTTCATTAGGATAACAAGCATGTTTTATATTATGCGGTTGGCGCATATAATAAATTTTCATGAAGTCTACCCCGAAATAAGCGCGTGTCAGGGGAGGTCAGAGTGCGATGCCGCAATTTTAATATGCATTATTTAGAGTAGCATGAAGCTAAAATATGTAATACATACCTACACACTCCAAGCAGTGGAAGTGCGGGGAAAGCTCATTATTCATTAATAATAACTCGAATGAACTCGAACGTTGTCGAGACTTATCTCTCTCCCCACGTGTGTGTCCTTCTTTCTCTTGTGACCAATACCCAAACTCTTCATTTACACGTGTGTTTATGTGTAAATACTCTTAAATAAATGTTAAATATTTATAAACATATAAGTTGGGTATGTACCTGCGTAGACAAATACTGAAGAAGTTTTTCCTGTCGGATGTAAACACATTTTATGACTTGTCTCAGAGTAAGAAGGAGTGTTTCAAATTTCCGTTAAAACCCGGAACACATAGTTTACATATTGCTGTGGTTTTAGCTACATAAAATAGAATGCACCAAGTCACACAGATATTTTTGCACGTGGTGGGTTATGCAGTGATTTGCATATAACCTACCTTTTTCGTCCACTTAAATAACACTACCCAACAATTTTAATTTTTTTTTTTTAATACCTGTTGTAAAAATGGGTGTACTGTTCTTACAGTCCTTAACTTAAAGTATAACCAAAAATCAAATCTTCCCACCACGGCTAGTTTTAGAGTTATAATCATACTCCGCTAGTAGATAAACAATAATACTGCATTTATAAAATTTGTTATGCAGAAGTTATGTAAAGGAGCTTTTATAATTTAAAATAATAAATTTAGTGTAATGTAAAAATGGATACCCTAAAATTTTAACTCTATATTGAAAAAGGAATTGTTAAAAATTTTATTAATAATAATATAAAATATAATAGATTATTTAATTTCCCAGCCAAATTCAGTTCTTAAAACGTTTATTGGGTGTTAATATAATAAAATACCATTGTATAATTTAAATAATAAGTATATTCGAAATCAATGATTTTATAGGTTTTTACAAACACAGTAAAATCTTACACAATAGACTGCTTTTAACAGAAAAAGGAACAAATTAACAAATAGGTTAAATACACCTTTATAATGGTTACAGTGAATAATATTTACGTGTAATATTCATTATATTAAAGTGACAACGCAGCAAGAGATAACAACTTAAGCTACAAAATTCGTACACAACGCTAAGACATATCGACTTACATTATACTTTATATTTTAGCGACGTTAATTTATCAAATATATTTATTCCAACTAGACAAATATATTTACTTATTTAGTCTCTATTTGAAACTGATTTATTACGTTCAATTCCTTACTTTATAACAGCCTTTGGAGTTAAATTATGTACATCTGTGTATCCAAATTCAAACTTAGCTAGAGGACATTCTTCAACAATATATAAACTGTTTCAATCTCAGCTCCGCAATCACAAGCTGTACTCACTATCCCATTCCATTTGAATAACATACTATTGCACCTTTCATTACCCTTCCTAAGACGATTCAACTTACACCAAATTTTTCTTGGTTGTGTAAAGCCTTTTTACACTTTTATCAAATGATCGTCTATTAATTGTCTATTAAACACTTTACATTCTAACCAATTTGCTTTCCAGAGGTTATTAATCGAAAATTGTTGATTTAGAAAATATTCCTTCCAAATTGGACTACGTGATTTCAAACACCTTTTTAAAGTCAATTTTCTTCTGAACTTATGAGGATAAATGTTAGCCAGGACGTTGAGCCAAGGAAGTGGAGTAGGTTTTACTGTGCCCGTAATAATTCGAAGCTGACAATTCAACTGAATATCTACTTTACCAACGTGCACGATATTCGTCCAAACTGCACTACAATAATCAGCAGCAGAATACACCAGTGCAAGAGCTGACGTATGTAAAATGTCTGCATGAGCTCCCCAACTTGAACCAGCCAACTTCTGTAACATATTATATCTTGTTTTAATCTTCATACGCAATTTATCAATATGCTGTTTATATGTTAACGATGTATCCAAAGTAACTCCTACGTATGTTGGATTAAAATTATGTCTTAGAACAGGTTCATTAAAAAATACTACAAGTTTTTTTTTACGTTTTTTGTTATTCTTAAGATGGAAACAAGAAATTTCTGACTTAGATGGGTTAGGGCATAACCGCTATTTTCTAAAATAATCACTCAGAATCAATAGATCTTCGTTTAAATTAACTTCAATTTGATTGAAATTATAGTGTGGATAAGCAATTGCCATGTCATCGGCGGAGATATATCTTCTAGATGTTGTATCTGGTAAATCACTGGTATATAGATTAAAGAGAAGAGGAGATAATACCGATCCTTGAGGTAAACCATTATATAATATTTTAAATTTACTACTTTCTCCATTGATAAAAACTCTAAATTTACGATTTGTAGACATATATTCCATAAGTTTAATTATATTACCATTAGGCAACACATTATATAATTTTAAAAATAATCCATCTAAGCAAACTGTATTATAAGCAGCTATTAAATCAATGAAACTAATTCCTGTTTTCAAATTCCTTTGAAAACCATTCTCAGTATAATTTGTTAAAGCTAATACTTGATCACAGCAATTACGATTTGGTCTAAAACCAGTTTGTTTTATGGGAAAGATATTTTCCATAATTGGAGAAATTCTGTGATATAATAATTTCTCTTAACATCCTGTAACATACTGATAATAATGAAATTGGTCTGTAACTAGAAGCTATATCTGCTGACTTTCCTGGCTTCAAAACAGCTACAACTTTTGCTTTTTTAAATTCAGTAGGAACAATACCATTATTTACAATATTATTATAGAAACATAAAAGCCAATTACGACCTGAAGGACCTAGAAACATAACAAAGGTTTTCTGGAAAATTTTTACAGACTCTTGCACGGTTTTCGATCCTTGAACATCACACACAACACAGCTTCAACTTTCTTAAATATATATATATATATATTATAATGATATTTATATGTTAAATTCACACATAGAAGCATAATGTAATATCAAAAGTTAAAATTGCAAAGTTTAGAGGAACTTAAGAATAGGCAACTTCATATACAAAATTTAATAGCATCATTCAAAAACTTAGAAAATAATTGTAAAATGTCCAAGAAATCAGAAGTGAATTCAAAAGTAATTAAATTCTCAAAAACCAAGAGAAATTGAATAATAACAACATTTTAAAAATTATAATAAAAACAATTTATTATGAATACCTTAAAAGTATACAACTTAATATACAAATCGTATTTTCTAAAAAAATTAAACTGAAAATAGAGGTTGAATTGAAAATTATAAAACAAAAGGATTACAAATTTAGTTTTTGCACACAAAGGACGCATAAAGAAACGCTCCTTAATTTTTAAGAAAAATAATTGTGAAAATAGTAAATTTAAATACCTTAGTGCGTGGAAAATTAGTAAATATATTTTTCTCGATAAATAAAACCTATTGGTTGGTATACGATTTTGAAATTCACTCGATGCAATTTATGTACACACATACCTACAACAGTGAAACTAAACTTTAATGTTGAAATTGAATTAATATATAGAATATTACCTACATTACGAAGAAGCTGAACGAGTTGTTGAAGTTATTATCCGAAGAATTGGGACTTTCTACATCGTGAGACGATTCTTCTCTTCACAACGCAGGAATCAGGACGAAGAGGATACAAGACACACACCTTAAAGAATAGAAAACAATGCAAGGTTAAGTACTTAAAAACATTTAGTTACATTGAGATCTCAATAATAAAAATAAATCAGAATAAAGGTCTATAAAGCATATAATTAGTATAAGATATAGTTTATTTGTTATTGTTTTGTAAGAATATGCTATTATAATTGTGTCATCATAATTTATTACACATTAAACAAAAATTTAAATATTTAACCTCTAAATTTCTTACATACTTGTAATTAATTTGTTACATATTCTTATTATTTTGTTTGTTAATTTTTGAATCTAGTATTATAAAGTATACCTACATACCGTTATTTATGTTGAATCCTGTTAATTTGTATTGTGTATTTTTCCATGGATAACATTATTAACCGTTTATAAATTCTGTTTGCTCAAATTCAAAATTTTTTTGAAGTTTTTATATGTTTTCTTTCATTATAATCACTGTTGTTTTCTTTTATCGAAAGTAATATTCCTTACATTAGAACTTCACTAATACCGAGATAGTTTTAAAAAGAGTTTTCATAACATTTTTACTGAGCTAAGAATAATAATTTTAAACAAGTTTATTGCCGGTAGAAAATAACATAACTAAACTTCATTGCTCATGTGAATGTTTCTTTTCCCATCATTCAGTGTAATTGAAATGAACATAGCTATAGATGAATGGAAAATTTTAGTTACAGTGAAGCGAAATAAACATAGTACAATTCAAGAGTATAGTCAATAAAAATTTAAACTGTAGGTATATGTTAGAAAAATAATGTGATTTAGTAGTAAAAAAAAAATTAGAATAGTGTTGGATAGTTTAGTTATTTATTAACAACAGTGTAGTAGTTAGTGTAATATATATATATATATATATATATATATATATATATATATATAAATGAATCACTACACCGGCTGCAACCTTCATATATGCACGTATCGATTCCAGAAGTTTCCATTTTAGTATATTCCGCGATGACTAATGTATCAGAATTTTCTACTTTTCTCTGGAATGCGTGACGTATCCTTTGTAGTTGCCCCTGCCCTTCACGGTATAGCCTCGAATATGCTCGAGCTTGTTACAATACTGTTTTAATTTTAAATCTTACGTTAATCTTACTGAAAACAGATAAAGATTTTATCTTGAAAATGTGACGTGATGGTAAGCTGAAAAAACAAGTTTAATACAGTTTTTATGTTTAAAACAATGCAAAATAAGGTGCGTGAAGTTGGCACCACAACTTGCGGCGTAAATGTTCTTTTTAGTGCCAAAAGTTTGCGCCTAATATGCGCCGTCGATATCTGAAGAAAAAACACTGGCGCATTCATTCGTTGCAAAGTTATAAACAAAAACAGTTTTTTGGTGCCAACTTCACGCCAGCACCACAACTTGCGGCGCAAATGTTCTTTTTAGTGCAAAAATGTTGCGCCCAATATGCGCCGTCGATATCTGAAGAAAAAACACCGGCGCATTAATTTGTTACAAAGTTATAAACAAAAACATTTTTTGGTGCCAACTTCACGCGTGAAGTTAGCACCACAAAATGCACATGTTTTGTACACCATCGTAAACAAACGAAAAATACCATTGGCTAAATTCCAAATGCAGCTCATCCGTGATATTTTGGAAAAACATCACATTATTATAAACAAAAACAGTTTTTTGGTGCCAACTTCACGCCAGCACCACAACTTGCGGCGCAAATGTTCTTTTTAGTGCAAAAATGTTGCGCCCAATATGCGCCGTCGATATCTGAAGAAAAAACACCGGCGCATTAATTTGTTACAAAGTTATAAACAAAAACATTTTTTGGTGCCAACTTCACGCGTGAAGTTAGCACCACAACTTGCGGCGCAAATGTTGTTTTTAGTGCCAAAAGTTTGCGCTTAATATGCGCCGTCGATATGTGAAGAAAAAACACCGGCGCATTAATTTGTTACAAAGTTATAAACAAAAATAGTTAATTAGTATCAACTTTTTACCTGACCAAAATTTCCGGCGCAAACTTTCAATATTGTTGGCACACAACATGCGCCGTCGATATCTGAAGAAAAAACACCGAAACACTTAATTGTTATAAAAAAGTTTGCGCTTAATATGCGCCGTCGATATGTGAAGAAAAAACACCGGCGCATTAATTTGTTACAAAGTTATAAACAAAAATAGTTATTTGTTATCAACTTCTTACCAGACCAAAAAACACCGAAACACTTAATTGTTATAAAGTTATAAACAAATACAATTATATAGGTGCGTTAAGTTAGCACCACAAAAAACACCGGCGCATTAATTTGTTACAAAGTTATAAACAACTTGCGGCGCAAGTGTTCGTTTTAGCGATATATGTTTACGCCCAATATACTTTTACTTAGAAGTTTATTTTATTAAGAAATAAAGAATTTAAAGTTTAATTTTGAAAAAACACCGGCGCATTAATTTGTTACAAAGTTATAAACAAAAATAGTTATTTATTATCAACTTCTTACAAGACCAAAATTTCCGGCGCACACTTTCAATTTAGTGCAAGTCGTTAGCTCACAACATGCGCCGTCGATATCTGAAGAAAAAACACCGAAACACTTAATTGTTATAAAAAAGTTCTTACTTATAATAGGGACGAGGTAATAGTTTTGTTTAAAGAAGAAAACGGAATGTCTATACAACATGATCATACACCTTTTTATTTTGTAATTTGTAAATTCAAATATTTTTATATACACCTTAATGCTCTAAACAAATACATAATTGAAAATGCTTGTATTGTTTATAACTTTATAACAATTAAGTGTTTCGGTGTTTTTTCTTCAGATATCGACGGCGCATGTTGTGAGCTAACGACTTGCACTAAATTGAAAGTTTGCGCCGGAAATTTTGGTCTGGTAAGAAGTTGATAATAAATAACTACTTTTGTTTATAACTTTGTAACAAATTAATCGACGGCGCATATTAAGCGCAAACTTTTGGCACTAAAAAGAACATTTGCGCCGCAAGTTGTGGTGCTAACTTCACGCACCTATATAATTGTATTTGTTTATAACTTTATAACAATTACGTGCTTCGGTATTTTTTCTTCAGATATCGACGGCGCATGTTGTGAGCTAACGATTTGCACTAAATTGGAAGTTTGCGCCGGAAATTTTGGTCTGGTAAGTAGTTGATAATAAATAACTATTTTTGTTTATAACTTTGTAACAAATTAATGCGCCGGTGTTTTTTCTTCACATATCGACGGCGCACGTTGTGAGCTAACGATTTGCACTAAATTGGAAGTTTGCGCCGGAAATTTTGGTCTGGTAAGTAGTTGATAATAAATAACTATTTTTGTTTATAACTTTGTAGCAAATTAATGCGCCGGTGTTTTTTCTTCACATATCGACGGCGCATATTAAGCGCAAACTTTTGGCACTAAAAAGAACATTTGCGCCGCAAGTTGTGGTGCTAACTTCACGCGTGAAGTTGGCACCAAAAAATGTTTTTGTTTATAACTTTGTAACAAATTGATGCGCCGGTGTTTTTTCTTCAGATATCGACGGCGCATATTGGGCGCAAACTTTTGGCACTAAAAAGAACATTTGCGCCGCAAGTTGTGGTGCCAACTTCACGCACCTTGCAAAATACTAAAATTTTAGACTGTTAAGTCGGTTATAATAATCGTGTTGTCTAGTGTTATTTATTATTAATCATCTTTTGGTATTGAAATTGCCATCTGTTAGATCTCAATTAACATGTTAATAACCGTCGCAGTAGTCTCTCGTTCATATATTACAAGTGTCTTGCGGTATGCAAATTGAACTTTAAAATAATCCGACAGACCTATAAATCTACAAGGGACCGACGGTTGATGCAACCAGATCGTGTCGCATCAGCCAGAAGTGAACGAAGAATCTCGTGAATCTGGGCGCAATCGATTACCATCTCCGACACACGCCAAATTCACTTTCTCCTCCCAACACCTCTACACTTTTTCTCTGCCGCTGCCGACGCCGCTCTGCGAAACTGGATGGGAAAATCGGCAACGACCGAATATAAATTATTTGCTCGGATTTAGGCGGCGGATGAACTCACTCGCACACACTCGACAGTGCTGGCGTATTTCCATCTCATCCGACCTCGACACGGAGAAAAGCACAGATTCCGGTTGTGAAATCCACTCGCCTGTATCCGTCTACGTTCCCGTTCCGCCTTTTCCATAATATGATCGTTTTATTTGTTGACGTTTCGCGGTGAAACATTTTCAATATCGGAGATTACAGACGTCTGAATGCGTATTAAATCTGTCAAATGATCCGAACAAGCTGACTACTATATGTAATGTGTTTCGGAAACAGAATAAACCTACACATACTATTAGGGTGGGTAAAGTAGGTAGGGTCTATTTATTTATTTATTTATTTATTTATTTATTTAGCCAAACAGATTTTACAATTAATAATCAAAATAAAACACTGATTTTAAAGTTTCAAAATTTTAATTATAGTAAACCATTACAACGTTGTTTCGTCAGGTGGATGAATAATGAAGAATTTACATTAGTGCGAGAAATTATATACTGGACAAACATACTACAAATTTAAGGACAAAAGTGGGGAGTGACATAGTTGTTTGTTAAACGCTAACCCTAATTTTGTAATTCTAGAAATTTCTAATGATTCTAGGAGAACAAGTTTTTTACTTTTGTGTTGGATATGAAATATTTTAAAATTATTGTTAAAAGTATGTTTATATTCTAAACGACGGTTCGCAAATGTAGAATCAACTCTTTTATCCCGGTAGCTTCTATTATGTTGAGACACTCTGCGCAAAGGATCTTCCAGTTTGGTCAATATAAGACAGGGGTGGCCAAACTTTTGGGATCCGTGGTCTACTCCACATTTAAAAAAATCGAAGGCGGTCTACCAATGGCAGAGCTAAATTAACGTAACGTACATGTTTATATATTTATTTTCGGTAACAAGAAATAATGGTAAATTATCTAATTTTTATAAAAAAACTTAATATTCATATTTACAAAATAAAAATTTACTGACGAAAATAATCAAAGTATTCATATATCAAAAATTGACCATCCTATTCACTTCGTTTAGTTGAAATTTGTCACTGTATATCTGCGACAAGTTTATCATATTGTGGCTGGTATGAGCTTATTGCAATGCGTAAACACGAAATTAAATGTTCATCTGTTAAACGCGACCGATGTTTGGTTTTTATGGCGTTCATGGTTGAAAAAGTAGATTCGCAAAGATACGTCGATCCAAAGTATGATTTCAAATACAAAATCAATTTGTAAATATTTGGAAACGTTTCCTCAGAAATTAATTTCCAAACATCAGTATCGCTAGATGCTCTGGATTTAAGAAATATATCGCATCTTAATTTAATAATTTCTTCCTCGACCGTGACTGATATGGTGTCTATTAAATGTCCTATTTTTCCAGATACTCCACAGGGTTGGCTGGTTTTTACCATGTGATGGTTTTTACCGTCTGGGGAAAAACCTGTTTTTCCCATGTTTTTTACCATTTGGGGGAAAACCTGTTTTTCGCATAGTTTTACACCTTCAAAAGAAAAAATTCTATAGTTTTTATTATTTTTTGCAAACATTCATTTTAAAAGATCAATTTAGGTAGTATTATAAGCATGTACATAATATATTTTTAAAGCATACTATCCATATATAGATAAGAATAGCATTTTTATTATAAATTGACATATTATATATAAATAATACTATATATTTGCATATATGATGTTTGTAAGCTTGAGAGATAATTTCTAATTATTCTCATTTAACGAAGGAACCATATTAACTACTATGTTTTCCTTCTACGAAAGTAAAGCACATTCAGTGCACTCTGTGTTGGAACACAGAAATCCTAATTTCATTCTGGATAATTACAATTAATATTTATATGTATTTAACGTATATGTTAAACACATCAAGCTTACAAACATCGTCCCCGAAACTATATATACAAATTTCGGTAGATAGGAAAATGAACACCAGAGCCGTGCTGATGAATGTTCACGTTGTAGTGGTTAATGAAACTGATGCATATGTGTTAGTCCACGGAGTGGTGTGTTTCTTTTCCTTAAAATCATTAAAGTAATTATCTTAAATCAATTAATTAATACGCCGCTAAATTCAAGAAACTTCTCACATATTTAGATATATACGGCAAAGAAACGAATTATATGTGTTTAGCATATACGTTAAATACATATAAATATTAATATATATATATATATATATATATATATATATATATGTTCATTTTAAAGACTAGTACTCTAAAAATATTAGGTATATGTGTAATTTTCTAATCTTTACCACACATTTGATAAATAAAAGGAAAAATATTTGTTTTGGTTGTAACAAAAATGTTAATTTATTAATGTTTTGGTCTTATAACTTATAACAAAAAATTAAATATTTTTTATTATTCTTACAGTGAAAATTCTCACATTTAAATAAATATCTAATAACACAAAAGAAAAAAATTACTGAACGCCTCCTATTCTGAAATTAATATAGTTATCAATTTCCTAATTTTCAATAATGTAAACTTGTTTTCCCTTTTTTTCAGGATAACTTACATCTTCTACAACTAAAATTCACATTATAAATCATTAATATATTAACTATTAGTATCTAATACTAATAATGTAGACATGTATATGTATATACTAATTATAAATCATAAACATGCACTTATTAGCAAATTTATAGGGGTAAATAGGTTTTTACCAGTTTTTACCATGGTTTTTACCGGTAAAAACCACCTTTTTACCATGTCCTGCTAAAAACTACTTTTTACCGGTAAAAACCCAACCCTGATACTCCATCAATGTTGACATTTTCATTAAATGGAAATATCATAAAATTGAGTATTTCGTCCAACCTAATTATGTCAGCGAATCTTCTTTCAAATTCTTCAAACAAAACATCTAAGTGTTCGGCGAAATCTTCGAAGTCTCGGTTTGGATTATGGATGCACTCTTCCTCCATGTTTTTGAAGTTTTTCAATTCATGTTTTCTTAATTGAGACGCATACCTTTTTATCGTTTCTTTAAAAGTTTTAATCGCGCTCATCATGTCTGTTAAACATTTATTCTTTCCTTGTAGATTTAGGTTTAAATCGTTAAGTTTTGCAGTGATATCGCAGAGAAAAGCTAGTTTCATGAGCCATTTCTCATCTTCCAATTCAGTAATGTGCTCTCCTTTCATTTGTAGAAATTTTTTTATTTCTGGTAACAGAATACGAAATCTTTTTAAAAAAGCACCACGGCTTAGCCACCTCACGTCTGTGTGCAATAAGAGATTCAGTTTCTTCCAAAAGCGCCCGAAATTGTCGTCTCTGAAGACTTCTTGAACGAATTGAATTAACGATTTTAAAAGCAATTTGCATTATATCATTAGACTTTAGTATTTTTGAACACAATACCTGTTGATGGATAATGCAATGATATATAGCTGGTAAAACTGGGAATTTCCTCATCATTATTGCACAAGGCAATAAAACCAATTCGATTCCCGACCATTGCTGGAGCTCCATCTGTTGTAATAGAGACCAATTTATATATTGGAAATCCTGTCTTATCAATAAAGTTTTTTAATGAATTGTAGATATCTTGGCCTCTCGTTTGTCCTTTCAATGGAATTATAGTTAATAACTCTTCTTTTGAAGTCATATCTTCAAAAACCATTCTCACAAAAATGCATAACTGTGCAATGTCACTAATATCCGTGGATTCATCAAATTGAAGTGATAGGAACTTACAAGCTTTTAAATCGTCATTTAATAAATCCTCGAAATTATTATTCATAGCTTAAGTCCGTCGCATCACAGTGTTACGCGACAAAGAAATATTATTTATTGACGATATTATTTCACATTTGTTTTTAAAATCGTGGAAAAGCACTTCTTCCGCTTTACAGAAAGCTTCATTTATCAATTCTCCATCTTCGAATGATTTTTTTCGCTTTATCAAAGCTTCTGTAATTTTAAACGACGCCAATGTTACTGCTTTAGCTTTGGTGCCTGGTCTCGTAAATAACGATTGCTGTAAATGTAAATTCGACTTTAATTCATGCACTTTAACTTTTCGAAGTTCACTGCCGATTGGAAAGTCTGTAGCGTATTTTAAGTGCATGGTTTTAAAATGTCTTTCGACGTTTGCTTTTTTTGGTAGTGCCACACTTGAGTTACATATGAGACAAACACATTTCTCCTTCACCATAACAAAAAAGAAATCATCTTCTCACTCATTGTGATAATGGTATGTTTTACTTCTCTTAGCACTGGTACCTGGCTTAGTCATTTTGGAAGGGTTGTTGAAACAACAAATTATCGTATCAGTGCGGTAGAAAGCGAGCGACCTGCAACGTAAGACGATTAACTGAGAACTGAAACTAAACGGGCGGGTGTGACGACTAGACTAGTCGACTCGCCGCGTCGCTATCATCGCGCCGGCTACTGGATATAATCTAAGCATCCCACTTTGTCAAGTTGTTTCTATTTAATTTTCCACTGTAAAACGACAAATTCATTGTATTACTTTGCACAGTTTGTTTTAGGTTTTAAAGCGTAAACTGTTGTAAAATTTTATTTTAAATAATTCATTAATTCTATGTCATAGGTCATAAATTAAATTGTTAATCTCCGAGGTCATTATCGGGATGGTCGCGCGGACTACCTAAAATGTCTTCGCGGTCGACTGGTCGACCGCGGTCGACGTCTTGGCCGCCGCTGAATATAAGACATGTTACAGTCACAAGTGAACTTATATACCTCCGAGTTTGATTTTTTGTCTGTTTTGTCCTTATTGTTTTTTAAAAAAATATTATTAGTTTTGTAAGCTATTTTATCATTAATGGCTTTTTTTAATTAATTTGCTTGTATCATTGATTCATAAACAGCTAATTTATGTTTTAAAGGGTGAAAAGAAGAAGAATGTATAGTTGTATCAGTATGTGTAGGCTTGTGATAAATTGCAAATTGATGTTTTTTATTTTTATTCTGTGAAATAGTAAGGTCTAGGAAATTAATAGAACCGTTAGTCTCTGTTTCTAGTGTGAATTTTATATTAGGATGTATGTACATTATTAATATAATCAAAAAACATTTAATTGTCTATCGGTACCTTTAAAACATACCGATATATCATCTACATACCTATACCAGTAAATGCAAGTTTTGAGATACCGTAAACGACGCAGTCGCTGATGCTTTAAGGGTCCCTTTCGTGTTTGAAATATTCTAATAACTATATAACGTTACATTTGGCAAGATTTTTTTTAAAATTTTTGTTTAACGATTATCAAGCGTAAATTAACTGAATTAGTTGTTTTATATCAGCTGATTATTTTTTAATTAATATTTATCTAGAAAATATACACATGCACCATTAGCTGACATTACAGTAATAATAACTGACGCCCCAGTACCTGACAACTTTTGAAAATAGCTTTATATAGGTCCTAGGTAGGTAGGTAATTGATTAAGTTAAACATTCAGGTAAATGCACACTAATTTATTGAAAATATTTTTTTGATTACAACGGTCAAACAGAAAATAAAAATAGAAATGGGAACGATTATTTATTAATAAAATACATTTATTTCTGGTACCTTGTATAAGCCTCTTTTTCCAGAAAATAACGGAGGATTTATAACTTGAAAAACCTGCTTCTCAACAATATACCAGTCTGTCAGGTGGATTGAGCCATTTCCATTGATTGCCACTGGGGCACATTGCACTGACGTAGACATTATCTTCTTTTATTTCTTCAACGATGCCCGGATAATTCTTATTGTCATATTCAACTATAACATAGGCGTATAACGTAACTTCGTTTTTACTTATTTTGCCATTACTCTGTGGTGTTGGCGAATTATTATCTACTTCGTTATCAGAATCGATAGCACTCAAGTCGTCTTCTGTTACAGCTGATTTATTTTTTTCTAGCTTCTTGGCTTCTCTTTTACGTTTTATTTCTTGTTTCTCCAGTTCTTGTTTTTTCTTTTCATTATCTTTTTTTAAATAGTAGTCTTTCCATTGACAGGAAGTTGCAACACTTGGAACATCCATGTAATTATTGGATTCAAGATACTGTTTAACTTCATCAAACCAGTTAAGGATATTTGCTTCAGAAACCTTTCCTCTTGATCCACATATATTTGTTGCAGTTCTTTCTGCTAATTCTGGGTGATGCTTACAGAAACTCTCATAGAATGCCTTCCTGGTCGATTGTGACCAAATGGATTCGGTTCTTTGGTTTAGTTTAAAAGCATTTGAACGCTGTCTAACAGTTGCTCCTTTGTTACGGGAAAACCAGCTTCAGCAACTTTGAAAATCCACCTTGCAAGAGCTTCTCCCTCTGTTTTCGACAAAACCGTTTCAGGGCCCATTTTTCGTTTTACAGGATATTTCCCAGTATGTTTGTATAATAAAGTTGTTCGTGGCACGTGAAAAGATCTAGCAGCTGTTGAAATAGGCATTCTGGATTTAACTGCTTCAAGAGCTCTTAACATTGAGTCTTCTGAGTACTGGAAGATTTTACCCCTATTCATTTTTTCGATTAAACTTAAAGCTGATGCACCAGTACCTGAAATTCACAAGTTCCTGATTAGCCAGTATCAGACATGTATGTACTTAACCCTGATGTCCTTAAAGTTATTACAATTTTCATAAAATTGTAGAAGACATATTTAACAACTTTCGCTAATCAGCTACTGGTCCAGAGAACACCGAAGAAACCATTGTGTCGGTTATAACACTTTCTTTTATTATTGGAATTTATAAAAATGTTATTTTAAAAAAACATATTTATTTGAGTGTCCTAATGCCTGACAACTGACCATCAGCTATAGAAAACTATGTCCCTGACATGTACCAGTAGCTGATACCTTTTTTTCTTTTTTAAGTAAACAATTCTGAAATCGATAAAGCCGAAAATAGTAAGATTCACCTTCGTAAGAGTAATAATTTGAAAGATTTTATTAAAAAGCAGAAAAAAACAACACAAAAGTGGTATGAAGGAGGACAGCTTCTCAACTCACCCTATTAGCTGAGCTGTGGATACAAGCAGACACTGCACTAAGTTCACTTCTCCATTTTGTATTTATTATGTAAGGAAAAATCAGCTTTATCTGCAGACGGAGGTTAAACTAGATACACTAAAGGAAGTATAGACACAAACACTAGATGTCTTCTCATATTGGTTTCTTAATTTACGAAAGAAACTGATACAAATGTCAGGTAATGGGACAGTGTCAGCGATTGGATCGTTTACGCTAGGGGGTGAGAGCTAATAGTTTCTTCGAAATGATTCATGAAAATTTCCGCTAGTAATGGGCTTAAAGGATTACCCATAGCAAGATCTGTGGTTTGTTAATATTATTCCTAATTGAATTGGAAATAATTTTGTTTCATACAGATCTTAAGTAAATCCAGAATTTCACTAATTATAACAGGATCTGTGTGATGTTGATGTAGTTTTGATTCCATAATATCTAAAACTTCTTTTGTGTATTGGTAAATAAGTTCCTAACATCAAATGACAAAAATTTAGCTTTAATAGGAATTTTTAAATCAGAAATTTTAGATTTAAATCTCGAATGATCTTTTATAATGTTAATTAATTGTTTACTCAAATTTCTACGAGAGGCTTTGACTTATGAAACTACAGGTCTAATAGGTAAATTATTTTTATGTAGTTTAATCAGACCATACATTTTAGGGAGTTCAGGGTTCATAGTTACGAGTCTACGTTTTTGTGATACGGAGAATAAAGTATTAGAACTGTTAAGGAAAGTTTTTAATAATTGTTGGTTCGATGTGGGATTAGTTTTGATTTTAATGAATGAACTAGTATTGAGAAAATCTTCAACTTTTTTAAGATAATCTAACTTGGGGATAGTAGTAACAGTATTTCCTTTGTCCGCTTTAGAAAATCTATTTCATTATCTCTTGACTTTTGTTGTAAAGATTTAATTATAGTTAAATCTTTGCTAAAGAATGGCAATGTACTATTATTACTTTCAATAATATTTTAGTGTAACAGTTATATATACCTGTTATTATGATTCAGTAACAATCATTGTCGCTGTGACAAGTAATATGTGCAATCACGGAGGTCTTGACGCGTCTACATTCATGCGCTTCTTGTTTTTGTCATTTGACAGGCACATATAAACGGTGACGTTCAAATTTTAGTCCTTGTTTGAATGGTTAAGCCTAATAAGACACTAAGGTAAGCTTAATTGTTATTAATATCATTTAATTAAAATCTAAACTCATCAGGCTTGGTGATGATATGAGGTAATGCACCTGTTGATTGTTGTTTTGTAATTTCACAAGCGCTATTTCTAATGCATGTATTGTAACCTCAAAAGCACATGTTAATTTTGTTACTTCGATTATAGGCTGAAGGATCCTTGTTGTATGAAAATCCTTGTATGGAGATTATTTTAGTAAGGAGATCCTTGTTGTATGAAAATCCTTGTATGGAGATTATTTTAGTAAGGAGATCCTTGTTGTGTGGGAATCCTTGATACCAATTTAAACAAGCAGTGCAAGTAACGATATTAGCAGAGTACCAGCACAATATATGTAAGCGGCAAATGAACCAATAGAAGTGAATGTTTAGGAACGTGTTCTCAAGACAGTGTGGTCAGCTGTTAGACAGAAGATGCAGTCCTGTATTATGAAATAGGCGACAACATCTCAATACATGCGACAGAGTGCAGTTTGTACAGTGAGAGGCCAGACCTAGCGGAGACATATTATAACCCTACATTTACATATGTTAGCGAACGGAAAAGCAAGGCGTAGCTAAGAATATTGTACCCTAACACCTGTACAAGGCCAATGTTTAATAGTGCCAGACCAACGAGGGTTTGCAGTTGTGTAACAGTGTGAAGCAGAACAACAGACTTCAACCTACAAGATTCAACGAGACCTTCACCTGTGCAGATTGTATAAGCTAAGTAGTAGTAACTGTAATTTATTTATTTAATGCAAAGACTCCAAGATACTGTAATTAATTAAGAACGTTTAGCTTTGTTGTTCGGAGATTCTTCTCTGAATTAACCTATTGTTAGCATCGGTGTCAGTTAGAGCTTGGTTGTATTTTGGAAGCTTTGTAGTTAATTGTATTAGTCTTAAGTATTAGGCACATTATAACACCTAATGTGAATTTCTTATAAGCCTAAAGAAAGATATCTAACAGCTGTTACTATTCAGAATGTATTTAGTTAAGATTATTGAGAACCGAGTTTATTAAGTGACTACCTGTTGACAGTCTTTGTGTACGTGTTATACAGTTGATGTTTTTTCATTCATATACATATTTTTATTATTAATTATACACTTAAATTAGATATCGTGTGTTTGATTGCTATTGCTGCAAGTCCTAATCCCAGTTTTCATGTTTTTGTGTATTTAAAAAGCATGTGGCGCTTATAGACAACCCATGACCTTTCGCACCGACTAAAGAGCTACAGGAGCATCGTTTTTGATTTTTGCTCTAATTATTGAGCAAGTTCATTGACATATTAAAGTGACATCCTTTTTATTGGACCAAAACATCTAGTCAATAACAGGGAAGGTTACATTAGCTACATGTTTATGAAGTACATTATTATCAGAATTATACAGAGCTAACTCGGTTTCCATTGCCAGGTTTTCCAAATGTTTGTGTTTCATAATAGGTTTTATGTTATATTAAAAACCTTTTGAAAGTAGCTTTTGTTCGTCAGTGGTAAAATGAGTAGTTAGGTTTTTGAAGCGATCAAAGAAAGAAAAGTTGTGATTGTTAATGTAATCTAGTATTAGCAAGACTGATACGGTCTTTATTAGAAATCAATCTATTAATTCTTGATTTGAGTACTAAAAACTTTTTATGGACTAAAGGTTTTACTTTTTCTTGGATCTGTTCGTACAAAAAGATTTTATATTTATATTTACATTTTATATTGTATTGTATTATTGTATTCTTAAATGCATTAGTAAATATATTGGCTATTGACTATTATAAGAAATTTAGAATACAAAAGAAAGAAATTTCATTGATCCCCACAAATATCCATACAAAATGTATATAAAGTGACATGTTTCTGTAATGTAATCTTTCAATAGTTAGGACTACATTTCATTTAAACTGGAATTAGTCAAAGCAAAATATTTTTATATCAACCATTCAGTTTGTAACTAACACTTTAGTTAATTCATTTCTTTATGTTCATTACCAGCCATGAAATAACAACCCTAGGTACGTAATTTGACTTTGGATGATATTCGTAAATTCCGTAATTTATCGCTACTTACATTATTCGTTTGCATAATGTTAATAATAACTACAAACTTTGAACCTTTTAGTTAATTGACCAAAAAATAAAACGTCCGCTTAAAACTTGCCGCAATTCTGTTTTAGTTCAAACTCTAATTACACCAGCAGTTGCGAAATGGCAAAGTTTAACGAAATCTCAAGATGCAGTGGAATAAATCTCCTTAATAAACGCCCGCCCCGTGAATTTTAGTAATTAAACTTGGTATTAGAGCCCCCCCCCCTTCGTCCCCCGAGTTGCATATCGCCGCTCATTTCCTTTATGACTCCATTCGTTGTGGACAGAAGAGTTCTGTTTTTTTCGCCATTCATTCGTCGCGCAACTTTCTGGCAAATTCGTTTTGCTAAAACTTCGTCGCACGTTAATGACTTCGAAGCCAGTTCGGAATTGGTTTGTTGTAACGAAGTTTGCGCTGTTTCTGGAGTATCAATTTTAATTTTCTGCTTGTCAGCATGTACACGAAGTGACGTTTCACGACTTTATAATGAGAAACATACGAGGTTAGTTTGAAAAGTTGTCTCCGAATATAGCAGTTGTATTTTTTAACATACTAGCAATATGTGAAACAATAGGGCAAAGTATTATAGACATGGAGAGTGGACATATTTTACTTTATAACGGAGTCAGACAGGAGGAAATAGTTGGGGAAGGTGTAGGTTGCACAATAAACAAAAAACATTTAATCAACTTGCGAAATGCGAATAAGATAAATTTGAAGAAATTTGATTATAAATGTGACTCATGCGAATATCGAACACACTTCAAATATCATTTAGAAGTTCATATAAAAAATAATCACTTGAAGGAATTTGATTATAAATGCCACTCATGCGAATATAGAACAAACAACAAAAAATATTTAGAAGTACAGTTCTGTGCAATAAATTGGCTTACACTTAATATACGCTTATGTAAATATGACTTTTGTTTGAATACCTGTCATGTATGACAAATTGAATTGACGCTATAATTCCATTTGTCAACTTAACTTAAGCCATTTTCACAATGGCAAAATAATGTCAAAATTAGCAATAAGACGTGTACGCCAATTTATTGCACAAAACTGTACATGTAACAAATAAGCATTTGAAGAAATTTGAATATAAATGTGATTTTTGTGAATTTGGAACAAAAATCCAAACAAATTTAGAAAGACATACAAAAACTAAACATTTGAAGGAATTTGATTTTAAGTGTGACTCTTAGTACAAACAACAAACGTGTTTTAAAAGTACATACGAAAACCAAACACTTGAAGGAATTTCATTATAAATGTAACTCATGCGAATATAGAACGAACAATAAAACTCGTTTGGGAGTACATATAAAACATAAACATTTGAATGAATTTGATTTAAAATGTGATTCTTGTAAATTTTGGACAAACCACAAAGATGTTTTAAAGGTACATATGAAAATTAAGCATCTGAAGGAATTCGGTTATAAATGTGACTCATGCGAGTATAGAACAAACTTAAAAAACGAGTTGAACATACATTTCAAAACTAAACATTTGAAGCAATTTGATTATACGTGTGACTCATGCGAATATAGAACAAACCCCAAACAAAATTTAGAAAAACATATAAAAGTTAAACATTTGAAGTAAATTGGCTATACATGTGACTGTTGTGAATATAGAACAAGCAACAAAACTGATTAAAGACAGAGAAATACTAAACATTTGAAGAAGTTTGATTATAAATGTAACTCTTGGTAATATAAAACAAACTGGAAAAATAGTTTAAAAGTACATATAAAAACTAATCATTTATAAAAAAAAAAAAAGGTATCGCAGAAAATTTAGAATATTGAAATGAATTGGAACAAGAGTAATAGGATGAATTTTGGGAAAACCTATCTGATGTTATAGAAAACATAGAAGAAAAATTAATAGGCTGGGCGACTTCAATAGTAGGGCAGCCAAAAACAAAGAAGGAGATAGTGACCGAAAATTACAGGAATGGAATCGGCACTAGACTGTTTTTTTTTGTAAGAGGAACAATTTAGCAATGAAACAACTTTTTTTCACATGAAGACATACACATGCACACAAGAAAGATCAACAGTAGAAATGAAAGGTCAGTCAGTCAGTCAGACTATATAAGTTAAAAGAGGAGCAGAAATCTACAGTTAACACTATCAAAGATTATACACAAAACAAAAAAACATTGGGAAATCACGAAAACAAATGAAGTAATTAAATCTTATAAATTATCCGAAGAAGAGGTAGCGGAAAAATACACAAAATTGGTAGAAGCAGAAGCAATGCAAGTGGTGGTGGCAAAATGGGAGAACTAGGACATAACATAGATGTGGAAAAAAAATCAAAAAAAGCATTCTAACAGCTGCAAAAGAACCCTATGGAACAATAGCGATAAAATTAAGTATCAATAGGCGAGATGTTGGACATAAAAAATTTCAGATCAAGTAAAGTACAAGAAGAAAGTATGGAAGAAATACCTATTTGGGAAAACAGATGAAAGTTACTGTATACATAAAGAACATGGACTGTGAAAATAGAGCAGCCGGTAAAACAATCTAAAAATCAAAAGTAGGAAGAATCCGGGGAAAAAACTGGAAAAAGACAGCAGAGGAAACCAAAAACTGTTTAAAGGACTGAAGAACGCCCTAAAAGAAAAAAATACAACCAAGACAAGTAAAAGAAAAAATAATGAAGTAATAACTATCGACAAAGAAATAATGAAAGGATGGAGGGAATACTTCGAAGAATTATTAAATACGGGAAATAGCCAAGAAAATAATGGAAAAGCAGGAGAAATAGTAGAAAGGAAAGAAAGAGAGGAATGGGAATTGATAATTGTAGAAGCCGTACAGGAAATAATAAGAGAAGAAAATCAGCAAGGCATGAAAAAATAACCCAGGAAATACTAAAACACCTAGAACAATAAAGCAATCAAATACTAGTGAAGTTTTTTAATAACAGGGCCTGGAAAACAAAGTTCCAGAATTGGAAAACTAGGGCAATAGTCCTTATACAGAAGAAAGGAAATACAAATACTGAGCAAACTACTGGTGAATAACCTTACTAAATAAAGTATTCAAAATACGAGGACATATTGAAAATTAATGCCTCCATAGTCATGAGGTGATAACGGAGGTGCGGAAATGGTGCAATTTGGTAAAATTTGCAAAACTCGTAGTACGTTGGCGTAAATGTATTGCTGTTAATGGCAATTCTGTGGAAAAGTGAATATATCAGTCCGTAGATGACAGTTTATACTATTATTTCACATTAATACGAGGGTAACGTGAAAATTGTAGGCTTGACAATGAAAGAATGCGATTTTCAGTTAAAAACTGATTTTATTTTTCTATATAATCTCCCTTGACTTCAACACACTTGGTACAGCGTTTCTCCAACATCAGTATTCCTTCCTATAGCCATGGAGGCATTCGTTTTCAATTTGTCCTCGTATATGAATGTGCTCTGGAGAAAAAAAACTAAAAGCATTTGTAGCACGACAACTAGAAGAAACCCAAAGGTTGTTCAGGAAACACAGAAATGTGCAAGATCACATCTTCATAATCAAAAGATTAAATAAGAATGAATCAGTAAATATCGAATTCATAGATCTTGAGAAAGTCTTTGACCGAATCCCAAAAAAGCATAAATGGTACCAGAACTTAAAGATTTGGGAGTCTTATTTGACTCAAGCCTTACTTTCAAATCACACATTTCAAGCATATGCTCAGAAGCCTTCAAACTCCTTGGTTTCATCATGCGGATTTCTAAGTACTTCAGAGATATGTCACTGCTTCTTAAGTCATTATACTCTGCATATGTTGTGAGTAAAATAGAATATGCCGCCTTAATTTGGTATCCCATATATGCCTGTGATACCTTACCTTTGGATCGGATACACAGAAAATTCTTGAAGTTTCTGTCTTTTAAACATGATGGAATTTATCCGGAGAGGGGCACATCACAGAAACAGCTACTATCGCGTCATGACATGACTTCTTTGTCCGGCCGGAGAGATACTATGTGTGGAAAGTTTTTATATAATGTTATGGTTTGACCCTTGTATATTTCATTAGGATCAACCACACATTATTATAATATGCATAACTTTTAAATTAGAGTTTAAGATATTAATTTTAATAATCCCAGAAAAATATGACCTTTAAAATATGAATAGATATTGGCGCCAGGTAACGTATTACCAACTTGAATATAGTCTTTATTCAATTTAATATGAATACATTGGAGAAAAGACCATGTTAAGTGCAATGCTAGAAAGTTTACAAAAAGGTTAATTTTTTTATAGGACATCTAGATAAGTTTTATCACCGGCTCGATTATACATATTTAACACAGTGGAAAGCATGAATTATCTACAGGGTTAACAGTCGGTTCAATTAAAAAGGTGAATAGTTAATTCTCATATTACTTATTATCTTAATTTGTATTGTTGATTTATTTTGAAGTAATTAACAGATCTACCTGGTAATTACCAACAACTTTCTTTACTCTACAGGCAGGATTCAAGCAGAATAATTATAAACTGGACAAATATTTTGAAGTATGTATATCGACTCGTCCAAATTTCTATTACCAATTCTTATACAAATAAAACAATACTTCAGGAACAAATTGATATTCAAGGTTTATTAATCGTATAGGTAATGCCAATTTGAATTATTAATTAGCTTAAGTATTTAATACTATTCTTATTTGTTAGATAGTACCTCAATAATACATACAAGTAAGTGAACGATCAGAAATAAGCTTTCGTTGCTTGGTGGATAGGAAAATATTAATTACATTGAACGTAATTCTGTTCAGAATTTACATACATAAATGAAATATAAACTGAATTAATTGCAACTGTGTAAAATTAAACTACACCCTTTAAGTGTATAAATAACAATGCATATGCAATTGATAACGGATTAACTTAATTTAGTAAGTACGATATTTAATACAATTATTTTTCTATTTGTATTTTCTTCAAGCAAGTTACATTTTACACTCTAATGTGTTTTTGACCTTTTGAATTGAATGATTATTAAGTAAAATGTATCGTCTGCATTTATAAAAATAGAATTTCGTTTTACAAAAATTACACTGACTTTTTATTAAACAAAGAAATAGAATATCTAATTAATTGATTTCATTACTAACAAGAATACCTTATAATATACAGCAGCTGCAGATATCAATAGCATCTAATTTTCAATTACATCATTGCAACGAGTGGGCTTGTAGCTTCTGGATGACAGGAAAATTTAAGGATCACAGCCAAATAATGGGAACACAGGTATAGGAATTTCTTAAACGGGACTTCTTTCTCAGGATTTAATTAGGTGTTTTTATTTAAGTAGAAACAAATATGTTAAACTGCTTCCTTTTTAACCTCTATATCATAACGTTTTTGGTTATACGGTCAGATGATCAATAATATCTCAGAAATCTTCTCTATTTGTCGATTAGCATTGATAAACATTATTAATACACAGAATTGCTTCTCACCAATAGAGATCGCTGTTTGTATTTCTTCACGAAATGGATTATCAAAAATAGTTCTTGCTAATCTATTGTATGTGATCATTTCTTTTTACCAACAAATCTCTCCATTCCTCTTCGACTGTTTTTTTTATTGTTGTCATAAATAATCTCGATCTCCAATTTATTTTTAAATAATTACTTATTTTATAATATTTAACATCAGATTTCCGTTTTGAGTATTTTTAAAAATAATAATTTGATTTGCCTAATTCAAATTTACTAAAATTGCATTTAAATTTCCTTTGAAACTTAGATTTTTCAATAATGCATATTTCAGTATAAGAGCGTCAGTTGAATGCTGACGTATTTATATTGCATACTATACCCTATGAAATTATCATAATGATTTTATGAAAATTAAATTCAGTATTTTAAGCTTACTTTTGACCGTTTTACAAACAATATTTTATAAAATTATTCTTTACAATGAGTTTTACAGAAATTCTATTCTTATTAGGCTTGTTTAAATCATTTAGTCTCTTTAATGACTTTTAATTAAGTTCAACTATTTGTTTCGACTTTGTTAGAATCACTTCAGATACTTTATACAAAATTAGTATTAGATATTATGTGTTTTTCCTTACGTTCAATGCAACAATATAATGAATAATAAAATATTTCTTAATTTAACTGATCTGATTGTTTATTAAATAATTTCTAGACTTAGTATGTATGTAATTTCAAAATTTAGGATAATTTTAACTACTTCAAATGTCAAATACCTATACGCTTTTACTAATACCCTTAAACTATCCTGGTGATATTTAATAGTATAGTAATAAGCTCCTGTCTAATAAAATTGATTGTCCATTACTACTTGAGCGTTTGTCCTTTCTTGTCCCGCGATTTAACACAAGATATGGATGCACTTTCTTGGTTCCATTTGCACGGACAAACATAATGAAACGTGCACCAATTTATAGGTTATCCCGTCTGGGCAATGGACTGTTTGAGGATGTTTTTGCATAAATATGGATGAACATTACTGCGTTGCTGAATATTATATATACATATATTTTTCTTTTTTCTTTTTTTTTTTAAATTCATATTGAGAGTTTTAGTTAAATTTATATTACATTGTATTGAATTGTATACACGAATGATTATATTTATCCTGTTATTGGGCACTGGCCTGTTGGGTAATAAAGATAATTATTATTATTATTATAATGTGCCGGACACTTTGTTGTCCTTTGTATAGTAGAGGCATCTGTTGGACAATAATACATGATTTATTTATTTATTTATTTTCGGTAAAATAATTATTTTCCTCCAGTTATTGTTGATATCTCCACTTTTACGTATTGGTATTATGCGATAAACGAAGTAGTTTTCTCGTTTATATAATCATTATCACAAAGTAATGGCCGTAACCATTAATTTTTTGAAATGTTGCTATGTGCATTACACGCACTCGAGTATATTTAGATTCCGAAATGAACTCTAATTAAAGCGACTTGTTTAGGATAATTTAAAAGAAATACTCACATTAAGTGTTCGTCCGCATAAACCGTCAGTAATTACTTCGAGCATTTCGCATTTCACTGAATCCGGCCTGTTTCTATATCATCACACCGCGAAAGTGATTTTCGAACAGAACGGCAGAGATTGGAATGAAGGGAGACGGATGCCGATAAGTGTGACGGATACGACGACGTAATGAAAGCAGCACGCCTAATGGTTCCCTATGACGACCACGACAACGACGCCATCGAACGATAGGACGAATGCTCCGTGTTTTGCGTAAGTAACGGGATTATTTCGGGGTCGAGAATTTATCGGTAAATACCGAAATTTAAATTTTGCTGCTTCGCTCCCGAGAGAAACAGAGAGAGACTGGGGGGAGAATGCCTGCTGGCAAAATTAATTTGTTTATGCTCCCAGTGGAGGAGCCGGGACGCACCTCGATTCAATACACATCGAGAGCTAAAATTCCCCATTTAATATTGCGGAGGCTTCACGTCGCATATTATTTATGAGGGGTATCTTACACATATCGTCTTGCAACCGACAGGTGTAGGGAGTGTTTCTATACTCTGTTTCAGCTTAAAACAAAAAATACAGAATCTTACCGGTTTATTACTCCTTTTACTATCTTAAGGAGTTTGTAATATAATCATCCATTTCCAAGCCATGTTGCCAATAATATTTAAGAGATTGTGACTTCTTGCTAAACTTAATGGAGTTTATTAATATGTTATATGTATAAAGTTAATTAATTATAACAACGTTAAAGAAAGTTCTTACCCAGTTTATGCTAATCGCGCAACATTATTTAAGCCGGCCACAACGGCAATAGGGAATCCTTGATGTTAAAAAAAAAAGAAATTGCGATATCATAGCAACGAAACATAACCTAGTAGAAGTGGCAGTGTAAAGTTTCACGTCAAAAAGTTAAACCAAAGTTACGCACTGAAATTTAAAAAAAATATTGTAACGAAATTCCTCGTTAATTGTACAAATTAACATTTTTAAGTCCATAATTAATTTATTTGTCAATATTAAATTAAATGTATGTGTGTTATTTTGTTCAAATATTGTATAAAGTGATTTGGACGGACCTGTATATATATTCATTTGTAATAATAATTCATGTTATTTGCTTATTTTCAATGGAAAAATACCGAATGTGTACGTCATGCTCAAAGTCGCGGTTCATGTCCGAGTCGTGCGCAAATTGTTATGTTTTGAACAAGTTTTTACCTACAGACGTAGGGGTGTTTTCAGATATATAAAGGCCCCATCAAGTGGGTCTCGTTCATTTATTTCTCCTATCCATCCGTTACCTATACCTCTCTATTCAGCCTTGATGGCGTGAAAGAGTCTGGTTCAAATCCTTGGAATTGCACTATTTTCAGGTCTTTAGTACCGTGAAATGGTCGTTTCAAAAATCCGCTAAATCCGTCCGAAAGTGTCTCTTTCACTCAGACCAGGAGTCGTGGGGAAGGAGCCTCTTTACCGCTACAACCAGTATTCCCGTCTAAGTCAGACTATAAATGTCGTGACTATATTTCCGCATTTAATAATTATTCTTTGTTTCAGAGTTGTTAAATTTCCAATATTATGTGTAAACGCGCCGTAAATTCAGATAGATTATTCGCGCTTCTGAACCGCAATAAAAATAGATATATTAGCATTTCACCGTGTAGCTATTGGATAGATGTCCAAACCCGTACCGCTTTAATAATTTAATTCACAATAAACCCGTAAAGATTCTTTCTGCGAGCATGACATAACACGGAAGTAACTTGTAGAACAATTTAAATCAGTCTGAGTATGCATTTTATCTCGAATTAACCGACACGTATCATATTTTCATGTATAATTTTGTTTATATAGATAAAAATGCACTGGGATTTGTAAATAATAGTTCAGGGGCTAAAGATGTATATATGTTCAAACTTAGTTTTAATCACGACGTAAAGAGGTCATTGATGGTAATTTATTTTGTATTTGATTGTGCCGATATTAAACAAGTCTGTTTATATATATAAAATTGTAAATTGTAAATTGTAGATAGTAATAAACAACAATTGTGTATTAATTGTTTTAATATGGTTTTAGTAAAAATAAAGGTTAATTATTCTATTTTTCTCAAATAAGTTTCTACACGTGTTTCTTTTCTTTTACCGTTTAACAATGAGATAGGGAATGTAGTATTTTCAAGGAGCGATAAGATACATTAAAACAATAAGAAGTACTCACGTTTTTTTCTCCACTGTGCTAGCTGTAGAGCCTTTGGTCTTTTGTCTCCAAAACACAACACTTTAACCGCCATATTTATATTTATAAACAAAGCCGACTGTATGAGTTAACGTTGATGTCACACCGATAAGACGTTTAGCGATTAGCAATAGTGATGCCTGAGTATATAGGCAACCAGAAGTGCTGTGTATTTTGGTGGCATACAGAAGACATATCTTATGCCGGTTCGCTTGCTCTGGTGTTACATAAGCAAGTGGCACCATGTTATAAATAAAGCAAGGGAGCCAGGTTATAATATATGTCGACCGAAATTGCGAAAATCGAAAAATTGGAGTATCGAGCTATCATCAAGTACATCTGTATTTGAAGGGGTTAAGAGGTAAGCAGATTTACGAATATTAATACCATTGGTGATCAATGTCCATCGTATGCGACCGTGAAAAATTAGATTGAAAGCTTTAAAAGGGGTAAATTTTCCTTTGAAGATGAACACCGATCGGAAAAGACCAGTTTCTGTGTGGTGCAGTTCATGACATGATTTTGTCAGACCGTTGAATTGGGCTAAAACGACTATCTGAGGCACTGAACGCGTCCATCATATAGTTCACGTCGATTTGGACATGAGAAAACTCTCTGCAAAATGGATCCCCAAATGTCTGTCTGTTGACCAGCAGCGTGCTAAGGTGGAAGCATCGCGTTCGATCTGTTCTCGGTATGAAAAAGGTGCAGACTTCTTACGTCGTATTGTTACTATGGATGAAACTTGGGTAGATTTCTACGACTCAGAAATAAAGCAGCAATCGATGGAATGGAAACATTCTGGTTCTCTAAGGCCTAAGGAGTTTTGTGTTCAAAAATCTGATGGAAAAGGTCTTGCTTCAGTTTTTTGGGATTGCAATGGAGTAATCATGACTGATTTTTTGAATGATGCCCCTTATTTACCAGATCTGGCTCCGCCCGACTATCATGTTTTTCCTCGACTGGAAAAACAGTTTAAAAGGTCGTAAATTTTCTTCCGACGATGAGGTGATAGAAGTTGTGGAGGCCTGGTTTACAGAGCAAGATAAAAATTTCTGTTTGAAAGGCCTATCGCGTTGCAGGTTCGTTGTAATAGATGTATCCAATTAAGAGGAGAGTATGTTGAATAATAAAATATTTTGACTTTCATATTTTGTTTGCTTCTATAGTAGGCTAAGAATTTTTCAATACATCTTCGTAGTATAACAACAACAGAAAAATCAATAAGAATTGAAATTGACGTAAGTAAACAAATATTCAGGTGGAATTATAAGAATGTATGTAGTTTTTAATATTTAACGAAAGCAATATTCGTGAAATCATAATAATCAAATAATTTCAAACTTATGATCACTCACAGAATTTATTATAGCAAAACAAGAAAAAACGTATAGTGATGAGAGAACAAAATGCAAAAGGAAACATCTTTTACCACAAAAATTAAAAAGATGACCAGTGGGATAACACTAGTGTTATCCCACTGGTGATTTGTTGTAGAGCATATTTTCTGAAGTTACACCTTAGCCAAGAACACTACGTTTAACATTCTTTTCTGTTTTTCCACAGTTTTCTACTGAAGATGGCAACTTAGTTGCCGAAATACGTATATAGATTTTTTATATTTTTTTAATTTTTGTGGTAAGGATTTTTCCTTTTGCATTTTGTTTCAGATTTTGAGCCATAGTCGCCACCCATTATTGGAGTGATGAAGGACCCTATTTTAGTTGAAACCAATTTTTTTGGCTTGATAAGGCTAACTTACATAGCCAAAAAAATTGCCTGGGCTAGAGTTCTGCTAAAGATGGTATTAAATAATTTTACAAAAATTCCAAATATATTTGTGCTGTCGGGTTTTACTTGAAGAAAAAAGGTCCATTGAATCATTTAACAATTATTTCAGCCCATACATTTAGTTTCTGATGATATTGATATAGATATAGATATAGATTTTTTATATTTTTTTAATTTTTGTGATAAGGATTTTTCCTTTTGCATTTTGTTTCAGATTTTGAGCCATAGTCGCCACCCATTATTGGAGTGATGAAGGACCCTATTTTAGTTGAAACCAATTTTTTTGGCTTGATAAGGCTAACTTACATAGCCAAAAAAATTGCCTGGCCTAGAGTTCTGCTAAAGATGGTATTAAATAATTTTACAAAAATTCCAAATATATTTGTGCTGTCGGGTTTTACTTGAAGAAAAAAGGTCCACTGAATCATTTAACAATTATTTCAGCCCATACATTTAGTTTCTGATGATATTGATACTCCTACTATACAGGGTGTTTAAAAAAGATGCGTCAATATTAAAGGGGTTGATTGTCCAGGTCATTTTATACAAAAAAGTTTATAATAAACAAGTTCCGCAAACGCTTCGTTACCGATCTACAGCGTGTTGAAGTTTAATTAAAAGAAACAGTAAAAATTAGATTTCTCCAAGACGGCATTAAAGATCATAATGAAATTTTAGGCGTGTTATTTTTCCAGAAAAAAATAGGACGCCGCTGATTTCTCTAAAAATAAAAATATGTTTCTATTCTTTGTTCAATTGTGAAGAAAAAAGCTCTCTTAACTTTTTATCGTACGACGTAACGTTTTTTAGTAAAAAAAACACATTTTAGTGCATGTACATTTATCATGCTTACAAAAATATTTTTAAACAGTCCTGTTTTATTCACTGACATATTGAATGACATATGATTAATAATTTTGTATATGTCGAATTTGTTGAATTTCCTTATCATGAATCGCTATACAAATGCAGAGATGACCGACATGCACTACATTTATGGACTTGCTGATGGAAATGCATTAGAAGCTTGGCGGTTGTATACTGAAAGATTTCCTGGCCGTATTGCTCCTGATAGAAAAACTTTCGAAAGTATTCATCGGCGTCTTTATGAAACAGGCACATTAAGACGAAATGGAGGAGCAGGAAGGCCAAGGACAGCAAGAACGGTAGAGCTGGAAGAGGATGTGCTAGACATGATTGAAGAAGATCGAGGTACTTCTACTCGAAAAATTGCTGACGCTTTGGATGTAAGTAATGGGACTATTTGGCACATTCTGAAGGAAAATTTGTTGTACCCATTCCATATACAACGCGTTCAAGCATTACTTCCTGCTGATTTTCCTCCTCGCATTGCATTCTGTCAATGGCTTTTGCAGAAAATAGTTCAAATCCCTCAATTCCTGATGTTGATTCTGTTCACCGATGAAGTGAATTTTTCAAGACATGCAATACGCAATTTCCATAATAACCATGTATGGTGTGACGAAAATCCACATGAAATTGTTGAAAATCGTTTTCAACATCAGTTTTCTTTGAACGTTTGGCTTGGGATTGTGGGTGACTGCCTAATTGGACCGGTATTTTTACCAAGGAGACTAACCGGAGAGGTGTATCGCAACTTTTTGGAAAACACGCTCCCTGGATTTCTGGAGGACGTACCATTAGCAATTAGAGATGCAATGTGGTATATGCACGATGGTGCTGTTGCTGAATAATTGCTATACTGAATTGTTTCATATGAGAACTAGGTAAGAGATTTGATTAATTAAACATTTAGCAATTAGCAACGGTACTGGATGCAAGAACAGAGTAATTCGCCCAGTAGCAGTCTGCATCCAGTGATCCCAGGGTCGTTCAATATTTATTATTGTAATTGAATTTATACCACTAATAATTGAATTAGCAAAGAGTGAATAAATGCGTATATTTAATTTAATGACAAAACTCACCTACCTTAATCTTAAGTCTTACAATTCCTCAATCAGAAGTTCCTCAGGTAACCGGTGTTGATTCTTTTAGATGGCTAATTGTTTACATGAATGATCTTGTGATTATGCATGAAGTTATTATTGGACGCCACCTATTTTGACTTGAATCGTTATTTTTTTTTATTTTATTTATTATCACTAGAATTAGCACATCGTGGCTCCAGGTATATTAGTGAATTAAAATAGGAAACAGTCACTGAGCTTTCGAGTCGCCTCAAGGAACGAGGATTAATTAATTTAAAACACAAGTGTCGTAAACTTAACAATATTTATTACCTAAGACAATTTAAAGCAAAATACAATAAACATTTAACACCAATACATTGATGTTTCACTTCCACATTTTACATTAGATTAAACAATCCCTAACTTAATACTCTGGCCAGATAAAATAAATTGTGGTCACACAAAGATGAACACAAATAACATATGACAATATCTTGGTTGCAAATACAAATGGTAAATTAAAATCGGATATTAACTCTTGAACAAAATGCAACAACTAATGTATGGATGAATTTGACAAAGTGAATAATTCGTACTGGAACTTTTAAAAGATTAACTTAAAGTTACGATAACATAGGCAATAGTACAAAGATTCTAACAATGAACTCGAAATTTCAGATTAATACTATGGTTTACAGTAGTGTAATGATTCCAACAACAATGTGAACAGAAAAATACAGATTAATCCTATTTTAAAAGTTATCCGACGGACTAAATATTACAGTTTTATTGTTACACAACTAGAAGCAATGGCCGTAGATTTATTACAACGACGGTACAATAATTTCTAAGCCGCTCTGAGACCTAATTAATACGGTAATTTACCTTGGTGTGTGCAGACACGATGCAACGGTCGATGACTCCTGCGGGGTTAGATATTGTTCCGCTTAGTTTGACGAAAGTTGGTATCCGACGGCAATGGTTAAGATCGTTTCAAATTCCCATAAGGTACATCATCTGGATCTGCCAAACCTTCTTTCAGGTTGGACTAACGATATTTAGATAATTTTGCACTCACTATGTACGTTAAATCGTCACTCGACTAGCTTTTGACACGGCTATATTACGTACACGATGATAACAATCTTAACATTTGAAATTATGCGTCAACCATTAGATGATAGCCATCGACCAGCAAGGGTCTATATAAAGTTACTTCGATGTGTCTACAGTCACTTGGCGGATAAATAACTATTAATTCTAATTTTTAAGCGATCTTGCCTTTTTATGCGTACTGTTGGAGAGGGGTGAAACACGCCTGTTTTTGGACTCTAGAAGGTTCTCGACTTTTCCAAGAAGGAATTTTTGCACACGACGCATACGATGTAATAGAGGTATTTAACTATTTGGTCTTCACGAAATTTCAGATAAAGGACTATTCATAAAAACATGCGTATTCGTGGCGCCGAACCTTTTAGCTATCGTCGTCATACAAAAGGGTATTTAAGAAAAACTGTTGTACGTGACTCTAATATTTGCTTTATAAGAAGAATTTTACCTTAGATTATAAATGTTGTTATTCAGATGTTATTTTTAAGAAATGTTAGATGTAGAAGTTATTTTAACAGAAATTGATACGTAGTTGAAAAAAAATATAAAGAACTGTTTATTCAAGAAGGTTAAACAAGCTCAGCTGTAGAATTGCAATACATATTTAAGTTTTGAATATATTTTGCGTATTGAAAATAATAAATAGTATACAGTATGAGCCAAAAGAATGATATTATAATTAATTTGGAATTCTTAAGAAATTAAATAATTGCTCATTTAAGTAAACAGATATTATTTAATATTTTGAAATGAAATTAGTCAGAAGTGCCAAAAGCACGCAACAGTGCACCAGCCCACTTTAGTCAAGTAACTCGTGATTTCTTAACAAGCATACGGAAATCGCTGGATTGGCCGAGGTGGACCACACTTATGGCCTGCACGATCCCCAGACTTAAATCCCCTGGATTTTTTCCTGTAGGGCCATTTGAAGTCATTGGTGTACGCTACTCCATTGGAAAACGTAGAAGACTTAAGAAATCGAATCATTGCTGGGTGCAACTCAATTGAAACAGATCCTGTTGTTTTTGAGAGAGTTCGCCAGTCGACGAGGAGAAGATGGATTCTTGCATCCGAGCTCGAGATGTGTGATGATGTGAGATTACTGATGCTACAAGTAGATTTGCAATACAACTGTTAAGTACTCTTTTAGCTATGTATTAAGAGTATCTCATAACAATATCAGTAAATGAGCAGGCGATGTTTCTGCATATTGTACTTATGTTGAGTCACGTTTGCTTTTTGGTATTATATATTGTGGAAGATCTGCAGATGTGACCAGGATATTCATCCTCCAGAAATCATGCATTAGGAACGTTTTCACAATGAGAAGAACTGATTTTTGTAAAGATGTTTTTAAAGAAAAAGAATGGAATGTGTTTTGTCCGTGAAAAAAAATTTCGAATTATTTAAGCATAAATAAGTTCATCACTGTTATGGAACCAGGAGAACAACATAGTCGTCTCTCTTACCACCATAGACTACCAAGAGTATTGTGCTGAAGAGTGCATCGCTGCAGCTACGAAAGTAGTAAAAATATATATTCAGTTACCGCAAGATTTGAAAAAGGAGTTTTTCATGTGCAAGTTTCTAGTTTGTATATTGCCATTACTTTTTTTTTTAACTTTTCTTGACGAACTCATTATATGTAAAAATTGAATAAATATTATTATTGTTATTATTATTTGGTATAATCTCATTAAAACGTGATTTTTTAAAAAAGGGGGTACTTGCATAAAACATGTTTTACATTTAGAAATTCTATGGATTTTTTTAATATTAAAATAAAATTTTTGTGAATTTTAACAACGTATAAGCGAAAGGTGTCTTGTTTGTTGGTAGAAATCGTAGGTAAGAATTTGAAAATATCTCCGAACAAAACAGCTCGGTTTTAGTCAGTGCATGCGACGGCAAGATCAATGACTTATTACTTAGTCAAGCAGACTACCTTGAGACAGTAACATTCCTACTAAAGGCCATTCAAGAACGTCCATCGAACCGGACCCAACACAATCTGCTCTATTTTTTCTTTATTACGTCCATCTCCATTCGCTTACTTGGTTTATTACGAAGAGAAAATTTTATATATCCTATATCAATAATGTTATACGTTTATTTGTCCTAATTTATTATTTTGTCCAAGATGATATTTATTTGTTTATTTAATCGAAGAACTTACACAATTAATCAGTTCACATTTTCACATATAAAGAACTCTTAGTATCCTCTAAAGATTTATTATCTAAGTGGTGCCACTGTATATTAGGGTCACCAAAAACTTTTTTGAAATTGAAAATTTTAAGCCGTTGAAAAGTTTATTTACCAAAAAAAAAATTCAGTCTAATTAATTAAAAGTATCTAATTCTTTCAGAATGGAACTAATGTTTGATGTTTTTGTCAACAACGTAGATTTTGATTTTTTTCCCCAAAAACATACAAAGCATTTTTTTTTTCAATATACTATGAAGTAGAATGTAATTAACAGTTGAGAGAACATTATATTTGGCATGTAACATTTATGTCTCCCTGATTCTACATGAAAACCTTAATTTTGTTACTAAATACGCATATATTTCAATTTTCAACTCATACTTTAGGTTAATTTCAATAATTATATGAATAGTCAAGGTATAGTTGTACAGCGTTTTAGCGAGGATATCATTCTATGCAATGACGAATACTAAATGTAAAAGAAGAACATATATCTTTTTTGGTTGAAGAACCAGATTCCGTATTTTGGACACTTAGTCTCTCAGATAGTGGCTCTGGGAAAGATATACTATCAAAAATACGGATATTTTTTAAATAAAATTGCATTAAAGAGAAAACTGTAAAAGCTCTTGGGTGCCATAGTATTTTTTTTTCATCCACTCTTTTTCCAAATCTAGCCCACTGTGCAGCGGTGGCAACAATAATAGGTAGAACTCTTACGGGCTTCACTTTTAACTCGACAGACAAACAAGGAAGTTTCTTTTTCCAGACATCGGCAAACTATGGGACCCTGTTGAATTTTCGTTTAGTGGCAGTGGATCTAAATTTACATGAAAATCCATTATCACATTTTCTGATAACAATCACCTGAATTCTTCTGTCAATATACGAAATTCAACTGAAACGTTTACCACAAATACATAAACCCCCGGATACAGTTTACAATAGAAAAAGAAGAAAATGACAAATTAATTTTTTTTAGATATTACCATATACAAAAACGCTAATAATTAATATATCATATAAAATTTATAGAAAACCAATATTTTCAGATAATATACTAGCCGCGATTGCAAAACAATCCTTTCAAATAAAAATGTCAACATTCCATAGTTAAGTACATAGAGAATTGCACATGCCATTAAGGACAGAGTCCTTTAACGACGAAATAAACACTATTAAAAAGATATCAGAAAATAACGGATATGATCCCAATATTATAGATGATATGATAAAACATAAAGAACGAAGGAACATTAAAAAATATTTATATTCGGAAATCAAAGAATTAAATAAAACTACTTGGCATGTGATTACGTATATCCCCCCCCCCTCCCCATCACAAGCAAAATAAATAAAATACTAAGAAAGTTAGACATTAAAATAGTATGGATCAATAAGACGAAATTTAGGTACAATGTTAAATAACATCAAAAACAATACAGATAACCTACAGAAATCAAAAGTATACTCCATCAAATGTCAAATTTGTATATATAGGGCAAAGTGGTAGAAGTATTAAAAAAAATAGCGTTAAAAACATAGGGTACTCAGAACACTGTATATTACAAAACCATTTGCCTGATATAAAGAGCTGCAACTTAATGCATAATGTAATAAAAAGTAAAGGATTTAGAGTTGCTAGAAATACTAGAAATTACAAAAGCTCAGAGACAAAATCTGTTAGTTACGAATACGCAGTTACCCCCTTCATAGATACAATTACCAATATCAATTAGACACCGCCCCATATCATTAAAAGAGCTAGTGTATATAACTTTGGAACGGACTTTTGTCCGTCACTGTATATATTATCGAACATTAATTTTGTTAGTAAAGTCAGAGTTCTCCCAGGCAGTCTGTAAGGGAATTCTTGGAGAGTTCTCCTTCACAGTCCGATGGAATTCTCGGACAGTTCTCTTTGGCAGTCCGAAGAAATTCTCAAAAAACTCTCTGGCAGTCTGGAGAGTATACCTTTTCCTTAGTCTTTCTGGCAGTCCAGGAGGGAAGTCCGGTAATTTGTTTTCTTTTCTGGCAGCCTGTGGAAAGAAAACAATTCCGTTCCCGTAAGTCTCGAATTAATCTTTACATGGTTATTCCGTTCAATTTAAATAATCATGTCAGATAGGTTTCTTTTAATTTCATATGTACTAAAGTAAATTAGTAAGTAAGAAACACTATATGTTTCGGCTGTTATGCCATTATCAAACAGATTTTAGAAAATTCTAATACAACTTCGTGAAATATAGCCAAGTGTGTTATTCTCGAAAATTAAATACATATGACGAAGATTTATCGTAGAGTAAATAATATTCCTCTTCTTCCAATTTAGATACCACTAGCAAGCATCATCATAACTGGGTTATTAAAAATTATTTATATTACCAATAGAGAATAAATATTATTATTATTATTAAAATAAGACACTTAATTGAATGTTATCTTTTTTTTATTAGCCGAAGCATATAAAAATAAATACGCAATCTCTATACGAAATCCAAAAGAATCTTATCGAATTTTTTTACGACCCAGTGGAAACTGATTTCTAGATATACATACTGCATAAAACGACCCCGAATATTATTTAAATCAAATTTTGTACTTCATATATCTTCCAAGCGGCCAACTATATACGCAACACACCCGAATAAAATCCTCCTCTAGCCGAGATGGAAAAGATATTTCAGACGGAATGTAAATCCTAATATCAACGATGATATATATTCATTTCAAAAACAAACGCTTCGTCTCTCATAAATGTAACTTCGTTTTCCCTCAAAAAAAAATACGCACGAAATGAAAAAGGGATGTTAAGGGAGCTCGTTTCTGACTTTATTTACAAGAGGCAGAGTCAATTTGTAAAACGCACTTTGTCAAAGATGATATTACGAGTAGATATATATGTTTTAATTTATTGAATATTTACATAAATGCCTATACAATATATTCATATAGCTTATGACTAACTAATAAGATGTTTCATGTTTCCTTTTTAGAAGATACATATGTCAGTATTTCACTGGGCAACAAATTTTCGAAAAGTTCATGCTTCCAAGCTGAAAATAGTCATTTCTTAATGAATTCAATGTGCTGAACACGAAAATGACTAAGAAAAAGCTGAATTGGCTACGGGTTTTCTGTAATATGTACGCATATTTCAGAAAAAGTGTACTTATGTCAATATTATAATACATGGTAAGAAAACATTTACGCATATTTAAGAAAAAGTGTACTTATGTCAATATTATAATACATGGTAAGAAAACATTAGTCTTCTTCCGGCTTTCGACTTCTTTTGGCCTGCCGTTTGTAGTGGACTTGTGGAGCATCTCTACTGATTGTCCAACAATAGTCAGCTAGCATTGCCTTGGTACCGTTGCTCCATGGTGACAATGTCCTGATGAAAGCGTTCGCCGTGCTCATCGCTGACCTGCCCGCAGTTATCAGGAAAGAAATCTAAGTGGGAATCAAGAAAGTGGATCTTTAAGGACATATTGCAGCCGAATTCATGAAACATAGCCAACATATCCTCAACCAGACACTTGTAATTTTCTGCCTTGTCATTCCCCAGGAAGTTTGCTGCCACTTGATAGAATGCATCCCAAACCTGTTTTTCTTTACCTTGAAGAAGTTCCTCAAACTTGGGGTCTCGGAAGAGCTGTCTAATTTGAGGCCCCACAAAGATGCCCTCTTTAATTTTGGCTTCACTGAGTCGAGGGAATTTGTCATGCAGGTACTTGAATGCTGGTCCATTCTTATCCATGGCTTTTACCAAGTTTTTGACAAGACCGAGTTTGATGTGTAAAGGAGGAATGATGATTTTGTGTGGCTGTGCCAATGGTGCGTGCTGTACATTCGTTTCTCCAGGCTTAAAAAATGCTCTCGGAGGCCAGTCTTTCTTGATGTAGTGCAAATCGATTGCTCTGCTGTCCCACAGACAAAGAAGACAGCAGTACTTTGTGTATCCCTGCTGCAAACCCATCAACAGAGATACTACCTTCAGGTCAGAACATATCTGCCAGCCATACTTGCTGTAGTTAATCGTCTCCAGTAGCTGCTTTAGATTGCCGTAAGTCTCCTTCATGTAGACCGCATGTGCAATAGGTATGGATGGAAGCTGGTTCCCATTATTCAACAAAACCGCCTTTAGGCTCAGTTTTGAAGCGTCTATAAACAGCCGCCATTCGTGGGGATCATGTGCAATACCGAGAGCTTGTAGTAGACCATCAATATCGCAGCAGAACACAAGGCTTTCTTCTTTCTTAAAGAAAGATTCGAAGAGCTGATGGCGAGTGCGAAATGAAGTCACTCGGACATTCTGTTCCAGAAGATTCCACTGTCGAAGTCTTGAGGCCAGTATCTTCGCTTTGCTTTTCGACAGATCCAAATCGCGAACAAGATCGTTCATTTCATCCTGGGTAATTTTATGTGGTGCAGATGTTTCGTCATAGCACGAAAAGTCATCATCCTTACTGCCACGTTGAGGAGAACTCGCCGACGCATGGCCATCCTCATCGTCTGAACTGATAGAAAAATCTGTAGGAGGTTCTGGAATTGGGAGTCCTTCGCCATGAGAGACAGGTCGCAGAGCAGATGGTATGTTAGGGTATTCAACTGTCCACTTCTTCTTCTTGGTGATGCCTCCAGAAGCTGGTCGTACCATACAGAAATAACAGTCGTCAACGTGATTGGTGGGCTCCCTCCAAATCATGGGCACAGCAAATGGCATTGCCTTTCTTTTGCCATTAAGCCACTGTGAAAGATTTACGGCACAAGTGCGGCAGCATACGTGTGGGGCCCAGTCTTTGTCCTGGTCGCCTATCTTGCAACCAAAATACAAATGATACGCTTTCTTAACTGTTGCACTGATGTTCTTTTTCTGTGCAGCAAATGTCACTTCTCCGCAAATATAACAGAAGTTATTTGCACTATTAACACAGTTACGAGGCATTGCTACTGTTTAGTTACTTTACACTATAGCAATCACTTATGTACGTTAGAGCTTCGAAAAATATGCGCGAATGAACGGACATTGCACGAGTTAACTGTCACGTCGGCCATTTATAAATAAACTATAATTAGCTATTGCTTGATATTGCGCAATCAATTTCGCAACACTCTCAATGGAAACTTACAGTAAATGCTGCATTAACTTCTTTGCATGAAGGGGTGATGCAATATGACGCAAAATTTCGTAATTTCTCACTAAATTGCATTACATTATGCAATAGCATCTATACAATGGACAAAACGTCAATATCTCTTGAACGTGAGCCAATCAACTTTTTTCAATGTGATATTCGTGTTCAGCACGTTGAATTCATTCAGGATTGGGTACTTTCACCTAAGAAGCAATTTCACTGTTGACCAGTGTTATCTTTGATCATTTTTAATATAATCAGTGACATTAGAAGTGTTACTTCCAGAAGGAATAATTTGTTCAACTTTATTTTTTGCCATCAGAATGACTATACTGAGGTCGTCATATTTTAATTTCTGATAGGATAGTAGTAAGTGGAAAAGAGCGCGACGAATTAAAGTAAAGATAGACATAAGCGAGGCTGCCACACTGGACATTTGTAAGGCGTGGGGGTCCCCCGCCACTCCGTTGCTCTCCCTCCACTGTTAGCAAGCAGGCAGCGCTGTATATGATAAGATCATCTTCTGCATATGATAGAAGTGCAAACCGAAATTAAAATTTGACGCTTACGGTATATGGTAACAATGTGAACTGTTTATTTTTTGCAATAAAAGCATTTTATCTCATTTTTCTTAAGAAACATGTTTATGCGAGCTGACTAGTATAGAAATTCCGGTAGGAATTTCGAACAACTTTTTTCATACCATTTTTCTCAAATTTAATTTTGAGTACATATGAATTCTTTATAAATTTGTTGAAACTTAGTAGTTGCCGAATAAATGGAAAAATTCGATTTTTTCACTGAAGTAACCTACTACTTCCGGTCTGCCGATTTTACTGAAGATCTAATCAGATCTCAAGAGAGAGGTTATATTCGTAAATACAAAATTTGGAATTGATATCTATAGCGGTTTGACAGGTGCGTGAAGTTGGCACCACAACTTGTGGTGCAAATGTTCTTTTTAGTGCCAAAAGTTTGCGCCTAATATGCGCCGTCAATATCTGAAGAAAACACACCGGCGCATTAATTTGTTACAAAGTTATAAACAAAAACAGTTTTTTGGTGCCAACTTCACGCCAGCACCACAACTTGCGGCGTAAATGTTCTTTTTAGTGCCAATATGTTGCGCCCAATATGCGCCGTCGATATCTGAAGAAAAAACACCGGCGCATTAATTTGTTACAAAGTTATAAACAAATACAATTATGTAGGTGCGTGAAGTTAGCACCGCAACTTGCGGCGCAAATGTATAAATTTGACATTTTTACTAAAAGACTTGGTGATTTTAACGGCTTTCAACTTTTAGACGTAATATTTACTAAAAATTGAGTCAATACTTTTAGAAAACGTAATAACTAACCGAACATAACCGAATGCCAAGCGATAGTCAAGCAAGAGACACACATGGTACCAATTTTTAAAACTCTCGCCTGAAAGTGTAGCTATCTACAATAGACAACGATCGCTTCAAGTCGATCGCACACGTAGTCCCACCCCAGATGTAGCAAGCAGATTGTTTATTTTTTCTATGTAATCAGCTCTTTTGATTATTGTAATAGTATATTACAATATATTACGAATAATCAAAAGACCTGATTATCAAAGATAATATAACGAGATCTTGACAAATAGTCGACTATTTCATTGTGATCAATTATTCGAGTGTGTAACAAATTAATGCGCCAGTGTTTTTTTCTTCAGATATCGACGGCGCATATTAAGCGCACACTTTTGGCACTAAAAAGAACAATGGCTCCGCAAGTTGTGGTGCCAACTTCACGCACCTACATAATTGTATTTGTTTATAACTTTATAACAATTAAGTATTTTGGTGTTGTTTCTTCAGATATCGACGGCGCATATTAGGCGCAACATTTTGGCACTAAAAAGAACATTTGCGCCGCAATTTGTGGTGCCAACTTCACGCACCTGCATAATTGAATTTGTTTATAACTTTATAGCCCCACACCATTAATATGGTAGAGGGGATTATTAGATTAGATTATATATATATATATACCCGTTTTCTGCCCAAAATGAGATCCAAACATTTCATACACAACCCGGGGTCCACTTTAAGGAATCATTATTTTGGAAAAAGAATTATAGGAATAGCTTTAGAAATCCATTTTTAATAAGGGCCTCAACAGAGGGGTAATGCTTTTTTTATTTTTGATATACGTCATGTATACTATACAAGAGAAGGTCTTATTACAAACGAGATCACAGATTGTATATGTATAAATATGTGGTATAAAATAAGATCCGCCAATGTTGCCAAGTTTATTGCATGCGCATTATGTTGAATTACTTTTTAAGTGTAAAAAAACCGGTTGTAAATTGATGCGTAGAGTGAGAAAACAGTATCCGCGCTAAGATGAGGGAAAGAGATACCGGTATGTGAGAAATCTCGACTGGGTTTATTTACATTTTAAATTCCTTCATAGTAGGTATTTGTAACTGAGATATATTTAATTTTGAAGAAAACATACCTAAATTTTACTATTACAGAAATGCTATATTGTGAATATATATGTATAATGTTATGTAGAGATAACATGAAATCAGTAAAATAATTGGTAAATTGAACTCTTAGGAAACTTTTTAATTATATAGTATAATTACTTACTCCAGTAACATTAAGTACATATATACTATTAACTATTAATATTACCTTGTTCATATTCATAAACGTTTATTATTTATAAAAAAAATATACTGTTAATTGTTAATAAAATTTCGAAAAATTTTAATAAAGGTGGTATAAATACAATATACAGGGTCCACCTAGGGCGTGGGTCTACGAGATATCTCCTGCACTAAATATGATAGAGTAAATATATGTACAGTTGCTTGAGGCTTTTTTCTCTGCTATATAAATATATTTTCAGCTATACAAGATGTTCAGTTTCCTCATAACAGTAAAACACTTTGGATTTTTAAATGGTATACATTACTTCAAAATTGGATTTCGCAGTCTATTTTAAATTTCTTTTATGTGCGAAAATATTCAAGTTTATCTACTCGTTTCAGAGTTGTTGCGACTTTACCTAATTTTTCGCCAGGTGTGATCCTTCAAAGAAATGTCAATGTTTGATTAATGAATAATATTGTCAAGATACAATTTTAAACACAACGTTTGTAATGTTTGATGATTGTTACACACGTATTTAGAAGTGACAGATGATATACTTATGTTCGCTAAAGAAGTATAAATTACGGAATAATCAAAATCTTGTAAACTAACAACTTTGGGCATATCAAATTATGCCCAAAAATTAAATGTTCTTTTTGATAATTGTGTTAAAACTAAAAAAATTAAAACAATATTTTTAGATTGTTGTGAAAGGAGCAACAGAAATGAGCAACTTTGGTTTATACACATTAATGGCCGGTTTTTCAAACTCCGATTAAAATACCTGGTTAACCAATCATTCATTTATTAAGTCTAATAATTAATTATGTCTAACTGTAGATTTTCAATGCTAGGATATACATCGGTTATCTAAACAGTGTTTAAGGATGTATTGTACAAAGTTTGCAACATATTTGCTATTGCATTTGGTCTAAATTAGTATATTTTGTTCTAATAATATTGGCGTCATTTTCTACATCCGAATTTGTTATTTTATTTTTTTAAAGAGTATATTCTATATAATTAGAAATTTCATTTTGGTAAACAAATGTAGTTATATCTTTTGTGAATACAGCATCTGAGAATTTCTGTGTGATTACTTACTGTTATTGAGAAATACAAAAATATTGTGAAAAATGGAAAGACTAATAAAATATACGTACATATACAGGCTGATTCGTTTTAAATTTAGCGAAGTTGTCAAATTCTGTGTTTGTTATGAATCCGTAAAGAAAATGGACATGTGACAAATGACGTTCGTATTAAAAAAAAACGCAAAAACTCGATTTTGTTCTTTTACCTCTAGCACCTACATTTGGCCTTGGAAAAAATAAAAACACACACTTATGGCCACTTTTAAACCTCTATCCAGTGGTGTACACGAAATTTTTGTGTAACGTTTCGTTTCTTTCTGGCCATCATCAAATATCTAATTTCTTATAAGCGCTATATTGGATTTAGACACCTTCAGAAAGAGTTTTTTTTTCTAATTCAACTATGTACTACATGTTGAAAGTTATTGATATTATGCTTTAATTGAAAGACTAAATTTTAAGATTAAATTAGGCAAGAGAAACGAGATATGTTAAGTACTTTTTATTCTTCGAACCGAAATTCAACAGTAGCGAGTACAATATATTTACAATTGTATCTAGAATGACCACAGCTTCATCGTACCATCTTTCTAGATCTTGATAGAAATTTGGTCGAGAATGTATCGTTTACTAAGCCGCGTAATGTTCATGTCAACAGGAATTCGAATGAAAATCGACGGGATATTTTACAAATGGTAAATTTAAGGCGTGTTTTTGCAAACTGCATGTTAACCTTGTATTTTTAGATAAATAATATTCCATCAATTTCTACACGCGTAGTGGCGTCAGAATTAAATTTATCCCAGTCTAGAGTTTGGAGAACTTTACATCAAAGTAGGTTTAAACCATACAAGATCCATTAGTCACACTTTACTACCAGGAGATAATTTAAGAAGACTCGAATACTGTAATTGGTTAATGGGAAGAATAGAAAATGACCAACATTTTTAAGCAAAATTATCTGGTCAGATGAAACTAAATTTCCAACTCTGGAATGTTCAACAGAAATACGGAGCACTATTGGGCAGTACAAAATCCCCGACAAAACAGGGCAAGGAGACCACAACATCGTTTTGGAATAAACGTTTAGATGGGTATTTTGGTAAATCGTCTCCTAGGACCAGTTATGTATGAAGAACATTTAAATGGAGAATGATATGTAAACCTTTACGTACGAATACGTATGTGACTACCTTGACAACAATATCCAATTAAATCAATTACAACATTTATGGTGGCAACAAGACGTCACACCGGCACATAATGCGGCAGTTGCTAGGAATTACTTGAATCAAGAGTTTCCGAACCGTTTGACTGGAAATAGAGGAGTTGTTGAATGGCCTGCGACATCACCTGATTTAAATACGCTAGATTATATATGTTAACAATAATATTTATAAAGTAGATGACAAAACATTGAAGAATTACAAGACATACTTCAGAATGCCTTCGATGCAGTTTTTAGAGCAACCATACAAAGGGTAGTTCAAAATGCCAGAAAGCGTGCCCAACTGTGCATTAATGAAGATGGCCAGATAATTGAACATTTACTGTAATTGTTTATTGTTTACTTTTCTATGTATTTTTATTAATGTTTTTGTTACTATTATTTCTTCTTTACAAATGAAGTGTAAAAATTATTTAAATACATAATATATGTATTTATCATTTTTAATTTAATGTATGTTAAATTTGCAAAAACACGCCATAAATTTACCTTTTGTAAAATATCCTGTCGATTTTTGTTCTAATTCCTGTTGACATGAACATTACGCGGCTTAGTAAACTATCCAGAAAAATGGGACGGTGAGGCTGTTGTCGTTCTGGATACAATTATAAATATCTTGTACTCGCTATTGTTGAATTTTGGTTCGAAGAATAAAAAATACTTAACATATCTCGTTTCTCTTCGTTGGTGAATGACATTTTTGTATTACTAATGAACGATAAATGAAAAGTTTGACGGACTGAAATTTCATGGCTACCTAATTTAAGTTTAAAATTTATTCTTTCATTTAAAGCGTAATATCAACTTCTGTCAACATGTAGTACATGGTTGAAATTAGAAAAAAAAACTCTCTGAATCCAGTATGGGGACTATAAGAAATTAAATTAGTTGACAATGGCCATAAAAAAACAAAACGTCATATAAAAAATTCGAGTACACCATTGGATAGCGGTTTAAAAGTGGCCATAAGAATGTGTTTTTATTTTTCTCTACAAGGTCAAATGCATTTTTTTCTTTAAAAACGAACGTCATTCGTCACAGGTCAATTTTCTTTACGGATTTATAACAAACTCAAAATTTAACAACTACGCCAAATTTAAACCTATACTCTATATCCAATTATAAACCAGATCCTCATGGTGAGGGTCAAAAATAAATCAGCCTGTATACATACGAAATTAACAGTTACCCAAAAAATGTGAAACATATGACAAAATCATAAGAGTAGGAATAATAAATTGCCTTTTAATATGAAAATTTACCGTGGCCAGTCCTAGATTCTATGCTAATTTCGAAGAAAAACAACGGTTATTGTTAATTTTAATTAGATTTTTGTTTCAAGCGTTCTATAATTCCTTTTGCAAATTTAACAAGTGCACCTTCTTTGATACTCTTTATTCTGAAGTTTATCTTATTATTATAAAATATGTTATTCAATTAACCAATATAATTTGAAATAGGTATTGCAGGTACAATCACTTCATAAATATATGTCGTACAATTATAAGCATTACCTATCACAAACACAATATTCTGCCCAGACACATTTGCAAAATATTCATAAAGAATATATGAATTAATATCTTGTGATAACTTTATTTTTCGAAAAGAATACGCTATTATATTAATACGAAATATCCATTTTTAAATAGAACACCCAATATAGGAACTACTTTATTAAATTTTATAGTACAAAACAAACTGTCAAAAGACACATTGTTTGGATCCCAAACAATGAGTTAGTCATCCGTATGACCTTGAGCAGATGTTGCCAGAATGAACGGATCGCGTCTTCGCCTAATATATCAACTGCAAATAAACTAGTAGGGCGCCCTCTATCACTGACATGATTGAACTACGAATGTATATCGCGTGATAAAATGCGTAAAATTGAGGTCAAACATGAATTTTAAATTTTGATATTACCGACCATACTAGTTCGTATGGTGACGATATACACGCGAAACAAATCCAGATCCGATTTCGGATCTCGCTTTGAAAAAAGGATCTCCACTTGGATATGAAATGCTTAAAAATGATCTCCTTTTGACCGAAAACAAGTCTATATATATATATATATATATATATATATAATTTACTATGGTCATCATGGGTGTAGCGGCCTCTTATTTAATTAATATATATATAATATATTATATTATGTAGAAGTAAAAATGATATTTTTCTTAGCCGTTATTTTGTATATTTTCTGTTATTGGTGGTAAGTAATAATTGAAAAGTTAACGTTTCGACACTTTATTGTCTTCATCAGAAACAGTGTATCTATAGAAATTGCAGCATCTCTGGAAACAATTACACATTACATCTATTGTACTTTTTTTAAAAACAAAAAAAAACATTCACAGCTTGTTATTTATTAACATATTAAAATTATTTAATCTATAATTTACCTAAACATGACGGTTGTTATTATTAGTATTTAATAATATTTTCTTCAACCATAATTTCGTTAATTCTATTTATTAAGCAGGACTTCATCGTTTCTTCGCGCGTGAAGTTGACACCAAAAAATGTTTTTGTTTATAACTTTGTAACAAATTAATGCGCCGGTGTTTTTTCTCCAGATATCTACGGCGCATATTAGGCGCAAACTTTTGGCACTAAAACGAACATTTGCGCCGCAAGTTGTGGTGCCAACTTCACGCACCTCGGTTTGACCGCTATCGTGGTCACATACACACACAATGACATACACACACAGAGAGACATTTTTTTTAAAACCACTTTTTCGGAATCAGGGGACCTCAAAACGTGGACATCTGAAAAAATCTCAAGGTCGAAAATTTTCAACGTCACAATACTGTAGTAATAGTAATAGTTCAAAATAAATTAAGCAAGGAATTGTGATTTGAGTGTCAAGATTTGAGGTTTGAATTGAATTAGTTGATGTAATTTAAATGCTGTTTGTATATTATCGTTATATGAATAAACGGAGAAATGAATAAGGTAGGAAAAAAACTGCAATTATTAAGACAGCAGTGACAAAATTATTATTTTTTTCACAAACAAAATGAAAACTGTAGGGAATACATTTAATAATACCTATAATACGTGTTTGTTCTGTCTTTCCAACGACTGAACGACTATAAAATATGCATTTCGAGCATTAGTTGTGTTACATCTGCTTATTTGTATTCATTCATGAACATAATATATGTATATATGTACGTATTTACTTTCATATATGTAAAAATATTCCAAAGCGTTAATTAGGATGTCGCACGCGTAGGTATAAATTAGCCGGTATATACACTGGCGTTCACGAAAATTTGTCTAAACAGGAAAAATATAAAAATTAAAAAACGAGGCAGGAAATGAAATTAAAAGATAATATGTATTATTCCGAAAGTATATGTATAATAACTATATAGAAAAAATAATTCTAAATTATATTTTCTTAATTTCTTACCCCGGTATTTGTTGGCCAAATAAAACGCTTGGAAAATATGAAAAAATATGTTTGATGTACTGCAGGCAATTATTTCAGTTTTCCTAAATACTGATAACGACTAGTGAGAATTTACGTAGCTGCGTGTGTACTTTAGGGCTTTCAACGACGAAAATATTTTATTTACTGTTAATTCCCAAGTATTCTCAGGACACTGGGGAAACGCCGGAGTGCACAAAAAGGGAGGATAAGATAAATCCAAATATTGACATAAGCTTCCGTATATTAAAAATCTTCTGCGAATTTATTCATTCGTTTATGAGCATCGCGCAGTTGGCAGGCGAGGTACGAATTAAGAGATTAAAAGTTACCCGGAGAAAGCCCAGATTATGAGGCTCACTTTAAACACTTCATTAGAAACATTAAATTATGGCACGAGTATGATAACGGACGTGAAATATTGATGAATATTTCCTGTATTTCTAGTAAGTTCGCGAAATTTTGTGTCGTTTAACGTAAATACTAAAAGGCAAAAGTGTACCATTACTTTTATTTTGACACAGGTTCCTAACAATTATGCGAGTGAGATGCATTTTTACAGATTTCACTGCTGCCTCCCATAGACCTCCAAAATGTGGCGACCTTGGTGGAATAAAATGCCATTTTATTTGATTATGGGCCAAGTAGGCCTGCAAACTCTTCCTGGTTATACTGGGAATTCAGTTGTTTAATTATTTTATTTAATTCGAAATTTGTTCCCACAAATTGTTTTCCGTTATCGCAATATATATTGGACACTTTTCCTCTTCTTGAAATGAATCGCCTTAAGGCAGCAGTAAATGCATCGGTTGTTAAATTGCCCACGAGTTTTAGATGTATTGCCTTGGTTGCGAAACGAGAACAGCACCGTAGGTCTTCGTTACATTATATTTTCTGCGGCTTCCTTGACTGATATAAAGTGGACCGAAGTAATCCATCACTACATTATGAAAGGATCTAGCCATTGTTACTCTGTCCGTAGGAAGATCGCCCATTAAATACTCAGTATTTACTGGTTTAGCTCTGAAACAAGTTACACATTTTCGTATGAGTCTTTTGACTACTTTTACTTTCTTATACGTAGTATAAGAAAGTATTGTGATGATGAAAATTTTCGACCTCGAGATTTTTGCAGATGTCCACGTTTTGAAGTCCCCTGATACCAAAAAAGTGGTTTTTAAAAATGTCTGTGTGTCTGTCTGTCTGTCTGTCTGTCTGTGACCACGATAGCGGTCAAACCGCTGTAAATATCTATTTCAAATTTTGTATTTACGTATATAATCTCCCTCTTGAGATCTGTTAGTTTTTCAGTAAAATCGGTAAACCGGAAGTAGTAGTTTACTTCACTGAAAAAATCGAATTTTGCAAATATTTATTTATAAAGAATTCAAATGTACTCAAAAGTAAATTTGAGACAAATTCTCTTAAAACAGTTTTTTGAAATTCTTACCGGAAGTAAGTCTTTTACTCTTATCGAAAATCACTTTTTTGCGAATATCTCGCAAGTCATGCTCTCTAGGCAGGTACATTACGAGTATAAAAATATTTAAATGATAATTTTAAATATCTTTTGTATAAAAAAAATTTCAAAATTCGAACCGGAAGTATCACTTTTGCTCTTACCGAATAGCGATTTTTTGCAAATATCTCGTAAATTATGCATTCTATATATATTTATTAAGTGTACAAAAGTATTTAGAGCTGGATTTGCAATATTTTTTGTATACATGAAATTTCAAAATTCGGACCGGAAGTAGCACTTTTACTCTTAGCGAGCAGCACTTTTTTCCGAATATCTTGCAAAGTATGCATTCTATGGCGATTTATTAAGAGAATGAAAGTACTTAGAATAATATTTTGAATAATTTTTGTATAAAAAAATTCTTAAAATTGTATAGTTTGAAACGCTCATACGTATAAGAAAGTCGTGTGGTGGCCACATTCATTTTTACTTTCTTATACGTAGTATAAGGAAGTATTGTGATGATGAAAATTTTCGACCTCGAGATTTTTGCAGATGTCCACGTTTTGAGGTCCCCTGATACCAAAAAAGTGGTTTTTAAAAAATGTCTGTTTCTGTGTGTCTGTCTCTGTGTGTGTGACCACGATAGCGGCCAAACCGCTGAGATATCAATTCCAAATTTTGTATTTACGTGTATAATCTCCCTCTTGAGATCTGATTAGTTTTTCAGTAAAATCGGTAGACCGGAAGTAGCAGTTTACTTCAGCGAAAAAATCGAATTTTGACAATATTTCGTCAACTACTAAGTTTAAACAAATTTATAAAGAATTCATATATACTTAAAATTGAAATTGAAAATAATTTTATTTAAAAAGTTTTTCGAAATTCCTACCGGAAGTAGGTCTTTTACTCTTATCGAAAAACAGTTTTTTGCGAATATTTCGCAAGTCATGCTTTTTAGACAAGTACGTTACGGGTATAAAAGTATTTAAAACATAATTTTCAATATCTTTTATATTATTGTATAAAAGAAATTTCAAAATTCGGACCGGAAGTAGCACTTTTACTCTTAGCGAATAGCACTTTTTTGATAATATCTTGCAAAGTATGCATTCTATAGAGATTTATTAAGAGAATAGAAGTACTTAGAATAGGAGTTTGAATAATTTTTGTATAAAAAATTCTTAAAATTCTATAATTTGAAACGCTCATACGTATAAGAAAGTCGTGTGGTGGCCACACCTGATTTTTTTATGTACAATGGCCAATATTTTGTCCGTATGGCAGCGATCGTTTGTTGTACGTTAGCGTGTAACTGCCTAATGTGCTCATCTTATTATCAATGTTGTGAATGGATGTTTCGCTGGTAGTAGTATTTGATGCTTTTGAGAGTAGGGAATGTTTGCTCGTTTTAAACCCCCAGCGACTTCAAAATACCCTTGTTGTCCAGAAAAGGGCTTAAGCATAATAAATTGCTTTTGGTATTTATTCTACCTTGTCTTAGCAATTTATTATATTCCTTGGGAAATGAATGCTTTTGTACTAATTTCACTAATACCGTTTGTTGCTCTTTCCAGTTCTGAACATTTTGAATGGCCGGTGTTGCGTGCTTTTGGCACTTCTGACTAATTTCATTTCAAAATATTAAATAATATCTGTTTACTTAAACTAGCAATTATTCAATTACTTAAGAATTCCAAATTAATTATAATATCATTCTTTTGGCCTTTTGGCTTCTACTGTACACCATTATTAGTCTTGATAAATAAAATATATTCAAAGTTTAAAAAATATACATATGTCATAAATACCACAGCCAAGCTTGTTAATTTTTCAATGAGATCATTCGTTATATTTTATTTTCAAATACTTATTTCTTAAAAATAACATCTGAATAACAACGTTTATAATCTAAAGTAAAATTCTTCTTATAAAGCAAATATTATAATCACGTACGACAATTTTCTCAAATACCTCTTTGTATGACACGATGAAAACTAGATTTTGGCGCCGCAAGTATGCTCGTGTTATCAATAGCCCTTTATTTAACAGTACCCTGGGAACCAAGCTATTGAATCTACTACATTATATGTGCCGTGTGCAAAAATTCCTTCTTGGAGAAGTCGAGAACCTTCTAGAATCCGGAAACAGGCGTGTTTTCACCCCTCTCTGAAGGTACGAATAAAAAGGCAAGAACGCTGAAAAATGATTATTAATATTTTGTTAACCGCCTAGTGACCATCAACATATCTAAGTAATTTTAAGTGTAGACTATTGGCGGTCGGTGGCTATCAAATGTTTGATACGTAGTCCAGTAGCAATTTAAAATATTAAGATTGTTACCATAGTGTACGTAATTTAGCAATGTCAAAAGCTAGTCAAGTGACGATTTAACGTGCCTAGTGGTTCTTAAAATTATCAAATGATCATTAGTCCAGTCTAAGAGAAGATTCGGCAGATCACGATAATTCACCTTATGGGAATTTAAAGCAATCTTGATACTGACCAGTTGCCGTCGGATTCTGTTTCCTGTCAAACTACCGAAGAAATTCATCTCGTCTTCGGGAGGAAAGTCATCGACCCGTCGCATACCCGCCAACCACGATTATTAGCGTATCCGCACACTTCAAGGTAATTAAAGCATTAATTATGTCTCAGAGCACTTGAAAATTATTGTACCGTCGCTAGAATAAAATCTAAGGCCATTCCTTCTGGTTTTGTAACAATAAAACTGTATTATATAGTCCGTCGGATAACGTTAAAATAGTTTTGAGGATTAATCTATATCTTTCTGTTCACGTTGTTATTTGAATCATTACACTACTGTAAATAATGGTATTACTCTGAAATTTCGAGTTCATTGTTAGAATCTTTGTACTATTGCCTATAATATCGTAACTTTAAGTTAATCTTTTAAAAGTTCCAATACGAATTATCCACTTTGTCAAATTAATACATACATTAGTTGTTGCATTTTGTTCAAAATTTAATATCCGATTTTAATTTACCATTTGTATTTGTTTTACGAAGATATTGTAATATGTTATTTGTGTTAATCTTTGTGTAACAATAATTTATCTGTCTGGCCAGATTATCAAGTTAAGAATTGTGTGATCTGATGTAAAGTGTGGAAATGAAACCTCTGTTTATTAGTGTTAAATGTTTATTGTACCTTGTTTTCAGTTATGTCATGTAATAAATATTGTTAAGTTTACGACACTTGTGTTCTGAATTGACTATCCTTCGTTCTTTGAGGTAACCCAATATAGCTCAGTGAATGTTTCTTACTTTCTTTCACTAACATATCTAGAGCCACGATATGCTAATTCTAGTGATAATAAAGTTACGATCATATCAATCAAAGTGAGTGGCGTCCAGTAATAACTTTATAAATAATCACAAGATCATTCAAGTAAGCAGTTAGCTATCGAAAAGAATCAACACCGGTTACCTGAGGAACTTTTGATTGGGAATTGTGAGGCATAAGATTAAGGTAGGTGAGTTTTGTCATTAAATTAAATATACGCATTCATTCACTCCTTGTTCAATTATTAGTTATATAGATTCATTACAATCATAAATATTAAACGACCCTGAGATACTGGATGCAGACTGTGCTACTGGGCCAATCACTCTGTTCTCGCATCCAGTACCGTTGCTGATTAGAAGATATTTATGTAACAGATCAGTTAACCCTTTAGTACCTTAAACAAAGTATTATGAAAAATAATTAGCAACACCGGTATTTATTTCCATAGTAGAAATACTACATTTTGCCTGTGCATTATTCTTAAATCTGAGGCAGTATGACACTACTTTTGTTAATTTGTTTAAAGAAGAATATTTAATGAACAGATTACAGTTGTCTATAATTACATTAACAGCAGCAATAATTTTTACTTCTGGCAATGTTTCAATGGTTGGTGGTTCAAAACCAGGCCAGTCGCTTGCATTTTGTTCTAGAAACGCAAGGCCATTCCACAAAAGCTTTGTATTTTTCAATGTATAGACAGGAGCGCCCACGGGATATTAAATCAGCTGGATTTTGTGTACTCTCTATGTGGTGCCAGTTGGAGATATCAGAATGTGTCTTGAATTTCACCTATTCTGTTGGCCACAAAAGTTTTGAAAGTTCTAGTTGACTTTAACCAAGATATGACGATCGTAGAGTCAGTCCAGTAAAATATTTTACTGAATTTAACATGCAATATAGGAATTAATTTATGGATGAGTTGAGCTAATAGAACAGCTCAACAGATTTCTAATCGTGGCAACGTTTTAATTCGGGCAACCTTAGATTTAGAACACAACAATCTAGGAGATATATTCCCATATTTATTAACTGTCCTGACATATACACAAGCCCCATAGGCCTTTTCACTTGCATCACAAAATCCATGCATTTGAAAATACTCTGGCTGCTCGATCGACATTGCTCTTCTGGGAATTGTTATTTCTGATAAATACTACATCTCTTGGAGATATGACATCCACGTATTTCTTATATTGAGTGGATGTGATTCGTCCCAATTCAATTTTGACTTCCAAATATCTTTTATATCTTTATTAATATTTTAGCTTTAACGTTACATGGACTGATTGATTAGTCCTAGAGAATCGAATATTCTTGAAACATGTGACAGTATGTGCCTTTGGGTTATACACTTAATTTTAAAAGTTGATATTGAATATTGTAGGTAAATAAAGATAAAATAAAAGATGTTAAGTTCTTCACAATACAATATATAAATATGTACTTATGTGATTTGTCATACCTGGGGTTAGTTCCTCGACTTTATTCTTAACAAGAACACTTTTGATCTATAGACTTATTTATTTATTACTCAACTTTCTGACTATCTTTATCCGTACCCAAACTACATCCATTAATTCTCTATAATTCTACCTCGCTCGTTATCTTCCTTTACCTCAGACGCTGGTCTTTGCAGTCTGTTTAACTTCCATGGGCGAAGTCGCTGGTTCAGATCCGGTGTATCGAACGACGTGTACGTATTCTTTTCAATATGGAGGTGTAATAATAACTCGTTGCTGTGGATAAGGTCAACATAAACCTTCGAGCTTCATGTAAGTTTCAATAAAATGATCAAACAATATAATTTATCACGTTTTTGGATTGTATTCTTGTTGCGTACACAAGGCTATCTTTCGTATAACTTACTTCACACGGCTTATATGCTTTTTCAATTATTCAGTGGCCAATTACTGCAGATTAATAATTTTTTAACGTTATCAGTGCCGCGGTTGACACACGACGCATTTTTCCCGGCGTTATTTAAGTTAATCCGCCGAATTAGCACATCAAAGATTCGATTTTCCACGTTCGCCAACTTCGACTATTAAAAGTGAAAAAGCAGGGCGTTTGATATGCAAATCCTTGGAAAGTTCCTTTTACTCCTTCCGGATTTTGCGATCGATATTGTCGGCGCGACTTAAGTTAATTATTTCTGTTTATGTAAATAGTAGGAAGGGCTGTTTCCCATTTAACTTGATTTAATTCAATCTACACCTGTAAAATAATTATTTTTAAACAGAAGCTACGTAATATTGGATTCGGTTCATCAATATGTACAACATAGCGTGTTCATCGAGTAAGGGATAACTTTAGTTTGACAAATGAAGGTGATATATTCTAGGTTGTATGTAAAAATAGCTTTGTAGATGATGCAGTCATATACGTATATCTTTTGTTTTTCCTTACCTACTTTAATTTGTGTTTTCATCGATATCTGGGGTTTTGGTTTTGGATGACGCATTGTTAAGTTATTAACGAAAATTATAAAAAAAAATGGTCGCGACAATGTTTACCATAATAATTCTATGCGGTAGTATTACGATCATCTAAGACAAAATTATTTAGTAAGTATGCAGCCAAGGGATGTGTTAAACCCGCAAAATAATCAAATATTCATTTTATTATACAGGGTGAAAAAGATGATTTCAATATTGAATGAGATTTAGTATAGTTGGCATACTCTCATACGTTTCTTTTGTGTTTGTAGAATGAGTTGATTTACATCAGTACAGTAAGAAAAATGTCTTTTAACTTTGTAAATTGAACTGAATTATCTACTTCTACGTCGTATTTTTGTAATTGTCGCTGCCCTTCACGGTATAGCCTCGCACATGCTCGAGCTTTTTTAATTTTAAATTTGACGTTAGTCTTAGTGAAAACAGATAAAACTTTTATTTTGAAAATGTGATGTGATACCACCCTATGATAGAATACAGTTTTTATGTTTTAAACAATGCCAAATACTAAAATTATAGTTATAGAAATCGTGTCGCCTAACGTCATTTAATGTGATTAGTACTTTTATTTTATTTTAATAGCTAAAGATTTGTTTTACCACCCAAACTTTCTGAAGGAAAATAAAGAATATGGATATTGAAATAGCAATTTTTTAGCGTATTTTTTTCGAATTATATAATCGGAATTTTTTATCCGGGAGTGCTGTCATCGGTTTTCAATTTTTTAGCTGTTGCTAAGTTTCTACTTTTTGTCAAACATCACCCGTAATAGTATTTAGAGGTTATGTGATATTATAAATTGTAAAACATGACAATCCATGTTGATATAACAACTCTCTGCAATCATCGCCCTGAAATATAAATATCTGAGCTAATTATGACATAGAATAAATGAAAATACATGTATGACATTGTAATGACTTAGGCCTCATAAAAATTCAGTTTTCACAATAGTTACAATCCATAAATGTCGTTTGCAATACTATTCAGGGTATTGTTCAATCAACGTGATAAATAAAATTTCGGCTGTTCGATATTCAAGTATTTAAATTATTAAAATCCTTTAAACATTACCGCATTGTTACCACGTGCGCGAATGTTTGGAAATTTTGAATTTTACTATGTAGTTTATGCGTTTACATTTTAATATAATCAATACAACAATGGAAATATTGAAATATACTCTTATTAATTTTACGGCGGCACCTAAAAAATTCATTTATATACAGGCTGTTCGTTTAAACTTCCCACCCTAAATTACTGGAAATCTGTGAAAGATTCTCTGAAACACAAAAATTGCCTCACTAACTCCGTGCCCCCGGGGGCTTCCCCTTAAAATCTCAAATGAAAGTAGGTATCGAGTAATACGTCATTTTGAACGTCTTTTGAAACTGGGCATTTTGACGTTCACTTTTTTGAAATTGATCGATTCGTTTTGAAGTTTTTTTTAAAAATCTTTTGGTTTGTTTAATTTTTTATTTTTTGTTTTAGGCATAAATATCTATTACGCAAAAACGCTTTAGCTGCTTATAATGTTTTATTTTTGTTTTCAAAGCTATTTAAGAATTCAAATATTTTTTTGCAGAAAATTTTAATCTAATAATTGTTCAAAATGTTGTCCGCTGATCGCTAAACAATGGTATAGCCGTTTTTCAAAACTGCGGCGTACATTTTCAAAAACATCAAAAATTTCTTTCACGAATTATCACACGCACTGGAAAATATTGTAGCAAAAAACCAAAAAATTGAAACCATTAAAAGAAGAGAAGAATGCCCGTGGATAAGCACAGATATAATACAACAAATAAAATTAAGAAATAAACTGAACAAAAAACACACCAAATACCCAAACAATAAAGAAATTTTGAAGAGATATAATCAACAAAAGCAGTACACTACTTACAGAGTTAAAAAAGCAAAAAAAGATTTCTACATGAGACAATTTGAAAAATATAAAAAAGAACCATCAAAAACATGGAACTTAATTTCGAAGCAGTTAAACACAAGCAACAAAAAAACCAATACCATAGAACAAATTCTGAAAAAAGACGGAATCAAAACAAACGAAAGCACGGAAATAGCAGAAGAAATAAACACGTACTTTGCTAACATAGGAAAAGAACTAGCAGAAGAACAAATTAACAGCACCACAAAAAAACCCGTAACCACAACCTACGATAAACAAGTACCAACATTTATATTAAAACATATAAATATACAACAGATGAACGCAATAATAGATGACATGAAGAACACAGCTCCTGGATATGATAAAATACCATGTAAAATACTGAAACTAAACAAACCAGCACTAGTACAATTCTAATTAAATTAGTTAATGTTACATTTACAAAAGGAAAATACCCCCAATGTCTTAAAGAAGCTATCATAATACCAGTATATAAGAAAGGTGACAAAGCAAAACCAGAGAATTACCGACCTATATCTTTACTTACAACATTAAACAAGATAATGGAAAAATTTATACAAATACAAATTTCTGAACACCTGAACAGTATGCATTTCAAAAGAACTCTGGGACTACATCAGCGACTAATGACTTATTAAATAGTATAAAAGATAAATTGAAAGGAGGAAACACATTTATAGCAATCTTTATAGACATGAAAAAAGCGTTTGATACAATTTCCAAACAGAAACTATCAGAGAAAATTGAAAAGATGGGAATAAAAGGTAAAGAGAAAGACCTAATAGACTCTTATATCACGGGAAGAAAACAGAAAACAGTAGTAAATAACACTCACAGTAATTACCTTGAGCCAGAATATGGAATACCACAAGGGGGAAATCTCCCACCCACTTTGTATATAATGTACACAAACGACATTTGTCAATTAAACATAGATGGAGAAATATACTCATACGCCGACGACACCTGTTTGGTTTACTGGGGCAAAAGTGTGCAGGAGCTGCAAGAGCGCGTCAACAAAAACCTCGGTACAGTCGAGGATTGGTGCTACAACAAACCTTCTGACCATTAACGAACATAAAACAGAATTCATGATATTCTCGAACAAATTAAATACTCCAACATTTGACATAAAAATAAAAGCCCAGTCCATCAAGCAAATAGACCAAATAAAATACTTAGGATTAAACATACAGAGAAATTTAAAATGGGATCTGCACGTAAACAGCCTAGTGAAAAAAAATGCAACAGCACATCAAAAAGATAAGAGCCATTATACCTGAAAACCTGCGAAAACCAATTTACAATGCTGTTTTTATGTCTCACATGAATTACTTAATAAATATATGGGGAAATACAACTAACAGAAATATTAACAAGTTACAAAGACAGCAAAATAAGATCTTAAAATTAATTTATAAGCTAGATAGAAGAACATCCACCTAGGAATTATACGATACGACAAAGGAACTGAATCTTGAACAAACAATAAAACTAAAAAATATAATACTGCTATACAAAATAAAACATAATCTCATAAAAACTGAAGTCAAGTTAATCACTAACACACATACATATGCACGCAACTAGAAGAAAATCAAATATAAGAACAGAAATATGTAAGCAATTAAAATATGAAAAAGTACCTACACCAGACGATATAACACATTATAACAAATTACCTAAAGAAATCAAAAACTTAAAATATCTACACTTTAGAAAAGCAATAAAGAGCATGCTTTTAAATAAAAAGATATAGACAACCGCCGAAGGTAACCAGAGTAAGAACGGATAGGAGTCCTCAATACCATTAGTCCGGGATAGATGTACCGACCAGGAAACAACCCGTGACGAAGATGTAGGACCGTATACAAGCATATATATATGCATCATTTGTAAGCTTAGCTTTACTATGATATGCATTACATATGTTTTTTTTTTCAATAAAGTATATATCGTAACATTGATTTTCGGCTCCATAAATTAATACAATTTCAGCCCATTCTTGGAAACTGTAAACCTATGTTGTTATTTTATTTAAATAACTTTGGGTTGATAACACTAAATATCAATTTATACTAAAGCAATATACAATGTATTCCCAAATGAGGAGCACTTGAACAAAAGAAATGATATATCCGCTTTTTATGCTACTGCCCATTTTTCGTTTAGAACATTATTTTATTGTGCTGTTACAAAAATTGAATCAATTAACACAAAATCGGTATAAAAACGTTCCTAAAACATGCATTTTTGTTTAATAAATAACTACAAAAAGAAGGAAAAATATTCTGGATTAAATTTAAGTAATAAAATAAAGAACCATAAAATTATTTATTTTCCATGGTTTTGAGAAATTTATAAAAGTTTTTAATATTGGTTTTTGTACCGATGCTCCTAAAATAGATTGACAAGCTAGAAATACAAAACAAAATGACGTATTACGATTTTTAAGGGGGTAGCTCCCGGGGGCAGGGGGTTAAAATGGGCGAGTCAATTTTTGCATCAAGAAATGGCCTCCACGATATAATACTTCTTACGTGTTTCAGGTAATTTTTCATAGATTTCCAGAAATTTAGGGTGGGAAGTTTTGAAATGAACACCCCCTGTATATACGCCAACAATCCGCAACCTATGAGATGTTAGACATTCATTCCCCTTGCATAAAAAATTCGATGTTGAATCCAGACTAATAAAGTCGTTATTAGTTTTTGTTTTGCTTCTTGTTGCGGTGAAAAGTTTCAAAGTTTTTTTTATGCCGACAGCTTATGCAAATAGCCCCGAGCGGAAGATATTTAATATGAAATATCAGACAGAACAGCAGCTCCGGGCTGCTATGCTATTGACGTCGGAAAAATCAAATTTTCAGCGGTGTAGGTTTCTTGCCATTAATTTTTCATGGCTTTGCGACGAAATATTAAAAGGACTTCCAGTTTCGAGTTGCTTTCTGTTAGATTACGATGGCGGGAATAAATCATGTCTTTTTACGATGCACGTTGCTCTTGATTTAGTAATTGCTTTATGATATTTACTTTGATCGTACGAAAGGACTCCTTATTTAACTACAACTTTAACGGTACTGATTATTTTTTATTGTAATACTGAGATATATTTAGCTGAACTTTGTATATTATTAAGCTCATTTTAAAGAACATCAAGTCCCCAATTACACTAGCTGGGACAATTTTTATAACACTCTAAAATTTTAGTATTTTGCATTGTTTAAACATTAAAACTATATTCTAACATAGGTTATCACGTCACATTTTCAAAACAAAATTTTTATCTGTTTGCACTAAGATTAACGTAAAATTTAAAATTAAAAAGCATTGTAACAAGTTCGAGTATGTTCGCGGCTATATCGTGAAGGGCAGCGGCAACTAAAAAGAATACGACGTCACGCATTCCATAGAGAAGTAAAGAATTGTAATATATTAGTCATCGCGGAATATACTAAAATGGAAATTTCTGGACTCGATACGTGCATACATGAAAGTTGCAGCCGGCGTAGTGATTCATTTATTGTTTTGTTGTTGATGCGGTCTGGCAAGAGACAAACGAAATGTCACTGCATTGTCACTTAGTTAAAAAAGTTTGAAACATTTTTTGTTTACAGGCTGTCCAGAAACTCTCCTGACAAACGAAGACCGGAGATTCCTCAGATAATTTTAAGACAATTTAACCCAATTCACCCTAGTCCGAAAATGCTTCCTAAGGGAGCTAGAGCTCTTTGAGGATCGCGCCTTGTAATTATTTTTTTTTAATATCTCCCGAACGCTTCTATTTAGAAAAACAAAAACTGGCATGCTTATTTATCCTCCAGAGATGAATCGGTTCTATCAATTGCGAATTTCTAGTACCGGTCATAGGCGTCCGTTTTGGGTAGGTAAACGATTATTTTAACGCATAACTTTTTTGTCTTTAACTTTTAAGCATTTATGACACTAGATTATTAAATTTTCAGATATTCTAGTACTAAAAGGTACTCTTACTTTAAGTCGGTAGGATACACCGTTTTCTAGAAAAATCGATTTGAAAATTTTTCGTTTTTTCGTCATTAAAATTCAATTTATTATGTACCTACTTATTTTTAGCGACGAAGTTGGCTAGGACTATCAAGGCATGGATGAAAATTAATTAATCATCTTTTGTTTCAATAAATGCAGCACACAATTCGTAAAAAGAGTTTGGGAAAAGAAGCAAAAATCAATTTGAAACAAAATTTTAGCTGAAGGTTTTTAAAAACAAAGTATTTATTACAATGGAACGAAACTAACAAAAAAAGAACAAGTATCAAAGTTAGATAGTTACAAAAGATGCTCGATGTGATGACCATTAGTCTCTATGCATAAATTTACCCTTTTGCTTAGAGAACGCCGAATTCTTGCAAAAATTCCAAAGTTATTTCTAAATTCGTTGCAAGCATCTTGTATCCTTAGCCAGAGTTGTGCACGATTTTGTATCGGAACGGAATAAACAAATGCTTTTATGTATCCCCAAACACAATAATCGCAAGGATTCAAATCCGGCGACCTTGCTGGCCAAGCAACTGGACCGCCTCTTCCAATCCAATGGTCTTCGTAGTTATTATCTAGAAAGTCTCGTACATTCCTGCTAAAGTGGGCCGGACAGCCGTCCTTTAGAAACCATAAGTTTTGCCGAATATTTAAACGTACCTCATCTAACAAATCAGGTAAAATATTTTGCAGGAAATGTAAGTAATCAACACCATTTAAACGAGCAGGTAATTCCACAGGTCCAAGTAGATAATCGTCAACTACTCCAATCCAGACGTTTATGCTAAACCTATGCTGATGCTTAAATTCTTGAACAACGTGGGAATTGTCACCAACGTACGATAATAGTGTGCATTATGTATGTTAGGAGCAAACACCGATTTCGGCCAATGGACGGAAAATATGGTCAAAACGCGTTCTGGCTGCTACGATTTTGCCAATGTCCGAATTATCGCTTTCCGGTCGTTTAATGGAGAACAGAACGCGTTCGGGGCTGTTTGCATTTACCAGAACGCATTCTGACCTTCTCAAGTCAGCCAAGAAGCATTTTGGCATACGCCATTGCCAGGACGAGTCGAACACACAAAAAATGTCCAATGGTCAATGCGAAAAAATATTTTTATTGTTTATGTAAATACGACGTAAAAACTTCAAAATTAACATTATTTTTAAAAGAAACGGAAAACATTAAAACGCGCGTTTGCGTTGCACAAAAGAAGAACAATTTTCCTACTTATTTTTACACGAACTATTGTTGTGACATTTGCTGTTACATACTATTTTCTTCGCCCTACACGCGCACTTCTTGTAGACGCAATAGCGCTTGCAATTACACTGTACAAAGCCCTGTTTTGATCCAGATGCTAAACCAGAAGCTGTACGGAGAGAAGCAGACGTTGACGGAACCGAAGAAATGTCGATAAAGTTTGAGTCGGCCAAAGTAAATTCATTACGACAGTACAGCGACTGCAAAGTTCCTTCTTTCGTTCCTGAAAATGAATTAAAAATTATGTTGAATAGCTAACAAATTTATTACATACCAAGCTGATAAAGTCCAGAGTCGTTAATACCGAGTACAACAGCTAACACATTTCTCGGGGCAAGTCTACCTCTGTCAACATCAGGTACTCGTACAATTACAGTTCTTCCTACATCTATGCGGGTGGTAACTTTGAATTCGAAAGGACAATCATTTTCTCGGCTTGCTTCTCCAGTCCTTCTTTAGCCTCGTCCCGTACAATAGTTATTTTCTCAGTACGCAAACATCGGTTACATGTAATTTTCTGCTCACCCTCTCCATTTGTTTCGTTAGTTTTTCCGCAAATGATATGAATAGGTAGGTAACAAAGTGAACATTTATAAGTATCTGAAATTTCTTTTTCCCATATTGTACACAAATTTTTCTCTTGTTGATCTTCATCATGTTTATCTTCACTTTCGTTTGAATTGTTCTCATCGCGCAACTTTTGTAACTCTTCTTCTGTTTCGATGTTAGACAAAAGTTCTTCAGGAAGTGACAAATCCTTGAGACCGATCTTCTGAGGCACGCCGAACATAGCTTCATAAGGACTTTTAGTTATTCCTGTATGCAGAGAACGATTTTTATTGCTTTGGACAAATCGCAACCCTTCAGACCATTTCGTTGTGTGTTGATCGGCCAACCATGTAACCAGCATGTCCCTTACATCTTGATTTGATCTCTCTACGGACCCTTGACTCTGCGAATGGCGAGGTTTTCCATGGACCAGCTTCAATCCGGGCCACATTTCAGCAAGATTTTTAATTATACGGTTTGCAAATTCTCTACCATTGTCGCTTTGTAGAATCATAGGTGCGCCTAACAAACAGAAAATGTCTAATAAATGATAGGCAACTTCTTCAGCTGTCTTTGTTTTCAGTGCTCGCAGTACGGTGAATTTTGTTAAATGATCCTGATAGTTGAGGATGAAACGAAAATCTTTGTCTGGTTCACTTTGCATGTCAATTAAATCTACTTGACAGCGTGAATTCATTTCATTTGTCAAAATTGGTTTCGCCACTATAGACCTTTTCGTTGAACTTTCTTTTTTAATTGGCATTGCTTGCAAAGTAATAAATAAATCTCAATTATTTGCCGTGTTATGTTACAGTTCAGAATCCATAACTAAAATAAATAAAAGCACTTGTAGATCTCGGGCCCCTTAAAAAAAATGAAAAAAAACAAACCTCGTAATCTCTTATGTCCAGCACCCACATGAGCGGAATGAATAATGTCAAATAATTCGTGGGTCATGCAAAAATAACGCAGTTCGGCAGTTTCGTCTGTTCTCCTTTCAATTAGCTTTTCGGTTTCGCCAATTTTTAAAATATCATACCTTTTTAATCGTCGTCTTTGCTTCGAAGATATTGTGTCACCGTTGCTTTTACAAGCTTTTGCCGCCTTCACCTCTGCAAGTATTTGGTCGTATCTTTCTCTTGTAAAAATATTGCTACGATCATTGCTATCACTTATGACTTTTTGCAGTTCATCATTAAAACGTAACTTAAGTTCTTCCATGGCACTCTCTAGCGACTACCCGCACAAAGATCAAACACTAAATGAAATAAATATTCTAGCTCCGGAGCGGAGGTATCGTTTACAAGCTGAGACACGCACGAAACGCGTTATGGCAATCGCAGAATAGATCAGAACGGGTTCTGGCAATCGCAGTTGGCCCAAAACGCGTTCTGTTCTCCATTAAACGACCGGAAAGCGATAATTCGGACATTGGCAAAATCGTAGCAGCCAGAACGCGTTTTGACCATATTTTCCGTCCATTGGCCGAAATCGGTGTTTGCTCCTAACATGTACATTAAAAATTCCATTTTTTGAGAATGAAGCTCACCAAACAAAATGTACCTGAAAAAATCTTCATCTTGATTTATCTGATTTTGTAACTATCTAGCGAATTCTACACGAGCAGGAAAATCTCCTTCTAGCAGTGCTTGCACCTTTGTAAAATGAAAAGGATATAAATTTTCTTTGTGTAAGATATTTCCTACGGAAGATTTTGAAATTGTGGGGTACATGGCAGATAGTCTTCGAACGCTAATTTCTGGATTTTCCTCAACTTCCATTAAAATAACATCTTCATGTTCTGCTGTTACATCATTATGTCTCCCTGTTTTTTTTTTTTTTTTGGAACCACTGAACCTGTTTCTCTTAATCATTGATGAAGAGCTGTAAATGTTGAGTGAGTGGGATGCTGACGATTGGGGTATTTTTCAGCGTATCTACGTTGCGCTGCTCGAGCGTTACACCTCATTTCGCCATAAACTAAATGCATATCGGCGTATTCTTCATTAGTAAAAACCATTTTTTTTTTAAATTGAAATCGTTGTGTTTGAATGCTACAAAGTAAAAAATTAAAAGATAAACTTCGCGAACTGATAACAATTTGACAATTAAAAACGTAGGTTTTATTTCTGTTGGCAGTTCAGAGCGAACTAGTGCAAAAAATAATAAATTGAATTTTAATGACGAAAAAACGAAAAATTTTCAAATCGATTTTTCTAGGAAACGGTGTATCCTACCGACTTAAAGTAAGAGTACCTTTTAGTACTAGAATACCTGAAAATTTAATAATCTAGTGTCACAGATGCTTAAAAGTTAAAGACAAAAAAGTTATGCGTTAAAATAACCGTTAACCTACTCAAAACGGACGCCTATGACCGGTACTAGAAATTCACAATTGATGGAATCGATTCATCTCTAGAGGATAAGTAAGCATACCAGTTTTTGTTTTTCTAAATAGAAGCGTTCGGGAGATATTAAAAAAAAATAATTACAAGGCGCCATCTTCAAAGAGCTCTAGCTCCCTTAGGAACAATTTTCGGACTAGGGTGAATTGGGTTAAATTGTCTTAAAATTATCTGAGGAATCTCCGGTCTTCGTTTGTCAGGAGAGTTTCTGGACACCCTGTATAATAATAATAATAATATTTGATTTATGCAACTAATAGAAAACGACTTGCATGGATTCTAGACTTTTACATGGACGGCTCTATCACCCGAAGAGTTACAAATATCATTTTAAATTTTGAAATTGTTAACTGTTAATTACAAGTTTATAACAGTGGGATTTTATAATAATACGTTAAATTCATAATTTCCGAACAAGCACGCAGCGAATCATTTTGTAATTTTTCTTCTGCAAAACATAGACTCGCACTACATCAGTGTCAAACAAAATTTAAATTCGATTCTGGCAGAAGCAGCGCACCATAGATGCTTAGCTAGCATTCAGTTAAAAACAAAGCAAAACTTCCTTGTGACAGTGAAAAAGAGCATTCCCGTGAGCGCCCTCGGTGTTTCTCTACACAACCAGACTTTTAAAGTGAAAAATGTTCTACCCGAAAGGTTAGAGATCTCGCGGGCGGTGGAACAAAAAAAAGTGAAACAGAGACGAATTGAATGAAGAGTAACAGCAGACAGGAGAGAGATTAAACGATTTATTTGCTATTATATAACGGAGTGGACGTTTATGTGATGTACTGAAAGTGTGCGCGACTTATCGCATGGAATATAGGTACGTATGTAGGAGCGGACGGACGCCTCTAAAACCAGGCTGGCAGGCAATCAACTATCAAACTTGATGGCGGATATGAAAACGTTGCGACGAATCGCTTTCACTGATATGGTAACTGAAAGAGAGATTACACAGGTTTATGTCTGGCTTCAATCTTGAAGTTAATAGGAACTTCCTTATCAAAAAGAACGCTTCATTTAATAAACTATGTGTTATATAGTGGTTCTTGTAATGAACCGGCTAGACAGAATCACGTGATCATCTTCTCTGAAACGCTTTATATTTTATTTCCTGCGGGTCGGACGTAGAAAAAGACGAAGAGGAGGAAGAAGAAGACCGATTTCATGTGCGAAGGCGACGTTTCAACGACGAACTTGTTCGCTTTCTATGTGTGTTGCGTCATGAATGTCCACTTTAGAAGCTCAAACGGGACCAATCTCTTGCACTGGTGGGTGAACGAAAGTAAAGTGTCTTTTATTTAGAATGAAGTAATAGCTTTCAATGCGTCATTTTAAGTAAACGGATTATAAATAGAACAATATAATTGTGAGAATTATAATTTATGTGCAAGCAATGCGGGAGGAGTTTCGAGTTAATTGTCTCATAAATTAACTTAAAGCTTCATAATTTAATCAGTGTTTGCCCTATAATGTTGTCGAGGGGGAAACCGCTGAGGGATTATGGTGTACAGCCCGTAGGAATTATTTGGGATTATTGGAATTATGTGGAATTATTTGGGATTATATCGGATTACATGGGATTATTTGGAATTATATCGGATTACATGGAATTATGTGGAATTATGCGGGGTTACTTGGTCGAATTATGACGGATTCCACGGTCATCAGAAAGAATGTTTTAGTATCTATTGTCCTGTATAATCAACAATACTTTAAGTAATCGAATCATCCCTTCAAATTAAACGTCATGTCCATACTTCAATCACAGTAGTAAAAATCAAATTGAATTTTAACAAATAGTGCCTTTGGTAGTTTTACACTTCCACGAATGCCGCCTTACGATTCATTACTTGATCATACGATATTTTTCTGGAAATTGCTGTTCGTACACTAGTTTGAACCGAGATTTGAACGCATGCGCCTTCCACTCTGCATTTTATTTATACAAGTCAGTGTAATGCGGTGTGATGTGATATTCTAGGATGTTTATTTTTGCTGCCACTGAATTATTGCACAGATAATCTTGAGGATAATTTTTACAGCTGAAATCAAGGTATGATCCTCACTTGAAATCTATTACGAAGTCCTTTTCCAAGAGAGTAACTATTGTAATTTGTAAGCGCCCGTTGTTTTTCTTTAGATGGAAGTTTCACAAACAGAGGCCGAGTGCTTCACCGAAGTTGAAAATAAGCTAAATATTTCCGTGCCTGTCTGCATAAAAAATCTTTTAAGGATCAATGGATTTACTAACGCACAATTACTTGCTCAAGTCACAGATGATGACATCTTGGAGATGGAGAAATTTATGACCGAGACAGTACCAACATTAATTCCCAAGGAGGAATATGAATCGTATTTTGGAATATTTTCGAAAAAATCAGAAAATTTCAAACTTACACAAGGTCACAGAAGATTAATTACCAGCCATTTCAAAAGAAACGTTCTACAACAATCTAAAACGCAAGATAAATATCCCTTGCACCAATTTGGTGCACTGGAACTTTAGGTTAGCGAAGATATCGGCCGAGACCTCAGTTAATCTATAGTACAGTATATGTACAGTAGAACCCAGATTATCCGAACAGTTTTCTTATATGTTAATCGTACTTATTATCCGACCCCTGATTCTTAATTTTATGCGAATCTTTTAACAAAATCGGTGTGAATATTGTCGAAAGTTATTTTTCTTTTCAATTAGTGTGCTATTCATTTCGCTATTACTCCATTTCCGTCTAGTGCATCGAGGTTAGTAAAAATGCCAAATTTAAAAAAACGGTAGAATAATTATTATTTCGAAAAAGATACCAAACCTTTCTATAACATTCATTTATGATTTTATATACAGATAGAACCACCGGCCATCTGCCTATAGGGAATTGTATGCAGTACACATTTATATGTACGTATACCTATGTTATCAGAAGCGTTGTCTATGCCGACGCTAGGGATCGACAGTCAACCGCGTCAGTCGTGTCTTGACTGCGGTGGAGTATACTCATAGTTGGTCGAACTTGCAAAAATACGCAAATTCTTGCTGTCTGCATCTTTAGGGTTTAGAATTATTTAGAGCTCAGTATTTTTTTCTGTTTTTTTACCGATATTCATTTACGTATTTACTATGCCGTTAGTTTATAATAAAGAAGAAAAAATAAATATTATTAAATGGTATTACTCATCTCAAGGAGGTACGCAAGAAGTGATTGGTCGTTTTGTTTTTTCGTTTCCTGATCGTCCAGTTCCCTGCCGTCGGACGATACTAGATATCATACATCGTTTTGAAAAGTCGGGCTGCATTAATGGATGTTCGAAATGCTATCAGAGTAATTTCCATCCTATTTCGGAGGAAAGAATAGAGAAGGAAGTCAGTGTATGCGCCTTTGTAGAATCAAGTGAGCCCTGCTCTAGCCGCCAAATTTCTGAACAATTAGGTATTCCAAAAACCACAGTTAGGCGTATATTACACAAAAAGAAATATAAGTGTTATAAGGTTAGAAAAAATCAAGAAATATTCCCAGATGACCAGTTTAGACGTCTCGAATTTTGTGAGGCTATTAGAGAAAAATGTGATAATGATGATAATTTTACACGAAATATTTTGTTCACTGACGAATCAACATTTTCCCTTTACAAACGCCATAATCCATCTGCCGTTCGCTACTGGTCTCAGAAAAACAAACATTTGAGCAGGGATGTCAACACTCAATATCCACAGAAACTAAATGTCTGGGCAGGAATCTTAGGGGATCACATCATAGGGCCATTTTTCCTAAACGGAACATTAAATGCGCAGTCATATTTACAATTACTGCAAAATCATATTGTTCCTGCAGTGCGTGACCTTGCTGTAAACTTTAATTATATTTGGTTTCAGCAAGATGGCTGCCCAGCTCATAATGCCAGAATAGTACAAGAATGTCTTTCATTGTTGCATTTTCCACATACCAATAGCACTAGAGGTAATATTTCTTGGCCGCCTAGATCCCCTGACTTAACGCCATGTGATTTTTTCCTTTGGGGATATTTGAATGAAACCATTTATGTACACCAGAATGAAAGACCCCGCACATCAGATGATTTACGAATGCGAATTACACAACTCTGTAATAGTATTTCACCTGTAACTCTCTCTAATGTACGTAGAGAATTTTACAACAGACTGGGCTACTGTGAGGCAAACAATGGAGGCTTGTTTGAAAGAGATATTTATTAGCCTCTAGAATTCTATTTTATTTTCTCTAGAATTTTTTTTGTTTGACATCAATTATTACTTTTTGAACGTTTTTTAATTTCTCCATGTTGCTTCCTTTTTAGAATTATTTTTCTTATTTTCTCTTGGTTTAGTAATTTGCAATTTAATTTTATTTAACTAGGTACATTCAGAATCACTAGTTACTACTTCTTTGGAATCTCAAACCTTCGTTTTCATTACAAATCTACTACTAATATTTCTACAACACGAAACATTATGCCGATGATTGATTCTTACAAATATCTACGAAATGAAATGGCAATATCTGTGTCATATTTAAAGATTAAATATGCTTTATCGACGGATGTGTATTTATTTCTTTTTACGCCACAAATTATTATTGCCGGTACGTAGATATATACGTAGGCGTATATAAATGTGTACTGCATACAATTCCCTATAGGCAGATGGCCGGTGGTTCTATCTGTATATATATACCGTAATCGACATATTTTAATTTCTGATACGAAAGTAGAAAGAGGAAAAGAGCGGACGAAATAAACTAAAGATAAACATAAGCGAGGCTGCCAAGACAGTACACTCGATAAACGTTTCCTATGAAATGTAAAGCGTGGGGTCCCCCGACACTGCGTTGCTCTCCCACCACTGTTAGCAAGCAGGCATCGCTGCATATTGTAAGGTCATATTCTGCATGGGGTAGAAGTATAAACCGAAATTAAAATTTGACGACTACGGTATACCTATTTTGATTATTGGAGCACGATTCGATCCGCATTAACTCGGATTATAGAAGTGCTACTCTACTTGTGGTTCTTGAAGATGAAGGAGTATTAAGAACGGATTTCAGAATAAAGTTTTGCTTTACTTTTAGGGACAAGTCGACAGGTAAGTACTACATTAGTGGGTGCATCAGGTTCACAATCGATAGTTACCGACGAGATCGCTACAAATCTCCCAGAAGAAACTTCTCATGTTTCACGTACTATAAGTAACTGGATTAAACATAAGTGCATCAGCCAGTACCAATGGTACTTTTTAAAAAAAAAAAAAAATTAAATATTTTTCGAAACCAAATATGGAATACGAAATGAGTTATATTGCGTTATGAGACGCTACTGTAAAAGTTCCTCTAAAATTCAAAAATATGCGCAACAGCCAGGCCATTCTAAGAAATGGATATTTGGAAATATTTACAAGCATTTATCTGGACATATAAGTGCTTATTCTGCACCTGGTTCCGTATCTAAGACCACCGACACACTAAAATCAACGTCAAGCCCATCTTTGATCCAAAGAAAAAAAGGTGAGAATAATGATATTAAGTGTTTTTTTAATCAGATTTCTTGCTCTGAAGCGAATACTTCGATAGAACATGTTGAAAAAGGTAATCCAGCTCATCAAGTGATAACTTCGTTACAAAATTCAGAAAATGATAAGGCAAAAAATGTTGGGAAAGCCTGCAAAGCAATAACTATAATTAGCAATACTCTCATTGTACCTTCGTTCAATAATGATATCAAACAACAAGAACGTCCTAACAATATTGAAAGTCCTATTGCTAGCTCGGTTGTTAGTGATAATTCTTTTGAAGAAAAGGAACCAGGTGAACCAGAAGCCTTATGCTCGAAATGGAAATCTCCTGATGGTGTAGAAAATCGAGACAGGGAAAATAAATCCCATCACAGACCCATCACTCAGTGGTCATTATTAAGTGTAATTGAGTGTAATAAATTTTACGCTGTTTTTTATGATGAACGGTGGTATGTAGGTCAAAATATTGAAATTATCAATGATACAATTTTTAAAATTAATCTTTTAAGACAAGGATGGAAGCAAAATAAAATGTTTGCCTTACCAAAAATTAAACAAGATGTTGCTACGGTTGATCTCAAATATTTTTTTACGGCCCTGTCAAATTTGCCACCGAAATGGAACCTTTTCATTTAGATGAAAACACATACGCCTAAATTTATAAGAAATATGATAATATTAAATCTGAGATTAAATTCTGTGTTAAAGACTAATTATTATTATTTCATTCGATTTTTTTTTATTTTTCACGAATATTTAAGTTTATGAATTTTACTTTTGCTGTGTTCATATGTTTTCCTTAAGTAGTGTATAAATAAAACAAATCTTTTTCGTTAGGCTGGTGTTATGTATATTCAACCTTCGATTTAACCTTAATTTACCTTTAAAACGTGCACAAATTCCTCAGAACTCGTGAAACATATAAAGAAATAATTAGGGATTATTTGGGATTATTGGGATTACATGGGATTATATGGAATTATTTGGAATTATTAGGAATTATTTGGAATTGTGTGGAATTATATTGGATTATGTGGAATTATTTACATATGGTGGGATTATGGTGTACGCTTTTGAGTCAGCGGTTTCCCCCTCGAATGTTGTATGCACGAAGATAGCGAATTATGCCTAGACAATGAGGAAATGGTAGAAATTTATACAACATGCAGCGAAACATGCTTTTTCGGACATGTTATCCCTTCTGAAATAGAAACAATAGTAATTAATCTGAAAAATAAAAAGACCTATGACATTTTTAACATCACTGCGAGTATAATACGTGAAGTATTAATGGAAATTATTGAACCATTGACTGATATTATAAACAAGTACCTCTTGGAGGGGATATTTCCTAGGGAATTAAAACTCGCTAAAGTCATTCCTATTCACAAAAAAGGTTCTAAGACATCCTTGGAAAACTATCGACCTATATCGATCTTACCTGTAATATCCAAAATTCTCGAGACTGCAGTAAAAAATAGAATATTATCCTTTTTTGAAAAACACGACCTTTTAGCGGAACAACAGCATAGTTACCGGTCAGATCGATCGACAAATGACAGCAATGATTGGATTGGTCAATGATATTTTAACAGCGAGGGATAATAAAGAGAGTAAGTAGTGAGTTAATAATGTGTGACCTGAGTAAAACTTTTGACAGCGTTCCTCATGGTAGATTGTTGGACAAGCTATATGCTTATGGGATTATGAGTGTGGCCTATGAGTTACTTCGATCATATCTCCAGGATCGACGTCAAACGGTATGGTGGCAGGGCAATACTTCCGAATGGCAGAATGTGAATTGCGGAGTGCCTCAGTGCTCCATACTTGGACCCATACTATTTATTATTAATATAAATGATTTACCTTCTAACTTAACCTGCGATGCCCACTTGTATGCTGATGATACATCTCTATTGATTAAGGGAAATGCCAACAATGGCCTAATGAAATTAGTACATCAATTTGAAACATAAAATGTAAAACTAATTGTTATTGTAAACTATCCAGATTTAGGGCGGAAATTAGTAGAAGGGAAAGTTTATAATTTTATTTATAGGTATATCTGAATTATGTGTATTGTATTTGAATACATACATGTTTGTCTTTGTAAATATTTTTACAAAATAACAGTTGGTTTCCTATAGATAGCTGTGTTTGCTTGTAATGGGGTAATAAAATTCTCACTATCGTCCTTATTCCTTAATCCTCTTAACTTTGGGAACGAATACGGCTGTGACCCGGGAACGAATTCGGTCTATATCACCTTATTACCTGTATATTTGGGAACGAACTCGGTTCCGTCCTGACATTTAACGCTAACTCTAATTTTGTAATTCTAGAAATTTCTAATGATTCTAGGAGATCAAGTTTTTTACTTTTATCTTGGATAAGTATTTTAAAATTATTGTTAAAAATATGTTTATATTCTAAACAATGGTTCGCTAATGTAGAATCAGCTTTTTTTATCCCGGTAACTTCTATTATGTTCGGACACTCTCTGGGCAAAGGATCTTCAAGGTCGGCCAATATAAGACATGTTACAATCGCAAGTTAACTTATATTACACTAAGCTCTCACCCTTATGTAGAGATAGTGCTTAACTGTTTGCATTAAACTTACGTAATTTGATATAATTAATTTAGATAATGTACAATTTAAATTTTTATTGACTATATTCTTAACTTTGTACAATGTTTATTTTACCTCACTGTAACTAAATTTTCCCAGTGGTTTATTTATGGCTATGTTCGCTTCAATTATATTACAAGTGGTGGGAAAATACGTATTCAAGCATTCACAAAAACTATGAAGTTTGGTTATGTTATTTTTCTTCCGGCTTTACTTACTTAAAAATTGTTTAATTATTATTATTAGCTCAGTGTAGAACATGTGAAACTCTGAATAAACACTCTCAGGCTTAGTGAGTTATTATGGGTTGGAAAATACTTTAGATATAAGGAAAACACAGTGTAATTTCTAAAATCAAATGACTATATTGCAAAGAAACATATATAAAAATTTCCACGTAACATTTTAATTATAAATGAACAGCATTTTATAAATGGACAACAAAGCTATCCATGGAAAGAAATTAATAAACAAATTACTGGATTCGACATAAAACAAGGTAGGTATAAATTTATAATACTATGTTCACAAAATTACTAACTAAAATATGATAAGCATAGGTAACGAAAATTAATTCTTAATATTTATGAAATATAAGAAGTTAAATAATTTTTTTAAACTTTTGTTTAATGGATGACCAATTACGATGATACAATTATAATAGCATATTCTTACAACATTGATACAAAAACTATATTTCCTATTAACAATATGCTTTCTAAACTCTTATTCTGATTCAATATTTTTTTATTATTGATTTTGATAATTAATATTGAGATCTTAATAAAATCTATAATGTTTATAATTATTTTAAGTACTTAACTTGCATTATTTTCTAGTATTTATGGTGTGTCTTGAATCCTTTCCGTCTTGTTTTCCCCCGTTGATAAGTGTAGAGTCGTCTCAGGATGTACAGGTTCCCAAAATCCTCGGATAATCACTTTCACAGTTCGTTTAAATTATTTTTCTGTAGGTAAGCTTCTTTATATGATTTTAATTTAACATTAAAGTTCATTTACACTGTTGTAGACATGAGTGCACATAAATCTCGTTGTTTAATATTTTAAAATCGAATAAATTTTAGTACCAATAGGTTTGATTTATCGATGGAATATATATTAACAGTTTTCCACACACTAAGGTATTATTTTTAAACTTTTTTTACAATTCTTTTACTTAAAAATTATAGACGCGTACCTTTTAAGCGTCCTCACTTTTCAAAAACTTAATTTCTAATCCCTTTGTTTTTTAAATTTCAATGCTACCTTTATTTTCGAAATATAATTTGTATATTGAGTTGTCTACATTTAAGGTGCATAATATAAATAATTTTATTATAATTTTTAAAATGTTATTATAATTTTCTTTCTCTTGATTCTTGAGAAATTAATTATTTTAGAATTTATTACGTACTTTTTTTGACAATTTACCCTTATTTCTGAATAAGGCTATTATCTTGTATATGAAGTTGCATATTCTTAAGTTACTCTAAATTGGCAATTTCAACTTCTGATATTACATTAGGCTTATGTGTTACTTTAACATACACATATCATGATAATATACCCCCGAGTTTGATTTTGTGTCTGTTTTGTCCTTATTGTTTCCTAAAAAACATTCTAAAGTTTTATTAGTTTTGTAAGCTATTTTACTATTAGTGGATTTTCTAATTAATTTGCTTGTTTTGTCTGAAGATTTACCAATATACATAAGGGTAGAATAATGTAATGAATTTTTAATAGAAATTTTACGGTAAATTAAAGAACGATTATGTGCTATTTATTTGTTTCGAAGGATATTATTGATCATATCTTTAGTATAGCCATTATTTGTAGCAATAGTGTGTATTCTATCTAATTCAGTATTAAAGTTAGTTTTATTAAGTGTCGTATTCACTAGTCTATGTTAGTGTCCGAACATAATAGAAGTTACCGGGAAAAAAAAAAAGCTGATTCTACATTTGCTAACCATTGTTTAGAATTTAGAATATAAACATACTTTTAATAATAATTTTAAAATACTTCATATCCAAGATAAAAGTAAAAAACTTGATCTCCTAGAATCATTAGAAATTTCTAAAATTACAAAATTAGGGTTAGCGTTAAATGTCAAACCAACCTATGTCACTCCCCAGGTGCGTGAAGTTGGCACCACAACTTGCGGCGCAAATGTTCTTTTTAGTGCCAAAATGTTGCGCCCAATTTGCGCCGTCGATATCTGAAGAAAAAACACCGACACATTAATTTGTTACAAAGTTATAAACAAAAACATTTTTTGGTGCCAACTTCACGCATGAAGTTAGCACCACAACTTGCAGCGCAAATGTACTTTTTAGTGCCAAAATTTTGCGCTTAATATGCGCCGTCGATATATGAAGAAAAAACAACGGCGCATTAATTTGCTACAAAGTTATAAACAAAAATAGTTATTTTGTATCAACTTCTTACCAGACCAAAATTTCCGGCGCAAACTTTCAATTTAGTGCAAATCGTTAGCGCACAACATGCGCCGTCGATATCTGAAGAAAAAACACCGAAACACTTAATTGTTATAAAGTTATAAACAAATACAATTATATAGGTGCATGAAGTTAGCACCACAACTTGCGGCGCTAATGTTCTTTTTAGTGTCAAAATGTTGCGTCTAATATGCGCCGTCGAAATCAGAAGAAAAAACACCGGCGCATTAATTTGTTATAAAGTTATAAACAAAATTAGTTATTTAGTATCAACTTCATACCGGACCAAAATTTCCGGCGCAAACTTCAATTTAGTGCAAATCGTTGGCGCACAACATGCGCCGTCGATATCTGAAGAATAAACACCGAAACACTTAAATGTTATAAAGTTATAAACAAATACAATTACAGTCGATATCTGAAGAAAAAACACCGGCGCATTAATTTGTTACAAAGTTATAAACAAAAATAGTTATTTAGTATCAACTTCTTACCGGACCAAAATATCCGGCGCAAACTTTCAATCAAATCGTTGTCCTTTTCTATTATTTTAGGGTAAAAGTGTATTTTGAGTTTTTCTCTTTTAACAAATTAATGCGCCGGTGTTTTTATGTCAGATATCGACGGCGCATATTAGGCGCAACATTTTGGCACTAAACAGAACATTTGCGCCGCAAGTTGTGGTGCCAACTTCACGCACCTTCACTCCCCACTTTTGTCCTTAAATTTGTAATATGTTTTCCAGTATATAATTTCTCGCTCTAATGTAAATTCTTCATTATTCATCCACCTGATGAAGTCGTTGTGCGACGAAACAACGTTGTAGTGGTTTACTATCATTAAAATTTTTAAACTTTAAAATCAGTGTTTTGTTTTTATTATTATTCATTCGGTACGCGCTCGTATCCGAATTTGGAACTCATGCTTGAATGAAAGGCCTCCTATTACTTGCATTTTAATATACTATTCCCACATGCAAATCCAACCGTGAAATGACATGTTTTGATAAGCGAGTACAAAAAGCAATGTACGAGTAGTGAGTTCTACTATAGCAAACGATGCAAGATCTTTAGAGCTATATGTTATCATATATCAAGGTCCATTCACTATATAGGTTGCCCGATCCCGTGAGTTTATGGACAAGGGGAATGAAGTGAGGTGCGCGGGCAATGACGTAGTTGAGTTTCCCACTTGGTAATTTAACCTATCTAGTGGTATATGTTTGTGATAAATATATTGTTTTTCCGGCTTGTTTTGAAAGTAGAATATTTGCAAATAGTTCTTTTAAGAACTCAGTAACTTGTTATAAGAGAGGTGGCAAACTTTTTTCAATATGCCAGGTCAACGGTTTGCTGTGGCACTTTGTAAAAACAATTTTATAGGAAGTAAAAACCTAGGGTTGAATATCTCCTTTTATTCATTTCCAAAAGAGGAAATATACAAGAAACAGTGGATAATAGCATGTTGTAGAAATGACGTTTGGAATCCTGTTACCAGTCAAATATGTTCAGCACATTTTAAAGAAGATGATTTTCAAAGAAATTTAAAAGCTGAACTACTTAATTTGAATTATAAAAGATTTCTAAAACCTACAGGTAAACACAGAAATATTACTAATAAGATATAAAATAAAAGAAAAACTATCTCTTGATTAATACTGCTTTCAACAAAATTATGTAAAGAAATTCTTATTATTTAGATTATATACCTATTTAAACCATTTTTTGTAATGCATTTAAAGTATCTTATTTTTCTAGCTGTACCATCTTTATGTCTTTCTATGTTACAAGCTGAAGATGTTGGACCATCAGCCCGTGATCAACGAATGCAAAGAAAAGAAAAGAAAGAGTTCGTTGAAGAAATATTATTAGTGTCTAAGGAGCCTATGCTAAAAGCTGATGATACAATTTGTATTGAAAATATTCCCTCATGCAGTAATGAATTTTGATAATGAAACTTTACCTATAAAGTATATTGTGTATTGAATTAAATATTTAGACAAGAATAAAGTCGATGTGCCGGGCAGAAAAAGAAAATTGGAAGCAAAATATTCTAAAATTGTGCATTAGGTAATAAAAATTAATATTTTGTAGTAAAATCTATATCCATCTACATTGTACAATCACATTTCAATTTAAAATTTTGTATTATTGTGTATCTTATATCTGTAAATGCATTAATACCTATTATAATTCTTTAGCAGCCTTTTGGCCAATCTCGTATTCCTGTTATCAGTTTTATAATAAATACAAAATTTGTTTCTTGTTTATTAACTATGTATATAGATAAAATTCTTTTTCTGTATTATAATAAAAAAAAATAAAATCAGTATAATTTTGAAATAAATCTTCCCATAATAAACTATTTTTTTATTTTTGTACTCAACCTAACAATAAATTAGTTAATAATGAATTTAGCATGTATGTAAATAAATAGATAACTCTTGATTTACCAGCCTGAAGCAACATAGCAGTGCTCACTTTTTATGTGCTAATACTGGCAAAAAGTAAGAAGCCTATTTACCTATACATTATTTTATTTATGCATTTATCCATTAACTCCTGTCCATCTTTTAAATATGGGAAACTGGCATACGTCACTCGTAACTCGCACGTTCATTGGTTGAGACGGGATAAGGCAACCTATATAGTTAACGGACCTTCATCATATATAGCTTAAAATAGCCAAAATGTCACTAAGGTCTTCTGAAAGAAACGTTTCATATTACCACGAATCAAACAATTTCCAATTATTATATACACCGATATTATAAACTAGTAAAACAGAACATCACATCTAATATACATGTGTGATATACATCAAAGCTTCCATGTTTCTCATCAGTATTAGGCGATTAGAACTGCATCACCAACGGGTTAACGGCGCATTAGTTGTATACGGCAGCAGCGTGTAACACATTAAATTAATTACCCCCGTGGCACACGACGTGGGGAGGTGGCACGGCCGCGGTGGCGGCTTCAGCGGCAACAGCAGCAACAGCGACAGCAATTCTCCACTCATCTTGAATGCTAATCAAGCGTTTTGGTGAATTGATTATGTTTCCGACATACACACAACAGCAACGACGCGTCGAACAATTTTGTTACCTCTCGTCGGCGTGTGCTGCTATCGACTTTACGCGCTTCACGCGGGGCGTACTTGAATAACTCCGATGTCACGTCAGGAAGGGCGTTTGATGGGGAAAAGTTCAATCGAACTTCAACCGATAACCGCAGAATGACATATGGGACAGGCAGGATATAAAGATGTATGTAGATACACATACGAAATATGTTTGCGTGGATCCGGTACACATATTTTATAAGGATATACTCTTGTTTCAGAGAGTTTTCTGTTTTATATTGTTACCAAAGTAGACTGAAAATATCTTAATTTGTTTGATAACAATTATTAAAAGAACATCGATGTTAATGAATTAACTTGAGAAAATAATAAGTATGTACAATTGTAATTAAAATTAATGATGTAATTAGTAGAGATAGGACACGAGCGGCCGATGACTCATCGCCCACGGGCGCACTCTTGAAATTTTGAATTTTTAAGAGTTTTTAATTTTATTTATATAATTGGATAACAAGTGGGTGGTGATCTATAAAATACAAAATACTTTATTATTTGTTTATTTTGTAGTTCAAGTCGAGTAAAGGAGTATTAATATTTACTAGCAACACTGTCTCAAGATTCTCTTCTGTAAGATTTGTGCTCTTTGAATGAAGTCCTTTCTACATCGCAAGTGGTTATGGATGCATACTGGAAATATTCTTTTATTTCAGCGTATTTAGCAGTTAGATTTTGTATCATTGTCCCCATACACAATTGCTGCGATGTTATTAAATCTGGATTTCTATTAAAAACTGCGTTTAACTTTTGCTGAACGCCACATTCAAAGTCACTTGAAATACTTTTGAAATTAATAATAACCACATCTAATGTGGTTAATCCATCTTTTAATTTGATATTTCGATTTTAAAATTATGTGATTAGTTTAGGCAAACTTCCAAAGTGTTCCTGAAGGAAGTACAGCTAATTTTTTAAATTTGGAGTTTGTGTTAGTTCCTTGCACTTAGAAATACTTCGAGCATCGTCATTTAAACATATAAGGAAATTTTATAAACTATCGAAATTCTCTGCATAAAAACTAGTAGCTTCCAACCATGTTCCCCATCTAGTTATTACTGGCGAGAGAGGCAAAAGATGGAAGTTTTTCTCTGTAAAGATCTGCTCTCAATGGTGCTTTTCTGAACACTTTTTTAAAAACGAATACAAGTCATCAACTTCCGGATAGGCGTCTCTGATATTCACAGATTCTGTGGAGAGCATGTCCTACACAAGTAATATGCAGCATATATGGATATGTTTCCTTTAGTAGTCTGCCTGTTTTTAACATATATGCGGCACTGTCACTAACAAATAAAAGTATTTCTTCTACCTGTCGTCCGAATGAAGCATTTTGTGCAGATTCTCATTAGTGTTTCCGCATCAACTGTATTTCTAACATTAGATGCTATTACATATGCGTTGTATGGAATAGTTGGAGATAGTACACCAGCTACAACATTTACCACACAGCGTCCTAATATATCGACTGTTTCGTCGGCACTTATCCATAGGTACTGATTTGAAAAATGTCTTCTAATGCATTCTACTGTTTTCATGAAGCACTTAGAAACATAATATTTGCATAAGGTGGATTCATCAGGAACATTTCGACCAGTATATTTTTGAAGAAATATTTTGAAAGTGGGATTGTCAAGTTTCTTTAATGGGATATTAGCCGCCATTAAAGCTTCACAGAGTTCTTCGTTAAAATTGTCAGCTTTCAACGGATCCAATTTCTGTGTATGTTTTTGCGATGCTACGTGACGTTGTACGTGGGATTTTTGGACATTTTGGACTTTGCAATAAATTTCGGAATCACTGACAATGGACATACAATCAGTAATGACCCTTAATCCAACTCGCCATTGTTTCACGATGCCATTCTCGACGTTCTACCATATTATATCTGCAAAAGTAACATAAACAATGTTCTATATCTAAATAAATGATAACTAAAAATGTATGCGCATGTTATTGAAACTTAACGAAATTCAATGCACCCTTACGTCAAGATAATTAGAGAAGTAGATTCAGTGAAACGGTATTAAACAGGGACTATTACAAAAATTACGAAGTATGGAATTAGCAATCAAGACAATAAAAAAACGAAACTAACCCCGTACTTTATTTATCTTACGAAATATAAGATACATAAATAGAATAAATTTTTAAAACTCCTCACGCTTCTACCTACGCACATGAAGAAAATAATTTAACAGTAAAATCGACTTTTTTTGCTGTCCATTTTCTCGACAAAAACAGATGTTGCAGTCACCATGTGAATAGTGGTATTCAGTAACTGCGTGATGTTTTACATTATTTCTTTTGTCCGTCGTAATTTCGGCCTCATACGTCCGGTCTATAACTATAAAACATGAAATTGCCGTTGCGAAAAGCGTACGGACTGATGATATTCAAGTAAATCGAAACGCGTCCACGTCTCGCTAATTAGCAATGGCAATTAATTTTTCTAATCTTACAGTTTGAAGAAAAACCCTAGCGTTTGAAAATACATATTCAGACAAGTATCTCAAGCATTTGTTATCTTGATAGGTAGGTAGGATATTGTTGAGCTTACATGAAGAAGTATTCGACATTTCTTAAATCTCCGTTTCTGCATATTTCTCTTTGAATTGTCATTGGATTGCATTGGTAATATTTTATGTATTTGTGTTCTGATCTATTTTACATCAAATTTGATTTCTTTTTAATGAATATATGTCTAATTATAAATAGTGATTTATTAAATTATTTTCATATATACCTACTTATATTATATATTAGTATATATGAAAGATGAAACGTTCGAATACATATTTGTAAGAAAATCTATTGGGTTTACAAGAGGAAAAGAATTCTTATTTTTGATTTTACAATAAAATGCTAAAGGAATTAAATTTTATGCTTTATTTCAAATGACCAAATCTGTAATTAGAATTACGTAACTGTCAAACCCCTATTTAGAATTATAAATTTTTATTTTCTTTTTTCAAACACAACATTAAAAAATGAAGTAGACTTGAAACAATAATGTTTGAAGGACGCAACAGTATCTCCCATACGATTTTTTTATACTTCCACATTATTAGGCAAGTTTTCCATGTAGATTAGTTGCTTTAACCGTCCCCACAAATAAAAATCTAAAATAGTTTATTCAGGGCTTCTTGGAGGCCACAAAACAGGACCATTCAAGCCAATCCAACAATTTTCGAATTTTTGATAGAGACAGGCAGCAACAATGCGCGAATGGTGGGCGGACAACCATCATGTTGAAAGTACATCCTCTGCCGATAAGCAAATGGGAGTTCACTTAAACCATCCCAGAAAAAGTTGCTTAACATTTTCAAATAATTGTGCTGAATTACATTAGCATAAAAAAATATGGGCTTATTATTCCATGGTAAGAAACAGCACACCACACGTTTACCTTAACAAAATATTGAGGTTTTGATGCAATTCCAAAGTGACGATTGGTATCACTCCAATAACGAACATGTTGTGACCAAACGGTACCATTGATAGTAAAAGTTGCTTCATCGGAAAATACAATGCTTTTCTGAAAATTTTGGTTCTCCATTTTTTATCTCCCATCCATATGCAAAAATAAAGACGCTTTTCATCATCTCCCGGTTCTAACGTATGATTAAAAATAGGTTTATAGGGATAACTTTTTTAAATAAAAATGAAAATAAAACTCTTGAGAAGTTTCCACAATTTTTATTTCATCTTTGCGACATGTGTTTCGATATTTTCATACCATTTTCGAGCTGAACTAACAGGTCAATTTGTGTGAAGGGTGTTATATATGCCGTTGCGTTTATTGCCTCTATGTACATAAATGTCTATTATGGGTGTGTGTGTGTGTGTGTTTGTAAAATCTGTGTGTGTGTTCGTTACTTTCTCTTTTCTTTGAATTGATTTTTTAATTTCCAATATTTCTAGCAAATTTAATTTCGGTCCTTTGTTCACATTATGCATAAGTTTACAACTATTTATATCGGGAAAATGGAGATTATCTATACAATGTTCGGCAAGGCCTGTATTTCTAATATTATGCAATATTGATCTTTTATATTCTTTTAATCTAGTTTCGATCTTTCTGCCACTTTGTCCGATATAGATAGCTTTACAGTCTGCGCAACTAATTTTATATACACCTGATTCACCTTAGTTCTTTCCTTATTATTGACTAACATAGCACCTAAATTGTTTTTATTTATGTTAACTGTTTTGATTCCTATTTTCTTAAATATTCTGTTAATTCTATAATTAATATGTGGAATGTATTGTATAATGTGCCATTTCGTATTGTCTTTTTCTATTATTTTAGGGTAAAAGTGTAGTTTGAGTTTTCTCTTTGTTTATGTTTGATAATGTTGTCTACTATTTTCTCTTTAAATACATTATTTCTAGCTATAGTTTTAATTACGTATAATTCTGTATTGAAATCTTCTTCACTTAGTAGTATGTTAATTAGTCTGTAAGCGAAACTATGTAGAGCTGCTGTTTTTGTGCGCCAAGATTGTTTCGAATTAGCTGGTATGATTGTATCGGTGTATGTAGGTTTCCTGTATATACTGAATTTTAACTTTTTATTGTCTTTTTTGATAGTTAAATCCAGAAACTTTAATTTTGTTTCTTTTTCTATTTCTATAGTGAATTGGATCTGTGTTTCAGTACCTGACCATATACAGAAAATGTCATCTACATACCTGACCCAATGTTTTATTTGTTTGATGTATTTATTATTACTTTTAAACAGCTTTTCTTCATAGTCTGCCATGAATATTTCAGCTAGAAGAGGGCTTAGTAGACTCCCCATCGGTAAACCATTTATTTGTGTATAGACCTTTTCATTGAATTTAAAGTAGTTTTGTTTTATACATAAATTAAGAATTTACAGAGTGTGTGTTTTTTCATTATCTTCTAAATGGGTGTTATTAATAAGGTTTTCTAAGATTTCTTTTATTTCATTTACTGGAATTGATGTGAATAAGCTTTTCATGTCAAAAGAAATTAGTTTTGTACTGCTATTGATTTCAATATTTTCTAATTGTTTGACTATTTCTATACTGTTTCTAATGGCTTTCTCAGATTTAAAATTAATTAATTGTGGTAGTTCTTTGCTGGAATATTTACAATGTTTGTATGTGGGTGCATTAATATATGAAACTATAGGTCTAATTGGGTTGTCTTCTTTATGTCATTTTGGTTGGCCATAAAGGACAGGTGTTCTAGGATTTATAATGAGCAGTTTTTTATCTTTCTGCATTACGTTATCTTTTACCATTTTGTTGATATTTGTATGTGGGGTCTATTTTTAATACCTTGAAATCAGATGTGGCAACCAGATTGTTTATTTTTTCTATGTAATCATCTCTTTTGATTATTGTAATAGTAGAGTAAAGTCGGGGATTATGAAATAGACCCGGTAATATGGAATACCATGTGTTTGTCAAAAATACCAGCGCTATCTATTCTCATTTGTTATAATAACACTCGATAAAGTTCAAAATTGCTCCACAAGAGTACCTTAGTCTATGAACATTCACCATTTAGTGGTTGTAAGAGTTCAACTGATTTCGACGTTCTTAATATTTTTTGATAAGTACACTAAAATTTTATTTTAAACACTTTCGAAAGTAATTTTGTTTAATGTTATTGGTTCATTAAGTAGACGAATGATGTAGGAATGCTTTAGTACAGAGATATTGCTCATTTGAACTACCTTTCATTTTTTTATCCGTTTTAACCTCTAAACTTATATGGGCGGGAATTATGAAATAGTATTCCATATTACCTGACTCTATAAATTAAAATCTTAAAATTGGATTTCTTTTGTAGAAATGCCTAAAGCGGTCAAAAAGACCCAAGGAAAAGCTAAAACCAGTTCGCCACAACGTAAAATGTGGGATGAGGAAAACATGAAAAAGGCAATAATAGCAGTTAGAAGCAAAAGAATGGGTTATTTAAAAGCATGTAAAACATTCAATGTGCCTCGTGCCACCCTTTACAGACTTTGTAAGAAGGATGGAGCTGCTAGTGAGGTATGCCAAACGAAACTGGGGAGGAAACCAGTTTTGCCGGATCATTTGGAAAATGAATTAGTAAAGCATTGCCTAGCTATGGAGAAAACCTTTTATGGATTAACTAGGCGGGATGTCCGTAATCTTGCGTTCCAGTTAGCAAGAAGAAATAACGTTCCACATCCCTTCTCATTACTGAAAAAATCTGCTGGTAAGGACTGGCTAAATTGTTTCAGATTAAGGCATAAGGATGTGTTAAGCCTCAGAAAGCCGACTGGAACGTCGTTTGCACGAGCAGTGGGCTTTAACAAGCAAAACGTTAACGAGTTTTTTGATCTGTTAGAGACAGAAATAGCAAAAAAAAACTTTTCAGCTAATCAGATTTTCAACGTCGATGAAAGTGGTCTTAGCATTGTACAATCAAAATGCCCTGAGGTTTTTTCACAAAGGGGAAAACGACAAATCGGTGCACTAACATCTGCAGAGCGGGGCTCTCTGGTGACTTGTGTTTTGTGTATGAGTGCGAGTGGCAATTTTGTGCCCCCTTTGCTCATATTTCCTCGTAAAAATTCAAGCGAATTAATAAAGAAGGGAGCTCTACCAGGAAGTGTTTTTGCCTTCCATCCATCTGGGTGGATTCAGACAGATATATTTACGCAGTGGTTCAACCATTTTATAGAATATGTAAGACCAAGTACCGAAAACCCTGTGCTTTTGATTTTGGATGGCCATCATACCCACACTCGAAACTTGGATGTTATTGTCGCTGCAAGGCAAAATCACGTGACTTTGTTGTGCTTACCGCCTCACACAATGCACAAGATGCAGCCACTCGATAAATCTGTAATGGGGGCATTGAAAACCTATTACAATGAAGAAATTCGCCAATTTTTACGGCAAAATAATCGGCCAATATCTCATTTTGACATAAGTGAACTCTTTGGTGAAGCATATCTGAAAATACAAACTGGCGAAAGAGCAATCAATGGATTTCGACAAACAGGTCTGTTTCCAGTAAACAGAAATATTTTTACCGAAGAAGATTTCCTAGAGGAGGCACACAGAAATCCAGAAGTGCCTAGACGACTAGAGGAACAACCAGTTTTACCGAAAGACATAGTTCCTATTCCTGTTCTTAATAAACGACGAGGCACAAGAGGTTGAAAATCGGGGACCGCCAAACTTTTGACTTCAACTCCAAACAAGGATGAACTGGAAGAGTCACTTACATCAAAAAATGAAAAAAACAAAGTTAAAAGAAACATTGGGTTTGAAGGAAATAGAAAACCAACCAATGACGCAAAACCTGGAACCAGCAAAATGGAAGATCACACCAAAGTAACTTTGAGTAGTGTGAGGAAAAAAACGAGAAAGCAACTGGTAGAAAACGATGAATCGTCGGATGATTTAGATGAAGATATCCCAATCTTAGATGACTCTACTGATTATGAAGATTTCCCAAGCAACAACAATAACCCACAAGATGATGCAGAATGTCTTTTCTGTTCAGAACGTTTTACGACTGACTCGAGAGGAGAAATTTGGATACAGTGCCTAAGATGCGAACTTTGGGCTCATGAACTGTTCGCCGATTCCGAACAGGATTGTTATGTTTGCGATTTTGGTCGTTAGAATTTTTTATATCGAAAATAACAGTATTCCATATTCCCTCATACATCTATTCCATATTACCCGACCATTGTTCTCGGTGGAAAGAAATGCTTTTTTTCATTATTTGTAATATTTTTTGTTTATGTATATTATTTGTAACTTAGCCACAGTGGTCTCATATAATAAACCCTTTGGCGCTATCATTGATATTTTTTATTTATATTTTACTCAATACACTTCAAAATAATTAAATAAAATAAAAATGGTATTCCATAATCCCCTACTTTACTCTATTACCTTTGTCTGCTTTCATTAGTAATATGTCATATGTTTTTAATTTATTTTTTATTGAATTGATGGTCTTTTCTTCATTTAGTGTGGCCTTATTGATAGGTTCTGTTTTTCGACTGTTGTTTTTTATGGTCTTTATTATTTGTTCTACTTCTAAGTTGATGTCCTTTTTTGAATTTAATACTAGTTCTAGATCTATTATTAAATTGTCTATTTCGTTTTGATTATCTTGTTGTCTAATTTACGTTCCTTCAAAACTCTTTGAATATGGGATTTGCTCATATTTTGTTGAAGCGCCCGTCTCCGTAATTAGAGTTTAGGATTATCTTCCACCGAATCCAAAATTAAAACTGTCGAAACATCATGTTCATCACATCTATTTTCTTTTTCTTTAAATTCAGAACAGAACCAGTTTCCAAAATTTTTTTCAGCAATTTCCTTTACCCATACGGGAAACAGTTACTCCGGGAAATTTTTCATTAAATTCTTCCGCAACGCGACGGCAGCTCCTTTCCCCAATACCATAATAAATTGTATTAAATATATTTTTTGGGATAACGTTAACATTTTCACCAAAAATTACAGAATTACAGTTTGAAGTTATTTTTGACACATAAATTAGTGTTTGACATTTTGAAGTTAAAGCCTTCCACCACAAAAAATAATAGATGAAATGCGATGAAAAAAATGAAAACAAAATTTTTGGAACATACATAAGTGGAATTAAAATTCTAATTACAGATTTGATCATTTGAAATGAAGCATAAAATTTAATTCTCTTAGCATTCTATTGTAAAATTAAAAATAAGAATCTTTTCTCTCTTGTAAACTCAATCCGGGGACATACTGTATATTTACAACGATGTAATACAACATTTATTACATTCACTAATGTGTAATATATTAACTTTACATTTTCCAATTATCCATGTGGAACAGTGCCAAAGATGTAAACCAATCCACGCGTGATTCTACATAAAATTCGAAAACCCACCAGGAGAGTAAACGCCGTTAATGGAGTTTCCTTACAAATGGCCATGATTTACGCACGCTCTTGCGACTAATACTTTTATATACTGCCGTCCCGTTTCCGGAGTCGTTTTCCGACGTTTCTCCATAACATCATCGCGGGCATTTCCTCTTTATTTGGTGCCGCAAATGCTCGTTCATTTAAGGCCGTTTGTATTCAGAGATCGTCAACGACGCAGAGCAAAAGTCGCAAAAATGTCTACTCCAAATCACCGAGTAATTAATGTAATGAGTCATTTGCCGCCAGAGGAAGTACTGCCACGTTAAAAGTCCATTTGGGACTTCTTCAGAGACGGGCGAAGAAGTAGTTTTCTTTTTTTGGTTAACTTTGTACTTTTGCGAAAACACGAAGAAGTGCAATTATGGATTTCTGGGGAAGCTGTTTTCGAGCAACTTTTTCAGTGTGTTTCCAAGAAAAGTACGACGACAGTGAGTCAAACATTATTTATATAAATTACGTGATATGATTTAAATACATCTATTATAAACATGCTAGATATTAAATTCCCGTAGTCCATGGGAATTTCAACCAAAATATTTTTAATTTTCCAAAATGATCGCAAGGGGGAGCAATTCTCAAGATGAATTAAAAATTAGATAGAATTTCATTAAATTCAAGACTGAGATAGGTTAAAATTTTTACTAGCTATATTTTCAGATGTTTTTATATAAAATACGTTTTTTTGCATAAAATTGCGTGGTTGTCAAAAAAAAATAACAGTTTTTTCTTTAAAATCATATATGGAACGATATACTTTTAATATTGTAATATTGAAGCACATAAAAAACTAAAGAGAATGATGAAATTCGGAAGTTGCTACCTTGTTTCTTGATGAAGATACAGTCATACCAAGACAATCCATAAAAATAAAATTTTTGAATACAAATTTATTTATTTATTGCGAGTAATAATTTTATTTTTATTTTTAAAGGGTCACTAGAGAGTGTATAGTTTGTTTTTATTTGAATTTTCATCATACTCTTCCATAAATGTATTCATTTCAATCTTTTTATCGATTTTTTATTTCATTGCATATGTTACGTTCGATTCTCTTTTTAAATGTTTTCAAATTCTCTAGCTATTATTTTTTAAATTTTATGTCTTGTCTTTTCCGACAATTGACTAAAATAATAATAATATATCTTTATTACCCAACAGATATACATCTATTTATATGAAAAAAGTAATGGAAAATAATTTCCATCACTCACGAATTAAGTACAAGAAAAAACAATATAATATAATGCATTAGTTATAACCAAATCATTTACTCATTAGTAATGAAAGGGTATAAAAATTGATATCTAATTCGTCCCCGCCTATGAAAGTAAAAAAAAGAACAGATTATTATAACTAAACATAAATAAGAAAATATATTGAAGAAGTAATATAAACGAAACAAGCAAAATATATTTAAATAAGAAAGTACAAAAAGTAAAACAAAAAGAACTTCAACTTAACAAATATACAAAGTGTCCACCATTATTTTCAATACACGTTTACTTGTCGATTAGTAGAGAGCACAGCTACTCCAATTCCGGAGACAGTAATTGTTTTAATCGGCTTTTTGTGATAAACTATGTCTTTTATTTGGCCCCGTAAATAATAATTCAGAACATCTCGCACATCGAATAAAAACTCAATAATGTCTTCTGCGTTTTCAAAGCATTGAAAATACATTCTGATTATGTCACAAGCTTCAACCTTAAAATATGACATTTTACAAACTTAATAATCATGTGCAGGTGCCCAAAAAAACTTAATTTGGTAAGTACGTACAACACGTTTTAACTACAAGTGATACTAATATTTTTACATTTCGATTTTCATGGCCCACCTTGCAAATCAAATGAATACATTTGTGGAAGAGTATGAAAGACATTTAAAAGAAAGCAAACTATATACTCTCTAGTTACCCTTTTAAAATTAAAATAAAATTATTACTGGCAATAAATAAATTTATATTTATTTATTTGGATTGTCTTCGTATAACTATATCTTCGTCATGAAAAAAGGTAGCAACTTCCGGTTTTCATCATTCGCTTTACTGTTTTACGTGCTTCAATATTATGATATTAAAAATTTATCGTTCCATTTAATATTTTACAGAAAAATCAAGTAAATACATGATTTAAGAATAGCGCCCCCCGCAATTTTTTTGAACAACCACGTAATTTCGTACTACACACATTTTCATTCTTTGCAAATTTGCTTTCTAACGATCCTAGAAACATTAAAACCCGTTAAGGCAAATTGAAATTACACCTATTTTTGTGCGCAGGCATACCCCCTCCATCGTGTCCTTCGTATGAGAGTTAGATCATAAAATTTCAAATAAAAATTGTGTAAAAACGTCTGAAAATGTTGCCGGTATAATTTTTAACCTATCTTAAACAAGAATTTAATGAGAAATTATCGAATTTTTAATTCATCTTGAGAATTGCGCCCCCTTGCGATTATTTTGGAAACTTCAAAATTCCCGTAGTTCGTTTTGCCGTTGATTGAAAGAATATATAAAGATGCGCAACGCTATGGTAAAATTGCATGTCTTTCCGTTAAATCGTCCCGCAAACTCCTTGCCGAGAAACATCATCGCTGTCTCGGGCTGTTTCGGAATCTCGGACCCAAACGACTAATGCATCGCTATAGATCTTGGACCCAGTTTTGGCTACGCTCAGTGCTATGTAGTTGCGCATCTTTATGTATTCCTTCAATCAACGGTTTTACTATGAAGGTTCTTTCCGACAAGTTGTGTGATAAACGGTTGCCGAGATATGGTCGGTGCCCGAGCTTAAACAGATTCCCGGTATATATAGGTGCGTGAAGTTGGCACCACAACTTGCGGCGCAAATGTTCTTTTAAGTGCCAAAAGTTTGCGCCTAATATGCGCCGTCGATATCTGAAGAAAAAACACCGGCGCATTAATTTGTTACAAAGCTATAAACAAAAACAGTTTTTTGGTGCCAACTTCACGCCAGCACCACAACTTGCGGCGCAAATGTTCTTTTTAGTGCCAAAATGTTGCGCCCAATATGCGCCGTCGATATCTGATGAAAAAACACCGTCGCATTAATTTGTTACAAAGTTATAAACAAAAACATTTTTTGGTGCCAACTTCACGCGTGAAGTTAGCACCATAACTTGCGGCGCGAATGTTATTTTAGTGCCAAAAGTTTGCGCTTAATATGCGCCGTCGATATCTGAAGAAAAAACACCGGCGCATTAATTTGTTACAAAGTTATAAACAAAAACAGTTATTTAGTATCAACTTCTTACCAGACCAAAATTTCTGGTGCAAACTTTCAATTTAGTGCAATTCGTTAGCGCACAACATGCGCCGTCGATATCTGAAGAAAAAACACCGAAACACTTATTTGTTACAAAGTTATAAACAAATACAATTATATAGGTGCGTGAAGTTAGCACCACAACTTGCGGCGCAAATGTTCTTTTTAGTGCCAAAAGTTTGCGCTTAATATGCGCCGTCGATATCTGAAGAAAAAACACCGGCGCATTAATTTGTTACAAAGTTATAAACAAAAACAGTTATTTAGTATCAACTTCTTACCAGACCAAAATTTCTGGTGCAAACTTTCAATTTAGTGCAATTCGTTAGCGCACAACATGCGCCGTCGATATCTGAAGAAAAAACACCGAAACACTTATTTGTTACAAAGTTATAAACAAATACAATTATATAGGTGCGTGAAGTTAGCACCACAACTTGCGGCGCAAATGTTCTTTTTAGTGCCAAAATGTTGCGCCTAATATGCGCCGTGTGATATCTGAAGAAAAAACACCGTCACATTAGTTTGTTACAAAGTTATAAACAAAAATAATTATTTAGTATCCACTTCTTACCAGACCAAAATTTCCGGCGCAAACTTTCAATTTAGTACAAATTGTTAGTGCACAACATGCGCCGTCAATATCTGAAGAAAAAACACCGAAACACTTAATTGTTATAAAGTTATAAACAAATACAGTTATATAGGTGCGTGAAGTTAGCACCACAACTTGCGGCGCAAAAGTTCTTCTTTATATTTGCAAAAAATCGCTATTCCATACGAGTAAAAGTGTTACTTCTGTCTGAACTTTGAAATTTTTTTTATACGAAAGGTATCGGGGATTAAGTTTTAAATACCTTTATACTCGTAACGCACCTGTCTAAAAAGCATGACTTGCTAAATATTGTCAAAAATCGATTTTTTCATTGAAGTAAACTACTACTGATTTTACTGAAAATCTTATCAGATGTCAAGAGGGAGAGTATACTCCTAAATACAAAATTTTGAATTGATAGCTGTAGCGGTTTGACCGACATCGTGGTCACACACACACTGACATACAGGGAGAGACATTTCTTAAAAACCACTTTTTTGGTATCAGGGAACTTCAAACTTGCTGGCAGGATTATTGGAATGTATTTGGAAAAGAGAACACAAATTACTAAAATAGGACGGGACACAAACAGTCAACTCGCAGAATTAAAAACAGGTGTCCCACAGGGCTCGGTCCTAGGACCAATACTATATCTATTGTATATTCAATCGTTCTGCGGTATTGGCCTGCAAGGAAAATATGTAATCTATGCGGATGACACAGCAATAATTTATACAGGAAAAAGTAGAGAAGAAATTGAAAACAAAATAAACTCAGACCTAAAAAAACTAGAACAATGGCTACTTGAGCAGAAATTAACATTAAATACAGAAGAAACAGTTTATATGACCTTTCAACAAAGAAATACAACGCCGATAAAACTGGGACTGAATATATATGGGAAAAAAATTAAAGAAGTAGACACGATGAGGTACTTGGGAATTATAATAGATAACAAATTAACATGGGGGCCTCATGTGGCCTACATTCAAAAAAGTGTGACACCCATAATAGGGGCAATAAAAAGAAGTAGTCTGAGTAAGCAGGCAAAACTAATAATATACCATAGCCATATCATCTCAAGAATACGCTACTTAATAGTGGCATGGGGAAACTGTGCAAAAACATTAATGAAATCTATGCAGGTGATTCAAAACAAAGCTCTGAAGGTTATCTTGGACTTGGATTGGTATACTCATACTGAGAATATATACAGAGACACGGGATTGCTCAGTATAAAACAAACAGCTGCACTGGAAGAATACAAAACAGCTTACAAGATAGTGCATAACACTCAGAAGAACAACTTCTCTCTGCAGAGGTTGGCTGATATGCATAACCACAACACACGCAACAACGATAACTATTATATCGGCCGGGTGGATAGCGTAATGGGGAAACGGGGTTTCCAGTTTGGAACCATACGGGCATTTAATAGACTTCCATCGGAAATAAAAAGTTGCTCGAGTTTTGAGGTATTCAAAAACAGAGTAAAAATATACACAAAAGAGAATGTTAGCATACTCTAGAACTCCCAACCAGAGTCCAGTGTGGCCCTGGAGAATCAGAAACCTAGGGATGAAGAATTAAAAGAAACTAAGAAGGACATGATACAAGTTTAATTGGATTGGCATATAACTTGTACTGCTCTCTCAATACCAGCAATAAGTTGACTGGGAGCAATATGGTTATTAAAATATAAAATATATAATATAATTCAAAATATGAATATTGTAAAAAAAAAAGATACTGTAAATGATTAGAGAATGTAAACCTAGATAAATAAATAAATATTTTCAAAATAAAAAAAAAAAACGTGGATATGTTCATAAATCTCGAGGTTGAAAATTTTCATCACAATAGTTCTTTATACTACGTATAAGAAACTAAAACACCAGTGCATTTATTGTTTACAAAATTTTAAAGAAAAACCTATATAGTCTATTATATTCACCACAGAACAAAAGCATTAACTATTTAAAACAATTTAGAACAATTTTATTTTAAACGCTCATATGTATAAGAAAGTCGTGTGGTGACCACACCTCGTTTTTTTCAAAAATATCGACGGCGCATATTGTCCTTCAACGATTTGCATTGCACTAAATTGGAAGTTTGAGCCGTAAGTTTTGTTTTTGTCTGGTAAGAAGTTGATATTAAATAACTTTTTTTGTTTATAACTTAATAACAAATTAATGCGCTGGTGTTTTTTCTTCAGATATCGACGGCGCATGTTGGGCGCAAACATATGGCACTCAAAAGAACATTTGCGCCGCAAGTTGTGGTGCCAACTTCACGCACCTACATAATTGTATTTGTTTATAACTTTATAACAATTAAGTGTTTTGGTGTTTTTTCTTCAGATATCGAGGGTGCATGTTGTGCGCCAATGATTTGCACTACTGTTTTGGCCTGGTAAGAAGTTGATACTAAATAACTATTTTTGTTTATAACTTTGCAACAAATTAATGCGCCGGCGTTTTTTCTTCAGATATCGACGGCGCACATTAGGCGCAACATTTTGGCACTAAAAAGAACATTTGCGCCGCAAGTTGTGATGCTAACTTCACGCACCTACATAATTGTATTTGTTTATAACTTTATAACAATTAAGTGTTACGGTGTTTTTTCTTCAGATATCGACGGCGCATATTGTGCGCCTACGATTTGCACTAAATTGAAAGTTTGCGCCGGAAATTTTGGTCTGGTAAGAAGTTGATACTAAATAACTATTTTTGTTTATAACTTAATAACAAATTAATGCGCTGGTGTTTTTTCTTCAGATATCGACGGCGCATGTTGGGCGCAAACATATGGCACTCAAAAGAACATTTGCGCCGCAAGTTGTGGTGCCAACTTCACGCACCTACATAATTGTATTTGTTTATAACTTTATAACAATTAAGTGTTTTGGTGTTTTTTCTTCAGATATCGAGGGTGCATGTTGTGCGCCAATGATTTGCACTACTGCTTTGGCCTGGTAAGAAGTTGATACTAAATAACTATTTTTGTTTATAACTTTGCAACAAATTAATGCGCCGGCGTTTTTTCTTCAGATATCGACGGCGCACATTAGGCGCAACATTTTGGCACTAAAAAGAACATTTGCGCCGCAAGTTGTGATGCTAACTTCACGCACCTACATAATTGTATTTGTTTATAACTTTATAACAATTAAGTGTTACGGTGTTTTTTCTTCAGATATCGACGGCGCATATTGTGCGCCTACGATTTGCACTAAATTGAAAGTTTGCGCCGGAAATTTTGGTCTGGTAAGAAGTTGATACTAAATAACTATTTTTGTTTATAACTTAATAACAAATTAATGCGCCGGTGTTTTTTCTTCAGATATCGTCGTCGGCGCATATTAGACGCAACATTTTGGCACTAAAAAGAACATTTGCGCCGCAAGTTGTGGTGCCAACTTCACGCACCTGGTATATATATATATATATTTATCTGATTTTAGTATTTAAGAATTTACTGTATTATTATATTTGCTATTGTACTGCACTCTTATGAATAATTTGTCCTGGAAATGTTAGTTGTTGGGAAATAAATATTATTATTATATTAAGTGGAATATTTATCAGTATAGATAATCTCGAAACAAATCAATTAACCAGAACATTTTCAATCATCCAAATCACGTTGGACTGTTCAACATTAAATCAAACACATGAATGGAATTTTATACCTGTGAGTATATCAAGTACGCTTTTAGCTTAGTGCACAGAAGGGTTATTAATTACCTAATATTAAATTACAGCCATTTAAATATGTCGGGATTCCGGGATAAACCCGCAATAACCACACTGAAAATGTCAAGTTTGAAACCTTTGTCCTTTATCCAAATACCCTTATAAATTCAGACTACACCAAAATCTTTGTTCCTATTTATTTTTTATATAATTTTTTAATACGGTACGAAATTATTTTAACAATTTGTAATATATTATAATTACGAAATAATGGTATAGATAAACTTGCATATAACGGAAAACTTAAAAGTAAAAACAAACATTAAAAACAAATGTTCACAATAACTAATCTTCACGTTTTTTTTGTTTTTTTTATTTTTGATGTTACATGCATTTGTAATATAAATATATTTTAAGATTAATACAGTCAATCTGTCACGAAATATAAATCGTCGAAAAAGTTGTAACCCCCCTCCCTCCTCTTGAAGATTTTTGGTAATCCCAAAAAGTTTTTTGAATCGATTTTTCACGTAAATTGTTGGTCGGACAAAAATTTTCTTTTAACAAAAATTGTAGAAGAAAATATTCTCTGCAAATCATCTTATGTAGTTGCTGCGCTGCGACCAAAAGCGCTATAAGCAGAGGGCGCCAAAGTTTCGAAAAAGGAGTTTTACAATTTTTCGACGCGAGAACATTTTTTTAGCGTTTTGATGCAAATTTAAGAATGTAGAGAATGAAAAAACCTACAAAATTCATACTAGCCTTTTTCAACGAATAAAAATGAAATGAAATGAACCTGTATAAACCTGTCAGGCCGAGAATTTATGGTGCCTACCTCGTAAATACCCTGCATTATTTTTGAAGTAGTTTAGTGATTATTACACTAAAGACTGTTTGTATGCGTTGGAGTTGTGTTTGATAGGGTTCTAAAACAATCCATTTTGGTTTTAAAACCGTTCCGGCAATTATTATGTTTCCTAGTAAAAATACTGGATTAACCGTTGTCAACATTACAACGAACAATTCTTTCTATCAGAATAAAAAATGTTTTGCGTACGGATAATACTGTTTGTTTGTTTGAAAACTCAATTATATGGCGAATCCAATTATGAACTGTTATAATTCGTTTCATTAGCATTTTGATTTGTAATCTGGAATCCTATTAGCTGCTCACAGATGCCGGTACCGGCTTATCAATTTCAAGGAAATTTCCTTCTCTGCCGCGGCTTTTCCATTTTCATAATGTAAATCAGTAAAGTTCAAATATTTACTTTACGCGATCTTCGAGAATATAGAAGATTCCTATTTTAGCACGTGTTGAGTTTTATAGTCAACCTCTTGTTTAGGTACCGATAATGACATAAATACAGGCTGTATTTGAAATAAGAGGACAACGTATGAAAAATGGAAAGATGCAATTATGTAGAATATAAATATCAAAACTTGTTAGTCAGTGACGACACGAACGCCAAAATTAAAACCCCCTGAAAACTGTGTAAAGTGCCGACTGTGGATTTAGCATGTGTGTAAATAATACTTCCATATTATGTTCAAAAGTTTTAAATAAGATGTTTCTTATTAAGCGTGTCTGAACATTGAAATAGAATAAAAGGAGTTGTGTATGACATATGAATGAAACCTTTATTGGGGATTAAAGAACATTCAATACCAGTATGTTTTAAAATACCTTTAAAATGATCTCCGCGGCTTCGTTTAGAATTGATCCGAGAGGTTTAATTTTGTACGACTCTGTTGTATAAGTGACTTAACATAGCCCCAGAGAAAAAAGTCTAAGGGCGTTAAATTGCACGATCTTGGTGGCCATTCCATATCGTCTTTTCTGGAAACAACCCTTTTTGGGCACTTTTCTTGCAGCAACTTCAATTTGTGACATGTTGCGCCATCTTGTAGGAACCACATTTAATTATAATAGTCATTTAATTGAGACCACAAAAAGTCAATTATCATGACCCGATACCGTTCGCCATTAACTGTCACCGCCTGGCCATTCTCGTTTCGGAAGATGTATGACCCAGTGACGCCGCCTAAAATCCACACCAAACAGTAAATTTTTCCTGATGCCATGGAGACTTTTGATATTGCTGTGGATTACTCTCTCTCTCTCCAGATGCGGAAATTTTACTTGTTCAGGAAGCAGTTTAACCAGAAATGTACTTCATCACTGATGATGGTTTTTTTCGCAAAACTTTGGATCCGTTTCCAACTTCTCCAGAGCCCAATCAGCGAACGTACAACGAGCTTGGTGATCTTAGGGCTTCAGTTCTTGTGTCACTTGAATCATATGTGGATGCATGCTCAAATCTTTTCGCAAAATCCGCCAAGTTGAGGTGGCAGAAAGGCCAACTTTTTGTATACGACGAAGAATCGAGAAGTTGGGATCTTCGGCATCAGCAACAAATATTCTTGCTTGACCACGCGTTTGGACATCGTAGAGGAGAGTGCTCGATCAACAACCAAACCGCTTAGCTCGAATTTTGCGATTTGGTTGGACGATTATATCGGCCGTAAATATTTGGTAGCTTGCGAAAAGTTTGGTAAAATATAGGTATTTTCTACGTACTCTTTTATCATTGGACATCGGTACGCCACCTGTTGGCGAGATACATGGATTCACACATATATCTGCAGTGATCTAGAATATGATAACTTAGTTGTCGATAGATTACATCAAGGGGACGATATTTCGGGAGATTTGGAGCTCATTTGGCATTCCAGCAAACCACGTTCGCGCGCTGACGAGATCTGAGAAGATCGAAACACGTGTCCGTGCGTTGGTAGCTGGAATACCGGACTCTAGGACAGAGTGTGCATCAATTTTATGCATGCATACATGAATTTTAGTGTATATAAGTATGTACTTATTTTGACACCTTGTTGAATAGTGTAGCACTCCATGGTTACATGGTGACTATGTCAGAACACAAATGTCGAACAGTGAAAGCACTGCCACTTAAAACGTCATAGCTATAACCTGTCAAAGTTTGGACATACTTATTGAAAAAGCCCTGTATTTCTATTTCACTATTGTAACTATACTTAGTTACAACAGTGAAATAGAAATAAAGGGTTTTTTCAATAGGTGTGTCCAAACTTTGACAGGTTATAGCTCTGACGTTTTAAGTGTCAGTGCTTTCACTTTTCGACGTTTGTGTTAATAAATAATAATTTACTAACTGTTTTTTAAAATCAAACAATGATGCATTTCAATTATTATTAATTGAAATGTCTGTATTTCAATACAATAATCTAATTTAGTTCTTACATATTATGTAATAATTTTGTATGACTGTATATGTACAAAATATTCTTTTCCTTCTTTTCCAGTGAGAATCATTTCTTCAGTTCTGTTTTTCTTTATTTTTTTCGCTTTCAGTTCGTTTCAGATATAAAATACATATTTGATTTAGTTTTGTATCTAGCGGAAATCAAAAGGCACAATAAAGGCGCAGGTGTTGAAGAAAAAAAAACCGATATACTAATAGCAAAAGCGAGAAAGGGTTTCTTTCTTTTGGTGCGAAAAGAAAAGATTAGATTTTGTATCACATTTGCTGCAATGATCGCATTTTAAAATATGAGGGTCGTGAATGGAGAAAGAGAAGGGGGTGCTATTGAGGTGGCAAATCAAAATATTTTGTTAGGATCTTATATGATACACCCTTAGTGATCAAATTGGGGTCTATTTTTAGAGGTTATACTTCTTAAAACCTCGCCGATATCAGAAAGTAACTATAATTATTGAAATAACAAAATACACCAATATTTTCTTGTGAAAAATGTTGGATTAATTTTGTGAAATTACAGTGTATAAACATTATTAAGGTTTGTTCATTTAGTTAATAAATAACCCTCTCTTAAATTTTGAGTTTTGAGCACGACTAGCTTATATTTTTATATGACTAATTAATTGCGTGAAATTAAACTTATACGATTTTATGATTAATGGATTAAGAAGTCACAGCAATTGCTATATACAGAGTGTAATCTGCATTTGGTAACACACATACAAATATCACTAATAGTTTATATTGGTGTCATACAGGCTATTAATTAATAGTACTGAAACATTCAAACTTTATTCAATTAAAATAATATGTAATAATAAATTAACACTTAAATATTAGCGTTACGAATAACATTATCCAAGTGCCCTCCATTAGCAAGGCCCTATACTTTCTCCTCCACAAACAGCGCACCACATGGTCACTTTTTCACTATGCACCTCTTTTGGTTGTTGCAAACTTAAAAGTCTATTACTTATATTTGTGATTTTTCTTTGGTTTCTTAAAAATGACACATTCCAAACATCGTTTATATCTTCCTCGTCCGTGGTATTTGCGGAAGAATTTGAATGCATAGGACAGGGATGGCAAACCTATGGCACGCGTGCCACAAGTGGCACGTTTGAAAATTTTGATGGCACGCACAAAAACAAAATTATTTTAGTAAGATTTGCGAGCGTCGACTCGGTCTGCTCTCTCGCGCAGCGCAAAGAAAGACAGAAAGGGAGAGAAATGTCTCCTGCGCGCTATCTCTCTCGGGTCACGATTTTTCTATGGCAGAGATAGCCAGTGCGCGCTCCAGTCAATCACACCCCAGCGCTCGAATCAGACGACAGACTGCATTAGTCATTTTTAGTAAACCGTCGTCTTTGAAACTTCAGTAACTTGTTAAAAAATATAGCCGTTATTGTAAATAGATATAGTGTTATTTTTAGGTAAATATTTTTACATATTTCATATTCTGCATTCGTTTGCAAGAACATATTGCGTCACGGTTGAAGTTTTAACCTGTACCAACCTTAAGGTATTAAAAGTTACTAAACTTATAATTTATTTTGCTTATTTTTGAACAATAATATATTTTAATATTATGAGAAATTATTTTATCATGAAATCAGTGTAAAATATAGAAATAACTATTATAATTACCTTGAATTAATATACTATTTATTATTTTCTTGTGTTGGTAATATTTTTAGTACTTTAATATGTGCCGAAATATGTTCTTGCAAACGAATGCAGAATAAATTATTTATTTTATAACGATATTATTAAAATATATATTTTTTAGATTTTCTTATTACGGCTAGTTCAATGAAAAAATCGAAATTATCCGAAACATGTAGTAGCAGAGAATTTCAAGCTTGGTGGACCGATAGATACGGTATGATTGAAAAGGACAGTAAAGCAATTTGTATTTTATGTACAAAAACTGTAGTCTGTAGAACATCTTCAGTAAAGCGGCATTATGAAACCAACCATAAATTTCTTCTCGATCGAAGTGTAGAAGAGCAAAAGGAGTATATATCACGTGCCTTAAAGAATAAAAATGCTCAAACTACTACTTTAATAAAATATATTGGAACTGAAGTAAACACCACTGCTGCTAGTTATCAAGTTTCAAAAAATATTGCTCAATATGCGAAACCTTTAATGAAGGCGAATTTTTAAAGGATGCTTGGCTGCAATGTGCACCATACTTATTTGATGATTTCGAAAACAAAGAAAAAATTATCCAAAGAATTAAAGACATGCCGATAACTAGGAATACAGTGAAAGAAAGAATTTTGGGTATGGCGGAAAATGTAAATTTTCAACAAAAAAATCATATAAAGTCTTGCAATTTTATATCCATTTGCTTTGACGAGTCTACCGACGTAACAGGCTCTGCTCGCTTAGCAATTTTTTTACGTTATTTTGTTCAAAACAATATTAAAGAAGAGTTAATAAGTTTATCAACATTAACAACAACAACAAAAGGATTCGACATTTGTAATGCAGTTATAGATGCATTGGAAAAAAGAGAAATATGTCCTTCTAAAATTGTGTCAGTTACAACAGACGGTGCCCGCAGCTTAACTGGACGGGAAAATGGATTTATAAATTTATTTACAAAATGTATTGGACATACAATTCTTCATTTTCATTGCATTATTCACCAACAAGCGTTATGTGCCAAAACAGGTTTAAAAATGTTTGACGATATTTTGAGTTTTGTAACAAAATTAGTCAATTTTATAACAGCACGAGCACTAAATAAAAGAAAATTTCAAGAATTGTTAAACGAAGTAAACTCGTCGTACAATAGGTTACTTTTATACAATAATGTACGCTGGTTAAGCCGCGGAAATGTTTTGCAAAGATTTGTAGATTGTTTGGAGGAAATAAGATTATTTCTAAGTAATGAAAACATTATTGGCCAATACAATCAATTATTGGATGTAGAATGGCTAGCAAAGTTATATTTTTTCACTGATTTATGCTCTCACTTAAATGAATTAAATATAAAACTACAAGGTGTTAATAAAACAGTCATTATAATGTTTGACTTAATCAAAGCGTTCGAAGTCAAATTACAGATTTTTAATCGTGATATTCTTTCAAATTCATATAAATATTTTCCGAATACAAAAATTTTTTTTCTGAAAGTGAATGTCACGAAAAGCCAAATAAAGAGTCATTAACGAAAGAGTTTTCAATGGTAATTCAATCCCTGATTCAAGAATTTTCTGCAAGATTTACGCAGTTTAAAGAATTTGAAGAAACTTTAAAATTTATTTTATATCCTGATACAATACCATTTGAAAAATTAAATTTAAAAGTCCTTGAGTGGTTAAATTTTAATGAATTAGAAATGGAATTAGTTGAATTTCAGTCAAGTACCATATGGAACCAAAAATTTGTTGATTTAAGAAATGATTTAGAAATTATTGAAAGTAATCGATTATTGGATAAAATAAATAAAATTGCAGAAGATGAAATTCTAACTACATGGAATTCAATTCCTGACACGTTTAATTGTTTAAAAATATTAGCAAAGGCAATTTTATCAATATTTTCATCGACGTGGGTATGTGAATCTCTATTTTCAGAATTAAATTTTATAAAAAATAAATATAGGAATAGAATGACGGATGAGTCGAGCTCTGCATGCGTACTGTTGAAATTAACTAAATATGCACCAGATATTAAATCTTTATCATCTTGTGTACAGAAACAAAGATCACATTAAAAACAATTGTTTTCAACGTGAATTTTGTTTCTAGCATATTGCTTTTAGTTAAACATTGTTTAATAAAAAATTGTTTAAAAAAGAATTGCTTTTATTTGTTTATTTAATTATACTTACGTATAGTTTCACCACGCCAGTGGCGGTTTCAAGCGGGTATTGGGGTAATTACCCCCCCTAAGAATTTTTCGCTTATCAATTTTTATTGTTAAAAATTACCGATATTCCATATTTCAAACAAATAACATAACAATATCGCTTTATTTTCAGTCATTCGTCAGTCAGTAGTCTCTTGTCGCATCTATTAATTAATTTTAACATTAATTTTGATCAAATGTTTAACATTAATCTTGATAAAACGGTTATTGCTCCATTAAAAACGGTAAATTTTCATTGCAAATTAGGTAAATAGGGAAGCTAACTTTCAATTTGGACACGTTTGACCTTGAACATTTTCAAAAATCGGCTGCGGCACTATTGGGGCACGTTGCCTATTTAAGAAAGAATTTTTATGACTTTGTGGCACGGACATCAAAAAAGGTTCGCCATCCCTGGCATAGGAGTTGGTAGCCCACAGTCAGTTCTTTTCAACGGTTAGCTTACAAATGGAATGTCTGGATACGTTACTTTGTGTTTATTTCTTTTTAAAAACCCTTCAGTTTTTACAAGACAGAAATATCAGTCCGTGACGTAATCTGCTTGGTGTTTTAGAATATTATTCAGTCGATGAGTATTTGCATTATGAGTTGCTGCAGCCTGACTGTCCTTATTTGTTACTTCTTTGTTACTTTAACTATGTATGCTTATATATACACATTTTACTTAATGTACTTTCAGTATGTAAAACTGACCGTTTTTTATATTATTTAATACAATAAAGACGATTATCTAGTCTAATCTATAAGATTAGGCTAGATAATCGTCGTAACATTTCTGCGTACAATGCTAATACTTGGGCGCGGACATGACCGGTTTAAACTACGACGAAGTTACAACGAAGCAAAGAAATAATGTAAACAACACACTCTTACTGAATAGCACTAATTCATATGGTGAACTGCAACATTTGTTTACGACCGAGAAGTGCCCGAGAATGAGAGCAAAAAATGCCCATAAAATAAGGAATTTATGAGTAAAATCCTTTTTTCATCGGCGTAGATAGGAGCGTGAGGGGTTTTTAAAATTTATTATATTTACCTTATATTTCGCAAGAGAAATAAAATTTTCATTCAATGTTTGTGTACAATATCATTTAAAAAAAAAATTAAAAAAATGACACAATAACAAGATTATTTTATAATATTGTGATGGTTTGCCGTTTACCATTACTAGACAACAATATGGTATATAAATGAATTTGGAGAATTTAATTTAAATTGTTTTTTTTTTATATAGCAGAATTTTTATAGTGTTTAAATATTTAAAGTATACCAAAAGTATAAAGATGTTGATGTTATCGAATGTGTAGTTTATTTTGTTTTATTCATGCATTTACATAGATGGATGTGGCAGGATACTTTGCTGCATTGTTTTTCTTCAGTCTGAAAGTAGAGATTTAAATATTACTTGATTTGTTTGTATATGTAATATAATTTTTGTGAAAACTTGTTTAATTAACAAAGTATATGAGAATAGTAATTAGTAATGAAATTTGAAATATAAATGCAATAAAATAATGAATAGCTAACGCGCCTAAATTCAAATTCTGGAACTGTCAGATTTTGACATTTATTAATACTACTAGAAATGGGTATTAATATGTAGAAGTATAGCAAAAGAATTCAAATATTAAATTGAGATTTTAAATAGTAAGATATCGGACTTTTATATAAGTATTTAAAACATTCAAAAATAATGTGGAAACTTTGTTGGATAAATAAACTGTGTGGAATAATATAATTGGATAAAGAAAATTAATTTTTGATCGTCAAGGAAATGTGAAATGAAAAAATAACAATTCTAAAATTTTGGAGAAGAGAGCGGTCGTTTTTCTCGAGTAGAGAAAGATTTTTCTCGATAAATACGGTTATTGTTCTCGATTTTCGCTCCAAAGTGATATAGAAGTGCTTAATGTTAAACGGAGAAGATAGTGATATTTTATTTTAGGAAAATATTTAATAATTTGAAATTTCCCATTGAGATTACCTGGTGTGTTATAAAAAAAAGAAGGAAGAAAGGATTAATATTACTAACGCCTAGTAAAGAGAAGAGAGTTTTATTCAAACTTACCTTATTATCGAATATTCACGAAGTATTATCCAATTCAGCTAAAACCATTTCGTAAGAATAATTATTGAGTTCCTGCATGTGTATCATCGATCCAGTTAAATTGAGAAGAGTTTAAATACGAGCGATAATTTTTGGTGTACAAGTTTACGAATACAGGAGTGAGATATTCCGACGTCCCAGTTCAAGCATTCCAGGACAACAGAAATCCGGAGTACATCAGGATAGTGTGTTTATTCCAGGTGTGCGAGAGTGCAGAGTTTTCATCCAGGTACTTCAGGATAGCAGTTCGAGGTCCGAGGGTTCCAGTTGTTATGCTAACATCATCATTAGAGTGAGAAGAAGTTACGCTAGAAAGAAAGTACATATTGAAGAATAAGAAAGAAAATACTTTTATAATTATATCAGGTTGTATAACCATTTGAATTAATTTCTGAATTTAAGTAATGTTTATTGCATAATTTCTGATGAGAAATTATAAATCATTTTTATAATTGTGTGAATTACTGTATATTATCATAATTAACAGTAAATCTAAATCTTTACTTAACAATATAAAATCATAAACTCAATTTAGGGATTGTTTAAAAGTAGGGTGTTTTTTAAAATACTACAGAGTTGAATAACATAATTTAGCATTTTATGAAATATAAAAGTTCTGCTGAATAATACTTTATAAAAATTCTGTGAATGACAGATTCAAACAGGTTTCAGTTATCGTATTAAGCAATAATAAAATTTAGACTTACGTTATTGCATTTATATCCATTTTAGTCAATTGACAATCTTGAATTAAGTACATCTCATATTGTTGATTAGACGTGTTGTGGTAAATATCCATATGTGTTCTTTTGATTGATGTTAAAAATTTCCATAGTTATATTTATAAATTTTCGAACGAATTAAACAAATCTGTACTGATATTTTCTTTTATTTGGCATAGTAATAAAGATTTTTTTAGAGTTGAGTAGGAAAATAAACAGAGACGCTTATAACAATAACCTAAAAGGAGAAAATATATGTCAGTAAATGTAAATGGTATAAATAGTTATTGAAATACATACCTTGTTATAGTTTTGCTTAAAATTGATGTAATCAGATCGAATAGGTTCTTGGACAATTCCACATCTTTACGGAATTATTTTATTGATATAATTTATTATTTTTATAGATCGGTAAAGATGCGAACGTATTAGTTTACATGATTTGGTACTGAACAAATTAAGATATAGGAATCTGCATGATTAATACATGTAACTGAAAGTCAGCAACCCATTTAGCACAAATAGTATATGCTCATGCTTACAAGTAACTGAAAGTCAGCAACCCATTTAGTACAAATAGTATATGCTTATTATTTTTAAAATTATTGATAGTTTTAATAACTGAGCTAGTTTTGGGAAAAAATTATATAAAAGATTTTAAAGTTAATTTTTTTACCTGAATGTCATAATACTCTTTATAAATTAGGAGTATTGTCTCAATATATTATCTTGAAAGTATGCGACCAGGACATCATACAACTAATTAATCTGTGCAAAGGATCGGCTTAAGTTTGCACGAACACTTGTCTTTAAATTAATTTTCTTCACCATGGAGGCGTTAGAGGCTAAGCCCTGAAATTACCATCACCTTTCATGTTTTCGTTTCTTTTACGAATCTTTAATTAGTTTCTGCGTCGCATCTCGAAAAGGTAACACGCTTCCACCTAATTTCTTCTTCTCCTTAGGTCATCCCTCTCGTGGATATTGATAAAAAACGATCATGAATACCGAAGGGTCTCCGTGAATTTCGCATGAAGAAGAAGAAGATGTAGCGCTGTTGTGAGATTATTGCCGGCGTAATAGGGCGCCTCTTTCATGGTTTTGCAGGTCGTAAAGCTCTTTTGGTCCGAGCGAGTCCGCCTTCACATTCTCCTCTTCCTCCTCCGCCCGGAGTGGTCTCGTTCTTTCCGGACGGATGGGCGAACGGATCGTTATTCCGTCAGGCACGCCGGAGACGACGACAAACTGCCGTCTGCGAAATGTATTAAACAAACCGCCCCCGATAATATTCATCTGTCTTAATTAAGGGGTTCCGAGGCGAAATTGTATCTTAATGAAATTTATTGTCGTTTCCTCCTTGTCTTTCGTTCTTTCTCGCCGCCGTGTTTCATTATTTCCGATGATGACCTCTATATACATATAAAATAAACATTCACCGAGTAGCAATTTAATTAAATCATCGAAATCATAATAATAATAATGATACAGAAAAAACAAACAAACACAGAGAATATTTCATTTCGATCTCGGAAATTTAATTGCTTAATTTTGATTGTATACATTACATCTGGCAGTATTCAAATTGTTTTTGTCTGAGCGTTATGAAAGGGAAACGCAAACTAATTGGTGTACAATCTGGAAAAAAATTCACAGCGAGCAGCTAAATTATGAAATGAATTCAATAAAATAATGTTTTTTTTAAAAAAAGAATTTTTTTAAACCTATATATATCGCATTTTGATTAATTACAACAAATTATAGTGTTTTTTGCAAAAATGTCTGTCTATTGTACATAGTGTTACCAACTTTTACATATAAAATTAAATGAAAACCTAGCATTACTAGCGCATCCACCAAATATTTATATACCAGGTGTCCTAGTGGAGCGGTAAAGTCCATTATTGCTATCAAATAATATAGACAGCGAATAATTTTTAATACAAAAATTGTAGTTAATCGTGAGCTCTATAATTTAAAAATATTTTAATTTATACAGAGTGTTCCACAGCGACGAATCAACACAAACTTATGTTCCTTTAAATGGAATGCTATGCATTCTTTTTAATTTTATGATAGCCCTTGAAGAGCTGATTAAAATGACATCAACTCGTATTTGTCGATTTTCAACTGTTTCTGAGATATGGCGATTTTTCTTTAAAAAATGTACATCATTTGAAAGTTGCTATGTAATGATGATGAAATACATATTATCGGTGCAATTAGTAGAGATATCTTTTCAGTACGTGAAATTAATGTTTATTTCGACATATCTACGCATGTTCTTTAGAATTACATAGCATTCGCTAAAGTTAAGGAATTCTAAAAAAAATAGTGTATATTTATGTTAATGAAAAGCACTTGGAATAGACTACTTAAAAATATATACTTTCTAGTGCCTGTGGGCGATATTGCAAATGTTATAGCACATTATATCTGAATAAACCCGATTACGGTTTAAAAAATGAGATGTGGGCACCACACGACTTTCTTATGAGTGTTTCAAATTAGACAATTTTAAGAATTTTTTTATACAAAAATTATTCAACATTTTATAATAAATCTGTATTAGAATGCATACTTTGCCAAATATTCGAGGAAAGGAATTCGCTAAGAGTAAAAGTGTTACTTCCGGTCCAAATTTTGAAATTTCATTTATACAAAAAATATTCAAAATCCAGCTCTAACTAATTTTATACTCTTGACAAATATATATAGAATGCATAATTTACGACATATTTGCAAAAAATTGCTATTGGATAAGGGTAAAAGTGTTACTTCCGGTCCGAATTTTGAAATTTTTTTTATGCAGAAGGTATTGAAAATTAAGTTCTAAATACTTTTATACTGGTAACGTACCTGTCTAAATAGCATGAATTGCATAATATTTGCAATTAAAGATTTTCGATAAGGGTAATTCCGGTAGGAATTTCAAAAAACTTTTGTAATAAAATTTGTAGATTTAATTCTGAGTACAGAAACTTAGTAGTTGACGAAATATTGGCAAAATTCGATTTTTTCACTAAAGTAAACTACGAGTACTACTTCCGGTTTGTCGATTTTACTGAAAATATATTAGTAAATACAAAAATTTGGGATTGATAGCTATAGCAGGTTGATCGCTATCGTGGTCACACACAGACAGACAGATAGGGAGAGAGAGAGAGAGAGAGAGATGTTTGCAAAAACCACTTTTTCGGTATCAGGGACTTCAAAACGTGGACATCTGCAAAAATCTCGACGTAAAAAATGTTCATAATTACAATACTGCCTTCCTAAATTCAAACACACATGCGTATAAGAAAGTCGTGTGGTGCCCACACCAAATTATTAATTGCTAACTTGATTAATTGTTTAATTGTGCAATTTCCAACGACTGTTTCCTACCGAGCAGAACAACATTTTCGAGTAAATATTTATATTATTTCGCATAACATTAACTTCACTTGGAAATAACACTACGCGAGTTATTCCTGAAGTTCAAGCGAGTGTATCTTAATTTAAAGCAAAGTAATAATTCAGGTGTAACGATTACTTTACTAATTTATGTATAAAAGGTACCTATTTTTTTATATACATATTTCAGCTTTCTTTATATTGCTTTTTTCCCAGCATTAAAGTATATTTCCGATTTTTTAAACGTTTTTTTTTTAGTACAACAAAGCTTAATTAATAAAGTAAAGAAGATCTGAAATAAGGTTCTCCCTGCGACTTCGGAAGATCTACAAGTTCAAGTTTTAATGAGTCCTTAAACTTTCAGAGCATTTACAAAGAAGAAACATAGAATTAAGTAAAGTTACCTTCGTTCCTCATGTACTCGAAGATGTAGTTTACGATTTTTTCCCTTGCGAAAACATAAAACAGTTTTACTACTGAGAAGACAGTAATTTGCCATTTGTACTTGTATTAATGTCATATACTTTTCCTATTTCTCTTGGAATGTTTTCTTTAACTAAACTATTCTTTTTAGTCACGCGTGCAATAAACTGTATGACAAGAAAGATAAATCATCAGGTGTAGAATGACAACAAATCTAACTCAACGATGCATTTGTTAGTACTTATCACTTTACCGTCTACCAATGTAAACAACAGTTGATATTTTATCGATATTCTCTTTCGGTTATTTAAAGTAGTTGTAGGTAAAAGAAAATGATATTGCGTTTTGATTTCATTTACAACTGCTCTTGTTTCTTTTGGAGTTTCTTTAGAAAACTGTCATCAGAATACATTTAATTAGTAAATTTAACAGAAACAGAATGTATGTATGCTAATCGCAATTCCATTTACTATACAAAAAATGAGGTGTGGCCACCACACGACCTTCTTATACGTATGAGCGTTTCATACTATACAATTTTAAGAATTTTTTTATACAAAACTTATTCAAAATCCTATTTTAAGTACTTTCATTCTCTTAATAAATCGCTATAGAATGCATACTTTACAAGATATTCGCAAAAAAGGGATACTCGCTAAGAATAAAAGTTACTTCCGGTCCGAATTTTGAAATTTCACGTATACAAAAAATATTGCAAATCCAACTCTAAATACTTTTGTCCTCTAATAAATATATATAGAATGCATAATTTACGACATATTTGCAAAAAATCGTTATTCGGTAAGAGTAAAAGTGATACTTCCGGTCCGAATTTTGAAATTTTCTTTATACAAAAGATATTGGAAATTAAGTTATAAATACCTTTATATTCGTAGCGTACCTGTCTAAAAAGCATGACTTGCAAAATATTTGCAAAAAACTGATTTTCGATAAGAGTAAAAGACCTTCCGGTAGTAATTTCGAAAAACTTTTTAAATAAAATGGTTCTCAATTTTAATTTTAAGTACATATGAATTCTTTATAAATTTGTTTAAACTTAGTAGTTGACGAAATATTTGCAAAATTCGATTTTTTCACTGAAGTAAACTACTACTTCCGGTCTACCGATTTTACTGAAAAACTTATCAGATCTCAAGAGGCAGATTATACACGTAGATAGAAAATTTGGAATTGATATCTACAGCGGTTTGGCCGCTCTCGTGGTCACACACACACACACTGACACACACATTTTTTAAAAACCACTTTTTTGGTATCAGGAGACTTCAAAACGTGGACATCTGCAAAAATCTCGAGGTCGAAAATTTTCGTCATCACAATACTTCCTTATACTACATATAAGAAAGTAACAGAATCTATTTTTAGTAATCTTGTAGCTGTGTAAAAAGGTAATTGCCATTGCTAATTAGCGAGACGTGGACGTGTTTCGATTTACTTGAATCTCATCAGCACACCGAACAGTGTGATATATTGACAATCTAGCAGGACAAAAATATTTCTCTAATGGTGTAATTCATTTTTTGCTGTTCGTTTATTTCTTACCTCTAACTTACACAATTACGTCTAGTTTTATAGATATTTAATAACTGGTTCTTCCAATAACTCTGGAGGAAATATTCTCATGTTTAGTTTTTGGCGAAGCACGTAAGCTAGCAATTACCGGATCTGAAGTAATTAATAGTCTTGTAGTAAATCCGTATTAGTGTCGAATCTTGAGGTTATTCTTGTATAGAGTCCCCTATATTGCCTATTATCCTTTTTCCTGGCTTCTTGTGTTTCCTCGGACAACTGGTCTATAGACAAAATACTGGTGGCAATTATATCTTTTCTGTACCAAATTACTTTATGTACACTCATAAGCTTGAAGTTCGGAATCTTTGTGGATTTCTCAAAGGCCTTTGATTCTGTCGACCATGAACTTCTTTTGAAAAAGTTTAGAGAGATATGGAGTTAGGGGTAAAGCCCTCAGCTGGTTCGAATCTTATTTATGTAACAGGTGTCGGCGTGTCTCATTAGGTAACCAAAAATTATCAAGCGTACAGTATACAAGTGCAGGAGTTCCTCAAGGTTCTATACTGGGTCCTGCACTCTTCACTATTTTCATTAGTGATCTTTTTAATTACACATCAACCCCGGGTTGTGAAAAAAATGTACAGGGAGAGGCAAGTGAAGACTCTGATGATTATTCTTATATTTGTTTTGTCTGTGCCTTGTCTTGGCTATGTGTATGTCAGAAATAGTTTCTATAATCTGTTCTTGCAATAAAACAACTGACAACTGGCTGAAACACGTAAACTATCCCCTCCCCCTTAGAATAGCACCTTTAGCTCTTTATAACTATATATCAGTATTTTTTTTCCTTAAAATTAATAATAAAAAAGTTTTGCATATGATTTCAACTTAAGAAGATACACTGTATAAGGTAGATATAATTTACATTTATCATAATATAAAAAATAATAGAATACAGCAATTTTAATATGAATATCGGCAATTATTTATTACGAACAATTATCCTACAGAAATGCGGGTTTCTATATACATTTCTGACGGCTTAGCTCGATGTATACATATATGCGTATGCTCGGTAAAATGAATTCGCGGGGTTTTAATCATTTTTATATCTTAATTCTCAATTTATGTATTTCTGCAAGTTTAGCTTTCAAAACTGTCCGGCATAAAATAATTCGATAAGATTTATCTTTTTACCTACTTTTACTGCGTGATTAATTTCCATCGCGAATTCGTTCGTTTTGGACACCTTGCGCCGTCCACGACATGTTGATCGGTTTCCATTTCCTTATGTGGAAAAGACGTGTAGACAAGCGCACAGTTTGAAACTTGTTAATTAAAATTGTTCGTGGAGAAAGGGCGGCGACGGACTTCGATGGGGTCAAATACAAAAAGCAGCGGAACAATTGACTCCGACTCCCTGGAGTGCGCCGAGATTCCACTGACTATTCGCGAAGTTCAACTCACCTGAAACTAGAACGTAGTTTCGAGTTTTACTGCCGCAGTTACCTTGCTCTCATATAAATTATTACCACCGAGTTTGCTACTCTACTCTCCCGGCTTAGCGGAGCGAATGCCCGTTATCTTTTATTATGGGATCTGTGCTCCCAAACTAATTTGTTCGATTCAACATTTTTATTATATACATATAGATATTATCTGTGATGAGGTTCACGAGAAGAAAACGAGTACTTAGAACTGTGTACATGATCTCAGAACTATATTAAACCACGGAACTATGAAATTGAATATTATAAATAAAGTTATTAAATATTACTTTTACTTTCTTATACGTAGTATAAGGAGCTATTGTGATGATGAAAATTTTCGACCTCGAGATTTTTGCAGATGTCCACTTTTTGAAGTCCCCTGATACCGAAAAAGTGGTTTTTAAAAAATTTCTCTCTCTGTGTGTGTGACCACGATAGCGGTCAAACCGCTGTAGATATCAATTCCAAATCTTGTATTTACGTGTATAATCTCCCTCTTGAGATCTGATTAGTTTTTCAGTAAAATCGGTAGACCGGAAGTAGCAGTTTACTTCAGCGAAAAAATCTAATTTTGCCAATATTTCGTCAACTACTAAGTTTAAACAAATTTATAAAGAATTCATATATACTTAAAATTAAAATTGAGAATAATTTTATTTAAAAAGGTTTTCGAAATTCCTACCGGAAGTAGGTCTTTTACTCTTATCGAAAATCAGTTTTTTGCGAATATTTCGCAAGTCATGCTTTTTAGACAAGTACGTTACGAGTATAAAAGTATTCAAAACATAATTTTCAATATCTTTTGTATAAAAAAATTTCAAAATTCAGACCGGAAGTACCACTTTTACTCTTATCGACTAGCGATTTTTTGCAAATATGTCGTAAGTTATCCATTCTATATATATTTATCAAGAGTACAAAAGTATTTAAAACTGGATTTGCAATATTTTTTGTATATATGAAATTTCAAAATTCGGACCGGAAGTAGCACTTTTACTCTTAGCGAGGAGCACTTTTTTGATAATATCTTGCAAAGTATGCATTTTATAGAGATTTATTAAGAGAATAGAAGTACTTAGAATAGGGTTTTGAATAATTTTTGTAAAAAAAAATCTTAAAATTCTATAATTTGAAACGCTCATACGTATAAGAAAGTCGTGTGGTGGCCACACCTCATTTTTTTATATTGATATTTTATTTAATAGGTTGGCAATTCCGAGAGGAGAAATCATTATAAAAATATTTAACCAAACTTTTATTTTAAATAATTGATAATTAGGCACCTAGAAACCGTTAACACCGTTCGATGACAGATGTCGCAACAATGCAGGATTTAGAATTTCTACCCACTAAAATAAATAAAAATTAATTCTGAGTAGACGAACAGTAGGCGTACAATATTAGAATATAATAAGTGACAAATAAGAATAATTCTAGCGAAAATATGCAACGTAAAAATGACAAAACAAAAAAAACAATAATTCTACCAACAGGAAGTAAGTAACAAATTCCGAAATATACAATTTTCACCAAAGGTAACATCGTGCTTTACAAATACATCTTATAAAGGGTATATCACGACGAGATTTCGTTAGAACAATATAGAATACTAATAAGAGTTGAGTTTTGAAATTTCGCAAATATTAGTTTCGCCTTAAGCTCTTTCGATTTAAAATAGTTTTGAATTTTTGCTTCTTCCGATTACACCGGAAATGGATATCAACTTCCTTATTTTAAATGGAATACCCCATTTTTATGGTTGATTCGTATTTCCAACTTAATTTTAAGGATAGTTTGTCTGATAAACTTTACCTCTAAAGTTAGCCATTTTTGAAGTATTTCAATTTTTGTAAAAAATTGACAGCTGCAGGCTATTACTCATAACAATATTCCCAATAATTGAATGCATATACATATTTAAAAATTTAGGTAATCATTTTGGAAAGTATGCTGCTTCAAATGCGGTATTATAAACTTTTCAAAATAATACAGGGTGATCAGAAAACCATGTTAAACATTTCATCCAGAAAATATCAATATCTTGTTATTTTTAAATAGCAACCTACATTTTTTCAATTTAATTGGATTGCACGTTCAAAATTAGAGTCAGTATGTATTTACTTCCCTATAACTAAACGTCTTAGTTTCAGAGTTATTTTGGAAAATGTATCAATTCCTTTAAAGTTTTATTTTGTATAATCAGTTAGGCTATGGAAATTCATGTGAATAACTAAAAGCAAGTTGTAATCGTATTACTTGTCATCAGTAAAGCATTTACTAGTACTATTCAGCGGTTTTTTGTCTTGCGTTTCTGAATACTTGAATAATAATAATAATAATGTCGCGATCTGGATTTAATAACGAAGATTTTTTAAATCTAATAACATATGGTGAATGTAATAAAGTAATCAATAGGACATGTCGTGTTTATGAGAGAAATATCCAAATCGGCCAAGACCAACCAAGAGTATCTTAAGCAGTCTTTTAAAAAATTGCATTTCCTTCGGATCATTATTGCCCAAAACAACCAAAAGAAAACCTGTTGTTGATAGTGAAAATGTGGAGGTAACAGCACTTGCTTACTTTACAGCACATCCTAGTAATTCTCTAAAGGATGCAGAAGCTGAAGTAGGTGTATCCAGAAAGAGTATGCATCGAATTTTGAAAAAGAAGAAATGTCATGCTTACAAACTTCAACCTGTTCAACAGATTAATGAAGCTGATTTTGTAACAAGAGCGCAGTATTGTGAGTAGTTTTTAATGAAATCACAAGAAGACGACAATTTCACAAAAAATCTTTTATGGACAGATGAAGCAAAGTTTTGTAGAAATGGAATATCTAATCGACACAATAGCCATTTTTGGTCCGAAGATAATCCTCGAGTTGTTAGGCAACGACGTTTCCAAGAGCTTTGGAGTTTTAATGTATTTTGTTCTATTAAACATGACAAAATATTTGCTTTGCTTTTTTATGTAGAAAATTTAAATAGTGAGCGATTTATAGATATCTTAAGAAACATCATAAATTTAAATTTAAATACACTGTCTGCAGAAGAAGACAACATACATATTTTATGATAGGTGGATCGGAAATAAAGGACCTTATAGGTTCCCACCGCGATCACCCGATTTAACACCCCTAGATTATTTTATTTGGGGCTATGTTAAAGGTAAAGTATACAGTATACCTGTTACCACCAAAGAAGATATGATGGCCAGAGTGCGAGGCGCGTTCAATAATCTGGACTCTAGACGGTACCATGATTCAGCGTGTCACGCGTACGAACATTTTAAAAAGAGTAAGAAAGTGTTTAGAAAGAGGTGGTAATGTATTTGAAAACTTTATTTAAGATTATTAGAAACTATTATTAAGACTACTTCTTCTCGATATTGTGTAGTTTTCATTTAAATGTTTTAGGACATTATTAAACAATGACTGGTTTTGTTTTTATTTATTTACATGAGTGTCCATAGCCTAACTGATTATACAAAATAAAACTTTAAAGGAATTGAAACATTTTCCCAAATACATAACTCTGAAACTAAGACGTTTAGTTATAGGGAAGTAAATACATACTGACCCTAATTTTAAACGTACAATCTAATGAAGTTGAAAAAAATTTAGGTTGCTATATAAAAATAACAAGATATTGATCATTTCTGGATGAAATGTTTAATATGGTTTTCTGATCACCCTGTATTATTTTGAAAAGTTTATAATACCGCATTTGAAGCAGTATACTTTCTAAAATGATTACCTAACATTTTAAATATGTGCATGCATCCAATTATTGGGAATGTTGTTATGAGTAATAGTCTGCAGCTGTCAACTTTTTTACAAAAATTGAAATACTTCAAAAATGGCTAACTTTAGAGGCAAAGTTTTTCAGACAAACTATGCTTAAAATTAAGTTGGAAATACGAATCAATCATAAAAAATGGGTTATTCCATTTAAAATAAGGAAGTAGATATTCATTTCCGGTATAACCGGAAGAAGCAAAAATTCAAAACTATTTTAAATCGAAAGAGCTTAAGGGGAAACTAAAATTTGCGAAATTTCAAAACTCAACTCTTATTAGTTTTCTATTTTGTTCTAACGAAATCTCGTCGTGATATACCCTGTAGTTAGTATATATGTAAAGCATTATTTTATATGTTAAATATAATAACACAATTATACAGGTATTACAAAATAAAAGAATAAAACTTCAACAAACGCATCTATTATAAAAATATTACATTTAATATTGTGTATATTGCATATCATGCAGCTAATTTGATTGTTACGTTTGGCGTTTTTATACGAATTGATATGGACGTCGTAGTAGAGGTGTTCGGCTTTAAAATATAGGTAGTGCTGCTGTCACGATTTGTATTTATGTCAAATTCATAAACTGCTGTTTACTGTTCAAAAAATAGATGAACATATTTCAAAAGTAATTGCGTTATTTGAGCAGCGTCATTTCCCATTTTTTACCGTTTGGGGAAAGCGATTTTTTATACTTTGATACAAAAAAATAGCTTTGAAAGGCCGTCAACACCAAACGCCATGCTCTGTTTTTGTCGCAATGGTATATCGGAAAAGTGGCTTTCTCATTTTCAGACCCACTTGTAGAGAATTTTGGGGGTTAGAAGCGTAAGAGAAAAATAATAATTGCCAAAACGTTTCTTTCTTGTTATTTCAGATACAATAAACAGGAAATTAATGTATTTGTTTGAATCTTCTAAATCATCATTTTCGTCTGAAAATCAATTACAAAATCAGATTAAATAGAACCTACCGTAATAAAGTAACAAAGGTAGCTTGATGGGCTGTGTAAAGGTACAGAGTTCTTCGAAATAACATACTGTTGGTGTATGTTGACGATGCAGATGAAACTATTTATATTTGACTGGATCACACCAGAGATATAATTCAACCCCTTCACTCTACCTTGTCTTCAGCAAATATACCGGGGTCGACATATTTTGATTTCTGATACGCAAGTAGAAATACTACGACATAGAAGAATACCTGAAGAATGGAAAAATAGCGTAACAATACCCGTCTTCAAAAAAGGGGATAAAACCGATCCAGAAAATTACCGTGGAATAACATTGTTGAGCACCTCGCTAAAACTCCTAACTAAGATCATTGCGGACGAAATATCCACAACCGTGCCAATAAGCGAAGAACAACAGGGATTTCGAAAAAACAGATCTACAACTGATGCACTATTCATACTTAGACAACTGATAGAAAAATCACTAGAGTACAACACCCCTGCATATCTCTGCTTTGTGGACCTAACGAAGGCCTTTGACAGAGTACAACTAAAAGACGTCATAACGATCCTGGAAAACGGTAATACGAAGAAAGAATACATAGAACTCATTAAGGACTTAAACACAAACACAACAACGCAAATACGCACAAATCACACCCTAACGCAACATCTACGAACTACAACAGGTATCCGCCAAGGCGATAGTCTCAGTCCTTTGTTATTCAATACAATCATGGACGAGATGGTGAAAGCTGTAAAGAACACCGGACTAGGATATCGAATGGGCATGCATAAAATAAATATATTATGCTACGCTGATGATGCAGTACTTATTGCGGAATCGGAAGATGACCTCCAAAGATTGTTACAAGCGTTCAACAAGCAGGCAGGAAAACTTAATATGAAAATCTCCACAACCAAAACCAAATGCATGACCATAGCAAAGGAACCTCTGCGCTGCAAATTGACAATAGAAGATAATGTCATTGACCAAACCATGTCAATCGAATACCTTGGATGCAAAATTACAAGCGCCGGCTTCCTGGGGACGAGGTGAGGAAACAAGTTAACAAAGCAGCAGCAATATCGGGACATCTTAGATATCCAATATGGAGAAACAAACACCTAAGTACAGAATGCAAATCAAGAATATACAAAGCATGCGTACGACCAGTGATGACATATGGTGCTGAGACGAGAGCGGAAACAACGATAACAAAGAGATTACTAAGGGAAACTGAAATGAAGACCTTAAGAACTATAACGGGACATACATTGAAGGATAGGCAGAGAAACACAGACATAAGAGAGAAGTACCTAACGGACGACGTGGTCAGATGGTCGAGGAAGAGAAGAAGAGAATGGAACCACCATGTTAGCCGAATGATCCCCGACAGAATGGTCAGGATAGTTCGAAATAACACACCTCATGGAAGAAGACCTATAGGACGACCACCAAAGCGATGGCGTGACAGCTGGCAATCAAAATCGCAAGAATCACCATTGCAAAGAAACCGGAACTAAACAGGCGATACGCCTATTAAAAGAAGAAGAAGAAGAAGAAGAAGTAGAAAGAGGGAAAGAGCGCGACGAAATAAACTAAAGATAGACATAAGCGAGGCTGCCACACTGGACATTTGCTATGAAATGTAAGGCGTGGGGGTCCCCCGCCGCTCCGTTGCTCTCCCTCCACTGTTAGCAAGCAGGCATCGCTGCATATCATTAGATCATCTTCTGCATATGATAGAAGTGCAAACCGAAATTAAAATTTGACGCTTATGGTATGATAGTTGTGCATTATAGAGAAGGTCTTTCCAAAGAGATTTTCATAAGTATTTAGTTTTTACGTGGTCAAGCCGCTATTGCTATCAATTCCTCCAAATTTTGTGTTTTGTACATTTTCAGTAAAATAGGCAAACCGGAAGTAGTAGTTTACTGCAGTCAAAAAATCGAATTATGCCAATATTACTACTACTAAGTTTAAACAAATTTAAAAAGAATTCATACGTACTCAAAATTAAATTTGAAAAAAATTTAGTATGAAAGTTTTTCGAAATTCCTACCGGACGGAAGTGGGTCTTTTACTCTTATCGAAATCAATTTTTTGCCAATATTTTGCAAGTCGTGCTCTTTAGACAGGTACGTTACGAATATAAAAGTATTTAGAATTTTATTTTCAATACTTTTTGTATAAAGAAAATTCAAAATTCGGACCAGAAGTAACACTTTTACTCTTATCGAATAGCGATTTTTTGCAAATTTGTTGTAAATTCTGCATTCTATATATGTATATTCGTCAATAGTACAAAAGTATTTAGAGCTGGATTTGAAATATTTTATGTATAAATGATATTTCAAAATTCGGACCGGAAGTAACACTTTTACTCTTAGCACTTGGCACTTTCTTTCGAATATTTCGCAAAGCATGCATTCTATAGAGATTTATTAAGAGAATAGAAGGACATATAATAGGAGTTTGAATAATTTTTATATAAAAATAATCTAAAAAATCAGCTTATTTTTCGAAGAACATAAAACTATTTAAAACAATTTAGAACAATTTTGTATAATTTGAAAAGCTCATACGTAAAGTCGTGTGATGGCCTCATTATTTTCGTTAATAAATTGCGCGTTTATTATCCTATGAATTTATATCTTCTTTTTTGTAAAAATATTTTTCTCTTGCAAGTATATCTTGTTGTTGACTCTTTCACATGCAAAATATGTTTTTTCTTTGTGTTTGCATTTTAAGTTAAAATTATCAAGGTTTGGATCATGGTTTGAATATCTCAAAAATAAAAACCATTCCAAATTCTTCAATTTCAACAACACAACAATATATGTTATCATACCTGACTTACTTTTTTTGTTGTCTTGAAATAACACTTACTGTTCGTTTTCTACTTCCACGGTCGCGTCACCAACTATTCACTTTTTTTGATTCTACTAAAACAGCAGCTTGACAAGTCAGCGCACAAAACAAAAGAATCCCGAAATCAGGACAATACTGCAGGAGTTCCCAAACAAACCGTCTTATGTCAAAAAGCATTTCACAAAATATGATTTCAATGTTTACGTAATATATCCTTTATATTTAATACATAAAATAACGTGATTAGAATCTTCAAAGTTGCATAAACAATGAAAGTAAACCTATAGAATCCAACGCCATCTGTAAGTCAAAACATGAAAAAATTGACAAAACACGTTTTGCAAGTCTGCTTCACAAATATTCAATATCATATTGTGAAGATATATTACAATAGATTGCACCATCAGTATATGATAATACCGGTAAAGACAGTGTAGGCAGGTCATTTATAGATATATTGAAAAGTAAAGGGTTTAAATATGACCCCTGTGGAACCCCGAACGTGCAACACTTAAAGCCATTATATATGAAACATGATTTCCTCAATGTGTGAGACAAATGTGTTGTAAATGTATTTATACAATGAAGATATCTTTACCACATAAATAATTCGAAATTATATTCTTCTGTTCAAAGTTTGAAATGATAATAAATTTTATTTTCCGTAAAATTGTCGTCATCCTTTAAAATTTACTTAATTCCAGCACAAACGCTAACCGCTTCCGGCAGAAAACTCCCCCACAAAGAAACTCCGGTTGAACGCCGAGCACGTCCCTAAAATAAAATAAATTCCAATTTTCCCCATAACGGGTCGGCCAGAAAGGACGCACGATTACCGCCTTACGTACGTACGTACGTCGAGATTTAGATTAGAATTAAGAGGCTCCGGGTAGGGTTTTGCGCAGACGAGACTAATCTCTCCCAAGGGTAATTAATAATGGACATGTATCAAAGTGGTGAACCTGTTCGTATAGCAATGCGTTCGCCGTTACGTGTCTAGTTGGGGCACTAAAGTGCCTGGCGCGAGATTGCCTTCATTTAAATACGGCGGAGATTGGAACTCCGATCGTGTGAAATTCGATCGAAATTATTCTCGATTGTATACCCGCTTTTTAATGGGTATTGATGTTTTCAAGCTGCAGTCTTACGATATGACAGTCCCACGCGGTCTACATTACTTTGACCAAGTTTCGTCGAAATACGATGGTTTAATGTTGGATTTAGTAGGACATTTTCTCTTCCGTAACATGTTTAATTTCCGTAAATTTGTCAATTATTCATATTCATTTGTTTATCCGTAAGTCGTTCCGTAAACTTTGAGATTTGCTTTAATCTTTCTATTATAAGTCCGTATATATTGTACTAGGTAATATCTCATACATATCAGTTCAACCCTCGAAATAATTATTAAATCCTATTACAGTTTAAATGTCATAAATTGAACTGTATATGCAATGAAATAACACTCTAGACATGTTTTGAAAAATTGCTATTATTTAATGAACAACCCTCGTATGTGCTAGTTTTATAATCTCTTTATATATCATCTAATATTTCACTCATAATACGAAGGTATTTTATTTATATGCCCGACTAGCTTTATATTTTATCTTTATATAAATTATTTTACTCTATCCTAACTCTTTATTTAATTTACAGTATTTAACTCTGCCTACAATTATATACTTTTATATACTTTTATGAATCTCAATAATCCTTTTTGAATTACTTATTTTTTTCTCTAAACTAATATTTTATAAATTACTGATTTCTGTATTATTTTTATACATTCTATACTTTAAATAATCCAGTTTACTAACAAGTGTTCAATAAAACACCTAGATGTCACCACTACTCATTCCATTTCATTATATCAAATGACATTTATTTCTTTGAGGTTATAAATTAACCAAAATATTTACTATAGTTGAGAAATTGACTATGATAAAATAAAACGATATTCTACTAATAAATAATATGTTTATATTCAAACTTCGTGTGTTTTTTTTTTAATACGGGACAATGGTTAACAATATTTTAATATGGAAACTGAATATTTGACTTTTAGAAAATATTTACTCCAAGATGTATAGTTCCAAATCCAACTAAATAATTCAGGTACGTACTCTGATCTTATTTATTATTGATATTCAAAAATTAAGTAATTCTTTCTATTACTATCTTTCTCAAATTAATTTAAACTATTATTATAATGTGTTCAAAACTATTTAATGGCTTGATAACTCCATAAATTTGTATATAAATGAAAATTATTCATATCTTGACATAATACTGGATAGTAGAGAATTAAAATAACTTATGTTGTTTATAATAGATGTACTTGTTGTAATAACTATTAGTTCAGTCTATTTTAAGGCTGGACGCCCGCTTCAAGCTGAGTTCGATTTGAAAGAGGCGTACCACTGTTTTCTTCGTGCAAATGTAATAAAAGACAAATGTTTAAGGGTCCGCGTGCTCTGTCTTATGCTGAGGAAAAAGATAGAGAAAAGAACTTGTCACCTAATCTAATCTGCCTGTAATTTATGGCTGCGTTGTGGTCTCAGATAATCGCCGGTTGGCCGACACGTTTGCAGTCGGGAAGCAACCCCCCCTAAATTAGACAATCTATATTTTCTCAAACACACAAAAAAGGTGAAGCTGAATATGTAAAATCACCTGCCGGATTCAAATTTTGAGTTGGAAAATAAAATCGAAATCGCAAAAAGGTCGAAAAATCGTTTTTTTGTGTAAATTTTAAAATTTTCATTTTCTTCAATTTTTAATACTTATCTCGTGATATCTTAGCAATGCAGAGAGCTAGGGATCTGTTTTTTTTAAAAGTTATACCCTAAAGTATTTGGATGATACTAGTGTTTTCGATTTTTCTTTATGGTGTGTAAATTTTATAAAAAAAAAAAAAGTTTTAGTAGACGACCAATTTGTGTAACGTATATTTCAGCTATCGAGTAACTAATCTTATTTTTCAGAATTTACCCATATATATGTGAAACAAAATAAAGCCAACATTCCAAAATTATTTTTTGTGCAAGAAATAAATTTCTAGATCGTTCCAGAAGCAAATTATATTGCGAGTCAAATATAATAATTATAATCACTGCGCGCAAGCCGTATGAGTCCTAGCATGCGCTTCTAGCAGGTATACCGTTAGGGACGGGAAGAGATGATATTGCTTTTACTTTCTGATACGTAGTATAAGGAAGTATTGTGACGCTGAAAATGTTCGACCTCCAGATTTTTGTATTTTGCAAACAATGGCTCTCTGTGTCTGTGTGTGATCACGACAGCGATTTTTTTGTATTATCAAAAAACAGTTTTTTGCTAATATCTCGCAAATTATGCATTCTATACAGATGTATTAGTACAAAAGTATTTAGAGCTCGAATTGGAACAATATTTTAAATACAAAATTTCAAAATTCGGACCGGTTACACTTCTACTCACATGTTTATTAAGGTTATGAAAATATTTAAAATTTAATTTGGAGTAAATTACTTTTGTATAACTAATTCGAAATATACATACGTATAATATGGTCGTGTGGTGCCCACGGCCCAAATTTTATACTTATGCAAATATTCTTTTTGATTTGATGCTATTTCTTCTTTACGCAATGATTTACTTTACTTCTACTTTAAACAAATTATTTATTTTTTGTAATTATATTATTTTGCATAATAATAATAGTTTTTTGTTTGCATCGTAGAAGAGGCTTGTTTGTTTCCAGATTCACGTGGAGTATATATTTTTATAACTCACACCTTTGGTAATCGTCAATATAATAATGAGATGTGGCCACCACACGACTTTCTTGTACGTATGTGCATTCCGAAATGTGTATACAAAAGTTGTTACAAATAAATACATAAATTTTTTAAGTCTGTATAAGTAAGTGTTTCTTCTGGTCCGAATTTTGCAACATTTTTTATACAGATATTATCCTAAATACAACTAAAAATTATTTTATTCTCTTAATAAATCTCTATAGAATTCATAATTTGAGAAATATTTGCAAAAAACTGTTATTCGATAAAAGTAAAAGTATTATTTCCAGTCCAAATTTTAATTTTTTTTATATACAAAAATTATTCCATATACAGCTCTAAACAATTTTGGGTTCTTAATAAATCTGAATAGAATGCAAAATTTGCGAAATATTTCAAAAAACTGCTATTTGATGGTCCAAATATTAAAATTTGCCTTATACAAAAATTGTTCCAAATCTAGATCTAAATACTGTTGTACTTATAATAAATTTATATAGAATGCATAATTTGCGAGATATTCGCAAAAAATATTATTCAAAAAGAGTAAAAGTGTTACTTCAGGTTCGAATTTTGAAATTTTATATTAACAAAAATTGTTCCAATTCGGGCTCTAAATACCTTTGTATTCTAGATAAGTCTGTATAGAATGCTTAATTTGTAAGAAATTTGCAAAAAACTGATGTTCGCTAAGATAAAAAGACTTACTTCCGGTAGAAATTTCGAATTTTTTTTTTATAAAATTCAATTTTTGGAACTTTTGTATTCTTTAGAAATTTATCTAATCTTAGTAGTAGACGAGATATCAGTAAATTTTCTTTTTTTTTCTGAAGTAAACTTCCGGTCTGCCGATTTCACTGAAAATCTAATAAGTTCTCGAGAAAGAGATTATATTCATAAATATGAAGTTTAGTATTAATAAGTATAGCTGTTTGGACGGTATCGTGGACACAGACAGAGACAGACACACAGAGAGAGACATTTTTTAAAAACCACTTTTTTGGTATCAGGGGACCTCAAAACGTAGACATCTGCAAAAATCTCAAAGCCGAAAATTTTCGTCATCACTATAATTCCTTATACTACGTATAAGAAAGTAAAAAGCATATGTAAAAAAACATAGAATTATGTATGTTTATGTTTGTGTTGCATCACGACACTAAATGAAGTAGTAGTTTTGTTATTAGTGAACCAAATTTTAAAGTAATGTTTCATAAGTAAAAACATTCGAAAAGTAAAAATTAATTTTTAAACAAAATTATTTATTTTTCTTTTAATGCTAATAAAGGTAACATGTAATTCAAATAAAACACTTCTAGTTTTGGTTTTATGTTGTGCCAAAAGTTCTCGTCTTTTTCAATCTGAAAAAAGAAAACATTGTATAAAATAATATCCATACGGTCATACGGTGAATAAATGGCATACAATAAAGGACAGGTATGTTTTACCTTTTGGCAAATCATTCCCAGGGGAGTCCACACGACGAAATAGCAGAGTCTTCTCCCTGTTATTGCTAGCTGACCCTGAATCTGATAAAAGTAGTCGTGAGTCTTTCTTAATTTTAGATTATTTTCCTCCAGCAATAAATACGGCACAAGTTTCTTTTCCGCTGCCTCTTTTGGAGAAAGTTTCAATTTAGCTATTTTGTGAGGACATTTTATTTCAACTATGGCGTCTGCGCCAACTAGGCCGTCAGGACTAGCTCCCAGATAAGGAGTTTCGGCAGACACAAAGAGTCCGCAATTTTGAACTTCGAGTCCATATTCTTCTGAGAACTGCTTCTTTGCCAGCTCCTCGTGATCTTGGCCCCAACTTGTTGCCACACTGCCGATAAAATTTGAATAAATTAATCTTTGTGCTACTTTTTTAGCGTCTGTTGTCTGTCGTCTCTTGCACACCGTGCCGAAATTTGATGCTGTTAGCCGTAAACTTCGTTCTCTTTTCCATATTCCGTTGCTACTTTGGCCAATAGTTTGTTTCTGTAAAAGTACAAAATCTTCCCGAGTCCTATTCAAATATTTAATTAGTGACGATTTCTTTTCCTCTAGTATTGCAGCCGGAATTATGTCTTCAACCAATCCGTAGTCTTCGTCGGCTTCTGCTCTTGTTCGTTTTCTCCTTCGACCAGAAAATAGCTGTACTCGGTTCTTCAAGTAGAGTCTTCTTCTCCGCAATTTTGATATGTACAATTTACTGTGTTTGCCAGGGCTCCTCTGTACCAGTTTTTTGTGAATAAGTCGATGATATCCTTCCCTCCGATTGTAGGAAATGCATGCAGCATGACACCTCACTTCGTAACTGTTCTTCAAAGCAAAGTTGACCCTTTTACCGCCAACAAATTTCGCCACCACGGAGTTATAGCTCTCCGCCGCATTGTTATTCATGTTTAAAATTAAACTATGTGCATTATGAGTTAAACGGTTACAGCACGCGATAATATCATCAAATAATCCACATTCTACGAAATTGGGACATTCATTGACTTCGTTTTGTTTGGATCCATTGCAAAAATAGGGTTCACAATCGGAATGTTCTCCAAACACATGCTTAGGACAATTTATAATGTCCTTCTTGAGAGCAGATAGTTGGTCTGTCAACGTTATTTCTTGCTTTCGTCGGTACGTTACAGCAGCATTGATCCCTTTTCTGAGTCTTTCAATATTTGCTTTTAGTAAGGTTCTTAGTCGTGGGCTTACTTTTTTTAACTTGGAGCTGACATTTTTGGTTGTTAGCTCTCGGAGTTTTGTACAGAAATTCCGCAAGAGATGATTTTTACATTCCACTTTTTCTATCAAAATTTCATTGCCATACGGTTTTTCTGTACACAACTTCTTGTATACACTGCTGTCGCCATCCCCTACAAGTCGGGTGTACTTTAAACCGTGCATTTCCATACTTCTTTTGAATCCCTCTGATATAATATGGGATTCCATAGCGGTAGACGTCCCCGACCAATTTTTGTAGCATCTGTGTTCGCTAACTGCAATATTTTTAGCTTTACTTCGTTCGCATATTGGGCAGTACTTGTTCCTAACGGCAACGAATAACAATTTGCCTGTTTTAACACCAACAATGCAGGCTACTCCAGAGGAGGCATCATACTTCGTCTTGTACGACCGTTTCGACCATGCTCCATCAGCAATAACGCTGATAAGAGGACAACCGTCCTTGTCGACATCCCCAATTTCCCGAGCTATGCGTCCTTCTTCGACGCCTGCTTCCTCCATGGCTTCCCATGATGTTGCCAAAATTGTCTCTGAGACTTTTGCGAAATGTTTGTCAAACTGCCTCCTAGACAGATGAGGCATATTCATCGTACTGACAATTTGCGTAGTTTGGGCGTAACACAATCCTGTCGATATGGTGGCCAAAACTAATGCCGAATTAACATTTAGTTTGTCACCTGGCGCTTCAGTTCTTACACTCTTTTCCGTTTGACACATTCGACACTTTAGTTTTATGGAACATATGAGACCATCGTATGATTCTGAACACATGTCCATATGGTCCAAATTACAGGTGTAAGGAGAATGATCATTTGCTTTCTGCATGTCAGTAAAAAAATCCTGAATATCCACGATTCGTCGGCCATTTATCTGATGGTCAATGTTTTTGGTTAGATGAGTGTCAGATGTGACGATCTCAACAGAATCGCCTAGGTGACTGCAAATTTTTAAAATTTGTAATAAACAATTTCTGTTTAACATTACGACATTACCTTGAGCAATTCTTTAATTCAGTGGAAGTGGATGGTGTGGGAGTCACTAATTCGACCCTCAGTGGACTAGAGTCAGACCTGTGCGAAATGAAAATATAACTAAGTTTCTATAACGCCTACAGTATAATATGTTATATCTAAAGTTCGGATTTTTATGCACAGGAAATGCATCAAACTGCACATAAATATGTCACGTCATATAATTTTCTAAGTTCTACTTGGAACCTCAGTAATAATGTTCGCAGTTTTCTACAATTGAAATGGACTGTAATAAAGACATTTAATAATTGCCATTTGGTAATTATCCGAATAGTTAGTTAAAATGAAATTGTTAAAAATGTATATAGGAAAAAAACAAATTTCGCTTCCGGCTTAATCATATGCCAGAAAAAACTAATAAAATAATTAATGAAAATATTCTCTTTATGCACCAAAACTAAAAATATGCACTAATGCTTTTTTATGCAAAATATGTTATTTTTTTATGCCACTAATCTCATTAATTCGGTGTAACATGGATATATTCTAAATATTTGGTTGATACTCGTAATAATTTAGAGAGCGGAATCGACCGAGCGGAGCCACAACCGTGAAAAGAAATAATGTAAACAATTGCGTGTTGTTTACATTATATCTGAATAGCACTAATTCATAGGGCGAACTGTAACATCTGTTTACTCCAGAGAATCAGAGAAAAAACTGCCATAAAATAAGGAATTTTATGAATAAAATCCTTTCTTCATCGGCGTAGGTACAAGGGTGACGAATTTTTAAAACTTATTATATTTACCTTATATTTCGCAATATAATATGTATGTTTCAATAACATACGCGTACATTTTTAGTTATCATTTATTTAGATCTAGAACGTTGTTTATGTTACTTTTTCTGAAATAAAAATTAATTGTCAGTGATTCCGAAATTTATTGCAAAGTCTGTAAAATATCGTCACTTAGCTTTGCTAAAACATACACAGAAATAGTTGTCATGCAGACAATTTCGATAGTTTACAAAATTTCGTTACATGTTTAAATGACGATGCTCGAAGTATTTCTGAGTGCAAGGAACTAACACAAATCCCAAATTTAAAAAATCAGTTGTTATTCCTTCAGGAACACTTTGCAAATTTGCCTAAACTAATGACATATTTTGAAAATCGAATCTCAAATTAAAAAATTAGATGTTAGCAAGATATTCGAAAAAAGTGTTACTTCCGGTCCGAATTTTGACATTTCATATATTCAAAAAATATTGCAAATCTAGCACTAAATACTTTTGTATTCTTGATAAATACATATAGAATGCATAATTTACGACATATTCGCAAAAAATCGCTATTCGATAAGAGTAAAAGTGGTAATTCCGGTCTGAATTTGGAAATTGTTTTTATGCAAAAGATATTGAAAATTACGTTTTAAATACTTTTATACCCGTAACGTACCTGTCTAAAAAGCATGACATGCGAAATATTCGCAAAAAAATTATTTTCGATAGGAGTAAAAGACCTACTTCCGGTAGCAGCTTCCAAAAACTTTTGAAATAAAATTGTTCTCAATTTTAATTTCAAGTACATATGAATTCTTTATAAATTTGTTTAAATTTAGTAGTTGACGAAATATTGGCAAAATTTAATTTTTTCACTTAAGTAAACTGCTACTAGTTTTTCAGTAAAATCAGTAGACCGATTTTACTGAAAAACTACTCAGATCTCAAGAGGGAGATTAGACACGTAAATACAAAATTTGGAATTGATATCTACAGCGGTTATCGTGGTCACATAGAGACACACAGACATTTTTTAAAAACCACTTTTTCGGTATCAGGGGACTTCAAAACGTGGACATCTACAAAAATCTCGAAGTCGAAAACTTCACATTACTTCCTTATACTACGTATAAGATAGTAAAAATGGATTAACCACATTAGATGTGGCTATTAATAATTCCAAGTGACTTAGACGCACTTTTTAATAGAAATCCAGGTTTAATAACATTGCGGCAATTGTGTATGCTAAATACGCTGAAATAAAAAAAATATTTCCATTACGTAAATATAACCAGTTGCGATGTAGAAAAGACGTTTTCTATCTACAAGGATGTACTTAATTCAAAGAGAACAAGTCTTACAGAAGAGAAAATGAACAAATAGTAGGGTATTTTGTATTTTATAATCACCAGCCACTTGTTATTCAATTATATAAATAAAATTAAAACCTCTTTAAAAATACAACATTTCAATAGCGCGCCCATGGGTGATGAGTCATGACTCGCTCGATTCCGCTTTCTAAGTAATAATAAAACAGATGTTTTTTTTACATAAAATCCGAACCTTATTAGTCGTGTTTGTGATCACGTTTGTACCTATTATAAATAACTATTATTATTGCTCTACGATGTTCTTTATTTCTCATCAATGATTCTGTACATACCTGGGAATTTTACATCTTTGGGCATCTGTGGTCGGTGGTTCATCAGGTGCAGAACTAGATTTTGAACGTATCCTGAAAAAATAAATTATTTGTTACGACAGATAGATACTACATAATTATTCACTATAGCTCTGAAATTCTATAGCGTATTCTCACAATATGGATCATTATTAGATACAATTTTAATAAACGCTAGCCTTTTGTGTTGCAATCAGACAAAATTTCATCTGCAACAGCATAAAAAATAAACTTTGCTTTTCTTTAAAAATATGCAAATTTATAATTTTAATTTTAGAAACTGGCTATTGATTGGTAAATAAAGGAGTAGCTAGCGATTTTGATCCAATTGCCTTCCTATCACACATGTCGGTAACTTACCTTTTCATCTTCAGGCGAACACTTCTTTTTTTATAACACTTTTTCCTCTGTTTCGTTATGTTATCACTCATAGTAATTGTTTATGTTCACACCCACTCACACTGTATATGTACACTATATTCATACACCGATCTCAGAAGTATTTTACAAACTGCGTGGAAACTGCCCGAAATGGTAGGCGGAGCTACCTCTCGACACAATGTGCGAGCGTACCACATACTCTATTTAATTTCAGTGAATTTCGCCCAAATTTCAAAATTTTGTTTTCCGTTTCGTGACCTTATTTTTAAAAATTAAGAAAAAATAAAATTTATGTATTGCTGTTGAGTGTTACATAATTTTAAATAAAGGCTTGTTTTTTGAAATTTCTTACATTTTTATTTTTATTTAGGGCCCTTTGGACAATTTCGAAGAAATTACGATTTATCCACCGAAAGGCATTGTTTTCTTAAATTAGCGTGTAAATTCGGTAAGGTTTTCATGAAAAATACGATTAGGAAATGGGAAAAACGATTTCGAGGCCGGGCGTACAGCCTTAATACTGAATTATATTGCAAATAATTAAATCTTTTCCAACATTTACAAAATGTTATCTTTCTTTAATCTTACTGACACAAATAAAATACTAAAATGGTAATACTTAATTGCTTTCTTCTTTTAGATGAGTAACTATCCACTTCCTTATGACGTTTTTGGACGGATACTACTTCTTTGATGTGGTTAAACTTCAATCTTGTTCAAACTTGTGAAGAAAGAATACCAATTATCCTGTACAGGAACTTGCTCGATGTTTGGAATAAATTGTCCTCTTATTAGGATGTCGATTCTCTTAGTGCACAGCAAATTCTCCTTTACACCCGGAACTTGTGAAATTCACCAACCTTTATGGATCTCTTGTGATAAGCTGCCTCTTTTGAACACCAGTACTTCTGGAATCAGCTACCTTTTCTAATAACCGGATCTTGAAAATTTCTTCAACCTTTATGGAATTTCAAAACTCTGGTACTCAATAACCTCCTGAAAACTTCTATGATCCCGGAGACAACAACCCTATTTCGGATATACCTGGATCTTGTACAAATTTGTAAGTACTATTATTATTTATATATTAATTTATTCGTAGTTATCATAAATCACTCAGGATACACTTTTCTCTCCACTAATTAACTATATTCGTGTTTTATATCAGAAATTATCTTCTTTCTGAAAAAACACGTCTACCGCTTTTTCGAATTAGAAAAATTCTCTCGTTTATTTATTCATTTCCCTAGTAATCCTTTCTCATTTTGTATTCTCCAATCAAAGTTTTACAACAGCAATAACAATCAACAACATAGCTTTTAAATTCTCTAATATACCTAGAATACTTCTTAAAATTGTATTATCTGATTATCTAAATTCTTTTCATAATTTTATCAACCCTTCTGTACATATTCATATCCCAATACCTCTCTACATCTATATTTCTGAACAAATGTCAAAGAATGACAGTTCCTGTATTTCAAATTATTCCCGGGAACTGTTCTACAATACAATCTATACACCTTTCAAAATAAGATTCTAAATATTTTTATCACCTCATAAACGTCAATTACCCAAGTTTTTACAAATTTATAATACATTTTACAAAATAACAACTAATATTCAACTCTCTTCTTTCCAGAATATTTTGAACTTCTAAGAACAATGAACATGGTCAACCTTTCCATATACAGGTGGTTATTTATAAAATTCGAATACTTGTTAAATGCGATAAACCTCTTTTATGATTAACTCAATAAATCTTATTTTAAACACATCATAATAAATTTTTCTACGTTTATTTAATTAAATTTGGTAACTTTAATAACTTTCCATATTATATTGTTAACGTATGCCTTTATACTATAACAATATATTTTGTGGAAAATTTCCAGGCAATCATATGCGGACGTGTAAAATGCAGAATATACCTCAGCTAGATATTAAAGTTCACGTGATTTTATCGTGATACATGCGGTTTCTTTAGCTCTCACGTGGGCAGAAACGCATCTATAAAAGACATAGAATTTTGTGTTAGAGATACCTCTCTCGCCGAGTTCCCGTTCACGAGTGCTGGTCAGTCTAATTGTACATTCAGACTGCTGATTTCCTGTTCCTCTTAAACCGGCTTAATTTTATATTCAGGCCGTATTCCCGTTTGAACAACCTAATTTTATATTCAGGTTGATTACATTTGTTCCACAAATAATTGTTCTAGCTCAAAAGTCCTGTCAATTGTTTTCTTTCCGCATATTCCTCAAAACACTGTAATTTTATAATCAGAGTGAAACACTCTAATTTTATATTCAGAGTAATTGACTAATTCCGTTTCACCGATTCAAATTACCCTTTTTTAATGTTTGAAGCTCCAATTTAACCAAAGATATCCGCTTTTCGTTTTGTTATTTAGGGGATTGATAATTATTGAAACAGAGAAAAAGAATTAAATACATTTAACCGCATATCGTGACAATTAGCTATTTGTTTATGTTTTCAAACGTCACAATCGTTACTTAATTTACCGACCGAAAACTGCATAAATGGATTAATTATGTACCATGATTAAGGCATTAACCGTAAATAATAATTTGCTTGAACAGGGAAATCTATATTCTAATTTTACAGATTTGTTATATTTTACAAGAACGGTATAAGTTGAAGAGAAAATACTATAGAGATGCGCTAATGCACGGGCATGACAAGTATGACATGTTCAAATATCTGAATAAAGTGTATACTTCAAATTATCATTTAAAATTGCCATACCGATGAGTTTTACTAATTATGTTATAAACAATCACTGTTTGTAATTGTGGAATAATAAAGTAGGCGATGAAGGATATTCTTGTATGTTAAAGTATGAAAATAAATGTATATAGATGTATAAAAAACACACGTGTTTATTTTCTTATTACATTAGACAAAGCATATGTTAATCAAAGTAAAGAGTATAGTTACCTCAAGAGAATCCCGACCTTCTTCAATTGAGCTTATTCAACAGTCGCATAGTGAAGACATGCGCGCAAATGGGGCGTGTCAGTAAGAACAGGTAAAAAGGTACATGATTAAATTAGCGAGAAAACAAAAAGAATTAATGATGAATAACGCAGGATATTCAAAAATCTAATGAAATAAATTTGGAAACAAAACCGAGCACTAAAACAATTAACTAAGGAAGTTATATATAACACAGAATTATGCCGGTAAGTGCAACTAAAGAACACCAGAAGATTCTAATTATATCAGTAACGCAAAATTTTAACTCAAAATTAAAATTCCAAACTCAAATTAACCTACACGGGCCTGCAAAAATAAAGAATTAAAAACATTTGGCTCTCAAATAACAAATCAAAATTTTAAATGTAACATAAAGTCACTCTAATTATCCTAATCTTGTAATTCACGCCTTACCAACTGGATGACGCTAATTTGGTTTGAATAGGAAATACACGTACTGACTCTACTCTACGAATATATATTATATCTATGATTATAATCGATTATTTATATCTATTGGTGTAGTTATATATTGACTTTTGTTGCAGATTTTGAGTCACAAGGGATCGAAAATATCAGTCGAACCAAGGGGCAGCGCCAAGGTAAGACTAACTATATATATATTTATACTGATATTATAGAGTAAAAATCTTCATGTGTTCCACTGTGATTTCTGTCTATGACCCAAAATTCTCAGAACAGTTCCACACTTCCGTTTGAAGTAGCAATATAGGAACACGGAAAAAATATTTAAAAAATTCCACATTGTTCATTCTAGAAGATATTGGGAATAAGAGAGAATAATGAATTAAATATTTTAATGTCAATGACAAATATGATAAATGTCAAAACAGTCAACGGAATGAAATTGTAATAATAAATGTTCATAATTATGTCCGTGCTGATCTCTGCAAATTTCCGCTCTTCTAATTATATTCTCCTGCTTTCTTTCTAGTATTTCTCCATCTATTGAAGGAGCTGCTTCAAAAATCCAGTTAGTTAAATCTGCATCATTTTAAACTGGTATTCTGTACACCAGTTGTTTAATGTGACCCCAAAAGAAAAAGTCAAAAGGGGTGAGATCAGGAGATCTAGCTGGCTAACGCAAAGGTCCCACCTCTTCTTATCCACCTTTCGGAAAATTGCTCATTTAACCAATTTCTCACCGGTGCCGCATGATGAGCAGGAACACCATCCATTTGTAGCCACATATTATTGATTACCGCTTATGGAAGCTCATCTAAGTACCAAATTTTGAAAACCATTTACCAGGAATTCTAAAAAATTGTCCCCGGCCAATCTGTAGGAATAATGACTGACCCGATTAACGGGTTCCCGATAATACCTGCCCAGACATTAAAGCTAAACCTATACTGGTAGTTAGCTGGTCTAAATACCTGGAGATTTTTCATAGCATAAAAATATGAATTTCCCTGACTGTAAAATCCATCTCGTGAAAAATTAGCCTCGTCCGTCCATAAGATATTTCTGCAAAATTGAGGATTTCTTTGTATTTGTTCTAAAAACCAGTTACAAAAATTCTCATAACGTCGAAAATCTTCAGGTAATAAAGCATGAACTTTTCTGTAATGATACAAACTACTAAAATTGAAAAAAACAAATAATCCTCAACAGATAACTGTGATTTTAAAATAAATGTTCAAAATGAGCACCCTCGACTCTCTGACAATAGAATTCGATGACATTCGGCGTTTTTTTTTTTAACAAATGCATATATGGTACGAAAATTCTCGGCCTGATATACAAAAAAGAAACTTGGAACAATATAACAATTTTTATTCTTCAATGTAGTCTCCCATAAAATTAAAAAAAAACTTAAATTTTGAATAGATCTTCCAAACAACTTTCAAATGAGGTCTCACCCGACACCCTTTGCTATTTAAAATTTTTAAGTTGATATAGCTCAAGCGCCATCCGCCAAAATTTTAAAATGAGACGTGGTCATCAAGTTAGTATTTTTATAGTGGTTGTTGTTGCTTTATTTTTGTTTCAACGTTTCATTCCACTTTAATAGATAACGGACGGAGGGGGAGACATTAGACACGCACTGTATATATCTGTAGTTGCAGTACCTTATTTAAACAATTTAAACGTTTTAAAAGATTATTTGAGACTTACAATATCATATTAGCAATATTTGGCATAACATGAATGAATATAATTTAATTTAGATATATTATAAGATTTGTAAATTAGTATGACAGGATTTGTTATAACTTAGTAAATATAAATCATTGTTATTGTTAAATTTGAAGTAAAAAAGTAAAGATTATAAATTAATTTAGATAAGGCCTTAAAATCATACATGTTATACTTAAAACTAACATATGTGTATATTGGGTGGTCTATTTGGCAAATGTACATAAAATCTCGCTAGATTCAAAATTTGTAAAAACAATGATTATTATTAAAAATAATTGAAAAAGAGACGCTTTCACTCCATGAAAAACGTAATTTTAATTTGAAAGCGCATAAAAAGTAAAATTAATTTATATAAATTATTATTTCAAGTGAAAAAGATATATTAAAGTGGTTAATTAAAGTTAATGAGTATTTTATAAAAAGATTCATATTCAAAATATATAAAGAAGAGTTGCTGTCACATTCTGAGTGTGGAGGACCTATAACAGAAAAAGTAAGAGACGCTATTAGTGATAAATATAACGAATTCGTTCATTTAAACTTACCAAAAGAAAATATTAAAGGAATACCCATATTGTGAAGATCCAGTATTATTTGAAATTATAATTGGAGGTTGAAAAGTTGCCGATTACCAGAAGGAGGCTTTCATGGACTGTTACTGAGGCCATCGACAACAAGGAGGCAAGAGATTATTTCGAAGGTATCGTGAAAATAGCTAATATACCTATCGTCTATTGACATTTAAATATAGGAATAACCTATAAAATATAACAGTATCAGAATCAATGTTGTAGTATTCTACTTTTGTAATTTTGTTTTGTAAATCGTAGAAGAAATAGTAATCAAATTAGAAAATAACATTCATATTTAAAATTTGTAATCAAATATATATATCAAAGTATAATTTGTAAATAATCATGCATTTGATACCAATTATAAAAGCATTTAAAATAATCTTAATTGTTTGAACCTAATATGAAATTAATTTCTTAAATACTTTTGATATTATTATTGTCCAATTTTGTATTTGTTAAAAGACATATTTATTAAATACTTACCATTTATATTTAAAATCCATTGTTTTACTTAGTTTCATATCTTCACAATAAAATTGTAGTTGTTTATTAATTTATTCACATATATCAAGGCACAATCATTTAAATTCGAACCTTTACGCGTACTGAGATTATCAATATATGATTTTTAAACACGTCAATATAAATTTAATATTGTATAAAACGATAAACATCGTTAGTTGTCAAATAAAATACTTGTCATGAGCTAAAGCCGCGGGAAATTTGAATAAGTTAAGTGTGCTTTCAAATTGTTTTAATTTTTCATAATTTGTTATATTTTCATAAAAATAGAAACTCATATTGCTAGTTAATGATTTATATTAATAGGTACCATCATCAATAGTTTGTTAAATAAGAAAGCGGCATGTGTATTCTGTACATCAGATGGACAATTGAAATTAATTTCTTGTTCAATAACTTATGTTCTATAATTCTACAATCAAGTTAAACTCAAAGAAAATATTCAATATGGTTAATTTTCTAAGCGAAGTTGCTTTAGTTTGCTAGTCTACTATATCAACAAGATACAATACAGTAAATAATAACGTTTGCTGTCACTGTTCTGCAGTGAAGGTGAAGCTTGATTGCAACGAAACAAGCGCGCACACGTGCCCAGGAAGGCATCACCATGGGCTGCGGTGCGGCGACAGTCACACAACGCTAAAACCCCATTTAACCGAGTAAACTAATTATTAGTCTCGAGTGGCAAGTTAGTTTTACACAACACAATCATTTTGTCGGGCGTGTTGGCCGACAGGCGCCGGCGTTCCATAAATGATTTCTTTTAATGCGGTAATATTCATGCCACTCTGATATATAGGACGGCTTGAAGTCGTGAATCAATACTTCTCGATTTGCACTTTTGCTGATGTACAATTTCTTTTGCTGGAGGCGACGCTGGCGATGGTTTTCCGTTCAACGACGATAAACGAAGTCCAGGCTAGAGGTAGCCATAATATGAACGCCTGAATTATGTTGGATATATTTCATAAATTCGGAATAGGATCGTATTTCGATCAAACTTAAAGTAATATCGGATAATTTGTCAGTATCCTGAGACATACAGCTTACACCGTATGATAGAATGTGCTCGATTCATTCGAATTGGGATGACGTAAAATATAGGATTCTGCTCTGTACTGAAGACAACCGTTTTTCGCATTTTATTTATTACGGATACTTTTGAAATAACAGACCATTTTTAAAAAGATAAAATAAAAAATTGTTTTTTTTTCGATTTCTTTGTTTCTTATAATTATAGACCGGACGTACGGGGCCGAAATTACGACGGACAAAAGAAATAATGTATAACATCACGGTGTTACTGAATAGCACTATTCATATGGTGAACTGCAACATCTGTTGTGGTCAGGAAAACGGCCCACAAAAAGACGAAAAGACGATATTACTGTTAAATTCCTTTTTTCATGGGCGTAGGTAGAAGCGTGAGGAGTTTTTATAAATAATTCTATTTACCTTACATTTTGTAAGATAAATAAAGGGAGTTGGTTTCGTTTTACTTCCTTATACGTAGTATAAGGAAGTATTGTGATGACAACAATTTTCGACCTCGAGATTTTTGCAGATGTCCACGTTTTGAAGTCCCCTGATACCGAAAAAGTGGTGTTTAAAAAATGTCTGTGTGTCTGTGTGTGTGTGTGTGACCACAATAGCGGCCAAACCGCTGTAGATATCAATTCCAAATTTTGTATTTACGTGTATAATCTCCCTCTTGAGATCTGATTAGTTTTTCAGTAAAATCGGTAGACCGGAAGTAGCAGTTTACTTCAGCAAAAAAATCGAATTTTGCCAATATTTCGTCAACTACTAAGTTTAAACAAATTTATAAAGAATTCATATCGAATTTTGCCAATATTTCGTCAACTACTAAGTTTAAACAAATTTATAAAGAATTCATATATACTTAAAATTAAAATTGCGAATAATTTTATTTAAAAAGTTTTTCGAAATTCCTACCGGAAGTAGGTCTTTTACTCTTATCGAAAATCAGTTTTTTGCGAATATTTCGCAAGTCATGCTTTTTAGACAAGTGCGTTACGGGTATAAAAGTATTTAAAACATAATTTTCAATATCTTTTGTATAAAAAAAGTTTCAAAAGTCAGACCGGAAGTACCACTTTTACTCTTATCGAATAGCGATTTTTTGCAAATATGTCGTAAGTTATGTATTCTATATATATTTACCAAGAGTACAAAAGTATTTAAAACTGGATTTGCAATATTTTTTGTATATATGAAATTTCAAAATTCGGACCGGAAGTAGCACTTTTACTCTTAGCGAGGAGCACTTTTTTGATAATATCTTGCAAAGTATGCATTCTATAGCGATTTATTAAGACAATGAAAATACTTAGAATAGGATTTTGAATAAGTTTTGTATTAAAAAAATTCTTAAAATTGCACAGTTTGAAACGCTCATACGTATAAGAAAGTCGTGTGGTGGCCACACCTCATTTTTTTCATTGTTTTGACTTTTCACTACATACTTCGTAAGTATCTTGACGTAAGCGTGCACTTGACTTCGTTAGGTTTCAATAACATACGCATACATTTTTAGTTATCATTTATTTAGATCTAGAACATTGTATGTTACTTTTTCAGATATGCTATGGAAGAACGTCGAGAATGGCATCGTGAAACAATGGCGAATTGGATTAAGGGTCATACTGATTGCATGTCCTCTATTGCCAGTGATTCTGAAATTTATTGCAATGTCTGTAATATATCGTTACAGAATGGCAAAAAATCACACGTACAACGTCACTTAGCATTGCTAAAACATACAATGAAATTGAACCTGTTGGAAGCTGACAATTTTTACGAAGAACTCTGTGAAACTTTAATGGCGGTTAATATCCCATTAAATAAACTTGACAATCATACTTTGAAAACATTTCTCCAAAAATATACTGGTCGAAATGTTCCTGATGAATCTTACGCAGATATCATGTTTCTAAGTGCTTCACGAAAGCATTAGAATACATTAGAAGACATCTTTCAAATCAGTATCTATGAATAGGTGCCGACGAAACTGTCGATATATTAGGATGCTGTGTGGTAAATGTTGTAGCTGGTGTACTACATCCAATAAGAGTTGATGCGGAAACAGTTGCTAAAATCATTGACGAGAATTTGCACAAAATGCTTCATTCGGACGACAGGTACAAGGAAAAAAAATACTTGTATTAGTTGAGTTAGCAGACGGTTCTTGGTGGAACATTTTATTAATAACTATTTTAAATAAAAATAAAACTCTTGAAAACTTTCCACAATTTTTATTTAGTCTTTGCGACATATGTTTCGGTATTTTTCATACCATTCTCGAGCCGAAACTAGTTTCGGCTCGAGAGTTTGTCAAAAATAAATGTCAACATATATTGCATAGTGTACAAATGGCCCTACTTGGTGGTCCGCGGAATTAAAAAACAAAGTATAGGTGGAATAGACTATAGACTAGAATTTTGAATAATTTTTGTACAAAAAGAATACTCCAAATTCGGAACTGACGTAACACACTTACAGGTTTACCTTTTTAAGAAGATAAAAGTTAATTTAGAACAACTTTTGTATAATTTGAAACGCACATACGTATAAGAAGGTCGTATGGCGGCCGCACCTTTTTTTTACTATTCTTAATGTCATCGCGCATGTGCTGTTAAAATAAAAGGCTAATAATGCACACCGAATGAAATGAATCTGTGAAAAGATATCTCAGAAACGCATACACTAATAAACTAAATAAAATAGTAAATCATTTTATAAATCTGATTAGTAGATAAGGACGTAAAAAAAATATTATTTCGCAAGGTCAAAACTTAATACCTATCTTTATTATTTCTAGCGTAAATATGCCGTTACATTCTGCAATCCAATGCATGCTCTCTATTATTTTGTTATGTTTTATTTGATAGCGTAAATATTTCCCAGTATGAGATGATGCTATTCAAATATTTACAATTCCTTCTCGGTTACTATTTTGCGGTGAAATGTTAGTTCATACCGCAGACGAAAATTGCATGTTAACCGGTCTGTGTGCTCTATTTATTGAACTGTGAAATAATCCGGTATTACTTACTCCATTGTTCCATTGAAATTCCCGTAATATGACCAAAAAGCGGGTGAACTAAAATTATTCCTGCACATTCTGAAAATTCGAAGACTTCAGAAGACAAAATCAATTACTATTCCAATGAGGAGTGTAGCGTTTCATACTATTACTTCAGGATTCCTGTTCGACTGGTTTGTTGAAATTTACTAAAAACAATATAATTTAACATAGAAAGAAGTGAATTTCACAACTAGTGTATCTAAAACGCTATTAGTAGATACCTACGAGTAAAGAATAGAACAGGAGAGATAATAACGTGGTGGGAGAATAGGTATTTTTTAGACGGAAGTTACCACTTTAAGGGAGGTCAGTTATTTCCTGTTATGCCAAAAATGACGTTTTAGTGTTTTTATAATGGTGAATTGTGTGGCTTGTGGTCGTTCTAAAACGGCAAGAACGAAGAATATCACTTTTTCTCTTCATCGGTAAGTTATTTCATTGGCATTCAACATAGGCAATAATAATTTAAAAAAAGTTATTTTAAATAACTTGTCATATATCTGACATGTCTGATTATGTGTTCAGTGGCGTAACATACATATCGAAGTCATTTAATATTTGTTATATTTTTGACGCAGATTTCCTTTAAACCCGTTTATTAGTTATTAAAAAGAAGAAAAGAATTGAAAACATAATACACTCACGATATTTCTTTAATTATTTTTGGACTAACAACCTATTTTAATTGATTATCGAGAACACAGGAAGTATACATATACTCTATACAAAATATGTAGGTATGCACGCCTATGCATTGCGGCGGCCATATTGAGTTACCACTTCGGACAAATATTATTCTTAAGAAGACTCTCTCCTGTTCTGTTCTTTACTCGTAGCTTAGATACCATTCAAATGATGAGGTGTGGCCACCACACGACTTTCTTGTACGTATGAGTGTTTCAAATTATACAATTTTAAGAATTTTTTTATACAAAAATTATTCATAATCTTATTCTAAGTAGTTCTATTCTCTTAATAAATCTTTATAAAATGCGTACTTTGCAAGATATTCGAAAAAAGGGTTACTCGCTAAGAGTAAAAGTGTTATTTCCGTCCCGAATTTTTACATTTTATGCATACAAAAAATATTGCAGATCCAACTCTAAACATTTTTGTACTTTTGATAAATATATAGAAAATGCATAATTTACGACATATATGCAAAAAATTCAATAAGAGTAAAAGTGTTACTTCCGGTTCGAATTTTGAATTTTTTTTTTATATAAATGTTATTGAATATTAAGTTATAAATACTTTTATACTCGTAACGTACCTGTCTGAAAAGCATGACTTGCGAAATATTTGCATAAAACTGATTTTAAAATAATTTTTAAATGTGTCCGTAATGAACCTACACATCCCTTAATAAATGGATTTTTAAACGATCTTACTGCTTTTCATATATTATCGATCATTTTGATGATTATCTGAAGTGAACTTAGAATGACACGTTAGATGTTCGATATTCAATCATTTATTTAACATGTTCTTGTTAAAAATCAATTTAACAATTTTTAAAGAAAAACTAAATTTCTAAAACTCTCATATTAAACATATCTTTTATATCTTTCTGTACTTTTAACACCTGAATTAGAAAGAAAAGAGGTGTGGCCACTACACTACTTTCGTATACGTATCAGCATTTCAAATTGTAGAATTTTCAGATTTTTTTTAAATAAAAATTATTCGAAATCCTATTCTAAGTACTTCTATTCCCTTAATAAATTTCTATAGAATGCATACTTTGCAAGATATTCGAAAAAAGTGCTACTCGCTAAAAGTAAAAATGATACTTCTGGTCCGAATTTTGAAATTTTATGTATACAAAAAACATTGTAATTCACCTCTAAATACTTTTGTACTCTTGGCAAATATATATAGAATGCATAATTTACGACATATTTGCAAAAAATCGTTATTCGATAAGAATAAAAGTGTTACTTCCGGTCCGAATTTTGACATTTTTTTTATGCAAAAGTTATTGAAAATTAAGTTCTAAATACTTATACTCGTAACGTACCTGTCTAGGGAGAGAGAGAGAGATTTTTTAAAAAGCACTTTTTCGTTATCAGGGGACTTCAAAACGTGGACATTTGCAAAAATCTCGACGTCGAAAATTTTCGTCATCACAATACTTCTTGTACTATGTATAAGAAAGTAAAAACAGACATTTTGCGCACTCGTCCTTTAGAAAACTCACCTCAAGCGGCACGTTTTCTAAATTTAACCAAAGCACAAAAATCATATCTTATAAAACTTGTATTTTAATATACTATTAACAGACAATAAATAATTTAGTTATCTAGTTTGAAGCAATTTTTATCCATATAATTTTTCAACATTTCTCAATTACGCGTTTAAGATTATTCAGGCAGGATGTAGTCGTTAGGTGACCACACCAATTTATTTTCCGTTTAATTTTATTAATTTAATTCTCTGTGCGTACCAATATTAACCAATTATGATTCGATATATTCTCTTTTACTCTTTCATTTACGTTAAAACAACATCCACAAACAATAAACTAGAATTATTGTGAGTATAGCTACAAGAAAATCATTAAATATTGCCCAGGGAGTCGGTATCCAACAGCTATATAATGTCTTCTACATTATATTGGCCGTTACATATACATAAATGTACGTTTATTGTTGCACAGTTGGTGGTAAGCTTCGACAGGGAAAAAGAAAGATATCGACATATTACAAGAAAAACACATTTATGGCATATGAAGAAAATCGCTCAAGGCAAGGATTATTACTGTAACTGTTTCTTATTAATGAAAAGGGCAAAGTACTTTTCTATGTATAACTTGTTAGTTAAGGTTTGTTGCATGGTTATAACATTCTAACATTAAACATACGCAGAGTTTATATCTGGCTTGTAAAATTCGTGCCGATTTTTTTAAAAGTGTGTCAAAACATAATTTTACGAGTCGACTAGTGATTGGACTATAATGTCATATACCCTACATATAATTTTAATTAGTAACATAAGCTTGTTTGTAAAAAAAATGATTAGTAGAGCCTTTGATTATGTATACTATTGATATACAACTGATGGTTAGTTCGGGTAGATAGCCACCAGAGGGGTTCGGCAGTAGGATGTGCCTAAAGTCACTATATCTAACAAAGTACCGCAATTGGTAAGGACCATGAGTAAGAGAGAGAAAGGTATATTTTGGAGACAAAATGGCCGTTTGACTGCTGTCATATTATCACTGTAAAAACACGAAATCGCTCGTTGGTTGCTTATTTATATGTAATGTGTTATAATTGGTGTTATACATAGTAAGAAACGTTTGTATTTGTTGTGACAATGACTGGCTGCTGTGTTGCACGATGCAAAAGCAGAAGTGAAAATGGATATCGTCTGTTCCGATTGCCAAGTTGTGTGTGTTGTGTGTAATTATAAATGCAATGTATTTAATATACAGTGAGCTCAAAAAGGTTGGAATAAATTCATTTAAAATTCAACCTTTAATTTTTTTAAAAAACACTGGGACCCGTCAATTTTTATTTTTAGATGAGCATTTTTTAAACTAATTTTTGTTTATACAGGGTGACACAAAAAAAAGATTTCATGTGACACTTCAATTTTTTTTAATTGAAACACCCATTTTTTATTTTATTTTCGAAATATACGTAAAATTTCAATTACATTTCATGTATTATAACCTAAGTCTAAGTTAAGTTAGCTTATTTCTTTTCATTTAAACACTAAGCACTAACCTTCAAAATGTGCATACAAATATGCACCAAAAACTTTCAGAATATGCAATACTTGCAATACAATTATCCTAAGCCTAAGGATAATTGTATTGCAAGTATTGCATATTCTGAAAGTTTTTGGTGCATATTTGTATGCACATTTTGAAGTTTTTTAGTGCATAATTATCCTAAGCCTAGTTATTATATTATCTTATTTGTTTTGACAATAAGGCAAACGTAACACACAACGGAAAGAATTGTGGATGAAATGTATTGGACAAAGTGACTTAAGCCCAATGTCTATGATCTGCGAGGTAAGTGCTCAGTAACCTAATAGATCGTTTAATTTGATTAGAAAACATTTAGATTCATTTTTCGGAAAAACAATTCGAACAAAAACGGATGGATAATCGAAAACTGTTACTTCCAGATGCAGTTCCAGATTTATTAACAGAAAATGAACGTTCATCTAATTCCATACATTACGATGCCTAATTGCCACAATGTAGTGTTAAATTTAATCAAATTATTTGTAAAAAGTAGAGTTTATTTTTCATTACGAGAAAAAAATAAAAAGGTATCAACAACTTGTGATAAAAATAGTAGAAGCATTGCTATGAGATCCGTTGTCAAAAAATAAATATAAGCTTGCCATAATACATATTTCGTTTTATTTACAAAAAAATGCATGTATAGTTACTAAAACAAATTTAAACAATAAATAATATTGAAAATCGTCATAATATGTGTCAATTCCATAAAGTCACTAAAACAGGACATTTAAAAATCGCCCTACTCACTACATTTCAGTTGGTATTGGAATCAATATGGCGTCCTAATTGCGGTACTGTAGTGACTTTAGATGTGCCCATTCATGAATTTCTCCCGCTAAATTTGTTATAGTAAAAGCAGTCTTCTTGTAGTAATAAAAAGAAGCTAATGGGATCTTAAAGGAAGTGACGCAATTATCCAATTACACCAATCGTGTTTGTTACAATTTTAGAGGCGTTTTCCTTTAGATTTAAATATTTTAAAATATTTTCAACTGAGGAATATGATAAGCCTACTGATTATAATTTTTTAAATTCTAAAAATAAGTAATGATGTGATTGTGGATGTTAAATGTTATTCGGAAATACATATTACAAGACGATGTAACGAAGAAATGTCATTTTTCCTATATATTTTATTTTATAATTGTGAATGATATTGCAGTACAAACTGAAAAAGGTTCAAAGTACTAACCTTTAATAAAATCTTTGCTTGTTGGGGAATTAGTTTGTTTGCATAACTTGTTGGGTATGTACTATCCTCAACAATAATTGATGATTATTCATCATAGCAGTTGTTGTTACGATTCAGGCCTGGATAAAATAAAAATAACTAGAACCATAATAAAATATGTAATGTCAAAGCAGAGTACATTCAGTTTACGAAGTGAAAGATTATAATTATTTTATACTTTACTTCAATGAGTATGAAGGCTAAAATTCTACATATTGTAACGTTTTCGGGTTCGCAATTAACAACTCGTGCAATTTATTTATTTAAAACAGTCTGTATATTCATACACTTAAAATTAATTACAATATAAAATATAAAACTAACGTATCACACTTAAAACTACTATTAATAAATTAAAATTAACACATGTATTTATTTCTATTACTAATGTCCGTATATTTATATCACACTACCGTATTTATATCACTTCTATTTATATAACACTACTATATTTATTTCTTATATTTATCTTTACTGCGCGACTACCATTGAAGGAATTATTTATTTATTTCTTATATTTATTTTACTGTTCCGCACGAGACTACTTAAGGAACTTCTTAATCCCGAATTACTCATCCATCGGTGACCCAGCCGCCTTATATACACATACGAAACATCTGGAAGCATTCGCGTACACTCCATCTTCCTCTCGATGTTTGTAGAACATTCCACAGACATTCTGTCTCGACGCAGTACATATTTATTGCTTTACGATGTTTATCAGTCGCGTCGAGATGATTTACAACCTTTCTTTTATTGTCGCTCGGAAGTCTGCTGGTTTCGTCACAATATTATAACATAAAGATTTCAAATAATTGCAATTACAAATGAAAAATTAAGTGGTAGAAATACAAGTAAAGTTGTTTTGTTTGGTAACCCCAACGTAACTTCAATTATTAGGAATTACTATTAATTATTAGCATATTAGGAAACCAGACTTTGTATTAGATTATACTCAAAACATGCTCATGATTGATAATTGTGACATGCAATTAGCTACAGTGGAATGTGTCTGCAAATCAAGTGGTATAAAGAACTATTTATTACACATATTTATAAGAAAAGTTGTGCAAAAAATTTTGAAAAAAAAATAGAACTCTGACAGCTGCTAGACCGGGGAGACAAAGTATGGAAGAATAAGTCGCTTAGTTGCAGCGAATTTCGTGGAAAGTCTGCGCATGCAAATGTTCCACCTATTGGGAGTGACAAAAGGGGCAAAGAATTTACCATGTATGTTCAAATACTAACTGAGGTGAAAGAAAACGTGAAGTATGTTACATCTTGGTGTCCTTTGTTTAGGCGAATGTTACAAAATTTATCACACCAGAAAACATTTTGATGAAAAAAAGTTACATAATTTCCTTTCAATTTGGTATTTTGTTATATAAGTCTATTTAGGCTTAGTCTGTTTACTGATATGGATGTTATGTAAAAGAATTTTTTTATTATATGTTTGTTTTTGGCAAAGATGTCTTTTGTTCTATATATTGTGTTATTTGTAGGTATAAATTTTGAAGTATAATAAAGTTCAACATATTCCTAATTGCTCTTGGACTTCATGTGTTATTTGAAATACTAAGTTTTAGTTTTGCATCAGTAGAAATATGAGTTCTGAAATAATAATGATTCTAATCGCACTAATGTATAAAACTTGTTTTTGGGGTACCGAACTGTGTTGTCTCTTCTCTAAACGTTTCGACTGATATGTGAGTCTTCTTCAGTAGAGCTGAAACCAAGAATATACGTTTCCTGTATGTATAATTATGTTATTTTTCAATGAATTATCTATAATTCGCTATATACGTATAATAGTTTGAGTATACTCAAAATTATAATTTTTTACAACCCCCTGTCTATAAAAAAGGGTGTTTGTAATGTAATAGATAAATATGTATGTACTAGGAAGGGTCCCGGTCAACAATCTTAGAGGGACTAATTTTCTTAGCAAACATATTTTGTATATAATATATAAGAGTAATTATATTAAAAGGGGGGTAATTTCCCCGTTTACCCCCTCTAGTTTTAACATTCTTATGTACATAACTCATCACATAGAGATAAGAAATTAATTTATCAGTATTTGAACAACTTTCTTTTTTATTTTTTTTTTTCCCGTTTAGACAGACAGATTTGTGGATACATTCCAGTAGCTAAAGGGTTAAAAGCAATTTTTAAAATCGCAGGTAAATACAAATTGAAGAAACGTCCATATACATACCACGTGTAGGCGGTACTTACTATATTCATAATTATTGAGAATGTAAATGTATAATGAAAGTTTCTGCGACTTCCCTGATGAGATGAGGTATTGTGGGTGTAAAAGCAAGATTAATTATAACACTTCTGCAGTAAGAAGGATAGTGTTTCTATTATAATAATAAATTTATTGTATCAATAATACGATTTACATACTATTTACACAATAGCACATTCAAGCAAAAATGTGATGATAACATCAATCAACACAGGTAATCAAAGGGCCAATTTATGTCATTGACATTGTTAAATGCTTCTTGAAGGAGAATCTCGTATATTTTCTTTTTAGATACGAATGTAGAACAATGTCTACACATAATTTTGATTTTGTTAAATATTTACCAGTGACGATGTTGTACTGAAGTGGCTTTTGTCCTATGAAATGTGGGATGTGCAACAAGTGGTTATAAGGGGTGGAGACTTCTGTAATCTCACCCCTAGTCATCAGGTGTGGCAGCTTTTTCAAAGCCCTCCTTAGTTGTTGCAGAATATGTGTCTAGGCTAATGGAATTATCATAAGCTCTCTGAAGAGAGATTTGCAGTGGATAGTTTGTGAAACACAGACAAGTGCTCGAACAGCCATCTTCTGCAGAATAAACACCTTTTCTGCGTAGGCCTACTTACCCCATATTGGTTACATAATTGATACGTGATTTGATAGTCTATAGTATGGCGTTATTCCAGTGTACTATCAGTTATAAATCTGATGCGTCTAATTGCATAAGTAGCAGAATCTATGTACAGCTTCCTTGTTAATCTTGTGCCTGGTCTGGTCTAGTATTATTTCTAAGTTTTTGGATAGTTTTGAGTCATCAATAACACATGTTTTGCCGATGGCTGATGAATTTTATTGTCTGGGGGACTTCAATGTGGATTTCCTTCGCCCTGGGAATCCCTTCCAGAGCTTTTTTGAGGGACTCGGTCTTGTGCAGGTTATTGATTCTCCTACAAGGATTACACAGACGTCACGTACCCTTCTTGATTATATAATTACAAGAGCGGAGAATTCTATTGTGGATTTTGGCACTTCGGATGGTTTTGCGGATCACCAACTTGTATACTGTAAATTATCGATATCTGCAGAAAATCAAAATGTGCCTTTCTATTATAGCGATTTCAAACACATTAATCATGCTGCTTTTTTAGATGACTTATTTCTGTTGCCACTACATTATGTTTATTATATTGATAACATTGATGATAAAGTAGATTTCTTCAATGATCATTTGGTAGCTTTGCAAAATATTCATGCTCCACTTTTACGATGCGATAAACCTAGAAGGACAGCAGCCCCATGGTTGTCTGAGAACACCAAATACCTAATGTCGCTGGGGGACGGCGCAAACAAACGTTTCAAGAGGACAAAGCAGAATGGTCACTGGTTGTATTATAAATCGCTTCGTAATTTTTGTAATTCTATTGTTCAGAATGATAAGAGGGCGTACTTTAATTTTAAACTCAGTACAGTTAACAACAGATACCTGTGGAAGCAGTTACGCAGGTATAATATTTACAATAAGAGTCAACCCTCATTGCCTGACCATTTGGCTGATGTGGAGGAACTTAATAATTTCTTCTTGGGTAGTATCCCCTCTACAGTGCATGGTGATAACGATGAACTAAAACACTTCTATAACGATAATAAACACCCTAATTTAACAAGAACTTTTTCTTTTAGAGTTATAAGCGAGAGTGAGGTCGTAAAGATTATAAATGGAATATCTACTAAGGCGACTGGAGTTGATAATATTTCCATTGACTTTATTAGGCTCTGCGGCCCGTACATTATTCAGTTTATCACGCACTTAGTTAATTTTTGTATATTCGAGGGTGTCTTTCCTCGATGTTGGAAAATGGCATCGGTGGTACCTATACCAAAAAAGAAATCTGTTGAAATATTTTCTGACCTTAGACCGGTCAGTCTTTTGGCGGTGCTGTCGAAGATCCTGGAGCGGGCAGTTGAGATGCAACTTCGTCACCACTTGGAAATTAATGATATTTTGCCCCAGTACCAGTCAGGTTTCAGACCTAATGACAGTTGTGCCACTGCTTTGACTATGGTGACCGATGATATTATATCGGCCGTTGATCAGGGTGACTGTGTGATTTTGGTTTTGCTAGACTACAGCAGAGCATTTGACACTATAGACAATGAGGTGTTGCTGTCGGTCCTTCAGTATATAGGGTTGGGGGAGGTGGCCTTGAGGTCCTTTAGGGGTTATTTGGGTGGTCGGTGCCAGTGTGTTAAGGTGAGGGATCAGCTTTCGAACTTTAGGTGTTTGGAGACTGGTGTGCCGCAGGGCTCTATTCTCGGTCCATTACTGTTTAGTATATACACTTGCAATATAATGAGCTGTTCACGTACCTGCAAGTATCACATGTATGCTGACGACTCTCAGATATATCACAGGTTTAGGCGGGATGACCTTCTTGAGGCGGTTGTTGCTCTTAATACCGATTTGGATTCACTGCTTAATCATTCCCGTAGACATTCACTGCATCTGAATTCTTCAAAAACACTTGTGATTGTTTTCGGCAACATTTCTGTTGAACTTAGACAATCAATTCGACTGTTGGTTGATGGAGAGACTCTTAAACTTGTTGATGGAAGTCGCAGTCTAGGGGTTTTTATAGACACCTCGCTACGGTTCAGGACTCATGTTACTAATTGCATACAAAAAGCGTATGCTGCATTGCGAATGATGTATCCGCATAGATCATATTTGAGCTACAGTACAAAGACTTCGCTCTGTCAGTCTTTGGTCTTGTCTCAGTTCTCATTCTGCTTACCTATGATCTGGCCGTGCTTGGATGCTCTCACTAAGAGGCGAGTCCAGGGGGTGCAGAATTCCTGTCTGCGTTTCATATTCGGAATTCGCAAATTTTCTCCAATATCGCATAAGTTGTCTGACGTTGGGTGGTTAAATATGGAAAATAGATATAGATTTATTGGCAGTGTTTTCTACCATAAGGTTATTACCTTGAATAAACCAGCATATTTAACTTTTAAAATTAAATATAGGACTGATGTGCACAATATTAATGTCAGATTTAAAAACATCATTTCTGTTCCATTGCATAGAACCGCTTATTTCGAAAGAAGTTTCTCCTACACGATATCTAAGCTGTATAATTCCGTTCCTGGTGGATTGAAGTCTCTGCCCGTGACTGTCTTTAGGCGAAGTATGTTTAAATATTTATATTCAGGACAGGCACTTAGTTGAACTTGCTTATTGGTGTAACTGCATTCGGACGCATATGCACGGTTTTACTTTTATTTTAGCTACCACGTTTTTTGCGTTTTTTTTCTTTTCGATTTATTGTATTACACAATCTTCTGAGTCTTGCCGGTACCTTGATACCTGGGTGCACTTTTGTCATCTAGTTCATAGATTATATATATGTGTGAGTTATATTATTACTATTAGTAAAGATACATGTATGGTGTGTGCTTTGTTTATCTGATGAGGGGGGCAATGGTAGAACAAGCATAGCTTGAATTGCCTCCCTTTTCCATCATCTTTCACTTATTCAACTTATTGTAAGTTTCTTTTTTTTTTGTTACCTTTTAGGTTGTAATTTTGATTTTGATGGAAATAAACACTATTATTATTATTATTATTATTATTATATCAAGAAATTTTCTATTCGTAGAATAAATGTTTGATCTACGTTTACTAGTAAAGTAAATTGTCTCACATTTATCCTGGTTAAGTGATAAACGATTGGCGGTGGACCATTTAAATGTCTAAATTCTGAAGATACCAAAACCTTAAAATAATGTTGTTTTTATAGTGCATTTTCTTTGCAAAACGTACTACATTACTGGTTTTAGTGCGTCACATAAACCAGTCAAGTTGATAAAACCATGCAAAGAAACTTAATAAATGTTGTGGTTCGGATAGCTTTTAATTACTTCTTTCTTCTAGTTTTACATAACATGTTTAGTCATACGAAATACATAGAAGACTGTTTTAGACCTACCTGTTGAATGCATAGAAGAAAATGAGAATAACCCAAACTGTGAACCCGAAACAGACTGACATTTCATGTAGGTATTTAAAAAAAAGGCTGGCTTTTTTTAATTTTATTTATTTCCTTTATTATGTTATAAAAGGGTAATTGTGAGTATAATAAGAAAAAAAATTAGTTATCCTACGATTCTTCAATAAAAAAATTACTGAAAGCTACTTTATCATAGTAATAGCTATATAGGTTATGTTGACATGTAATTCAAGGGCAAACGATGTGAAAATCAAATCACACAAAATATGCTCTTATGTAAAATTTAATATAAAATATATTTAAAACATTTTTTTATAAAATTCCTGATTAAATTATGAGAGCGGGGATGAGAATCTTTCAAACTGTGCTTTCAAATAATTTCACTGGCTTACAAGTGTTCATTCATGAATATTAATTCCTTTGAAAGATATCAGAGGACGGCACTTTACTACCATAGAAATATTTACAGTTTTCTCTAGGCTTTATATCTATAGTATTAATAAACAAGGGTAGAGTGGAAAAAAATTATTTGTGCGTACAACCAGACGAGACCATATCCATTTTATAAAGCGAAAACTTCTACATACGAAATGGCTTTTGATGCAGACGTTTTTTATTTCGAAAAAACTTCAAAAATTGATCAGTATTAAAAATCGTGTTTTTTAACATTTACATCGTCATATCTGCGAAATTAATTAAGTTAACGACTTGATTTTTATTTAAATTGAAGCACATAAAAAAGCGCTTCTATGAATACCATTTCTATATCGAATATTGTATAGTGGCAATTGTTTAAATATCAGTTTACCGTTCCTTCGCTACGAAGATATTTATGTTTCCACTAAGCGAGGAATGTTTTTATTTTTAAAATTTTTTATATACATTGTTAGGGTTTAAACCCGTAGGGGGTGTTAATTGGTTAAATTTTATAAATTGTTAAACCAATTGTTATTACTTTCTTATACGTAGTATAAGGAAGTATTGTGATGATGAAAATTTTCGACCTCGAGATTTTTGCAGATGTCCACGTTTTTAGGTCCTATGATACCAAAAAAGTGGTTTTTAAAAAATGTCTGTGTGTCTGTGAGCGGTCAAACCGCTACAGATATCAATTCCAAATTTTGTATTTACGAATATAATCTCCATCTTGAGAAGTGATTAGATTTTGAGCAAAATCGGCAGACCGAAAGTAGTAGTTTACTTCAGTGAAAAAATCGAATTTTGCCAATATTTCGTCAACTACTAAGTTTAGACTAATTTATAAAGAATTCATAAGTATTTAGAACTTAATTTCCAATATCTTTTGTATAAAAAAATTTCAAAATTCGGACCGGAAGTATCACTTTTACTCTTACCGAATAAGGATTTTTTGCAAATATGTCGTAAAATATGCATTCTATATATATTTATGAAGAGTACAAAAGTATTTAGAGTTAGATTTGGAATATTTTTTGTATAAATTAAATTTCAAAACTCGGACCGGAAGTAACACTTTCATACGTATAAGAAAGTCGTGTGGTGGCCACACCTCATTTTTTTTAAATTGATATAAAATTAATTGACCAGAGACTATGCTCGTCGCGGCATCTCATAGCAATTAGAATCCCTAAATCGCTCAATTAATCAGTGATTATGCTCGTCGCGGTATCACCAATTAATAAGAGATCACTAAATTTGGGGTGCACGATAACTGTGTGAGTTCAACCACGCACCTACCTCGCAATATATAATTAATCGCTTATGATTAATTGCACCTATGATTCCCAGTTGACCTCGAAGAAGGCCGTTGATGTTGAATTCTGACCCACCCTGTATCTAGCTCAGTTTTAATTGAAAGCTTGAGATCACTCTTTAGGATGTTAAATAATTAATGCCCGCTTGCGCCACCTATTTTATAAAAATAAAGGGGGAGGGAGTCACTGTTGTTAAATAATGTATTGCACAATTAAAATGCGAAATATGTACCAATATAAAGTCCTACCTTAAAGGAAACACCGGTTAACAGAACAACAACAGTTTATTAAATAAAAAGATAAATTTGATAGATAGAAAATTTAGTACATGGAAATAACACTGATTATTGCAGCAATAAAACTTGAAGTATTGATTAAACAAAATATTTAAACGCAAAATATGAATAATTATTTGGTCTAAATGAATATAATTTTGTAGTCTTATACAAATTACTAGAATTTACACTAAATTCATCCAATATTAATGATTCCAAATTTATTACAATAAATCTAAATTTTAAGGAGACAAAGTACACGAATTATCAATAAATATATTAACTCTTCCTAGATTTAATATTAATAATATCTTGACTACATTTACTAAGAATTACAATTATAATAAAAAAAGATTTAACGTAACATACATATGGACAAGCACAAATAAGACTTCTAATGTACGTGCTTTGTAAGCAATAATATTTAATTATAATAAATAAATAACTAATGTTTGAATGATCAACAACAGTTCGGTAGCTATATTGTTAATTTATTTAAAAAATGAGGTGTGGCCACCACACGACTTTCTTATACGTATGAGCATTTTAAACTATATAATTTTAAGAATTTTTTTACACAAAAATTATTCAAAATACTATTCTAAGTACTTCTATTCTCTTAATAAATCGCTATAGAATACATACTTTGCAAAATATTCGAAAAAAAGTGCTACTCCCTTAAAGTAAAAGTGTTACTTCCGGTCCGAATTTTAAAATTTCATATATACAAAAAATATTGCAAATCTAGAATTAAATACTTTTGTACTCTTGATAAATATATGTAGAATGCATAACTTACGACATATTTGCAAAAAATCGCTATTCGATAAGAGTAAAAGTGGTACTTCCGGTCTGAATTTTGAAATTTTCTTTATACAAAAGGTATTGAAAATTATATTTTAAATACTTTTATACTCGTAACGTACCTGTCTAAAAAGCATTATTTACGAAAATTCGCAAAAAACTGATTTTCGATAGGTGTAAAAGACCTACTTCCGGTAGGAATTTCGAAAAACTTTTTAAATAAAATTGTTCTCAAATTTAATTTTAAGTACATATGAATTCTTTATAAATTTGTGTAAACTTAGTAGTTAGCGAAATATTGGCAAAATTCAATTTTTTCGCTGAAGTAAACTGCTACTTCCGGTCTACCGATTCTACTGAAATACTAGTCAGATCTCAAAAGGGAGATTATACACGTAAATACAAAATTTGGAATTGATATCTACAGCGGTTTGACCGCTATCGTGGTCACACACATAGACATTTTTTAAAAACCACATTTTCGGTATCAGGGGACAGGGGACGTGGACATCTGCAAAAATCTCGATGTCGAAAATTTTCAACATCACAATACTTATACTACGTATACGAAAGTAAAAGGGCTGGCGATTCAAACGGTTTTCGTTGAAATTTTATCAAATCCTCAGCAGTTTACAATAACATAAGCGCGACTTGAAGGAATGGGAAATTATCAAACGTATAATACATCTTCTACACTTAGACGTTCCATTAGTCGCTTTCTAATTATCATACCCGAATGTTTAACCAACTAATTTTCATTTAAGCCACCCCCGGCATGATGAATGTAAGCGACATCATCGCGTTTGAATCCTCGGTAAAATAAAGGTTAATTACGATTAGACAGGAAAGACGATGGATGAGATACCTTGAATGTAACTCCGTGTATTTGTACAATACATTGTACGTATAGTCGTACATAATTATTAGAGACAGAAGCACATGTTTATAGAAGCTGAATGGAACTATAATGTCTTATTAATTACGGGTTCGTCGCCGATCGTTAGGAGTACACCGGCACCTTCGTTGAAATCTGACGAACACAAGGAAATAAATATGTATTATGTGGATGAACATGTGTACATATACGTATACGAGATCGACTAATTACGAAAACAGTTCGTTTTAATGGTGCGGTTAATCTCCGTCGCGTCGATCTAATTATGAAAAACTTCCGATCCTGCTATGCGTGTACTGAGTCTGAACTTAGAAGCAAGCAATTGATTCATATATGGAGATGGAACTAGCGGAAGAGGAGTTTTATACATCAATTAGTATGAAGATAACGCATTTAGGACGCGACAATAAATTATAGTTAATTCCAAATCTCCGTTTATAATATCATAAGCGACCCTAATTTAATTTTTTAATTTGTAATGTAATTAATAGATGTCGCCGTCTTGAATTTTTTTTAAAGTTGTATATCCATTAATACAGTACATTTTTGTTTATCCGGATAAGGTTTTAATTTGTATAAGCAAAAATCCGTTTAATCAAATTAATTTATTAGAAGTACTCAAAAAATCGTTGTTGTACGTAAAAAGATCATTATAAAAAGGTAATAAGAAACATAAACACAAGAAACAAGGCGAACTTAACATTGTAATTTTGTCTATACTACATACCCAGTGCCGGATCTAGGAAATTTCTTAGTAGTAGGGGGAAAGTCAGCACCTGTAGCTATTTTTCACTGTTTAGGTAATGCAGTAATAAATAACAGGAAAAAAGTAATAGCATTTTTTAATGGTGTGCCAAACAAATAAAAACACATTACCGTAGTCGACAAATTTTAATTTCTGTTACGAAAGTAGAAGAGGAAAAGAGCACAGCGAAATATAGTAAAGACAAACATATAGCGAGGCTGCCAAGTACACCCGGCAAACGTTTCCTATGAAATGTGAATACCCCCCGACTGTTTGTGCTTCTCCCACCACTGTTGGAAAGCAGGCATCGCTGCATTTACAATGCATGGGATAGATAGCTAGTATAGAAGTATAAACAGAAATTAAAAATTGTCGACTACTGTATATCTTTTACTCAACACTACTATAACATTAAAAATAAAATCCATCACTATCCCCTTGCACAAGCAATGATGATCTTCGCAGCTGCCTTTCACTATGCTTTAGAAAATGTGTTGTGTGCAGATTTTTTTACAAAATTATTTTCCTTGATATTCTTTCATTATCTTCATAATTTATTGAATTAGCCTCTTGGCTTTCTATAGAGAGTATTGCGTGGTTCCTCAATCTGTTTTAAGTCATTGTTGGTCTGAGATAGTTTTTAATTATCTTCATCAGTCGCGAGTGGTGAGTGCGATTTGGTGGAACAATTACATAGACAAGACTGATTAGTTTATTATCGGTGATATACTCCCAGATGCCGAGCATATCATCGATAATAAACGAACACCAAAACGTACTCACCAGCCGCCACTAATCTTGCTGAAACTCCTCTCGCATCTCGCTGATGTAGTTGGGAGCGTTATGTAAGCTCTTAAGGCTACGCACACATTTGGGAAAGCATCAGTCAAATCTCTTTCTTGGATTAGGTTTAGAAAGATCAAGTTGATTCATTTCTTCAAAATTAACTGTTAAATTCTGTAACTGGTCACGAAGAACTAGGATTTCAGTTGGGAACTTATCCTTACTTATATTTTCAAGATATTTACTAGCTAAGTTTGTAGCACAAGTTTTCAACTTCTTGTCATTCAAGCTTTTCAAATCTTTACAATTTAGAAAAGAAAAGATATTGTTGAGTGTACCTACGCTCTGCATTCTATGTTTCAACTGGGTCAGTATCACATCGATTACTTCTTTCATACTATGGTAAAAACTTTCTTCTAGAGAGAAACTTCTTCCTTCATCTTGCGCCATCTCTCCATGCGTTATTTTCCTTTTTGGGATTCTGCAAGTTTTCATAGTTGGCCCTACTTTAATTTTTCGCGCTATTTCTTTGGCAGTCTTTATCCATTCATTTGCTTTTGTTTCTCTGCCTTTCCATAGTTTTGATGAGACCTTCCAATATTTGTATTGTTTTCGACAATATTATGTTAGGTTTCTGTATTTCCTTGTTAACTCTGTTATTGATATTCCCATGAGTCAAGAAAACTTTGAATTAGAATAGAATAGAATATTTAGGATAGCGGTCAATAATGGGTATTCGATGGACACGATAAAAAGCATTTTAACAAAACAACTACAGTCAAAAACACTCCTTAATTTACCCCAAAACAAAAACCATACCTTCTAATTACAATCTTATCACATACTTCGGAAACATTTCAAATAAAGTAGGGACTATTATTAAGAAAGCGAATAAGGAATCAATCTCTTTCAAAACGAATAACTCAATACTAAGAACTCTTAACGAAAGACAAAACAAACAAAAAATTGAACTCAGGAGTTTATAAGTTAACATGTGAAGAAACAGATTCCACCTTTGCTAACCACTGCCTGGAATTGAATCATAAGTTTAACAAACAATTTGAAATTTTACATATTCAAGAAAAAAGTAAAAAACGATCATTTGGACCTAAATAGCTCCCCCCCTACTAAATTTTAAACTGTAATTGAATACCCCTACCTAACAACAGTAATTGTGTCATCTATTATCTGTATTTATAAGTGCATTGTAAAAGAAATTGAATTTGTATATTTTCATCACCTGATGAAGCCACAGTGTGGTGAAACATATTGCTGTGACCCCTATATTGGTTAGGCATTATAAAATAACTAGATAATTAAGTAATAGAATAAGCAAATAATTTTTAGTAGTAAGTACAATTATTGAAAAATGAATTATGAGTTGCATAACCGCAATGGCGTAACATTACGATGATAGGTATATGGTAATTGTAATTGTAATGAAATTTATATGAAAGGTATAAAAATTAACACGAAAATAAAATTCATGTATTCTATATTTATAGAAACGAGGAGCACAAGATGCATTTTCAGTACACAAAGGTCGAACCAAACTTTTTGCATTGTGTAAGAGTGGCACTAAATATATTAAGAAGTGAACTACTATTCAAGCTTAATAATGTCTTAAAAATAAACAACAGAGAGAGAGTGATGATGAAAGATGGAACTCTGTGAAAAGAGTTAGTCATTTGAATGCTGTAAAATTGTATGAAAAGGGTGAAATTAGACATTCACGACATGAAAACATCGTTCATCATGAATATACGTAAGAAATAAAATAAGCTTATAAAAGATTGTTATCTGTTAGATATTTTATGGTCACACTTAACAATACTATAAATACCTGACACTTATATCTAAGAGTAATTTTAAAAAGGAATATGTAAAAAGGTGTTTTTATTCGATACGATATAATAAAGCAAAAAAACTTCAGAAATAGCAAGTTAAATCCGGTTTAATCCAGGAGAATTCCAGAAATAACGGGATAAAATTAGTTTAATCTGAATAAATCTACAAAGAAAAAACAATGTTTAATGTTGTTAACAGCTGCATACAAATGAACCTACACGAAGACGAGAGAAGGTGGTTCGAAGACAGGAATAGAGTTGTCAAGGTCCAGGTTCCTGACAAAGTAATTATTAAAGGAAGGATTCCATCTATATGCAATGTCTTTCCTGCTATTTCAAATGGAGATGTCTGCAAAAGAAAAATACGGATAGTGTTAAATAATGGAAAAACGAAGTATTTAAATTAAAAATTCATTTACAAGTACAATGAGGGATGGCGTTAATGGAAGAAGAATATACTTACTCAAGACAAGGAATCGCGAATGTGCATAGACATTATTATTAATAAACAATTTGAGTGCGTGTATTTTTGTGCGATTTTGAACTGTCAAAAACAATATAGGTATAGTTCAACCAGGGGAAAAACTTGAAGAAATCAAATATGAGCAGGACAATGCCAACACAAACATTAGTGCGTGAATTGTGGCGCTGCAGACGGAGTATGGTTTTTTCGATGACCGAGAAGTGATAAAAAGCCGCGAACGACGGTGAAAGAAGAGAAGCTGCCGATCTTTTAAATTGTTCGAACGCAAAAATTTTGTTTCATGATTGTAGGCGTACAGATACACTGCATAAGATCATTTTTAGTTAAATGTATTAAGTAATTTTAATTTCAATAAGTAGTTTATTAGATTATAATTAATTCATTGTTATTTTGTTTAATTTTCATTATTTTATTTTTACTATCAAAATGGTAGATAGAAATCAAGAGGAATTTGATGAAATGTATGAACATTATAAGTAAGTTTTCTTGAAATAAATTATGCTAAAGATGCTATGTGAAAATATTCATTTTTAGCAAAGCGTTTAACATTGTTAATATTTTGAATAAAAATATTATTTTCTTTGCTATAAGTAGATTAATTTAACAAATCATGGGAGTATTGTTAATGATGTAAAAAGGGCATTAATGGCACAACGTGGGAATGTTTGCCAGTAATGTTAACTGTGCATTATTAACAAGTTATTAAATAAATTTTAATAAAGATTTCAAACATATTCAAATACGTAAAGGTATGAGCATTTTTGATGGACAAATAGCCAATTTGTGGTATGTACAACGTGTACGTATTTGCATATGACGATTGGTGACAGTCTTATCAAGGTGTTTTCTGCTTTGCGAGATTTTGTATCTCCAGAGGCATTTCGTGAAAATGAATGTCTTTGTTGAAGCGAAATTCAGCGTCGTAAAAGAAAATTTTTATTTCTTTGAAACTATACGATGTTAAAATTTGAATGTAGCAAGGAGTAATATTTATTTTGAATCTATATGATATATATATAAAGCAATGTGTTTTGCGTATTTATAAGCAACGTGTTTTTCGTATTTATAAAATACACATTTTTTTTTGTTTGTAATTGGAAAGTAAAAAGGACAATTTCTTTTTACAGCCACATGTGGCAAGAGAATTATTTTCTGATATTGTTATAAAGCATTAAGTTGAATATAAATATTTTATGAGATTTAGTTTTTTATTAGTAACCTTATCCTATTTAATTTTAAATAAGAAATGTTGTCCGCAAATAAAGGAGAGATCACTGCTAGAACTCACAAAAATAATACAAATGTTAATAGGGATTGAATTTATAAATTTATTGAAGTAGTTTTTTTTTTACATGTCAACGCAATCTCTGCATTTGTTATATATTATGCTGCTTTGTATTGACATTGTTTTGGTTAATTACTGCTGGTATAAGATTACCATATTTTAATTTGAAACAAAGCTATAGCAATATGTGGTGTCTACATTAAATATTTTTGAAACTAAAATTTGTGTTTTTTACTTATTAATTATTAAAATGAAGTTTCAACAAGTAACTCTCCAATCGGTCAGTTATTCTATCATTTATTATTATTTGTTTATTTGTTTATATCGTTGTTTGTCATATTGTTGATACAGTGTTCTTGTTATATACACTTTAAATTAAATTAATTTGATATTTTATGATAAATTTGATAATTACCACAATATTACTCAGATGTGACGATAATCTTTAATGTTTTAATTATAGATGAGTAAATATATTATTATTATTATTATAACTTGTACACAATATTTGTATTTGTATCAGCCAACACCTAAAGGTAATTGGACATAATTGATTAAATAAAAAAAAACACCATTGTATTCTTTGTAAATTTTCGGACAACCTGAATCCGTGATTATTCAATACAGATACTTTGTAGACCAAAAAATCAAAGTATGTTATTTATAAATGAGATTTAGACAGGACTCATTGAAGGGCAAAATGAATGTCAGTTTTTCTTCGTGATCAATAAATACATCTCCCGGCAATAGAAGCGTTCCGTCTATTTAAATAACAATGATAAACTAAAATCCCTTAAAATGAATTTGTTAAAATTTACCGAATCGCTGCTTTTATTCCTTCATTCGCCATCAAATTAAAACTGATCCTGATTCAATTAGCGAGGTCGTAGTCGGCATTCCTCGCGCTACCTTTGATTAATTTAACTTCGGAAGTATTAAAACTAAGTCCGGGTGTTTACGGAGTGATTAGCCCCGGAGGATTTATTAATGGACCCGCTCCGAAATGTTCCCTTTGATTTCTGGCATCTCGAGCGTGTTCGGCTTCGACGTCTGTTCCGTTTAGCACTTTCTTTTCGAAGTAAGCGATTGTCCTGCAAGCAATTAAATAAGATCCACGACATCGCTTTTAATTTGGGCCCAACAGAAAGAGGGCGAAATAAACGGATGTGATAGAAACAATTACGACCGTATTAGCTGGAAGTGTTTTTTTTAACGCTGTTTATACTTAATAGTAACAAACGGAAAAATGCTCGTTTTTAAAACGTGTTTCTGTTACGCTTTATTGAAATCATCAAGTTGTTCAGGGGGTTCATCCACGCGGAAAAAATATATTTTGTTACGTTAATTTTGAATAGATCTGTATATTTCGGAATTTTGTTCCATTCATTTATTTTGGTTGAATTATTGTTTTTTTTGTCCTTTTTACGTTTGCAATTTTCGCTAGACTTAATTTTATTCCTCATTTTTATGTACCTGTTGTTACTAACGTCAAATATTATATGTTAAACTTGTATCAGTTGAATTGCTAATTTATTGCATTATCCCGACATCTGTTGGCGAAAAAACGGTCTTTACGTTAATAGCTGTCTACCGTTACAACACCGTTTGGTAACCGTGTTATTAGTGTTCGTTGTTGTCGTTGGCGTGTGTTAATTTCGTCCTAGTTATTCTACGAATACTGCCTTATTTCAATGCCTTATGAGGGCCATTACTAGTGTAGATTCTAATTTGCCATGTTTAGCAATGTGCATTGATTTGTCAAAGGCTTTTGATTGTATAAATCACACAATTCTTCTTTATAAACTGCATAGGTATGGCATTCGTGGTATGGTGACAGAAGGCAGCGGGTTGCATGTTATGGAGAAATATCAATTGAGAGAGAGGTAACAGTGGGGGTCCCACAAGGCTCAGTGATGGGTCCCATATTATTCTTAATTTACATTAATGATCTGCCAAAACTTATAAAACCATTGGCCGCAATCTCTCTCTATGCGGATGATATTAATATAATCATTGATGCTAATGACTTATTAGATCTCAAATCTAGAGCAGACAGGATCTACACACAGATAAAAGATTGGATGTCAGTCAATAAGCTATTCGTTAATGATACAAAAACCAAATGTATGTTATTTAAAAATCAATTAAAGTTTAGGGAAACAAAAATTATCTTACATCAAACTTCTGTGGACTTGGTTAGTTCATGCAGGGTATTGGGGATTGTGTTGGATGAGTCTTTGGTCCGCCCATATTGATGTTTTGCGCAGTGAGCTGAGTAGGGCTTGCTATGCAATATATAATGTGCCGAATTCTTGCAGTTTCGAAGTCTTGAAGACATACTACTACTCGAATGTGTTTGCCAGAATTCGATATGGTATAATTCATTGGGGTCATTGCAGAGATGCCCAGATGGTATTTTTGATGCAAAGAAAAGCTGTAAGGTACATAAATAATCTGAGATTGCAAGAGTCCTGTAGACCTGCTTTTAGAAAAGAAAGAATTCTAACCTTCTTTGACATATACATATTGGAAGTAGTGTCATTTGTACGTGAAAACAGGTCATCTTGTAACGAAGCTCCTTCGTTACTTGAGTAAAATATCATTTATTCACGTTTCATATCTACTTTGAATTGCAATTTTCAAATTATATATGTCTGATATTTTATTCAACCGATCATTAATAATTGTTTATCATGTTATAAATATTTTTGTAATTAGTATGCTATTTCATCTATTCGTTTCTTTGTCGTTCGCGCTCTTAAATTGTCCGAAGACGTCATAATTATTTTTCGCGCGTTGCTACGTCACGTTTACGTATGAGAATCCCACTCTGCATACTTGTTTTTCATGGCGAAGCGACCATATAAAAGCGCCGTCCACGGCCAAGAAATAAGACAGAGAGATTCTTCCTTCCGACCCGTTCCCGGCCAGAGCACTTAGACCTATTTGTCGTGAGTGTTCGACACCGTCTTCTTTAATTAAAGCAGGCCCATCGTCGTGCTTTGATTAAAGATCCGTAACCTTGTCATTTAAAGCAGGCCCATTGTCATGCTTTAATCCGTAACCTTTTTCTTTAATTGAAGCAAGCCCATTGTCGTGCTTTGATTAAGAATCCGTGACCTTTCTTTTAATTGAAGCAGGCCCATTGTCGTGCTTTGATTAAATATCCGTAACCTTTTTCTTTAATTGAAGCAGGCCCATTGTCATGCTTTAATTAAGAACCTACAACCTTTTTTTTTTAATTGGAGTAGGCCTATTGTCATATTTCAATTAGAATATTCCAAAAACCGCAGACTGAATTAAATAATTTAAATTCTTTTCCAGATCCGGTAACGTCATAGTAAATCATAAATTCTCGCACGTAAATAAAATTTTACAAACCTCCGAGCTTAAGTACAAGGCACGCGGCACCGCGAAGTAAACGTTGTACTTTCTCGCTGTAACTTCAACCGACCGCATATTTTGCGATACTCGACAAATTTCACCGTCAAGCGTTAGTAAAGCCCGGACAATGTATTAAAAGTAATAATTGTTTTCTTTTTTTTAATTCACCTCCAGTATAGACCACAAATACAGTACACGGCAAAATAATTACCTGCTGCCATTTCAGCATAGAACAGCACTTTTTCAAAGAAATCTTCTTTATAGTGGTTGTAAACTATACAATAAACTTCTATCAGAGATAAAACAGGAAGGTTTAAAAAAAATTAAACTCAAAGTTAAGGAATTACTATTAACATTAAATTGTTACTCCTGTGAGGAGTTCTTGAATCAATGATTTGTTACCTATATTTTGTAGTTTTTATTTTTGACGTTTTCACACATGTATGTTTTCTTTGTATGTACACATGTCTCTGAAATAAATTATATTATTATTATTATTATTATCAGTACAGTAATAGAAATTTCTTTCAACTTTTTAAAATGAACTGAATTTTTCGTGACGATTCTTCAATACAGAGATTCTTGTAGTGGAACGTAAAAGATACCGTTATTTTAATCGAGATTCTAAAAGATCTGATTGAGTAATGAGATATGGTTCGTCAGAAGGAACATACGTCAGATCACTTGAAAATGACACATTCAAACCATACTTTATATCTGTCTCGTCCGTGGAATTTGCAGAAGAATTTAAATGCATTGAAGTTGGAAGCTCACAATCAATTCTTTTCACCGGTTTGTTTACGGATGGAATGTCTAGATATATTACTTTGTGTTTATTTCTTTTTGAAAACCCTTCAATTTTTACAAGACAGAAGTAACAGTCCGTGACGTGATCTGCGGGGACACGCCAAATCATTGGTCTTTCTGAAAGGACTTCAGAAGAATTCTTGTTTTTGTTCCACTGAGTTAATATGAAATAACACGAAATACAGCATTTATATGGTACCCATTTGTCTTGATTTTAAATTTTGAAGCCAAAATATTGTTCATAACATCTTTGAATTAATTGACTTAAAGGTTTCTTTTGCGATTTTGTAACATATAATCCACAAACATAACAAAAACTGTCCGGAAAATTTTTACAGCCTCTTTCACTGTTTTCCATTCTTGAAAATCACACGCAACACAACTTGTGGAACACTGCTTCAAACTTCCTTAACTAAGTGACAATTCAGTGACACTTCGTTTGTCTGTTGCTAGACCGCGTCAGCAACTAAACAATAAATGAATCACTACGCCTGCTGCAACCTTCATATATACACGTATCGATTGCACAAGTGTCCATTTTAGTATATTCCGCTATGACTAATATATTAGAATTCTTTACTTCTCTATGGAATGCGTCACGTTGTATCCTTTGTAGTCGCCGCTGCCCTTCACGCTATAGCCGCAACCTTGCTCGAGTTTGTTACAATACTTTAATTTTAAATTTTACGTTAATCTTGGTGAAAACAGATAAAAAGTTTATTTTGAAAATTTACGTAATACCCTATATTAGAATACAGTTTTTATGTTTAAAACAATGCAAAATACTAAAATTTTAGACTGTTAAGTCAGTTATAAAAATCGTGTCGGCCAGTGTAATCATTTACAAATGATACAATCGATAATGGCTACTTTATATACTTACTTCCTCAGTATAAACAATCTAACTCATGTTATGCTAACATACACAGCTGTAGATTTACAGGAAAATTACTTGTTAATGTGTATAAAATAACCAACGCAATGGTCCCATCATGGTACAAATATATAAGGTAGGTATGCTACAACTTTGACTAAAATTCGTCTATTTCTGCGCTGAACACACCTACGCCATCAATGTTGCGTCATCCATCATATGCTTGTAGTTTGTGTTTTGTTTATATTGTAACGAAATGTGTTTACATTAAATAAAAGAATCAGATCTCTCGGCGCGATAAAAACGAAATCGTCACACGCAAAAAAAAAGGGACAGACCGAGCAACGTATAAAAACGCTCTTATTTACACACTGCCATAAATCATCTCTCTCGCTGCTGGTAAATATCGTAAATGCAGTGAGTCATCTCACAGATGTGCGACGTAAGCAAGAAAAAGTCTAGATTTCCCCTGGTATATTGCAGAATATGCTAGTACTGTTCGAGAACATTTCATGCATGGTATATAAGGCGACTGAGTCACCGGGATTCAATTCATTACGGGATTCATTCATTGCGGGCGGAGTAGTTCGGGATAAAGAAAGTCCTTACGTAGTGGTAGCGTAGAAATAAATATAGTAGTGCCGTTTTATATAAATAGTGTGATATAAATAAATACGGACAGAGATATAAATAATAGTAGTAGTAAATAAATACCTGTGATAATTAAATTGTAGTAGTTTAAGTGTGTTAAGTTAGTTTTATGTTTTTATATTGTTAAATAATTTTGAGTATATAAATATACAGACTGTTTTAAATAAATAATTGCACGAGTTGTTTATTGGAACCCGAAAACGTTACAATATTTATATTTCCAAGAAGTTATATCCGATTATATCGTATTTTGTGTAATTATAGTTATTATTTCATGTGTTTAGTGTAGTTATTAAGATTTGTAAATATTTTTGTTAAGCCAAAGACTTTTAATTTGATTTATTTAGAACTTAGAAAAGGTTACAACATAGAAGGTAATGTGTTTATCGACGACTAAACAATAAAGTATGTATTATATTAATCAATATTGGCTAATAATAACACTCATAATACCCGTAGGGAATAATGAAATGCGACCAGTGAATAATGGGCCATAACGTTACCATTATTCACTGCATTCCGCCAATAAGAACATATAATGGGCCATAACGTTACCATTATTTACTGCATTCCGCCAATAAGAACATAACGTTCCTAACGTTGTCATAGTAACGATAGACAAGTCCGGCCATTTTACTGACTGCCTAACCATCAAACGTCATATTGATATACTAATCTGACATTTTCGTTTACTTATTTTGATTTTTTTTAGTAATTTTCAGTTAGTCGTCGATAAAGTAGTGTATACTAACTCGCAATAATGACTATTATTCCCTCGAGCTGAGTTACTCTAAATTCAGCTCTCGGGAATAATAACTGTCATTATTGACTCGTTGTATAAACTACTATTATTAAACATTGTATTATAAAGCAATACATTTGCCTCTACCTTTACCTCATCTAATATGGTAATCTGCTGTGTCTTGAACTGCAAAAGCAGGTCAGAAAACACTCGAGGAAGGAATATTAGATATTTTCGTTTTCCTAAAGATCAAAACCTATCTCAGCAGTGGATACAGGCCTGTGATAGAAGGATACAAAACACAAGAAATCGTAAGTTTTGCATTTGGATGTATTTGTATACCTTTTAATGATGTTATTATTTACAGATTTTATATGTTCGCTTCATTTTGCAAGAGATGCATATAAGAACTGCTACTTAAATAATTGACAGATGAAAGAGAAATATATGTATCCAGTAAAATCTTCCCGAATACTTCATAAAACAGCTGTTAATATTCATTAGATGATAATACACAAATTGAAACACCAGAAAGCAATTGGATTGCATTAATTTCTGGAGGGTATCTACGTCGACCTAGTGCTATGATGAAAAAAATGGCAGAAGACATTTAAGAACTTTTTAATTTTTTTTCTTAAAAATTCGATAAAAATACTAAAGCGATTGGCAAAAAATATAAAGACGGACTTGCCACAAGAAGTTGTAGAATCATATATTAGAGTACGAACTTACATACGTATAAAAGAGATGAATAAAAATAACTATCAACAAAAAAGAAAATTCCAAAAAAAAAAAAAATTTACCAATAAAAAAATAACCATATCTGTTGTTTTATTTATTACCTGTAAATTAAGAATTAATAAACAAAAATCCAATATTAAACCAAGTTTTCTTACTATTATACTTTCAACTTTTGCAATATTCATTGGTATCAGTAACTTAAAGCAATATACTAGAAAAAATGCACATTTTCAAGTCAAATGTATTTTTGTGATAAATTACTTTGTCAGTAAAGTAATTACAAATTGTATTATCAAACGACATAAAACAGGTTTCGTAAACCAAAGTGTCACATAATATCCAGTGGGACGTTTTTCATTAATACAGTCTTATTATTTTGCTTTATGAGTTTTTAAACAAGTAATCTGTAAAGAAATTTTATTTTAGTTACACATTCGTAAACAACTGTGCTATGCTATGTATTTTGTTTATTATTCTTTATATAGCAATCTATATACTGAGGTAGTGCTAGATACCTACCATCAATATTTATATATGGTTATGATTTGTATTTTTTTTTTAAATGTTAAAAGATTGAAAAACTTATAAATGAAAATGAAGTTATGAGGAAAAATTATTTTTAGTACTAATTTTACTTTCTTATACGTAGTATAAGGAAGTATTGTGATGATGAAAATTTTCGACCTCGAGATTTTTGCAGATGTCCACGTTTTGAGGTCCCCTGATACCAAAAAAGTGGTTTTTAAAAAATGTCTGTGTGTCTCTCTCTCTGTGTGTGTGTGTGTGTCTGTCTGTGTGTCTGTCTGTGTGTGTGTGACCACGATAGCGGTCAAACCGCTGTAGATATCAATTCCAAATTTTGTATTTACGAATATAATCTGCCTCTTGAGAACTGATTAGATTTTGAGCAAAATCGGCAGACCGGAAGTAGTAGTTTACTTCAGTGAAAAAATCGAATTTTGCAAATATTTCATCAATTACTAAGTTTAAACAAATTTATAAAGAATTCAAATGTACTCAAAATTAAATTTGAGAAAAATTGTTTTAATAAAGTTTTTCGAAATTCCTACCGGAAGTAGGTCTTTTACTCTTATCGAAAATCAGTTTTTTGCGAATATCTCGCAAGTTATGCTTTCTAGGCAGGTACATTACGAGTATAAAAGTATTTAGAACATACTTTTAAATATCTTTTGTATAAAAAAAATTTCAAAATTCAGCCCGTAAGTACCACTTTTACTCTTATCGAATAGCGATTTTTTGCAAATATGTCGTAAATTATGCATTCTATATATATTTATGAAGAGTACAAAAGTATTTAGAGTTGGATTTGGAATATTTTTTGAAATTTCAAAATTCGGACCGGAAGTAACACTTTCATACGTATAAGAAAGTCGTGTGGTGGCCACACCTCATTTTTTATAATTACATTCGTATATTTACTGTTTGTAGTAAAGTTGTGTGGATAAGGTCCATAGTTTTTCAAATAAGACCAAGACCTGAAAAATAGAGATTTTGAAATTAATTGAGTGTTTGTTATGTAATATAAAATTGTAAAAACTTGTTCAATAGCCTTTAATGATGAGAATTGATGTTAAAGGAGGGTAATATTGTTTAAATGTAACGTCAAAATAGATCAAAAACTCCCGCATAAAATTTAATTTAGAGGAAATGTCAGTGGATGACAGATTTTGACACTTACAGGAAATTTAAATAGATTGTGTTTTTAAATTGTTCTAAATGCTTAAATTTATTGGTAAATTCATGGTTATAATTGTGAAAATATAAGTACAGTTGCACAGAAAGGGATTCGAGAAAATAGTAAATTAATAGACGGTATTTTGAATATAATTAAGAGGTGTTAAATAGAGATTGGTCAATTCAAAAAGGAAAATTATCACTAGGGAAATGAGGGTAAAATAAAAAAAAAACTTCTGAAAAAATTTTATGAGAAGAGAGTTCATAAAAATTCGGTTCTAAGAAATAACGCCGAATTTTTATAATTAAAAGTGATTAAAAGGCATTTTTAGTGTAGGAAATTAATATTCTTATACTGTGTAAAGTTAATTGACATATTAACAAAATATTAGTGTATCATCACTGTAAAATAAGCAGTATATAGGGATAAAGAGATTATATAAGAAGATTTAGGTGCATAAAGGATTTAAATAAATAAAAATTACTTACTATAAAAGGATTGATTTATTGAAAAATTCCGAAACCAACGAGGGACCATAGGTAGTAAAGTTTTCCTGGGACGAAGAAAGAACGTGCATATCCAGTATAATATCCAGTCAGATAAAGGACATTTGATCCAGTCTAATATTCAGTCCGAGGTAGGAGATTTGAACCAGTATAATATCCAGTCCGAGGAACCAAGTACGTGTATATCTAGTACAAAATCCAGTTCGAACACTTGAAATAAATTTCAGGAAGCACAAACAGCTGTTCGATTGAGGGATTCAAGTCTATCCGAGTCTACAAGGAGACAAGAATTAATAAATTTCCTTATCAAGAAGTAACCCCATTATAAAACAAGGTTGTATTAGTTATTTGTTAATATTTTATTTGAATATCTCTATTATTCCATGATTTGAATTTTTATCGATCGAATAATTTATCTTCAAAATATTTCTGTTATAAATTACAGCCATAAATAACGGCATTATAGTACTATTTGTATTTAAAAGTAATAATATTCATTTATAAAAAGTTATACACTTAAAATAAACAAACCTACCTTCAGTTATTTAGAAATTATATATAATTCTTATCATAACCATATCATAATAAATATTGGACAAGTTTTAAAAAGGAAATTGTAAATATTATAGGCATGTTCATCAGGTACATCAACGTTGTTAAATATCTTTGATTATTACATTATATTTATGGTTATACATCCATCTGTGTTTTAATTTATGTTGAAGCATTCTGACAAGTAAACATTATCTCGTATATGGGTGTGGAATCTCCTAAAAAATAGAAATATATGAAAAGTTTAAGGTATAAGATAGTTATAGTATTTGTATAATAAGAACTTACCATACTATAAGATAATAAGAGGTGTAGAATTCAAATTGAACTTATAGTAAAGATTTTTTTTATCGATTAAACTAAATATTTAGCAAACTAATCAGGTTAGTTCTCACTTAAAGCGGTAAGATCAGTTTAGTTACGGATTACCAACTTATATGATGAATAGTACTAGGGCTCTTATATGCTATAGGAAAAACTAAAGAGACAGGACCGGATTAAATTTTATATTAGTAAAAAAGAAACTATAAAAATATAAATTATATAGAAGTAAATTTAATTGTCATAAATATATGATTTATAATATTTGAAGTACATGATTAAGTATTGTAAGTGTATTTAGAAAAGGATATCAAGATTTTTATTACGACTGAGTTAGTTACGGGCAAATAAATATTACATATTATAATAAAGTCAGGCATAATATTGGAAACATATTACTTTATTTTATCGGCCAACCCAACGTGTGACAATTCATCTGGATTGTCATATATAATCAAGAACTTTTGTCATACTTATTTATAAAAAAATGTCTAACCCAAGATGTAATAAAGAGATATTATGAGTGAATGATAATTTCATTGTTAGATTTTACTTGGGTATTTTATTACACTCAGGGTTAGTACAATACTATTACATCTGTGGTTATTCAGAAGTAATCTTTCTTTTCTTAATATCAGCGGTAATGACGTAGCTGTGTTTAAATGACGTCAAAGGAAGCTGCGCTAGAACATACCTTATATATTTGTACCATGGGTCCCATGTGTAAATTTACATGAAAGTGTGTAATACAGAGATAGACAGCCTTATTTTTCTCGATAGGAACAAACGGTCGTCATCATCCTCGGATGTGTGCATATTTACAGTGCCGCCTATAAACGATCCATGTCCATAAGCTTCGAAGCGGACGCATTATACACTTCAATCACATAAATTACGACCGACACAGACCTCTGATATTTTACCGATATATCGCGGGCGTCACAATCTTTGACGTCAGCAACGGATCACCTTGGTTACAGAGCCCCGCCGTGAATTCTTCACCACACCGGGCGAACCCCGTACAACACAATCTGTCAGTAGGATCTGCACAAACAGCACCACCACCCCTTCTTATCGCGGCCGAAGACTTGTCGTCAACGATGATGATGATGATGTCGTTGCCGGCGCCTGAAGTTTCTTTTATGTTCTTGATTGTCGCCCAGGCCGAATGAAAGTGCGCCCTTAAAGAGGGAGAATTTGTTTACATAGGTTGTAGTGTAAACTTTACGCGGATCGACGCAGATGTTCAAGTTCCACCAGCACGTGTAAAATGCTGTTACTATTTGTCTGCATTAGTGTCTTAAATTGGGGACCTATGGGACGTGCAAAGCGGAAAAGAAGTTTATATTCTTTAATAAATACAAATTGTTTAACACAATCACCTCACAAAAGCACAACCATGTAGTTGCATAATAAACATATTATACTACTATGCCGGGTGCGGCAATAGTGTGTCGGCGGAGCTTAGCATGGAAACTAATAACGTTGTAGCAATGAGACTTTAAGTGCGTATGTAGTACACTACTGTGCATTTTTTATTTTAATTTACAAATATACAGAGTGTTCCAAATTTTCGCAACCACCTTCAACTTTTTTATTTTAAATAGATTGCTATACTTTCTAGCTATTATAATAATAGCACCCTAAATTATCTTTGCAATGATATATGGATATGTGCACTTACGACTGTTGGTTTTGGTTTTATTGATAATTTTATTAAAATCCTGCCAGTTGCAGCATTTAACATTTTAAGCCTTAGTCTGAAAATGGGTAGAGTGCCTCACGTAACTCTTGTGTTACTAATTTATGGACTAACATGTTATTTGTTTTGAGGTTGAACAACGTGAATAAATATACGGGGTGTTAAATATGCTGTGACTAAGTTTTCGATCTTTATTGCCTATTATCTCGTTTATTTTAAATCCAACCTATTTAATATTTTTATAAGTCAGCAAATTCCTTGTAAAATTGCCTTTAAAATATTACCAAAAACATAGTACAACTTATTTCTAGTATTTTCAGAGTTATAACCCTTTAATGGGATATACCCATGTTTATAATATTCAAAATGCAGGGCATCTAATAGTTAGTTGGCCTTGGCTTTAAAAAAAATTACTGTACAACCAAACGTCATATCTCTACTTCAAAATTACATATTTTATTGTTATAATTTAAGTTCGGCTAGTTAATTTATCAATGTCTGTTTGTTTGTTGGTAGGACGTGGGTATACGTGTTGCATTTACTTTGTTGTCAGTTATATCGCTTCGTTGACATTTTTTGAAACTACATATTATGGTATTCACATACCATAATAGTTTATTGTCCCTTTCAGTTGTTTTTGCTTTAAAATGAATTTTTCGAAAGAGGAGATCATAGACATGGTATTTGCTCTTGGCGCTAGTAACAGAAATCCATTTTTAGCATCAGGAACATATGCGATGAAATATCCCGACCGAAGAGCACCGGATAGTAAAACGTTTGAAAATTAGTTGATAAGCTTTCTTCGAACGGGTTCAGTGAATTTCTTCAAACATGGAAGAAGTAAGACTATGATTACAGAAGATAATGAAGTGACAGTCATCCAATGCATTGTGGAAAATCAGAACATATCTACAAGGCTAATTTCGCTTTTGCAGGTTTTTAAACCACACATAACCATTTCCATTGTCTTTGAAACCTTTGAGCTACTCATACAAGAACTAACAAGTGTATTTTGATTTCATATTGTTATTTACACAATATATTCTTATTTACGATCTAACACTTTCCACTGGAAATGTTATAATATCCTTTTACTTTCTTATACGTAGTATAAGGAAGTATTGTGATGATGAAAATTTTCGACCTCGAGATTTTTGCAGATGTCCACGTTTTGAAGTCCCCTGATACCAAAAAAGTGGTTTTTAAAAAATGTCTCTCTCTCTCTCTCTCTCTCTCTCTCTCTCTCTCTCTCTCTCTCTCTCTCTCTCTCTCTCTCTCTCTCTCTCTCTCTCTGTGTGTGTGTGTGTGTGTGTGTGTGTGTGTCACCACGATAGCGGTCAAACCGCTGTAGATATCAATTCCAAATTTTGTATTTACGAATATAATCTCCCTCTTGAGAACTGATTAGATTTTGAGCAAAATCGGCAGACCGGAAGTAGTAGTTTACTTCAGTGAAAAAATCGAATTTCGTCAATTACTAAGTTTAAACAAATTTATAAAGAATTCAAATGTACTCAAAATTAAATTTGAAAAAAATTGTTTTAATAAAGTTTTTCGAAATTCCTCCGGAAGTAGGTCTATTACTCTTATCGAAAATCAGTTTTTTGCGAATATCTCGCAAGTCATGCTTTCTAGGCAGGTACATTACGCATATAAAAGTATTTAGAACATACTTTTAAATATCTTTTGTATAAAAAAAATTTCAAAATTCAGACCGGAAGTACCACTTTTACTCTTATCGAATAGCGATTTTTTGCAAATATGTCGTAAATTATGCATTCTATATATATTTATGAAGAGTACAAAAGTATTTAGAGTTGGATTTGGAATATTTTTTGTGTAAATGAAATTTCAAAATTCGGACCGGAAGTAACACTTTCATACGTATAAGAAAGTCGTGTGGTAGCCACACCTCATTTTTTATTTTTATTATTATTAAGAGTACGTATCTAATATATTTAGTATATTATTATTATTACCTTTCTTATGAATTGGTACCATTATTCATGTTTAAATTTATATTTATACGTTCTAAATCGTGTTATCTTCTCGATCACACCTGATTTCTCCTTGTTCATATAACTAAATAGCATTTAAATTACTTACTCTCTTTATTGTCACATCGTTTAACATAACTCTCTCTCTGTTATTCACTCTCAATACCTTTTTGTTTTTGAATAATGGTCCATTTCCTAAAATGTTTAAGGCTGTTCTAACGCCTTGAGTGAAATTAGGTTCTGTAGTTTTGTACTCAAACCATATTTCGTGCTTGTCTTTTCTACAAAATATAAAGTGCATTGATTTATTTTGTGTTTGTCTTATGTCTAATATTTATATTTATTTAACTATTAGATACCAACAACTTATTCATTTTGACAATTTAAATTCTCCTTAAATGTTGGCAACCTATTGTACTTGCAAGTATCTGTTTTTAACTAATACCTTAATTTTTAAATAAACGATTTTAAAAATAAAATTAGTATTCTTTTTTTCTTAATAACTAAACGAATTCTCAAGATTATTATTTTCAATAATGTGAAGGTCACGGCAATATGTCCTAAATGTCTTGACTTTTAAATTGTAGGGTGCTAAAGTTTAAAAAATTTTTTTTTTAACTTACTAGATATTTTTGTGAAATTTTGTACGCGCCTTTTATGCATCAAGATGCATTTTCTGATGTACAATCAATTTTATAATTTTTACCTGTGGTGTATGCGATTTTTTTAAAATTTTTTTGAAGAGACATGTTACGCCATTGCTTTTTTTTAAATCCCTATTTATTTCTGAGCAAATGTGATCTTTTGTTTTTTTTTTTGTTTGACGTACGGTTTTCGCTCAATAGTTTAGACTTTTTTCCTGTGAGGTCATCTGAAAACATTGGTTTACAGCACACCCATTCATATTGAAGAGCAGTCGAGAAATAGCATCATAGTCTTTTGCGAAACAATTAGAAACACTCCCGGCATTTTCCAAAGAGTACGTGAATCCATGAGAAAACGAGCAGAGGCATGCATGCTGATTTAATTTATTTCTTTGTGCTTTCAAAATAATTTGCTGTTATCATTTCAAAATGTATGTAGATTACGTTATTTTCTTAAATGAATAGTTGTTCAAAGTTACTTAAATAGTTTTTTCTCATAAGTAGTCTAGCGAGATGCACACGATTGATTTAAAAACTTTAGCACCGTAAAGTTCAAAAGTTAAGACATTTAGGACATATCTTCATATGAATTTTTTTCCATAAAATTGACCCAAGAATGACCCCCCTTAAATATGAGCATGTTATTAAGAAACACCCTGTATATATGGTTATATTGTATGCATATATGGACTGAGCCTGTCAATGTTTCCACTGTGAAATTTTATGACAGGTAAGTTAATGAAATAGTAGAAACAAAATAAGTGCTTTATTGTGCTTTTAATTAGAGTAAATTACCACAAATTACCGGCGTCAAGTATTAATTTTTTGAATTACCCAAATATTGCTATATTTACTTGCTTCACCTTGTATATTTTGTACGAACCGTCCAAATAGGCACATTTACACGTTCAAACTTTAACCTTCGGTTGGACGTGTTTGCGTTCGTAATTGTATCCGAGGTGCAATTGGAAATATCGATTGAAAGCATCGGAGAAGTGTCTGTTTTAAGAAAGTCGTAATAACCTGAGATATTTTTCCCGGACATGTAGACGGGAAACTCGTGGACGACAACGTGCTCAGCTTCGCTCGACAGCACAGTAATAAAACCCTTTAATTGGCAGTCTGGCACTTATAACGTGGACTCTGTTATTATTAATAACGAAGAGATGTTGAAGGAAGGTAGGGAAAACGAAAAAGAATAAAATTAACGTATATCTAGTGTCTGTAAAATGAGTGCCGAACTTTTCCGAAACAAAAGAGCTTGTTAAAATGAGAAAATTTATTCCTTGATATTTTTTCTGCAGGTTCTAATAATTGGTATCCACTTGATTCATTATTGTATCGGATAATTGAAATGTACACTATATACTCTAGTAAAAAAAATCTGCGATGGTTACTATTTTTAAGAATTATTTGTGCACACGAACGCCTATATAAAGGAAGAATTTTATATGTAAAATTGTCATATATCCGTGCACTTCAAGGATTAAATGATCATCCTACTCGTGGTGTACTCACCTACGAGAAGATCCCGTTTCGATTTCCGTAATTATTTATAACGCGCACACACGGTTATAAGTAATTAATTCCGTTCCCGCTTTTCGTAATTATCTATGAAGACACACTCGTCATTGTATGGACAATTCCCGTACCCCCTAAACAAAAGGCCTCTGCACCCACGAGATAATTTGTCACATTGTCTTTAAACCATATGTATTTAATTATCTCTAAAGTCCTTTATTTCTTCGTATATCGAATAAATTTCTTCCTTAGAAATCAACATTAACATTCCGCGAAATCATTTTACCGAGCATACGTTTATGTATATGTCGTTCAAAGCCGTCAGAGATTTACATAGCAACTCTATAGTATAATTGTTAATATTAGAACTGCCGTATTTTCTCTTGTTTACTTTGTAATATGATAAATGTAAATTCAAAATATATATCTTTTTTCTGTGACGGGAAAAAAAGTTTGACATTTTATCTTTCTTGACAGGTAACAAAATGTCACTTTTTTCCCGGTTAAATTGACAGATATTTGAATACTTTACAAGTTTCCTTAGCAACGCAGGTGTAATGTCGCATCAAATGTCACATCGATTGATTTTCTGACTTATGTATGGCAAATGCGTGTTTCAAGTATCATGATCGTCTCTTTCCACGGAGCCTTGTGTTTGCTTGTGTTGCGGTTTTTTAAGTACTACTATCTTTACATCTTTCCACATCGAATAAAGTTCAGATATTACTCTATTACCAGATTCTCTGTCATTATCTGAATGTAATATAGCCGGAGCTTCAAATGTCAAAAAATATTCAAGAAGATTATACGCAATTTCTTCGGCAGTCTCTTTTTTAAGGGCTTTAACTGAACAAATTTGGAAGATGGTATGGATAGACAATTTTGAAATCGCCGTCCGAATGGGATTGAAAATCTGAGAGCCACCTGGCATCTTGAGTTTAAGTCAGAGCTAACATTGCTTCATCTGTCAATGTCTGCGTAAATTTAGAAATAGCAACACAACTTCATAAGTAATATTCTTATACATATTGCTGTGACTCTTGCAAATAGAGATTTATATAAAAATAATTTAAACCATTCAATCAATAAGTAAGTAAGAATCACGCATACATCCTAGTGCTAGGCCTTATGCTAGCCAGCTAGACTAAGATTCAATAAATTTTCTGCAAAATAGTAGGTTAGGCAATTTTACATTTAACTAGCTCAGTTAAGAATGACTAAAGAAATTTTTCTCTCAGGGGCAGAAAATATAAATAAACTCTCCAATCAACTTGAATGCTCTTTAGTTATTACCAGGTCAGGAAAAGTAAAAAAAATGCAAAATAAACCTTATCATCTAGTTTATTAAAAAAAAGTATCAAAGAAAGAGAAATTTTAAATTACACAAATATATTTACAAAAATTTAAATATTTCAAAACATCATATAAAATCACACATATCATGATCAAATAGTCAAAATAATAAAGAAATTATAATTAATGAAAGCATAACATCGAGAAAAAAAATATATTTTAAAAACAAACGTGATTATCATGATTTATATTCGTCAAAGATACATGTAAACAATCAACATTTTTAATAAAATAAAATTTATTGCATATTGTGAATTGTACTGGAATATGAACAACCAAAAAATTACGCGAATTAATATTTACAAGAATATAAACATTAAGGAAATGGCTTTGCCCTAATTAGTCCTGCCTGGCGCCTTTGCTCGCTCCCAAGACAGTACCATCAGAAAGCAAATTCACACTGGCAGGTACCCCAAAGTTCCACCCTACGAGTATACTTTTCAACTCGTTGGACACAACCCGAACATACACTACCATGTGCTCACCCCTTAAGGTATATATATGAATTTAAACTTAAAAAATAAAAAAAAAATATCTTTGTGCATTCAACTAATTAACCTCAGCCCTGATTAGTTCTGCCTGGCGCCTTTTCTCACTCCGAAAACAGTACCACCAAGACTAATTCGTGTTTTAAGGATTCACCAGGACTCCATGCTATGAATTAAACAACTACTTAATTCATCGCACACATCCCTGATCTATTACCCAACACGTTAATATCAAATACACAAACACTATAAAATATACTTGATATACATATAAAAAAATATATATATATAATAAAATAAAACTTTACCTCACTCTGAGATTCCAATACAAAACACCACTCAAGAAAATTTTGTACAACACTAGTGTTGTAAAATCTCTTTGAAAATTTTTCTAAGTTCAAATTCATGAATAAACTTCTATGTTAATATAACATTTTTACTTTTAAGAGGAAGAAGAGGTTTCCACCTACTTCTTGTTTTGTTTTGAGAGAGCCGATTTTCACCAGGCATCTAACGTTTTCTCATCGGTTCCGGTCTTATATTAATATTTTTCTTCACAAAAACGTCCGGTTCTTCTCGGTACGATACGATTCCACCTCCAGAAATACATAGCTGCAGTGCTGCACCACCCGGGAAAACAGCACATTACTAATCTTTCAAAAAGGTAAACAAATATGTAAATATCAACTTGTTTACATATTCATGACTCGTCTAATGCATCTAGCGAAGAATATTGTTTTCGCCGGGCCAAACGGTCGATCTCTCCCAGTCACGGTATTCTTCGTGCGGGAAACACTTTGTTGTCATCATTCACGTAATATTTTATGCTTATTCTAATATTATAGTTTTTATAAAAATTATACTAACATTCTTATATTATTTAACGTAAATAAAAATTAAATTTGCCAAAATATTGACTTAATAAATATTTATATACACATCATGATAAAAATAAATAAAATAATAATTAATTAATTAAATCTTGAAGTGATCTTGATTATGCCTATCTATAATCTACCACCAAACTCCAGGTCACTGCAATATGTAGTTAGTAACTGTTCTTAGTAGAGCTTCTGATGTCGTCAATGCAAAGAGCGTTTTTTGATGTCTCTGATCTTTTTAATCTTACAGAACACAACCAGATCCTATAAAATGTGATGACACCGAAGTTCTTATCTCTAGGAGTACTTCAAGATTGTATACTAGCACCCTAGCTGTTGGACCTGTATTTCATCAAATCAGTGACGTTTATTATCCCAAAACTGACAAAATTTTAACTACTAACTGTGCTTATGAGATTTTCCAAAATATCATGTCAAGATGACACATTATCCAAGAGATTTGTTATGTATCGCTGCTGTGTTAAAGACAATCTAATTGACTCTTCTCTCTCTACATAAGTAATTTAATATCATCGTATCATAATATCTCACAACAATGGACGATCCTGCGATTTAATAAATTTATTCGAAAAGGTTGTGTCATCGGGGAATTACCGCGGTGTATTTTCGCAATTATTATCACCTGGAACCGTAATTACAGTACAAGAAGTTAAGACGCACGTTCGCAAAGAGAGACCATTAATTATTCAAATTGAAACTAAGCGCTCGTTTGGGCCCTCCTGTTCCCGGATCCTGGCCTAAATTGCGTCTGCATCATTAATTTAATATTTAGATCGAGTAAAAAAGTTATAAAACAATTACATTTTCCAATTATAATAAAGAGCATTAATTGTAAGGATAATGAAGAAGTTTTCTGTGTTGAAAGGAGAATCTGAAGAAATATTATTTAAATGAATTATGTATGATGACCAGAAATTTAAAGAAAATGAGGTGTGGCCACCACACGACTTTCTTATATGTGTATGCGTTTCAAATTATACAAAAGTTGTTCTAAACTAAGATTTAAACCCTTTTATCTTCTGAAAAAAATAAAAAAATCCTACTTACTACTTCTGTTCTCTTAATAAATCTCTATAGGATGCATACTTGGCGAGATATTCGAAAGAAAGTGCTACTCGCTAAGAGTAAAAGTGTTACTTCCGGTCCGAATTTTGAAATTACTTTTACACAAAAATTATTCCAAGTGTAGCTCTAAATACAGTTGTACTCTTGATAAATATATATAGAATGCATAATTTACGAGATATTTGCAAAAATCGCTATTCGATAAGAGTAAAAGTGTTACTTCCGGTCCAAATTTTGATTTTTTTTTATACAAAATATATTGAAAATGAAGTTTTAAATACTTTTATACTCATAATGTACCCGGCTAAAAAGCATGACTTGCAGAATATCTGCAAAAACCTGATTTTCGATAAGAGTAAAAACCTACTTTCGGTAGGAATTTCGAAGGACTTTCAAAAAAAAAATTTTTCTCAAATTTAATTTTAAGTACATATTGCTGTGGTATCTACTTTTCAAATATCAAAAATAATAATGATACCTTAATGTCTGACTTTAGCACAACAGCATAAATTTTAAAATTTGTACGTGGATTCTAACAGCGGTTTACTTCTTCTGCTTAACTATCTTACTCTTATCTGTTTGTGTGTGGCATAGGGTAAAGAAATTAAACGTCATCTATAAGTGTTAATAATAATAAATATATTTTATTCATGTTTGTATTTATCTTCCTTGCAATACATTGATATCCAACTGATTTATGAGGATTTATAACAACTAACATAAAACTAATTCTGTTCAAATGATTCTTATTTAAAATTGTTTTTAACGCAATATTGTTTGTGTTGTAGAATGAATTTGAAATGATAATAATTTAATGTACGTTCACCAGATATTTATAATTATTTAATAATAATCTAGCGTCCTGCTACTTAAATATTTCGAAAATAGTTTTCACTAATTGTTAGGATCAAACATTTTCACATACTACCCCAACAACTTAGTGTTCACACATCAAAATATTCTCGTATATTTGCGTCAGATAAATCTTTAATGGCGCCTACCAATCCATTTAAGGCAAATATTTTCACATAGTACCTCAATGGTTGATTCCACACCATTAAAAATATTTCGAATTAATAATGAAAAGCAAAATTTTAAACCAAGATGAAACCAATACGAAGCACGATAAGACCTCGTCAAAGCCACAATGTGAGGGAAAAACTAAAAATTTTAGTTTTTGTTCTTTATTTCCGAAATATAAAAGACATCCTTCGTATATTATTATTATAATGAATACCAACCAACATCAATCATCAAACAATAAGACAAAAACCTCCAAAAATGCTGTATGTGGTGTCATTTTGCTTGTCGACAATGCTTGTCTTCATGTCGCAAACGTAGTAAACAAGAATCGAATAAAATATGACGGAATACCGGAAGACCTCTTTAAACACTTGACCCTGCAGAGAGAATTATCGAAAACGAATGAATATTCATTTCATTCCGACGTTCCGTTCGGCATGCAAATGAATCGGACACTCATTTTATATTCACTTCACCCCCGTTAATCATACGTAACTGACGGAGGCGAATATATTTCGGCACTTCGCGGATAATCGCCAGTCCACGAAATGCACAGACCGCGAACACGATATTGCTCAGTTACGGATTAATTATTATTTTATTGGAGGTGGTCCGAAAAGCAGACCCGTAATGAATGTTAAGCTTTTCAGCTAATCGCGGTCAAATTCAAATAGTATTAGCAAACGGCGTATTGCCCATATTAACGGGACCACTTGAACAAACAATATAGCGGATGGATATTTGCCCTGGTGCTTTGCTTTCTATATGTTCGTTTTGTTTGTGGCCGTACTTCTACATATTTGATGAGTGATTGATAGATTTATATCAACATTTTCATTATTTGCTTACGCTTGTTCTCGTATAAATTTAATCCACTCCATTTAGGATGTGTTTCTGTATGTGTATACTTTTATATGCTGTTTAAAAGCAAGATATTAATAATAATAATAATAATAAAACACTAATGATAATAATAGACTTTGTTGTCTAATATAGTGGCTCCCAAAGTGTGGGGCACGACCCCTTGAAGAGGTTGCGTTGAAGAAATAGGTTCGCGGAAGCAAATAAAACAAAAATGATTTATTTGAGCTTATTTAATTACTAACTAATAGTATATTATAAAAAAATTAATTGAACAGAGACACACTTGTTGAAACTTCATGACAAATAATAATAAAAATAAAACACTGATTTCAAAGTTTCAAAATTCAAATTAATTATAGTAAACTACAACGTTGGTTCATCGCACAGCGACTTTATCGGGTGGAGGAATAATGAAGAATTTACATTAGTGCGAGAAATTATATACTGGAAAACATATTACAAATTTAAGGACAAGAGTGGGTAGTGACATAGATTGGTTTGATCAATTAACGCTAACCCTAATTTTGTACTTCTAGAAATGTCTAATGATTCTAGAAGATCAAGCTTTTTACATTTATCTTGGTTATGAAGTATTCCGAAAAACAGCTGCCTCTCTCTCGTGAATGCTAAGTAAATTTAGTAATTTAAATAATTGAAATTGTCAAATACATGGAAATCTAAAATTTGAAATATTTTAAGAAAATTAGAGTAAATCTGGTAAATAATGATTTCTTGTAATATTTAATTGTTCTAACAAATCTTAATTACAACATAATCAGAAGTTTAACTTATTTAAAATGATTTAAACACTTTACATATACAAAAGCAGTAATACGGCCATTTCTAGAAATGGTTTAAAATTTCGTATTTTTAAGCAAATCAGAATTTATATGAACATAAGTAATGTTGCCTACAACGTTGAAATTGTTACATCACTAATCAATTTGATCTATATATGACATAAACCCGTTCCCCTTTTATTTGAAGTCCTTTAAATATCACATGATAAATGTACTCAAGTGTATCAGAAATAGTTTTAATTTTTTCACGATATTTTATATTTTAGATTTAGTATTAACTATATAGTGAAATGAAAAATAGTTGTGATGTGCATTTTCCTTATTTTAACTATGTTAGTAACTATTGACTGTTTCAGGTAATAAAAATAAATAAATACTTTAATTTTATTATTTCTAACATGTTGATAGGTGATAGAATAATATGCAGTGATACAAATGGAAATTATATACAGGGTGAGTCGTTAGACCACACCACATATCGATAGTGTAATTTACATGTAAATATGAGATTGAAAATACAAAATGTTAATTCAATGTTTGTGTTTTTGAGGTACAGCTTCTTAGAAGTTTATAGTTTTAATAAATATATACAATCAAAATGGTGACATAATTGTTAAACCGGTTCCTTTAAGAATCACTGGTAGACAAAAATCCACTTGTTTGTTGTGACATGAACAAAACAAAGTGTTTATTACGTAAAAATTGACACAAAAGCTGAAAATAGCTACAGATTTCTTCTATCACCTATACTTTTTTTGCTATGAGGTATTTTTGTTTTTTAAGCAAACAGCGATAGATATATTATTGTTATATTATTTTATTAACCAAAGAGTACATTAAAATGTTACTGTCGATGTTTTTCGGCGATATTTTGTTTTTGGAGTATCCCTTAACAATGTCCAGCAGTAATCGGCAAGCAAACTGGCACTCCACTTGCCTTGGTACCGTTTCTCCATCGCAGAAATGTCCTGGTGGAACCGTTCCCCATGTTCGTCACTTACAGCCCCTAAATTTTTGGGGAAGAAATCCAGATGGGAGTCCAGAAAGTGAATTTTAAGGGACATATTACAACCCATTTCCTTATAGGCAGTAAGTAGTTCAGTCACAAGATCTTTGTAATTGTCAGCTTTCACATTTCCAAGAAACTTTGCAACAATGTTTTTAAAAGCACCCCAGGCTCATAGTTCAGTTTCATTCAGCATTTCCTCAAATGTTTCATCTTTCATTACTTCTCTTATTTGCGGACCCACAAATATGCCTTCCTTCACTTTTGCGTCACTGATTCTTGGAAATTTTTGTCTCAGATACAAGAACCCTCTTCCATTTCTGTCCATTGCTTTCACGAAATTCTTCATTAAACCCAATTTAATATGCAAAGGTGGAAGTAATACCTTTTTGGGATCAACTAGAGGTTCATTACTAACGTTTTTTTGACCCGGAGTTAGTGCCTGACGTACTGGCCACTGCTTCTGTACATAATGATGGTCTCGCGCACGGCTGTCCCATTCGCAAAGGAAGCAACAATATTTCGTATAACCTAGTTGCATTCCAAGAAGAAGGGCTATTACTTTTAGGTCTCCACATATTGGCCAACCATATTCATGATAACGGATATGCTCTAAAAGAACTCTCATATTCTCATATGATTCCTTCATATGAACCGCATGAGCTAAGGGCACAGATGGATATTCGTTACCGTTATGAAGCAATACCGCCTTTAAACTAAGTTTAGAGGAATCAATGAATAGACGCCAATCACATGGATCATGTTTCTGTCCTAGTGCGTTAAACAAAAGGTTGACTTCTGAACAGTATACTAGATCCCCTTCTTGAAGAAAGCAATGCGTGAGGTCTTTCTGCCTTTTTCTGTAAAAAGTAATATTTACATCACTTTGGAGAAGATTCCAACCTTTTAGTCTGGATGCTAAAAGTTCGGACTGCGATTTTGGAAGGTTTAGATCTCGAACTACGTCATTAAGTTCACCCTGTGAAATTAGATGCGGCGCTGTTGAACATCCTGGTAAATCAAATAAAGGATCGGTTGTCATTTCCTTTGCGGTTTCTGTATCATCACTTAAAGAAGTAGTCGATTCTAGTTCTTCATCGAGACTCCAAGATTCTGGTGCTTTTGGAATAGGAAGTTGTTCACTGTGTTTGATAGGTCTTAAAGCTGATGGTAAATTACAGTACTTAACAGTATGTTTAGACTTCGGTCCAATACCTTTAATATTCGTGAGGCATAAATAGCAGTCTGTAACATGGTCTTTAGGTTCTCTCCAAACCATTGGCACTGCGAAAGGCATTTTACGATTTGAACCTTTTAACCAAGCTGTTAACAATGTTATACAAGTTTTACAAACGATATGAGGGGCCCATGCTTTGTCTTGGTCCCCAACTTTAACACCAAAATACAGTTTGTAAGCTTTTAGCACAAGCGGTGTAAAATTACGTTTTTGTGATTTAAAAGTTAGTTCTCCGCACACATAACAAAAACTGTTGGCACTATTTACGCACTGTCTAGGCATTGTACGTAAAAATCTTAGACACAGTAATTTAAAAAACGTAAAAGAATGTTAACTCAAAAACTCTGCTATCCAAACTCAGAAGACGTAACCGATTCGGATACTGTTAGTCTACTGATAAATGATAAAGTTTGTAAAATAAAATGATCGGAAAACACGCTGTTTACTTCGAACAAGCAGGTAGAAACCTGTCTAAACCGGATATATCCCTGATTATATGAAAGTATGAGATGATGCAATATAATAAAATTTTACGTATTGTAAATTATAAAGCCGCAGGGTACAGAATATCTGTGGGTGATAGAAAAATTCTCTTTTCAGATTTGACTTCAGGGTATCAAACTGCATTAGAAACACCTAAAAATTTTCATGTCACAAATTATGTATCTATCAGTGGAATTAATATGTGACAGAACACCGTATCTGTTACAGTAACAGTAGTTTTATTTAATAGCAATCGACACACGGACACACGAATTATAAATTTGGACATAGACAATGAATAATGAAGATATTATTCATAACATATTCTCGCTATTGCCGCTAATATAAAAAGCGTTTGTATTAAATACAGGTACAAGTTGAGATCTATAGAAGTGACTGAAAACATATTATAGCATTTAAAAGATTATAATTTAAGAATCTAACATAACCTAAAAATTTTTTTACTATAATATAAGAATAACTGTTAGTTTGAATATTAATTATTTTTGCAATTTTTGATGTGTAATAATCCTAGCTGCTCTAGCTAGAGTAAAACATGAGATAAAACCCACAAGTTTTTCTTTATTAATCTTAATATTGCAATTATTGAATCCTAAGAAAGCTGAAAATATGGACATCGATATGCCGATTATAACAATGTAGAAAATTTGTCTGTCATTCTATTTACTAATCCTTGCAACTTTAACTGTCGTAATACTTATAATATTTCTTTCCACAGGCTGTATGAACGCAGATTCCGTGTAAAACTTACTTCAAATGCTATTGTCATGACATTAGAAACATTGTGTAAAGGTCATTTACAATTATTTTAAATTAAAAAAAAAATTACGATTGGTACAAATGTTTAATGTAGTATACAGGAAAAAAACTCTTATCCCGTTTATATTGCAAAGGCGGGGCAACTTCGAAAATTGTTTATTATTCCTTTCTGTTTATTCTTTTGATTCGAGTAAAATTTATAAATAACCAAATTATCAACGTCAAAATTTGAAAAAAAAAAAAGTAAACCAGAAGTATAATGTAAAATATCTAAAAAATATAATTAACTACTTAAAAATTAATTACAATAAAAAATCTAAACCATTTTTTTTAAATAATTATATTTACATGATTCTAAGGGGAGATAAATTATTGTTAAAAGTATGTTTATAGTCTAAACAATCGTTCGCGAATGCAGAATCAGCTTTTTTTTTATCCTGGTAACTTCTATTATGTTCGGACACTCTCTGGGCAAAGGATCTTCCAGTTACATGTTACAATCACAAGTTAACTTATATACCCCGAGTTTGATTTTTTGTATGTTTTGTCCTTATTGTTTTAAAAAAAAAAACATTCTAAAGTATTATTAGTGTTGTAAGCTATTTTACCATTAGCGGCTTTTTTAATTAATTTGCTAATTTTGTCTGAAGGTTTACCAATATATGTAAGGGTAGAATAATGTACTGAATTTTTACTAGAAGAAAAAAACTTGATCTCCTAGAATCATTAGAAATTTCTAAAATTACAAAATTAGGGTTAGCGTTAAATGATCAAACCAACCTATGGTACTCCCCACTTCTGTCTTTAAATTTGTAATATGTTTTCCAGTATATAATTTCTCGCACCAATGTAAATTCTTCATTATTCATCCACCTGATGAAGTCGTTGTGCGACGAAACAACGTTGTAGTGGTTTACTATAATTAAAATTTTGAAACTTTAAAATCAGTGTTTTATTTTATTATTATTAGTATATTATGATATAAGTGTATAAGTAAACCCTTAAAGCACGCGCCAAAATGGAGGAAGTTTATTGCTGGTGCTGTTAATGGAACGGGTGTTGTGTTACCAACCACCTTTTTGGGGTTTCTATTAATGCGACCGGCAGAGACTCTTTGTGGTGGTGATAACAATAAAACACAAAAATTTAAGCAACACACCAAAACAAATTTTATTTGTTATTATAAATAACTGAATAACAATGTCCAATAATAATATAACTAGTAACAAAGATAAAAATAAAAACAATAGTCCCAACGGGTGATTGTAGTGTCACTTGGCACTTGATGGGGGGGGAACGTTGTCGGCGCACTCACGTATTCCTATTGTTTAACGGCACTAGAGGGGGGGGGGGGGTTAGTAGAGCAGCGTCACTTGGCACTTGATGGGGGGGAACGTTGTCGGCGCACTCACGTATTCCTATTGTTTAACGGCACTAGGGGGGGGGGGGTTAGTAGAGCAGCGTCACTTGGCACTTGATGGGGAGGAACGTTGTCGGCGCACTCACGTAACACACACTCGCGTAACTGGTGTTTAACGACACTCACTATTCTGGAGTGGCGTAGTCCAAATGAGGGTGCGGCGTGGAACCTGATGCCGTCGGGCCTGGTGAGGTTTTAGCCCGGATGCGTTGGGGACCGTCCTATGTGGGCCTTTGATGCGTTGGACCTGGTGACGTCTTAGGCTTGGTGCGTTGGGCCGTATTATGTGGGCCTTTGATGCGTTGGGCCTGGTGACGTCTTAGGCTTGGTGCGTTGGGCCGTATTATGTGGGCCTTTGATGCGTTGGACCTGGCGACGTCTTAGGCTTGGTGCGTTGGGCCGTATTATGTGGGCCTTTGATGCGTTGGACTTGGCGACGTCTTAGGCTTGGTGCGTTGGGCCGTATTATGTGGGCCTTTGATGCGTTGGACCTGGCGACGTCTTAGGCTTGGTGCGTTGGGCCGTATTATGTGGGCCTTTGATGCGTTGGGCCGTATTATGTGGGCCTTTGATGCGTTGGGCCGTATTATGTGGGCCTTTGATGCGTTGGTATAAAGTACGCAGGTCCCTGTAGACTTGACGGCCTCGGTATTTACAATGGTGTTCTAGGCTGTCGGAGTTTCTTCCTATTTGGCTGATTGTTGGTTGAAGTAATTCTTCTTGTAGAGGTCGGATGATAAGGCTGATCTGTTGTAGACGAAGATCTGGAGTACTCTGCGTGTTGAACTCTTGGCACTCTTATTTATACGTGCCCAGGAATACACGTGAATCATATGTTTTGCAATATGATTGGGGAACGCTGATGTCAGCATTCCCCCTATTGGTCGCCACTAACACACGCGCACATATGGGGTGGGCGGAGCACTGACACGGCGCGCACTGTTATTGGCCGGGGTTCACATATTGCGTCAGCACGGACCTGGGCGTTATCGTGACACAACGTCGTATATGTGTTTCTTCCGAGGGGCCAATGGTAACATACGCCCCCCTCCTGGGAAAGACGTTGCCTCACGGAGCGCCCAGGTCTTCTAGGTTCGAAGGTCCTTTTGTCTACTTGTGCCCGGCTGGGGTTCCTGTGCCGGTCCTTGGTTCCCGGGTGGTTGTTGCGCAGTCACATTTGGTGGCCGCGCGATCCTAATCTGGTCCACGTGATGTTTTACCCATTGACCTCCCGGTCTTTCCACCCAAATGGCCGTTGGGCCGGCGACTTCCCTTACCGGATATGGGCCCATCCAACGGGGCCCAAATGGTCGACCCGGCGGGAGGTGAGCCCGTACCATTACAAGATCCCCTGGTTGGGGTTGGACCGGGACTGGGGCATTTGGTCGGGCGTATCGTCTCTCTCGGTACCTTAGCTGATTGGCGTGTATCTGCCTTTCTCGCTGGGCAGGAGCCTCGTGGTCCTCACGGGGCGGGTCCCGCCATTCTCCTGGCCTCCGTAGTTCGTAGCCAAATAAGGCCTTTGATGGCGAGTACCCGCTGGCCGCATTCTGCCGGGTCCGAAGATTGAATAAGACGTAATCCAGCTTCTCGTCCCACCGTTCCGGGTTGTCGCCTTCCAGTTGCAACCTTAGGCCCTTCTTTAACTCTTGATTCCGGCGTTCTACCGGATTTGCCCTGGGGTGATATACGGGAGTCGTCCAATGGACGCACTGCCATCTACGCAGCGCCGCATCCCAGGGCACAGATGTGAATTGCGGTCCGTTATCTGTCAAAAGGGCCATCGGGTACCCGAAACGGTGGAATACTTCCTCCAAGCATCTCACGACCACCTCTGTGCTGGTGGTCTTAACGGCCTGCACCTCCACCCATCTGGTATGTACATCCATCATCACGACGCCGAACTTATTGCCCCTTCGTGACTCCGTCAGGGGGCCGACTATGTCGACGGATACCACCTCAAAGGGGCGACTTGGGGCGTGCGGCCTAAGTGGAGCCCTTTCCTGTATCGGACCCCTCTTGAATGCATTGCACAAACGACACCCCCTGACGTAGTCAATTACCTCTGCCCGTACCCCGGGCCAATGGTATCTATTGGATATCGCTCGGTAAGTTTCTTCGCCCCCCGGATGTCCAGCGGTATAGTGGTCGTGAAATCGCTGCAGCACTGGCAGTCGAGCGGTCTCGGGGACGTAGACAGGCTGGTGCGGGCCCTCTCGGTATCTAACCAGTCCATTGTGTACAATAAATTCCTGGGGCACGAGTTCTGGCGGCGCTTGGAGTATCCCTTGCGCTATCTCTTGGGTGCGAGGGTCGTTCTGCTGCGCTTCTTGCAGTATATGGAACAATGGTTCTTCCTCCTGAGCCACGTTCACATACTCCTGGCCAGATGAGCCTTGGGGCGGCACGGGGTCGAGTATTAAGCGGTCGACCTCTTCAAGGGCTGGACTTGTTTCTTCTTCTCCCGGGTGTCGAGACAAAACATCGGGCAGTTCATTGTCCCTTCCAGGGACATGCTCCACGGTATAGGAGAATTCCTGGAGGAGGAGAGACCACCTCATAAGTTTTGATTTTGCTTCTCTGAAGTTCTGTAACCACGTGAGGGCTTTACTGTCCGTTCGAAGAATGAATGGCTTATCTTCCAGGTAGGGTCGATATTTTCGAATGGCCCATATCACTGCCAGACATTCTTGTTCATTCACGTGGTATTGTCTTTCGGTTTTATTAAACCTTAAGCTAGCGTAATTAATAATGTTTCGTTGGTCTCCCTCCTCCTGATATAGAACTGCGGCAGCGCCAATACCGCTAGCGTCAGTCTGCAGGATGAAAGGTTGGTCAAAATCTGGGCGGTGCAAGAAGAGGGGCTCGGAGGCGGCAGTCTTAATCCCTAGGAACGCCTCGTGTGCGGCCTCGGTCCACTTAAATGCCTTATTTGTCGATAGTAAATCCGTTAAGGGAGCCATAATTCTAGAGGCATCTGGGATGTAGTCACGAAGCCAATTAATTGTTCCCAAAAATCGGCGAAGGGCCTTCCTTGTTCTAGGAATTTCGGATTCTTGAATCGCTTGTACATGTGCTGTTTGAGGATGGTTACCAGATTCCGTGACGACGTGACCCAGATAGTTGAGGCGTGTACTGGCAAAGTGGCACTTCTGTAGGTTTAATCTGAGGCCATGTTGATCTAGTCTCTCGAAGACCAGCCTGAGATGTTGTAGATGCTCTTCCAAAGTGTTTGAGTAAATAATAATGTCATCCAAATAGGCTAGGGCAAAATCTTGGATGTAGCCGGTTAGTACATTCTGCGCCATTAGTTTTTGGAATGTCGTCGGCGCGCCTTTTAAGCCGAAGGGCATTACATTAAACTCATAACAGGCCCCATCGGGGGTGGTGAAGGCGGTGAGGGGCTTTGACTTTTCCTCTAGTTCTATTTGCCAGTACCCGCTTCGTAGATCCAGTGTCGTGAATACTCGTGCGGTTCCTAGATCTCTTAGCGACTCCTGGATAGGTGGTAGCGGGCTGACTTCATCGTGAGTGCGATCGTTCAACCGGCGGAAGTCAACACAGAAGCGTGGTTTTCCGTCCTTCTTTGTGACTATCACTATTGGGGAGCTATAGTCACTGTGACTGGGTCTAATGACTCGTGCCGCCAGCATTTCTTCGATTTGTTGGGCGATTATCTTTTTCTTTTGTGGTGTATATCTATAGGGGGGCACACGCACGGGAGCATCGTTCCGAAGGCGAATAACATGATGAGTAGTGGCGGTCGTAGTAATAGGCCCACCTTCTTCAAACAGCGCCCCGAATTTTTGTAATGTTGACTGAAAGGTTTCTTGTTGTGTCTGGGTCCATTGTTGCATGTCGACCGGAATACTGGCCATATCTAGGTTGGGCGTCCCTTTTCCCGGTTGGGTTCCATCGAAGTATATGGTTTGTCGTTGCTTAATTCCCAAGTGGATACAACCCCGCCTGTAGTCCAGGACGGCATGCTGCTGCTTTAGCCAAGGGTGCCCCAGAATAATGTCCGCTTGTAGGTTGTCAACTATCAGGGCCTCGCATTGGAAGGCATAATCTCCTATATCTGCTTCTAAGGTTCCCGCATGATTTGCCACAAAAACGTGCTGGTTCACGGCCATATAGAATTCCAGTGGTGTGGTTGGGGTAATAGGTCCAGTTATCCATCTGGATCGTGCCAAATTTCGGCTGGCCGCACTGTCCACTCTAGCCAACACATAATGGCCCCCAATCTTCAGACGTATAGTTGCAGTTTGGTCCTTATTATTTGTGGTGATTAGGGCCGTTCCGTGTGTTGCTGCGGGACGGCCCCCTTTACTTCCCCCGACTGTCGTGCTGCTGGTGGATGTCTCGTAGTGTATTCTTCTGGTTGCTGCGGGCAATCTCGATTATAATGCCTCCCCGGGCAGAACCAGCATTTTGGTAGTTGTCGTTCCGTTGGCACATTTTCTTTTGGGGCTTGAGTAGGTTGGGTTTTTGGTTTCTGTGCCTGTGGTGTCGGCTTCATTGAGGCATTTCGTCGTTCAAAGAGATTAGTCCATTTCTCGCATAGATCCAGTAACTCCTCCATGGTTTGAGGATTGGCCTGCGATATTTGATAGCAGTACCTGTCCGTCATTCGTTCGGTGATGTGAGTTACTAGTTCATCTTCTGGCCAGTTGGGGTCGTACCGGAGGCATATTCTTCGCAGTCTATTAGCAAAAGCGGCTGGCGGTTCCCCAGAGGTTTGGTGAGCTTCGGTGGCATTTCGTAGCTCTTTTCTCCTCCGGGCGCTGAGGAATTCCGCCTTAAATCGTTTACTGAATTCGCTCATATTCATAAAGCTGCCTTCGTGTTGGCGGTACCATGCTGCTGCTTCCCCTGCGAGATGGGGTTGGACAGCGTCATCCACATCCTCCGGGATTTCGAAATGATGCCCCCGCAGGTATGCCTCTAGTCTTTTCAGAAATATCGTTGGATCTTCGGATAACTGTCCATGGAATTTGCGTGGCGCGGCTGGTGTGGTTTCAGTGCTCATCACCTGCCGCAGTGCCCTTGCCAGTTGTGATACTCCGTCTTCTTTGGGGGCAGGCGTGATGGTGGTTAGAGGTGGTGCGGCCCCTGCTGGTGGAGGCAGTACAGCTGCTGTTGAGTAAGGTCCACGTTTAATGTTTGCAGCGCCTTCCACAAACTTGTTGACAAGGGCGTCGAGAGCGTTAATGTCCCCAGGACGGCCAAACCTGAACGCATACATCAAGTCTCTAATAAGATCTTCGTCCTTAAGTAATGACAGCGGTAGTGACGGGATGTTATTGATTCTAGCGGTTATCCTGTCATCAATGTATGTCTGTACTGTGGTTTGTTTCGCATTGTTCGCTTCTTGACTTAATGACTGGCGATTTTGTAATGTGGTGTTGAAAAAGTTTGCGATGTCAATTCGCATTGATTCTTGGAGTGTGGGCGCCACTGAGCTTCCAGGCTCAGAATTCGGAGGGGTGGTGGAGTTGTCATTCTGCTGGATGTTCTCCTGTTGACTGTTGCTGTGTTCGGTTGCTGATTTTGCCTTAGTTGTGGCCCTGGTGTCCGGCATGTTGCTCCTATTGTGGGTACGTTGCACAACACTTGCACAAATATATTACACGAGATATTGCCCGAACGTTGGCGCGCCAAATTGTTACCAACCACCTTTTTGGGGTTTCTATTAATGCGACCGGCAGAGACTCTTTGTGGTGGTGATAACAATAAAACACAAAAATTTAAGCAACACACCAAAACAAATTTTATTTGTTATTATAAATAACTGAATAACAATGTCCAATAATAATATAACTAGTAACAAAGATAAAAATAAAAACAATAGTCCCCAACGGGTGATTGTAGTGTCACTTGGCACTTGATGGGGGGGGAACGTTGTCGGCGCACTCACGTATTCCTATTGTTTAACGGCACTAGAGGGGGGGGGGTTAGTAGAGCAGCGTCACTTGGCACTTGATGGGGGGGAACGTTGTCGGCGCACTCACGTATTCCTATTGTTTAACGGCACTAGGGGGGGGGTTAGTAGAGCAGCGTCACTTGGCACTTGATGGGGAGGAACGTTGTCGGCGCACTCACGTAACACACACTCGCGTAACTGGTGTTTAACGACACTCACTATTCTGGAGTGGCGTAGTCCAAATGAGGGTGCGGCGTGGAACCTGATGCCGTCGGGCCTGGTGAGGTTTTAGCCCGGATGCGTTGGGGACCGTCCTATGTGGGCCTTTGATGCGTTGGACCTGGTGACGTCTTAGGCTTGGTGCGTTGGGCCGTATTATGTGGGCCTTTGATGCGTTGGGCCTGGTGACGTCTTAGGCTTGGTGCGTTGGGCCGTATTATGTGGGCCTTTGATGCGTTGGACCTGGCGACGTCTTAGGCTTGGTGCGTTGGGCCGTATTATGTGGGCCTTTGATGCGTTGGACTTGGCGACGTCTTAGGCTTGGTGCGTTGGGCCGTATTATGTGGGCCTTTGATGCGTTGGACCTGGCGACGTCTTAGGCTTGGTGCGTTGGGCCGTATTATGTGGGCCTTTGATGCGTTGGGCCGTATTATGTGGGCCTTTGATGCGTTGGGCCGTATTATGTGGGCCTTTGATGCGTTGGTATAAAGTACGCAGGTCCCTGTAGACTTGACGGCCTCGGTATTTACAATGGTGTTCTAGGCTGTCGGAGTTTCTTCCTATTTGGCTGATTGTTGGTTGAAGTAATTCTTCTTGTAGAGGTCGGATGATAAGGCTGATCTGTTGTAGACGAAGATCTGGAGTACTCTGCGTGTTGAACTCTTGGCACTCTTATTTATACGTGCCCAGGAATACACGTGAATCATATGTTTTGCAATATGATTGGGGAACGCTGATGTCAGCATTCCCCCTATTGGTCGCCACTAACACACGCGCACATATGGGGTGGGCGGAGCACTGACACGGCGCGCACTGTTATTGGCCGGGGTTCACATATTGCGTCAGCACGGACCTGGGCGTTATCGTGACACAACGTCGTATATGTGTTTCTTCCGAGGGGCCAATGGTAACAGTTGCATCAACATCATTTGATATCGCCGTCCCTGTTATCACAGAAAACCCGGAGATCGAATCTGCTACTTTTTGCAGATGGCCTTCGAATTTTCAACAATAATAATTCTACCATTAATGTTTATTTGAATAAAAAGTAGCACTACCTGTTAGTTACTGTTGTAGCTAAATTTGTTGGTACCTAGGCGATTTGAAAACATCACGATGTTTTAAAGGCCCGATTTCGCGTTCGAGATACCCGTATTATGATTCAGGTATAATAAAAAAAAAATAATGCGACGTATGTACACTTAGTTGCAAAAAAAAGGTTTCCGCAAAACATTCAGTTCAATTAAATTCGTACCCATCTCTAATTGTCAGGAATAAAACCTCCACACAAATTGAATAATGTGGATATTGTGTTTTATGTGTTGATATGAATTTTTACTGTTGAGGTTGATATACACATGTAATATATAAGAGAATTTATATTTCCTTTTATTGATTTACTGTTTAGCTAATATTTTTCACGAGGAAGACATTGTCAACCTGCGTGCCATCCAAATCCAGGTAAGATCTTCTAACTGAAACAGCAAATGGCGGTCTGTCACCTTAAGCTTACATATCCAGGTTATTCCATCTTATTACAGTACAATCGCGATGGTGTGAACATGCGGTACTGAAAAACTGTCGGTGGTGTGAACACGAAATTATTTACATTGAACGCCGAGTAGTATGAACAGCGTGGACCCTCGATGGTGCGAACAAGTGCATTATATGTTTATGTCGGAGTTTTATTTATTTACCGCTCGGGGAAGTCCCTTATTTTATACATTGAAGCATGTATACTAAATGCGCCGTCGCCGTGTATAAAGGTATAGTTGTGAATGTGCTTCCAGTGTAAATACATAGTGTAAATGCTTAGAGCAAGATGGGGAAATTAAAGAAATTTTTGAGTTTAACAGTAAAAGCCAATATAATCGAAGAACGTAAAAAAGGAATGTCAGTCACAGTGTTATCTAAAAAATACGGAGTTTCAAAATCAACCATTTGTGCTATTAAAAAAATTAAAAACTTATTGTCGATACGTTAACTCACACGCTAAAACCATCGAAAAAATGCACATTGAAAAAGTCAGCATTTCCGCTTTTAGAAGAGAAATTGTACAACTGGTTTCTTAAACAAAGAGGCAAGAATTTTCCAGTTTCAGGGATTATGCTGAAACAGAAGGCATTGTCACTATCAAAACAATTGAATATTGATACTTTCACAGCCAGTGATGGTTGGCTACAAAGATTTAAACATCGTCGTGGCATAAGGTTTTTGAAAATCACAGGGGAGAAATTATCAGCCAACCCAGATGCAGTAGACCCTTTTAAAGAGGTTCTAAACCATATTATTCAAGAGCATGACCTAAAGTTGCACCAGATTTATAATGCATTAGCTGAAAAAACTGCTCCTGGATTATAAATTTCTAAGCAACGACTGACGTTTATGGGTTGTGTAAATGCTTCAGGAGTACATAAGTTGAAACCCCTAGTGATAGGGAAATCACAAAATGCAAGGTGTTTTAAGAATTTTAACAATCCATTGCTGTACAAAAACACTAAAAATGCGTGGATGACCGGGGAACTCTTTAAGGAATGGTTTTTTCGATATTTTGTACCTGAGGTGAGAGTTAAAATTATCTACGGTGTGTTTCATACGCCTGATTATTTCAAAATTATTAATTCGTAGGTAAGATGTTTTCTGCGTAATCAGCAGTTACCTCAGAAAGCAATTCTCCTTGTGGATAATGCCCCGTCCCATCCATCAGCAACAGAACTGAGGACTAAAGATGGGATGATTTTTGTAAAATTCTTACCTCCTAATGTTACATCTTTGATCCAACCCATGGACCAAAATATTTTAAGGCTCACCAAACTATACTATAGAAACAGTTTGCTGAGTTCTGTTGTATCAACGGAAGAAGGAATAGCTGCAGCAATCGGTAAGATTTCACTAAAAGATGCAATAATACACTTAGCTGCGGCGTGGGAGAAACTTAGCTCAACAATAATCGAAAAGTGTTGGAGAAATATCCTGTCAGATTTTAATGAACATAATGAGGATGCAGACGAAGATAACATTCCATTAAGTACATTACGGGAAAAATTAAGATGTGAAAAAACTTTGGTTCCTGATGCTATTAGGGATACAATAAATTTACTACAGGAACTCGCTCCAGTAAGTTAATACATAAGTGGTTTTAGAAGACTACACTACTGCAGATGTGGAAGATTTGGACAAGGGTGAGGCGGCAGATGTTGTGGAAATGTCTTCTTCAGATGAGGATGAAACTGAGTCCATTGAACGAAAAATTTGCCATTCCGATGCAATTAAAGCATTTAATGTAGGTGTAGAATGGTCCAATCAAAATTCCATATATATGAGTGACATCATCACTTTGAAAGCAATTCAAGAAAAAGCAGTTATGGCTAAAATTGCTCAAAATAATGTTCAGAAAAAAATAACAATTTTTTTTACATCTTAGGGTTGTTCATGTATAATCCATTTAAGTTTAAGTAATAAAGTTAATTTGTTTAATTACACCCTCGTTTCTATAAACACCCCCGTTAGTTTGAACGACTCACTGTATTTTTTGTTCACACTATCGCGATTGTACTGTACTTGGCTACGCCATACTGATGACGACCAATGAGTCAGAAACACGTGTCTACTGTTGCTCTACAGCGGAATTTGCCCAATATTGTCTATTTCTTGTTTAATTATATGTATCCGCGATAATTCCTGTTTTGATTATAATATTTAGCAAAATATCGATATATGATATTTATCCATATGTCGTCGCCATCCGTACTAAAGAGACTAAATGCTAGGTAGTTGCGAAATCATTACAATTTTGTGTTTATAAGAATATGTTTTTATTTCTAATCAAAATAAATGCGTTTGTGGTATGCACTAATATTTATCCTTCTCTAAACTTAATCTATTGAAAAAACAATAAACGTTGACAATGCAAAAAAACTGCGATTCACGACCGTAAAATAGTAGAAAACGTCGCAAGCTTGTGATTTCTAAGGTGCACTCGATTTTTCTGAAATCGACTGAATGTACCTACCAAATGTGATTTCTGGAAATTAATGGTCCAGCATACATCCATGCGGCTCCGCATATTTTCTATGCAGCCGATATAAAATCCGATCACATTTTATTACCATGTTTCCAAAGCCGCCAAACCGTGTGCATTCACATAATTTTTATCGTGTAAAGGAAAGCATTTGAGCACGGTAAAAGCAATTTTCATGGCAATATGGCGGCAGTCAAATAAAACAAAAAAAAAATAAAAGCAGAAATATTTTATAATCCCAGTTGTATAGGTTGGTGGAAGTACGTTATTTTCACTTCACTCTCGCAGCGAAAGCGCTCGTATGAAGGACTATTGTCCAGTCGGAGTTTTTAGTAGTGGTTTACGCTACCTAGAGGAGATGAAAATAAATGTGTCGGTCGAAACTCATTTTTCCAAATTAGCTCCTTTATTCCGAGATATACGTCGCATATGATGTGCTCGCGCTGAGAAGGATTTACTGTAGTTTTGCCGTGAATTACTACATTTAAATTCTCTTTCTGTTATGGCAAGAAACTGAAGCCTCGGTTTTGTTCCTAGTTAAAATATTTTAAATTTAACGATCAGATTTTTTTTTTATAATTACTACTATAAAAATGGGTGTATAGTTCTCACAATCTTTAACTGAAGGAATAACCAAAATCAAATCTTTGTTATACAGAAGTTATAAATAGAAATAGATATGTACAAAAATCTTGACTTAACAAATACTTGAATGTTTAATTATTACCAAGAATACAAACACACAAAGGCTGATATTAAGCTGTTATTAATGTTGTTACTAACAACTTATTTGAACTTATAAAAGGTTTCTATTCGTATGAAATTCATGACATTCATAATTAAAGTTGACATATTGCCGTGATATCTTACATATTAATAAGATGATAGCAGTAGTATTAAGATTTAATTTAAGTGTATAAAATATGAAAGAAACTATAATAATAAGTTTAAGGTAGTTGAAGGAATTTAACATGAGTATGTTGGGTTGCATACACTTTTATGCATACAGCAAATTGAATTTACATTTGCAATTTAAATAAGTACTAAAAATAAAACACGAGATAGAATTTAAGATGTATATATATATTTCTTTTATAGAAAAGAGAAACAAGATGTATGGTTTGTGTACAATAAAAAACAACCTGACTTTATAAAATGTGTGAGAATTGCACTGAACATTTTAAATAATGGACCGTTGTTTAAAAATAAAAAAGAAATGAAAGCAAATAACCGAGAGAGGGTCATGCTAATGGATGATAGTGTAATACGAACTAGTCATCTTAATGCAGTAAAAATGTATGAGGAAAATAGAATTCGATATGCACGAGACAAAAATAATTGAATAATTAGATAAACTTGAGAACGTGCATAAGGTAATAAATAAAATTTATTAAATAAATCATGCAGAAAGAATAAATATTTACCTTAATTTATTAATAGATAAGTAAATAAATAAAGGAAAGGATATAAATAAAATTGTTCTGAGATATCAGTAGTAGTGTTTTTATAAACGACAGCTGGTAATAATAGAATACATTCAGGAATTTGTATATGTAATATCATGTATCATAAACAGTAGAGAGGTACTTGTACGGTTCTTGATAACCTACAAAATAAAAAGAAAATGTAATGTAAACTTGGTGTGTAGTTCATTACAGATAGACATATCACCGTTGGAGAAGTCTTGGATAGAAGGAGGTTACGAAGGGGCAAACCAAGTGGACCATGGTGGTGCAAGTAATCTTAGTAAAAGGATACCTGTTGTTTGCAATGTTTTTCCTATATTGCCGAAAGCTGGAAAAAGAACAAGAATAAGAATTGTACTAGCCAATGGATAGAGGAAATATGTGAAAAATTATAAAGAAGACTTATATTAAAACAAGTATACCTACGTTGGAGAAACGCTGTACAATTTATAGGAAGTTTTAAATTGTAAACAGACAATTCTTGGGGTGTTGACCTTTCGCGGTGAAGAACTGTCAAAGAGACAACGAGTGCGTGTGTGTGTGTGAGTGTTCGAAACATTACGGCAACTTAAAAGTCAGGAGCACTGAAGATGCAGGGTGACAACGTAAATGGTAGTTTCAGAAGATGGCGTTGAAAACGGTCACATGTCTCTTCTGGAGATATAAATTGAAGACAAGAATAGACACGAGGGGATTCATTCATTGATTTTTATACAGTTAACAAGCATTCTTTAATTCATTTATACAGTTATATAAATCGTAGGGTTAGATACACCACGATTCACATTTATTTCTTTTGTATTAGCATATTAATTTTATTTTCATTCAAGTTTCACTTATTTTATTTTCTTTGTTTAATTGTTTTGTGTTATAATGGAAATGCAAATGATCGAATTCAAAAAGATTTGTAACGATTCAAAGTAAGTTAGAGACAAAGACTTATCAATGTAGCTATACGAATATTGAAATATATCGTGCGAACGTATATTCAGTACAACGTTATGCAACAGGGATAATAAATATTTTTCCTGGGATAGTAATAAGCATTCTTTAATTTCAAGATTATAAGAAATAAAATTATTAATGGTGTTAAGTGTTAAGAGGATATAGCGTGGAAATGTATATTTTCGGGCACAGTATTTGGCATCATTAATAGTTACAATAAATAAGGAAAATGTTTCTGGGTAGCGGACTCTGAAATGCTAGCTAATGCGTGCAAATGGTTGTAGATAGTAATCAGATTCGAGCTTTTCTCCAAACATTGACTATGAAATAAACAATTTACAAAAGTAAATTGGATTTATTTGTTGACAAACAGGAAAATATTTTTAGAGTTTTATTTAATAAAGTATAAGAAAACATATTCGCATCATGAAGAAACGTTACAACCTAGAACGAGGTACAAACGTTTTCTTATAATTATGTTCTTTTTAAATAAATAAAGTGAATACAGTATAGCAATGCTATATTTATTTTTATATAATAAATGTTAAATAAATTCGACAATTATGTGTTATATGATTTCTGATTTTTCATTTTTAATAAGCTATTACCTTATCCCAATCTTAAATAAAAACAAGAGATTAGACGAGAGGGAAGAAATTCTGATACACTGAAGGATTCATAAATAATTATAAAGTACGTGCTGTTAAAAATAAATAAAATACACATCTGGATAATAAAAATTATCATCATTTTATTTATTTATGTTGTTGAAACAGCACACAACATAACTTATTTGGCAAGGCCTAAGGTATGGCAATGATACTATTATCATATTCAAATAATTATGTTGCCACAGCAATATGTATTTGCTTTAAATGAGTGAAATTTATAAATAAGTGTCTTATTTATTTGATATGTAATTGTGAAAGTAGAGAATAATCATATTTAAAATATGTGTTTTAGAAAGAGAAAGATATATCAAGGTATATTTGAATTGTTAAATAACTATATATTATAATGATAAACTAACTTGATGTAAAAACTTAGTTACCAATTTTGAAAAACCTAGGGGATTTAGTTAGTAAATAAAAAAAAAAGAGAAGAATTTTATTGAAAATAGAAAAAGCAAATTATTTTTCTCTAATAAAACATTATTTTAGTGTTTAAATACAATATAAAAGTATACAGAATTGTAAAATAGTTATAATAGAAAAGTGTAACTAAGTGACTTACTAAAATTTGAAGAATACTTTTACCGAGAACTTCAGCCAAGGAATAGAGGACTTCGGATGAAGATTATAGCTGTATAATACCTGGAAAAGAAGAAAATACAATTAATAACAAACATTGTACTAATTTAAATGGAGAATTGACTTACCGAATAATTAATTTGGAGCAGAAAGATATTCAATTGTGTATGGAACCAGAATAAGATGATCCAGTTTTATTTGTAGCAGAAAGAAGCTCTACATCAATTTTGGAGGATTTATTTATAATAATTACCCGAGGATTGAAGATAGGAATCAGTTTTCCGGACGGACTAAGAATTACGAAGCAAAGGAGCTCTGAAGAAAGAAATAAGGTTATATTTTGTATAATTTATTTGATTAAAAATAAGACTTGCAAGCAATGGATCAGATAATCATTGATCTATTATTAAAAATTTAATTATTATTCTAATTGAAAATAGCTATAAATAGCTTTTATAAAGACATTTGATTATAAATTCATCATGGAACAAGCACAGATTTAAAAGTTACTTCCATTAGTATTTCTTATATGTCAAAATACTATTATATTAAAATTCAATTTCAACTTATATTTATTATTACAGTTTTTTTTAATAATACTGAGATTAATTTACTATTAAATGTCTTACATAAATTAATCAATCTTTTCAATGTGAAAGGATTTAATTGAATGTTAAACTGAATTTCATTTATCTGTTTAGTTTTCTTTTAATACATATGTTCAAATACCTATGAATACATTAAATGTTTCGGATTTATATCAAAACAGATGTTATTTTACAGGGTCAATTTTTTTAACATACGTATTTATATTTGGTAATAAATTTGGAATTACTTACCTTTGATTTAGTAAAATGTTATCCTTATGAGATTCACAAATATATGAGTATGTTTTTCATATACACTGTTTGATTTATCACTGAACTATCTAGGTTATTGTAATAAACAAACCAAACTTATCTAATTCATATCCCATTAGAACGAAAACAGCATATTAAGATATTGTAGTTATTCGAATATAAACTCACGTGAGAATAGAGTCTAATTTAGAATCATGCTTATTAATAGAAAATACAATTTATTTCAACTATAGAAATAGACAGTTATGATATAACAGATGTTAGAATGGTAGTACCAATAGAAACACTTTTATAAATCACGTGTTAGTATACGCGTGACATTAGTTTGATATCGGATTTGTCTATGAATACTATAGATTCATATGAAGTAGATAAAACGATCAAAACATTGAGATATAATTATTGAACCCATTAATAGATTTTAAGTAGATTTCATTAAAATTTCAAATATTATTTATTTTAGAACAAATATAGAATCTAAATTAAATATACAACAACGTGTTTTACGAGCATTAACATATATCAAAGTTTTGCATAAATGGAGTTATTTCTTCCATTTATACTGCCTGTTGCCTTATCTAATGAAAAGCCAGCAAAAATCTCACATCATGACGGGATTCCACCTACCTTGATATCGTTTCTCCATTTCTGCAATCTCTTGGTGGAACCTTTCCCCCTGTTCATCACTCGTCCTAAATTAGCAGGAAAGAAATCCAAATGTGAATGCAAAAAATTAACTTTGATCGACATTTGGCACCCTAAATTTTTAAAATTTTCTAGCAAATTAGCCACGATTCTTAGTAGTTTTAACTCTTTTGACTTCCCAGAAAATATTTGCAAACATTTTTAAAAAAAAGTCTATGCTGTCAGCTCTAAATCATTCATGGTACGTTCAAAATGTTAATTTTTGAACAGTTTCCTAACTTGTAGACCAACAAATATTCCTTTGCGAACTTTCACATCAGACAGCTTTAGAAACGATCACCATTCTGCAGGGTTATACCAAATACTCATTTACATCAGTACAGTAACAGACATTTCTTTCAATATTGTGAAATGAACTGAATTTTTTGTGAAGATTCTTCAATACAGAGATTCTTGTAGTGGAATGTAAAAGATTTCATTCTTGCAATCGAGATCCCAAAATTTGTGATTTTTCTTTGCTTAAATCCAAATCCCGTATCAGATCATTCAAATCTGATTGAGTAATGAGATGTGGTTCGTCAGAAGGAACATACGTCAGATCACTTGAAAATGACACATTCAAAACATCGTTTATATCTTCCTCGTCCGTGGAATTTGCAGAAGAATTTCAATGCATTGGAGTTGAAAGCTCACAATCAGTTCTTTTCAACGGTTTGCTTACTGATGGTATGTACGTATATATTACTTTGTGTTTATTTATTTTTGAAAACCCTTCAATTTTTACAAGACACAAATAATAGTCCGTGACGTGATCTTCTAGTTCACGCCAAATCATTAACCTTTCTAAGAGGACTTCTGAAAAATTTCTTGTTTTATTCCACTGAGTTAATTTGACATAAAACCCGAATAAGCCCGAGAGGAATGAAATTCTCTACTCAAAGATTCCAATTTCTGCTAAATTATCGAGTGGTAAAAGGTCATCTCCAGCAAAAAATGTCTTTTTAGTTCGAGTTCATGTAAAGACCCAGTGAGTTTTTTTTGTAAGAACCATAATATGAGATACGTTTTTGAGAATATATTTTTAATGCTTTCTAACGACACGTTGTATACTTGTTCTAAAGTATCTAGAAGGTGGAAAGAGGAAATAATGAAAGGTGAAACATTAAAAACAAGACTTTTATTATTTATTAAACAGAAGATAATGAATAAGGAAAATATTTGTGAGCCCCCTCTGTTCAACATTAGTGCAAATAGTTTCTGTGGTCAAAGCAAATAATCAACGCCAATAGAATCGATTGAACCAGCATCTAAATTGTTTGAAATGAGAAATTTATTAAGTGAAGATCATATAGAGAAATGCTTGTCTTGCAATAAACCAGAAGCCGTTGTCCAAAGAAACATCAGTCAGTGCACTAATAGCAGGTGCGGTATGATTCGTTGCTTAATAGTATATTATGCAATGATCATTTAATGATAGCTATTAAGACACGAGTAAGAAAATTACAATACGAGGCGAAGCCGAGTATTGTAATGAATACGAGTGTCTTAATAGCCATTAAATGCGAGTTGCATACACTATTTTTTCTATGACCCCATAATAAATAGTTATTTATTATACAAGGGAAAAAAGTATTAGATTTTAGCTCGAGGTAAGGAGATAAATTACCGAGAGCTAAAATCTAATTTTTTTCGCGTGTATAATACACTATTTTTTTCTGTGATGGGAAAAACGACGATTTAATATTGAAAAAAACACGTAAATACTTAATATTAAAGTCAGAAAATCAATCGATGTGACATTTCAAGTGACATTACACCTGCGTTGCTATGGAAACCTGCCAATTTAAGCGGGCAAAAAGAAGAACTTTTTTCCCATGGGCAAAAAGTAACACTTTACGCCCGGGTTGATAAAGTGACATTTTATTACCTGTCAAGAAGGATAAAATGTCAACTTTTTTTCCCGTCACAGAAAAAACAATATTTTTTGAACTTTCCATTTCATAAATTGAGGTTAAAATTTTCCATGCACCTTTACGAATTTAGCTGGTAATAAATTGTTAGTGGTTACTAAGGCTTGTTCCATAATTTCTGGTGGACTCAAATTTTACATTTCACTGTCAATATCCCTCATTTTTACCGTTTATATTTTCAAAAAAGCACAAATTTTAAGTACTTACTTGTAAATTATAGAGAACTGTCACATTTATTTAATTTGTATATCTGTCAGATATGCAGTCGCCATATTGAATATTCTTTGAATATTGGAATGTCGCATTCATATTGGATATAAACTTGTATCGTAATGAAAAATCTGTATTCTTATTGGATATAAACTTGTATCATAATGAAAATCTGTATCGTAATGGACATCATTAAAGTACAGGTTCGGCATATCTAATAATACAATTAAAGTATGGGAGTAGAAAAAATGCAATAGCATATCGACGACGGGTCCGGAAAATTTTCACGACAAATGTCAAGAATCCAGGCTTGATTATGAAAAACCACCACCAAGATACTCGCTCCTCAGCAGTCCCAAACGATATCAAAATGAAAACGGAATACCGACTTTTTCCTAGACGTTTCCTTAAATAGTTCGCAGACGTTGAATTCGTCAGGCTACATGACAGATTCGGACATGTCACAGAATTCCCGGCGGCATTCCACATTCATGAACAAAGAAAAACTCAACACATCGCAAGTGCTTAAAACTAATAACATGAACGCCTTAAACAAACTAGAGCGCAGTTGGGAAAGCAAAATTAAAGCTTTGCCAGTTATCCCTTAATAAAATCACTCACACATATGGTCAAAGTTTTGAAGTTATATTTTAGGTATTAAATAAATGACGAACTGATATATGATCTAGTTGACACCCTGTATACTAGTTGAACTACGAAAAATGAAAATCCTAGATACAAACCGACATGGATTTGCTAATTTCGAAATACAGTCTTAAACATTTTTTTCTTTTACTAAATATCAGCAAATCTGATTCTTGAATTTATAGATCATTCTTCTCTGAGTGGATTCCATCGCATATTATGATTTGAAAACATCAAAATCATTAGTTTTAATATTTACACTTGTTGTGATAGATTGTTACTTGTTCGAGAACTTAAAATCGTTTTAATTTACCATAGAATATATACTATTCCTCAGAATAGATTTTATAACACCTCCCGAATATAGCAAAGATTAAATCTAAAACACAATTAATTTAATCTGTAATAATACTGCAGTAAGCCGTGTTTAAAGTCAAAACATAAAGCTGGCTTATTGCGTGACACTTTCTAATATGTATGAGCCTTTAATATGTAAGGTTCTGACGTAAGCCGCGTTCACCGGGATATTTTCGTTTAAATTAGAAGAGAAAACCTTTGACATGTAGAAAACCGAAAAACACCTATTTGCAGAACGGAAAAGCACTTCGTCGAACAAGCTGTTTGTCGCTATAATTAGTTTACCGTCGAGTTAGAATGCATTGATGAAAATATCTGCTGCACTAGGATACCCCCATATATCTAGGTATGTATAATATGCACGTGCTAGCCTAGCATATTGCTAGTGTACTAAGTTCATTAAGTTGTGCGGAAGCACTACCTCGTCATATCAACACACGACATTTTACCAGTATCTACAACAGTGGTTCCCAAAATGTGAATCGCAAACCCTTGGGGGATCGCTCTAACGAATTGGGGATATCGCGAAAGGGTTTCAAAAGTCAAATAATTTATTTAGAAATTTATTTTTATCTTTTGCATCGTAAATACAATAAACGTCTTAATAATATATAAATAAATATGAAATTAAACATATTCTCATTAGCTGTGGTCCCAAGTGGTTCAGGATTTGAATGTTTCTGAAAAAATCAAATTTAATGCTCCGTGCATCGTAATAACGAATGAAGCTAATGTTAATAAGTTAAAATGTTCTTTTTCTTAAATTTTTTCTTCTTAGTTACTGAAAATGATGCAAGCTACCACGTGTACATAAAGAAAACTGAAGACTTGCAGAAAAGTTTAGCCAGTTAAAGAGACATAACAAATCAGAAGCAAGAGCAGACAGATGCATGGCAATATCACTTGACTTTCAACAAAATCTTCCTTTGCCGCATATAAGAACAAGTGACGTATTTTTTAAAAGTCAGCTGTGGTACTATGTCTTTGGGATTCACAACTTAGCTGATGATTCAGCTTCTATGTATGTTTATACAGAAGATACTGCAAAAAAAGGTTCTAACGATGTCACATCCATGGTTCTATATGACCTTAATAATGAGGATATAACACATAATAATCACCTTATTATGTTTAGTGATGTATGTTCTGGTCAGAACAAAAATCATGTAATGGTATATTTCCAGTACATGGTGGTACATGTTTTAAAACTATTCAAAAAAATTACTCACATATTTCCCATAAGAGGCCACTCTTTTCTCCCTAATGACCAGGATTTTGCTCTAATTGAGAAGAAAAAAAGATTGGGATTTATTAATAAAAGAATCGAGAGATAAACCATCTCCATTTAACGTCGTCAATATGTGTCAAGAAATGTTTTTTGATATGCAAAGCGCATGTTTTCCTTACTTCTTAAAAAGTCCAAGACCAAGTTTAAACTTGAAACAAGCGCGTGTTATCGAAATATTTGCTGATTCTAAATATGTCAAAGTTCGAGAAACTTACACTGGCCCACAGACGCACTGCGCCGTTAGAAATAAAAAACCTTTAAAAAATTTCATGAATTTGAAAACCTTGTATAATAAAAAAAACTTTCTATCAGATCTGATAAAATAAAAAATATAACAACTCTGGCCGCCTTCTTAAAAAAAACAGAAAGTGTCTCGGTTTATCAATCATTTTCTGTAATAGAAGCCACCAACAATATTGACCTTGATGAAGATGATAACAGCGATGGACAAGAATAGAAAAAATATTTGTATTAATTGCTTTACATAATAAAACAAATTAATTAAAAATATCCTGATTTTTTATTAGCAAAAACATCCATTGTCAAAACTCATTATTTGTTTTTCTTCCAAACTAAATGTTTCATATTCATAAAATTTATTGCAAATCACGCAAAAATAAGGACTTTTACTCATATTAGCATAAAAGAAGTGATAAACCAAATGATATTGGCTTGGTAAAGTTTTTTTTTGTTTACTGGAAACACAGTGATTTTGACATTGGTTATTTTTGATAAAAACCTCTCAATTGTGAGTCATTTCATTCCAAATTTGGCAATTTTTTTTTATAATTCACATCCGAACATTATAATTTTTTTGTAGAAATGCTTGTAAATTTAGAGTTAGAAATATATGTTGAAATTAATACAGCAAATAAGTTTGCCACGAAAATTAGAACTGACCTAAAAGACAAGAAGCATATATAAAACATAAAATCTATGAACTATATGTGTGTAAGACAATCAATAAAATAGATTTTATCAAATGCGTTTCACATAATTTTTGCCCAGCTCTCTATAATATAATATAGATGTAGGTCATTGTAGGTGTAATATACATATATATATATATATATACATATATTGTTACAATACAAATATAGACTGTAACAATATTAAATTTATGAACTTGGTCATCAAAATTAACTTAATTATTGAAATTAATGATAATGATGTTTTGGAATAATTTTATTTGAACCTTGTTTATAATTACGTGATAAAGACAACAATGTTCTGTATCTGAGTAGTATTTCTTGAGGTTGTAGTCATCCTGTATGTTGAGGGATTGAGTAGTTTCATTTTTCATTGTAGTTACCAAAATCTAGAGAGAAGAGATTTAAAATGTTGTTAGTATATTGTAGGATAAGTTATTATTTGTGTAAGAACATATTCAATTGACGTTAATGATGTTAAAGGTAATTAAAAAAATTAATATTGAATAATGAATAGCTAAATTGGAATAAAATCACATTTCAAAATTCATATCACCGGATGTGACATTTAAAATGTCATTTTGACAACCGGTTAGTAAATTGATAGGAACCAGTTTATAAAATGTTTAAAGTACATAAGATGCTATTTAAAAGCTGAAAAGAATTAAATTAGTAAAATTATTAATATTAGAAGATATTCAAAACATATAAAAAGATTTAAATTCTATGTTGTTTAGAAGGTATTTGCAGAAGAAATTGATTGGTGGATTTGAAAAAGTAGAGGGTTGTCTAGGGGATGAATAATAAAAACAGGAGATGCGAAATAATTTTGAAGAAAAACGGTCGCGTTTTAGCGAAGTATAATATTAAAACTCAAAAATCTATTAATAGAATAAATTAGAATAAAGTAAAAGTGTTCAAATTTAATTTCTTGATACAAAGTTCATCGAGAAAAATAATTCCAAGTGATATAAAAATTTTAGGAAAGGAGAAGTTAATTTAAAGTATATAATTTAAGATTACTCACCTTAAAAGCAGTCCCGAGAGCCATTTCTTTGGAGTTAATTAATGGTAGCAGTTCCGAGAAACAATTTTTTGAAGCAGTCCCGAGAACCATTTCTTTGAAGATAAAAAAATAATAGCAGTTCTGAGAACTAATTTCTTCAAGCAGTCAATCGTAGAGATTTTGAAGTCCGTGGTTGGAGTTACACAATTTTTTTCATCGTCGAAGAGAGATATTGTCAAAATCCTGAAGTATCGAGGTATATTCACATTGCAGAACCAGTTTTCAGTGACAATAGGCCCAAAACAACATTGAAGAAGGTTATTCAGACTACAATGATCATCTAGAACATAAGGATAACATCTTACGAAGATACTGTTAACCAGTTGAAACTAGAAACATATATTATCGACATAGTGTATTCAGGTCGTATAAAGATTACGTATATTTTGGAAAATATTTATAGAATTCAGTAATAGAGTAATACTGTTGTTTAAAATAAAATTAGAATGTTATTAAGTATGCAAATCTAAAAGTATTATCAATTAGAATTTAAATCTTTTCTAGTTAGATAAATTGAAACTCGTACAACCTTAATTAATTATTTATTCGTACGTTTCTTTTGTAATTTATTTGAAAAGAACAATTATTGGTGTCTTAAAATATTCATTAGAAAAAGTGGTTCTAAATTTTTAATATATAAAGAAATATTTACCTTATAAAGTATATTAAAATAAAAGGATTGTTATTATTATTCCACAACTTCAAAGTGCATTAAAAACGTCATTTGGATAGGTTTACAGTCTTGTTTGTAAATAAGATATTTGTTGATGTTCCTTTAAAATTCAACCTCTATAATTTTTTATTCACGACATTTATTAAACTTGTGAATATTTATATCGCTTGTAGTTTTATTGCTCTAAAGTATTCATCAAATATAAACATTGGCTTGACAAGAGATTTATACCTAATCTGTAACAGTAAATAGAAAAACATATTTAATTTTATTTGATATATACAAATAAATGTTACTTACCAGTTCTACAATATAATAAAGAAAGGTTAATTACTTATTTTATACAGTAATTTAATTAAAAGCGGACCACTGACACGATATGAGATGAGTTCTTAAAGAATGGATTGAAGTTTTATCACAAGCGTAGTTAAACCAACTGTAAAATATAAAAACTACTAGTATTAAAATACTATGAACTGAGAGTTTAGATTACTGATGGGTATACTACCAGTTATACAAGATTTAGAAATCTAATGTATTTCTTATGAATAGATATCTGGGCTAGTCGGTGCATATTTATAATAGGAGTAATAGAAAAAATTAATACAATCAATAAGGGTTGTATTTTATTAATTATTGGCTGGCCCAACATGAGGCAATTATAATATGAATAAAGAATACATGATTAGCATTTTATTAATTATTGGCGCCCAACGTGGGGCGATATTGGAGATAGCACATTTATCACCAATATTATATTTAGTAATACTTAAAAACGAAGGGTAATTATTTAAAAAATTGTAAAAGGTATTTGTTTTTTTTTTTTAAAAAGTATAAAGGTATTATTTTCTTTAGGTGATTGACAACATTTAACATAATTGTTGGGATAGTAGAGGGTAATCATACAAATAATAATAACTATACAGTGTGATTTCTTTATTTTGGTACAGTTTTATACATTTATGTGGCTTACATTATTAAAGAATGGTTAATAATAAATAAGTGATATAATACAACATAGTATAGAAAGTGTGTAAGTTTTTATGTAAATACAGAGTGTTATTAGGGGTATTATTAAGCGACTTTGATAATGATGCAGACACGTAGTAGGAAAGGGGATAAAGGAGATGAGGAAGGTTCAGAGAGTGGAGATGAAACTTATCAGAGTGAACAAAATCCGGTGATGGATTTGTTGTTAAAAATGAGAGAAGATATGAAAAATTCACAAGAGGAAATAAGAATAATGAAGAAAGATTTAGAAGAAAATAGTAAGACTTCACAAGAAAAACAGGATATGAATATGAAGAATTTACAAGAAAAACAGGATGCTAATATAAAAAATTTAGAGAAAGTTATTAAGAAAAATATGGATGATTTAGAGGAAAGGAATGTAGAGAAAATGAATCAGTTAAAAAATGAGTTTAAAGAAATGGAAAATAGATTAGTTTCAGATATATTTAAACGAACAGAAGAACAAATGGTACTAGTTAAAGCTGACATAAATAAAGAAGTTACTAAGATAGTAAACACAAAAGTAGATATTGTATACGAGGTGTTGAAAACAGATAAGAACAAATGTGAAAATGCAAGAAAAATGTTACTAGAGGCGATAACCAGGAATGAAGAGGTTTGTAAGAAAAGGAAGGAAGAAGTAGGAGATTTTAAGGAAATGTCTATAAAAGAGGAAATAATTATAAAGAAAATTGGTAAAACTGAAGTTTTTGTAACAAATGAAGAACATACTAGAGAAATAACTAATTATATACATGAAAAGTATTTGCATATTGGGGCACGAAAATGCTGGTTGATATTTAGGGAAGCTTTTTATTGTAAAAATGATGAAAGGATAATAAAAAGTGAAATTAAGAAGTGTCGATTATGTGAATTGGCGAAAGATAAAAACATTACACATCAAAATATAAGTAAAAGCATAATGGTAAATGACAAGTTAGAATTGGTATCTATCGATTTTTTATCTAATATGTTGCCAAGTACAAAAGGATATAGACATGTACTAATTATTTGTGACATTTTTTCTAAGTTTGTAAAATTGATACCAACAAGCAAATGCGATACTGAAACTGTATTACAATCGTTACAGGAGTATTTTTTTATGTATGGGAAGCCATTAGCTATATTATCAGATCATGCTACTTATTTTAATAATGACAGATATAAGGAATATTTGTATAATCAAGATATTAAAGCTTATTTTTCCTCGTATAGACATCCTCAAGGAAATCCAACAGAAAGATATGTTAGGGAAACTTTAAAATATTTAAGAATATTGTTAACAGATAAACATAATAGATGGGCGAGATATCTTAGTCAAATTGAGAAGGTAATGAATCATACGCATAGTTCAGTACATGATTTATGTCCAGTAACGGTATTTTTGGGAGAAATGCCAGAAAGACCATGGGATAATCAAGAAACAATCGATTTAAGTGAAAGGTATGAATTGGTGAGAGAAAGATCAAAACGTAAAAAAATGATATGGGAACAAAAACAAATGGAGAAACAGAAGAAGTTTAAAAGTTACGAAATAGGAGATTTAGTTATTGTAAAGAATTTGAGGGTTACTGATCGAAAGAAAAATATTATGGGGAAGTTGTTAAGGCCATACATTGGACCATATAAAGTTAATCTAAAGTTAGGAGAAAATACTTATGAGTTAATAGAACCAAATACAAATTATATTAGAGGTAGATATCATGTGTCTATGTTACAGGATTATTATCAAGATATAAACAATAGAGATGAATGAGTGTAACTGGTACAAAGCACACACATAAAGTATTATAAATAGGAATATGGATTAGAATATTAAATTTACAGAAATATTGGGTTGATTATTTAAATGTATATAAGTTTTGAAAGTACATTAAAAAAAAAAATAAGGTTGTTAAGTTATTGATTGTAATTGTTATTATAAAAAAAAAAATTATTAACTTGAATAAAACTTAGAGTTTTTAAAATAGAATAATTGCATATAGTTATGGCAAACAATTAATTATATATGATGATGCTAGAGTAATAATTTATGTTATATTATGTTTTAATGATTGTTTAATAAATATAAATTTTATTTTAGAAGTTAAAAATTTACATTTATTAAAAAGGGGCAAATGTTACAATACAAATATAGACTGTAACAATATTAAATTTATGAACTTGGTCATCAAAATTAACTTAATTATTGAAATTAATGATAATGATGTTTTGGAATAATTTTATTTGAACCTTGTTTATAATTACGTGATAAAGACAACAATGTTCTGTATCTGAGTAGTATTTCTTGAGGTTGTAGTCATCCTGTATGTTGAGGGATTGAGTAGTTTCATTTTTCATTGTAGTTACCAAAATCTAGAGAGAAGAGATTTAAAATGTTGTTAGTATATTGTAGGATAAGTTATTATTTGTGTAAGAACATATTCAATTGACGTTAATGATGTTAAAGGTAATTAAAAAAATTAATATTGAATAATGAATAGCTAAATTGGAATAAAATCACATTTCAAAATTCATATCACCGGATGTGACATTTAAAATGTCATTTTGACAACCGGTTAGTAAATTGATAGGAACCAGTTTATAAAATGTTTAAAGTACATAAGATGCTATTTAAAAGCTGAAAAGAATTAAATTAGTAAAATTATTAATATTAGAAGATATTCAAAACATATAAAAAGATTTAAATTCTATGTTGTTTAGAAGGTATTTGCAGAAGAAATTGATTGGTGGATTTGAAAAAGTAGAGGGTTGTCTAGGGGATGAATAATAAAAACAGGAGATGCGAAATAATTTTGAAGAAAAACGGTCGCGTTTTAGCGAAGTATAATATTAAAACTCAAAAATCTATTAATAGAATAAATTAGAATAAAGTAAAAGTGTTCAAATTTAATTTCTTGATACAAAGTTCATCGAGAAAAATAATTCCAAGTGATATAAAAATTTTAGGAAAGGAGAAGTTAATTTAAAGTATATAATTTAAGATTACTCACCTTAAAAGCAGTCCCGAGAGCCATTTCTTTGGAGTTAATTAATGGTAGCAGTTCCGAGAAACAATTTTTTGAAGCAGTCCCGAGAACCATTTCTTTGAAGATAAAAAAATAATAGCAGTTCTGAGAACTAATTTCTTCAAGCAGTCAATCGTAGAGATTTTGAAGTCCGTGGTTGGAGTTACACAATTTTTTTCATCGTCGAAGAGAGATATTGTCAAAATCCTGAAGTATCGAGGTATATTCACATTGCAGAACCAGTTTTCAGTGACAATAGGCCCAAAACAACATTGAAGAAGGTTATTCAGACTACAATGATCATCTAGAACATAAGGATAACATCTTACGAAGATACTGTTAACCAGTTGAAACTAGAAACATATATTATCGACATAGTGTATTCAGGTCGTATAAAGATTACGTATATTTTGGAAAATATTTATAGAATTCAGTAATAGAGTAATACTGTTGTTTAAAATAAAATTAGAATGTTATTAAGTATGCAAATCTAAAAGTATTATCAATTAGAATTTAAATCTTTTCTAGTTAGATAAATTGAAACTCGTACAACCTTAATTAATTATTTATTCGTACGTTTCTTTTGTAATTTATTTGAAAAGAACAATTATTGGTGTCTTAAAATATTCATTAGAAAAAGTGGTTCTAAATTTTTAATATATAAAGAAATATTTACCTTATAAAGTATATTAAAATAAAAGGATTGTTATTATTATTCCACAACTTCAAAGTGCATTAAAAACGTCATTTGGATAGGTTTACAGTCTTGTTTGTAAATAAGATATTTGTTGATGTTCCTTTAAAATTCAACCTCTATAATTTTTTATTCACGACATTTATTAAACTTGTGAATATTTATATCGCTTGTAGTTTTATTGCTCTAAAGTATTCATCAAATATAAACATTGGCTTGACAAGAGATTTATACCTAATCTGTAACAGTAAATAGAAAAACATATTTAATTTTATTTGATATATACAAATAAATGTTACTTACCAGTTCTACAATATAATAAAGAAAGGTTAATTACTTATTTTATACAGTAATTTAATTAAAAGCGGACCACTGACACGATATGAGATGAGTTCTTAAAGAATGGATTGAAGTTTTATCACAAGCGTAGTTAAACCAACTGTAAAATATAAAAACTACTAGTATTAAAATACTATGAACTGAGAGTTTAGATTACTGATGGGTATACTACCAGTTATACAAGATTTAGAAATCTAATGTATTTCTTATGAATAGATATCTGGGCTAGTCGGTGCATATTTATAATAGGAGTAATAGAAAAAATTAATACAATCAATAAGGGTTGTATTTTATTAATTATTGGCTGGCCCAACATGAGGCAATTATAATATGAATAAAGAATACATGATTAGCATTTTATTAATATATATATATATATATGTATATTATTAATGTGATTATAGAAATAATCTCGACTGTCCTATGCTTATTGATTACATTTTCATTTATACATTTTGATTTACATTTTATATTTGTCATTGTTTTCTAATTGACAACCAGTTGTTATATTGTTATTACTTTTAATTCATTTTATGCCACTACTACCAAGAAGATTTTCAATTTTTCAATACATTTGTATAATTGGCAAAGAATTGTAATATATTTCATATATATATATATATATATGTGTGTGTGTGTGTGTGTGTGTGTGTGTGTAAATTTGAATTTTAATTATTTTTCACGCATTTAGCGGCATTAAGAAGGTCATGAGTTCAAATCTCATCGTGGGCAAATTTTTGTGATAAAATTTCCTAATTAATTTACTCAGCGCGAAGCAGAAAAATCAATTTAGATATATATATATATTTGAGTTTGTTTTAATTGTAATTACTGGTAATTATTTTAGTTTACTACTTTTAATTTCAAAGTGTAATGATAACATAAATAAATTGTATTAAACTTTAAAAGTTTCTTATATCTATTTTACTTTCACCCTTAAGATTTACCACTCTCGAGGTGTATCTTTGGCGCAACCGTATACGTATTTATGAGGGTCGGATAATCCCTAAAATTTTATTTCTAGGATTAATTGAGGTGCTTCGGCGCAACTCGTACGTGTCCATCAAATTATACTCCATAGTTAAGAATTACACGTCATGAGGTCTAGTCCTCAAATATGAATAGTATAGGTTGAGTAATGATGGGCTGCAACCAAGCGCTGAAGAGTTTTTTTTTTTCACAAGGATAGCATAATTTAATTTGTCAAACGCGCGACTAACTCCCTACATTTTTGCTGCATGTTTAGTAAAAATATTGTATATCTTGCTTAGGAATACTTATGTTCATCTTGCACATTACGTTTAACGAGAGTCCCTGGACGGTCGAGGAATTTTATGCGACTTCTGGCAATTTGCTGTAGCTGTTGTTCCCCCCAGTGACATGTTTTATCAGTTTTATCAATTACTCGCCGGTGTCCTGTTACGATACCATTACGAGCACATAGACTTGCCTGTAATTAATATCATAACACTCTTTTTTTACATGACCGAACAATAGCGACGGCAGTAACATGGTCAATGACCAAATAAAATCGTTTCCATGAAACCCTACACTCACCGGTCGACGATTTCGTTTTATTTTTACGATACTGTTTATCGAAGAGTAACACAAGTAACAACCGTCTTTTTGTTGTTTCCCGGTGATATCGAACACACTTTCGAATTGATTTTGTGCGAAATTTTGTACTAGAATCCAAGCTGAATTCATCGTGGCATGCTGTGATGGAGTTTTTATGTTCTGTTATTTAGTTATTATCTTCCAAATTGTATATATTGAAATAGGTAACTAATATGAGCGGCTAGCACTGTATATTCTTTAATAAAATTGAAGGATTATTAACTTTTTACTTATTTTTGCATGACTGTTAATTTAAAATATTTAAACTATAAAGAACAGTTGTATATACTTAAAGCATAGTTTATTGTTGTTAAAATGTGTGGTATACATTGAAGTAGACATTTCTTGAAGGAGTGGTAGTGGATCAGGTTCTTTGTTGCATTAATTTTCATCAAATTCTGAAAATAGAGATTTAAAAATTATTACTTATGTTAAAATGTGGATTATTATTTTGTAAAACTTGTCTAATTAACAATATTGTTAAGAAAAGTAATTTAGTGTTGAATGTTGAAATATGAATGGAATAAATTGGTAAATAAGTTCGCGGGTAAAGTTTAAAAAAGCGGATCTGTCAAAATTGACATTTACACAAAAAATGTTAGTAATGTATTTTGAAATGTGAAGTATTAGAAATTCATTATAAAAAAAAATGAGTCATTGAAAGAACATATTATTGGATACATAAATACTTAAATTTAAATCTATATACGGAGTATATCTAAAAAGTTTTGATAATATAAACTTATGTTTTTTTATAAATATTTGAATGACTAGGTAAGTGAGGTGTTGTATTTACATTACAAATACCAAGATTTGTATTATTTTGGTTAATAATTATTTATAGGTGTTTGTAATTGTATTACCCCCTCCACTAGCACAATATATAGAGATAGGAGGTATTAAATGAAGACAAAATAAATTGGCGTGTACACCATACAAATTTCTTATTCGTATTGAGAACAATTCAACCTCCCAATCTTATTCGTTCAATGTGTTATCTGTTCTGGTTTCTTAAGAAATGAATTTAATTTAGTTACTAATGCTGCAAAACTTTTTGAACACCCGTTACTAATTTGCTGTAAATGCTGTGTTCCCAGATTGAAAGAATTCCGATTTTAAGTGGGCGTGTCGTGTATTTCTCCGATTTTTGTACACCAACATACATTTTGGACGGTCATGCTAATCGCAGGTTGGTTGTGTGAAATAGACCAAATATTCATGTTAAGAAGTCGCAGCCGTAAGGCACTCTGTGTTTGATTTGTCGATTCAATTAGCGTTAATCTTAAAACCCTTATATATGTGTCTGTGTTAGAAACTTCTTCTTCTTCTTCTTCTTGTTTTAGACCTATTGGTATGTTGATTTCTGAATTCGAAGCTATGGTTTGTCCTGTGATGTTGATTTCAAGCTATCTTTCCATCGCTTATGTGGTCTTGCCTGTACTCGATCCTCTGCCGGCTTACCCTCTAGTGCTACGCATGGCAATCTGCTCTCGTCCATTCTCCTAACGTGATCGTACTATTCTCTTCTTCTTTGTCTCCCCCACCTCACCACGTCTACTATCCGGGACTGTTCTTTGATATCTGTGTTTCTTATACGGTCTTTTCTGGTTTTGCCAAGGATAGTTCGCAGTTTTCTCATTTCAGAAACCCTTAGCATGTTCTTAGTTTTGCTTGTTTCTTCGCGCGTTTCTATACCGTAAGTCATGACGGGCCACGTATACTTCGAAATAAAATGGTCTTTATGCAAGATGGAACGCCGCCACATTTCGCTAGACCAGTCCGTGCTCATTTAGATACAACTTTTGCACCTCGATGGGTAAAAAGAGGAAGCCCAATACCTTGGCCAGCCCAATCACCAGACCTTACCCCCTGTGACTACTTCCTGTGGGGATACGTCATAAGAAAAGTTTATTCAACACCGGCTAAAACTCCTGAAGATTTGCAGAACAGAGTCCGAGAAGCATTTGCATCAATATATGCTAACATGATGCGAAACGTAATTGATGATTTTAGGATTCGTTAAGAGAGATGTATTGAAGCGGATGGTGGTACATTCGAACATCTACAATGCCAATTCCATCTGATTTTTGTTTTAGTGTTCTTGTTTTTTGGTCATTCTTTGTTATCAACTTTTGTTATTAAATTGACTTCTTTCAGACCTAAAATTCAAAGTTTTAACGCTCTTGTTGCCCCGAAAACCCTACTTAATAGTCCGGTCAATTTAGACAATTAAAATAACAAAAATTCCCACACAGCCAAATTTTGGTGGAGACCTTGGGTTTACCATTAAAAATAAAAATTTAAAAGTCCCCATCAATCCCATGTGTGCTAAGAAAGTTATTCGGGGTCAAAGGTCAAAATTTCCGGTTTTTTGTGTTTTTCTCGAAAACGGTAAGTTTTATCAAAAAAATACTTCAGACCAATGTTGTAGATCTCAAAATGGCCCTTATGCTTTTTTTTTCTAAGTATTACCGTTCCTGAGATATCGCAATGTAAGAGTAACGTTCTACATAATATGCACACGTTTCACGCCACCTGTGAGGCAGTGTACTCGGCGCGTTCTTTTTTAACGTGGTTTCCCCGGTAGGCCTATTCCACGAACCGTTATGACGTACTTTTTGGAGACAATACTTATTTAACTGCATGAAGATTATTAATATTGATATTGGTTATTGAGTTTAATTGTTGATTTCTTGATATTTCAATCTGATTCATACTCTTCATAGTCAACTTCAACAATCATGTCTTCTTCGATTTCTTCTTCTTCTTCTTCCTCTTGCTGGATATTCATAAATTGTTCAAATGAAGATGAATCAGTTGTATCTTCATAAAAATCACATGAATCTTCTTCTGTTGTATTCAATTGGACATTTGAGCAAGACTGACCTTGGCAATTGGTACACGCTGGAGAATACTGTAACCCTACTTTTCTACAGCCGCATTTGGCACTACAACCTTTCTTGCAATTGCAAAAAATAGTATTAATAAGTTTTTCTGGAGCAGGGAGGAGTAAAGTTTGAATCGGTTCCAAAGTATTATTTATTAATTTCCAACCCCAGTCTTCAGGGTTCAATTGATTGCTTTGCCATATCTGAACTTGATAGTATACTCGATACAAGTGTTGAATAGCAGATGCCGATGTTGGAGGAAGACAAGATAGTTGTACTTGCTTCTTGTTTCGTGTATTTTTGACAAAGGTTAAATATCTGTATTTATCAATGCAATCTTTTTTTTTGGAGCTCCATAAACAGCAAAAGAAAGCGAATTCCTTTCGTAATTATTGTTTGAGGTGAAGAATCAATTTCCGTAAAGACTTTCGCGCAGTCAATTAAATCTTTTTTTTCAAATAATTTTAATACCGAAGTTTTGCCCCTTCTGTACATTGCTGATGTAGTATCACAACCAGTTATCGCATGTAAAAATAAAATATAGTTTTGGCATTTTGGATAAGCCGATAAACTTTTTGAAGAATATATTTCTGTTCGCTGTTGAGCCTTTCCAGGTTTCAGAAAGTAAATAATTTTATCAATTGGAGTCCTTGCAGTAAGTAGTACCAACAAATCAACATCTTCACCCACTACAATTGTTGTGTTTGTTGCATTAAATTTTTCTATTGCTGTTTCAATTACGAGGACATCTGCGTCATTCTGAGCTTGTTTAACTTCAATATTTTCAACTGTCAATTTGTCACTTAACATGGAAATGAAACGAGATTTATTATTAATGTTAGCAAAAAATTGTTGTTGATTTGGTGGAACTGTCATAAATTCAACAAAGATCATGTCGGAACTAGAGGATGTTTTAGTAGTTCGACGACGTTGTTCTGCAGCTTTAATATTCTTTGTTGTGCCACTATAGCCATCAAATACTACCGTCACTGTATGACCATAATGTCTACGTAAATACTGATGTAGTAGATATCCTCCATCGATAATGTAAGCAGCATTAGTACAATCAACCTCAGCATTAACTGATTGAAAGCAATCATAAATGTCTGACTTTGCTGTTTTACGCATTCCAGCCGCATCGAAGAGCGATAACGGGTAAGGAGCTAATTCATACGCGAAAAATTGTTCAAACTGACTCTTACAATTACGATATCTCAGGAACGATGATACTTAGAGAAAAAATCATAAGAGCCATTTTTGTAGAGAATTTTGAGATCTACAACATCGGTCTGAAGTATTTCTTTGATAAAACTTACTGTTTTCGAGAACCTGAAATTTTGACCTTTGACCCCAAATAACTCTTAGCACACATGGGATTGATGGGGATTTTTAAATTTTTATTTTTAATGGTAAACCCAAGGTCTCCACCAAAATTTGGCTGTGTGGGAATTTTTGTTATTTGATCACTATTTTTATGCCTAAATTGACCGGACTATTAACCTTTATTGGCAGTTGAGTAGAGTATCTATGGGTGTTCTGTGAGTTTAATTGTTTGCACACTGTAAAAACATTAACAATGAGATTCACTGAAAACTGGAAAGTCTGAAACCAGTATGTTGCATTTAATAAAGTATGGTGCCTTTAACTCGCCTGAATAACAGGAAATAAAAGCTAGTTGAATTCACGTTTTAAAGACTATGGTTGTTTCAGTATAGCGCAACGGTTTTTCACTTAATAAATTGTCTATATTCCAAATTTTATAAAAATTCGTTCAATAATAATTGGACACCCGGTATTCTAAATAACTGCTGAACAAATATTCCAGGAATACGTTTTGCACTTTCTCTTCTCTAACAAAATTTTCAGCAAACATTTCTTATACGGTTAGGAGATACATGATGAGCTTGTGCTTGATACTTAATATAAAGACGACAGATAGAGCACATACCTGATTTGATTTGAAAAAAATATATAAAAACAAAAAATTGCAGGCTCTAAGACGGATGCTTGAGGAACCCCATTAATATCATATACTTACTTAAGCGACTGAATCACTATTAAAACCTGTAATATTCTTTATGAAGTCTCAGTTTGGTACATATTGCTGTAGCATATATTTGTTTATTTTAAATAATGTTATTGCCATACGTTGGGCATCGCCATATAATTTATATGCTGTGACAACATATATTTGTGTGTATTACCACACGTAGGGTATAGTCTTTTGTATATGCTGTACTCTTAAAATTATTCTTTATACACCAAAAACTTATAATTGGTTTTGTATTTTATTTCTTTTTATATTGTTGAAGCATGTACTTTGTGACTATTGTGGATTCTGGCAATGTATGTGGTTCCTTCTCCTTCACTGATGATTTTTCTCTTGCTCAAAATAGGGAAGAGGTAATAGTTTTGTTCAAAGAAAAACTGTATGTCTATACAACATAATCATATACCTTTTATTTTGTAATTTATAGACTCAAAATAATTTTTATACACACCTTTATGCTCTAAACAAAATACATAATTGAAAATGCTCATATCATTTATACCTAATGCCGGTTGTAATGTATGTAAATCTTTTATTTATTTATTTATTCTGCTAAACAAAATAAATATTTATCCTGTAAATAAACAAATGTAAACTTTTATTGTACATTGATGGTGATACTTATCGATGTAATTATATTTATGCATTGGCTTCAATTAATTGCTTTAGACAACCATTTGCACGTGTTGTATCTAGCTCTTAATCTTTGCCTTGTGAAACTTTTAATTAATTATTTGCCTAACTTAAAAAAGATTAATGATGCCTAGACAATACGATGAAGAAAATGCTCATTCGCACGTAGCATCTCTCCAACTGCCCAACACCATTAATCCTATTTTGTTGTAATTCCAACTTTATGAATTAAAAACAAACCTTACAGGATAAAATATTTACTTATCTATATTGTCCAACAATACATTGATTAATCATTTGCACGTAAAAACCAATGTCTGTCCAACAATTTGTATAACTTCCTTTTCAAAAAAAAAATAAACTTACTTGCTATCAAAATATTCATTTTGAATGTCCATATTGAACGTTTCAAGTGAATTCAAATATATTAAATAAAATAAGAACTACTATGAATATACGTGATGAAGAAATAATGAAAACTACAATGTAACAATCTAAAGCGTCTTATTCTTTATGAGTTGTAATAAGAGGTCTTCCTTTCGGAATTGTCATGAGAAGTCTTCTTCGTGTCGAATCTTGTTTCGTATTTATAGCGGCAAAAAAAAATCTATGTTGACCATTGCGCCCTCTAGTCCATATTTTAGGTTGGCATTGGAATACACGTTCCAGTGAAGTCGCTGCCCGCATGTTGCCGTCTTGATACACACACACATACACATATTGTTCTGACAGTTCACTATTCACCAAACGTCAATATAAATTTCCAATTCAAAAGTCCCCTCTGCCTCGCACAGCATTTCCAACGGTAGGTTTATTCTTGTCGCTAATACCATCCTTCTTTGTATTCGTCAATGAACCTATTGCCTTGTTCATTGTTCGATACATATTTTTCTTTCCATTTATTAATGTCAATTTCACTTTTCTTTTAGCTGGATTGCGATTCTGTAAAATGGGAAACATGTTGGAGATAACTATTATTTTTCTTCCCGCACTGCCTGTACCTGGAGGACACGCCTGTTTCTTCACCGTTTCTCTATCTTCTATCCATGATCTTTCTATTGGTAAAATGTCAATCTGCAATAGACTTTACACAAGTTTTATATATTTTGTTGTCTTTTTGTAGGTCATGAAACTGTACACGTCTGTTTCCAGTCTCTGAAGCATTGTGTTACAAACAAATCATAAACACATATACTTTTTATTTATGAGGTCAGCTACCCTTCAATACAAAATGTTATTGCTGATCATTTCTACGTTTTACATATTTTTATATCCTTTCTTAGTCTAGTTATAAGCTAAGGTAAATTTTATCTTTTAATACAATTTAGTTCTTAAACTCTTTCATAAAATTTTTACTGCCTTATGCATATAAATCATAATAATTTACTTATTTATATTTCTTGCATATCGTCTTTCATCTTTTTCATGATATAAATAAACCATACATTTTGTGTAATCTTTTATACAAAAGAAATATATTACAAATATTTATTTTGTCTTTTATTTCATATTTATTTAATAAATTTTTATTCTACACTCCTTTACTATTTATTTGTATAATAATAGTTTTTAAATCACTTTTATAACTTGACTATGTGTATGCAACTTTGTATACATCCATGTAGGTTTTGTTGCATAGTTTTACTCAATGATATTTATTTTATTTCTAATCTTAAACTAATCTCTAAAGCTATTCTTATTCTATAAATTTTGCGAGTTCACGGCAATATGTACTTCTCTAAATTTATATCAGTGAAATAAAATTATACAGTACTTTCATCCATTGAGTATTCTATATTTAATACAAAAGCTGTCCCAGTTAAATACACACTTCGAAACTATTCTGAATGTACAGACAATGCTTAAATGTGTTGAGCTTCCACGCATATATATTCCAAATCTGATAATTACAGTACTCTAGCCACATAATTATAATAGCACACGCAGCGCCCACATGCTATAATTCAAACTGATCAATAACCCACATACATTGCTTACACACACAAGTCCTACAACCACATAATGTTAGCATACATATGTAGGATACATGTGTAAATGAAACTGCGTGATTTGAATGAAATAACGGAGATAATCGGTGATTCTTGTTTCCGGTAAAAGCTAGAAAGTCAAATTAATCGGTATTGAAAAACGATCAATGTATACAGTGCGTCCCAGTGTTGTTCGCAAATGCACAATTTATAGTTTATTTATTTACATATTGGACCTATGACGTCCCCTCAAGTATGACTATCTCTAATTGAATCTAATCGGAACATAAAAACACGGAATCAGATACACAAATGAAGTACTTAGAAAATATGAGACTTAATAATATAAATTTATTCTATTTTAAACCTCTTACAGAAATAGAATGTCATAAGAAATGTGAAAAAAACAATCAAACAGTGTAGGGACGCAGAAAGTTTCTCTCAAAGTAAAATTTTCACTTTTCACTGAAAGTTTCGCTGTGAAAGATACAAATTGAGGTTATGTTATTAATGAATATGACGACATTGAGGTAGATGGTTTTGAGTATAGCGTTTCCTATGCCTATAGGAAAAGCTATACTAAAAAGAGGCATAGGAACAGCTATACTTATAAAAAGATGATTCTATTTTCGCTAACAACTGTTTACAAGAAAAGCACAAATTCAGTGCTTCCTATACCTCTTTTTTTGTATCAGTATAGCATTTCATATGCCTGTAGAAAATGCTATACTAACAAAGAGGCATAGGAAAAGCTATACTAATAAAAAGAGGATTTTATTTTCGCTAACCACTGTTTAGAAGAAAAGCACAAATTCAGTGCTTCCACTGCCTCTTTTTTTATCAGTATAGCGTTTCCTATGCCTATAGGAAAAGCTATACTGAAAAGAGGCATAGAAAAAGCTATACCAATAAAAAGAGAATTCTATTTTCGCTAACAACTGTTTAGAAGATAAGCATAAATTCAGTGCTTCTGCTTGTTTTTATCAGTATAGCGTTTCCTATGCCTATAGGAAAAGCTATACTAAAAAGAGGCATAGGAAAAGCTATACCAATAAAGAAGAGGATTCTATTTTCGCTATACACTGTTTAGAAGAAAAGCACAAATTCAGTGCTTCTGCTTGTTTTTATCAGTATAGCGTTTTCTATGCCAATTGGAAAAGCTGTAATAAAAAAGAGGCATAGGAAACGCTATACTAACTAAAAAAAGAAGCATAGGAAAAGCTATACAACGGAAAACAGTAATAAAAAGACAAATGTATGAAGATATGGTCTGGGGAAGAATTATTAGAGATGATTACAGAAATTATTGCAGGCGACTGAACAAAGAAATACAGGAAGCAAAAAGAAATGCAAATTCAGATTTTATTAATAAATCTGGAGATAAAACTAAAGCTACTTGGCAACTGGTTCGGGCTATTACGTCCAATGAGTCTGTGAAGGAGAGTGGCATCAATAATATCCGAGCAAACGGCGTGACAATTAATGAGCGGCTTACCTCTATAAATGAAGAGTTAATAAAAGTATGTGACAACATAACTAAACAAGCTTCAGTGGATTTGAGTGGGATCGAACGTAACCCCAACACATTGATGTTAAAGCCTACTGACCCCGAGGAAATATGGAGCATAATAAGAGAATTAAAGAACACTCATAGTGTGGGCACCGATAAAATTAATAAAGGATTACGCATGTGAACTATCTGTTATTTTGGAACCTATAATAAACAAGACACTTCAAACAGGTGTCTTTCCCGACGACCTTAAAAGATCCACAGTGACGTTGATTTATAAAAAAGGAAATAGAGAAGATCTTAATAATTATAGGCCAATATCCATCTTGTCACACTTCTCGAAGATATTTGAAAAAATTATATACAAACGCATATATGCATTCTTGAAAAAATTTAAAATAATTAGTGAAAATCAAAATGGATACATTTGTGGAAGATCAACATCTCGTGCAACTTTTCAATTACTTGAAGAGATAATTGATGGTATTAATAATGACCAAACCCCAGTTGCAATCTTCATGGATCTAAAAAAGGCTTTTGATTGCATCAATTATAGTGTGCTAAACCAAAAATTGGAACTTATAGGCATTAGAGGCATTTCGTTGAAACTCATAGGGTCCTACCTTGAATGTCGACAACAGTGTATAATTGATCCCAATTCCGGAATAGCGTCGGCGTGGAGAACAATAGAGAGGGGTGTGCCGCAGGGGTCGGTTTTGGGTCCTCTCCTGTTGCTGGTGTACGTGAATGACTTGCCTAAAAGGACATCTCATAAAGCTATACTTTTTGCAGATGATACAACAATAGTTTTAAAATCAGAACGAAATATAATTAGCACGGAAATAGCAATTACATTAGGAAATCTCGAAGAATGGTTCAAACAAAATTGTTTACAATTAAACATACAAAAAACTAATCTTCTGCAATTTTCACACTTCAAGAAGGAACCAATAACAATTGTACATCAAGGACATCAACTAGAAACCAGCGATGAGGCGCGGTTCCTTGGACTCTGGATGGACGCTCAATTGAATTGGAAGAAACATGTGGAGGTATTAGCTTCAAAAATATCATCCTTCAATTATGCACTAAGGACAATATCGACGTCGGTGAATCAAGAGGCGAGTCTTTCGGCATATTACGCTTACGTACATTCGCGTTTACGGTTCGGTATAGTGTTTTGGGGGAGGTCGGCTGAGTGGACCAGGATATTTTTACTCCAGAAGTCGTGTTTGCGGAGTGTGTTCGGTTTATTAAGAACAGAATCTTGTAGACAGTTATTTAAAAATAAAAAAAATACTTACCTTACCGAGTATGTATATAATGGAATGTGCAATGTTTGTGAGAACCAACTATGGGCTGTTTACTAACCAAGAAATTCAGCATCCTCATAAAACGAGAGGAGTAAGCAATGCATACCTAGTACCCATACAAACTACTAAGGACATAGTTTATAAAAGTGCTGTTGTCCAAATAAGTAAAGTATATAATCATTTACCCGAAAACTTAAAAAAGAAAACTAATAAATGTTTCAAACAGGAATTACATGATATACTTATCGACAATGCCTATTACGACATTCAAAACTCTTTTGATCATAACTTCCAGGCAACACGCTAATTTTAACATATTGTTTTTATCTATTTTATTGTATGTATTTAAGCATTAACTTTGACTCTGACTAATTAGTTATGTGTATTTTTTGTATATTTCTTGTATGTAAATATTGTCCATATTCTGTTTATTTACTTGCCTGAAACTGTGATTACAATGTCTGACATGTTCAACACATATGTACATTATTGAATAAATGCCCTATTCTATTCTATTCTATTCTATTCTATACTGATAAAAAATACTTTTTCTGACATATCAAGTAATTGACCATCCGTCTCGAACGATACCCAATCCCTTATGAAGGAAAGCATACTGAATGATATTTTTAGGTCTTGAACGCATTTCAACATTGTGTGTATCTACTATTATGTTATGTTTCTAAGGAATCGCGCACAAAAAAGCAATAGTGACATTCTTTCTAAATTGTGGCGTCATTTGTTGCAGATCAATGATGGTGAAGAAGTACAGCGGCACGAGGAAACGAAGCGGAGGCCTAGCGCGATGATTCGGCACAGGCGCCCATGGACCCCCCCAGAGCAGTGCAGGTGTTCTTCAGCGTGGGGCCGTGCCACGAAATCGCACGCTTCTATTCCAACACGTCAACGGAACAAATTAAAGGTAGACAAATACAATTATTTTTATTTTTATTGTTATATATTCTATTCTGCCATTCTCGAGAACTAATCTCCTTCGGGGATCGCCAATATTTACGATGTGTAGGGCTGCGGATTTACATTATGAGGATATTTTCTTTTCTAGCTTTGATACATTGATTACCTTTTGATTTTTTGTGATTTTTCTTTTTTTCTTACATTATGTAGGAATGAATGACTTATTCAATAATTAAGAACTTTATTTTATTATAATGTACGTGTTTTGTTCATATAATTGTTCCTATAATTGGTTTTACTGTTGGAATAATAAAGTTATATTATTATTATTATTATTATTCTATATACAGGGTTATTCACGCTATACGGCACGGAATATTGTGGCCAAAATACGTGACTTTCAAAAAGTTTCACTTTTGGGATATATGGGGGTCTAGTATGGTTACTTTTTAAAATTATTTTTATATTATACAGGGTGTCCCATAAGCCCTAAAAGTATCAAAGTTGTGTTTTTTTAAATGGAACCCCCTGTATATTATTGTATTTTCGGATTCTCCGATCAAAATAAGTGTCTGTTTTAATAAGGTTTACAATACCTAAACCTTAAGGTTTTTTAAATAATTTGAATTTTGCCAAAATCTAACCTAATTTTCATGTTTCAAATACTTAAGAAGTATTTAAGTTATGTAAGCGAAATTTACAGCGAAGTGTAACAATATATCATATTTTATATCCCAATCATAATAAACTTGCCATCTTATACAGGGTGTCCAAAAATTAAAACTAATCAAATAAGAACTTTAAGTGGCTATAACTTGATTAATTTAAATAGAACGCCATATTTTTTAACTTACCAGGAAATGTACTTTTTAATTACCTATCGAATGGTATTAGGGTGTTCTATAGCTAAGTCTTCGCGTTTCTACAGAATACGCCAAATAATCGTTTTTTGTACCATTTGGTGTTTTTTAAATAAAAGTTCTAATGTATCTAGTTGCCCATGGTATTTAGAAATGTCAGATAATTTACAATTATAAGAATAATAATGACGAATATCGTTACAAATGTTCAGAAACTTGGAACGTTATTTATAATCTAACAGGCTATAACAGCAATAATGGTAATAACATATCAACGATAACATAAAACAGAAGCAAAATATTTATAACAGATGTTCGAAATGTCGACCGTCCATTTCCAGACACTTACATATTCTTTTTTCAAAACCACTGCTAACTCTGGACAACATTTGCGGGGTTACAGTTTCAAAAGCGTCTCTTATGCGTATTTTTATATCGTGTGGTGTTGTCGGAGGCGTATTGTAGACAATTCCTTTAATGTATCCCCATAAAAAGAAATCTGGTGGAGTTAAGTCCGGGGATCTGGGGGGCCAATTTTGAAATCCATTTCTTCCAATCCACCTGTTTTGAAAGTTGGCATTTAAAAATTGCCGAACCTCGCGATGATAATGAGGCGGAGCTCCATCCAGTTGAAGCCACATGGTTGTTCTGATGTTTAAAGGGACTTCTTCTAATAATACTGGAAGTTGGTGTAAAAGAAAATCGAGAAACATCATACCATTTAAAGGTCCTTCAAAAAAATAGGGTCCAATTAAATATTGGCCCAGTATTCCACCCCACACATTAACGGACCACCTATTCTGATTTCTCATGACTCTGTATTCATGCGGATTCGAATCAGAATAATAATGGAAGTTGTGTCTATTCACGAGACCATTGTTATGAAAAATACATTCATCACTAAATAACACATTTTCAAAAAAGTTTTTATTTTCTGCTACTTTATCTAACACCCACATGCAAAATTCAGTTCGGTTGTCAAAATCATTTCCATAAAGTTCTTGGCAGAGCTGGATTTTATAAGGATGAAATCTGTGTTTTTTAAGAATTCTTGAAATACTTGCTTGACTAATGTTAGTATTTTCGGATATCTGATTTTGACTAACATTGGGATTTTCGATAACTGAACCAACTACCGTAAAAACATTTTCTTCATCTTCAGTGACAGGTTTTCTTGTAATGGGTTTTTTATAACTGACACTTCCACTTTCCTGAAACTGGTTTAATAATCTCTCAAAAACGGCTGGCTTAGGATGATTTCTTTCCGGAAAACTTTGAGCATAAACTCGAGAAGCCAATAAACAATTTTGATGACATTCTCCTAGGATAAAAATCATATCAATACGCTCTTCTTTTGGGTAAATCTTCATTTTGACTAAGCAACACCACAACAATATTCAAATAATAACGATCTAAACTTCCACAATTACAAAAAATAATACCACTATAGCAAAAACAGACTTTGCAGACTAAACTGACAGACTAAATGAATTTATGTGACATTTCTAAATACCATAGGCAACTAGATACATTAGAACTTTTATTTAAAAAACACCAAATGGTGCAAAAAACGATTTTTTGGCGTATTCTGTAAAAACGCGAAGACTTAGCTATAGAACACCCTAATACCATTCGATAGGTAATTAAAAAGTACATTTCCTGGTAAGTTAAAAAATATGGCGTTCTATTTAAATTAATCAAGTTATAGCCACTTAAAGTTCTTATTTGATTAGTTTTAATTTTTGGACACCCTGTATAAGATGGCAAGTTTATTATGATTGGGATATAAAATATGATATATTGTTACACTTCGCTGTAAATTTCGCTTACATAACTTAAATACTTCTTAAGTATTTGAAACATGAAAATTAGGTTAGATTTTGGCAAAATTCAAATTATTTAAAAAACCTTAAGGTTTAGGTATTGTAAACCTTATTAAAACAGACACTTATTTTGATCGGAGAATCCGAAAATACAATAATATACAGGGGGTTCCATTTAAAAAAACACAACTTTGATACTTTTAGGGCTCTTGGAACACCCTGTATAATATGAAAATAATTTTAAAAAGTAACTATAATAGACCCCCATATATCCCAAAAGTGAAACTTTTTGAAAGTCACGTATTTTGGCCACAATATTCCGTGCCGTATAGCGTGAATAACCCTGTATAATCAGTATCCCTTTTACCACATGGTGTCGGGTAAATGTTATATATTCTATTATAAGATTTTTCTCAATATGTTCTAAAGAAAAATTTCAAAAGTGTTTTTGATTCGATTGTTTGATAACACTACCCAACAACGAAAATGTTTGGGGCTCAAAAATAGGTTGTGCTTATGTATTTTCACCTGCTGAATTAAAAAATCATCATAAAAATGGCCGATTTGCCCTTGCTTTGGCGATACAATAACATTTAATTTTTGTCCTGATCTACATTTTTAATCCTCTTTTGAAGACCGTCTACCAGCATTATTGTAATATTGTCGATGAAGAGGATCAGTTCAAAGCCGTTATCTTCCATTTGCTATAGAACCTAGTCAAGATAATTTCTACTTCACTCTAAAAATAAAAAATAAAATGAAGACGGTAGTGTGGAAGACGTCCCTTATTATATCGTCTAGCTCCTGGTCCCTTGGTTCTTCTATTTCTTCATGTTTGTTACATTCTTGTTGATATCTTTCTGTCGGGGTTATTATTTGTTCCTTCATATTTACCTCTACATTTAACAGTTGAAAATACTGCGTCCAACTACTTAATATGTCCTATGGATTTCCTAGCAGAAGCCCATCTTCATCTCTACAGTAAATCATTTTTGTGTCCTTGCTCTGCCTTGTTGTCATGATTTCTTGGTAGGAATTTCTGATCTCCCTGTTTACGTAGTGTTCCTCTATTGTTATTAACTGTTTCGCCAATATCTTCCTTTTTTCTGCCTGCATATTCGTTTCGCGGTTTTCCTTTCCTCTTCATAATTTCCAATTGTCTCCACTGTTCTGTTTCGATCTCTTTCCAATTTTGCTTTCTTTCTATCCATTATCGACTCTCTACATTCCATATCATACCATTCCACTGTTTTTTATATTCTGCCTTTCCCAAACAGATGTTCGCACCACTTGACATTGCAGCCTGTATTTTACTGCATTTTTCTTCTATTGTTTGACTTTCTATGCTACCTCTTAGTAGACTTGATATTATTTCGTTTTCTAACTTTCTTGCCCCTTACCAAGTTTCTTTAAATCAATGCATGTCTTTCTTTTCTTTCTTTTCTTCTTATTGGTACTTCTTGCTTTAAATTAGAAATAAGCAAAAATTGGTCACTATCCACGTCCGGTCTTCTGTAACTTCTACACTTTCTAATAGCTTTAAAGTGTTTACTCTCAATGAGAACATGATCTCTCTGATTTTTTGATCGTCCGTCAGGGGAGACCCATATTACTTTGTGAATATATTTGCGGTTAAATATGTGCTGACAATCTTCATTTGTTCTTCTGCTGCGTACTCAATTAGTTATCCACCGTTTTCATTGCTATCAGCATGTAAATTTTTCCTCCTGTTATTTTCTTATACCGGGGTATCCCAGCGAAACGGTAAAGTCAATTATTGGTATCTAATAATGTAGAAAGCGAGTAATTTTTAATACAAAAATTGTAGATAATCATAATTTCTACAATTTAAAAATATTTTCGTTTATACTGTAATGCTTAAAATGCATCACAATTAAGGTATAATCTAAAATTAACAGATTTGAAATTTGATTGTATAGTATCGTGGTAGAAATATTATTTATCTCATATAAAATGGAATAACTTATTTAAATACTACAGATATGTAAAATGTTTGTTAATTACTAAAAGAATTCATATTGTAATATCAAATTTAATGAAAGGGTAGAAAATTAACAAAAATAGTATACATCTTAAAAGTCACAGTAATCAAAAATTAAATATTATAAAGATAGGCAACTTATCTTACTGCTGCATGAATATTTATATGAACACGTTAAGAGGGGCCTTTACCAACAAATAGAAACTTATGCAACTTAAATTACTCGCGGGACGGGTAGACGTAAGGGGGTGTGAGTAAGTGAAGCTACACAATTTTCGGTTTCCTTCACAGCGCTTCGGTTTTATTCATAGATTAAGGAATACTATAGATGGGAAGCATATGTATAAAGAATGTGTACTTACGGAACTGTTGATGTTTTATAATAAGCCAGTTTTCGCTTACCCATAACTGTTATATTATTATACACTCGAATATTATAGGTATATATGACATTTAAATGCCAGTGACAGTTTGTAATTAAACTGTCAATCGCATTTAAGTCTAGTTGCCGACCGATTCCGATAGATTTTCGCCTTCGCTAGGACCGGTAGAGATACCGTAAACTGGGGATAGAGGACGCGAAAAACCTGGTGTGAAATGTGTGTGACAAGGTTTATTGTTTAATGTTTTTTATCTTTAAAAATAAGTACATAAATTTGATTTTTGCTTTATATCGTACATCAAATGTGCAGCTAGCGCGTAGAGGTCGTTTTTTTCTTTTGTGTACATGCTTTAGTTAGTAGACATTAATCAAATTCATGCATTTTTGTGGTTATTTCTAAGACACATAACTTTCTTAAGAAAATAAATTAGTACAAAAACGGACCTTGACATTATAAATTGATGCCTTTTGCATCACTAACCCAAATTTGAGATTCTAAAATTACAAAATGAGTTTAAAAAACGCGAAACGGCGATGCCTTAATTTTCGATAGGTAAACGCCCCTCTTAAATCAGCTATGTTGGGATGGAATATGAGTTCTGGATACGAAAAACAAAAGGAGATAGATATTTGATTTTTTGAAAATAAAAACAAGTTAGTTTGAAAAAGAAAGAGATTTATTTAAATAAATAGGAAGTTAATGTTGAAAACTGAATATTAACATTATAAATACCTTACAATATTAATTCCCGTCATTTGCTAAGTATTTACGAATTCATTACAAGAAAATTCATATATTTTTTTAAACGGATACGAGTTGATATTAATCTGGAATTTACCGGAGTTTACCTGGAAGGAAAGACTTGGATTTTATAAGTTGAAAACCATTTATAATTACATTTTACCGAAAAGAAGAAATCCAGAAGTGATTGAAAATATTACCAATCGCGATAGATGAATTGAACAGGACATTGTATGCTGAAGTTACATTGATGTTTCCTGAAAATTAGGTGGATTTTATAAGCTTATAAACCCTACAAGAAAATACTTACCCACAAGAGAGGAAGACAGTACGAGTTCACAAAACTTAAGTTCTATTGGAGAAGTATCTTATACGTCAAATGCTGTATGAAACGGATGTCTAATGAAATGTCATTGCAATAATCAAACGATGATTGAATGAAAAGGACCATACCTATTTAAGACAAGAAGGGAAAACGTTAAATACAAATTATAAACATTTTATGTGTGAATTTCCTTATAACAAATATAATTTAACATTGATTTTATGTTATAAGATAGAGAAAGTATTAATAGAATTTTATTAGATTGTTCTATTTTGTATGCATCATTTTGATACTTTTATAATCATAAAGGTATAGTTTATAATTCAAAACATAATTAAACTTAACTTACTACATTGAAAATAGATTGATGATGTTATTTTACAAACACATTACAATTATAGATTTGATAATTGAATGATTGTTGACAAGTAGAATTATTTACTTTCATTAATTTGAGAATTTGATTTATGTTGTATTTAAAAGTTCTTATGATATAAAACATTTAAAATATTACTTACCTATCTATTTAACAATAATAAAATATTGTTAGTATTGAAGTTTCAATAAAATACTTATTTAACCTAGATAACTTGGTTTTATTTTAATTTGACAGATATTAATGACATATACTTTTTTTTAAGTACGATTCACTTTGTCTGTTTTAACATATTATGTAAAGAACGAATAACAAGTAATTAGTCTTACATTAAAGAAAAGTAACTCTTATATTTAAGAATCCAAATTTATGAGATTAAAAGTTTATATTTACCCATGCTCTACTGACTGAGTATAATTTAATTGATTATTATTTAAAGTAAAAGCCGGAGGTTTAAATTATTTTTTTTGTTTATCAACTGACATGTCAAAATCTACTTGACAAAAATTAATAATTATCTATATATCTATTAACTTATTATCCTCTTTTTTAAATCCTTTCTTTTAATCGAAAAGAGTTCTGTATTACCGAATTAGCAGCCGGTTTTTCAATAACATTAAAAATCACCACAGAAACCTTTTGAAATTCCACTGAAAAGCCCCACGCGACTAGCAATATTTTCGCAAATTTAATCTAAAATAAATCCAGTTTTTGAAGTTGCAAAATTAATTAACAAGTTTCAGTATCACTCCGCGGCGTGTACATTACACACTGAGAGAGAAGGAGAGAGGGATGGCGAGACGCAAAGAAGGACCAGACCGTATTCAATTATAATTTAACGAAATCACAACGATTTCTCGATTCATACTGATGCTTGTATCTCCTTCTGCCGTTGGCGTTACGCCCTGATCGTTTTTAATCAAATCAAAGGAAAGTTTAGTACAGTCAAATTACGTGTAAAATTATAATGAGAAAGCTAAGTTATCGTTCAGGTTGTTGATACGAAAAGTATCGCCATACCGCGGCGATACTTTTCATATCAAATTATATAATGTAAGAGGAGCAATTCAAAATGTTTTACGATGTGTAGGAACTTTTATGGGTCCTGTGGGTGGGAAGAGATAGAATACTTTTTTTAGTTCACTTTAGTAAAATGAGGTGTGGGCGCCACACGACTTTCGTATACCTACACCAACAATTCTCAACCTGTGGGGCGCGAGTATATTTAATCAGCTTTTTTCCTCTGGTAATGCAAAAAAACAGATACATAATTGCGATGCAGGTATTGCATACAACACCTATTCATTTTGTTTATTCCTTACGTCTAACTCTTATCATTTACTAAATCATTAAGTAATTCTAACTCGTCGGGAGTAGATGGTATTCCAATAAAGATCCTCAAAAGCTGCGCCAACACTTTTATTGTCCCTCTTTCTCACCTAGTCAACCATTCTTTCATGACTGGTGTAACGGCACAGCCTAATTTAATAATTTAATAATTTTAAAAATGAATATTAATTATTTCAAAGTATATAAGCAACGATAAATTTCTTTAAACTGTTTATTCTAAATGTATATCTATATGTAAGTTAAGTACTATTTAGATAAAATGTGTTTATAATTATAAGACTTATGGCACCGTGTTTGTTTTATCACCGAAGTTGTGTTTATCACCAACTGGTACGTGCTAATATGCGTGTGAAACTATAACTACTATAAGTGTGAAGGGTGAAGGGAGATCTGCATGTTCGGTCCCGAGAGAACGAAGCCCGATGGAAAAAAGTCGACAACGAGATTTCAAGGGAAGTCTACCAAAAGCCGTCAAGTAGGCAAGTCGACCGAAACACTTCAAAGAAAGAAGTCAAAAAGGGAACCTTTAAACGTAACGGCTGACAGCGTATTAAGACTGTCCCATTAAACCGTTAAAAGTAATATAAGGTCCTCTAATTAATAAATAAGTCGACTCAAAATATATCGCTTGACAAAGTACCAAATTGTCACATTGAACCTTGTAAGATGATGAGTTCTATATTTACATAAAGAGGTCGAACGACAAATAAGTGTTAAATGTCGCTTGTCGCCTTCTGGACGTTTATGAATATTTTGGCACATTCTACATGAAAAATGCCACAGGATGGCAGCAGTGGTTTAGTATACGCACATGATGTTTATGTCTGACTGTATATATGTTATATGATTATGTTGTTTAGCTTTTTATATATTTGATTGCGTATTTTGTCATTGTTATTTCATTATATAATTGCTAATTTTTATTCTGCCATTTTGTATTGACGTGTCACAAAATGTTTATATTCATTTATGATTAATTAATAAACTAAACTACCTGCGAAAATTGATCACAAAAACAAGCCATAGGAACGACGCTGTCTCTCTGTGTTATGACTACTATCAGAGTGTTTTTCCTTAGACTAATAATTGTATTTAAGTGAATAATTTTTAATTTAATTTTTTCTATGCTTTTTTCTGACGTGAGTTCAACTTTTTCAAGTTTACTTTATTAATCGATAACTTCCACTTTCAAAGCGCAGTGAACACGGTGCGAATTTCGGAATGTCAGATTAATATTTCTGTCATTCAGGGACGTGTTTTTCACGATGGCAACCTGCTTGGAAATTTAATTTACAGCAAACAAAGATTAGCGTGGTCGCCCACGACCTGCCGGTGGAGCTTTTAGAATGACTGTGCTATATTGGAGTGAGGAGTGCGTGCGACCTAACGTTCCCTTTCTTATTTCTGTGTGGAAATAAGAGGCGGTAAAGTACAGTAAAATCTCTCCTAAGTACGTGTTTATTATTTTTCCGTGTTTCCCATGTAACCTACCACAATAAATAATATGACTTTTTTCATTTTCTACTTAAAAATCATAGTACATAACTTTATGATAATGAAAAGATGTATCCGAGATACTAATTTTTAACATATACTGAAAGAAAATGCCTATTGATTGGGAGTGCTATGATACAGATAAATTGTTAAACAACTTGAACTAATATGCAATAAATTTACTAAGTTAAACAAAAGCTTTACAAAAGTCTCCGACCTGAAGGAATCGATAGACTTTATTCTTACAAACACTACTTAATATTACCAAATGATCTTAATCTAATGAATTACGAACTTAGCTGGGTCTATGATGTATTCATTAGCTGACATCAACAGGAACACTGAGTTGAATTCCAAAAATAATTGGTTAAGGTTCTCAACGGAACAACAAAAAAACAGAATCCCTCTCCAGGGGCTTTATAGTTAAGTCCAACATATAATCGTGGACCTAGGTTTCGCAATTAGGGCCCACAATTTCAACGTCATACAATTTTAACGTCTCCAAAAATTTAACGTCCAAAGATTCCCTAATTAGAAAGAATAATTAGTTCTAACGAAAAATGTCAAAAGAAAAGCAAACGACACAAGCTATATATATATATATAGGTTATAAAAATGCGATTTTAACAATTCCAAACTGATTTAAAAGATAAATACCTAACTGTATGTTCATATATTCTTCCAACGGGCATTCTAATAATCATATATTCTGACATAACACCATGTGACTTTAAAATCCCAATATAAATCCGATCAAAATGTCGTTAAATAAGAAAATTTGCTTCTTCAAGAACCCAAAATTCCAAATTTTAATAATAAATAAACCGATCGGACAAAATACTCCGCAATGTATGTTGCGTATAAATCTATTAAACTACCAAACTCCATGAATATTGGTTCAGAAATCCTATTTACACGATGTTACTCGATGAAATTTAAAACGGAAAATGTGCCATGACTTATACACGAGGTATTAAAAATCACAATCAGCGAAAATAAAATGCCGGTAAGGTAGAACACATCAACCCAAGAAAAATATTAATAACGCGGAATTAAAATTTCAATTTAAAAGGCTTCCGAATTATCAAGAAGAAAATAACAATCAAATTAAAAATAAAACACCGAAATTATGTGATGTAAATTACAGATACCTACAACAATAGTTAGCCGAGTAGATAACCGATTCAAGTGAATCAAGACATATGACGCTACGATATCCGAAACTTTAAATAATAATAATGTTAATTAAAGATAAAAGAAATTAAGCCTGCGATTTTTGAACCGTTACAAACTTCGCCAAATTTAAACCTATACTCTATATCCAATAATAAGCGGGATCCTCATGGTGAGGGCTGAAAATGAATCAGCCTGTATAATGTGTATAAGATTATAAGAATAAATAAAAATACGTATTTTTTTTGCATAACAAATTAAATACCAATAACTTTCCTGATTATATCGATCGCAAGTTCAGCGAAAAAAGGAAATTAGCAAATCGTACGTCTAAAGATATACGACCCACGTATGTGAATTTTATTTTCGAACACACAGGAGGCCTACTAATTGAAGCACTCTTCCGGAAAGGTAAATCTACCCAATTTGCGACGTCTTTGCGTGATTTTGCCTGCCAGAAAAAAAAAATACAAAATCGTAATTAGTATTATTATATAAGAATCGGGAGGAAAGGTCATTGCGCCCTAGGGAAAGAAAAAATTCCAGTGAGACGGCGCTATAATACGAGGAGGTGTAAGCACCCGGTCCGGATGACTGGAAATATCAAAATGTTAATCTTCTTCGCGTCACAGACAGTCAAGTGTCTAATAATATTTCCATTAGGGCGATGTCGGTTCGGAAAGCGACGACGTTCAATTCCCGTCGAATAATGAAAAGATTGGATGAACGATGGATGAATATTTAAAAATCCCATTTAAAATGTTTCCGAACGTTTTAACAGAACGAGGAATTAAGGTAGGTAGGATCTCTATGTATAAACCGTTGTCACGTAATAATTAATAAATATTTCCACTTTGCTGATATTTTAGTAACAAAAAAACATCGGAAAATTCTCGGACGAATTATCAGAAGATATTTTGTTTTTCTAATTTTAACACTTTACCCATCGATCTTCAAAATTTTGACGTCTATCGTGTAAAACAAGCGTTTAGGAAGGGGATGGAAAGGTCAGTTGAGAGAATTATTTTTTACTGTTTTGCGTCGATTTGGGTTCGATAATGAAGCCCTTCTGAAATGTAAATGACGTCATTTGGAGCTAATATAGAGTTGAATAGAATGGAATATTATATGTTGCCGGGAATTCGGCAAGAATATTCACTTAGAGCCGGTGAAAGAATAGGCTGACAATCAAAGTTGGCAACTTATATGCTAAAGCATTTCATCAAAATTACATACTCCAGTTGTATTTTGTTCTGATAATATTGGCCCTATTTCGTACATTTAAATTTGTCCATTATGGTTCTTACCCTTGTTTTGTGAATAAATCCTCTGAGGATTTCTGTATGAATAATATATATTTTTGTACCAGTAGTAAAAAATCATAGCATTTTTACACATAATAAAACGCCATAAAATGTAATTTCTCCACCTGAACTAATAACAGGTAAATAATGAGCATATAATTGACCTAGGTGAATAATGACAACAATTAAAGCGATTGCCGCAACCATGCAATCTTAGTAGTATGTCAAGTTGTCAACCGTCAAAATTCATCATCATCGTCGATTTATACCATAAATCATACTTAAAATCTAAAACTTATAAATGCTCGACCTCTAAGGTAAAATAAACAACTGTATTTTAGGTTAACAATAGCAAAATGTGTATAATAGTATGAGATGGAAACAATATAACACGTAACTATTATAGATGCAAAGAAGGTAAAAATAAACAACTGTATTTTAGGTTAACAATATCAAAATATGTGTAACAGTATAATATGGAAACAATGTAACACGTAACTATTACAGATGTAAAGGATTATTTAATTTATTTATAAAAATTGATAGTGTCAAATTTATTGATGGTTAAATTCTATTTGAAAAACCAGGATTGTGCAGATCTGTAGGCACATTAATGACAGTATTATTAATTGAGTTAATTCCATAAGTATTTACGATATCTTCAGTCGAAGTAGATCCTGATTGTACTGCTGATGTTGATGGAATTTGATTCATATCGAAAATTCCTGTATTTATTGCAGATGTGGTTGCGTAAGTAGATTGTAGGTAGACTTTGTAACGTACATGCTATATATTTTTTATTTACTAGGGGGAATCTTCGATATAACTTTCCGCTACACTAGAATATTTCCAACCACCATGTTGTTTTAACTGAAGGATATTACCACCATTGACAGCTGAAAGTGTAGCCGAGGTTCTACGGAAACTATGACCAGTATATGACTGTGGATTTTGTATATTTAAGTAAAGGGCAATCTTGTTTAGGCATCTGTCCTAGTGTATTATGTCCAATGTTTTGTCTAGTACATTTACCATTACGTACACTAATAAAGAATTTTGCTATATCTGGAATTGGTCTAATTTTTAAAGTTTTTAATTATTTTGATCCAAAGTGGCTCCATTATTACAAACTTTCGAGACGAACCATTTTTGCTATTGCGGATGTGAATAATATTTAAATTATCTTTCATGATGACTTCAGAAATTAATTAATTACACAGCTCATCACTTCGGCATGCACCAGCAACACCAATTACAAGAGCAGTCTACAGGGTTATAAATTGTCAATAATTTCAAAGTATTAATATATAAACATACTACCTTAGTTGTAATGTAACATGCGTAGAGTGCCTCAGTAAGGAATTTTATAATTTCCTCTTGAGTAAATACTAATGATTTTTTGGGCTTATAATTTTTTTTTCTTTTTAAAAAGGCGACTAATTTAAAATATTTTGATATGTTAATATCCTCTTTTAGGCCAAGTGTAGCTTTCAACATTGAATAATGCGTCGAGGTTTTTTTATTGTTTGATTATATTCTTGAAAATAAGCCATAAGTACGTTTCAGAAATTAATACTATATTTTTGGAATTACACCATTTTTTAAATTCTGTATATGTTTTCATGTATAAGTGTTTAGATTTATGCGTGTATAAGTGTATATCTAAACTCTTCACACATTATAAATGGAATGAAAAATAATCTAATAAATACTTGGCTTTTAGTTTCAGCATTTATGCCAAAACTTATTTGTCAACATCAAAATATAGCCTACTTATTTGCTTATATGAAGTTTTATTACAAGGGCATTCTTACATATATTATTATTCATAATTATTAAGGTTTCAAGATCCAATTAGACTACTGGTACAAGAAATAGTATACATACTACGGTTGAGAAGACTATATTGTGTAACATACTATTAACATTTATAATATAAATGATACTAAAACAAATTGATTGATCTTACTGATAAATACAAAAATAATGTGGAAATTTAAAAAATCTACGCAGTATACAGAGTGTGTCATCACCGGGGAAGGCAGATTGTAACATTAAGAGGAAAGATATTTCGACGCTGTTTTTACCTTTTGATAGCCTCATTAGGAGTGACTTCTAATTTTATTTTGTATTATAAAGAGTGTTCCATAGTTTGGTAGCTGATTGATCATAGTACAATTTTTTAAATGGAAAACCATGTATATTATTACACTTTTTTATTCCCCGTATAATTGTTAGTCAAAAAGTTATAAGATAGAATAAATTTAAGGTTTTCGATTTATTACCATTTTTCCGAAAAATTCAATGTTTTTGTAAAATTATATTTCTTGAAAACGACGTATTAGATCGACAAAATTTTTGGTATCGTAGTTCATACTAAAAGGTCGTAATACAAACATATTTTATTTTTGTGCAATTCCTAATTCAATTTGCAGAAAACTTAATTAAAGTTACATGAAACATCAAAATTTTAAAAGTGAACTATTTCAAATGGAACGCCCTGTATATCGGTTTATTTTTGAATTGCTTACTAAATTTTGCACCAAACACATATAAGACGTTATTATTTTGAAAGTAACCATTACTGAGGTATTGTCGTTTTTTTATATAATTTTGCCAACTCTATGTTTCTTATTTTAATAAAGTCTTTTTGTACTGAAAGAATGTCAAAGAAATTATTTATTATCCTAAAGAGTTTACCAGCTGTGTTACCCTGACAGAAGATGTCCTCAAACAGATGCATTTAGAAGAGTAATAGATACTTTAATAAATCCTCTATGTAAAGCTGTAAATGCATTTATGCATTACTTTTCACGCGCATTGTACAGGGTAGGTCATTAGTAGCCGCTTCTTTGATTGCTCTTTTGTGTTTTTAATAGAAGAAAAAACAATTATAAATAAGATTTATGGTTGCCTGGGGCGCATATTCTAAAAATACTTTAAGCTCTGACGCACTTCCGGTTTCAACGGAAATGCATGAAATTTTTTTAAATTACTCACTCTATATATTTTTGGATTTTCTAGTACTGTTTTAAATTGTCTATTTAACTATTTTTTCTTTTTCAAAATTGAGCCATTAATTTTTGGGTTAATATTTTTTTTTGGAAATTTTTGACGAAAACGCGTGTTCAGAAAAAAAAACATTTCTTCATTGTTTTGAACAGTAAAAACATCAACTGTGGTGGTGCTTGTAGCTAAGAAAATTCTGCATCATTTGGTATAAGTTGCACTCGACAATATCTCAAAAAACTTTTTTTTTCCAAAGCCTATTTCCTGAAATTTTCACATACCAAAAACTTATTTTTTTTTAATGGAATACCCGGTATTTTATTGTGGCATTTTGTTTCCTCTATTATTCTCCTTCGTTTTTGTTGACAATGTCCTGTAGCTATCTTTTGTAATTTCTGAGATAATCACTATAGAAGCAGTTCGTAGCGGTCAAATAAAGAACTACGAGAGCTGTTCTATGCATCCAAATATTCTTCCATTAAAGGCTGGAATGCGGCCGACTGCCTGAGTCAACTTTTATAGAATGTCGGTAAACATTTATGTAAAATTTATAAAAGTAAGTCTATTAGTTATCATCCAAATGAATTATTCTTATGAAGAGTTAATAGATATGATTGACGTTTTTGGTGAATCTGAAAGAAACTCCTTGCTAGCATCCAGACTGTATGCACAGCGATCCCTGGTAGAAGTCAACCGAAGCCAGAAACCTTCGAAAGTATAAAGGAAAGGTTTGAGTGAACAGAATATACTGAATATGAAAAAAAAGCGGAAAAAGCAATAACTGGTGAGGATAAGACGTTTATGGTACTTGCGAGTGTAGTCGAACACCCCCATACTAGTACTACGAAAATTAGTCGTCAGTTAGATGTAAGTCATATTTGAGAATCCAGAGTAATTAGGAAATATGTAATTCATCCGTAGCATATTCATACACAGGGTTAGTTGAAAGAAATTTTCAGAATAACTTACAATTTTGTCAATGGACAGCAGATAAATTATCCTAGCTTTCTCAATTTTTTGTTGTTTACCGACGAAACCACCTTCTATTAAAATGAATACGTTTATCGTCACAATTTTCTTTATTAAAACACATAAAAACCCTCACTTTATCACACCTGCAAACTTTCAAAATCGTTGGTCATTAAATGTGTGATGAAAATGTTAATGGAGGAGAGTATCTTCGCTTTCTACGGACGGATTTTCAAAACTTTTTGAAAACATCTTCAAATATGTCAGTAAACATAACCTCTATTTTATTTCGTTGTTAACCAATGGTGTAAAAAATGAAATACTGCAACTGGACATTGCCGGAATTAAAAAATCGAAATGCGATGCTCTTCATTCTGTAAAATTAATACTTTTGGGATAGTTGGATTTAACATTTACTTTGTTTGGCAGTTGACTAAGGAAGTCCGGCCCCATTCCTGCCTTCCATTGGTTGAACGAATGTTTTGGTGCACAGAACAATAGCGCTCGTAGTTCTTTGATTAATTATTTAATTTATTTTATTTTAATTAATTAATTGCTCCTATAGTGATTATCGCAGAAATTACAAAAGATAGGTATAGGATATTGTTAACGAAAATGAAAGAGAAAAAAAACAAATGCCTCAATAAAATACTGGGTGTTCCATTTAAAAGAAATAAGTTTTTGGTATGTGAAACACATGTTTTGGTCAAATATTTTCAAGAAAAATTAATAACTCAAAAACTATTTGCTCAATTTTGAAAAAGAAAAAACAGTTGAACAGACAATTTAAAGCAGTACAAGAAAATCCAAAAATATATAGGGTGAGTCATTTAAAAAAATTACGTTGCGTGCATTTCCGGTGGAACCGGAAGTGCGTCAGAACTTAAAATATTTTTACAATATGCGCCACAAGCAACCATGAATTTTCCACTAATTGTTTTTTCTTTTTTTTAAAACACAAAAGAGCAATCGAAGAAGCTGCTACTAATGACTCACCCTGTATAAACAACGTTGACCGAAGTGAAAAAAATTAATCATGAGGATTTAGAATACTTTCGGAGTAGGGATTTGCATCGACGAGGCCACTTTGGGACACTTCGAACTTGTAGTCGGGAGCTTAACGTCGACTTTTTAGAACTTTTTAATTAAGATCAGTAGGGCTTGGCGAGTCGGTGTGAATCCCTCAATTCATATCCAGGTTCAGCGGGGCACCATTTTTCGGGGCAATCGATACCCTATCCTATCTCCGTTAGAAATTACATTGCGAACTGTTACTTATTTTTATATGAAACTGAAACTCAGATATAATCAACCACGTCCGGTGATAGGATAAAAATAAGATGTTATATTGTCTGCTCGTCAACTATATTTAATAGATGGATTCTGTAGGTCAGCTATGTTACGATAATTAATATACCGAAGAAGCGGAGTGTTCAGGGATATACTCCACAAGGTAGCAAATTTATTAATCATACTTTGTGAAGTCACTCTATAATCGGAGAACAACGATCAACGAGAAGCGAAAAAGACGATAAAAGCGAGTCCCCGTTTCTTCGATGGGCAAGGCGAGCGCAGTTGTCTGCGTGGTGGTCTGTCTAGGCAAGATGTTGTTCGTAAGAATGAAGAGTTTTTATTTTCTCTTATGCACAAACAGAGAGATCAAATTAAAAGCAGATTGAGACGAAAATTCATTCTCATACATAACCTTATTCATAATATGTATGTATATAAATAGTTCTTACTTAGATATGATTATAATATGTGAATCACTTATTTATAAAACATATTAATTCACTTTCTGTAAATTACACAGAATCGCAAGTTTATATGATGATATTGTCGGTATTAAATAAAGTGTGATTAACACTGTTAAGACTTTCAGAGGATCTACGGAAGAACATCCCATGACTTGAAACAAACGTTACATCTTTTAATTTTTTTTATGATATTGAATGAAATAATAATGAAATGTCTTCGCGAGAAATGAAAGAAGCTGCTGAAATTGCATTAGTAAATTTTTTGCCAAATGAATCAAGAATATTGTATGAGGCGGCGTGTGAATCTCTTTCAAATTGGACAAAGGAAAAAAACTTAAACGTGTTGTCAAAATCTCTTAACTTGATGTATTGTTACGTTCATTTTTAAATTTTAATTAAATTATGTTTATTTTTAATTTCATTTAAACTAAGAGTTTTCTGCGCCGTCCGGATATGCTACTATTCTTACTTTGTGCTAGTGTTATTTTTGTTAGGCAGATGACGCTAGTGTTCATTTAAGTATATTTGTTTATTTAATTATTAATTCTTTTACTAATTTGTCGTTTTTCCTTGCCGTTGATATTGGTTATTAGTTTTAAAAATTCTATTGTTAATTATCATAAATTTTCCGGTAGGTTTTCCCTTATATCAGTTAATATTGTCGAGCGTTGAGAATGCTAGTGGGATTGGACATTGCCATTTTTGTATTCTTCCTTCGCCCGTATAAGGTTAAGATTATAGTTGGTAGAACTTTATTATCAAAAATGAATTTAATTATACTACAACGGATTAAAATTGATGTGTTATCAATTATTTTGTAAGCTGTTAAGTCGCTCCTGTTGGAATATCGTGCTATAAATAATTTCCGTCTATTTACACTACACGTGGTCGAAAACGTGAAAGTTTTTTTTTTTTGTTGCTGCCTTGGTTAGCAGGTATTTATTTTTACCTATCCTCTATTTAGTCGTGTTTTTGTCAGTTTCGTTGATTAATTTTTGGTGTTTCTTTTTAGGAATTTTTCTATGTGGAATTTTGATTGAAGATTTTTTCTATGTGGAATTTTGATTGAAGATTTTTCTATTTGGAGTTTTGATTGAAGATTTTTATTTTGCGATTTCTAATTTACGTTTTTTTTTTAATTACCCGGTTACGAAGACCCTTTTAAGTGCAAATTCACTTGAAAATTTTATTGGCAACTTAATGTCTTGGGTATATTTGTGCGTCCATTTTGACGAATGGTGTTAATCAAACTACCAAATAGCCTTCCGAAGATTCATTAGTTGGTGGAAGTTTATTTTGGCTTTCCACATTGGCTACGTATCGTTGTCTTTTTGTCCAGGTGGGCGTCCTGTGCGAGAAACACTGGAGGAGTTTGAACTATGTGTTACCATATTCCTTTATATATTTTGATTGTGTTTAAACATTACCGATGACATTTTATTTGCTTTGGGTGACCGGGATAAGAGTGTTAGATGTTTGCGGTCTCTATATCTCAGTTTGTTTCATAATCTGTCCTCGCCTTATACTATCTGGGAATTGACCTTCCAAAATAATAATAATCATTCACTATCAACAAGATTCGGTAACAGTATTTTACAGAACTTTCCACAAAATATAAATCCTCGATACTATGGACCCCTTATTTTATGCTTAGTAGTACTACTAATATACATCAAGGAATACATTTAGAAAATTATACGAAACTGCGGGCGTTATTAAAAAACATTAAAGATTTTCTTACTACAGCATCAAACGACAAATACATTGCAACAAAAGTAAGATATTGATTAAGGTTTTTGTTACACCTCTTACAATTACGTATTTATTTTTAAGGTTGCCCTAAAAATGGGAACAATGGGTGGTGTCGAGCTAATGAGAATATTGCATGGAAATTAGTGATTTACAAGATCTTGGATCATCTTAAGTTTTTTAATAAAAATACGTGAAATTCCATTGATAATATAAAGAGAAAATATTCTTAAACTTATTTTTTTCGAATACTTAAACACCAAAGACAGACGTAACAATATAAAAGAAAAAAAAGCACGCACTAATTTGTCTACATAAAAAAACTCTGTCTACAAAGAATACCCTAATTATTGCTATTAGAAATTTAATGACATACACATAAAGTGTTTGGGATATTTCTTGTAGTAGAGAAGAGAATATAATTACTAAATATCTTTTCTAATAAAGCCACTGGTAGGAAATATTTCGATTCAATTTTGCCTTACCTTTCCAAGATTAAAATATACACAGCTAGCCAAATTTATTGGAACAGTTGAATATCTTAAACCTTAAGCAACGTGCTATAGTAATGGCGCCAACTAAAGACTCTTCTTTGATAACTTGGTGTAAGAAATGTTCAAAAAGTGTAACACATTCTGTAACATGCAGTAAGTGCAATAGTATTTACCACCCAAGTTGTGTACTGAGGATCCCTGGAGTTTTTGTTGATGAAAAGGCGAAAATAGTGTGTTGCCATGACATAACCTCACCAATGAAAACGGACTGTGGATGCAACGACCTTAAGAGCGAAGTAGAGCAATTAAAATGTAACTTGGCGAAGTCTAATGAATTATGTGAGGAAAAGGACAAAGAAATAGAGAAATTAAAACTGGTTTTTGAAGAAAAACTAAACTTATGCACGTGTGAAGAAAAGAACAACGAAATCAGGAAACTGAAAATGAGGTTAACGAATGTAAACACAATATTACATGAAAAATCAATTGCAGAATTCGAGCAGGCTTTAGGCGAATTTGAACAAGAATTAAATGACAATGAGAGAATTAAAAATAATCAAGGAGAATTAATATCAAAATATGAACAACAGATAAGCAATTTGGAAAACTATGTAAAAGATACAGAAAAAAGACTTACCTTACAGATCGTAGAATTACAGGTAAAATTTTCTCAAGTAAGTAAATGCATGGGAGATTGTAAACAAATAGATACCTCAAATTGCAATATTAACACAATGTTTCCCGAGCGGAGACAGGTATTGGACACGAATAATGTAAACACTGATAAGCGAAAGTCAAACAACACTGCGACATCTACAACCAATAGCGATAAATCCGGGCAATCACAAACTGTACACGAGAAGGACACTATGAATGAATCAACAGGATCTAATAATACAACATTAGATGGCCGCAACGATGCGAAGGAGTATGCAGAGATACTTATAGTGGGCAAAGGTCAGGGTAAAAATTCAGATAAGCAAAAACATCTGTTGTCGGATAAAAATATGCACACACAGACAGAACAACAAAAAAGAGCTAAAGATACGAAAACATTGAACAACAAGGATTCTCCTATAAAAATAGCGAGAACAGAACTACCCAAAATAAGTAGCATAAAAACAATACGTGGTAAGAGAAGTAATATAAGCATATCGGCTACAGAAAATAAAAAATGGAAATTTGTTTCGCAATTAGTTAACACAACAACAGAGGAAGATTTAAAAAGATACTTTGTGGAGAATGACACACAAATCATTAGCTGTAATAGGCTAGAAATAAAGAGTACTGACATAGCTGCGTTTAAAATCGCGGTTAGTGATAGCATATATAATAGTATGTTTGATCCGGAACTTTGGCCGGTAAATACAATTATACGGCCTTACAGACACAGAAATTTTCGCAAGAGGACAACAACAACTTTAGCAGCATAGCAAAAGATCAATATTTAACATACTTAAATAACACTACGTTGACTGTTTTACATCAAAATATCCAGTCTATAAGAAATAAAATTAACGATTTAATTATCTTCATTAATGAAAAGAAACATAAAACTGACGTAATAGCTCTCACTGAGCACTGGCTAAATACGGGTGAAAACTTGGTCGTCGACGGTTACCAACTGGCTTCATGTTTCTCTAGAGTGAACGGGATACATGGTGGATCCTGCATACTTGTGAAGTCAGAACTAAACTATCAAGAACTTGCGGACCTGAAGCATAAAAGCATAGAAAAGGTCATAGAATGTAGTGCTATTAAACTAATAGAATCAAAAATGGTAATCATTAATATTTATCGCCCACCGAATGGTGAAATAAACGATTTTCTACTGAGGCTAGAAGTAATTCTTGAAGAAATAAATGCTGGCACAAATGCGATGGTAGTTACCGGGGACTTCAATATCGATGTCAGTAAGAATGATAACAACTCAAAAAAGTTACTAGATACTTTTAAAAGATTTAATCTTTATCATCAAGTGAAGGAACCTACTCGCATCGCAGGATCAACAAAAACAATTATAGACAATATCTTCACGAACGTCGAGGATTGCGAAACTGAAGTGTTGTTGTCTGCCTTATCAGACCACTTGGCGCAACGAATTACAATGGTAATTGATGGAGGTCAATCGAAAATTCCTAGAATTGAGAAACGGTTCTTTCATCTGGAGAAACTGGATATAGTAAAATATGAACTTAGCAGTATGGACTGGACTGACGTTCTGTCCTCGAATGATGTAAACTCTTCCTATGCCAACTTCATAAGAACGTTAACGCTCTCAATAGAGAGAAATACATATAAAAAAAAGGTTAGAACCGGGAACGCTCCTAAAAATGCGTGGATGACTGATCACATTAGGATGCTATGTCGCATCAAGAGACAACTATACGAAGCGGTCTTATCCAATAAACTTGAAAAAGATATCTACAAAAACTTTTGCAGTAATCTCAAAAGTGAAATTGACAATTCGAGAAGGAAAACCTATGCTAATTGTATAGTAAATTCAAGTAACCCTATAAGGAAAACTTGGGAAATCATAAATCAAATCCAAGGAAAAACGAAGAACAAACCTTTTGAGATTGATGCCTTGCGGCACAATAGAAGGACCGACATTCAGGTGCTGACAGATATGAATGAATATTTTATAAATACTGTGGACAATAAAGTAACAAGAGCGCATGTCCAACACAACAAGAAACTCAATATGACTTTTGCTTTACATTTAACGGAACATGATGAGGTTGTAAATACAATAAAGAGTCTCAATAATGGTACTGCGACGGGACTGGATGAAGTTCCAATTTCTGTATTGAAATACTGCGCGGAAGAACTAGCACCTCCTCTTGTGCATCTAATAAATACCTCTTTTCAGAGTGGAGTATTCCCCGATGACTTAAAGCACTCCATTATTAGGCCTATATACAAAAAGGGCGATAAATCGAAGTTCGAAAACTATCAACCCATAGCCCTACTATCAAACATCTCAAAAATTTTTGAAAAAATAATCTTGACAAGAATCGTAAAGTTTTTGGACAAAAACAATTTATTAAACACGACCCAGAATGGTTATGTGAGGGGACGATCAACAACAAGAGCTATGTTCCAATTCCTAATGGAAATATACGATGGTATTAATAATCAAGAAAGCGTAATTTGTACTCTAATAGACCTATCTAGGGCTTTCGATACAGTTCATCATGGAGTCTTATTGGAAAAACTGGAATTGGTTGGCTTCAGAGGAGTGGCGCGAGAGTGGATTGCGTCCTATCTGGCGGGAAGGAAACAATGTGTAGCAACATATGATAATACGGGGAAGGAAATTCGCTCGGAGTGGCGCAGGGTTTCCTTTGGGGTTCCGCAAGGTTCTATCCTGGGACCGTTGCTGTTTATACTCTATGTCAACGATTTCCCGGACGTTGTAGACAGCTTGGCTGTTATGTATGCCGACGACACCTCCATTGTGACTCGGGCAGCTGGTGAGAAAGATTGTATCAATAAATTAAAAACACAACTTGGAAATATGGAGGAGTGGTTCTCCAGTCATAATTTAAAACTTAATATACACAAGACCAGTTTCATAAAATTCACCAACTTTGAAGAACCTTGGCAAACGTCACACAATGGAAATATGCTTACTTCTGTAGAGAGTGCACCTTTCCTGGGATGGTCCATAGACTCTCATTTGTCTTGGCGTCAGCATGTGGATTGTCTAGCTGGTAGACTAAGCAGCTCGTGCTATGCTTTGAAAATGGTGGCAAAAAACGTTGGTGTTGGCACCGCGATGACTGTTTACTACTCTAATGTGTATTCTAGACTTAAATACGGCGTGATATTCTGGGGTAACTCGGTGGACTCGGATAGACTTTTTATACTTCAGAAGGCCTGCATAAGATCGGTTTTTGGTGTGCGTCCAGGTGACTCCTGTGTCAACATTTTCAAGTCAAACAATATACTGACATTGCCATCTATGTTTGTGTTAGAATGTGCACTGTTTGTGAAGCAGAACTATCTCGAATTTTTCAAAAAATATGAATTATCACACTGCCATAACACAAGAGGAAACTCTCATAAGTTTTTGTCACAACCGCGAACGCACTTGACAAAAATTCAAAAAAATGTTCTGCATCAGTGCATGAAGATTTATAATCATCTTCCAGCCAAGATTAGAGAACTGCCACAAAAACGTTTTAAAAATACACTTAAAAATATTTTAATTGCAAGAACCTTGTACAAGATCGATGACTTTTTTAAAGAGCCTGTAAATTTAAAATTTGAATGTGATGTCTAAAGACTGCTTTTACTTTTACTTTTACTTTTATATACTTGTTTATATACTTATATATTGTTTTATTTTTTTTAACTTTATGTGTATGACGTATTCTACGCTCTATTGCAACATAGAATAAAGTATATTATTATTATTATTATTATTATTATTATATTATTTTGGAAATTAGAAAAAATTTCAGAACAATTTTTCGAATAAAAGCGGGTTAGTTACTTACTAGAATACTAACAGATACTACAAAATGTTATATTAATATTTATCTAATTAGTAGAAAATTAAATAAAATATGACAAAGTGTTCAAAAAGATATTAACACCAAAATCGATTCGATCTACATCCTGCCTGAAGGAGTGATGCAAATATCCCGACAAAACACACATAGCGTAGTAAACATCTTGATATGGCATGTAAAGGGTTGAGAATACAGTAATATGTCACCAATTCTAAGTTTTATTTTTTCTATATTTCTTTTTAATGTTTAACATATAACCTATTCGGGTAAACTCTAAACTCGAGCATATAAATATTTCATGACATTTGCTTTTAAAGATGATTGTAATACATGGTAATTATTGATATTTATTTATATTTATATCAAATTTGCTTGTACAATATAAAATAAAATGTAAACTACTTTTAAAATTTATTGTGAAAGTTTTCCAAAAATACAATTTCAAAATTAATTGCAGAAATTAGTGTGATTTACTAGGCCATAATAAATCACTTTCACTATCACTATTTCAAACAACTAACAAGTGGTTCTACGATCATCCATTGATCCATTTCACATTCTTTTTTCTAAGTAGGTAGCTTTTCGACTCTATGTGAATGATATCATGCATTGTCCACGACTTTTATAACACTAATCTGACAATTTATGTAATAATTGCTGACACCATTCTTCAAAAATAATTAAAATTAAATTAAATTAATTTCCACATGGTAGTCAGCTGTTTGTATACCTTCGAGGAGGTACACGTGTACACTTGTCTATGCAAGAACCAATGAAACATCTTTAAAATATATGCCATTTTGGCGCGATATTTGAATCATTCCATCTTATTTTGGGTCAAGATGTACCAGAACATCACCAGGTAGTGAAAATTATGTGCTATTTTAATTGATAGTGCTGCTTCATTTACCAACGTTGATTGATGTACTGTAGTCGTGTTATACATTTATAAGTCTACCATATTTAAAGAAAAAAATCTATTTTTTGTATGTTACATCTAAATCGCATTTCGTTTTTTCTATTTCCCACCTATTTTTTTTTATATTTACTCTTTCCCCAAATTTCCTAACGCACTTACTTGCTCAATACTCGACTCGTTTGCTTTCAGGTGTTGTCTCGACTAATGCGTTTTTTTTATGAATTATGAATCATAGACCGAACAATGTATATAGGTAATATGTACATAAAACTAACGGGTGTAATTTTCAAACAATAACATACGCGCTCCATTCATTGACCGACGTAATTTCCGGATTCGAAACTCATCAAAAATGTACGCGGTGACCAAATACATCCGAGAACAACGTGTGTCATCATCATAATAAACCCTCCATCGAGCATCCAACATATACGCACAATACCCCTACGTATAAAACAAACATGTAGCTTTTAATTTCCCCGTGTCAACTCGTAAAGTTCGCCACAAGTTAATAAAAATACATTTTAGTTACACGTTTTGGTTTTTTTTGCCAAAACACGTCAGACGTGTGCGCTACAAAATTTTCCATTTATAATCCAAGCGCGTACGTTACATTAGTGGAATATAAAATCAAATATTTTGCGTGGAAAGTCAATACTTCATTTCCTAGATGGCGTCCAGCTTTATATACATATTGTTATGGTCTTTAAAAAGTTACGAGCCGAAGATATAACTTCTACATTCAAAATCAAAGAAAATATTTTTAAACCCTATCATGGCCAAGAATCTCGTTATTATTATGGCCGTAAGATTAGCGCACACACCAGCTTCAATACAAAGATTGCACCGTTGATTCATTGACTAGCGGACTTTATGGAATAATCCAGGAATAGCTTCTACATGTGTACAACTCGCTGTTATTCTTGCTAGGAAATCTTCCTCATTACGGATAGATGTTTCGAAAACTAAAGATTTCAGATAACCCCAAAGGAAAGAATCCAAAGGGGTTGAGATGAGGAGAAATTGCAGGCCAGGCCACGGGACCTCCTATTCCAATCCATTTGCTGGGAAATTGCTGGTTCAGATACTGGCGCACATTGAAATCAAAATGTGCAAGTGCCCCATCATGTTGAAACAACATGTGATTTCTAATGTTTAAAGGAACTTTTTCCAGTAATTGAGGCAAAACATTTTGCAAAAAAAAATAGATAAATATTTGCGTTCAAACGAGCAGGCATCAAGGGAACTACTAGATTCTTTCCAACAATACCAGCCCACATATTAACACTAAATTGTTGCTGGCGTCTTCTAGAGACCACAGCATGAGGATTTTTATCATTCCAAATGTGAAAAAAACCATCGCGTGTGAATCATGCCTCATCAGAAAACAATACTACTCTACCGAAATCAGGATCGTTGTGATCGGCAAGAGTAAAAGTGTTACTTCAGGTCCGAATTTTAAATTTTTTTTTATACAAAAGGTATTGAAAATTATGTTTTAAATACTTTTATACTCGTAGTGTACCTGCCTAGAAAGCATGACTTAATATTCGCAAAAAACTGATTTTCGATAAGAGTAAAAGACCTACTTTCGGTAGAAATTTCGAAAAACTTGTTTAAAAAGTTATTCTCAAATTTAATTTTGAGTACATTTTAATTCTATATAAATTCGTTTAAATTTAGTAGTTGACGAAATATTGGCAAAATTCGATTTTTCATTCATTTTTTAAAAACCACTTTTTCGGTATTGGGGAACTTCAAAACGTGGACATCTGCAAAAATCTCGAGGTCGAAAATATTAGTCATCACAATACTTTCTTATACTACGTATAAGAAAGTAAAATAGATTTTACCGAAAACAATTCTGCGTATTTAGCTCTTCGAGTGGAAAACGGCAGTCTATATAATTTAACATTTCAATGAATACTTATAAATATTAAAAAATAAAAGAGATTTCATCGGAATCAAATCTGTTTATTTTGCTCTTCGAGCAGAAAACGACAGTCAATCCAATTTTACATTTCAACGAGTACTTATAAATATTGCTAATCTATATTAAAACTGAACAGAGCGAAAAGTAAATCGTTAATGTAACTCACCCCTTCATGTCAATTCATTATTGGGAAAGAGCTGCTATCGCCGATGAGAGACCCCCCCCCCCCGACTAGCTTATGGAAAAGCATACGAAAGAGAAAATTAGGACAAACAAAACTGCGGAGGAAAGAATTCGAGTGGTCCATTATTGCTTTTATTTTTTCGTTAATTGTTTTCGTGATGGCTTTATTTTATGAGATTATTATGAGATTGCCGGCGCTGGAAAATCCTCTTCTCTCTTTTCCCACCCTACCATAAACGACGTTATAATATTCAGTTTGGAAATGTTCAATTTAATTTTGAAACGGACACCGGCTTATGTTTGTATGTTAAAAAAATATTCATTATTATCTAAACCATTCAGGTGGGTATATTTTATCTTAATAATCAAAGATCGCAGATTTTTAGCAAGCCAAATTATGATTATAATATTTGAAAAATACATAGTCCATCTGTTTGCTTAACTCATCTTTTTGTGATTACTTCAGTAATCGGAATTTAAGGCAACGTTACCTTTTACATAACCACTTGCTCAGTAAGCTATAGCTGATATAATACAAAATACTTATTGTCCTACCCCTGTCTTCTTTCTTCTCTTTGGTCGGTAATACAGGGAGCTTCCTATGGCCGCACACAGGGACAGATTGCTATTTTAGGACGACAAAAATATAATGTTGGTATATATATACTTTTTGTCTTCAAAATTAGAATATTAAAATTGTATTTTAATGTTAGCTATATGAATGAAAACAGATTTTGGTCAGTTTTATTAAATAAAAGAATAAAAAAAAATTATGAAAATAAACATTTATTAATCTGAAATACAGGAATGTGTTTAATTAAGTAGGTGTTATAGAAAAACACATTTTTTTGGCAAAATTCGATTTTATTATTCAACATAGTTGCCTTCGAGGGCGATACACCGATTATAGCGATCTTCCAACTTTTCAATACCATATTTGTAGTACGATTTGTCTTTAGCCTCAAAATATGCCTCTGTTTCGGCGATTACTTCCTCACCGGCTTTAAATTTCTTTCCAGCGAGCATTCTCTTGAGATCTGAGAACAGGAAAAAGTCGCTGGGGGCCAAATCTGGAGAATACGGTGGATGCGGAAGCAATTCGAAGCCCAATTCATGCAATTTTGCCATCATTTTCTTCGATTTGTGACACGGCGCATTGTCTTGATGAACGTCCTTCAAACGCTCCAATAACGCTATATAATAGTCGCTGTTGATGTCGATGAAAATTATTCCATGTGCATCCCAAAATACGGACGCCATAACCTTACCAGGCGACTGTTGTGTTTTTCCACGCTTTGGATTCGATTCATCGCGTGCAGTCCACTCAGATGACTGCCGACTTGACTCCGGAGTGTAGTGGTGGATCCATGTTTCATCGATTGTCACATATCGACGCAAAAATTCACTTCTATTGCGGTTGAACAGCTCCAAACATTGCTCTAAAGCATCGACACGTTCTTGTTTTTGGTCGATGTGAGCTCGCGCGGCACCCGCTTTGCACATAGCTTTCGCATACCCAAATATTCATGAACGATATGTCCAACACGTTCCTTTGATATCTTTAGAGTGTCAGCTATACAAATCAACCTCAATTTACGATCTTCCAAAATCATTTTGTGGATTTTTCTGATGTTTTCGTCCGTAACAGCCTCTTTTGGACGTCCACTGCGTTCATCGTCTTCGGTGGTCATATGGCCTGTACGGAATTTAGCAAACCACTTACGAATGGTTGCTTCGCCCAGCGCAGAGTCCGGATAACACTCATCAAGCCACTTTTTGGTATCAGTAGCACTTTTTTTCATCAAAAAATAGTGTTTCATTAACACACAAAATTCCTTTTTATCCATTTTTTTTCAAAATAACAAAAGTTGCTTCACTCAAAATGCTGTATCTCACAAACTAATAATCAGACAGCTGTCAAATTTATACACGTATTTTTTGAAGGTTGGTACTAACTAAAAATGATATGGATTTTATTCTAGTGGCGCCATCTCATAGAAACGATACGAACTGTTCAGCCCAACTATTAGGCATTCGCTGAATTCCTTGTACCAACTCTTTAATTTTTTTTCCGATTCTTTGTTTTTTTTTTTCTATGACTGGATCTGAGTACACGAACAGTGAAATAATATGTCCGTATTAGTGTGAATTCGTGATGTTTTTCTTGAGTGAGTTTTATGGCTGACTCAAGCATATCCTCGGATAGTTGGATCACGGGCAAAGGCAACGATTTAATAATGTCTGCTCCATGAATCAAAGTTTATGTACACTTGAACTTATTCCATACCACCCATACAGATTGACCGCCGTTTTAGCTATATCGAAAGAATAATCCCCAAATTTTTCTTTGTTTATGTAATGTCCACTGGAAATTGTTATCAAAATCTTTTTATTAGATCTTTAGATAATCCAGTGATGAAATGACATCTGATTGCACCTCTGTCAGGCTTTGAATGGTGTGGTCTACGAGGTCTTGTAAGGGGACCACAGCTTCATTTTCACTAAGGTAGGAAGGATATATATCAGCCCTACGTCATTTAGTACTCCTTGGTCAAATCTGAGCTCCAAAACTTCTTCAGGACTATGTGGAATGACGTTAGACGCAGAGATTGAATGAACCTCTCTCATTTTCTTCAACCTATTTGGAATTGTAGTTATGACAAGTTTTACTAACTGAGCTACTGTCCTTTTGCCGGACTTAATATGAACAACTTCGGCCGTTCAACAAATGATTGTCCTTTACCCTAAACTTGTGCAATACACAATGTACTAATTCGTTCATTAACACTTACACGTCAAAAAATCGTTCATCTCTCAATATTATAAACAGTTCGTATCTTATCACTTTCAGTTCTTGCAATGTGGCATCATCGCAACTACCTGGAAAAAAAGGTGTATTGTGAATAATGGGAAAGTCAATCAATCAATCATTCAATGAATCACTTCTTTATTTCGAGATAGTGTACAAACACAGATTGGCAGTTACAGCATCAGAAATTGTCATACAACATATAAATATATAAAAAGACACTGCAGAACAGTATAGATTAAAATCTTCAGTATAATTCATAAAATATATACATGTCAATAAAATTTAATACATAAAAGAAACCCAAAAGCAAGTGATCAAAAACAGAAAGACTCGAAGGAACTGGTTTATTGCTTTCTTAGAATTGTCAAGACTGCTAGTTTTTTAGAAACTACAATTTCAAATGGAACTCTGTGACGTTTTTTAACAGTGTTAATATTTAGGATTTTGTTTTGTAATTAATATAAAATCTGTTATGCTCAAATTAATGTTACTGTACAAATTTTTCATGATACTACCAAATAAACATTACTCATATCAAGTACATACCTAATCCTTCACACTCCGTGTTGAATAATGCACTTTTGTTTAGTCAGAGAACAATAAGCGCCTATGGTTACTCCGTCAAATTACAAGCGCAACTGACTCATGTAGCATGTGTGTGCCGCTTTGTTCAGTGAAGACGGGCGTAGGTCTGAATCAAACTATGAGGCGATGGACTAATAAGGCGCCACTCCCGTCCTGCCTTAGTTAATAAGACAGACACCCCTGTCATACTCAAGAGTAATAGCAGGAGAAATTCACAGCCAACAAATTTATTTCAGTGTCAGTACACAAAAGGAAGAATGACAATTGAAAATTAAGTCTTATAAATTTAACCCAAAATGGGTGCAAATTATTTTTAAGAAAAACAGGGCAGATATAGATATATAAAAATAAAATAAAACAAAGATCGAAATATTGGCATTTTGTCAACATCAAAAATTCTATAATTCGCTTGAAGAAAGTAGTTGAAATAAGTTTAAGTAAAAGGATAAAAATCAAAAGTGAACCGGGTTCTAATAAGATCGTTATGAAAACTGAAGTCCTCTACCCCATTAATGACATAAAGAAAAAAATCGATACTATTAAAATCTCAAACGAGCATAGAACATATTTACCTGTCCATACTGCCGTTAAGACATGCGATTAAAAAGAAAAAGATAGGTACCTTGCGTAATCTACTCATCTCATTGGGTGGTAAAAACTGTGCGGATGATCCTGATTTAAAATGTTTGTTGTCCATAACATCTGAGAATAGTGGCGATCTACGTCATTAAGATGAAGAAAGGTGTGAATTTTTTGTAACTGAAGAACAAAATTATGCGCAAACAGTAGTACAGTGTGTAGAAACTCTAATTTTCTGTTTTCTTAAGTATATCGATAAAAAGTAACAACATTAACATTATTTGTATATTAAGTTTGTGTTGTTGTATAAACTTATGGTTTTCAAAATTAAACGAATTATTCACGAAAGACAATCAAAAAATTCTGTCAATATGTAACGGACTTTTGTCCGTCACTGTATAAATTATCGAACAAATTTCTATTAATGTTTTTATGTAATTTTAACATTAATGGGTTCGATAATTTAATACACATTTTCTAAAATATGTTTATTTTGTCTAAAATCAATCAGTAAAGAGAAAGACGATATTTTTGTTAATTTCCTAAATGCATTTTTGGACGTGATAATGTCGTGTCTTTGGGTATAGTTCATGCTTTTTGCACATGATATGTCGTACGTTTGAATACAGTTCATGATTTTTATGCGCGATACTTTGGAAAAACACTGTTTTTTGGTTATTGTTTGTGCAAATCCGACCCTATATAAGGCGACGATTTTGTTAATAAAATTAGATTTTTCTTGGCAGTCCGAGAAGAACTCTCAACTAACTCTCTGGCAGACTAGAGAGTACCTTTACCGTTTCTTTAACCTCTCTGGCCGTCTGGAGAGAAAGTTCCGCAAATTGTTTTTTTCCTGGCAGACTGTGGAAAGAATACAATTCCGTCCCGTAAGTCCCGAACGAATCTTCACATGTTTATTCCGTTTATTATAAATAATAAAGTCAGATAGGTTTCTGTTAAATTACATTTGTACTAAAGTAAATTTTAGTGTCATGTAAAGAATCTAAATATATTGCTCTCGAAGAATGTCTCTTCAATACAAACACAAGTACCAGACGATGCATTTTTTTCTTTTCTACAAATATCATCTTTCTCGAAATGAATAACATATATAAATCTCAATTCACAAAATAATTATGACCGTATATTTTAATATTCAATGTTTGAATATTCCGTTAAATGTAAAGTTAATTTTGTTATTTGAATTATAGTTGCCTTTATAATCTTCTTGCAAATATATGTATATATGTACTGAAGTTGTGCAATTGAATTTTTGTTTCATTTATGTACATATAAATAAAAGATTGACATAGTAAGATTTCTTTTACTCTTAATGCTAAGAGATAATATATGAAATAAATATTAGGGAATTAAAATGCTAAAACATACCGTATCCTGGTTATTCCTCGTAAATCGAACTACCCGTAATTGAGCATTTACTGTCAGTGAGGGTGAACGTATACCAATTGTAATTTTAATAAGACAACGTTACCTGCAGATGTTAAATATCCCTAAGACTGTATGTTTAGTTATCCGTTGATGGATGGAGCACTGGGCCATCCAATTTGGCAATTAGTATTGTAAATATTGTTTAATAAATATTTAACAATTTAAAAAGGTAACACGTTATAAATAAAAGACAACGACACTTCGTTAAACAGTTTTTTTTCAGTATTGACTACATAATTTCAATATTTCTAGTGGTAGTAACTTGCCCTTATAAATTAAGTAATTTTTTTAACAATTTGCAATTTCAAATATGTTTTTATTATTTTCACCGTTTCCGAGGAGTAATTAATCGCTTCTACCGGTAATCTGCAGTTGTATTATTACAGCCGTACAAGTGTTAATTTCTTTTTATCGAGAAACTCTTAGCACTTTACGCCTTTATTAAGTATCCGCTCATGGAACAAGTTTATATTAATCATGCTTCTCTTTCAAGTCGCGAAAAAGACGGAAGTTATTTCCGGAAGTACTTTCCGTGGACGCCAGAAACTTTTTATGATCGTTTATTTTGCCGTGGAAAGGAAAGACCGAGGAAGAAATAATGAGGTAGTAAATTTATCGCTACGAAGTTAAATTTACTCTCCTTTCAGAGGGGCGGCGCGCCGTTTTACCCCACAATTATATCATCACGTCCCACGGTTGATAACAAAGGTAAATAATGACCCTGAGCCTCCACACTAGGACAATAGAATATAAATAACGCAAACCCTTGCTTCACGCGTCTCTTGTCGCTTATTCGTAGGCGACGCCTCACACCTGCTTCGCCGTGTCTCGTTGCAGACGGTGTCAGTCTTCGCAAAGCGAATGGTCGCGATTTTTTACACCGTATGGATTAGTCGGCGGTGGAATACTCTACTTTTATTGTAGACAGGAACAACAGAATGATTACTAATACATTTATAATGTAGGGTCGGCAAAATAAAACCGGCCCGGAAAATATTTATGAGATTTATGCGGAATTGACCCTTTTTGATGAGCAGGTTAACTTCCCATTACTGAAAATGCTGGAGATGATCACTGTTGACGTCTATGCAACGCTGTGCTCGATGTATCAAACTGTGAGACACGCGTAGAAGCTCTATCTCAGGGGTAGCAGCAATAGCGTTCTTAATGTTCTGATGTACGAGGGTGTATTGATATCTAGTTAGCCTTGACCGGTTGCGTGGATATGGAAAATATTGCGATACCATAGCAACGAAACATAACCTATTAGAAGTGTAAGTGTAAAGTTTCACGTCAAAAAGTCTAACCAAAGTTGCGCGCTATTTGAAAAAAAGGATGTCGACCGAAATTGTCTCTTCCAGGAGTAGAAATGTGCTTGTATGCTAATGACACGACGATTCTTGTCAAGCATCAAAGCATGGAGGAAGCTATAGCAAAAACAAATATAGCCGTACAACAAAGTGAGTCATGGTTCGAAAGTAATAAACTAAAATTGAACACCGCTAAAACGCAAACCCTTACGATTCAGACACGTTGCGAAGAAGAAAATCAGGTTAAGCTATTGGGTTTTTATATAATAATAATAATAATAATAATAATAGTGTTTATTTCCATCAAAATTACAACGTAAAAGGTAACAAAAAAAAAAAAGAAACTTATAATAAATTGAATAAGTGAAAGATGATGGAAAAGGGAGGCAATTCAAGCTATGCTTGTTCTACCATTGCCCCCCTCATCAGATAAACAAAGCACGCACCATACATGTATCTTTACTAATAATAATAATATAATTCACACATATATATAATCTATGAACTAGATGACAAAAGTGCACCCAGGTATCAAGGTATCGGCAAGACTCAGAAGATTGTGTAATACAATAAATCTATAAAAAAAAAAGAGAGAACAAAAAAAGAAAAAAAACAACAAAAAGTAAAAGAAAAAAAAAACGAAAAGAAAAAAAAGCGGTAGCTAAAATAAAAGTAAAACCGTGCATATGCGTCCGAATGTAGTTACACCAATAAGCAAGGTCAACTGACTGCCTGCCCTGAATATAAATATTTAAACATACTTCGCCTAAAGACAGTCACGGGCAGAGACTTCAATCCACCAGGAACGGAATTATACAGCTTAGATATCGTGTAGAAATGTAGAAATGATGTTTTTAAATCTGACATTAATATTGTGCACATCAGTCCTATATTTAATTTTAAAAGTTAAATATGCTGGTTTATTCAAGGTAATAACCTTATGGTAGAAAACACTGCCAATAAATCTATATCTATTTTCCATATTTAACCACCCAACGTCAGACAACTTATGCGATATTGGAGAAAATTTGCGAATTCCGAATATGAAATGCAGACAGGAATTCTGCACCCCCTGGACTCGCCTCTTAGTGAGAGCATCCAAGCACGGCCAGATCATAGGTAAGCAGAATGAGAACTGAGACAAGACCAAAGACTGACAGAGCGAAGTCTTTGTACTGTAGCTCAAGTATGATCTATGCGGATACATCATTCGCAATGCAGCATACGCTTTTTGTATGCAATTAGCAACATGAGTCCTGAACCGTAGCGAGGTATCTATAAAAACCCCTAGACTGTGACAGCCATCAACAAGTTTTAGAGTCTCCCCATCAACCAACAGTCGAATTGATTGTCTAAGTTCAACAGAAATGTTGCCAAAAACCATCACAAGTGTTTTTGAAGAATTCAGATGCAGTGAATGCCTACGGGAATGATTAAGCAGTGAATCCAAATCGGTATTAAGAGCAGCAACCGCCTCAAGAAGGTCATCCCGCCTAAACCTGTGATATATCTGAGAGTCGTCGGCATACATGTGATACTTGCAGGTACGTAAACAGCTCATTATATTGCAAGTGTAAATACTAAAGAGTAACGGGCCGAGAATAGAGCCCTGCGGCACACCAGCCTCCAAACACCTAAAGTTCGAAAGCTGATCCCTCACCTTAACACACTGGCACCGACCACCCAAATAACCCCTAAAGAACCTCAAGGCCACCTCCCCCAACCCTATATACTGAAGGACCGACAGCAACACCTCATGATCTATAGTGTCAAATGCTCTGCTGTAGTCTAGCAAAACCAAAATCACACAGTCACCCTGATCAACGGCCGATATAATATCATCGGTCACCATAGTCAAAGCAGTGGCACAACTGTGATTAGGTCTGAAACCTGACTGGTACTGGGGCAAAATATCATTAATTTCCAAGTGGTGACGAAGTTGCATCTCAACTGCCCGCTCCAGGACCTTCGACAGCACCGCCAAAAGACTGACCGGTCTAAGGTCAGAACCACCGATGCCATTTTCCAACATCGAGGAAAGACACCCTCGAATATACAAAAATTAACTAAGTGCGTGATAAACTGAATAATGTACGGGCAGCAGAGCCTAATAAAGTCAATAGAAATATTATCAACTCCAGTCGCCTTAGTAGATATTCCATTTATAATCTTTACGACCTGACTCTCGCTTATAACTCTAAAAGAAAAAGTTCTTGTTAAATTAGGGTGTTTATTATCGTTATAGGAGTGTTTTAGTTCATCGTTATCATCATGCACTGTAGAGGGGATACTACCCAAGAAGAAATTATTAAGTTCCTCCACATCAGCCAAATGGTCAGGCAATGAGGGTTGACTCTTATTGTAAATATTATACCTGCGTAACTGCTTCCACAGGTATCTGTTGTTAACTGTACTGAGTTTAAAATTAAAGTACGCCCTCTTATCATTCTGAACAACAGAATTACAAAAATTACGAAGCGATTTATAATACAACCAGTGACCATTCTGCTTTGTCCTCTTGAAACGTTTGTATGCACCGTCCCTTAGCGACATCAGGTACTTGGTGTTCTCAGACAACCATGGGGCTGCTGTCCTTCTAGGTTTATCGCATCGTAAAATTGGAGCATGAATATTTTGCAAAGCTACCAAATGATCATTGAAGAAATCTACTTTATCATCAATGTTATCAATATAATAAACATAATGTAGTGGCAACAGAAATAAGTCATCTAAAAAAGCAGCATGATTAATGTGTTTGAAATCGCGATAATAGAAAGGCACATTTTGATTTTCTGCAGATTTCGATAATTTACAGTATACAAGTTGGTGATCCGCAAATCCATCCGAAGTGCCAAAATCCACAATAGAATTCTCCGCCGTTGTAATTATATAATCAAGAAGGGTACGTGACGTCTGTGTAATCCTTGTAGGAGAATCAATAACCTGCACAAGACCGAGTCCCTCAAAAAAGCTCTGGAAGGAATTCCCCAGAGCAAAGGAAATCCACATTGAAGTCCCCCAGACAAAAAAATTCATCAGCCATCGGCAAAACGTGTGTTATTGACGACTCAAAACTATCCAAAAACTTAGAAATAATACTAGAAGGCGGACGGTACACAACTCCAATAATATACTGCTTAGCACGCACGCTCACCAAAATCCATAAGTCCTCCAGATCCGATTCAACCGGCAAAATTTTATAATTTATATTCGAGCGGACGAAGACGCACACCCCACCGCCCCTGCCACGCCTGTCCCTGCGAACCAAATCATAGCTAGCTACACTTACGGATTCAGAAGCTCATTATCACTCAGCCATGACTCAGTGATACCAACTACAGTGCACTCGCGATAATATGAACTAATGAAAACAAGGGCAGTTAAAATTTTTGAGATTGTTCATATTTACAAATGGCACAAAATTTTAATAAAACCAACCAAAGTTCTTTCCTGTATAAATGAAAGTTTAATTTAAATAGTTTAAATTTTTGTTTTATTTTAAAACATAAAAGGAACTTTTTCATTAAGTTTGTTTGCAGCAAACAAAAATATACTTATTTCTATACATATTCATATACATAAATGCTAGCGGGCTTATTCATAAAAATTATGCAATGTTTAATAAGCTCTTATATGACAAATGTTTCACAGAAATATGTCAAATAAGAGCTTAATAAACGTTGTATAGTTTTTTTGAATAAGCCCGTAGAAATATAAAGCTAATGTTCAAAAAAGTCGGTTATCTTCTTTTGCCGTTTCTTTTGGTCGAGAACTTTTAAAACTGCCTTCTCACGTAAGTCTCTTAAAACATTTAAAACTCGCTGTTCAACCATTTCACCTTCAGCCCAATCCAACGCCTTATTGAAAATATCGACAGCCTCCCCGGCCTTAATCGTCCTCTTTGGTTCCTCCACACAATCATCTTCATCGGATATGGCTTCTACTTCATTATCTTCACATTCAATAGCATCGTCATTCCATTCTTTAACGTTCGAGGCCGTATATTCAACCTATGAAAAAATGAGGTGTGGCCACCACACGACTTTCTTATACGTATGAGCGTTTCAAACTATACAATTTTAAGAATTTTTTATACAAAAATCATTCAAAATCCTATTCTAAGTACTTTCATTCTCTTAATAAATCTCTATAGAATGCATACTTTGCAAGATATTATCAAAAAAGTGCTACTCGCTAAGAGTAAAAGTGCTACTTTCGGTCCGAATTTTGAAATTTCATGTATACCAAAAATATTGCAAATCCAACTCTAAATACTTTTGTACTCTTAATAAATATATATAGAATGCATAATTTACGACATATTTGCAAAAAATCGCTATTCGGTAAGAGTAAAAGTGGTACTTCCGGTCCGAATTTTGAAATTTTTTTTATACAAAAGATATTTAGAATTATCATTTAAACACTTTTATACTCGTAATGTACCTGCCTAGAAAGCATGACTTGCGAGATATTCGCAAAAAACTGATTTTCGATAAGAGTAAAAGACCTACTTCCGGTAGGAATTTCAAAAAACTTTTTTAAGACGATTTGTCTCAAATTTAATTCTGAGTACATTTGAATTCTTTATAAATTTGTTTAAACTTAGTAATTGACGAAATATTTGTAAAATTCGATTTTTTCACTGAAGTAAACTACTACTTCCGGTCTGCCGATTTTTCTCAAAATCTAATCAGTTCTCAAGAGGGAGATTATACACGTAAATACAAAATTTGGAATTGATATCTACAGCGGTTTGACCGCTATCGTGGTCACACACAGACACACAGACACACACACAGACATTTTTTAAAAACCACTTTTTTGGTATCAGGGGACCTCAAAACGTGGACATCTGTAAAAATCTCGAGGTCGAAAATTTTCATCATCACAATACTTCCTTATACTACGTATAAGAAAGTAAAAATATAGAATAACACACAATTTTAAGTACATTTCAGAGAATACAAACCTCGGGTAGTAAGGCGCATAAAACATTGGCGGCGCTTTCTTCCAATTCACGTAAATTCATTTGCAAATTTTCTCTAACAACACTTAGAGGAATTTCATCTTCGCGATCATCTTGATTCACTACCATATTTAAAATGTTGTTCCAGCATTTAGATAACACAGCTGAATCCACTCTTCTCCAAGCTGATTCCAAAATAATTATAGCTTCCTTCAATGTAGTCTGCTTCATAGTTTCTATCAAACCACCCCCTTTAGCAGCAATGGAAGCCAAAAGGCTATTTATGTAATACAGCTTTGTGATCCTTATAGCATTTTGGTCCATGGGCTGGATGAGTGGGGTCACGTTCGGTGGCATAAATATCACAAAAATAGAGCCGTTTTCAGATTTTAATTCGTCCTCAGGTGGGTGAGATGGGGCATTATCTATTAAGAGAATAGCTTTCACTGGAAGCCCTTTTTTGGTTAAAAATTGTTCCACCTGAATTATGTAAAAAATATTTTAAAATGAATAGGTATGTGTCGATTAATGTCAATATAAAAACTTTTACCTCTGGAACAAATGAGCGATGAAACCAGTCTTTAAAAATGTTACCAGTCATCCACGCTGATTTAGAATGACGATAGTGAACAGGGCAATCAAAATTCTGGAAACAGCGGGGTTTTTTTGACTTTCCGACAACAAGCAGTTTGAGCTGATGAGATCCCGTAGCATTTGCACAGCACAGGAAAGTAACTCTTTGTTTTTCAGTCTTTGTACCTGGGGCTGATTTTTCCTGAGACGACACGTATGTTTTGGTCGGTAAAATTTTCCAAAATAAACCCGATTCATCGGCGTTATAAAGTTGATCGTTACTTAATCCAAGCTCTTCAATCTTCGATCTAAGTGCCACTTTAAATGGTTCAACCAACAGGGGTTGAGAAGAAAGTTTCTCTCCAGAAATTTGGAGCAATCTTACGCCGAATCTCTTTTTGAAATTCTGCAGCCATCCGTCACTCGCGTTGAAGTCAGAGTTATTTTCCTTAATATTATAATGAAGCTCCTTGGCCTTTTCTTTCAACATTAGTCCACTGATGGGGAATTTCTTATCCCTCATACGCATAAACCATTTATACAATGATTTTTCCATTTTTGGGTACTCCGACGGTCGCATAGTTTTTCTTTTTCCAGGTCCGATGAATGTATTGTTGACACATTTTGAAATTGCATTTTTATTCTTTTTTATTCCAGATGCTGTGGACTTTGTCACTCCATATTTCTTCGCTAAATTAGTAACACTTGCACCTTTTTGTAAATTCTCCAAAATTTCATATTTTTCCTTTAAAGTTAGAAATTTATGTTTTTTTGTATGCATATTTTACAAATTATTCACTTTTAATTAACACTTAAAAACCAAACATGCGTTTGCGTCTGCATACATGTAAATACTAACTAAAAAGTGCACTTGCTTGTTTGACCATTGACATTTGGCATTCAAATGTTAATAACTCGGGGTTTCCCCTAATTTTTATACATATTATGTAGCTGAAATCCGTTTCAAAATAAAAAAAATAAATGTTCATATTTTAAAGCTTTTGTACAAAGTTCATATTTTGGAGTAGTCAATGGCAGAGAAAAAGTGTTCATATTTTGGGGTGTTCATTTATTATGGTGTTAATATTATCGCGAGTGCACTGTATATCAACATCGGAACCCCTCAAGTATTCAGCGAAGTCAACGAAATGGGCAACCAGTGATCTAATATATAGATATATAGAAACAGGTTTGAGCTGGACACGGCATATTGACCACCTGGCAAAGAAATTGTCGTCAGGAATCTTCGCAATCCGCCGTATAAATGCCACAGCCACGTACGAGGCGGCCACATTTGCCTACCATGCAGTATTTCATTGCCACCTTTCCTACGGTATCCTCCTGTGGGGTACCTCGAATGCGGCAGACAGAATTTTTGTCCTGCAAAAGAAAGCCATTAGAGTATTGCATAATTTAGGATATAGAGACTCGTGCAGAGGCTACTTCAAGCAAACAAATATACTTACTTTGAAGTCTCTTTACATATACCAGACGTTAAAATATATTCATAAACACCATAAAGAATACCAGCTAAATGGAGAAGCACATGAGTACAGTATTCGCGAACGTGAGAGTCTGCGAGTTCCGAGGCATAGAATTTCAAAGACACCGGATAACATGCACTACTGGAGTGTAAAGCTCTACAACCACCTACCGCACGGAGTGAAGAAATTAAACTTGACGCAATTTACATATACTGTCAAGAAGCACCTTGTAGGGAAAGAATATTACACCATCGAAGATTACCTGGCAGATAGATGGTGACTCACTTTTCTCTGGGCGCTATAATTATACACCAATTTTTTTCTCTTTGTTAAGTTTGTTTTGACTGTCATTTCTGGTATTCATTGTCTGTTGTCTTTTACATTTTTAATATTGCTGTGACTCTTTCAAATTTATATATAAATAAAATGAATTTAGTTTACTTAATTAATGCGTAACCGAGAGTCAAGCACGCATCCTAGTGCTAGGCCTTATGCTAGACTACGATACGGTGAACTTTCTGCTGAAAAGTAGGTTAAGCAAAACATTCTACATGTAACTAGCTCAGCTTGAAAATAAATAGTTCACTCAGGGGCAGAAAATATGACTTGATTCTCCTTCTCTTTAATCATCTCCAGGTCAGGTAAAGAAATAAAATACAAAATAAATCTTAACATCTAATTTATTAAAATAAAATAATCTTAAATGAATTCAAAAGTTTTAATCTACAAATATTTACACATCAGAAATCAATATTCAGTCATAATCCCAAATTTATACATCATAATCAATAAAATACTACAAGAAATAAAGAATAAATGAAATCATCATGTCGTGCAAGCTTATATCTAAAATGTGAACGTGATTATTATTATTAATATTTGTCATAGATACATGTAAACAATCAAAAATTTTAAAATAAATTAACCATGATGAATTGTACTGGAATATAAATAAAATAAAATTTGTACGGTCTACTGTTTGCTAACAAAAATATAGACATTAAGGAAATGGCTTTGCCCTAATTAGTCCTGTCCGGCGCCTTTTCTCGCTCCCAACACAGTACCATCAGATAACAAATTCACACAGATGAGTATCCCAAAGTTCCACCCTACGAGCATGTCATTTTCAGCTCGTCGGACGCAACCCGAACATACATCACCATGCGCACATTCCTTAAGGAATATATATAAATTTTAAATTAAATAAATAAAATGAAATAAAATAATGTCTCTGCGTATTCAATAAATTAACTCAGCCCTGATTAGTTCTGCCTGGTGCCTTTTCTCGCTCCCAAACGCAGTACCACCAAGACCAATTCGTGTATTTCAAATTCACCAGGACTCCATGCTATGAATTAAATAATGACATAATTCATTTCACACATCCCTGATGTATTATCCAACACGTTAATATTGAACACCCAAATACAACAAAACATACTTAATTCTCATATCAAAAAGAAATAATATATATACATTAAAAGAAAATAAACTTTACCTTTTTCACGAAATTCCAATACAAAACACCACTACAAATAAAGAACTTTGAGACGCCACTATACACACATTTATAACAAATATTGCTTAATCACCTTAACTCTTCATACATCGTATTAAACTCTTCCATAATTCTCAATGAAAATTTTATTCACTTAATATATAACCTATATACACATAAAACAAAATTATTAATTTCAAATATCCTTTGTAGGATGAATAAATTTAAAAGAAAAATAAATTATACGGAAAAGAAAATGATTATGCTATTCAAAGTTATCATTACAAATGCTAGAAGGTTTTGTCATAACGTACGGCATAGTACCCTACATGCAAAACAAAACTCTCTAGAAAGAAGAAAATAAAATGAAATTAAGTAAATTCAAAAACCGAGTTCATAAAATAAAAGTATTTCATACATAGGTAGTTATTCAAATACATCTAGACATTTTAATGTAATACGCGCTGCATGTTTAAAATAAAATTACTATAAGTGTAGAATCTTGTAAAAATTTTATAAGTATTGAAAATCTCAAAAATTATTCTAAGTCCGGATTTTAAAATAATCCTATTAAAGAAGAGGGAGGAAGTGGTTTTCACCTACTTTTAGACTTGCTAATATTGCGGTTTTCACCAGCAATCTCGGAAATTTTATCTGTCCGCGCTTTTATTCGTAAATCTCTTTATAAAAACATACGGCAACTTTCGTTAAACACGAATCCACCTCCAAAATTGTATGTCGACGGTGCCGCTCCTATCGGTTGCATGGGGAAACAGCGTATTAATAATCCTTGAAAAAGGTAAACAAACATGTGACTATAAATTCGTCTATACGTTTATGACTCAGCCATGCACCTGATAAACAATACTTTTTGCGCCGGTCTACACAGTCGATCCTTGCCAAAGCCAGACATGTTTGTGCGAGAAACACCTGCTCGATCCTTTACCCGTAACATTTAATATGTCTTAAAATTATAACCTTATAAAAATTTATTAAGATTCTTTTACTGTTTTACTTAAATAAAAATAAAGTTTTCGTAAATTATCAATATAGTGAATATTTATACATATCATGGTAAATATGAATAAAGTAAAAATTAATTTAAATAAAACTTGGAGTGATACGTCTGCATTTGTTATTTGTAAAAAGTTAAAATTGATATCAATGTGAGCAATAGTGAAATACAGATATAATACACAGGATGCTATCTATCAAACATTGACCTGGTAAGTAAATAACATTATTTACAACTTTTAAATACAACTTAAAGTTCATTGCCACATTCTTATTATGTTGTAAATTTCTTGATTGTTGTTTACTTCATTCTTGAACCATCTCTTCGTATTGTTGGGAAGTTTTATTCGTATTTTCTTTGTCTTGCTTACATTCGGAAATAAAGGGAAAACATTCATGATCGTCGGTATACGTTGGTTAAATTTATCATGAATCCCTTTCACCCTTTCAATTTCTAACGATGATGTATTGTTGACAGGTGGATTATCATATGCGTTCACCCAGCTTATCGTTCCTGGTGATTGACATCTTAAATTGAAGTATAAATGTTGTATCAGTTATTTGATCATCATACAGATTATACGAGGACAATCAAGAAACACACATATAAACGAGTACAGACATAGACATCCAAGAGTACAGAGTGAAATTAAGTGAAGCATTACTTGTGTAAAATTTATTTATTCTGTCACTTTAATTTATACAGATCACGTTTACATTCTCTAGTTTATTATTATTCATGAGGAATTTGTTGACTTAAATAAATAAATGCCAATGTACATATAGATATAAATGTGAATAAATATAAATAAAGAAAAATTCTTACCTTTATTAAGCACTTATGTATATAATATGAACGCACACAATAAGAAATCCTTACTTAACTAAACATAAAATTGCAAGTGATCTAAAATTCATTTATTTACATATTATTATTTATTCAAGATCACTGCAATATGTTATTTTATTTTATTTTATTTATAAAATGACTATATATGTATATGTATATTATAATAATTACTTTTTTTTATATGGCATAATTTGACAAAAATTGTATTGTTAAATACTACTGAATAAAAAATTCTATTCTATTCTAATTGTGAAAAGCGAAAATTTGGAATATCGAGCCATCATCAAGTACCTGTATTTGATGGGGTTAAGAGGTAAGCATATTTACGAAGATATGCTTAATATCCTTGGCGATCAATATCCATTGTATGCGACCGTGAAAAATTAGGCGGTAATTTTTCCATTGAAGATGAACACCGATCGTTTCTGTGTCCGTCTCCGAAAATGTTGATGCACTTCATGCCATGATTTTGTCTGACCTTCGAATTGGTCTAAAACGTGTATCTGAGGCACTGAACATTTCATATGAACGCGTCCATGATATAGTTCACGTCGATTTGGACATGAGAAAAATGTCTGCAAAATGGATCCCCAAATGTCTGTCTGTTGACCAGAAGCTAGCAAGGCTGGAAGCAATGAACATTTTCCGTAAAATTTAAAGGAGTATTACTAGCAAAGCATGCTGTTGCTAAGAGATCCCAAATTTCCTCTTCTTCTGATTTATTCATTACATCCACAAAAAAAATTCCAATTTTCACTATAAGCTAATTTTGTGGTGCTTGCAGCAGATTGTGCGCGAGAATCGCTTGAAATCGTCTCTCCATCGTCGTCTTCTAAATCTGTTTGCGAAAAAGTTTTTCTTTCCGGAATCTCTAAAATGTTAAATATTTTTCCATAAAACCCAATAGGAATCAATCAAAATTATTCACCTTTATTTATTGCTTTAATTTTCTTAACACTTAATGCTCTTGATTTTGATTGTATTTCATTCTTTATTTTACGAGGACAACGAATGCACTTATTCTGTAAGTGACTGGACATTCTGGTTACATTTAAAAGATTACTTTGCGAACAGAAGTTACACGAATATAATTTCGAATGTTCTGTGGATTTTGAAAATGCTGTTAAAATAACTTTTTTTATTTTATCTTTACGCCCCATCCCAGCGCACAGCACTACGAGTAGTGTATTCACAAACATTATATAGTTCAACTTATACACCGAAATCTTTTAAAATACTACTTCATTCGTTATATAAACGGCTGATTTTTACATCTGCTAGAAAGGGACTTCCTCAATCACCGAGTGTGCAATGTCATACGTTTACATAGATGATGTTTTACTTTGCTTGTAATTTACGGAAATTTTATGTGGTAATTTACCGTAAATGACGGTAATATACGGGGTAATGTACCGACTTACATCACTGATCCTCTCTTCACTCTTCCCTGAAAATAATGAACATTTAAATTATCCTCTACCGTCACATACCTCAACTTATAGCGAGACGTATCACGAACAAATCCGAGAAGCGTGAACATCCGAAAAGAGACAAGAGTGCTTCTGTAATGCCACACGAGAGAAAATGCTACACATATATAAATTCGGTCGCTGTGTTATGCGAAACATTAAGAAGATTTATACGGCCCGCGTCTTTTAAAACGTGTAATAAATTGCCGGAAATTTGTCGACATGTTCCCGACAAATACGGTATTTTTGATAAGATCGTGTTTTCTTTTCCATTTCGTTTCGGAAAATGGATAACAAGCAATACTGCGGAAACGTTCTCGTTAAAACGAGAGATGATCGTAACAAATAAAAGTGCGTGCAGTATGTATGTACACGTGGAAAACGAGAGATTCAGAAATATTGTACTCATATAATTACTACAGACCGGACACCAAAGGCTGATGACTCATCGCCCATGGGCGCACTATTGAAATGTTGTATTTTTGAGGAGGTTTTAATTTTATTTATATAATTGGATAACAAATGGGTGACGATCTATGAAATACAAAATACCTTATTATTTGTTCATTTTGTAGTTCAAGTCGAGTAAAGAAGTATTAATATTTACTAGCAATACTTTCTCAAAGTTCTCTTCTATAAGATTTGTTCTCTTTGAATGAAGTACATCCTTGTAGATAAAAAAAAACGTCATTTCTACATCGCAACTGGTTATAGGTGCGTACTGGAAATCTTCTTATATTTCAGCGTATTTAGCAGTTAGATTTTGTGTCATTGTCCCCATACGCAATTGCCGCAATGTTATTAAATCTGGATTTCTATTAAAAACTGCGTCTAATTTTTGCCGAAGGCCACATCCGAAGTCACTTGCAATACTTTTGAAATTATTAATAGCCACATCTAATCTGGTTAATCCATCTTTTAATTTGAGATTTCGATTTTCAAAATATGTGATTAGTTTAGGCTAATTTCCAATGTGTTCCTGAAGGAATAACAACTGATTTTTTAAATTTGGGATTTGTGTTAGTTCCTTGCACTCAGAAATACTTCGAGCATCGTCATTTAAACATGTAACGAAACTTACTAAATTATCGAAATTCTCTGCATAAAAACTAGTAGCTTCCAACCATGGTCCCCATCTAGTTATTACTGGCGAGGGAGGCTTTCCCTGTAAAGAGCTACTCTCGATGGTGCTTTTCTGAAAACTTTTTTAAAAGCGGATACAAGTCTATCAATTTCCGAATACTTATCTCTGATATATTCACAGATTCTGTCGAGAGCATGTGCTACACAAGTAATATGCAGCATATAAGGATATGTTTCCTTTAATAGTCTGCCTGTTTTTAACATATATGCGGCACTGTCACTAATAAATAAGAGTATTTTTTCCCTGTACCTGCCGTCCGAATGAAGTATTTTGTGCAAATTCTCGTCAATGGTTTTAGCAACTGTTTCCGCATCAACTGTATATATAACTTTAGATGCTATTGCATATGCGTCATATGGAATAGTTGGATGTAGTACACTAGCTACAACATTTACCACACATCGCTCTAATACATCGACAGTTTCGTCGGCACTTATCCATAGGTACTGATTTGAAAGATGTCTTCTAGTGCATTCTACTGTTTTCGTGAAGCACTTAGAAACATAATATTTGCGTAAGGTGGATTCATCAGGAACATTTCGACCAATATATTTTTGGAGAAATGTTTTGAAAGTGGGATTGTCAAGTTTCTTTAATGGGATATTAACCGCCATTAATGCTTTACAGAGTTCTTCGTTAAGCTTCCAACGGGTCCAATGTCTGTGTATGTTTTAGCGATGCTAAGTGACGCTGTACGTGCGATTTTTGGGCATTCTGTAACGGTATTTTACAGACTTTGCAATAAATTTCGAAACCACTGACAATGGACATACAATCAGTATGACCCTTAATCCAACTCGCCATTGTTTCACGATGCTATTCTCGACGATCTTCCATATCATAGTAACATAAACAATGTTCTAAATCTAAATAAATGATAACTAAAAATGTATGCGTATGTTATTGAAACTTAACGAAATCCAGTGCACACTTACGTCAAGATAATTGGGAGAAGTAGATTCAATGAAACGGTATTAAACAGAAACTATTACAAAAATTACAAAGTACGTAATTAACAGTCAAAACAATGAAAAAACGAAACTAACATAAGTATGAATACATATATAACTTTATTTATCTTACGAAATATAAGGTAAATATAAAAAATTTTGAAAACTCGTCACCCTTCTACCTACGCCGATAAAGAAAGAGGTTTAGGTGTAAAAATGGACTTTTTCTGTTGTCGTTTTCGCGTCAACAATAGACGTTGCAGTTCACCATATGAATAGTGCTATTCAGTAACTGCGTGTTGTTTACATTATTTCTTTGCTCCGTCATAATTTAAACCTGGCACGTTCGGTGTATAATAATTACTAATGTCCACACGAACCAAAAGGATTGTATTTACCTTCGTAAATTCATGCAATAGAATAAATGTAAATTATCTTCTATACATGTGTGTCAGATAGAACTCAAATGAGAATTGTCATTGTGACTTGTATATGAACTGTTTGTGATTCTACATTTTATATGAAATTTTTGCAAATATCCACGTTTTAAAGTCCCCGGATACCGTTTGTCTGTCTGTCTCTGTGTAAACACGGTAGCGGTCAAACGGCAAAAACTGTTAATTTCAAGTTTTATATTTGTAGTATTATTATAATGTTTCGTCAACTACTACGTTTAAACAAATTTATAAAGAATTCAAATATACTTAAAAGTGAAACCCATTTAAAAAAAATTCGAAATTCCTAGGTAGGTCTTTAACTCGTATCCAAAATCAGCTTTTTGTCAGTATCTCGCAAGTCATACTTTTTAAACAGATACATTATTATAAGTATAAAAGTAACACTTTTACTCTTATCGAATAGCGCTTTTTTTCGAATATCTCGCAAAGTATGCATTCTATAGAAATTTATTAAAAGAATAGAAGTACTTAGAATAGGATTTTGAATATATTTGACAATGTAGAATTCCAATTATGTTATGGATCTACATTAACTATCGCTCATTCTAAAGTTTTTTTTTATTTTAGGGGCAATAAATATTTAACGTTTTTGTGGAAGGACAGCTGCAAAACCGCAATAATTTACCGGTCCAATGTGAAATTGACTTTTAAATACCTGTATAACCGCAAATATTTTACGTACAGTCATCTTATAGATGTGAATGATTTTAACATTAACCATATATACATACAGCGTATGTACTCTTATATCAAAATAAGTAAATACAGCATTAGAGATTTATCTCCGTGCAGAACACGGTTTTCAAGCGAATCCACCTGGGAGTACAACTACAGCAATTCTTTCCACATGAAATAGTGAGTGAGTTTATTGTTCATCGACTCGCTCGGACCCGTATTCCTCCAAACAAATGAGTATTCTCCAGTTGATTGATATTCCTTGCATTCTCCGGCATGCCACCGGTGATGATCAATAAATCGTACAATGCCAGGACCTATGACTAATTAAAAGCTATACCATAACGTCATTGTGTCATCCGTGGTGCCGTTACAATTGGCTTTTGCATTTGAATGGGGCAAATAGTTTTAGGCCTACGTTTGTTGCAATACGTATTTTATAGACTGATCTTTTTATTATATGTTATCGAATATATCCTCTTGAAGAAAATTGTCAATTAAGTTCATTTATGTTTGAACGATCGTTTTCGTCATTTAAACATTTACTAGCCGCTCGATGACATTCGTTTAAAATAGAAAATTTGAAAAAACGTCTAATTGTCAATTTTTTAAATAATAATAATTAATAAATAACTAATATGTAATTATTAGATAAATAATAAATAAATTGATATACACGTTTGGCCTACGATTATCTTGCATGGGGCTTCCCGTATATAACACGAAAGGAGTTGCCAAACCGTACCTACCTAACAGATATACATACGCGAGGCGACAAGTAGACCTTCAGCCATGGGCGTAGCCAGGATTTATAACAGGGGGGGGGGGGCAAACCATGGTCCATGGTCGTTCAAAATGTAAAATTTTAGGATAAAAAGAAAAGGCAAATGAAAACAAAACTTTGAGATTTTAATTATACTTAAATTAAATTAATAACATTTTTCTTGGGTTGAAACTAAATTTATCCAAAACTTTCTTCACTATGCAGTCCTGATTTTCCTTAAAAAATTGTCGATGCACACTCATCACATTCTATTCGCCGTATGCAACTTCGTATCCTGCACTATGTACTGTACTGTACTGTCTGTCTTCGCGCCGGATAGACAACTAACTTTATATACGCTTTTGAGCCTAGAAATTGCCAGAACATTCGCATCGCCGGTTCCCGTATATTCCTCACTTGTATCTCGATTTTTCTCGAACTCGAAGAAAACCAGTGGCGTTTTGTTACACTATTAAATAGGACACTGTCGCTAGACAAGAGCACTTATACACCAACTCAATAGTTGTTATAAGAGTATTTAATTCGGATTCTGATGTAGGATTGTGTATTGAATGTTTCAAAATATTTCACGCTAAAACTACTTATTGAGTAAATTTATTTTAATTAATAGGATTAAAAAATGTAGTTAAATGAAAACAAAAAAAGTGACAATTTTTTTACCATTTTTCTCAAAAATGTCCGACTGTTAAGTGGTTGAATCGAACACTAAAAATTGACGTATCCTGAGAGTAAATCGAACACTCCTTTTTATCCAATTCTGGTGTGGGACAATTCTGGTGTGCACCAATGCATAGATCGAAAACGCTATTAATATATATTTAGCACTATGTCAGTTTTTCAAACAGCTTTGTTTTTCGCTGATGAAATATGTTTTAGTGACAAAGGACACGCGAATAATTTTATTTATTAGAGCTTATTAATTAATTTTAAAATGTTCATAAAAGCAACCAAACGACCACAACAACAAACAAAATATATAAAACAGATAACAAAAAAAAAATATGCAGAACAGAAAAATATGTATATTTTAGATTTAATTTTTGGTTTATTAAAATTTAAAAATTATTTAATTTATTTTTGCTTCCAGGGAGGGGGCAGTTGCCCCTCCCTGCCCTTCGCTGGCTACGCCCATGCCTTCAGCGAAACCAAATTAAATTCAATCATAAAAATAATAAATCTGAAGGAATTCTTATAATATTAACTTAAGATACATTTTTAAGAATATTACGAATGGGAATAATACCTAAAAATGAAGATAACAACAACCCCTGCAACATGCACAAATGCATTATAGTGGAATCTTATGATCGTAATGAACGTATCGGCCTGTCGTCTAGCGTCGAACAGTACTTGCCCACATGTGTATAAATATTGGCAACAACGTTCGTTTCAATACTTGGACTTTTAGCTCGCATGCAAGGTAAAAACAGAGCGAACCTGTATATGTAGTAGTAGGCATAAATACTGTGTGTATGTAAATCTTTGTACGCCAATTAAGTTGGTAGTATGGATTTTAATTTTCTAAAGTTGGTGAAATCACGGTATGACTATATTGCTCTGAATAGGGCTCTTACTTTTGCGCAGATATCCGGATATCCGGGTCGTCAATATTCGGATACTCGAATCTAAGTTAAACAAGTATCCGGATATTCGGATATCCGGATCCAAGTACGGATATCCAGATACTCGTATCCGGATCTTAATCCGGATTTCGAGTTATAATGAGTAACTCGGATACTCGAATATCCGGATAGTAAGAGCTCTAGTACACACGTGTATAAAAAAAAAGTGTAATACGTATCTAATAGTATGTTTCGAAATTATTTCCATTTTATTTAAGATTTGCACGAATGTATCATGCACAAAATACAATATAAGTACCCGGGTACCACGGTTATACAACAACGTCTAAAAAACTTTGACATTGAGAATAATATGAACAAGGACCTATAAACGTAAGTATTTGTATTATTTCGCACTATTTTGTTGAGGCTTTCGATGGCACAAACGTGGATTCTCAAAACAAGAGCTATAGGTAACAAAATCTGAAAAAAATGTAACGAAAAATACCCGAGTACCTCGATCATAGACACAAGGGTTAATCAGAATACAAATAAGGACGCTTTATATTTGAGGCGTCATAATAAAAGATCCGAAACCTGATACTCGGATCCAAGTACGGATATCCGAATACTCGGATCCGGATTTTGGGTTATAATCGTAACTCGGATACCCGAATATCCGGATAGTAAGAGCTCTAGTTCTGAATAATGATAAGCACGAAAGCACAATGAGGTTATATTGTACAAACTTGTTAATAGACACATTAAAAGCGCTATTAGTAAATGAAAATAACGCTGATAAGTAAAAAATAAGATTATTTATATAAATTTTCGAAAATGTTCTCTAATTGCTTGTAAACACAACATTATTCGTCGTTTCGTATTTTCAAATACATGGCAAAGCTGTTGTTGTGTTTTGTATTGAATTTCATGCCTAATCGCCTGTTGAAGTTAGTCTAAATTGTGCAAGCGGTTTTTATAGACCATATTAAATTATTACTTATCTGCAACTGACGAATAATAATTATTGAGCTCTGAAAAGAAATGTTCGAAATTAAAGGTATAAATATGAAGAATTCATAGCAAAGACCGACGATAACAACTGACAATAGAGTTAATTACAAATCTTTTATCTACGTCTATGTACCTACTCAAGTGGCAGTGTTATCACTAAACCTTGATGTAATTGCAGGCATACCAACATAATTGGCGTACAAACATTAACAGACACATAGCATAACCAATTTGTTTAGATAGAATTAATAACCTTAGTTATTAGTTTATTCACTGCTAGATACATCTTTAAACTGCGCTTATGGGATTCTATTGTCAAATTTGACGATTAATTTGAATTCAAGCAGGGGCCCAAATTGTGTAGAACATAGAAATCGATAAAATGCAAATGGAGGTGGCGTAAATAAATGACAGATATTATACTTGGTCAACTAATCATCGATTAAGACTAATTATTGATCAACTTTAACCGGTTTTCTTCAACACGAATTACTGTTGTTAACTAAACAGAGATTAAAAATGTATTATGCAAAGATATGCTATAGTGAATCTGATCTAAATTACAAATTGCATTTGCAATATGTTCTAATAATATTAATGCTATGTTCTGCATTTTAATTTGTTCTTTGTACGTTTTCCAATATGTTGACGTTCTTAAAATTATACCTGGTCTAATTAAGAATTTCTTTCTAGTACATAAAACTATATATTTTGTAAATATATCTTGTAGACATGGGCCAGAGAGAGGAAGTCGTTCCGATTTCACTCGGACTAGACCGACTCGTGTTTTGTCGGCTCTCGGGTACCATATTACCTACCGGTTTCCCCGAGAGCCGACAAAACACGAGTGGGTCTAGTCTGAGTGAAATCGGAACGACTTCCCCTCTCTGGCCCATCTCTAATATCTTGTAAGGATTTTTTTGTATATAATGCATATTTAGCATTTCTAATAAAAAATTAAAAGATAGAGTAGTCACATTTTCATTTGAAAATTTGGAAAAACCGACTCTTAGTTGCTTAACTTACATAACATAAAATCCATAATCTCAATAAATCTTAGATTTTCGTTTTTCCACTTTGCCTGCATTAGTGAATATCATTATAGGGGAGGAGCAGCACAATTTTAGGATTCTTCGAATGCTTTTGTAAAAGCCTTTATTTATATAGAGATTGTCCTCATCTTTTTTTTGCTTTACTTGTGGAGAATTTGCGTTCTTGATACTATATAAATACTTAAGGTGTATGTATTTTTTTATAGCACATAATAATGCTTAAAGTATTGGAAACACTAGATTTTAATTTTATTTTGAGTTTACTTTCTATAAATGAAATGCTTGCTTAGTAATGATGACTGAAATGAACTTTGTAACACATTCTTAATAAGCGTTACCATAATTAATTAATTGATCACACTTTTACGAATCAAAATGTCGATTCATTTAATGAGCTTTTAATTAATTTAATATTGTTAAGTCGGCGAAACATTGAACTTGTTTCAACATAAAAACATTAAATTACTGTCAATAAAATTAGTTATCGGTCTGGCGTGCACACTGTTAACACGAGATTTCGTCGATTAATTTATCCATTCTTATACAGGTCATCCCTCTTTTAGAGATCATTCTCCTTTTAGATCTATATTTAATACCTTTGGATTTCAAGTTATTGCCGCTGGAGAGATTTAAACGCGAGCTTAAGTCTACGTTGATGTCGCGATAGCTCTTTTTTGACACGTTCCTTTCGTTTCATAATCTTGATTTGTTTTATTTTTGTTTTTTGACAGCTTGCTGCCTGCCAAATTGTCATTTTATTATTAAATAATTGATTGAAGACGGAGGTATGTGTTTAATCTCTATAATTTACAAGTAAAAAATTGAAATAAATTCAAATTGAGTTCAAAACAGTTTTATTCACTTCACTACAATTGTTTCAATCAGGTAATGAATATTATAATATTCATTACCTGATGAAGCCCTACTAATCACTTCACTACAATTGTTTCACCCTACCAGGTGATGAATATTATAATATTCATCACCTGATGAAGCCCTAGTAGGGTGAAACAATTGTAGTGAAGTGAATAAAACTGTTTTGAACTCAATTTGAATTTATTTCAATTTTTTACTTGTATTTTATTATTAATTGTCATTACATGTCGCCAACTTTTAATACATATTCGATTTTGCAATATAACTATGTTGTCATTGTAGTTTTTTTAGATGACAGCCAATTTGTCATTTTGTTCTTATTTACTTATCATATTGCCGCTAATGCCAAGAAAACTAATTCATTTTTTCAACATATTTTTTTATACGTTTGAAGTATGTATGTATATAAAAACAGAATATTAGTTTTCTTTTTCTTAAAATACATAAGAAATTTAACTTTTCTATTACTAAATATTTGAAAAACTAATAACTAGAATTTATAGGTTAATTCCCAAAGTATACAAATTTATTTATGCCAACTGACAAAATTATTTCTTGAGCATGCGATTTCATCCTCTGCTAAGGTTTTAATCATATTTTTCTCGCTTGTTTTCAGATTTGTTCCGATCTGCAGCTGAAGCGGGTCCGCGAGACATCATAAAACTGTACAACAAGGCCGGCCAACTGCTAAACATCAGTCACAACTTGGAGGGGAATACGCCTGACGAACGGTATTCGCTGCAAGTGGTCGCCGCCAACGGATTCGCCATGCTACAAGAGAACACCGGTGCCGATCTCAAAGCTCTGGAGGCAAGAATTTCAGAACTCGAGAGACAACTGAGGGCCGACCTGCCGCTTCCGCCAGCCGTCAAACAACTGCAGAAGCAAGTGGATGCCTTCCGGGAGAAACTTGAGACGACGGAAAAGTTGAGCTGGCTGGGTAATTATTGCGATTCTCCTTGTGTGTGGGGTGTTTTATAAAATTTAAGTACGTTTTTCTTTATATTTTCGTTTACAGCCTGCTCACGCTATCTGTTCTGATAGGATGTAGCATATTATGCAATGAGCATGTAATGATAGCTATTAAGACACGAGTAAGAAAGTTACAATACGAGCCGAAGGCGAGTGTTGTAATGAATACGAGTGTCTTAATAGCCATTAAATGCGAGTTGCATACACTATTTTTTCTACGACCCCATAATAAAACATTATTTTTTGAACATTCCGTACGTTTTTTGCGAATTTAGCTGGTAATAAATTGTTCGTGGCTACTAAGGCTTGTTCCATAATTTCTGGTGCAGTCAAATTTTACATTTCACTGTCATTATCCCTCATTTTTACCGTTTATATTTTCAAAAAAGCACAAATGTTAACTACTTACTTGTAAATTGTAGAGAACTGTCACATTTAATTAATTTTTATATCTGTCAGATATGCAGTCGCCATATTGAATATTGATTGAATATTGGAAAGTCGTACCCGTAATGTACCTGTCTAAAAAGCATGACTTGCGAAATATTCGCACAAAGTACATATGAATTCTTTATAAATTTGTTTAAACTTAGTAGTTGACGAAATATTGGCAAAATTCGATTTTTTCACTGATGTAAACTGCTACTTCCGGTCTACCGATTTTACTGAAAAACTAATCAGATCTCAAGAGGGAGATTATAAACGTAAATACAAAATTTGGAATTGATATCTACAGCGGTTGGACCGCTATCGTGGTGACGCACACAGAGAAAGAGACAGGCACACAAACACACAGACTTTTTTTTTAAAAACCACTTTTTCGGAATCAGGGGACTTCAAAACGTGAACATCTGCAAAAATCTCGAGGTCGAAAATTTTCGTCATCACAATAGTTCCTTATACTACGTATAAGAAAGTAATAAGTGTATAATCAACCGAAAACGCGGCACAACACTAAACATTGAGCAAATATGATAACAGTTGTGGCTGTGTTGTCAAACCCTATCATCCATGACCTATCATAACAATATTATTGTTCTCGGACACATTAAAAAAAAAAAAATTTTCTTCTACCGAAACACTGTCACAAGTTATTTTATGACGGTGTTGCAGATCGATTACAAAAATGTAAATTCCTTATAGACATAAATCGTCCTCTAGTGGCTAAATGATAAACTATCTTTAATACAGTATTGCTGGACTAAAACTTAATCAAATGCCCATTTAATACACTAAAAACCCAAATAATGAATTTTTTTACTTATGACAGTGTTGTTGCCGATGTGCTATATGTAACTATATACAGGCTGTCCCACAAACATAGTGACAAACTTCAAGGGGTGGTTGAAGACATCAAAGCAAACATTTTTTGTTTAATTAACATATGTCCGCAAATGAGCCATATTAGCATAAAATAAGAAAAATTATTTTGATATTATTTTACCAAAAAACGTTTAGGAGGACATTAGTAAATCAGTTTTTGTTTATGTTAGCCTTTGTTTTATGGACAAATAAATGATGTTTTTGTAAAAATTATTGAAAATGTCGGCCACTAGCTTCAATACAAAAATTGCTCCGTCGATTCATCGACTCGCAATTGCTAACTAAATGTCACAAATAACACCTACGATCTCAAATCGGCATCTGTGGAATGTTTATTTTGATAAGGAAATGTTTCTGCTGCCTAACAAAAACCATAGTTGCAATGAAAGATGTTCAAGTTTGTCTGTATGTTTTTGGGACTTGCTGTATATGTATTGCCTTGTGGTGTATATGTATTGCTTGAAATGGAAAAAAAAGTACCTTGTCAAACTTATCTATTAACGATTCGTTTTCGATGGATTATTTTAAATCTCATCTAATAAAAAAGAAATACGTGCTTTCGAAATCATAGCTAATCCCTTTTCGCAAACTCCCTGTTTTGAGATGTAAGAATTATATCAGAATATGTCATCAATAAAAACGACATTAAGCCCGAAATGACAGGCAATTATCAGCTTTTACGTTCTTATTTTAACCACATAACTGGCACGCTGACATGAAGAATAATGCCTGGATTGATAACGCGCCCGTCTTCCAGACATTACGGGTTATTTTTCAATTTAGTCACGCGGCGTTAATGCATATATTTCATCAATGTTTTATTAGAGATAAAGAGTTTTCGTGTATTCCTGAAATTGCAAGGACCATCAGAGCCAATTTCATTTGTGCGCTGTTACTTTAAAAATGCCCATTGAATTATGACATGTGGCAAGGGCGTTTTTCGTTTATACCGCGAGATCAAAAATTATATTGATAAAGGTTTGCCATGGAATGTAAAACGTATGTCTTAAATTATATAATTAAGTGTCATTCTGTCATTAATATTTATCATTATATTTTCTCTCTGACAGCTTGTAGTTTTTCAATTATGGTTTACACCAAAGCACACAAAACTTACATGACTGAAGCATATTTTAGAACAGGTGTGCTAGTTAATGGTATTTGAGAATACAGTAAGCGTTTATGTTTGTATAATTTTCGTGAACACTTCCCAAAGTTCGCAGTAGTAAAACAAGATTTTTACATGTGCCTCGCACATAGTGTTGGTGTATTTCGCGAAACTGGATCTGTTACTCATAAAAAAGGTGCTGGTAGGCCAACTATTCGTACAGAAGAAGTGATTATTGACGTTCGTAATCGTATGGAACAGGACTCCACAAAATCTTTGAGACGCCTGTCTCAAAAAATTGAAGTTTCTTATGGAATCTTTGTAAAGGAGAACTTGAACATGCATCCATATAAGATGCAATCATATCAAGCTCTTTTGCCAACAGACCACCCCAGACGTCTTGCATACTGCCAATGGTTCGTCAACAATTTAATGAAGAACGACCTGTTACACTTGACATTTTATCCGATGGGGCATGGTTTCATCTTTCGGAGTACGTAAATTCTCAAAATATGCGAATGTGGAGCATTGATAAACCCATTTTTTTTTGTTGAATCTCCACTACATCCTCAAAAAATTGGGATTTGGATGGCAGTCTCCCGGAGAAGGATAATTCGGCCGTTTTTTTTTCAATTTCACCATCAATGCAGAGAGGTACAGAAATAACATTTTGAATGAATTTGTTCAACAACTACACGACGATGAACTTCATAATGGTTATTTTCCAACATGACGGTTCAAGAGCACATGCGACACGAGAAAATAATAGTCTTTCTCCGTGAGTTTTTTCATGATCGACTTATAAGTTTGCATACGCAAGTTGAGTTTCCTCCGAGGTCACCTGATATTATGGACTATTTTGTGTTCCCTTACTGCAAAAGTTGAATTTTTAGAACTCCTGTACATAATTTGCAAGAACTGCAACAAAAGATTATCGAAGTATGTGCAACCATAACGCCACAAATGTTGCAAAATGCTTTTGATAGCATAGTCATTTTGAACATTTATTGTAATTTGTTTATTAATTTTTAATAAAATGTTATTCAAACATGTAAAACATTTTAAATAAACATATATTTACAAATTTTATGTCAGTATGACAGTTAACCTGATATTTTAATCAGAATTATCTCAAAAGAATGATACAGTACAAGCTCGCTAACATGAACACTCGTTAGTTTGACAGCTGGATAACATGAACAGATTTTTCGCCCCAACATTTTGTACTGACAGCCGTATAGTGTGAACAACGTTTGCCTCTCGATAGTATGAATACGTGTTTGTTGACTTTTAACTTGTTTGAACTTGTTTACAATACATATAAGCAGCATTATTATTCACTGTAGTTAGATCTACCCCATCGAGCAGTCAACTTGTTATCAATTTGGTTTTATATTCATTATAAAAATGGTTAAGCCAAAGAGTAAGTGTTTAACATTGAAAGAAAAGTCAAAAATATTAGAAGAAATTGAGAAAGGTATGACAGTATCGCTATTGGCCAAAAAATATGGTATAGCAAAATCAACTGTTTGTTTAATAAAAAAAGAAAAAAGATGCCATTCTAGAAGTTGTAGACGATATGTTAAATCCTTCTAAAAGACGTACATACCTTGAAGGTATCTGTATACAAATTAATGGAAAAAGAACTTTACAAATGGTTTCTTAAACAAAGAGAGCGTAATTTACCTGTAAGTGGTGACATAATTCGAGAAAAAGCATTAAGCTTATGTGGAAACGAAACATTTACAGAGTGATGGTTGGCTGCAGAGATTTAAGACGCGTTATGGCATTCGATTTCTAAAAATAACGGGAAAAAAATTATCTTCTCAGCCGGAATTGGTCGACCCGTTTAAACAGGAATTATGCAGAATTATACAAGAACTAAATTTAAGTCACCAACAAATATATAATGCAGATGAGACGGGATTATTTTGGAAGCTCCTCCCCGAAAAGACTTACGGTTCTTTATCAGAAAAAACAGCCCCAGGGCTAAAAATTGCAATGCAAAGATTGACTTTCTTAGGCTGCACAAATGCTACAGGCCAACATAAATTGACACCTCTTATTATTGGAAAATCTAGGAACCCGAGAGCATTAAGTAAATTCCAAAATCCTGCGATTTACAAACATTCAAAAAATGCATGGATGACTTGTGAAATCTCTAAGGAGTGGTTTTTTGAGAATTTTGTCCCTGAGGTAAGCTTATGTTATTTAATGTAAAAACGTAGATAAATAAAATAATACATTCCCTTACGCATTTGTAGATAAAGAAGTTTTTAAAATTCCATGGGTTGCCTCCAAGAGCCATTCTTCTACTAGATAATGCTCCTAGTCACCCACCAAAAGAGAAGCTAAGAACAGCCGATGGAATGATATTCGTAATATTCATGCCACCCAATGTCACACCATTAATACAACCGCTAGAACAGAACATTTTAAAATTAACAAAACTTTACTATAGGAAAAGCCGTTTAAGTTCAATTGTAGGAAAAAGTGGTCAATTAACAGAGAGTCTGAAACTTTTAACAATACGGGATGCTATAATGCATCTGACGATTGCGTGGAATAAACTTAATCCTGATACAATTCGTAAATGTTGGAATAACATTTTAAAGTGTAACGAACCGGACGAAGATGATATTCCCCTATCGGCAATTGTGAAGCAAATTAATGCCGCTAAAGAGATTGACTACAATGAAGCACTTAAGGACACAGTTACACTACTTAATGAAATAAATTATGGCAACACATCTGAAGACATAGAAATATGGAATGAAGATCGTCATGATGGATCTGATATCGAAATCTCCGACGATGAAATTCCTGAGGATGAGGAAGCAGAATTAGATCCTCGGCGTGTTTCACATGCTGCTGCTGCAAAAGCTTTGGGTTTAGCAGTGCAATGGGCTCAAGAAAATAATCTTGACATGAGTAAAAATTTATTGCTTCAAAATATATTAGAAGAGGCTGTCCTTTTGAATATTCAATCTAAAAAGATTCAGAAAAAAATTACACATTTTTTCAGACCTAAAATAAATATGTAATACGGTTGTACATACATATTGCTATAGCCTTGTTTTCAAATTAAATATAATAATTTTGCACCGGCATAATTTAATCAAACTACGATAATACAAAGCTGCATAATTTATTACGAATGTAGAGATAACGTTGTCATGTAAAAAAATTCTTTATTAAATTTATAAGTTCAATCTCCATTAACATTCATATATTTCTTGTAGGTTCTAGCAGTGATATTCCTTTTGTTTTTTTCCAACAACATTTCTTATTTAACATTAATAGGATAAGGTTACTAATAAAAAACTAAATCTCATAAAATATTTATATTCAATTTTAACATCTTATAATAACAGCATCGAAGAAATAATTCTCTTGCCACATGTGGCCGTAAAAAGAAATTGTCCTTTTTACTTTCCAATTACAAGTAAAAAAAAAAAGACGTGTATTTTATAAAGATACGGAAACACATTACGTTACAAACATAACACATAAATTCAGAATAGATATCACTCTTTGCTATATTCAAATTTTAACATTATATAGTTTCAAAGAAATAATAATTTTATTATACGACGCTAAATTTTTGCCTTACCAAAGACATTCATTTTCACGAAATGCCTCTGAGGATACAAAAACTCGCATAGCAGAAAACACCTTGATAAGACCGTCACCAATCATCATATGCAAATATTCACACGTTGTACATATAACAAATTGGCTATTGTCCATCAAAATGCTCCCATCCTTACGTATATTAATATATTTGAAATTCCCGTAAAATTTTGTATCTAAAACTTGTTAACAATGCATAGATAACATCGCTAACAAACATTCACACGTTGTGTCATCGATGCCTTTCCACATTGTTAACAATAATCCCATTATTTATTACATTAGTCTACTTATAACAAAGAAGATAATAATCGCATCCAAAATATGAAATAAATTTTTAAACGCTTTGCTAAAGATGAATATTTCCACATAGCATCTTTAGCATAATTTATTTTAAGTGAAACTTACTTATGATGTTTATACATTTCATCAAATTCTTCCTTATATTGGTCCATCATAGTGATAATTAAAAATAAATGAAATTAAACTAAATGGCAAAAATTAATTATGAAATGAAAAGTACTTATTGAAAATAAAATAACTTAATACATTTTACTAAGGATGATTTTTTGTACAGTGTATTACACGCCTGCAATCATCGAACGAAATGAAAAAAAAATCAATCGCTTCTTTTACAAGTTCGGTTACTAGAGATCGGCAACTTGTTCACTTCTCGAGATCGACTGCTTCTCTGCCACTTCTCCCGTACATGCCTCCTTCCCGGCTTTTTATAATTTTTGGTCATCAGAAAAAACCATACTTCGTTCGCAGCGCCACAATCTCCGCACTAACGTTTATGTTGGCATTGTCCTGCTCAGATTTATTTTCTTGACGTTCTCCCTAGGCTGACCTGCACCCATATTGTTTGACATATAGAAATTACACAAATTATACACGCACTCAAATTGTTTATTATTGTTAATGTCTATGCACATTTGCGATTTTCTTATCTTGGTAGGGACATTCCTTTTCATTAACGCCATTCTTCATTATGTTTATAGATGAATTCGTTGCTTCTTTCATCATTATTTAAATACATTCTTTTACCACTATTTAACAGTATTCGTATTTTTCTTTTGCAGACGTTTCCTTTGAAAATAATAGAAAAAACATTGCATACGACTGGAATGCTCCTTTTATTAATTATATTATTATGAACCTGGACCTTGATAACTTCATCCATATCTTCGAACCATCTTTCCTCGTCTTCTTGTAGGTTGATTTGTATGCAGCTGTTAACAATATTGAACATTGTTTTTTCTTTGTAGATTTTAATGAGATTAAACCAATTTTTAACGTGTTATTTCCGGAATTTTTCCTGGATAACACTGGATTTAACCTGCTATTACTGAAGTTTTTTCCACATTATATTGTGTCGAATAGAAAATATACCTTTTTACATATTCCTTTTAAAATTATGCTTAGATATAAGTGTCAGGTATTTATCATATTGTTAAGTGTGACCATAGAATGTCGAACAAATAACAATCTCTTATAAATTTACGTCTATTCATGATGAAAGATGTTTTCATGTCGTAAATATCTAATTTCACCTTTTTCATATAACTTTACAGCATTCAAATGACTAACTCTTTTGACTACACCATCTTTCATCATAACTCTCTCTCTGTTATTTATTTTTAATACGTTATTCATTTTGAATAGTGGTTTATTGCTCAATATATTTAATGCGACTCTCACACAATGCATAAAATTTGGTTCTGTCTTTGTATATTGAAATTGCATCTTGTGCTCCTCGTTTCTACAAATGTAGAATACATGAACTTTATTTTTATATTTATTTTTATACCTTTCAAATAAATTTTGTTACAATTTTTAATTGTCATCTACCTAACATTATAATGTTACGCCGTTGCGGTTATGCAACTCATGATACATTTTTCCATAATTACACTTACTACTAATTTATTTATCTTATAATGCCTGACCAATGTAGGGATCACGGCAATATGTACATGTGCAACTTTTTTCTTTCTTAATGAGATACATAGATATTTACTTTTTGTTGCATAGGATCGTACATAGATATTTTTATTTGTTATTTTTTTAAAAAATGTTTATTTCGCTAGACATATTATGCATGTTAACTTTCTTTGTGAAATAAAGAGCTTTTGTATTTTTATGTACCTTCAATTGTATGAACACCCCCTATAACATGAATGGTCCTTGGTATTTTTGTACCTAAGACGGACGTTTTACATTCCATTGCAAACCTTTATCAATATAATTTTTGATCTCGCGATATAACCTTGGTACTTATTAACAATAAAGAAAAGACTGAACAACAAAAAAAGGATTTTTGGGCTTGGCCTCCAAAAAAATTTTTGCCTCCAGCTTTTTTATTCAAAGGTCGTGCACCCCCCAAAGTATTGAACCACGCGCCGTCACTGCAAACAATGCAAATTATTGACCCACTTCGATAACGAATACCTCATCGCAGATAGTGTTGATGCGACCGCATATCTTCCTGTGTAAAATGACAATCCTTGCGTGTTCGGATATTTAGATGAACAGGAGTGACGTATTATCCGCACCTCACAATTTTACTATTTAATCTTAATTAATGGTCGCGCTGGAGGCATTCGAATCTGCATCTCGTTAGACGCAAATAACTTTACCGATATGATAGCAAAACCGAAGAAGAGACAGAGGCAGACCCCTGCATTATTCATTATATTACATAAATTTTATCGGTCGTCCTCCCTTCGCTCCCGTAAGAAATTCATCTATATTCATGCCGTCGGTAGCTGGAATTTATAAAAGGTATTCCCGCTTCCACCGCGCGCTCTTCTTTTCTTGTATTTTTACTTGATCGGCGGCGTTTACTTTCATTTCCAGAGCCATGACACGATTCCCCGAACGCGTGAAAATAATACCGAACCGTCAAAGTTTGTGTGTCGTGTGTAAATATTTAATCTGGCGTGCGAAGAAGAAAAGGAAGACTGGAGTTGAGTGAAGGAAAAATCGAATTTTACCCGCACGTTTAATGATCGTTCCTCTCTGGCACAATATCCAGAGTAAATAAAGTGTTTTGGAAATTGTATTTGCTTTTCCTTCTCTGTCCTGATAAAATAAACTTTTTCCCGTTTTAGGCCGGATTATTCCAGTCGGTTTTCTAAAAATATTATCACGTGTTTGTCCCGTGTCAATCAAAGAGATAAACACCGTAGGAAGACGCGCAGTGGTGTGATTTAAGAAGAAAACACCACCGATAACTCTAAGGCGGATGACGTATAAGCATTTCGCTAATTCTAATTCTTATTTGGAGTTGATCATGATTTTAATATACCACTTTGTTACTTAATGGAGAAACATAGTAAATTCTCTCTTTACAGCAACCTTTTAATAATGACCAGTTCACTTCAATCAAATTTCCTTGCAATTTTAACTCTCATAACGTACTAAAGGGATTTCCCTATTTCTCTTTGCAGACGCTGCACTTGCTTCGGTAGATATGTATTTTTGCCTTCGCTGCATATATTTTGAGATGGTCTATGTTCAATGGTAGTTTAGAATTTGTAGAGTGAGCGCGTGTTTCTACCGGCTCTCCAAAAGTGCAGTGTCGAAAAGTAAAATACCGTACGTTGTTAAACATGAAATTGTGATGATGAAACTATTATTAAATTTCATCGATGGACAAAATTAATGACTAATCATTTGCGTACGTCAACATATATGAAATAACAAAAAAATATCTCATCCAATAAGTGTTATGTTTGCCAATTGGAATTCAGAAGGACGGAAAGAAAGTGTTTCATATGTGAGGAAGAGAGACATGGTAAATGCGCGAAAGTAAGCGACGAAACAGCTAAAAGATTAAGTGAAACCGATGTAATTACATATGTGTGCGATATTTGTCGTAAACTAAAAGTTGGGCAAAAACGATTGAAATAGATAAAAAAAACTTAATAATTGCCTTCAAACAATTTCAGATCAAAACGTAGTGATTCATGAAATTTTCTGTTTCGATCGCTAGAAATAAAACGGAAAAAAGGCCTTCATTCAGTGATATCGTAAAAAAAAACAAGCATAAAATTATTATAAAACCAAAAAATGAAACACAGGAAAACCAGGAAGCAAACACAGAATTGAGAAATAAAATTGACCCTACTAAATTGTCTGTAAGTGTAGAAACAATTAAAAATATAAGCAAAGGTGGTATTTTGGTTAGTTGCGGTGATACTACTTCCAAAGAAAAATTGAAAAATCAAATGAAAACAGAATTGGGAAATAAACATGATATGTTACATCCTAAGCTTAAAGATCCACAGATTATAATAGTAGAAGTAGAAAAACAATATATTGACATGCAGCCAGAGGATATTATGTGCGCAATTGAGGTGGTTTTTATCAAAAATTAACAATGTCAAAATCACTGTGAAACAGAAAACAAAAAAAAACTACCAAGCCAATATCATTTGGTTTATCACTTCTTTTATGCTAATATGAGTAAAAGTTCTTATTTTTGCGTGATTTGCAATAAACTTTATGAATATGAAACATTTAGTTTGGAAGAAAAACAAATAATGAGCTTCGACAATGGATGTTTTTGCTAATAAAAAATCAGGATATTTTTATTTAATTTGTTATGTAAAGTAATTAATACAAATATTATTTTCTATTCTTGTCCATCGCTGTTATCATCTTCATCAAGGTCAATATTGTTGGTGGCTTCTATTACAGAAAATGATTGATAAAACGAGACACTTTCTGGTTTTTTTTAAGAAGGCGGCCAGAATTGTTATATTTTTTATTTTATCCGAACTGATAGAAAGTTTTTTATTATACAAGGTTTTCAAATCCATGAAATTTTCTAAAGGTTTTTTTATTTCGAACGGCGCAGTGCGTCCATGGGCCAGTGTAAGTTTCTCGAACTTTGACATATTGAAAATCAGCCGATATTTCGATAACACGGGGTTGTCTCAAGCTTAAACTTGGTCTTGGACTTTTTAAGACGTAAGGAAAACATGCGCTTTGCATATCAAAAAACATTTCTTGACTCATATTGACAACGTTAAATGGAGATGGTTTTTCCCTCGATTCTTTTATTAATAAATCCCAATCCCCTGGAACCTTTAGGCTATTGTTTCTTTTTTTCTTCTCAATTAGAGCAAAATTCTGGTCATTAGGCAGAAAAGAGTGGCCTCTTATGGGAAATAGGAAATATGTGAGTAATTTTTTTGAATAGCTTTAAAACATGTACCACCATGTACTGGAAATATACCATTACATGATTTTTGTTCTGACCAGAACATCCATCACTAAATATAATAAGGTGATTATTATGTGTTATATCCTCATTATTAAGGTACTATAGAACCATGGATGTGACATCGTTAGAACCTTTTTTTGCAATATCTTCTGTATAAACATACATAGAAGCTGAATCATCAGCTAATTTGTGAATCCCAAAGACATAGTACCACAGGTGAGTTAAAAAATACGTCACTGGTTCTTATATGCGGCAAAGGAAGATTTTGTTGAAAGTAAAATGATATTGCCATGCATCTGCCTGCTCTTGCTTCTGATTTGTAATGTCTCTTTAACTGGATAAACTTTTCTGCTTTTCGCAGGTGAAGATCTTTTTCAGTCATAAGTTGATTTTTGATAGCATCATCATCAGCAGATTGTATTTTTGAATAAGTTCGTCGCAATTAGCGCACATATCACTTCTTGGTACTCCAAACGTAATATTAAAATCATTTTTAAATATTTTATAATAAATGGGATATGAAACATTAACTCTAGTTTCATTTAAAAACATCTTATGCATTTTCTTAACGCTTAACTCTTCCGGTAAATAGACTTTGTTGGGATTATCTCGGCGTGAATAATGAGATTGTCTCCCTCTAAAAGACTTAATGTGCAGCCGAATAAGATTCAAAATCTCATCTGGTGTTTTGGAAGGCCTATTGTCATGTTTTCCACGCTTGTCACAAGGAGCTAATCCAGAAGTTTTGATGGAATCTTGTATTCTTCGGAATCGACCTCTGGTAATCCCATGCAAGCTCAAAAACGCAGTATGGCATAAGTCTTCTTCTTTTCGATTTAATCTAATTTTATAATGAAAAGCTACAGAATGGTCGAAAGACGGACCGTGATCATCGTCGTTTTGATTACGTCTAGGTCTTCTTTGTTTTACATTTTTGAATGAAATAAGACCCGCTAGGTAGCTGTCCTGTTCATTCTTTGAAGACAATGAATTGAATTTTTGCAATATGTTTTGACGATCGTTAAATTCAATCTTTTCAAAGCATTTGTAGCGTTTGCATCTGTATCAAAAAATATTAATTAGAGAATATTAATTACCTTGGAATCAATGTAAGTTTACCTGCAGTTTACCCCTGTAGACCTAGCCGGTTTAGCAGCACCTTTATGATTTATATGATATTCTCCAGATACATACTGTTTTTTTATAACCTCACTCTTTCTAGGTTTAGCGTTTTCTTTTAGCAGACCAAGGTACATTATAGAGTCTGTGCCGTTTATTTTACGCAACAACAATAAAAAGAATAAAAGACACTGCAAAATAACAAGCACGTTGCACGGTGAACTTTTTAAACTGATTTTAAAATCTAGACATAAACTGCCAATGTCATATTGTGTCATTCGTTGTTTGTTTTAGCCTGTTTTAGCTAAAACGCCATTTTTTTCTACCGCTGTATCTCACTGACTTCGGCAGTTTTTGACACACAAGTTTATAGACATATGCACATGTCATTTCTGCAGCAAGTAGTGCCAATAGCTAAAATTTAACAAAAAATGACATTGGCTGTTTTTGATAAAAAAAACCCTCAATTGTTAATCAGAATGACTTAAAATACAAGGCAGTGATATAAAGGAAAAAAGTAAATATAAATAGGAAGTATCGCAGTAAACGCAAAATGAACTAACTGGTAACGTAAAATTGATGTATATATTTGGAAAAATGCTACAGAAAGAAAAAAATAATGTTGGATGGAAGAAATGCGATATATATATGAATACATAAATACAATAAGGTGTTACTACTGTGCAGGTTATAATCATTTTGCGAGGGATTGCATAGTTACTGAAGCATGTGGCAGGTTTGCAGATGAACACTGGAAAATTGATTGTGTTAATGGTGTTAATGAGGACGAGAAGTGTGTAAATTGTATGAGGATGGTAGTAAAATTAAAAATTGATTTGGATGTTAACCATAGAGCATTTGACAGGAGCTGTCCCAGTTATAAACGAATTCTAGAAATACAAAAGTCTAAAATTAAGTATACTTAGTGCAAGACTCATAATTATAATAAATTCTAGAAAAATACATGTGTACAAACATCAAAAAACGTTATAATAAGTTACCTTATAAGTTACATTAGAAATGGTGTATGTATAATTTAAAGTAGGTTGTTAGTTAGTTAGTAAACGTTGTACAATTGGTGTTTGTATTGAATTTATTGTATGTATTAATAGACAAATGCTGACATTGTGTAATATATGTAATGTAAGTATACGAGGGACAAGCTGCAATTATTGAGAATAGAAAGATTCATACAAGTTTATAGAATTTTTATTTTAAATATGTTCAAAGTAATTGCCATTTACAATAATACACTTAACCATTCTCTCCTTCCATAGTTTAAAAGCGTTCAACCAGCTGTCCTTAGGGATACTATCGAAAAAACACTTAACGGCCATGTCAATCTCTTCTTCTGACTGGAAGCTTTTCCCTCTCAAATGTTTTTTGAGCTCAAAAAATTGCCAGAGGTGACACATCGCCAAATTCGGTGAGTAGAGAGGATGTTCTATAATTTTCATTTTGTTTTCCGCTAAATACTGAACAGTTGTCCCTGCTGTATGGGACTACACGTTATCAGGATATAACATGATCCCCTTTCTAGGCACTTTACTAAACACAGTAGGCAAACAATTTTCAACATACCATTTAGCGGTAACTGTCTTCTGATCTTCTAATTTAATTGCGGCCACAAAACCCGTACTTCTAAAAAATACTGCATACATAACTTTTTCCTCGTCTTCATGTATCCAGACTCGGCTTTCTTAGAGAGTGGGAACATCAAAAAAACGGTATGTACGTTTCATCGCCAGTTACAATTTTAGAAATAATTTGATGGCCTCCAGCATTCAACATATCTAAAGTTTGTTTCAAATTCTAACACGTTCTGCTTTTTGTAAATCTGTCAGATGATGGGGTACAAACCGAGTTACAACCTTTTTCAAATGTAAATGTTCGTGCAATATTGATCTCACTTGCAAGGATCCAATCTTCAGATTGCACATTGCATAGGTAATGCGGTTGTCCTGCTCCACCATCTTCTTCACCGCAGCAATGTTTTCGGGGTTAAAAGCAGTTAAAGGAGGGCCAGCTCCTTTTTTGTGTACCATCGACTTGCAACCTCGCTCAAATTCTTTATACCATCTATAAACAGTAGCCAATGATGGTGCGAGATCCCCAAATGCCGATTTTAAGCTTTCCTCACACTCATACGCGCTCAAGCCATTCTTGAAATCATAGTAAATCATTATCCGAAAGTTCTTTCTCTCGTGATAATTCCATTTTTCCGATAACAGAAGCTTATATTATGGACTATTTCTCAGACACTATTCAACCAAATGTCACAAACTAAACTGCAATTGACAGATAAAATAATGCACTATTTAATAAACAACGATTTGTTTTGCCCGGGCAACTAGATTTTTCAATTCTCAATAATTGTAGCTTATCCCTCGTATTAGTCCATAAGTCTGTTTATTGTTATTTTTTATATTAGGTTAAATCGTTTCATGTTAACAACAAAGTATTGTTATATCAGAAAATGTAAAATAATAGCAATTGTTAAAATAAACGTATATTATATTATTCAACTGTGGTTCTGTTACATGTCTACAATTACCATGTCGTTAAAAAGAAAACGATTATCTCTTAAAGAGAAAATTGATATTATTGTGGAAAGCGAAAAGTTTAAAACCAGTGTGAGAGTTTAGCTGAAAAATTTGTTGTTGGAAGGACACAAGTTAACGAAATTATAGAAAAGCAAATCCGACATAAAAAAAGTTCTTTGAAAAAGGTTGACATATGGAGCAAATGAGAAAATTTCCAAAAACTGAAGGTCAAGCGATTGACCAAGTATTTTACGATTGTTTCTGTAAAGCTAAAACATAAACATCCTCATATCTAGACCCTTAATAAGAGAAAAATCTTTACAAAGAGCCGAATGAAAAAATTACTGATTTTAAATCTTCAAATGTGGGGCTTTGAAAATTTTGTCAAACCCATAATAGAAGCTTTAAAACAATTTGCAGAGAGGCAGCTGATGTTTCCCAGGAGACTATTGAAGCTTGGAAGGCAAAACGTCAAATATTACTGGACCAAAAAATGTGTATAACGCTGACGAAACCGGCTTTTTTGACCATGCAATGCCGAACATTTGCTTGAAAAAATGATAAATATACTGGTAAAAAAAAAACTGCAAAGCAAAGATTGACAAGTCTGTTTTGCGCAAATATGTAAGATGACAGGGAAAATCTGCTAATCATGAGGAAAAACAAAAACTCTCGTGGTTTTAAAGGATCTTAGATTGATAAACTGCCGCTTGAATAGATGTCCAATAAAGAGTTAAAGAAAAATAAGTTTATTTTGCCTTACCTGAATTATTTGATGTTCAATTGTTTTTCCGACTTTGACACATTACTTAAAATAAATAATCTAATAACTTCCTTAAATATAATTCTTTTATCAATCATTGCCGAAATATTTGCTGTAACACATAAAATCTAACGCACTGTATATTTTCCGACGTTTACACTTTTCCTATATGATTAACGATGTCCCTGTCCCAGTGATAATTAAAAAATAATTTGTCCAACTTTCCTTTTATCAACGTCCGTTCATATACTGCGCCCCAATTACATCAAAAACAAAACAAAAAACAGGTGCCACTCGGCACGAATGGAAAGAGATGACAACGCCGGAGACAGCATCATTAGGAAGGCAAAGTTGACAACATTCGTTAACCTTAACAAGAAACGAAGATTAACAATAGCGTCGACCGTTTTCTAGAGGCCCTCCCTTTTCTTATAAATTGAAACGTTTTAGGAGGATATGTTAGTGTACTATAGATTTAATGACAGTAGCTCGTACCAGATATATCCCAATTCATCGTATTGTATCAGTTAGAACAGTGGTTCCCAAACTGTGCACACGCACTGCTGACTCGATTTAGTTAGTCTAGTGAAATTAAAGTCAGAGGTTGATAGTAAATAGTTTCGTGAATTTTTGCTCTTTAATGATAGATCAATTTTTAAACAGTAATACAGCAGATAAAGAAAGTTTGTCTTCAACCAGTGGCACAGACTGTGAAGAAACGAAAATATCGTAAACATTATGACGGTTATTTAGAATTTGGTCTCACGTCAACAGAAATTAATGGCGAAGAGAATCCACAATGTGTATTCTATATGCAAGTTTTGGCAGCGAAGTGTATGCTTCCAAGTAAATTGGGGTGTCATTTAGAAGGTCTTTTCTAAACGATCTAAATAAGTCATTGGAAAACTGTAAATTATATCAATATGCAGATGATACGTCTGTTATTTTATCATGCGAAACTATCAGTGGGAAGTACAGAAATTATTCATGACATGATGACATGGTGCAATGGTCAATGCAAAAAGTCGCTATACGTGAAATGTAATCATCTGTATATGCTTGAGAACTTTCTTAATTGAAACGTGTACAAGTTCTTCTTTATTTTCAGGTTTCTACAAACAATTACCAGAACCTCTCTCGACTGAAGAATGTCGAAGGCTTCAGTATCGACGACAGAGTGATTCCATCAAGAAGAGGGTCAAGCAAAATTTCATGAACATTTGGTAAGTACATAATTGTTTGAGATCTCTTTGATTCTTCTAATCCGGTTAATTTTACAGTGACGCCCAGGTGTCAGATAACGTTAAGCAGTGGCTGCGGATGCCGACGTTTGACAGCCGGCAGTGGGAGGACGAGGAATTGTTACTGTTGCTCCAACAGATGTATCTCGACTATGATTTTTGTTCAAAATTCGCCATAGATATTAATGTGTTGAGGAACTTTTTGTACGAGGCGTATAAAAACTACAACGACGTGCCGTTCCACAATTTTAGGCATTGTTTTTGCGTGGCCCAGATGGTAAGTTTGTATACTATTAGCTAAAGAAAAAACCACTTGTAGTACAATTTTGTTAGTCTAATTAAATCGTTTATTGTTAAAACATCCCAAGTAACATTTTGCAATCTTTTCAGGAAACGAAAAAAACGTTTCACATTAACAAACTATGGTAAATTAATCTACAATTGAAGACCTTGGTGCAAGAAGGGGATATGTGTAATTTTTCTGAAAATTAAGATATTGACAGATAATAATTTCAAAAGGCGGTCTTTATATCTGGTGCAAAAACGGGAAACGTGCTGCTAATAGAAACTGATACATGAAGTAAAATCACGTATCCTATTCTGTTAAACGCTGCAAGAAGGGTATAAGTTACGTGTTCATGTCCCGTTCTTGCACCTTATAATTGCCTCATGATGAAGTATGTGTTCGCATATCCCTCTACTGCAAACACGCCCACACGTTGCTTCTGCTATTACGCATTATTGAAAAACCACGTGCTCTAGTTGCATGTCTCAACAACTTTAGGTTATGCCGGGCATATTATTTTACAAAAAAAAACTTGAATAAAATAGTGAATTATAATGAATCGTCACAGTGAAAGTGAGTTAAGTGAACCTTTTGAAAGTTCGGGTAGTGATTATAAACCATCAGATGAAGACAGACCTAGCTCGTCTGGTTCTGGTGCCCCAGTGATGGTAGAAACCATAGCTGTTGAGGATAATGGTGAAACTAGCGTCAAACGTGGGCGGAAAAGAACAAGAAAAATGGCAGAGTGGGCAAGGAATGTACAAAAATTTACATATCTACCTCAACAGGAAAATCGGTATTTGAAAGGATACAATAATAATAAACCAAAACGTCAAAGCTCTTTATTTATTTAGTGACAACTACTGCGCACAAAACAAAAACAATACACTGATTAGATTTTTGGTTACATAATGTTATACGGGAAGGTTTGAATCAATAATCTATCGTTATCATGAGCCAGAACACAGTTTTTTACCTTGCAATCGGTACTTTGGTATAATAGTAAAAAAGAAAAGGGGTTTTGACAGAGTTTTTTTACCACAGGATTATATGAATATAGTGAAATCATGGTCTAAAAACGTACGTGTAATACCTGTCAATCAAACGATGATGTTTAACTACGTTGACCATTTAAAACAATTTTTATGCCCCTTCTAAAAGCTGCCTCTAAAGAAAAGTTTTTAATTACTTCGTATCGTGTTTTTAAATATGCAAAAAATTTAAAAGATGTACCACATCTGCCTCAGCTTCGTTTTTTTACCTGCTTTACTATGCTAAAAAATGAGGCAAATCCGAATCTAGATTTGGTATCAAACTGTTACAGTGATAAATTGCCCATCAAAATTTCTAAAATACCAAAATGTTATGTTACTAGCCGAAGAATACGTGGCAAAAAATTATATGCAGTTTTACCACTCTCTTCTATCAGATAAAGCATATCAGAGGACATAAATTCCAATGTAACAGATTCTTCTGAAACAGGCCCCTATAAAATATTTTGTTCTAACTGTTTCCTTAATGTTTTTCTTTTGCTTAAAATATATTAGTAGATAGTATAGAATAATATTTAATTTGTTCTCTACTGAATATATTTTTTGTTGATAATAATAATTATTTTCTATCAATTGATGCCTAATAAATACTGTTAATGTTCATATGAAAAACTACGAAAGTTAGTGTTGAGCACTTGTGAATATTAAATAATTTAATTAAATGAAAACACCTCGTTTCACAAAAATTATGTTTTATTAAACACTAGATGTACATTTCATTTGCCATGCAAATATCATCAGTAGTCTGACTACTGACATGGCAAATGAAATGTACGAGGGCGGATTGATATTGCAGCTACCTACCGCTAGATGGGTGCACAAACACAAAAACTTGTTTTAGTTTAGAAATTGCGATCTGTCAAACGTCAGCTGTTAAAATTTCACCCAAATTCATCGATTAGTTTATTTGTTGTAGTCGTTTAAAGTAAGCAACTTTTGTGTTTCTTGAAAAATGGAAAAAAGTGAATTTCGTGCAGTGATTAAACACTATTATTTGAAAGGGAAAACGGCGAAAGAGACAAAAGAAAAGCTCGATAAACATTATGGTGAGTCTGCTCCGTCAGATTACATGGTAAAATATTGGATTGCTGAATTTAAACGCGGCCGAACAAGCACTGCAACAGTACCATCAACAGGAAGACCAAAAGAGGTGGTTACTGAAGAAAATATCAAGAAAATCCTCGATATCGTTATGAATGATCGCCGAGTCAAGGTACGTGAGATTGTTGAAATGGTAAACATATCATATGAACGTGTGTTCAACATTTTGCATGAATATTTGCATATGAAAAAGCTATCGGCAAGATGGGTGCCGCGGTTGCTCAGTGTCGAACAAAAACGAGTTCGACAGACCACTTCACAGCGGTGTTTGGACATGATAAAGCGTAATCCTGTTGATTTTTGGCGTCGATTAGTAACTGTAGATGAAACGTGGGTCCACCACTACACACCTGAAACCAAAAATCAATCGAAACAATGGGTGGAAGCTGGTGGAAGTGCTCCGAAGAAGGCGAAGACAGTGAAATCGGCTGGCAAGGTTATGGCCACTGTATTTTGGGATGCACACGGAATATTGCTCATCGATTATCTTCAAAAAGGATCCACAATCACAGGAAAGTATTATCGTGCATTATTGGATCAATTGATTGATGCAATCAAGAAAAAACGACCACATTTAAAGAAGAAAAAAGTGCTCTTTCTTCAAGACAGCGCACCGGTTCACACAGCATTAGATACGATGCTAAAATTACGTGAAATACACTTCGAATTGGTTGTTCATCCACCTTATAGTCCAGATTTAGCTCCTAATGACTTTTTTCTGTTTCCAAACTTGAAAAAATGGCTCGCAGGAAAAAGATTCATCTCAAACGAAGAAGTGATTACCGAAACTAACGCGTATTTTGAGGGGTTCCCAAAATCGTATTATTCAGATGGTATAAAAAAGTTGGAATATCGTCTTACTAAGTGTATTGAGCTAAAAGGAGACTATGTTGAGAAATAAATGGTTTTTGAAAAAAAAAAAAAAAATTTTCCTACTTAGGTAGCTTCAATATCAATCCGCCCTCGTACATCTAGTGTTTAATAAAACATAATTTTTGTGAAACGAGGTGTTTTCATTTAATTAAACTGTTAATGTTACTTACCCATTGTTGCATCTATTGAAAATAAAGTGAGCAGTCGGTAGTATATCTTATCCCATTCTTGCACCACATATGAATTTTTGGCCCTATTATCATAAATTGTACTCATATGTTACTGTAACTTAGATATAAACGTTCTACATATTTATTCAAACAATATATGCATTATAAATACTAACCAAAAAAATATTTTTTTGTCTCCTGTAAAATTTACATTTTGTTAGTTAACCCCTTCTTGCACCGAGGTCTTCTAATTGCGTTTTACTATGCCTTTGGCATGTAAGCAGTATTAGTGTTGCATAGAGCAACGACCAAAATATTAATTTTGGGCTACAAAAAGGTTTTGAAAAAGTGACCTTGGGTTGTTTCTGTAGTAAAAAAGAAATTTATAAGTCAAAATAGCTTTTTCATTATTAATTTTGAAGCTTACAAAACACATTATTTTGACTTCTTGTTCTTTTTGGGTTTTTCGGCGTTAGGCGCATGACTTCTGAGAACATCGTTGTAGTAGTATTCCTTATATTCGTCAAGCACCCAACGCAACAAAGTTTTTATGTTATCAAGTTTGACTGCTCGGTAGTTGTTCTTTATTACTTCTCTCTGGAATGCACGACATCGTATCCTTTGTAGTTGCCGTTGCTCTTCACGGTAGAGCCGCGAACATGTTCGAGCTTGTTACAATACTTTCTTAATTGTAAATTTTACGTTAATCTTAGTGAAAAGAGATAAAAATTTTATTTTGAAAATGTGGGGTGATACTCTATGTTAGAATAAAGTTTTTAGATTTAAAACAATGCAAAATACTAAAAGTTAGTATTTAGTTCTCCAAAAAATCGAAAATATTCTGAAATTAAATTACAAAGAGTTTAAAAATACGCAAAAACTATAGGTGATACTCATGAATTTCTCGTTTTCAGATGTACGCCATAACTTGGGCAGTAGATCTGCCTAATAAGATAGGATATCTGGAAGTGCTGATCCTGTTGACGTCGTGCATCTGTCATGATCTAGACCATCCGGGTTACAACAATATCTATCAAATAAACGCCAAGACGGAATTGGCCATCAGATACAATGACATATCTCCACTGGAGAATCACCATTGTAGCGTGGCGTTTAGGATCCTGGAGAACGAAGACTGCAATATTTTCAAGTCGTTCAGTATGGAGGACTTCAAGACTGTGCGAGAGGGAGTGATCAGATCTATACTGGCCACGGACATGGCCAGGCATAACGAAATCCTGTCGCAATTTAGAGAAGTCAGCCCTGACTTCGATTATAATAATAAAGCTCATGTTAATTTAGTAAGTATTGTCTTTTGTGTGAGCTAAATGAGAGGCTCCACTTTATTCAATGTCCAAACTTCTTCCTGATGCGTAACCTCTTATTTGACAAGTTGTTGTTTTTGGGGAATTTGAAAATGTGTAGTTTTGATTTCAATACATATATGTAATTACCGTTTTAATTTTTTGATTTATATTTCCAATTAATTACACCTGTTTAGTTATGTTAAAAGCTAAGAGCCCCCCCCCTCCCACGTATAATTATCACGAGCCGCCGCTGCCTAATAGTGTATGACAGCAAGCTGATTGAGTTCTAATTCGGCCTTTTATTTCAGCTGTGAACGTGATATTTTAGTTTGGACTATTTCAATCATTTATATTTCCTTTATTAAGAATTTAAATTTAATAGCATAGATTTGTGATTAAATAGATAATTTTTGTAATTCTCTAAAACAAAGAATGCAAGTATCATGCTTTGCGTGTATTAGTGAAAGAAGAAATTGATTAATAATAAATCAGATAAAACAAAATAATAAAGATAAAAATCACTGAAAATATTTTCGTTAAAATGACATTATTACCTTCTGTCAGTCATCTAGTAGATGGCGGCAGATTCCAAACAAATGATACCACCTTCTAAAACGAAAATGTTCATGTAAATAGATAGTTGTGATGGTTATACCGTGCCCTTGTTTATTGGTATATACATAATCAAAGACCGTGCCTTCAAATTCTAACAGTTGTCATACTTAAATTCAAATTATAGACGCCTATTACACTGGTCAACAGTGAAATTGCTTCTTAGGTGAAAGTACCCAATCCTGAATGAATTCAACGTGCTGAACACGAATATCACATTGAAAAAAGTTGATTGGCTCACGTTCAAGAGATATTGACGTTTTGTCCATTGTATAGATGCTATTGCATAATGTAATGCAATTTAGTGAGAAATTACGAAATTTTGCGTCATATTGCATCACCCCTTCATGCAAAGAAGTTAATGCAGCATTTACTGTAAGTTTCCATTGAGAGTGTTGCGAAATTGATTGCGCAATATCAAGCAATAGCTAATTATAGTTTATTTATAAATGGCCGACGTGACAGTTAACTCGTGCAATGTCCGTTCATTCGCGCATATTTTTCGAAGCTCTCGCATACACAAGTGATTGCTATAGTGTAAAGTAACTAAACAGTAGCAATGCCTCGTAACTGTGTTAATAGTGCAAATAACTTCTGTTATATTTGCGGAGAAGTGGCATTTGCTGCACAGAAAAAGAACATCAGTGCAACAGTTAAGAAAGCGTATCATTTGTATTTTGGTTGCAAGATAGGCGACCAGGACAAAGACTGGGCCCCACACGTATGCTGTCGCACTTGTGCCGTAAATCTTTCACAGTGGCTTAATGGCAAAAGAAAGGCAATGCCATTTGCTGTGCCCATGATTTGGAGGGAGCCCACCAATCACGTTGACGACTGTTATTTCTGTATGGTACGACCAGCTTCTGGAGGCATCACCAAGAAGAAGAAGTGGACAGTTGAATACCCTAACATACCATCTGCTCTGCGACCTGTCTCTCATGGCGAAGGACTCCCAATTCCAGAACCTCCTACAGATTTTTCTATCAGTTCAGACGATGAGGATGGCCATGCGTCGGCGAATTCTCCTCAACGTGGCAGTAAGGATGATGACTTTTCGTGCTTTGACGAAACATCTGCACCACATAAAATTACCCAGGATGAAATGAACGATCTTGTTCGCGATTTGGATCTGTCGAAAAGCAAAGCGGAGATACTGGCCTCAAGACTTCGACAGTGGAATCTTCTGGAACAGAATGTCCGAGTGACTTCATTTCGCACTCGCCATCAGCTCTTCGAATCTTTCTTTAAGAAAGAAGAAAGCCTTGTGGTCTGCTGCGATATTGACGGTCTACTACAAGCTCTCGGTATTGCACATGATCCCCACGAATGGCGGCTGTTTATAGACGTTTCAAAACTGAGCCTAAAGGCGGTTTTGTTGAATAATGGGAACCAGCTTCCATCCATACCTATTGCACATGCGGTCTACATGAAGGAGACTTACGGCAATCTAAAGCAGCTACTGGAGACGATTAACTACAGCAAGTATGGCTGGCAGATATGTTCTGACCTGAAGGTAGTATCTCTGTTGATGGGTTTGCAGCAGGGATATACAAAGTACTGCTGTTTTCTTTGTCTGTGGGACAGCAGAGCAATCGATTTGCACTACATCAAGAAAGACTGGCCTCCGAGAGCATTTTTTAAGCCTGGAGAAACGAATGTACAGCACCCACCATTGGCACAGCCACACAAAATCATCATTCCTCCTTTACACATCAAACTCGGTCTTGTCAAAAACTTGGTAAAAGCCATGGATAAGAATGGACCAGCATTCAAGTACCTGCATGACTCAGTGAAGCCAAAATTAAAGAGGGCATCTTTGTGGGGCCTCAAATTAGACAGCTCTTCCGAGACCCCAAGTTTGAGGAACTTCTTCAAGGTAAAGAAAAACAGGTTTGGGATGCATTCTATCAAGTGGCAGCAAACTTCCTGGGGAATGACAAGGCAGAAAATTACAAGTGTCTGGTTGAGGATATGTTGGCTTTGTTTCATGAATTCGGCTGCAATATGTCCTTAAAGATCCACTTTCTTGATTCCCACTTAGATTTCTTTCCTGATAACTGCGGGCAGGTCAGCGATGAGCACGGCGAACGCTTTCATCAGGACATTGCCACCATGGAGCAACGGTACCAAGGCAAATGGTCTACGTCAATGCTAGCTGACTATTGTTGGACAATCAGTAGAGATGCTCCACAAGTCCACTACAAACGGCAGGCCAAAAGAAGTCGAAAGCCGGAAGCAGACTAATGTTTTCTTACCATGTATTATAATATTGACATAAGTACACTTTTTCTGAAATATGCGTAAATGTTTTCTTACCATGTATTATAATATTGACATAAGTACACTTTTTCTGAAATATGCGTACATATTACAGAAAACCCGTAGCCAATTCAGCTTTTTCTTAGTCATTTTCGTGTTCAGCACATTGAATTCATTAAGAAATGACAATTTTCAGCTTGGAAGCATGAACTTTTCGAAAATTTGTTGCCCAGTGTTATTATTTACATGACATAACCAAACTATCAAAATTATGCACTTTCACCAACCATTAAAAAAAGCATGGCCGTCTCTAATTAAGAAAGTATTTGAAGGCACGGTAATTATTTGCTCATTTTTATGTAGTTAATTCTTTTTTAACAATGCTCTTTTTCAGTTATGTATGGTGTTGATCAAAGTTTCGGACATATCCAACGAGGCAAGGCCAATGGAAGTAGCGGAACCATGGTTAGATCGTCTCCTGCAAGAGTTCTTCAAGCAGAGCGACGCAGAAAAATTAGAAGGATTACCCGTAACGCCTTTCATGGATAGAGAAAAGATAACGAAACCGTCGTCCCAGTGTTCTTTTATTGGTTTCGTGCTTCTGCCGTTGTTCGAAGCTTTAGGAGATTTACTCACTGAATTACAAGTAAGTACTTTTAACTAACAGGAGACTGTTCACATTCACTACTTAATTCATATCAAAAATATTTATATGCAGGTTTGTTAGCAGGCCCTATCTAGTGGTTGCACTTTTTTCTTAAAAATGAAAAAAAATCTGGACATTTCTTCTAAAGATTCAGTATGCATTCAATAATACTAATAGCCAAATAATTTTTTACGTTTTTACATTCTTATACGTAGTATAAGGAAGTATTGTGATGATGAAAATTTTCGACCTCGAGATTTTTGCAGATGTCCACGTTTTGAAGTCCCCTGATACCGAAAAAGTGGTTTTTAAAAAATGTCTGTGTGCCTCTCTGTGTGTGTGTCTGTCTGTCTGTCTGTGTGTGACCACGATAGCGGTCAAACCGCTGTAGATATCAATTCCAAATTTTGTATTTACGTGTATAATCTCCCTCTTGAGATCTGATTAGTTTTTCAGTAAAATCGGTAGACCGGAAGTAGCAGTTTACTTCAGCGAAAAAATCGAATTTTGACAATATTTCGTCAACTATTAAGTTTAAACAAATTTATAAAGAATTCATATATATTTAAAATTGAAATTGAAAATAATTTTATTTAAAAAGTTTTTCGAAATTCCTACCGGAAGTAGGTCTTTTACTCTTATCGAAAATCAGTTTTTTGCGAATATTTCGCAAGTCATGCTTTTTAGACAAGTACGTTACGGGTATAAAAGTATTTAAAACATAATTTTCAATATCTTTTGTATAAAAGAAATTTCAAAATTCAGACCGGAAGTACCACTTTTACTCTTATCGAATAACGATTTTTTGCAAATATGTCGTAAGTTATGCATTCTATATATATTTATCAAGAGTACAAAAGTATTTAGAACTGAATTTGCAATATTTTTTGTATATATTAAATTTCAAAATTCGGACCGGAAGTAGCACTTTTACTCTTAGCGAGTAGCACTTTTTTGATAATATCTTGCAAAGTATGCATTCTATAGAGATTTATTAAGAGAATAGAAGTACTTAGAATAGGATTTTGAATAATTTTTGTATAAAAAAATTATTAAAATTCTATAATTTGAAACGCTCATACGTATAAGGAAGTCGTGTGGTGGCCACACCTCATTTTTTTTGTAAATTCGATATTTTAGAATGCAAATATAAAAAACCAAAAATTCTATCAGGTCCAGGTTTAAAAAAAACAATTTGCACAACACCTTTTATTAATTTTGGTTTTTGATTGCATTGCTATCCCCAATTATCGCATAAACATGTTCGCAGTCGCGGTCTGCTAGTTTATTGAGGTCTATTTTCTTTATTACTTTTTTCCTTAGAGCCATAGTCTTTTTTGAAACATCTCCCCATATTCATCGCTAATTCCATCTAAATTGGGGGGAGGGGGATCAAAATGGGAGTGCAGAAAATGGCTTTTCAGCGGCATTTTACAGCCTGAAGCTTGAAAATATATCAAGAGACTTAAAACAAGTACCTCATAGTCGGTTGATCTAGTGTTTTCCCAAAAATACTACGTAACTTTAACGAAGGAATACTTTTTCCTAACGAACTGAATTTGTTGACAAATTTGAATCCTTCATAATATTTCTTATGTCTGGCCCCACAAAAATTCCTTTTTTCTGTCTTGCAAATAGATTTTTAAGATATTGGACACCTTCCCCAATTTTACCCATGACTTTTATTTACGAAATTTTTCATCAGGCCCAATTTTCCATTTTCAAACTCAAATTTAGTTGCTAAATGGTAATTGAATTCAACAAATTGCCTTTTCGATAAAACGACTCGTCCTTCGGACTCGTCGTTTTATCAGGCAATTTGTTTCGTACAATTACCTAGCAATAAAAATTTTCGTTAAAAACTGAAAATTTATTTGGAAAAAAGAAAGCTCTCGTGTAATTATAAGTGATAAATGTAATTACTAGAGCTAGGATAATTAGGCAAATTGCCTTATTATGCCTTTTTTACGTCTTTTTTAGGATTCTGCCTTTTTTAGGAATCTCCTGCTTGTCTTTTTGTGCTTTTTATTGTATACTAAATTAAAATTTTAAGAAATTTTGTTTTTAAATTTTCAATTTAAAAAAAATCCTACTAGCATTTTTTTTTAGAAAAATGCTCATTTTAAATTTCTGAAATAAATTGTAAAAAACCGTATACAGTTTGTGTAATGGAAGACTTGATATAGCAAGTCCAAAATATATCAGAATTGCAACGTCGCAATACTGTATCCAGAGCGACCCAGGACCAGCAGGAATAAAAATAAAGGATAAATTTAAAGCTGTTTTGCAAAAAAATACTTCTTTAGAAAAGTTCAAAATAATTTCCGAAATTCATCCGGGGATTTCCCCTCGAAATAATATCTTTAATATACTGCCACCATAACAAATCAGTTCTCTGAAATACGCTCCGATAACATCATGTGACGTAGAAAGGTCCTTTTAAAGCTATAAACAATCCTAGCTCTAGTAATTACATAGTTGAATGTAGTTTTCAAATCTAATCTATTATTTTTTATAACAATATTCGATAATGTCAAAAATACTAGGTACTTGATATTTGATTAATTCATTTTGGGTTCTAGACCATGCAGAACTTTTTACAAAGAGTAACTTTTTTTCTTAAAATTAATAATAAAAAAGTTTTCCATACGATTCCAACTTAAGTAGACACACTGTATATTCGTTATCGCAGTTGTAATAATTTATTTTTAAAAATTCGTCCTGACGATATCGTAAACCTCTGAATTCTATTTTTTTAATTTTATCATTTCATATTTCTTTCTTCCCTTTTGAATTTCTGCAGGGCTGAGTGTCGCGTAGACCTGTAGTCTTTGAAAATTACGAACTTATTTATGAATTTTCAATTAATAACACTGAAGGAGGCCAATTAAAATTTTCCATGAAAAAATATAAAGCAGAGGCTGTTGTACATGCGAAAGCATTCCTTTTCTGAAAGTGTAACATGGGGCGGTGTTTCTGCTTTTTTTAATCAGAAACACTTGCCCTTTGGGGGCGGGGGGGGGGGGTGATTACGCTGAATAACTTCCCTAATTTGTGATCCTTAACTTTTTGTTAACTTTCTTTTGAGTGTGCGTCCCATCTGTACATGGAACGGCATAATTCCGCGAGGTGGCGCTGACACTAATTATAGAGAGAGCTCCGGACTCTTCGACTTTAATATTCGCGTTTCGACATTTTCTATTGGAGAACTTTTTAATGACATTTCTATGTAAATGAGAGTGCATTTTCTTTCCGGTTAGTTGAAGTGACGTTCTTTCCTTCATAATAAGCCGAGCGAATATAGAGTACGTATTGAATGAGAGGCATCGTTTGCCTAATACCATACAATCCGCAATCTTTTATACACTATACTCTGTTTTCTTTTTAATTCACACTAAGGCACGTTTCAGATAATGATCGCGTCGCTCGTGACGAAAGAACTTGCTCCAAATTGAATTTTAAACACTTTTGGTGTCTTTGTTAATTTTGATATAACTAAAGATTAAACTGATATTTCGAGTATGATTTTCATGTAAACTGTATTGGTTGACGCTTGTCATAAATACAGACGTTCTTAAATTCGTAGGTGAATCAATTGGTGGAATTAGTTTCCCACCAAAACGTTGTTTTATTGCTGCTAGAATTATGATGGGTTTGTCAAAACGCGTTTCTGTATTCACCAAATGTCTTATGTTGAACTCAACAGAAATCTACTTTTTCTACCTGCTATAGAAGTTGATTGTTTGGGGGATGAATAGTGGGGGGGGGTGTCAAAATCGTTAAAGTGAATAAAAAAAGTGAGGTTAATGTTGAAAATTCGTGTTCAAAGTCAACTGATATTTATTATGGAAGAAACAGCAAGAAGTAACAATAGTTCATCCTTCACTGAAACTTACTTTGCGGTAGATTTAATAGATGATCAAACAAAACAGAAATATTCAACATCTATGACTAATGCAGAAATTGAAGAAGTATCTTCAGGTAATGACGATTTAACTTGTTTAAATGTCAATAAAAGAATATTACTGTTTCGTAGATCCAAAAAAATATGAACGTAAATTAGGAGAACTGCGACGTGCAAAAAGACAAGCGTCAGTGAATCCTGAATGTAAGAAATTAAAGCTTTAGGGGGAAATTGCAAATAAAATGCAAGAAGCTTGGGGTCGGGGTTGGCAGAACAGCAATAATATCTGCAATGGGAACTGTGGAGATATCCTTCACAACCAGTTTGAAATTTGTTTTTTTTTGCATCAGTAGATTTTAGGCTAACAAGAGTCCATTCGTCTTTTGAAAATTCTTCTCGAATTCTACACACGTATCTGTAAATAGTAATACTTTATGAGAACAAATGTTTCTGGAAGAAGTAGTTCTCGTTCTGGATAACGGTAGTCCACTTCCTTAACTATTTCTTCCATGACTTCATCAACTCCCTGATCTTCGACTTCCTCCTCTTCGCTATTGTCATTATCTTCGGAGCTGCTACTATCTGGATTTGTAGCAATACTTCTTCCAGGAACAACATTCAGTCTCGTTTTCTTTCGACGCAATCTCTCAGTTCTTTCACCATACCTTTTCTCGCGAAGTAAGTTGGTAAATGTGTCGTTAATTTCTTGGGTCGGAACATGTTGTATTTCTGCTAGTTTGTCTAAGACTTTGTTTCGATTTCCTGGATAAATGCCAGTAGCAAAAAATCCATTTATTAAATTTCGCTTGACACCAGACTCTTCATTATCGCCTGGTTTGTTCTTACTTTGGGCAGTTACATTATCCATTTTTTTCCAAAGCAAGTTTTAGCAATGACGGGAATTGATCACCACAGGGGATGCCGTATAATACTTATATACATATTTAGTCAAATTAAAATATCTTGAAATGAACTACTTATACCCATTTGATTCGTACGTATAAAATTCAAATTAAGAATCGAAATTCTAACATGAACAGAGTATTACTACAATAGAAATAATTTAATTATCACTACTGTATCATTCATTTAAATTAGAGCTGCGTGTAACATTGAAGTAGGCGTGATAATTTCGCGAAACAAAACCGAATTGCCACAATACATAATTATTTGACAGCATGTGTCCACATTTCTAATCACTAAAATCACTTTGTTCTGTACCCATTTCATTTTCAGGACTTCATAGTTCAACCCGTCAGAGACGCTTTGGATTATTACCGACGACTGAACGAGGCTAGCAAAGAGGAACGCCTTCAACGTAAGAGCATCGTCTCAGAACTGGTGGACGTGAATCAGCTGCCGTCATCGCAGAGTTCTGACAGTAACAACACGGTAGCAGCTCTGTCAAAATCCAGTTCGAATACGAGCGTCAAGATAAAAAAGAGTTTGAGTTTTCAGCAAAATCGCTCAAGGTAGGTGCTGTTATTTATTCCTTTAATGCCATTTAAATACTGTTATAACCTGTTGACATCAATAATATAACACATAGATAGGTATATAGCTACTATATTTAGGACAGCTGACTCGTCGACCATTTTGGAGATAAATGTCAGTCATATTACGTACTTATTTTTAGTTAATATTATATATTCTGGGTATTTCTTAAATATGCGACTATTGTAAAAAATTATACCTACATTATTTCACGTCCTAAACCGGCTTAATAAAGTCAATTATTCGAAGTTCTATTCAACATTTGCTATTAGCATACATATATTTACCGCCTTAAAATTATCTCCAAAATGGCGGACGAGTCAGCTATGCTTTATACAGTAGTAATTGTAGATAGGTACAAATCGTCACAAAAGGCGTATCTTTGTATGCACCGTGAGAACAAATTTACTAGCGTGAACATAAGTTATATAACTAAAAATATCAAAAAGTAATAATGAACATATGGAAAATATGCCAATAGTAACAAAAATCGTGAAGAGTATCAATCATCCGTAATATTTACTTTTGACATACGACATTTCATCATCGATCTTGTAAAACTTCGTAAGTGGATGCAGTGTACACTGAGAGATAACATACGATCAAAATTGATAGACATAATCTTATTCTATTTTCCCTGAACTTTACATCAATATCTACTTCCACTGTTTAATGTGAAGTTAGCATTTTATGAAAATCATTACATTTTTGTCATTTCTAATTTAAATTATAATTGGTGTTCCGTCGCATACCTATTTATATTTTATTTTTATTATTTTCCATATAGGTATTAGGTGCGTTTTATTGTCCATTATCGGTAGCTAAAATATACACCATGAGAAGCGTCATAACAAAATGGCAATATTACATGAAAATACTACGTTTCAACTGACAAATATCAGCTGTCAACTGCGGCAGTTAACGATAAAATTTCTAGGACGAAGTTGGCATTGAAACAGAAAATATATATATATCTGTACTAAATCCAGGTATTAGGCGCCTTCGCTTATACCATCTTTCTGCTAATTTATATAAAAATCGTTCGGTTATAGTAAGTTGAGCAAATCGATGTAAATCTAGATTGTTCGGATATTGGACCTCGGACGCATTAGACGAAGTTCGATTTGCTAGGAGTATTTCGACCGTGATCGTAAATGTTGTCAAAAATAGTAAGGTTAGGTTATGTTTGGGTGGTGTTGGATGATTGCGGTCGAAGGAGTTGAAGTCAGTTGAAGTGATATAAAGCGTACGAAATACAGAACACAGAATGAAATTTATTTCTATTAAAACATGTGTTTGCATGTTTGGATGTTCTTTGCGTGCTAATATGCGCATATGAATGCCATCTATACAGACGATCACACCTGACGAAACAAACAACTCAGTTATCACAGTTAATTCACTGTAAAATTAATATCGAGAACACTTGCTGAAAAACCCATTTATGGCTTAATAAAGAGCTCTTTCTCCACAAGGTCAAGTTACAATACCATATCTTCTGTTAACTATAGTCCGTCTCAACCTTATTATGCAGTACAGGTCTTATGGGAATTGATTTCATGGTTGCCAAATCGTCTCATTGTATAATGTCGTTACAGTTCCGGTTCAATATGACATTTTTTGTAATCAAAACATAACCTATACGACTGTTTGTCATTCAATTGATGCATACTGCATACAAAAAATTAATAGTAATTTGAAACACTAAAAGGGGAGAATATATGGGAAGATGGATTAGTTAAAATATTTGTAATAATATAATCCTTTGGCATTGTTCTGTAAAAAATTATTTAAAATCTTAATCAACTATCCACTATAAATTCAGACCAAGACAAAGTTAATCACAAGTTTATTTTTCATAAAAAACTTTTCTATTTATAAAAACAACTTAAATAATACATATTTATGAAAAGAATAACAATAACCACACACAACATGTACTTTTATTTTTTAATATGTTACATGACTTATATAGTCTTATTGAATATTAATATGTTAACCTACATTGCGTTATACACATTTAAAGACACAAATTCCTCACAAATTCATTTTGCAAAAACATATTTTCCCATTTCTAAGAACAAGTTAATAATACATGATAACATTTATGAAAAAACTAACCATGACCATACAAAGGAGTAGGTACACATATTGTTTTATTTTTCTTCATCACTTAAAGAATCTTGATCTGATGATGAATGTGTGACGTTAATTATAAACTCTTCAACATCGTCTTGCAAGTTGGCAAGGTGGCCAATGTAATTCCGCCAGTTGTTCACTGTTACATTCTGATAACCCTTCACAATTAATTGTTCAATATCTCTTTGTTTGAATGTCGTATTGTGCATTTCAACATAGTGCTTAACTTGTGCCCACACCATTTCAATTGGGTTTAATTCACAATGATAAGGTGAAAGCCGAAGAACATAATGCCCTTTATTCTTTGCAAATTCATCAATTTTGTTTCTCTCATACTGAGACCTAACCTCTGACCACAAGCCAGTAAATCTCTTTTTAACATGTCATTATCAAGTGGAATATTCTTCTCAGTGAGCCATTCAATAATTTGGTCTTCTCCGTGCTACTGCTGGAAACTTTTCTAATTTTCTCGTGTGATATGAGGCATTATCGAGACCAACAACCGAGTTCTCTAGTATATTTGGAAGCAATTTATTCTTGAACCAATCTCCATATGTATCTGCATCCATTTCGTTATGAACATCAGCACTATTTTTCTAAGTCCACTTGGTGATTTTAAACCAGTGCTGAGTCCTTACGTAAAAGCTTGTCGACTGCTTTGAACAGTAACGTCAGTCCACTTTTTATTTACCGAGTGTCCTGCATTCACTCATGATTCATCAGTATTTATTATAGTTCTACCTAAAAATAAAACAATCACAATCAAACACAAGCAAATAATAAATTGCGTAATGAACATAAAAGTATAACAAATTAATTGATAAACTATACCTTCGTCTCTGAATTTTCTGATGTCTCGTAAGTATTTATGTCTCCACCTAATGATGTCATCTCTTTCAATAAGAATACTCTTTCGTCCCACTTTTTAAAATTCAAAACTCATATCATGTAGCAATCTGTAAAAAGTATATGTATATGTATATAGGTTATCACGTTAATCAGAATTATAGATCTAGGTATGCATACTTACTTTTAAATGCTTGAAAAAGATAATATGCTTGCTAAAAAGAACGATTTAACAGAAATTATATATAGATAAATTAAAGACAATATAAAAGTTTACACACTATGGCAAAAACTGACAATTGACAGCAATGATTACTCATATATCCATAATATACTTTGCATAATAGAACTTGCAACAAGGCAACCGGATATAAAGATGTCGTTATTAAGAGACTACTAAAGATAATAAGAGATGCAATATCCCTATTAAACCTGTACTGCATAATAGGGTTGAGACGGACTATAGAAGTGTTTTTTTCACGAGTTCAGTATAGGGCTTGCCAACACGTGGATATGCTGATACCAAATCGTGCAGCTACAGCTCTGTAGTTAATTTAAGGTCAAAACGTGTTTCATAGAACATGCAAGGTTATAAATTACCTAAAACTCTCCATATTTGCTAAGCACTATACTGTAATCATGCCCTGTTTATCTACATTGAGTTGTGGTTGTCCGGACTTATCTTCGTTCATTTCAAAAAAAGTGCAACTTCCGTAAGATGTCTTCAAACGTTTCCGGATTAATTCTGAAGTGCATCTTAAATTGATGAGTCCCAAATTTGTAGATGATTGAGGTTAACTTAGATGAACTTAGAGACGCATTTAACAGATGCACTACTCCCACTCGTGTTCCTATTTTTCGTTCATTTATTTCAGATTGATCTACAATCAGCTGTTCAAGTCAAATAAATCTGTGCTCAAATCTCCGACATGGTATCCGAACACAGCTATTATAACTTAACGGTGACATTGACCGTCATCAATTAATGTGTTAGTACTGCTGAAAGCTAATTTGAATAAATTCAAATATGGTTTACAATACAGTGCGAAAAACGTACATGATTGAAGCCTGTTTACTATTTTCGAACTGGAGTGCGAATTGACGGAATTTGAGTGTACAGACAGCATGCATATTTGGATGATTTCAGAAACCACTTCCCAAAGTTAAATGTAGTTCCCAAACATTTTTATAAGTGCCTTTTCAATTGTGTTGGTGTTTTTCGCAAGACTGGTTCTGTGGGCCATAAATCAGGTACTGGTACCCCAACTATTTGTGCGGAAGATGTTATAAATGCTATTCGTCAACGTAATGGAAAATCAAAGCACAAAACCTTTGAAACGTCTTTCTCAAAAGATTGAACTTTTTTATGGAACATGCCAGAACACTATAAAGAAAAACTTGCATCACATCAGGCCATGTTGCCGGTAGACTATCCTAGACGTCTTGCTTACTGCCAGTGGTTTACAAATAATTTAATGCCAGATAATGACCTGCTAAATTTGACACGTCAAACCCGTCAATTCCCAAAATACTCGGATGTGGAGTAGTAAAAATCCTCATATATTCAAAGTGTTCAAGCACTACAGAACCAGGACTATCGAACTTCAATTCTACCAGATGCTTCTGCGGTTGATTGGAAATCAGAATCTTGTTAACAACTTATTGATGAGTGACGAAGCCTGTTTCCATTTACCAGGATACGTTAACCAGCAAAATTTTCATTACTGGTCTAAACACAAACCCGTAAGAAATCCATGAGAAACCACTTCACAGCTTGAAGATTACTGTATGGTGTACGATATCTTCTTTTGCAATTATTAGTCCGTACTTCTTTGAAGATGACAGGGAATGGCTGCAACTGTAATAGGGGAACGCTGTGTTTACATATTGGAGAACTTCTTAGCTCTTGAAATTGCTGATCTGCTTGTGCACAGAGACACGTTCTTCCAACAAGATGAGATGAGATGGGGCTACTTGAAATCACAAGTGTTTAGTTATCCAGCACCGTCCACCACAATCCAGGAATTGAAACGTCGAATTCAAGAAGAAAATCAATGAGTTCCTGCGAAGATGTTGCAACAGGTAATGGGCGATGTTGGGAGAAGAAGTGCCGAGTGCGTCCGTAAAGATGGTGGGCATGTAGAAGACGTTATTATTGGAAACTAAAGACCTGGACTTAGTTTTTCAGTTTGAAAACAATGCTTTTATGTTTATTATGTGTTCTAGTGTATTTAGAGTAAATAAAGGTAATCATTCACTCTTGATAACAATTTTGAAATCTCCCGATTCGCTGCCGCACCTTGTAGTCTTTCAGTTGACTCTATATTATTTCTGCCGACTGCTAGGATGCAGTATCATCAGCAAATATAGCTATTGTATCGTTTTCTAATTTAGAGGAGGGGGAGAGAGAGTAAGAACAAAAACCACTGTGACATCTGCAAAAACTTCGAGATCAAAAATTCAATTTTCATCATAAAAATACTTGCTTATACTACGCATAAGAAAGTAAGAAGGTTATATAGCCCCTGTATTACATTTCGTCTTATTGATAGCTTTTAACTTATCAGTTCGTTAACATAAATATAACGTGTGTATAAATTGTCACACGCAGCAACATTCTGCGGTCCAATTATAAAGTTGCCCATAATACCAGCCCAAACATTTATAGTCCATTGTCTCTGCTTATCAATCGCTCTTAATATTCTTGGGTTGTCTATTGCATAATGCTGAAGATTATGACAATTTGGGCTATCGCTCTGAGTAAAGGTCGATTCGTCAGTAAATAATACCTTTTGGAAGAAGTTAGGTGTTTTCCTTTCAATTTCTAATCCCCATTCGCAAAACGTCCTTCTAGTCTCTAAATCAGGCCCCAACAGTTCTTGATGAATGGAAATACTGTAGTGATGATATTTCTTTTTTTTTTAATCTTGCAACAGTAGATCGTGGTATATTAGTTTCTGTTGATATTTTGGTCGAACTAGTAGAGGGCTCCTCAATTACTGATAACAAGGCTTTCAATTCATCTTCGTCACTTGTCCTCTTTGTCCTTTCCAGCTTTTCATAACTCACATTTCCTGTTCTAATGAATCTTTCCTTTAGTCTTTCCAAACTTGTAGCTGAAGGTTTTCTTCTGTCAGGATATCTTTGCGCATAAATTCGCTTGGTTAATTAACAATTCTTTTGGGCAGATCCCATAATGAAAATCATGTCAACGAGTTCGTTGCTTTCAAACTGCATACTGGCTTAACTAAAAACCGTAATAATAATATGTGGCAAACAACAAATATACAAGAAAAGTTCGTACCTACCCACTAATCCAATCAATAAATAACACAATGGCAATATTAAACGCAGAAACTTAAGAAAATCGAACCGAAAACAAATAATTTAGCGGTTTGTAATGAAAATTTAAAAATAATTCCGAAATTATTGGGTTTGGGTATAGGACATTATTAACAAAAATTAAGCGCAATTAACGCATCATTCCAAAAATTTAATAATATACGGGGTGTTCCATTTGAGAAAAATCAGTAAACGCTCTTTGACGATAGCCAAATTGATTGCATCGTAACAAACAGCCTGTATAATAAAATGAATGTTTGATTATTTTGTAGGTTCAACACATCCCTTGGCTGCATACTTACTAAATAATTTTGTCTTAGATAATCGTAATACTACAGCATAGAATTATTATGATAAACATTGTCGCGACCATTTTTTTCATAATTTTCGTTAATAACTCAACAATGCGTCATTCAAAACCAAAACCCCAGATATCGATGAAAACACAAATTAAAGTAGATAAGGAAAAACAAAAGATATACAGGGTGTTTCATTAAAAAAAATGTTAACGCATCACCCTGTATAATTCGAATTATTTTCAAAATGTGTGTTTTTTGTTACTGTGCCACTTTTTATAAAATAAATTTATTCAGTACTTTTTAATAACGCCTATATTGGACTTTGACGCACTAATGAGCAACCCAGTATATACATTATTTACTGCCTCAGATATTCCACTAGTACTTAAAGTAAAAATAGAAAGCGTGAAATTCAAACGCCTCTCAATCATGTATATACGCTCTGTACAATTACAATAGCATGCGGCTACAGTGTTGCCAAATGTATATTTCTTTCAAATGGTTTCTGAACGGATACGAAGCATGATACGACATTTTAACATTAAGTTTTGATTTATTCAGAACCAAACGAAATATTTCACTGCGTGTAGCTTTTGCGACATTTTTTACACACGCTCTATTGTAAGTTGTGCTAATTTTTAATTTTTATCTTAAAAATAATAACACTTATCATATTTATAGTCAACTTTGTATGTTATCCAGGTCGCGTTCAACCGAAGAGGACATCGACATGAACGACGAAGCGGTCATCCTGAACAGCGAGGAGCCCAGCCTTGAGGACGTCGTCGAGGACAACGAGAGCGGCGAATCAGAGACGGCCACCGAGGTCGAAGTGTCCGAGAAGACGCTCAAGTTCAAGATCTCCACCGAGTGTTCGGTGACGCCCGGCCGGAAGAGTTACCCGGGTTCGAGAAAGGGCAGCCGAGAACGCGTCCAGAACCTGAACCAGTCGGACATCGCCCGGATGATGCAGAAAGGTAAACTGTCGAGGACCGGTGCCGCGTCGAGTTTCGATCAACAGTGTCTCTCCTCGAACAGGAGTAAACTTTCTTTCGACTCGCCGGAGTTCTTCGACGAGTACGCCATTACTAAAAGACGATTTCACGATTGTTCCTCAGGTGACGGCGGCGGTAGCTTGGGTGACGAAGTGTCGACCGATTACGTCCTATCGAAGGAAACGCTTAATCTCAACAAGAGAAACTCTGAACATTCCGTGAAGGTGCCGCCAGTGGAGGAGAAGCGCAGCATCCTGAAAAACAGCGAAAAATCTAGTCCCGTTAAAATAGTCGACGACGAACAACACGAACTCAAGTGCGAGGAGAACGGCAAACCGGCCAATCACGAGTCGAAAAAGAACTTCCTATTGAAGACGTTGGTGCGACAACCCACCGTCGGTAAAACTAGTGACGGTAGTGGTATTTCCGTGGAAAAAGGACGCGATATGAACAGCGACGTGCTAAGTGACTCGGAAAATTCCACCAAGAACAATCGTTCACTGCTGCAGCGCTTCAAGAACTTCGCGGATAAGTTCAGCATGTCGGTGGATAAAGATCCGAAAACGAAGAAACTCGGCACGCTGAAGAACAACAATCGGATGACGTTGCCTTCCCGCGGTCGCAAGAAGATGGATTCGCCGTGCTGCAAGAGCATGGAGCACGTGGACGAGCGGCGCGCCAGCACCCTGCCTAAAATCAAGAAGAGCGGCATCAAGAAGGGCTGGAAATTTTTGCTGATGAGCAGGGAGAACAAACACTCGGAATCGCTCGAGGGCTGGGCTTCGGATGCCGACGTGAACAAGGCGGGCAGCAATCCGGAGAGTGACAATCACAGTTTACCGTCTACCTCGAAGTCCCAGAGCAATTGCACCTTGAACGCCAGTCCGAAGAGGGGATCGGGCGAAAGCAACGACGCGAGCACTCAGTCGGTGTGCTGCAGGAAACCGCTGAAGCTGAATCAGAAAAGTGGTGCGGCAACGCCGCCGGTGAAAATCCTCGAGAACAGCTTCGTGACGACGGAAGAGCAGAAATTGATCATCGCCGGCGATAATAACAAGAGTGCTAGTATGATTTGACAAGAGATGAATGCCCCCGAGCAAGAATGTTTCACTAGATATATCTTCTGTCGATGTTGTAAATACAAAGCCACCGTTAGGGAAAATGTTTAAAAAAAAAAAGAAAAAAACATAATTTATGTAATTGTATACATTTTAGTATATGCATATATATTATATATTCATATATATAATTTTTTTCTCATTTATTTATTTACGTATTTATTTTTTCTATTTGTTAGTAAATTTCTGTATATATCTATATATATATCAATACTTTTACAAATGTGTATGTATGTATTGTGTTACACTTTTTCCACGACGAATTTACATCTCAGTGCGATTGATTTTTTTTTTAATGTGTGTTCATTGTCGCATGTGCGTCGTCTAACACGATGACCAAAAAAAAAAAAAAGACGAAGACAAACAACAAAACATTTTAATTTTGTGTCAATTTTTTAATACGATCAGCGGTAAAACTGACGAGTTGATTTCATTAAAGTAAATGATGTGAAATTACTGATGTGTATATTCTGTTTCGAAACAGTTCCTTTTCGTATTTTCAAAATTATTCTGTGCAGTAAAATAAGTGGGAACAAGCAATCTTCAGCCAGTATATCCCAGTCTGTACCTAGCGTCCTCGATGCTCAATTTGTAAACTTAAAAACAGCTAAAACTAGGAATCATATTCAGATGTTAAATGTATACCGTATTTCCGCACGTAGATGGCGCTGCTAGAAAATATAATCGTGGCCACTGGATCTCGCTATCGCTGCACGATATCAAGGTCGTGACCAGTGGCGGCTAGTGAGTACATTTTGGTGGAGCACGTACAGAGAGAAGAGTGATTCGTTTATTATCGGTGATATGCTCGACATCTGGGAGTATATATCACCGATAATAAACGAATCAGTCTTGTCTATGTACGTGCACCAACAAAACGTACTCACCAGCCGCACCTGGCCGTTACATAATGAGATTTTACGATCCTGTTAACCTAACCTAACCTAAAAATGCTGCTGGCGCCATCTGTCCAGAGCATGGTAAACTATTTGATAAACACGAAGCACCTTTAAAATCACGTCCTGAAAATATGCAGTATAATTGGATTATATCTAACCTAACTTAATTTATTACTCATTTATTGATATTTGACTCATTTGACATTCAATTTGTATATTTTTTGACTTGTTTTTTCCTTAAATTCTTCTGACACTACAAATATTCAGCCTTTTCGTTTAATGCTACACATATTTACTAAAATATATTCTGGAAGTTACTACGTGTAGTAAGTAATAACCTACGAGGAAAGAATAGAACAGAATAAATAATAAAGTGGTGGAGGAATAGGTAGGGGACTGCGGGGCACATATGACAGTGGGTACTTGCCTTTCCACATTCTCCAAATATTGTTATGTCTACAACTCGTAAAACCTGGTTTATTTATAAATTAGTTAATATTAATAAACAAGGTCTTGAGTATAATTTATTTTGTAAAGGCTTAGATTATTGTCTCCCATTATTATTACTATTTATGTATTTATTTGAATTTCACAATAAATGTACTTACATTTGGATTATACAGGGTGTCCCAGAAATAAAAAGACGGAGTAGCAGAAATCGGAAGCTAGATTGTGTAAAAGCGTACCCTCAAAATATCAAGTCTTTATTCGTGCGCAGACGGCAGAAAAAAAATTATAAAGAATTCAATTGGCCTTACGCCCACCCTGCACTAAATATCCACCTGCTTCACTTTCACAATCGGTGCTTTTCACAACCACCATATTACTTGTGTTAAAAAAAAAGGAGGAGGAATAGATACTTCATAATAAATATCAAACCATTAATTACTTTAATTTTAAACATGCTAGAAAAATACGATTTATTGAATATTCTAATAATCAGCTGTTTCCAACTACGAACACATTAAAGAGCAACAACCTTCCTATTTTAAAAATAAAAACAACCTTTTATTGCCTGCAAGAAAGTAGGTCACCCATCTGGGTCAATAACCGACTATATAGCTGCGTTATTGAGACACATCCCGCAAAAAATATGTTTTTACGATTTAACGTTTTTTTGCCGTTTTATGCAAATAAAAGCGTATTTTTCTCTATGAATGCGTCTTCGTTTCTATTTACAAATGAACATTCTTACGTGCATTTTAAACATACATTCTGTGCCAGGTCCGTAATGTAATTTTTTTTATCTAAAAAACAACATAGAAGATTAAAATTTTATTTTCTTCGTTATTGTGGTATATTTGGGCCTATTTCTGTTCGGACGTTACATATCTGCTACTCCGTCTTTTTATTTCTGGGTCACCTGTATTTTAAGATATCCACTCAGTTTTATCGCTGAGAGTGTAGATATATTTTACATTATCAGATTTATAACAATAACATTTCAAGTATTTAAGTGTATCTAAGACGTTTATTTCTCTCAAAGATATTCCTTCTCCCAAAAGAATGTAAATAACTACAACTTTACTATTAAGTAATCGAATGAAAATCAAATTCCACCCCTTCCATTTCTCACACTTCAAAACGAAAATTCTACATTCCCTTTTCGGATTTTGCCCTGTATCATCGATGTTTTTCTGTAAAATTTCCCCCCCCCCGCCGGTTTTCTTTCAAACAATTGTTGGTTTTGATATTAGAACTTAGAAATACATGTTATGTATATATGTATATACATACGATAGAGGGCAAAATCTATAAAGTAATTGTCAGCATTCATTTTGTTAGGCTTAAGAAAAAAGCTACAACTTGCTGATTTATTGGTTTTAAATACAAAATGTACCTTTCTATCGCTTTGACATGTTGACGCTGATGCAGTATTAAATAATAAGAACGAATTCTTCAAGGGTCGTTTGCCTAATGTATAATCCAGCGTGACAAGTGGATGAAATAAATAATTGCCGCGCAGTGTTTCAATTCAATTTAACATCCATTCAGAAATTCCGTGCAATTACCGAGTAGTATATAAACAGACTAATTGAACAACAATAGGAAGCTTCAAATTAATATATTTTATTCCAAAAGTATACATTGTGATTTTTAATGTATGTGATATGCAGTGGCGGCTCGTTTTGGGTGTGCTTAAGACTACACGGCAGAAGTGAAAACTTCATCAAGGCGAGGTTAATAATACGAAATACAACTTTTTTTTTCGTTCTATATTCATTTACATTTCCATTTTCCATTTTCGTTCTATATTACATTTAAACAAGAAGAATGAGTGTGCTTAAAACCACACGGCGGAAGTGTAAACTTCATCAAGGCGAGGTTAATAATACCGTAGATAATACGAAATACACGCATATAATATTCAGTAACGTATTAAATAAAACATATTCGCACATTTATTACATTTACGCGAGCGTCCGTTTCGTTTGGTCGGTTTGGACGTATGTGTATGTATAAATAGACGATATAAATACTTGCTTACGGTCCCTCGCTTGGTCTGATGGTAACGTATCGGCTTCATAACCGTGCGGTCTCGGGATCGAATCTGTTCTGGGACATGAATTTATTTATTCATTTAAATTTCAATTTAATTGAAATTTAAATACCTTTATATGATATATTTATTTTTCTCTGTTTCGGTGTTAGAACAACGTTATTCTAGCAGCCATTTTGGTGTTAGAATGGACTCCATTCTAACACCGATTTTTGGTAACTTTTTATTTTAGTAGAAATAAAAATAGGTTGGTGGCATAAATTTTTCATAATCTTTTTCATCCTTGCTTTTCGATTTACCTGGTAGTAAATTATTTATGGCGTTGGAGGCCCCGTCCCGCAATTCTAGTGGCGCAGATTGACGCTCTTCGTCTGACATTCCGCCCACAGATAATATGAGATTTTTTCTAATTTAAGCAAACTTTTCAATTCAAATAATTCTTACAAAAGTCGACTGTCAAATATAAATGTAAATCATTGCTACCAATCGACTACGTCACGTTATCAAAATTTCCCATAATGAATATTTTTAAAAATTTTTCTATAAATAAATAATATAAATACAATCCGAAACAGAGAAAATAGTGTAAAATACTCGTAACAGAAGGCCATTCCAGCATTCTTTCCTTCGGCCACTCGCGCTGCGCGCTCGTGTCCGAATTTGGAAATCATGCTGGAATGAAAGACCTTCTGTTACTTGTATTTTAATATACTAATCTTGTTCCCTTAGCCGACTTTACCCGAAGAGCGTTACATATCCGAGCGTTGCAGGTCAGTCTTGTTCACTGCCTACAATCAGCGCAACGCGCCTAAAGAAGTTTACACTTCAATAAAAAAAATATTATTGATTAATATCATTGGTATCATACCTAAGCTAAGATAGATTACCTAATTAATTTTAGCATTTCATGTACGTAACTATTACTCGCCTTTCCGTAAAATTAAGATATTATATTCTTACACATGACAAACATGAGGTATTTATTCTTATATTTATAAATTTATAGTACATTTATTGCGTTTTTTGGTTTAAATACAAACAATTCCGAACTGCCAATATGAATGTCGATGTGGTTCAAATAGATGGCGCTTGAATCTTGCTTAAGGTGTCGCTTAAAATGTCGTCAAATAGATGGCGCCACAATTTTTTTGGACGAATTATTAATTATTACTCCTATTTCCCCAACTTTTAGTGAAGAATAGTGGAGGGAAGTAGTATTTTATAGACTAAATTTTATTACTACCAAGTTAGATTTTTTTTTAAATGTCCCAAAGTGCCAGTGTTTGTTTCAATTTTTACAGTCGCCTCAACCGGGAAAACGTATTTGCCAGTCGAGCTACACATGCGCCAAATGTCACTTTACAGGCGGTGAGTACAAAAAAACTTTAACGTACTCGAGATTGTCTTGCCTCGGCCGCAAGCATTATTAAGGAGATTTTAGGACGCATGTATAGACAATATAAATACTTGCTTACTGTCCCGCTCTTGGTCTAATGGTAACGTATCGGCTTCATAACTGTGCGGTCTGGGGATCGAACCTGTTCTGGGACATGAATTTATTTATTCATTTAAATTTCAATTTAATTGAAATTAAATAATAATAAAATTGTTCCCTTAGTCGACTCGAGCCGACATTACCCGAACGAGCGTTACATATCCGAGCGTGACGGGTCAGTCTTGTTCACTGCCTACAATTAGCGCAACGCGCCTAAAGAAGTTTATACTTCAAATATATATATATATATATATATTATTGTGTATACATTATTCTAGTACATTTCGCTCGGTCTGATCAAGTTTTCACTTCAAAAATTCATACGTACGCATGTATATGATCTAATAGTAACGTACCGGCCTTATACCTGGGCGGCTCGGGTTCGCATCTGCACGCGGACAAGAATTTTTCAGAAAATAAAAATACAATATTTCGCGTATTTATTCTAAATTTCAATTTAATTGAAATTAAATACCGCTAGTTAGTATTGTAATACAAAGCCGAGCCGACTTTACCCGAACGAGCGTAACATTCCGAGCGTGACGGCTCAGTTCCCGTTCAGTGCCCAACAATCAATGCATTAACGCGCCCATAGAAGTTTTCACTTCAAAAATTCAAACGGAATAAATACAAATCTTCACTACAATTTCATCCACTTAAATAGTGTAAATTCTACGGAACAGTCGGCAATATGCCCAAAATTTGCAGTGATAGATACGGTCGGAACCAATTCTGCAGTCAATTAAATGATCGACAAAATAGAAGTGAATGCCACAGGCACAGAATAAGAAACAATCAGAAGTTGCACTCACTGTCGGCACCTTTCATCTTTTCAAGTCCTATTTTGTGACCTTGACGCCATATTGTAAAGGGAAAAGACAGTACCTAAATAAGACAAATTAGTATCTATAATTGATATCAGTATCGTATTCAGATAACATTTGGCGTTCCATGTGCTTTTTAAATACCGTGTTAAGATTAAAGCAGAAAAAAATATTTAAATGTAACTTTAAAGGTCAAAAGAACAAATAGAAAAATATGTGCATTACTTGAATTTGTAAAAAATCGTCACATCTCTTAAAGATTGACCTTTTTCCCGTTATGGAAACCTAATATTAATGAACTGCATAATTAAATACGAATTAACTTTAAATATACAATAGATCAAGTTTTTATATTTGTTTTATAATAAAAAAAAAATGATTTTATTTGTATTAATGGGAGGAAGGTTTAAAAAACAACAATATTAAAATGTATTTGTTTATTTATTATAAATTTATACTTATCTCCAAATTGTTTTGTTTAAAATTTCTATTAATAACTTTAAGAGTATGGAACAATTTAACCCTACAAATCAGCTTTATTAGATATTCCATTGGAAAGTTTTTACATGGATGTACAAAATTAATTGTTTTACATAAATATGTAAGATTTTCTATAATTTTATTTTTTTTTATACACGCAAAAGTTCAAATAATATTTACAAAATTAACTAAACGTAAAATAAACTCTACTAAGAATAATAACTATATACAAACGTATTATATACAAATACTTCTTCACAAAAGAATTAAACATTGTAAACACTTGGGAACAACATACATATGCGAGTCGCCAACTGCAGTGAAGTGAGTGTAGTACAGTGTTCCCACAGGCACACTGCAAATCTGTGAAGACCACGCGCGAACGACGAAGATGGGAACTAAAACACAGTTACCAAACAAAGTTACAAGGTAGACGACTATTATCGTAAAGATCGTTATTCACCAACAGATGTCAGAACCATGCAATAAATTAGAAATTAATCGTATTATAATCCTTAGACGTACGTTTCTACAAGCTATATTAAAGTGATGTCAAAACGAAAGAAAAATAACAATAATCCTGACAAAATTCCGAAACATACAGTTCTATTCAAAATTAACGTAACATTAGTTAAACTATAACAAACTTTTAATTTTACTATTAAACATCCTATAACTTTAAAACTATGCCGTTTTAAGACATACTTTCATATGAACTTTTATGATCTTAATAACCTTAGGAATCAGCCCATAAAATTTGTCACATACATTTAAAATGACCCTGTATAATACAAAGCACAGTAACCCATACGACATGTTTATGTATATCATAACGAATTGAGTAACACATACGGTAATTATTTACACATCCACCTTGAATAATTCAAAATGAACGATGCGAATTTAATAAAAACAAAATTACGCTGACATATATGTTCAGCCACTGATAGATACATTATGTGAAACGGATCTGAGCGAAATTACATACCTTTTACTGTATATACTTATATATAGTTGTAGTGATACCGTAATGAAATCAAAAATTACTTTTGTATATTTTATAAAGAAAAAAACTTATTGTTAGTCATTTTATTGTTCATCTCTGTACTACACCTTTCGTTTACTGGCCTAATTGTTTTTTACACTTGTGTAATAATTACGACATATCCATTACACTTTGTTTTTATAATAAATGTGCACAATATATAAAGTGTTAAATTGCATCTATGCGACATATGTTAACTTAATAAATGCATTTTGGTATAACCCGGGATGCAAAAGTAAAAAAAAAGAGCACGATAATCAATAAACCCAATGGTAATTGAGAGAGCCTTGGCATGATATAGAGATTATTAACCCACAGCAACCCTGCAAACCTCACTCAGTTTATCTCTACCGAATTACTATAAACAATCATTAACCGTCACAAAGAAATAATAATCTAAGAATGGTGTCACAATTTTATGCAGAAACTTCGGACCAGTTCAAAGAGCATCAATAATATATTATGTGCCATCATTAACATTTAGCAAATTAACAAACTAAGTACATTTTCCAAATTTTTGGTGAAATAATCAATTTTTCACTAGTGTTTATTAAGGGTTTTCTGTTTGTCTCCACGTAGTCTATTTGTGAGCAAGATATCCGAACACTCTTTCTTAACACCCTGTATACTGATTGCGTTTACGATTCTAAATGAGTAAACATTAGGATGCAGCAATCTGCAGCATATCTTCTACAGGCTCCAAAATGTAGATTTGAGAAAAAAGTATTTAATTTTCGTTTTAAAACTGTATTTCTATGTTAAAATCTATTAATTCAACACGCTATTTCCATCGATAGGTAGATAGGGAAAATTTGATAGTTTTTGCTTAGATGCTGACAATGAAAAAGACATTTTTCGATTGTTTAGAACCATTCAGAAAGAATAGGTAGGGAGACGACGTCACGTGGTCAAACCGGGTACAGGTCCGCCATATTGATACTACACTTAAGTCAAGCAGGTAGTGTTGGTAAAAAGTGGAGTGTTTGTTAAGTGCATCGTGTATTAGAGTTATACAATAAGTTAAATATTAAAAGGCATTATGGTTTCTTATGCTCTACGTAGCTGCAACAACAGAGACGGCGTTGATAAGAAGAATTCGTCTGGAATAACATTTCATAGGTTAGTGTAGGGCTGACAGGTGTGCTTTTACTTATTGACATACTAACGAATAGCTAATATGTGTAATATGGTAATACTAGTGAATTCAATTCGCAGATTACTAGTTCTTTCAAAAAGGATTAGTAACCTGTTAAACTAGAGAGGTATTACAAGGAATGAAACCGAAATTTAAGTTTGCGAATCGCAATTATAAGACTTTTATTTTGAAACGGTATCGAAATTATAACGCGGAAATATGTATTGTACATGCAATTTAACACTTGTCAAACCTAGATATACCTGCTACTACTATAAGTTCTTTCGATATTGGCCAAAACGATATTTCTGTAAAATATTTAAATAAATGTGATTCTAGTCTGTATTACGATTATAATTAGTTTACATTTATCGCATTATGTTTAAATGTAAGATGCATTTATTAGATATTAGAGTTTTATTAAGTTATTTTTTGCAGCATCGGACGATACGAATTTAAGAGAGCCTCTGTTTTTTTTTTGTTCTTTCAAAGAAAACGCGCCAACGACATGAATGTAAATAGATTGATTACACATAATATAAAAAGCTAAAGATAGAGATAAATGAAAAAATGTTAGGTAATGAATTTCTGATAATTCTAAAGTATTTAGTACAGTGCATTTAGTAATCGAGGTGAAAATTTCGGGTACATTTTTCTTTGGTTGCGTTTTTGATGCAGATCTTAACCTTAAATTTGCGCACTGTTCAAATTATCCCTTTCGCCGCCATCTTGGATTTTTTTCAATCGCTCGTGCCTTCAAATACTTTCCTCATTAGAGTAAGCTGTTTTTTAAGTAATTTAATGTTGGTGTACATTCTAAACTTTTGAAAACTTCAAATTCTGACAGTTGTCATACGTAAATTCAAATTATAGACGCTTAATATTATTTACATGACATAACCAAATTATTCTTATGCGTGTGTGCCTGATTACGTGCACTGTCACCAACCATTAAAAAAAAAGCATGGCCGTCTCTAATGAGGAAGGTACCGCGCGATCATTTAAATTCTAAATTAGAGCAGGCGGTGAAATTTAAATTAAGTTGGTATATAAGTACTAATTTACAATTTGAATTGTCAAAGTGACGTTTCAAAATGTTAATTAATCAATAATTGACATGCTGGACAACCTAATAAAAAAAATCCCGCCTGCTATAATTTAGGATTTAAATGATCGCGTGGTATTTGAAGGCACGGTATTTATCCTACAGCAACCAAACCGGAGTCGTTGGACTCGTCGAAATTGACTCTTTGATTAAGTTCATATCAAAGTAAACTCTCCGATGTACGTTCGCAGTTAGCGCGGCATTTCTCGCTTTTCTAACTAATAAAACGATAGTTAATTAAGACCAACGGCATATTTCGTTAATATGTGCTGACAACGCGCGTTTTCTTCCAATTTCAGGGTATTCGAGGTGTATTATAAGGTAAGAAAAAGCGACTCATTGAATTATAAAATTATGTTTGACGGTACGGAATACTAGACGATGAGTGCGAAAATTGGTCGAATATTTCTGCGGAAGATCAATTTTCCAGGCATTTCCAAAAGTTGTATGATTTTAAAGGAAAAATGACCACTTGAAAATTGGGTGATACCATACAAAGCCAGTGTCAGTAAGGAATAAAATTTGTTTAATTTTTATGCCTACGTGTTGACAATTTTCCTCGAACAGTTCAATTTTTATTTTTAAATCCTCATCTTTTGGCATAAATTATACCTTCCTATCCTGCGTAGTGGTGTTGTAACGGGGGTCAACCTGAAAATTTTAAATGACAACGGGGGTTAAATGTTAGATTTTCGGAACGATTGTTTCACCCTTTGTTTATCAGTAACATGAATTTGTCAAGCAGTTCAAGTACTCGATAAAAAATGTCTTACAGATATTTGGTTATGCGCGCATTTTATTGACGCGGTATAAATGGTGTCAGTTGTCATTTTGGAAAAAAAAAATGTGCTATGGATTTGTTAATGTTGGATGTAGACGTTTTTTCTGATGAAGAGGAAGACGAAATAGTACCACAGACTAAACAAACCAGACGGGCCATTACTTAATAGGTAAATATCCAAGATCTTTTATCCTTGTCACACATGTATGAACGGGTGCGAAGATGGCGCTAGCAGCATATTGGCGCGGAATTTGAAATGAGCTTGTTTTTAGATTATGTGTATTTAGTACGTTATTAATGTAAAAGAAAAATACAAAAAAAACTATTGGACAAATCACACATTACCCTCAACTTGTACGTTTAAAAAATACGAATATTTAGATTTTATTATTGATAGAAATCTTTGTTTATTACTTACACAATATAATACATGAAATCATATATTCCTATGAGTTTATATTACACCACAGTTCACTAATTTTCACTCTGTACTTATTTAATCATTAACTCGCGATCAATATCAACTTACTTTTACTTAATATGATGTACAACAAGAAAGGATTGCAATAATATGTCAAATTTGAAATATTGTTTGGAATGACATATGTATTCCTTCAATCAACAGTATAACCACAACATAACAAAAAATTTCAAATGACGCTAGCGCCATTTCATCTCCCGTTCAGTTGGAATGACAAAGATGATAGAAGATTGATATTTTCATTTGCTAAACAAGGAGGCGTAATCTGGATAAAATTTGGGATTTAGTTACCAGTCTTGTTTGTTTAGTCTGTGACAGTGGCGGCTCTTTAATGAGAGCAAGTGAGCAATTGCACCCCCTGGAATTTTGAAACAAAACAAACGAAGCGGCGACTAACTGTGAAAGTATTTATTTATTACGTATTCATAGGTATTGAACAGGAACGTGGCGTGTGCGCTCGCGTAACAACCTACATGCACCGACCGTCGTCACAGATATAATGACGACTAACAGCGCACGGATGTAAACTATTCGAATGTTTACCCCTTCCACCGAGAGAAACATACCCATGGGCAATCTCTACTGTTGCTGCGTTAAGCCATTAAACATTATATTGAAGGTGGGGAGAACTGTATTTTGTTCTAGTTCCACATCGTTAACACATAGCATGTGAGCAGATTCTTAGTCGGCTCACCGCTGTTGTAAAATGAATTTTGTGTCTGCGTTACAGAATAACACGTTTTCGCGGTTAACGTATGATGAAAAAATTGCAATAAAAAATCTTAAACGGCCGATGCCTCAATTATGTTTAGAAAATAAACAATCTGTTAAAGGTAAAGACGTTATAAGAAAATTCAAAATGAATATTTATCAGAAAAATGACTGGATTTGTGGGTGTGAAATTAAAAATAGTTTGTTTTGTTTTCCGTGTCTTTTGTTTGGTGGTGAACCTTCTTGGTCAAAGAACGGAGTAAAAGACTTAATTCATCTTAGTGCTAAAATTACGAAACATGAAAATTCCGAAGGGCATTTGAAAAATATATTTAGTCTAAGAATGTTAGGAAAAAATAACATTCAGAATGTTTTAGATTCATCATATAGAAAAGCAGTTCAACAACACAATGAACAGGTAACAAAAAATAGGCATGTGTTAAATTTAATAATAAATTGCATTAGATTTTGTGGCGCGTTTGAACTGGCACTTCGGGGTCATGATGAACGGCAAACGTCGAATACCAAGGGCATTTTTCGGGAATTGATACATTTTACGGCAGAATTTGATAAATCGCTCAGAGATCATATCGAAGCAGCACCGGTTTTTAAGGGGCTATCAAAAACGATACAGAATGAGCTGCTTGATGCAATGTTGAACGTGTATCATGAACAAGTTCCAGTGAAATTAAAGCAACCGACTTCATATCTGTGATAGCTGATGAAACCACAGATGTGTCCAATCAGTTTCAGTTGGTGGTTGTTTTAAGATATATTGTGAACGCGAGACCGGTCGAAAGATTTTGGAAATTTCTTCTGCCTAGTGGACATGATGCTAATTCTTTATCTGCCTCCATCCTTAACGAAATTAGTTTGCTTGTTGATGACCCAGAAAAACTGATTGCACAGAGCTATGATGGGGCAGCAGTCATGAGTGGTGCTATTAACGGCGTGCAAAGACATGTCCAAGACCAGTATCCAAGAGCCAATTTTGTACATTGTTACGCACATCAGACAAATTTTATTATGTCACATGCTACATCGAGCAGTAGTAATTGCAGAATTTTTTTTGCCAATCTGACGGGATTATGTACTTTTTTCTCCACTTCACCACAACGAGCTGCAAGATTGGAAGAATTCCTTCAGAGAAAAAGCTTACCTCGTTCTTCAAAAATAAGATGGAACTTCAATTCTAGGACAGTGAATACAATATATGAGCACCGAGAAGAAATAATTGAAGCTCTAGAACAAATCGAGGGAGAAGCTAGTTTACAAACTACCATTCATCAGGCTGGTGCCAATTTGCGAATTTTAGAGGAGGAAAATTTTATCTATTGGTTAACTTTCTTTCATAAAATTATGCCACATGTGGACATATTGTTTAATCAATTACAAAATGTCAATACAGATGCATTAAAAATCAAGAATAATTTAGATAATTTTGAACGCGCTATTGGAAAAATTCGAACCGAAATCGCTGACACAGATAATCAGTTGGTTAAACAAAATGACTCAGAACTGACTCCTCGACCATCAACGCGACGAAGAGTAACTGATGGTAGCCAAAGACGGAGGGAAACTATTGAAGTGTGTGATATTATTTTGCTTGAAATAAAAACTAGATTTCGGTATACAGGGCACTTAATATTAGCAAACTTAATTTCTTTTAAAGAGTTCTCCTCTTTTCAAAAAAAATGTCCGGAAGATTGCCTTAAAGAAGCAGTAAAATTTTATCCATGCCTCAATGAAAGCAGACTACGAACTGAATTAAGTGTTCTATATTCTAGAGAAGAATTTAGGCAAAATATAGAAGTCGGTGCTGTAGGTCTGCTAGGCCTTCTGCTGGATGGATTAAGCGACATCTTTAATGAAGTTGTTAAGCTTTTAAAAATTGTCATTACAATTCCAATGACAACGCCTGAAGCGGAACGCCAGTTTTCACGGCTGAAGAGAATAAAAACATTCTTGAGAAATACAATGAAAGAAGACAGATTAAATGCCCTTACTATGTTATCTTGTGAAAAAGAATTTATAAATGATTTCCCAAATTTTAATGAAAAAGTGATAGAACTGTTCTGCAAGTCAAAGACACGCAAAATGGACTTCGTTTATCGTCAGATTTAATCAAACTGTAGTGTTATATTTACTATTCCCTCAAAACAAACTGTACAATGAACAGTACCTGTCTGGAACAGTATGTCGGTGAAACTTATAAAGATTGGGTAAGCGTTCTTGTATTATACTTTTTAATTTTGAAATTATGCACTCCCTATGTGAACCACCCCGAGCCGCCACTGGTCTGTGATAATACAGTGATTTATCCAGTACAGTGTCATTATTTTATTTTTTATAAGTTAAATTTTTACATACATGTTTGTAAGTAAATAATGTCCTCTGAATCTAAAGAAAGAGTACCTACGTTTTTATCACAAACTTGGAATATAGTGAGATATCAGGATACTCCTTGCGAATATAAAATTATAAAATATATGTGTGAGATTTACGTGAGGGTTAAATCAAGGACGCCGATTACTCTAGAAATCTCCATAAATGCAATCAGTTACTTCACTGATATTATGTTACAGTATATCTTACCTCCAGAGAAGTCAAATGCCCAAATAATATTTAGGGTTGAAGTAAAACACAATTTACTAAATAATATTGTTAATATTTAATACACACGCAGTATGCATATGTTTATAAATGCAATATAAAACATAACCTCACACGTGAAACGAATCAGAGCGAATGATTCGTATGCACTTGAAGTTAGGAATACCGACTATTTGCTAGGTTGCCGTTCTTCACGATTCTGCTATCTACGGGATTTCGATCAAAGGGATAAGTAACGCAAGGTTGTAGTGAAGAAATTCAAATGCACGTGATCTATCGGATATATTTCTCTTGAAGATAGCCACTTCATCCGTAAGTGAAGAAAATAGCCATTATTGCGTTTGATTTATTAAGTTCTAAGTTGGGCTAAAAACAAAATGGAGCATTTAACGGAAAGGAAAGAATTCAAATCTTAGGTATGCTGATATATGATGATAAAAATATGGCCCGATCAGCACTTAGCAAAATAGAAACCAAGTTGTAGGACGAAGGGAACATTAGGGATTGGCCCAGGATTGGACGCCTGAAGATCCCCCTTGACACTAGGCTTGTTTTGCTACTTATCCTACAAGAAAATCCACTTCGAGCATTAGCTCTGGACATTGAAATAAATCAGAGATCATTGATAAAATATTTAAAAATTGAAAAATTTCATCCATATAAGGTTAGGCTGGTCCTATAATTGAATGAAGATGATCCAGATCATTGCTTAGATTTCTTTGAAACAATGATGGAAGAAATCGTGGTTTAGCGGCCAGAATATTTTTTCTGGATGAAGCACCATTTACCTTTAATGGAGAAGTTAGTCGTCAAGATTTACGATACTGGGCCCTCAAAAATCCCCACTGGATACGACATCATACGCAGAATCCACAAAGAAATCAAAGTTTAGGCGAGAATAGTAAAAGACAGAATTATGGGTCCATATTTTTTGGAAGGTAACTGTAGAAATCTATTTAAATTTTTTGAGAGACGAGTTAATTAACTCAGTTATACCCAAATCCAGTAGACCCAAACTTGCCCAACACTCATTTTAGTACCAGCAGGATGGAGAGTGCCCACACTATGCCAGACTAATACGCAACTTTCTGAACGAAATTTTGTGAATCATTGGATTGGAAGAAACTGACCTCTGGAATGGCCGGTGCCTTCGTCGGACTTAACGCCTTGCGATTATTTTTTACTGAAATATCTAAATAGCAAAGTATACAGAATAAAACCAGACAACATCGACCACTTAAAGGCAAGAATTAGAAACGAAGTTCGGCAGATTACACCACGTAATATTGTGCTGACACCATTCATAGAGAGTATCTAAATCACACTGTAGACGTAGAGCATCTGAGATAGTATCAATACGACGATAGATTTTCAAGTCCTCAGCGTACGTCAGCCCATCACAAGAAAGCGATTCCAGGAGGTCATTAATAAATAGTATAAAAAGCAGAGGGCCCAAATTAGACCCCTGTGGAACGCCTGACGTGGCAGGAAATTCAACAGATTTGAATCCATTGTAGTAAGTACACAAAAGTGGGTAGGTTACTCAATTATTACAGGTACCTAACTCACAAAAGCTATGAAAACTGCATCTATAAATGACAATGAATCGTTAGATGGCAGTGTTAGGACCTAAAAAAAAGAGAGAGTAGCGATAATGAAAACCAGCCAATGTGCAAAAAAGTTGCTGAATACGATTATGATTTACCTGAGCAATCAAATGAAGCAGAATGCTTTTATTGTCAGGATTTTTATTCAAAATCAATAGACGGATGGATTGCTTGCTCAGTTTGTCATAACTGGGTTCAAAATTCGTGTGCAGGAATTGATAATAACGAAGATGAGGCAGATGTTCCGTGCGAATTATGTTCTGATATTAACTAAAATTATTATTATTATAAATTTGTAATTTGCTTATTTCATTAAAAATAACTTTTGCAATGAAATTTTCAACGTTTTGCTTTATTTTTAATTCCATATTTTAGTTACCCCATTCTGCCCCCCTCTATGGGACACAACCGGGCAAAATACATACGAAGACGTTTTATAAGAAGACATTTTTCTTATTGCATTTTTATGCTTAATTAAATGTCATAGTATTGGTAACATCCTACGCAGTACATTTATACCATCATATTCAAATTTTGACCGTTTAGAACACGCAGAAACTTTTTTAAACCCCGTTTTGCTCCGCCTTCCCCTATACAATTTAACGAATTTTATTCCTTATACCCGCAATGTATATACATTGTATGGCTAATACAAATTCATGTAATTTTAATTAATTCTTAAATATTTCTCATAAAATGTAATAAAATGCGTAGCATTCCGTTTTAAAAAAATATAAGAAAGTGTCGGTCTTGATATCTTTGTAGAAATGAAAATATTTTTAAATTAGTTATCTACAATTTTTTATAAAAAATCCTGTCATGATGAAATGCAGCTAACTCTCTATTTGCGATATTAGCGAGAAAACAAATATTCCGAAGTAATCATATTAAGATGACTGTAAATATTAACAAACGATAAACATAGGATCAAAAATACATCTTATCTATTATAATTATGTAATAAATTAATTTCTAGCTAACATAGAGTTTTCTTCATTTATGCATAGGTACATACATGATGCATTCAATTATTATTCATTAATTGTAATGAATTTCGTCGGTAATTTTGTCTGCCAAACTTTGACCGATACGTAACACCGACAAAATAATAATTTCGGCACCGCCTTTGATCATGATAATTTTTTCATATTGATATATTATGGTAGACACTAAATAAATTAAAAAGAACTATTTTTGTTGTAGTATAAATACAAGAACAGAGAAAACGAAGTAGTAAAAAGCTTGGAAAATATACAAAATGCAACTCTTAAATGACTAGAAATGACTGTCAATTAAATTAAGTGAGTGTCATTTGAGCTCGAAAGGAACCAATCGAATTACCCACTTTTAGCGCTAAAATTTAAAGTTGGTCCGCGGAATTAAAAAACAGAATATATAATTATATAAACATTGAACACAAAAATATGTTTATTTTAGAATTTGTTTGGGAGAGATTGATTATCAATTACTATTGTTCCCATTTTTGGAGTTTGCGTTAAAATTTTGTATATATTTAAAACTCTTTTTCGTCGCCTTCAATGTACCAATCGTTGACGCTGGCGCTGTTTGCGTGGTAAATTGAACGGTTGTCTTAGACTTGCATGATCACTAATTTTCGTGACATACTTAAACAGATTTAATAACACAGTAATATTTAATAAACCAAAGCAAAAATATAAGAGAACTTTCACAGGTTAAGTAATTATTTTTCAATATTAAATTTGCCTCTGCAAGAACCAATGAAATCTCTTAAAAATATGTATCATTTTGGCGCGATGTTTGAATCATTCCTTATTCTAAGACAAAGTATAATCTATTTTTAATTGCTGCGATGTTTCACAATACATTTGTATACTATTCAATATTATATTCTCCTTTTCTTTATATTAGCTCTTTTGACATACGTAGATAAACATAAACTGTAAAACGTATTAAAGTATATAGGCTGCTACCACTTTATCAAAATTATGCATTTAATTCGTTTGTTAGCTTGCGTGATTCGTAACACAACCTATAATTCGAAACCAATTATCCACAGATAAAATTGTGATGATGTCTATACTTAGAAGGACTTTCTTTTTTGGATCATCGAGCAGGACAGCATTTCTCAAAGAAACTAGTCTTGAACTGTTTCATGCCAGCGCCCAAAGTGTTGCTGACTGTGAGAGTTTGTTGTAAAACGATGTAGGTAGAATGAAATAAAAAATGGGTGTGCTTAAGACCACACGGCAGAAGTGAAAACTTCATCAAGGCGAGGTTAATAATACGAAATACAGCTTTTTTTTTCGTTCAAAAAATATATATTTATTATTATTGTATACATTATTTTACTAAATTTCGCTCGGTCTGATCATGATTTGTATCAAACTCTAAAAATGAAACAACAGGTTTGTGACTATATTTTATGAAGGGAGATAATGTCATGCACACACAACAAATTTTGTTACATTTATTACATTTACACATGTACACACGCGTATATTATTCAGTAACGTATTAAAAAATTCGTACGTACGCATGTATATATACAAATAGACGATATGATAACTCTCATACGAGTACCCGCGCTGGTCTAATGGTAACGTGCCGGCCTCACACCCGGGCGGCTCGGGATCGCATCTTCACGCGGACAAGAATTTTTCAGAAAATAAAAATACAATATTTCGCGTATTTATTCTAAATTTCAATTTAATTGAAATTAAATACGAAATTAAATACCGCTAGTTAGCGTTATAATACAAAGCCGAGCGTGAAACGGTTGCCGAGCGAGTATAGCAGAGACCGGCAGAGACACGTTAACTATATCTCTCTCGCTCCCTTAGTCGACTCGACTCGAGCCGACTTTACCCGAACGAGCGTTACATAGCCCAGCGTGACGGCTCAGTCTCGTTCAGTGCCCAACAATCAACGCAACGCGGCCATAGAAGTTTTCACTTCAAAAATTATAGATATGCTTGGCTTCATGGCATAAAAATGTTAGAAAAGCAAGGATTGCAACTATCACCAAGCATCTTCGGAGAAGACAGTTGTCCCGGATGGTTAAAAACCCGACTGTTATAATAGACCAGCTGGTGTCAAAAAAGTGCGAGAGTTTTGGAAAGGTTGATACTGTATTTTAGTCGTAAAAAGCCACTGTATAGTCAACACCAAGTAATGGGACACCTGGCGCTCGCGTGCCAGGAAAGGTGTAATTTTAATTGGTATCCTCAAATTGATTTGGAAAAGCTGAAAATTGATCAATAGATGGTGCGGATATGTTGCAAAAATTACGTTAATGCAATTGTTTTGGAAAAGCGTCAATTTTGGAATATGTTAGTTCACTTAATTAAATCCTCGAAATCAATAGTAAGACACAGTTTTAATAGAACCCACTCAGTTAGCAGCCAATGGAAGTCCGGAATACACGCTTGCGCTGCTTGTGGTTAATAGGGGTTTCCTTGTAATTAATACACTTTTCTATCCGTTTATTTTACAACTTAATAAAGCCTCTTAAATTTTCCACCTGTGTTTGTCTATAAATACAAAAGCATTCGGTCAATAATCAACTGGAAATTTCGAATTTTGCGGACTGGCCACGATTACGTTTCGGAAGCTGTATAAAGCTAGAGCAGGTTTATTTTCCTGCCTTGCCTCCCCTTCTACTTTGGAAACGACGAACGACCATGAACGGCAGATGCGTCGTGGTTGCTGAGAAATGCGTCGCGGTTCGAAAGAATCACTCGTGAATAGGAGTTTGTACTACGTATGTGGAGAATTTACCAAGGAGAAATCATGCTATCTGTGTAATTTGTATGAAAAAAGGAGACAATATATTGAAGTTTACCGAAATTGTGCTCACAAAATGCCAAGGAATTTTAAAAATTCGTCAACGTAATGGTTTCAATGACGTGTTGCAAGGTTATCATATGCCGTGCTATAGAAAATACAGCTTTGGCGAAGAAATTCAGAGAAGCCTTGCGTAATAAAACCATCTCTCTTATATTTGATCGATATCATTCCCCTTCCATAGAAGACAACGAGCATTATCTTCGTGTCACTCGTGAAAATGCGATTACCATATTACTGGGGAAGAACAGAGTCGGCCTGCAGATTTTGCGAAGGAACTCCGAAACATTAAGTTCAAAGAAGCTCCAGTAAAGTTTCTAATATATCATTGTGAAAGAGATATGTGGCCATTCTTTGAAAATAAAATAATTTACATCAACTTCGATTATTGCTACAAATTTGAAGCTAATGACGGAGTAGTACATAAAACAATAGGTGACACTTTCCTATGTCTAGACCACGACCACCGACATACTTGTCATTCTGCTCGCGAATATGGTGAATTTGAAAAGCACTTCCAAGATTTGGATGGACGTCGGCGTTGGAAATAATCTCAGGACCATTAGTAGCCAACTGTGCGGCGCATTGGGACAATCTGTACTGCTCTTCCTGCATTTACTGGTTGCGATTTCAATCCAGCTTTTTTTTAGGAAAGGAAAAAAGGCCATACACATTATTGAAATCATCGAAAAACTTCCAGCAAGCTTTCACACGAATGAGTGATGACAATTTCAATCGAGTCTTGAAAATTGAAGAATTCATTTGTCATTTATATGGCTTAAAAAAAATCAAAAACGTGAATGAAGCTCGATTTATACTTTTCAACAAGGCATACACATATCAAGATACCCACGATGTCTTCCAAATTGCTATACTACCAACGTTGATGCTTCGTATTTAACATCATCGAAAGCAGAGTTAAAAAGGCAGTTTCAACGTGCTGCATATACAGGGTGTATTTGAAATAAGGGGACAGAGTATGATTAATGGAAAGATGTAATTTTATTAGACTCAAATCCAAAATATTTTGCGCAAATTCCCTCGCTGACGCGAGAAAAAAAATTACAAAGATATTTTTAAAATATTCCTCGCGCCACTGCACTTAAATACGACTGTAGGGTATGGATGGGTGGGGCGGGGTACTAAGTAGGAGTGTGAAGGCATGCGAGGTCAGTCTCGTTCGATTGTTACATGTGAATGTTTTGACTGTGGCTTACACAACACACGAACTATTCGATATGTTGTACATTTACGGTGAAACAGGTGGAAACGCACGTCGAACTTGTCGGACGTATAGGTTGCGGTTTCCTAATGGTCGAGCCCCATCTTACAAGTGCGTAATGGATGCCGTCTTCCGATCAATTCACAAATTTTACAACACAAATTTGTTTTTGTGAGAAATAAGAAGTAAAAAGTCGTTGAATTTAATCATAATAACAGTAATAGTACTTACTATACATTTATTGCGGAAGAAAATGTAATATCTAAATAATCCTGGCAAATATTAAAATAAGTACAAAATTCATACAGTCGGCATCTCAATAAAAAAAATCTCGTTGTTGAAAAATAAGTTATTTTAAAAGAGGGAAATTTGCCCAAATCTATTCACAAGTATTAACAGCTGATATTTCATATTAAGGTTGTTGAACTATTAGCATGAACACCTGTTTAGAAATAGTAAACAATGCTATCATTGAGGTTTTTATAACGTCTAGAGCTGTTATTGCGGTGTGTATATGTAAGCTTGTTTATCCCGCCGCATGGGCCAGACATGACGTCGGCTGTCTGGCCCAACTGGCGCGATACCTACGACTAGACACATGCTAAATCCATAGCCGGCACATTAAACACTTTTCGGGGGGGTTTTAATATTGGCGTTCGTGTCGTAATTGAGTCACAATTTTTGGGATTTATATTCTACATAATTGCATCTTTCCATTTATCATACTCTGTCCCTTTATTTCAAATACACCCTGTATATCGAATATGTGGAGCAATGCACACGAGAAACAGCCAACTCAAATGTCTGGAGTGGAGAACGGTTGGCTAGAAGTCGAAGGGATACGACTACGACTGGTATGAAGGAAGTCAACTCCCCAATTTTATCAGCGACGTTATAATTCAACCGGATGTTACAAATACCAGTAATTTTCGTCTAGCGACGGAAGGAGTTGACGGAATAGCGGAAACTTCAGACGTTTCGGACGATTACGAAGAAAGCGACGAATAGCGATGATAACATTGCACAATAAACTATTCATAAATGAACAGGAACAATAAACGATAAAGATTTTTTCATGCAATATAAATAGCATATTAATTAATTAACATATTAATTCTATTAAAACGGTGCCTGACTATTGATTTCCTGGATTTAATTAAGTGAACTAACAACATATTTCAAAATTGCAGCTTTTCCAAAACAATTGCATTAACGTAATTTTTGCAACATGTCCGCACCTGTGCTGACGCCGCGCGTTCCATTATTTACCTATCTGACTGTTCGATTAATGTTATGCATCCCATTGACTATTTATTGATACATTTTCAGCTTTTCCAAATCAATTAGAGGCTACTAATTAAAATGACACCTCAGCCTTTCCAAAACTCTCGCACTTTTTTGACATCAGCTCCCCCCCGACTATACGTTATTCTATCACAGAAATGATTTATGCGCGATTTTATTATATCTTATATTATCTACATGATGGAAAATATTTATTATCCTGTAAGAAATTATTGCTATGAACCCCTAAAACCCCAACTGTGCCGTTAATAAATGTTAGATGTTTGTATACATAACTTGGCCTTTATTCAAATAACATATCAACAACAAAAAAGTGACATATTTTCAAAATATGTATCTGTAATATGTTTGTATGTATGTATATTGCCTTTAATAAATCGTAATAAAAATACATTTCTCACAAATTTGATCATATCACAGTAAAAAACTGTCAAATTTCTGAAATTTTTACCCTCTTTTTAATTACTTATTATAATTACCTCTGATATTACGACTTGAATTATATAAACACTACAGGGCTCTAGGTAAGTGAATAAACGAAATAACTGATAACTAATATTGTAATAGATGCATTGAAATCTATTTTCTATAATCGTATTAAATTGTTATATAAAAGTTATTATCATTATTATTTTTCCTTTCCTCATCATACTACTATATGGTACATATGCAGACTCGTATACCGACCACTCGATGGACCACCACGAAATTCTTATGCCTCTTAAGATATGTAAACCTCTATACACATATATCTTTCAGATACACGTTATCCGAAACGAAAATATCTAGTATTAGTGATGATGATGATGATGATCAAAGAAAAAAATCTATATTCTTCCTACTTTTAATAGAAATAAGTGATGATAATTAATTGTAGATAATGTTGAATTATATTTTATCCAGTCTATTGTGGACGCGTCAATGCGCCAGTGTAATATAAAACTGAAAGTGAATAAATGTGAATAATAAATGTTTCGCTGTTTTATTTCTTTCATTCCAAAGATTAAGAGGCGGGTTCTCACTAGTGGACTTCATTGAGCAAAATAATCGAATCGATGATACTGAAATAAAATAGTGTAATGTGACGATATTGTTCAATAATATTGAGTTTCAATAAAAGTGAAAAGAATTTCTACTTTGGTTGATCGACGAGACTGATTCAATAACACTGAATTTTTTGGTTATGTTTAATCCAGAATACTTTTCCTTCCTTTTCTAGTTACTTATTAAACAAAAATACATGTTTTAGGAACGTTTTTATACCGATTTTGCATACATTGATTCAATTTTTGTAACAGCACAATAAAATAATGTTCTAAACGAAAAACAGGCAATACCATAAATAGCGGATATACAGGGTGATTCTTAATATATGCGACAAACTTTAGGAGCTGATTCCTGGGGTTATTTTGATCATAAAAGTTCATAAGAACATATGTCCAAAACCGCTTAGTTCAGAAGTTATACAATGTTTAATAGAAAGTTAAAATAATAAATGGTTTTATTATAAATTAACTAAATAATTAGTAAAACAAAATTAACTTATAGTAACTGTTGAAATTGACCGCCCCCAACTGTACTACAAGCTGCTATCCTCCGTCGTATTGACTGGCGAGTCCGTTCGAAAATACCAGGGGTATTTCGAATTGTTTCAAAAGCTGCTATAATACGATTTCTTAGTTCATCGACATTTATAATAAAACCATATATTATTTTAACTTTCTATTAAACATTGTATAACTTCTGAACTAAGCGGTTTTGGACATATGTTCTTATGAACTTTTATGATCAAAATAACCCCAGGAATCAGCTCCTAAAGTTTGTCGCATATATTAAGAATCACCCTGTATATATTTTTTGTTCCGGTGCTTCTCGTTTGGAAATATATTGTATGTTGCTTTAGTATAAATTGTTATTTAGTGTTATCAACCCAAAGTTATTTAAATAAAATAACAATAATGTTTACATAAATACTGTGACTTACATATATACATTTATACGTAAAACGTATATGCATGTGTTTGGGATACACACATACAATAAGTGCCATTGCCGACAATCGAACGCACAGACACCGGTGTTTCGGCCTTTCAGGCCTCATCAGTGTACGTGGAGACTGTCGACAATGGCTTTAAAACTTAAAACGCTACTTATGTCAGTTTTGCGTGTTAAATGCAATGATAGTATCACAGCGACATCTAACACCCAAAAGATGATACTCTCACTGCATACTCCTGTATGCGCTTAGATTCCCACAAAGGATTTTGATTTTGAATATGGTGGTTGGATTTAACATTTACTTTGTTTGACAGTTGACTAAGGAAGTCAAGCGCCATTCCTGCCTTTCATTGGTTGAACGAATATTTTGGTGCATAGAACAACAGCGCTCGTAGTTCTTTAATTGACCAATAATTGCTCCTATAGTGATTATCTCAGAAATTACAGGTATATAATATACCGTTTGACTGAAATAAAAGTAGATATAGGGAAACACAAACACGCACACAAGTGCATGCAAACATGAAATGGAGGGGTACGATAGTAGGGGACTACAGATGAGTTCATATCGGGCGTGATATCGGGACACCGGGGTACCGAGGCTTTAGTGCACAACGTGTCTTTTAGTATGCAGTGAATTAACACAACCTTCTGTACGAAATTGTTTCACAATCTTATGGATAGCTGGCACAGAGGGAGGTGGACGATTTTCATACGCCGCAACAAATAAATTTTGCACGTCTTTGTACGAATACGCATACCATAACACAATCTGTATTTTTTCCTCGACAGTTAAGGGCATTTTATTTTAATATTTGCGAGTCTGCTCAGATACAATGTAACGTTCACGCTCTAAAGTTACGGAACGAATGTGTTGTCCCCGCTTTCGATCTCCCCACTATCCCCCACACCACCGGTCTTATACATAGGTACATGTTTATGTGTGTGTATTTGAAGATGCATATTAACTTTTAACTACGACAATCTGTATAATTATCGGTATAGAACATTGTTAACAAAAATGAAAGAGAATAAAAAAGGAACAAAATGCCTTAATAAAAACTGGGTGTTCCAATTAAAACAAAATAAGTTTTTGATATGTGAAAATTTCAGGAAGTAGGCTTTGAAAAAACAAAGTTTTTTGAGGTATTGTCGAGAGCATCTTTACCAAATGATGCAGAATTTTCTTGGCTACGAGCAACACCAAAGTTAATGGTTTTACTTTTAAAAACAATGTGAAAATGATTTTTTTTCTGAAATCGTGTTTTGGTCAAATATTTTCAAAAAAAAATTAACTCAAAAACTATTGGCTCAATTTTGAAAAAGAAAAAACAGTTGAACAGAGAATTTAAAGCAGTATAAGAAAATCCAAAAATATATAGGGTGAGTCATTTAAAAAAAATAAGTTCCGTGCATTTCCGATGAAACCGGAAGTGTGTCAGAGCTTAAAGTATTTTACAATATGCGCCACAAGCAACCATGGATCCTCCACTAATTGTTTTTTTCTTTTAATTAAAACGCAAAAGAGCAATCGAAGAAGCAGCTGCTAATGACTCACCCTGTATTTGATAAAGCCACTGTGTGAGCGAAACATATCGTATTTTTATTACCTAATGCAATTTTTGGAAATTAAAACACGTTGTTTTATTTCCAGTGTTTTGTGCATTTTATTGATAAGAAAGTCCTTATGTTAATTTTTCGTCATCACGGGGCTTCAGAACATGGACATCTGCAAAACTCTCGAGGCCGAAATTGTTATCATTATAATACGTTATAAGAAACTAAATAGAAGTTTCTATATACGAATATTTATTAAATATCACTTTATGCAGACAAAATTACACAATAATTACGCAATATGTGTGCATATAAAGCGTGCAAATTAAACAACTATTTTTAATGTCACGGCCATGAGATTATCTCTAATTATTTGTCCTATCATTCTTGCGAATTATTCGTCGCAGCAGAAATTAACGAAAGACTTCATTTCGCGTTCAACAATTGCAGAGCCGAAATGTTTATCTTAGTGGTACTCGTTTTGAGTATATTACTTTTCAAGTTTCTGTACGATTATTGCTTTTATTGGTGGCGAAAAGGCGTACCTTCGATAAAAGAATCGTCGTTTAAGAAGTCACTGGAGGTGCTGTTCCTTAGGACTGCGATATGGAAACACATAGAAGACATTTACTACAAATACGACGAAAAATTCATAGGATTTTTCATGCTAAATAATCCCGCCGTCTTCGTGAAAGATCTCAATCTGATAAAGCGGATTTTACTGAGTGATTTTGAATACTTTCCCGATAGAACTCTAGGCAGAAATCCAGACGCCGACACGTTGGGCGCACACATATTATTCCTGACTAGAGGATGGTATTGGAAGTATATGAGGAAGAAAGTGACGCAAGCCTACAGCACGTCCAGGATTAATCTGCAAGTTCCCCTCATGGACTCGATCGCTAAGAATCTCTGCAAATTCATCGAGTCGCACGGAAACAAACCGGTCGAAATGAAGGAGGCTTGCGCGAAGTACTCGACCGATGTCATTACCACTTCCGCGTATGGCATCGAAGGTAACAGTTTCAAGGACGGCAAGGACAATTACAGGACTATAACGCAGGAAATCTTCCCGGCGAGTCTTATTAGAAATTTGCATTTCAGTTTTCATTACGTTGCCCCCTTCCTGTTGAAATATTTCGGCATGACTTTCCTGAATAAAGGTGCGAATGTACGCTTAGAGAAAACGTACTGGGAGCAGATGAAGATCAAAATGGTGACTGGTGAGAATCGAAATGACTTTCTCGATTTTATCATTGAGGTGTCTAAGAAGGAAAGCGATCTCAAATTGCAAATAGGTAAGTCACAAGTGCACATATTAAAATTTGTTGCATCCAGTGGCGGTCCTTCAGTAAGTGCACATGTGCACGTGCACTTCCCAAATTTAATTCTTATTAAAGAAACATATTTAAATTTCATCATTCTTTAAATAATTTTTTCTACTCCCATACTTTAATTGTATTATCAGATAAGCTGAACCGGCAGTTTAATGATGTCCATTAAGATACAGGTTTTTCATTAAGATACAAGTTTACATGCAATAGGAATGCGACATTCCAATATTCAATATTGCCATAACTACATATCTGACAGATATAAAAATTAATCAAATTTGACAGTTCTTTGCAATTTATTATAGAGCATCTCAACCTTGGTATTCAGTACAGTCTCTTATGGGATATATACCTCTTTTACTACCGTAAGCAATTTGTAATAAACTGTCTTTTTTTTATTTCAAGGCATGTTGTCAGTTCGATTTATTACGTTTATGGTTGGTATTATCGGTGTGGTGTAAGTATCACAACATAACCTTACTGTCGAGTGTCAAATTCATATTATAATATAATAATATCTACGAGGAAAGAATAGAACAGGAGAGATAATAAAGTGTTAATAGGTATTATTTAGACGGAAATTACCACTTTGAGGCAGGTCAGTTATTGGTCAAATTGACTTCCTTAGTGCTTTTATAATGGTGAATTGTGTGGCTTGTGGCCGTTCTAAAACGACAAAAAAAGAAGAATCTCACTTTTTCTCTTCATCGGTAAATTTAATTTCAAATTAATTTAAAAAGTATGTATTTTGAATAACTTGTCATATATCTGACATGTTTGATTATGTGTTCAGTGGCGTAACATACATATCCTAGGCATGTTTTTTTTAATGTTTTCTTTAATTCAGATAGAATAAATGTTACTATATTAAAAAGAATAGAAGGATTGAAGAAATAATGCACTCACGATATTTCTTTAATTCTTATTGGACTAAAAACCTATTTTGAATGATTATCGAGAACATACGAAGTGTGTACATACACTCTATACCCTATACAAAATATTTATGCACACCTATGCATTACAGCGGCCATATTGAGTTACCACTTTGGACAAATATTATTTTTAACGAGACTTTCTCCTGTTCTATTCTTTCCTCGTAGAATAATATAGGATAACAACCTAACCAACAAGTATTTAAATTGTCCTGTCATTATAATGAGTTACCAACCTAACCTGTCATTGTCGAACTGACAACTATGTTGTCTGTCTACATAAGACACATACTGAATACTAAGGTTGAGACGGTTTATAATAAGTAGTTAAAATTTGTTCTTTTTTGAAAATATAAACAGTAAAAATGAGAGATAGTGACACTGAAATGTAAAATTTGACTTCACCAGAAATTATGGAGCAAGCCTTAGTAGCCACGAACAATTTATTACCAGCTAAATCGGCAAAATTTACGGATAATTTTACTCTCAAACACAAAAATTTATTCATTTCCAGTGGGAGTGTACACTAAATAACACCATAACACAATTTTAAGGGTTCGTCAAGTGAAATACTAAATCCTAGACGAATTGAATAATTCTAATGAGTTATACCAGTCAGCTGGTTGTATTCAGTGTAAGCACAAAATAAAAAAGGGCAAATAATGACACTTGGAAATTAAAGTCTTATAAGTTAAATTCCATGTGGAGAACACTTATTTAAAAAAAAGGCAGTTAATGTAAAAAAAGGAATTTATTACTGCTCGAAGCAATCAATTCACAAATAAAAAGTTAAGTTTCAAATACTTTTATCTTCTTAATAAACCTGTGAGTAAAACTGAAAACTAGTACATCCGGTCAGCATTTTGAAATAATTTGTTGACAATATTTTCTTCAAATCCATCTCTAAATACTTTTATACCGTTAATAAATTTGTACAAAATGCATAATTTGTCAGATACGGACAAAAAACGGCTATTCGATTAAAGTAAAATTGTTACTTTGGTCCGAATTTTGAATTTCTTTTATACGAACATTCATCCAAATCCAACTATAAATCTTTTGTAATCTTAATAAATTTCTGTAGAACGCATAATTAGTGCGATATTTGCAAAAAAACTGCTTTTCGATAAGAGTAAAATTGTTACTTCCGGTTCGAATTTTGAACACGCGCACACACACAACTGAAGAAACGGAGTATTGCCCAATTAACGAACTTCTGAGTCGGATCTGGTATAAATTGAGTAGTATGATATGTAATATAAACACTAAGAAGGTGATTAAAATAATTAGCAAAGAAAATCTCTCTCTATCTCCCCCTCTTCCTCCCTCTCCCCCCTCTCTATCTTTCTCATTCTTCCCTATAACTTAACCATCTGCTAATGTTATTAATTGTGTATACACTAAAAAAACATCCCCAATTAAAAGTAGTCATACACATGAATAGCCATGGAGCAAAATTAATTGGCAACATTTCAGGTAACAAAGCGATGGTCTCTCAGGCCGCTCAGTACTTTCTAGCAGGCTTTGAGACTATCGGCAGCAATTTAGCCTATTGCTTGTACGAACTTGCCAAACAACCAGACCTGCAGGCCAGGCTGAGGGAAGAAATTCAAGAGGTCATGAAAGCTCACAACGGGGTGTTATCTTCTCACGCTATTAAAGATATGACTTATCTGGACATGGTATTAAACGGTAAGTGGGACGTAAATTTGACTCAAAATAAATGAGGTATTCTTTTTCACTATCACTTATAATAAACTAGAAAGTATCGTCTGTCCGATGTTTCTTTGCCATCCATCCGTTAATTTATGTAACTATAGGTAGTAAACAAACGTCGCTTAACTCATCTCAAATAACTTAAATGCAAGAAAGAAGGATAAAAACCTATACGAATTACTACGTACCTAGTCTATGGGAGTTGAAAGCGTTAGAAAATATTTAAATAATCGTAACTTCTTATATTTAAGTAGGATCCGTCATGCTATGGAAATAATACGATAATCATAGAATCACACAACGTTTGATATTTTTCGCATAAAATGTAAAAATTGATATTATATCTGAATAACCCCGATTACGACTAAAAAATTTGAGTTGCCATGATTTAATTACACATAGAACAATTAAAATTAATCGAAGAGAGTTTTCTTACAAATAAATAATTTGTTTGAAATTTTAAAACTCATAAAATGAAAGGTTTAGAAGTTCATGTATTAACAATAGTTAAAATATCGCAATCGCTCTGTGTCATAAAATTGTTTATCGTCATACTGAGACTAAATTTTAGATTACTTTAAAATTAAAGAAGTCAAAACTTAGATTTCAATTGAAAAGCCAACTCTCAATACAAGTATTTAAATGTACGTTATTGAAAACTTCTATAACTTTCGCAATATCTTGAAGAACAAGTTACTATTTTCAAGCGTCACAGTAATTATAAGTTAACATATAACAAAATATAAGTCTTCTTTAAGGTTCTCTTATTAAAGTTTTTGCTAACGTTAAGGACTCTAGACGGTTTACGCACGCTTGTATAAGGATTTTCTTGAACGCATAATATAAGAATCTTTTGTGCATATGCGTTTTCTGCAACAGCAGTAGCACGGCTCCTTTTTCATACGGAATACTGCCAGAAGCAAACGCTTGATAACAGTTGGAAACAGTTGTTAATATTTCTGATGAACGGTTGGTTATACTGCAAACATGTTTGCGATTAGTTTGCAAGCGGTTGGCATTTTTGTAAGCGTATGTATTTTATGCTTCCTATCGCTGCAATCAAGAAGAGCAACGATTCAATTTGAATTTTAAAATCATGACATGTTCATATCTATTTAAATTTAGGGATATAGTGTATGATCTCACAGAGGGAGATGATATACATGAATTATTAAAAGGTAATAATGTTCGTTTATGATTTAAAAAATAGTAATATGTATAATATTTTTTTAAGCAGATGAAAAATATTTCGAAAATTATATTATGAACCATTAAAACGAAAATGAAATATATTTTATCTGAAAAGTTTGTCGAAACATCCTAAAATCTTCTTTGAATTTGATATGGGTATAATTCTGAATAGTTAATTCAAAATAATTTTGATTTCTAGTACCTAGTTCTATTTCTTTCTTGTATATCACTTATTATCAATCATCATGATGAACAGGTTCTGCTGAATCTAACACGAGATGAATAATACCTTCTATATTTACAACATTGTCTTCAAACAGAATTATCGGAAAATTCATTTTTTGAGTAATACCGTAATATGATTATTACGCTATTTTCAAACTGTTCGGTTTGAATTGCGCGCTACACTACAGGGGACAGTAACACATAGAGGTTGGCAGTATCGATATATATGTCAAGCTAGTTCTAGTTCTTACTGACGCCAAAACAGGTGTGCTTTATGTTAAGTTGTTTATATGTGTATATTCGATAATATAAATGAATATAAGTTTCGTTTAAAGCAGTTTACTCTGTCTAAGAAGTTTATTTTCATCCTTCCCCTAAAACAAACATATGCGGATCGAATGACGTCAAAAAATAAACAATATGGCGGAATGCCGTTCATCAGACCTATACCTCAATCACAAACTAATCACAAGCGCAGTGCAAGCGTTTTATTTCTGGCGAACGCACCCATTGATCATATCTATTAAACAATTTTTGACACAGCGTCTGGGATATTTTTTATATTATTGCTAATTCATGAACTTCCAAACTTTTCATGAGTTTTAAAATTTTAATAAAAATTACTTATTTGTAAAAGGAAAATATTAGAAGTTACTCTTTTCGATTAATTTTAGTTATAGTCGTAGTGCAAGTCATGGCAACTCATATTTTTAAGTCGTAATCGGGTTTATTCAGATATAGTATCCTAAAACTTTTGCAATATCGCCCACATGCGGAAGAGAGTAAATATTTTTAATTAGTAAATTTTAAGTACTTTTCAATGAGGTTCCATTTAATTTTCTTTAGAATTTCTAACTTTACCGAATGGTATGTAATTCTAAAGAACATGCGTAGATATGTCGAAATAAACATTAATTTCACGTACTGAAAAGATACCTCTACGAAATGAGCTAATAATAGGTATTTCATCATCAATCGTTATTTCATAGCAACTTTTCAAATGCTGTACAATTTTTAACGAAAAATCGTCATATCTCAGAAACCGTTGAAAATCGACAAATACAAGTTGTTGTCAGTTTAATCAGGCCTTCAGGGGCTATCATAAAATATAAAAAAATGCACAGCATTCCATTAAAAAAAACATAAGTTTGTGTTGGTTCGTCGTTGTCGAACACTCTGTATAAAGGAAAATATTTTTAAATTGTAGGGCTTATGATTATCAACAATTCTTGTATTAAAAATTATTCGCTACCTACATTATTAGATATGTACCAATAATGAACTTAACTGAGACACCCGGTATAAAATTCTAATTCAGAATGACAGAGAAAAATTGGAGCGTATAAAACTTCTATTTGATGTACTGAATTCAAATGTTTCATCATAAAATTATACCTATAGTAGATGTAACACATCTTTTAGAGACCATGCGGCTTTACCCGATTTTACCATTTCTGGACAGGAAGCTGGTAAAAGATTATAAAATACCAGACAGCGACGTAATCTTAGAAAAGGGCACGAACATTTACATTTCGATGAGGGGAATGTCTTACGATCCCAAGTACTTCCCAGATCCGCATAAATTCGATCCGGACAGATTCTCAAGAGAAAACAAGCCGAACATCGAACCCTATACCTTTATGGCTTTTGGTGCCGGACCCAGGACATGCATAGGTATGTACGTTGCAGATTCGAAAATAACTAGTTTTCCTTTCTAAAGAAATAGGTAATTCGTTTGTTGTTTTACAGGCGCAAGATACGGACAGACGACTATAAAAGTGGCGCTGATTCGAGTACTGATGGACTTTGAGGTTAAGACAACAGCCGAGACCACGAAAAAGATTGATTACTACTCCAGATCGTTCGTTCTGGTTCCCATACAAGATATACTCTTGACTTACGAGAAAATTAATTCATAATTTTATAATTAGATTTATGATAATAATATATATATATATATTGTTGCGTAAATGAGATCTACTATAAAACTATTTTCTTTAAACATACAGGGTGATTCATTTTCGGCTCTCACCATGAGGATCTCGCTTATTATTGGATATAGAGTACAGGTTTTAATTTGGCGAAGTTGTTAAATTTTGTGTTTATTATGAGTCCGTAAAGAAAATGGACCTGTGACAAATAACGTTCGTGTTTTAAAAAGAAACGCTAAAACCTCATTTTGTTCTTTAGCACCTATATTTCGCCTTGTGGAGAAAAAATTAAAAACGCATTTTTATGGCCACTTTTAAACCTCTATCCAATGGTGTGCTCGAAATTTTTATATGACGTTTCGTTTCTTTCTAGCCATCATGAACTATTTTTTATAGGCGCCATATTGGATTTACACACCTTCAAAAAGATTTTTTTTTCTAATTTCGACCATGTACTACATGTTGACAAAAGTTTTTGATATTATGCTTTAACTGAGAGAACAAATTTTAAGATTAAATTAGGTAGCTATGAAATTTCAATACGTCAAACATTTCATTTATCGTTCATTAGTAATACAAAAATGTCATACACCAACGAAGAGAAACGAGGTATGTTAATTAAGTATTTTTCATTCTTCGAACCGAAATTCAACAGTAACGAGTAGAAGATATTTACAATTGTATCTAGAACGACAACAGACTCATCGTACCATTTTTCTAGATCTTGATAGAAATTTGGTCGAGAATGGATCGTTTACTAACCCGTGTAATATTCATGTCAATAGGAATTTGAATGAAAATCGACAGGATATTTTACAAACGGTAAATTTATGGCGTGTTTTTGCAAAGTTAACATGCATTAAATTAAAAATAATAAATACATGTGTATTTAAATAATTTTTACACTTCATACGTACAGCGGGATTTCTTGCTGAACATAATTTACCCATGAACTTGATGGAACATTTTATTAGTTATTTGAACGCTGTTTGTAGCGACTCTGAAATTGCAAAGAAAATGAAATGCGGTAGGACCAAAATGACAGCAATTTTAAAAAATGTGACTGGAACTGGTCAAGAAGCCAATTTAATAGAGCTAATGAAGACAAACAAATTTAGCATTATCGCAGATGAATCAACCGACGTATCTTGCACTAAACATTTATGTCTGGTTGTGCGAATATGTGTGAATTACAAAATTGGGGACTATTTTTTAACAATAATTCCAGTTGTCGAAACAACAGGTCAAGCACTTTACGAAATCTGAATTAACTTTTTTGAGAAGAATTCAATTCCCTATAAACAAATTTTCATCGGTTTTGCTGCTGACGGAGCGAATAACATGATGGGCCATCGTAACTCTGTTGTGAGCAGACTAGAAGAAAATATTCCAGGAATATTTATTGTTAAATGCATATGCCACAGTTTCCACCTATGTGCTTCTTATGCATGTCAGAAATTATCAGATGAAGTTGACGAAATGACAAGAGAAGTAAGTTTTTTTTTCTATTGCTGTCAGAATATTAAAAAAAATATTTTTTAGATACACAACTATTTGTCTAATAGCCCAAAAGAGTAGAAGAGCTGAAAGAACTCCAAGAATTTCTTCATGTAGCACCCGCCAAAATTCTTCATCCTGCCCAAACTCGCTGGTTGTCTGTAGAAGAAAGTGTAGTAAACTGACTATTAACTCAATACAATGCACTGAAATTATATTTTACGGATCAGGCCTCTCAAAACATATTAAATGCCACTAGAATTTTGGAAAAGATGAACAAACCAGAAAACAGGTTATATTTAACATTTTTATCTCACGTTTTGCCCATATTCAATAATTTAAATAGGTTAATGCAAAGTGAGTCACCAAAAATCCAGTCGCTTTATAAAGAAATAACTATGGTTGTAAAAACCATTTTAGATTTTTATATTAAAGAAGACGTTATTAACTCCACAAATGTTGAAAATATTGATTTCAAAAATCCTAGAAATTTTTTGGATATTAATGAAATGTATTTTTCTGCTGAAATTAATTCTTATGACTTACAAGACAATAGATTTAGATTACAAAGAGTGAAATTGAATTGTTTAAACTTTTATATTGAAGGTGTAACTCAAATAATTACAAGATTTCCCATTCAGAATTCAAAATTTCAAAAACTAGAATTTTTAGATCCTGATGTAGTCACTTCAAGAAAAATTAGAACTATAGCTCCTGTGTCAAAGGATTTTCAAAATTTAATTAATGTTGACATTCAAACTATTGACAACGAATGGCTCGCATCAAGGAATTTTGAAATTAATTTTCCAACCGATGATATTTGCTCGTTTTGGGAAAAAATTGCTTCAGTAAAATCTGCAGATGGAACTGAACAAAGATTTCCGAATTTAACAAGATTAGTATTTAATTTATTGTGTCTTCCACATTCTAGTGCAAATGTTGAAAGAATATTTTCACAAATAAATTTGAATAAAACTAAAATTAGAAACAGGCTCAACACCTCAACACTTTCGGCAATTATTCACACAAAAACTTTAGTTTCTAAGAATAATTGTAACTGCTCCAATTTTCCGATTCAACCAGACTTAGTAAGCAAGCTAAATCAAAAAATTTATGAAGCGGATCCTCATTAAAATGCAATACATTTATATAATTTGATTTATTTTTTTGGTTTTATGAAAGCTGTGTTAAAGTTTTTTTTATTTTTATCTTAACGTATGTGTAAGTTTGAATAAAGGTGTTTTTCAACCATGACTCGTTTAATTAAAAAAATATACCTATATTCGAAAAAACGATAGTAGCGACATCTCATGATTTTTTTGTGAAATCTCATGAATTTCTGGCGGTTTTCTCATGAACTAACTTTTCTCAACCTGGCAACACTGGTTTGTACACACGTACACAAGAGTAACGGCCAAATTCATTTGAATTCTCATAACCCCACTTTAAAACGCGTACTAATTTAAACTATTTTGAATACTTTATTTGATGACAACTCGTCTCATTCAAAACAGATCAAGGCAGCTACCTCGATTGATAACTACAAACAAACTAGGACATAAATAAACCGTTTATAAATCGAGATGGCAAAGAGTACAAAAACGCCTGTAATGTTATTACAAGAATTAGCAGTAAAAAAAGGTAGCATACCAGAATATGAGTTAATATTTTCCAAACAAGGTACACACGACAACATTTTCCACTATCAAGTTACTCTATTTGATGTAAGAGCTATCGGTGTTGGTAGATCTAAAAAAGAAGCTAAACACGGAGCGGCTAGTAGGGCACTGGAAGCCTTATCTGATAGAGGAATTGTTCACATGGACATACCTAATGAACTTCCCACTAAAGTAGACTTACCAATGAAGTCTCCCAAAAATTGCATACCTAAATTACTGGACATATGTGTCGAGAATAAAATTCCAATCGCAGATTTTATTGAAATATCAGCTGTAGGGCCCCCACATTGTCGTGAATTCACCTATGAATGTCGTATTGCCAATATAATCACACGAGCTACCGCTGGCAGTAAGAAACATGCTAAACAAATTGCAGCCAAGAGTATGTTGGAGAGGTAAATATATTTCTTCAATAATTTAGTTTGCATCGTTCATGACACATATTGCTTGCAGAATAATTAATATCTTACCGGAACTACAATTAGAGGTTAATGAATCTATGTTACTTGAAAATGATGCTGAAATTATAGAAAAGGCACGTAATTTGTCAAAATTTGGTCCTACAAAGATAAATTATAATAGTAAAGTGAAAGAATTTGATTTGCAGTTTAAACATTTAATGGTCGAGATGGATATTAATCCAGAAATGTTTGAAGGTGTAAGTATTTTTCAGAAACAGCTTTACATCATTATTAATAATTAATGAAATGCACTATCATCAACAAAATTCACAGCTAGTTTAACGAACAATAATTTCTTCATACATAAAAGTTCTGCATCACTTAATGCACATTACTGCTAAAAATGTGGTAGCAATATTTAAATCGAACTTTGAAGTAACCCATTTGAAGTAAATCGAAAATCAAGTGCTTTTCCCTTTACAGCTCCTAAACGAGTCACCTAGTGAGGATCTTCTGAACAGATTAGTTGAACCATTCGATTTAGAGGTTAAAACAAGCGTTATGCAGGAAAAACCGGCCATAGTTTGTATTGTAATAAACTCGGACACACCAGTCACAGTTATAGAAATTGGTAGAAATGTAAATGAAGCAACTAACTTAGCTATTACAAAAATGGTTAAAATCATGAGGAGTTTTTTAATGTGAAAGATATTTTCATTTAGCACTAATTTAACTGCCTTTATTCCGGTTATATCAAGATAGATTTTCCTTTTCATCAAAAATCAGTTTGACTGCTCCAGTGTCATTCCCAATAATTTTTAATTTATGGCATGAAAATTAAGGAAGAAGAACCAGAATTTTAGTTTTAATTGTTATCGAGAAATGTGTGTTGTTTTCCATCAATCGTTCGCATTTCATATTAATATTAACATTTGTGATATAACAATGTAATATTTGATCAGACATGCTTGCAATGTACTACTACTAGTAAATCGGCAAGGAAATAAATAATACTTGAACACTAAACAAAAGAATATTTATTTATCATTCTAAAATTTATTGTGGATTTTTGTCATCTGGAGTTCAAGTTATTATATATCACTGCATACATTATTGGAATAAGGGAGTTTGCTATATTTAAATTATATACGATTTTCTTGGGTTGTTGGTCTTTTTAGTCTCTGCCAGATGTCTTCATACTTTTTATTGTAAGTGCTGCACTGATATTTCTAAACAAAATCTACGAAATGTATGTAACAAGGATTTATTTTGATGGTTAACATGTGTGGTGCTAGCATCGCAGTTTAGGTTAGAAAGTTGTCTGAGCACAGATCTGTGTGTCTGAGATATACATGGCACTGTTGCCAACCCACTACAGACGATTCCCCCTGAATGCTCTGAATAATGCTTGAAAACACCCTAAATTACATCACTAACCCCCTAAAAACCAGAAAATTAATTGTTATAAAAAAAATAACTCCTTTATATTATTGCGACAGTTATTTGTATAGGCAAACGCATGTTTCCAGGAAATAAAAAAAAGGTTATAAGTTTTTATCATATATTTAATCAATTTTTATTTAAACTGTCTAAAATAGTTCTCGTATATACATATACCGGGTGGTGCAATAGTGTGTCGGCGGAGCTTAGTGTGAAAACTAATAACGCTGCAGCAATGAGACTTTACGTACGTATGTAGTATGCGACTGTGCATTTTCTAATTTTATTTACAAATATACAGGGTGTTCCAAATTTTCGCAACCACATTCAACTTTTTTATTTTAAATACATTGCTATACTTTCTAGATATTATAATGATAGCCATTCAAATTATCTTTGCAATGATATATGGATATGTGCACTTCAGACTGTTCGTTTTGATTTTATTGATAATATTGTTGAAATCTTGACAGTTGCAGCATCTAACATTTTAAGCTGTAGTCTGTAAATGGGTAGAATGCCTCACGTAACTCTTGTGTCTCTAATTTATGGACTAACACGTTATTTGTTTTGAGGTTGAACAAAGTGAATAAATATACAGGGTGTTAAATATGTCGTGTCTAAGTTATCGATCTTTATTGGTTATTTTCTCGTTTTTTTTAAATCTAACCTATAATATTTTTATAAGTCAGCATATTCCTTGTAAAATCGCCTTTAAAATGGTACCAATAACATAGTACTTATTTCTAGTATTTTCAAAGTTATAACCCTTTAATGGGATATACTCAAGTTTATAACATGCAAAATGCGGGGCATCTAATAGTTGGTTGGCCATGAAAATAAAACAAAGTAATTTTAACAAACACATGTTTTTTAAATGCTTTATCATTAGTTTTAGAAATACATTTTGAAAATTTTCGATAATAAAACAATCTTAATTTAAAATGTGTTCAAATATATTTCCATTCTGCTCTACACATGCTCTCAACCGTCTCTGGATCAACAGACTTACATTCTCAGCTAAGTTATTCTCACTTAATTGAAGAAAAGCGTTTCTTATTCGTTGCTGCATGTTCTCTGCCGTTGTAGGAGGTGTTGCAGTTGGCCACAGAAAGAAATCACAAGGGGTGAGATCTGGTGATCGTGGTGGCCAGCTTATCAAACTTCCTCTCCCAATCCACTTATTGGTGAATACCCTATCTAAATGTGCTCTTGCAGCAGCACCATAATGTGCTGGTGCACCATCATGTTGGTACCACAATCTCCTGATGACGTTATCTGGGAGGCATTCTAATAGCAATGGTAAATTATTTTGTAGGAAATTTGTGTAGATTGCACAATTTAAAGTATTATCAAAAAAGAATGGACCAATAATAGTGTTTCCTATGATGCCTCCCCATGTGTTAACACTACATTTTTGTTGATATAAAATGGGCTGAACAAAATGTGGGTTTGTAGTGTCATAATAATGGGTATTTTTTCTGTTTGTGGTTCCACAATTAGCAAATGTTGCTTCATCTGTGAAAAGCACATGATCTAGAAAAGTTACATCGTGTCGTAATTGTAAAAGTAGCCATTCGCAGTACACTATTCTCCTTTCAAAGTCCGTTTGTAATAAGCCTTGATGATTTTGAATTTTGTAAAGGTAAAACTCATGTTTTAAACGTTTTACTATCCGGTGCTCTTCGGTCGGGATATTCCATCGCATATGTTCTTGATGCTAAAAATGGATTTCTGTTGCTAGCGCCAAGAGCAAATACCATGTCTATGAGCTCCTCTTTCGAAAAATTCATTTTAAAGCAAAAACAACAATAAACTATTATGGTATCTAAATGAGAAATAATGTCAATAAAGCGATATAACTGATAACAAGGTAAATACAACACGTAACAACTACTAACAAACAAACGGAAATTAATAATTCACTAGCCGAACTTAATTTATAACAACAAAACGCAATTACAGAAAAGAGAAAATACAGAAAAGGACTTTTTATGGACTTTTGAAGTAGAGATTTGACGTTTGATTGTACAGCCATTTTTTTTTTAAACCAAGGCCAACCAACTATTAGATGCCCCACATATTGCATATTATAAACATGAGTATATCCCATTAAAGGGTTATAACTTTGAAAATACTAGAAATAAGTACTATGTTATTGGTACCATTTTAAAGGCGATTTTACAAGGAATATGCTGACTTATAAAAATATTATAGGTTAGATTTAAAAAAAACGAGAAAATAACCAATAAATATCGATAACTTAGACACGACATATTTAACACCCTGTATATTTATTCACTTTGTTCAACCTCAAAACAAATAACGTGTTAGTCCATAAATTAGTAACACAAGAGTTACGTGAGGCATTCTACCCATTTACAGACTACAGCTTAAAATGTTAGATGCTGCAACTGTCAAGATTTCAACAATATTATCAATAAAATCAAAACGAACAGTCTGAAGTGCACATATCCATATATCATTGCAAAGATAATTTGAATGGCTATCATTATAATATCTGGAAAGTATAGCAATGTATTTAAAATAAAAAAGTTGAATGTGGTTGCGAAAATTTGGAACACCCTGTATATTTGTAAATAAAATTAGAAAATGCACAGTCGCATACTACATACGTACGTAAAGTCTCATTGCTGCAGCGTTATTAGTTTTCACACTAAGCCATTTTAAAGGCGATTTTACAAGGAATATGCTGACTTATAAAAATATTATAGGTTAGATTTAAAAAAAACGAGAAAATAACCAATAAAGATCGATAACTTAGACACGACATATTTAACACCCTGTATATTTATTCACTTTGTTCAACCTCAAAACAAATAACGTGTTAGTCCATAAATTAGTAACACAAGAGTTACGTGAGGCATTCTACCCATTTACAGACTACAGCTTAAAATGTTAGATGCTGCAACTGTCAAGATTTTAACAATATTATCAATAAAATCAAAACGAACAGTCTGAAGTGCACATATCCATATATCATTGCAAAGATAATTTGAATGGCTATCATTATAATATCTAGAAAGTATAGCAATGTATTTAAAATAAAAAAGTTGAATGTGGTTGCGAAAATTTGGAACACCCTGTATATTTGTAAATAAAATTAGAAAATGCACAGTCGCATACTACATACGTACGTAAAGTCTCATTGCTGCAGCGTTATTAGTTTTCACACTAAACCATTTTAAAGGCGATTTTACAAGGAATATGCTGACTTATAAAAATATTATAGGTTAGATTTAAAAAAAACGAGAAAATAACCAATAAATATCGATAACTTAGACACGACATATTTAACACCCTGTATATTTATTCACTTTGTTCAACCTCAAAACAAATAACGTGTTAGTCCATAAATTAGTAACACAAGAGTTACGTGAGGCATTCTACCCATTTACAGACTACAGCTTAAAATGTTAGATGCTGCAACTGTCAAGATTTCACCAATATTATCAATAAAATCAAAACGAACAGTCTGAAGTGCACATATCCATATATCATTGCAAAGATAATTTGAATGGCTATCATTATAATATCTAGAAAGTATAGCAATGTATTTAAAATAAAAAAGTTGAATGTGGTTGCGAAAATTTGGAACACCCTGTATATTTGTAAATAAAATTAGAAAATGCACAGTCGCATACTACATATGTACGTAAAGTCTCATTGCTGCAGCGTTATTAGTTTTCACACTAAGCTCCGCCGACACACTATTGCACCACCCGGTATATTGTGGATAATGAAGTCATTAAAACGCACAATTTTTCAAGCACGACGCAAGTATTTTAATGCCTACCTAGTTATCCACGAATACTTTACATTATTTTTTTTATTGTCTGAGCATCATGTATGCTTATATATAAAATCACTGAATTAACATTTTATAATAACTTGATTTATTTAAATGTTATTAAAGGTTGCTTGCACTACTAACACTTCTTAATTGAATTTTTTTTTCCACAATATTTTTTTAACTCACATGTCCTATCTAAACATTTTCATTGCACCAAATTTTATTTTAGATGTAATGCAATCGCTTAGTAGAGAAATACTAGATCGAGATTTAATGATTCATTTCTTATAAAGAGTACATAAACATAATACGAATATTCATATACATATATCTTAATTTGTAAATAAGAAAATTTACAGTTGCTGCTTATTACTTAAGACTATTACAATTATAACATAATAAAAATAAACTTAAAGATTTCTTATTACTTAACTATTTGTTGAAATACGGCAATTTTTCGCCTATAGTATGATAATTACAGTTATTTGTAAAATTAGAAAAAGAACATACATAGATGGCTTATGATACGGTGATACGATTGCGGAAAAAGGCATGGATGAGTTCACAATTCTTCTCTTGAACTTAAAACTGACGAAATCTATTTTTTCTTCTAAATTCCATTAAATTACAATTTATACACCTATCGTTAATTTTGTTTGCAATAATGCAATACTCAAGTATAACAGTTTTTACTGTCCCCTACAAATACCCCTAAAAAATAAAACCCCCCAGATTTCCCCCTTGGCTCAAAAAATCCCCTAGATCTAGGGGAAAACCCCCCAAGTTGGCAACGCTGATACATGGGCAAGATAGCGGAATACGGTTCAGTTCCAATCAGACTAGACCGACTCGTGTTTTGTCGGCTCTCGGGGAAACCGGTAGGTAATAGGGAGCCCGAGAGCCGACAAAACATGAGTCGGTCTAGTCTGAGTGAAACTGAACCATATTCCCCACTAGCGTCTACAGACAGTATGCGATTCTTATTCCCAAACCTGCACTTGCGCATGAAGGTTTTGTTTCTGTTCTTTTCATAGTGTATTTTCATGCTATAGAAAAGGAGCACTTAAAAACAAATTTTGTACCTGATTTAATTAAAATTATTGATATCATGCATGGAACAAATTGATGCTTAAAAAAAATTGGTAGCTCCAATAGTCCCATATTTAACAATACAAAATAAGAAGCCGGTAATAAAAGAAAAACGACAATGTCTCGACATAATAAAATGATAACTCCCCCAGCGAGGGTTGTTTTCAACAAAAGAAAAAGGAAAAAGTGGACTTCCCAATTTAAAAAAAAACGTGCTAAGAGGAAGTGTAAAATGCATTATTTGCTAGCCTAAATCCTAAATAATATCGAATTTTAAGCAATGTATTTCCATTTTTTATTATGTTTATTGTTTTATTAATCATACAGTCAATGAACGAGATTTGCAATAGGTTATCATTTTTACTTCCCATCTATACGCATACGTGATACCGGAAATAAGAATCGCATGGTGTCCGTAGACGCTAGTGTATTCCCCTATCTCGCCCATGTATAATCTGAGAGTACTTCCACAATAACTTGGTTGTGTAAACAGTGCAAAACTTGTAGCGTCTAGTGAGTATGATAATTATCATCAATTATTGTTAATTAACTGTTAATATAAATGATGAAAAATGTGTTAATTATCATGATAATTATTACTTAATAATTAACGTATTAATTTACAACACTAGTAGTAAGTCAGTAGCAAATAAAATTTGAACATTGGCTTCTTCGACATAAGCATCCACTTGATAAAATTAATGTCTTACAGATTTACTCAAGATATAATATTTTACTCTTATCGAAAATCAGTTTTTTGCAAATATAGTCGGGTCGTTTTCGCAACTGACACGGCAAAAGTACGAACTAAAAACGCTGATTCACCACTACAAATTCCAATCAACCGGAACAATTTTAGAACAATAAAATTCAACCAACTAATTAATATTTTAGGATAAATAGCTACGGCTAGTAAAATACTATTACATGAAAGTCAGTTAGAAATTAAATATTATAGATATAATTATTAAATATTACTTTTCTATATCAATATTTTATTTGATACATGGCTATTCTGAGCATTGTTGTCAGATTTTTATTTTCACGAAGCGTATGACACTTGACAAGCGTAGCGTTTGACAAGCAGGTGACTAGTATTCAGTATAGCGTTTTTCGAACAATTACACATGAAACTTCGGCTACCATCACTCATATTGAACAAGAAATAAAGACGTCGTGGGATAGGAAAATAGAAATTGATAAAACAGATATTAATCCAGTAATATTTTGTATTAATGATAGCGGTAGTAGCGACTGTGAAAGTTATTAAAGTCAAATATATTGATCTAAACCAAATTATATACGAGAAGGCCGGAGAAGGTAAGTTTTATTCAACAGAAATGTTTGGTTTTACTTGTAATTGCTTTGTTATTTAGAATAATCACGTAACTGACAAAACGAATGTAGCTTATAAAGGATTGGAGACGGATTAAATTCAGTATCTATATCAAAAGTCAAAGACAGATTTTGGAACCTGTTAACATATTTGTTCATAATGCTTCGGCAGAAGATTACGATAGTTAAAATAATTTGTACTTATATTGATCAGTTGAAGAAAGAACTCTGTCTAATCGAGGAAGTACATGACTCTAACTAAAATAACAATTGTTTGAAGATCACATACGTAATACTGTTTAGAAAATTTTCAAATTTAAGAAGGTATAAACATGTTGAATGTAATAGAGGAATGGTGGATGATTGATTTCAGAATAAAATAATGATAGAGTTTATTAATGTGAGAACAAGATAAGCGTTTGCATAGGGGGATGCAGTTAAAACATATTTATGTTATATTATTTTTATAGTTTTTCTAAAATAACCTTTGTATATTTTCTGTAGGACTTTAATTTTGTAATTATATATTGTTATTAATGGAATTAAGATTATATAATTTCAAAAATATGTGATAGTATTGTAATAATATTAATGTAGTACATTATAAATTGGGATAGTAAAAATACTTGTTCATTATTGTATTATAATTTAAAGTTGCTTGGTAAGTTAAATTCTGATCAGTAGCAAAGATTCAGCGTACGAATACTCAACATTTGAAATACTTTAAAATACGTTTGAATTGTTTAATTCTGCATTAAATATAATCTTTAACAACAACAAATTTTTACTAGTTTAAAGCTTAAGTAAATAATAATGATGTGTTTAGCTTAATCAAAAATGTTTGATTAGCATGCAAAAATTATGTTGTAATTAATGATATACCTACGAGAAATGTTTCAAACAAGTTGCTTTTAGTACAGCAGTGATAATGGTAATAATGATAGTGTACAGTAAGAATCTGGCAAACAAATGTTTTTATAATTAGTGTAATACTTTTCTTACCTTCTCGCTGTTGCATGTAAAAATACTTTAATTTTGATGCATTTAATGGAAAAGCAATATAGCACTATTAGTAAGGATACTGCTGTACAACTGTCTTTGCTACTATTGTCTGTAGTAAAACTAAGTCGAACATAATTATTAAATACATTCCTGAATGTTTAAATGAATTTCAAAAGTTCAATTTTCTCTGAAAATCTAACCTTTTTTATATTTATATCTAATTACTAACAGCAGACAAGTTCATACAAATATAAAATAATCATTATATTCTTTTTTTCAATAGTACTTAAGCAAAATTATTATCAAATTAATAGTTACATATTAGAATTATTGTCGGTAGTGCTAAAACCACAAGTCTAATTGATCATTTAGGGTTATAGTGTCAAAATTAATATTACTTGACAGATCAAATTTTGCAACGTCTCAAATTTGACGCCATTTTAATTTTGGTGGCGCATGTCGGTTGCGAGAGCGATTCTAGTATATTTCGCAAACCATGCTTTTTAGACAGGTACGTTACGAGTATAAAAGTATTTAGAACTTAATATCCAATACTTTTTGTATAAAAATTTTTTCAAAATTCAGACCGGAAGTAACACTTTTATCGCGTAGCGATTTTTTGCAAATATGTCGTAAATTATGTAGTCCTACCGGGTGTCCACAAAATAACGCCCCAGCTCGTAGCACCGTTATTTGAAGCCTGATTGTAACGATCGGCATGTCAAATTAAACGACTTAAAAAGTACTATCAGAGGAATATAAAATTTTATTTTTAGCTATTCGGTTCATCAAGGATCGATAATCAACTTTTTTATGTTAAATGGCCGCCTGCTATTTTTTTCACAGAATTTAATAAAGATTTTTTTTCTGAATTCAATGATGTAGCACAATACCGTTTCTTGTTTTATTTCAATTTGTTAAAAAATAAAAAACATTGCAAAAATTCTTGTACTCTATTATATAGTAATAGAGTGCTTAGACATTATTGTCACCATGAGAAATTTATGTCAGTGTCGTTAAGCCAATTTCAGTTGTCATCATTTCATAATGAATAACGAGTTCGTGGATATGCTTGAAATTTACTTTGGGTGTCACAAAAACAGTGCGCAAAGTCTATGGAGAACGCTTCCCGGACAGGCGAGTACCGAATCGTCGTCAGTTTAGTCGATTGGAAATCAATTTGAGACGGTATGGATGCTTTAAAAAACCTAGAACACAAAATCGGAAATTTCGAGATAAACGTTTTACTGTGTGTTGAGGAGAATCATTGGACATCTGTATAAGAAATTGCTTCAAATCGACAAGTTTCCAGAGTAAATGTGTGTTCAGTTTTGAAAAAGCATAAGTACAAAGCATTTGTGCCGCGCAAGATCCACACATTAGAAGAAGGTGATCCAGCACGTCGTATAAAAAATATAAAAAAATACTACGGTCCGACGAATGTCAATTTACAAATAAAATAAAATTAATCGCTACAATCATCGCTACTGGAATGTAGAAAATCCATATATTTCCGTAGAACAAGTCCCACAACGAAGATTTTTACTTAATGTTTGATGTGGTATATTAGATGAACGAATAATAGGTTCTTCATCGATGGAAATCTTACCCAGCAAAAGTATTACCAAATTTTAAGTGAAGACTTACTAGTTCTTGACAATTTAACTTTAAATGAAAGAAATAATTTAGTTTTTTAACAAGAGGGGCTACTCCACACAACGTCATAATCAATAGAGAGTTTTTGAATAGAGAATTTGGAGATCGTTGGATGGGAACATACGGACCTATTTTGTGCCAGCTCGTTCTTGAGATCTGACCTCGATGGATCTTTTCTTCATGGGCTATTTGCAAGATATTGTTTATACCACACCTCCTAATACAGTCAAAGTTTTGCGAAATCGAATAGTTGACGCATGTCTCGACAAGTTTTAACGATTGCTACGTTAGATGTAATACCCAGGTATCGTACAGTGCCTTGAAAGGGACGGTGCTAAGTTTGAGCATTTCCATTAATTTTTTGTTAAAATAAGTTCATTTTATTGAAAAGTTTAAAAAAATCATTGTATTATTAAACGGTTGTTTTATTGAAAATACCTTCAATGTGAGAACGTTCTTATTTAATGTAAAGTGCCATCAAAGCCTTTTTTTTAGTTGTGTCAACCATAATATGTCTATATTATGGTTGACACAACTTCATACTATGGTTGTCATGGTTACAGTACCGGGCTCTTTAAGAGTGAGATGATTATTGGTAAGTGATAGTACATTTAAACACAATGTTTTTTTTATTTTTTAACAAATTGAAATAAAACAGAAAACTGTATTGATACATCATTGAATTCAGAAAAAAAATCATTATCAAATTCTGTAAAAAAAGTAGCAGGTTGCCATTTAACATAAAAAAAGTTGAATATCGGTCCTTGACGAACCAAGTAGCTGAAAATAAAATTTGATATTTCTCTAATAGTACTTTTTAAATCGTTTAATTTGGTATGTCGATTGTTATACAATCAGATTTCAAATAAAGGTGCTACGAGCTGGGGCGTTTTTTTGTGGACATCTTGTATATATATTTATCAAGAGTATAAAAGTATTTAGAGCTGGATTTGGAATATCTTTTGTATAAACAACATTTCAAAATTTGGACCGGAAGTAATACCTTTACTCTTAGCGTGTAGCATTTTCTTGCAAATATCTCATAAAGTAGGTATGCCTTTTGTGAGATTAAGAGACTAGAAGTACTTAAAATAGGATTTTAAATAATTGTTGTATAAAAGAATTTTCAAAATTCGGACACATTTAGTCACAGGCGTATTTTTTTAAGAGGATAAATGTATTTAAAGCTTAATTTAGAACAACTTTGCATAATTTGAAATTCATATATGTATAAGAACGTCGTGTGGTGCCAACACCTCATTTTTTCTTAATAAATGTATACCACAAATCTTGCTTTGAGTTTTATTTTTGAATAACCAAAAGTAAATGGAATTGACTGGTCTTTACAAAAATTTATAGTTATTTGAGGTAAGTAGGATTGGGTACGATAAACGAAATTTCTGGGTTATATATTCAGATTTTGTTTTACAAAGATTCTTAAAATATCAATATTATGTTTTTAGACAAATATTCTTGAAATAAGAAGATTGGGGTTTTTAATAAATTAAAATGAAGGATTTTCTTTACATTTGTAGTACAAAGTCTAGGTATGTAGTTGCTATGGTAGTTGCATCGTGCCCACCCGTGACTTCACCCGCGTAGAATTGCTTTCATTCAGCAGACGGATCGGCACAATACCTTTAATTTGCTGTATCTCACTTTTCTAGTAACTTCCTTCAAAATTATGTATTAGGTTGGTCTTGGAATGCATCAATGGCGCATGCGTAGAGAAGACGCTCACTAAGTTAAGTGAGCGTAGAATTTTTCCACTCACAAAAATGGCGGCCGCTCCTGAACATGTTCAGAGTGAGCGCTCGTCTACTTCACATGATCACTGAACAGTTGCGCAACTGTTGTGTCTGCTGAATGAAAGCAATGTTTGCCCACAGACGCCATATATCACGTGGTTTGAATTCCTTCATGAATTGGAACAACATTTGAATTTTCATAACCCCATTTTAAAACGCGTACTATTTTTAATATTTTTGAATACTTTATTTGATGACAACCCATCTCATTCAAAAAAGATCAAGGCAACTACCTCAACTGATAACTACAAACATACTAGGATAAATAAACTGTTTATAAATGGAAATGGCAAATAGTACAAAAACGCCTGTAGCGTTATTACAAGAATTAGCAGTAAAAAAAGGTAGCATACCAGAATATGAGTTAATATTTTCCAAACAAGATACACACGAAAACATTTTCCACTATCAAGTTACTCTATTTAATATAAGAGCTATCGGTGTTGGTAGATCTAAAAAAGAAGCTAAACACGGAGCGGCTAGTAGGGCACTGGAAGCCTTATCTGATAGAGGAATTGTTCACATGGACATACCAAATAAACTTCCCACTAAAGTAGCCTTACCAATGAAATCTCCCGAAAATTGCATACCTAAATTACTGGACATATGTGTCGAGAATAAAATTGCAATCGCAGATTTTATTGAAATATCAGCTGTAGGGCCCCCACATTGTCGTGAATTCACCTATGAATGTCGCATCGCCAATATAATCACACGAGCTGCCGCTGGCAGTAAGGAGCATGCTAAACAAATTGCAGCCAAGAGTATGTTGGAGAGGTAATTATATTTCTTCAATAATTTAGTTTGCATCATTAATGACACATATTGCTTGCAGAATAATTACTATCTTACCGGAACTACAATTAGAAGTTAATGAATCTATGGTACTTGAAAATGATGCTGAAATTATAGAAAAGGCGCGTAATTTGTCAAAATTTGGTCCTACAAAGATAAACTATAATTGTAAAGTGAAGGAATTTGATTTGCAGTTTAAACATTTAATGGTCGATATGGATATTAATCCAGAAATGTTTGAAGGCGTAAGTATTTTTCAGAAACAGCTTTATATGATTATTAATAATTAATGAAATGCACTATCATCAATAAAGTTCACAGCTTGTTTAACGAACAATAATTCTTCATACGTAAATGTTCTGCATCACTTAATGCACATTGCTGCTAAAGATGTGGTAGCAATATTTAAATCGAACTTTTAAGTAACCCCTTTGAAATACATTGATAATAAAGTGCTTTTCCCTTTACAGCTCCTAAACGAGTCACCTAGTGAGCGTCTTCTGAACAGATTAGTTGAACCATTTGATTTAGAGGTTAAAACAAGCATTATTCAGGAAAAACCGGCCATACTTTGTATTGCAATAAACTCTGACACTCCAGTCACAGTTATAGAAATTGGTAGAAATGTAAATGAAGCAACTAACCTAGCTATTACAAAAATGGTTAAAATTATGAGTAGTTTTTTAATGTGAAAGATATTTTCATTTAGCACTAATTTAACTGCCTTTATTCCAGTTATATCAAGATAGATTTTCCTTTTCATTAAAAATAAGTTTGACTGCTCCAGTGTCATTTCCAATAATTTTTAATTTAAAATTAAGGAAGAAGAACCAGAATTTTAGTTTTAATGTTTTTATTGTTATCGAGAAATGTGTGTTGTTTTCCATCAATTGTTCGCATTTCATATTATTATTAACATTTGTGATATAACAATGTAATATTTGATCAGAAATGCTTGCAATGTACTACTACTAGTAAATTGGCAAGGAAATAAATAATACTTGGACACTAAACAAAAGAATATTTATTTATCATTGTAAAATTTATTGTGGATTTTTGTCAACTGGAGTTTAACTTATGTATCACTGCATACATTATTGGAATAAGTGAGTTTGCAATATTTAAATTATATACAATCTTCTTGGGTTGTTGCCCTTTTTAGTCTCTGCCAGTGTCTTCATACTTTTTATTGTAAGTACCGCACTGACTTATAAACTAAATCTACGAAATGTATGTAGCAAGGGAAGGTCGCAATTTATTTTGATGGTTAACATGGTTGGTGCAAGCATCACAGTTTTGGTTAGAAAGTTGTCTGAGAGTACTTCCAAAATAACTTGGATGTGTAAACAGTGTCAGAGTGTTGTTGAAACTTATTTGGATTTTGCTGAAAGCTGATTGAGCACGTGGATAGCGCTAGGCTAGAAAAATGGACGAAAAATATACCTGGTCAACAGATAAAACTATTGTCCTAATAAATATGTTTGAGTTTTCTTTTTAAAAGCCAATTACGCTGTAACATCAACAAAAGCGGGCTTTTGCATTCATTATTATTTCCCAAGAAAATAAACTTACCAAATGAAATACAATTTTTTTGTTTATTGTACCGTGCTAAGCTTTTGAAAACTTCAATTTCTGACAGTCGCCATACTTAAATTCAAATTTAGACTCCTATTATTATTTTTCTACTCCCATACTTTAATTGTATTATTAGATATGCCGAACCTGTACTATAATGATGTTCATTACGATACAGATTTTCATTATGTTACAAGTTTATATCCAATAGGAATACAGATTTTTCATTACGATACAAGTTTATATCCAATAGGAATGCGACATTTCAATATTCAATATGGCGACTGCATATCTGACAGATATACAAATTAAATAAATGTGACAGTTCTCTGCAATTTACAAGTAAGTACTTAAAATTTGTGCTTTTTTGAAAATATAAACGGTAAAAATGAGGGAAAATGACAGTGAAATGTAATAATTGATTCCACCAGAAATTGTGGAACAAGCCTTAGTAGCCACGAACAATTTATTACCAGCCAAATTCACAAAAACGTACGGAAAATTTTAACCTCAATTTATGAAATGGATTGTTCAAAAAATATGTTTTATTATGGGGTCGTAGAAAAAATAGTGTATGCAACTCGCATTTAATGGCTATTAAGACACTCGTATTCATTACAATACTCGGCTTCGCCTCGTATTGTAATTCTCTTACTCGTGTCTTAATAGCTATCATTAAATGCTCATTACATAATATACTATTACATGACATCACCAAGCTATCAAAATTATGCACCGTTACCAACCATTAAAAAAAAGCATGACCGTCTCTAATGAGGAAAGTTTTTGAAGGCGCGGTACATATACCTATTGCTTGCCTGCAAGTTGCGGATGCATTTACTATGTGATAAAACGACGACACCGAGAGTTTGTATGAGTTAGTACGAGAAAGCAATACCCAAACTAATTTTTGGTCGAGTGTAGTGTTGGAAAAGAGGGAATTCGAGTACATTTACGCTGAGGCTAGACTGGCTCTCGTTTAATCAGTGCAACAAGGATAGCAGCTGTACTTGCGCATTTCATTTGAATTTTGTTCACGCTCGATCTCTAGTCGACTAGTACATTTTTAAATCGCGTTTCGTCCATCTAATTTAGAACAATTACGCGCCAAAATTATTGTATTTTCGAATCATGTTACCCCGGAAATGTTAACAAATGTCCGTTAAATTTTTTATAATCAGCTGGGTTACTGCTCAGCTCAAGAGGGAGGCTTATTTGAGCATTTAATAAATAATTAAGTACTAGTAGAAATTCATTTTTCTTTAATAATTCCATTCTTCACTTCCAATTAAATTCCTTGTTTTTGCGTTTATACTTACTGAAACATTTTGTTTAGTTTCATACAAATTTATTGTTTACTTTCAGAGTTTTAGTTTGTTTCCTTTTCTATTTTATAATACTAGGGAATTATTTACTTTTTGTCTTTTATTTACTCATACAATTTGAGAAGCTGTAATGAAATCCGTTACTAAAATTAATTAATGCGATTATTTGATGCTTCATCAAGTCTCTACTTATAAATTATCTACGTACAGCAGTAAATGACTTTATTCTTGGTTAAAGAATTTGTTATGAACAGTAACAGTAGCAATTTTCACGGACTAACGCAGTAACGCTTTCTGCGGTGTCGACTTTAACGTAGCTCTAATGTTAGTAACAGAGGCTACCCTCTTATTCTCCCATTTATAGTCGACCAGCTTGTCTAGTATATTCATACGCAGGTGGATCGCGTGCACACTTGCTGCTTTCGTTCGTATTAATCATAGTGATCACGTATTAATGAACATGAACATATGATCAAGTAATCATACCCGGATCGTGTTCACTACAAACGAACATGCAAAAGTTTGATGCATAGATGGCGCCAAATGCGCAAAGCTTAAATTAGAAAGTTGAACATTCTTAAAATGTGAATTATCACTACTTCCACCTTGCAAACTTCTTTTCCACGGATGCGACCACAAAGCAGATGCCACTATACGCCTCTTTTAAAGGTTATGTTGCCGTTACGTAAACTAATCACAATCATCATAATCACAGTGAACACAAAAATTGTCTGATTCAGCGGGGTAAGGGGTTTGCTAATCGTGATTACTTGTTTCACAAGTGGGGGGAAAGTGATCATTGCAATCGAACACGTGCGTTGTCTAAACGGATCGTGTTATGGATCGTGTGATTATGAATCACGGGTACGAACGAAAGCACCTACTGTATACCCTAGCGATAAAATGATCGCATTCAGCAGACGGATCGGGAACCGTTTCCGCTCCAATTGTTCACTTGACAACAGTTGTGCGTTCGCTGGACACTTTTATGTGATCACCTTCCATTTGGTACTTTACACTGCTGCCATATGTTAGAATTGTACAGATTAAAGCTACGCGCACACTTCACTGACAGGCACGACCGACCGTTACGACGGACCGGTACGGCAAAACTAGCAATTTTGAGGAGGTGCGCACACTGGAACGACCGACCTACGGGAACGGAACGGACAAATTCTACAAGGTCCTTCTTCGTGACTCATTTTTATATTCAATCTTAAATGGCGAAGTTCCGTTCCGGTCGTAGGTACTGGTGGCGTACGCTAGCACCGACCGGTACGGTACGCTGCGGATTGTCCAAAAGTTCCTTCACTCCGACTTTTTTCAAAACAGCGAACGTGGCGAATCGTCCGTTGCCTGTCGGTCGTACCGGTCGGTGTGTAGTGTGCGCGTCTCCATATAGAAACATGTATTTGACTTTTAGAAAAAAACCGGTCGGTGCAGTGTGCGCGTAGCTTTAACCGAATAAATAATAACAATAAATTGTTTTTCTGCATTAAGTTACGGCGTAGTTTTTAGTATAAGGGCCGGTTTTTCAAACCCCGATTAAAATAGTCGGTTAACACCAATATTATAATACATAATATTTCTGCAGAATACCTTTAATTATTAACTTTTTTCAAAATTGTGTGTTACGTTTGTGTTGGAATGCGTTAATGGCGCATGCTGACTGAATACACTCACTAAGTGAGCGTAGAATTTTTCCGCTCGCAAAAATGGCGACCGCTCCACAATATGTTCAGATTGAGCGTACCGTCTGACTCCGATCACTGATCAGTTGTGCAACTGTTCTGTCTGTTGAACGCGACCAATGAATCAAATCTTCGATCAAAAGGTCTTTAAGAATAAGAATAAGGAAAGGCACACATATTATTATTAATAAGGGTATTACATTATAAGAATTTACACACTCCAAAAAAAATAATTTTTTTTTTTTGGATTGGATTATGATTAAAAGTTAGCATTATTTTAGTGTTCTCTAATTTAATAATTTTAAGGTACTATTATAGTAAATGTAAGACACTTCTTTTTAAAAAAGTTATAATTTGTTTTTTTAAAAGCATAATTCCTAAAGAGGTAAGTACGGTTTGGGTTAAATATATTAATATACAGTATAAATTTATGAAATTTAACAAATATTATTATGTCTACACCTCACCAGTCTTTAATTTATTTGTCTACAAAGCATACCTTCTTTACTTGTACAGAGATATCAACAATTCCTGTAGACCACGTGACTACCAAATTAGGCAACCCAATTAACAGCAGTTGGTAGTATTGAATGTTTTATGTAAAATATGGTTAAAAGTGTCAACAATGACAGCAGTATTTGTGAATAAAATGTACGCTACTGTCAAATACTAGCGATACGCGAATCTCATAAACGTATGAACACGAAAATCACCAGATTTTAGAAAATTACTGATCACGTGGTCTACAATCTTTCTCGATAGCACTGTACAATGGTGTATCCAAATTTAATAATCACGTCATATAACTTCACTGTGCTATGTTTTGCGCAAAATTACGCAATACAAAACTTGGATAAAAAATTTAGAAAAGCAATTAAAAATTGAGAATGCACCGTGCAGGAGACTGCGCTTTATTAATGTGCCCTACAATCGTGCTGAACTGCAGACGTTTTTAATATTTTTATATACTAAGTTGGTATTCTTTTTTACTAATAAATTCACTGTGAAGTGAACTAGAAGTTTTAAAAACTAAAAGTGTCATTTTAGGTTAGAGTATAAACCAACGATTAACCCTAGTATATATGGTATAAACAATTGATATTGCCGCCAAATTTCGTATGTTATATTGCGCCTGCCAAACAATCTTCATTTATGATTATATTGTGTATTCTTTCTCTGTTAGAAACAAGGTACGTTTCTTATTCGTTAGTAGACACCTACAAAATAATTACATATATGTATGTGATTTTCAGGAAATATGCCTGGCCAAGGTAATCCATTTTGTCAGGAGGACAGGCTCCTTATATTGCAATTAATTATTGAGAAGGAAGCCTGGTCCCGTTTGAAAGGTAATCTTTTCTGGATGGAAATCGAACAACATTTTCCTTCACATACATGGCAAAGTTTGAAAGAGCACTTTAAAAAAAAGATATTTCCTTATTTGCATTATCCACGCTTTAAGCTGACGGATGAGCAAATTGTACAACTTAGAGCCGGTTACCATCGATGACTGTCTCTAAGTTGTACACTAGGTATTTATTTATTTTTTACATATTGGGAAATTTGATATTCTAAGAGTATTTTGTTTGTATATAACGTCTTTAAGTTTGTTTATATAGTTTAAGTTGTTTTTGCATTTTTGTTTCTTCTTTAATATGTTTTTATTTTCTTTATACTTAAAATTGTATGCCACAGTCCTTTATTTTATATTATAATAAAAATAATATTTTTGAATAACACTGGTTTTATCTATTTCATTGCCAATATAATTTTAATTTACTTGAAATAAAAAGGATGGATAGTTCTTTACATTGGTTCTTTTACAAATGGCATTTTTTGTTAACGGTAATGGATCGAGATAGAATGATGAATCTTGGTGTCTGTGGGGCCCCAGTCGGAAAATGATTTCTAAAATGGTATTAGAAGGCCCAAATTAGCTTATAATCTCAAATAAGCTAACACTAAAGGTAAGTGTCTTTTTATCTTGATATAATATAGAAATATCTTGTAGGTTAAATTCGTGCCTTATTTTCTTAACATTCTTTTGTATTTATGAACTTTGTTCGTCACTTATAACGGACACAAAATTTGAAGCGGCAATTTATTTTTTAATATGTGCCTGACACACGCAAAGCATACATTCTAATAAATAATTTTGAATGTCTTTTGACGTATCTTTAAACACGACAGCTTGCTGCCAATGATCCCTCAGTGATAAGTCCAATTCGGCAGAAAAAATTATGGGGCCCTTAAATATACCAGGGTTTAATGAATCTTCTTGTTCATCGTGTTCACGGAGAGCAAGCTCAAAAGCACCACAAAATTTAATACAGTTTATAATTTTAGATTAGGCATACCTATTATTTTTTACTTGGGCATTAGGTTATTCAATGCTTAATCGGTATGCACTATTCAATTGTTGCCGAATATCTTATTTTCATAATAAATTAAATCCTAATTTAGCAGATAGATGTGGCTTTGAATGTAGATGCTTGTTAATATTGTTGATTAAATGTTCCTATTAAATCTTTAACGCCAGATTTTGTCGATTCTGATGCCTATCCTTACTTCCAAATAATAATCAAGGAAATCAGTAAAGACTATTACTAACACCACACCCGTACAACCAATCAGTTTTTTCGTAAGTTTCTATTTAAAAAGTTCGTTTATAATCACTTTTGCATTTGGTAACATTCGTAATTAACAAAATTGGTTTTGGACGATCGACACTTTTGATTTTTATTTTTTCTTCTAGTGAGAGCAAAGAAAGTTTGTCTTTAAATATTGCACACTAACACTATCAGAGTTCGAAAATTCCGCCATTTTTGCAATTCGTGAAATCAAAATAGTCCGATCTCCCGACCGAAGTGCACTGATTACATGTGCACACCGTCCAGCTTAAAACATCGAACGTCGTCGGACTGTGTCGGGGAACAAAGAGTACAGGCGGCAAAGGCTCCACCAATTAGATTTAATATTCCCATGTGCAGTGAACCAGGCGATGCCGGTGGACTATAAAAGTCTCGCTTGGATATTAGTTGGAACAATTTACATCTCTTGTTTTAATTTCTGATCATTGTGTCTTTGACGAATTGTTTCCGGAATTAATAGGCATGTTACACTGTTATTATAAAATTATTTAAAGAATGATAAAATTTAAATATGTTTTTTTAATAAGAATACACGATAAATTTGGGAGTGCACGTGAACATGTGCACTTATTGAGGAACCGCCACTGCTAGTAAGGGGATGTAAAACAAATACTACACAAAAAAAGTAATCTATTTAATGTATTGAGAAAGTCACATAACATCGATAGTATGTACAAAATATCAATCTAAATATACATGCAATCCAAACTTATTTGACATTTCTGATATATACACAATATACGTGATAAATTATATTATTATCAATTATTAGATTAATGCCATAAAATTCACACATCAATCGCTATTACATTACCTATAATCATTCATAATATCTGTAATTAAATTATTTGAATATTCACTTTGAGTTAATTCACTCCAAATTAATACAAATTATATATATATACACAATATTTACACAAGAAGGATCACTGGACATTCTGATTATTATTCAAGAACATAAGCGAGGAAGTCCTTACAAAACCGACCTGGTAACCACATGCGTAAAACAAATATGAGTTCTTATTTGGGTTAAGCACTATCTTATTTATAGATTGCAATGGATACATGTCCGGTTTGGCCATACTGTGAAAAGGTGGCGATTGTAGCAGTTTGTCCAGTTCCTTGGTTGGATCCTTGTATTGAGTAGTCTGAAAAAATGCGAAATATTTCAAATGTGAAAAATTGCGACGGAAAGTAAATAAAAACATGTTTCTTATAAGAAAATGCGTACGTTGCTATTCAACAATAGTTATTTATGTACCAAGTCAGTAAAGTGATGATCCCTTATCGAACGAGTCTATTTGAGCCAAGTGAGCGAAGCGAATAACAGACGAGTTCGATAAAGGCACTTGCATACAAAATTTTATCGGCAACCGCAACAATCATCTGTCATGGCTACGTTGACAGATATTAGCGACAGGTAATACTTATTTATGATCAAGTGCGGGAAGACTATTTTCCCGCATGAGCGACCGAAGGGAAGCGAGTACTTTTAATTGCGCGAATGCGTGGAAGATGTCTTCATGCAAGTGGTTTGTACAATATTTTTTGTACGAGCATAAATTAAAAAAATATTATTGATTAAAGTGATTAGTATCATACCTAACCTAAAATAGTTTACCTAATAAATTTAAGCATTTCTTGTACGTACCTATTACTCACATTTCGAGTTAGTTTAAGTTATTATATTCTTGCGTATGACGTTTTTATTCTTATATTTATAGTGAATTCATCACTTTTTGGGTTGGTTACAAATAATTGTCAATGTGAATGTTACTTGAGAAATAGTCAAATAGATGGCGCCAACAAATTTAAAGTGACATTTCGCGCATGCATCGCTCGACCAGCAAAGAATAAATATTTATAATACAGCACGTAACTTTGATCAAAGAAGCAGAACGTTCAATTTATATAGAAGACGATTATGGTCACCGAGTAATTTATTTTAAACAAACGACAATGTACTTACCTTGTCCATATCGCAAAAAACGATTCCATAAGAATTGCAAGCTTCGTTGTAGCTCTTCGGTTCTGATAAACTTACGCCGCCCAGGTCATTCCACTTCAGTTTCTTATCCAGTATTTTCATTTTTGTGTTTTCTTTTTTCAGCCTCTCTTCTGGTGTCAAATGCTTGGCCACGTAAGCAGTATAGGACGCCAACTGAAAATGATAAAAAGGTGAATTGTTTTATCCATTAAGTATAAATGTATCTGTAATTGATTGATCTAGGCTGCCACCATTTGCAATTGATGGACTTTACGGTTTACAATTTCCACCCCTGCGTGAATTTAAACAGCTTGTCAAGTTTGACATTAGAATACCGTATCTTTAGCAGTGACGAATTAGAAATTACGGGTTAATAATATAATTATAAAGTGATGTTTATTTTGTAAATTAAAGATGATCGAAGAACAAATGAAGAAAGACGTTTCCATGTCGCCGACATAATAACATGAAAATGTGTATATCGCAATAAGGCGTTGATCAATTACAGACACCTATTGGAGACTTACCATACGACATCTTCTGATCATTCGACGTTTGTCGTTGTCAAAACCATAAAGTAACTGATCGGGGAAGCCGCACACAACGTCTCCGCAATCGTTGGCTTGTATGAATAGATTCCCCCAATCGCTGCCAGACAAGCACGTGGTGTTGCTGTTGCTCGGCAAGAATGTTGACATGGTACCGTTATAACATCTAGCCGGTATCAATCCTGATGGTACAGCACCTGAAAATAATAGCTCGAAGTTATCTATTCAACTGTATCTAAAATATCTGAACCACTCCAAGAATTTTTTCCAAAACAGAACAAAACACTCGGTTGCAGGGATCATAGGCAATCATCATAGCATTTGTAATGCTAAATAACAGTGACTTTGGCGACTGTTTCCGTATTTTTTGGGCCGTGGTGTATTTTTGGACTTCCATTCTGCACTTTGACGCATGCTTTTCGGGTCGTACTGAAAGCATCAACCATGTTTCGTCACCCGTAACAATTGAGTTCAGGAAGTTTGGATCATTTCTGGCGGGTGCAAAGGCTTCTTTGGATGATTGACACGTGCTGATTTTTGCGCATCTGTCGAAGTGTGTGGAACAAATTTTGCACAGACCTTTGTTTTGCCCAAATCCTCGTGAAGCATGGTTCGAATCGCTTCTATGCTGATATTTAAAGCCTCTTCCATCATTTTCAGCGAAGCATTGGGATCATTCGCAATAAAATCAAGTAGTTTTTTGATAATTTCTGGTGTCCGAGCTGAAATTGGCCTTCCCTTCCTTCACTATTATCATCTTCTATTCTCCCTCTGCCTTCCAAAAAACGTTTATGCCAAAGAAGTCTACACAAGCAATCATCGCCATACACTTGCTGCATCAATCGGGATGTTTCTGATGCATTTTTGCCAAGTTGTGCGTGAAATCTAAAAATTGCTCTTTGCTCCATGTTTGTATTTCAACATCGACAAAAGTAGTTCTCGGAGAACTGTCATAACTTTGCTATTTACCAATCGATTGAAGCAAATTTGATATTACCGGCAAGAGAAATGTCAAAATGTCGTCGGTCTGAACACATAGTTATTCAAATCAAAGTCAACTGTATCAATATCGCTGCGCGATATAAGGATAAGGCCGTCACATACCGAGATTTTTCTGATTCTTAAACCTCAAAATATTGATCCTCATGTGGCGTCATCTATGCAAAGCACAATAAACTGCTTGGTAATCGCTGAGCATTTTTAAAATCACGTGATAAAAATGTGCAATATGATTGGATTATATCAAGCCTACTGTTTTTGACATTTGACCGATTTGACATTTATTTTGTCTATTCCATGTTCTTTTCTACTTAAATTATTCTAATACTACACATATTCAGTCGTTTCATTTAATGTGTGTTACATATTTACTATAATATATTTTGGAAGTTACGTCGAGTACCAATAGTAAACTAATCCAGTCTTTTCACGGAAAAAAACCTGTCTGTTCTGGGTCATTTAATTCTTAGCAAAATAGATTGCGATAAAAGGCAAGTAATTCGTAAGGTACTTCGGAAAATGAGTATTGATCATTCGAAATGTAGTATAAGGAAAATTCTTGGTAAATAGCGAAAATTTTTGCATTTTTAGGTTAAATTTATATCCTAATATTTGTAGATGTATAAAATTCTAATGGAAAAATTGCCGAGGTGAAGTGAAGCAGCTTTGCTAGACGTTATTTGGTCATTAATATTAACAATAAGTCTGAATATGTGAACTCTAAGGTGTTTGAGAGATAATTTAGTACAATTTTAAAAAGGATACAAGTGGATTTATTATGAATATTTGTACATTGTCAATTTTTGTTCGGTAATTAGACCTGCACCTGTTGGATAAATAAAATTGCTATAGTAATTTTAAAATACTCTAATTATTACCAATACTGCTCCTTGTTATCATGGTAAGGTTGAGAAGTGTCCACAAGAAGCTGATTAGTGTTATAAAGCAAATTTTGGTTTGTCTTGAGATGTGCGTAGAAATAACGAATTTGGTATAGGCAGCATCAAAGAGTGCATCACTATAAGTAACTAAATTAGCAAATTGTAATAGTGCCAAAATGAAAAAAGTACATCAAATATGTACTGAAATACACAGAAAAAAGAGTTTAGTAAATATTAGTATTGTAATATTTGAGTATACTGTACAACAAAGTTATTTTGTCTTAACAAGATCATTTAGTTGCGATTCTGCAAACCACATGATAGGCTTAAAGGATGTGCAAATTATACTAGCGATGCCAGAATGGCTGATTATTCTATTTGAGATGTGGAAATAGTAAAACTTCAAAATTTTACAGTTAATTAATTAGTGTTTCCCTTTGAATTGTTATAAAAAATTAGAAACCTACGTAAAATTGTAATTTTTGACACTACCCGCAACAACGTTATTATTAGTAACACATGTTTTTAATTATTTTAATATTATTATTATGATAGACCTACAAGGGCTGATTAAACTGACGATCAATTTGTATTTGTCGATTTTCAACTGTTTCTGAGATATGGCGATTTTTCGTTAAAAATTGTACAACATTTGAAATGTTGCTATTAAATAACGACTGATGATAAAATACCTATTATGGGCTGAATTAGTAGACATATCGTTCTTTAGAATTGCCTACCATTCGTTAAAGTTAAATATTCGAAATAGAATTAGATGGAACACCCTGTATATTTATATGTCATTGAAAAGTACTTAAAATGTTGTTGCGTGCTTTTGGCACTTCGGACTAATTTAATTTCAAAATATTAAATAATATCTGTTTACTTAACCTAGCAATTATTAAATTACTTAAGAATTCCAAATTAATTATAATATCATTCTTTTGGCTCATACTGTATACTATTTATTATTTTCAATACGCAAAATATATTCAAAACTTAAATATGTATTGCAATTCTACAGCTAAGCTTGTTTAACCTTCTTGAATAAACAGTTCTTTATATTTTTCCAACTACGTATTAATTTCTGTTAAAATAACTTCTCCATCTAACATTTCTTAAAAATAACATCTGAATAACAAGTTTATAATCTAAAGTAAAATTCTTTTTATAAAGCAAATATTAGAGTCACGTACAACAATTTTTCTTAAATACCCTTTTGTATGACGACGATAGCTAAAAGGTTCGGCGCCACGAATATGCATGTTTTTATGAATAGTCCTTTATCTGAAATTTCATGAAGACCGAATAGTTAAATACCTCTATTACATCGTATGCGTCGTGTGCAAAAATTCCTTCTTGGATAAGTCGAGAACCTTCTAGAATCCAAAAACAGGCGTGTTTCACCCCTCTCCAACAGTACGCATAAAAAGGCAGGATCGCTTAAAAATTAATTAATAGTTATTATCCGCCAAGTGACTGTAGACAAATCGAAGTAATTTTGTATAGACCCCTGCTGGTCGATGACTATCATGATTGACGCATAATTTCAAATGTTAAGATTGCTATCATCGTGTACGTAATTTAGCCGTGTCAAAAGCTAGTCGAGTGACGATTTAAAGTACATAGTGAGTGCAAAATTATCTAAATATCGTTAGTCCAACCTGAAAGAAGGTTTGGCAGATCCAGATGATGTACCTTATGGGAATTTGAAACGATCTTAACTATTGCCGTCGGATACCAACTTTCGTCAAACTAAGAGGGAAAACATCTACCCCGCCGAAGTCATCGACCGTCGCATTGTGTCTGCATACATTAAGGTAAATTACCGTATTAATTAGGTCTCAGAGCGGCTTAGAAATTATTGTACCGTCGTTGTAATAAATCTACGGCCATTGCTTCTAGTTGTGTAACAATAAAACTGTAATATTTAGTCCGTCGGATAACCTTTAAAATAGGATTAATCTGTATTTTTCTATTCACATTGTTGTTTGAATCATTACACTACTGTGAACAATAGTATTAATATGAAATGTCGAGTTCATTGTTAGAATCTTTGTACTATTGCCTATGTTATCGTAACTTTAAGTTAATCTTTTAAAAGTTCCAGTACGAATTATTCATTTTGTCAAATTCATTCATACATTAGTTGTTGCATTTTGTTCAAGAGTTAATATCCGATTTTAATTTACCATTTGTATTTGCAATCAAGATATTGTCATATGTTATTTGTGTTCATCTTTGTGTAACCACAATTTATTTTATCTGGCCAGAATATTAAATTAGGGATTGTTTAATCTAATGTAAAATGTGGAAGTGAAACATCAATGTATTGGTGTTAAATGTTTATTGTACTTTGCTTTAAATTGTCTTAGGTAATAAATATTGTTAAGTTTACGACACTTGTGTTTTAAATTAATTAATCCTCGTTCCTTGAGGCGACTCGAAAGCTCAGTGACTGTTTCCTATTTTAATTCACTAATATACCTGGAGCCACGATGTGCTAATTCTAGTGATAATAAATAAAATAAAACAAAATAACGATTCAAGTCAAAATAGGTGGCGTCCAATAATAACTTCATGCATAATCACAAGATCATTCATGTAAACTATTAGCCATCTAAAAGAATCAACACCGGTTACCTGAGGAACTTCTGATTGAGGAATTGTGAGACTTAAGATTAAGGTAGGTGAGTTTTGTCATTAAATTAAATATACGCATTTATTCACTCTTTGTTAATTCAATTATTAGTGGTATAAATTCTATTACAATAATAAATATTGAACGACCCTGGGATCACTGGATGCAGACTGCTACTGGGCGAATTACTCTGTTCTTGCATCCAGTACCGTTGCTAATTGCTAAATGTTTAATTAATCAAATCTTTTACCTAGTTCTCATATGAAACAATTCAGTATAGCAATTATTCAGCAACAATGTATTACTTAAAAATATATACTTTCTTCTACCTGTGGGCGATATTGCAAAAGTTATAGGATATTATATCTAAATAAACCCGATTACGATTTAAAAAATGAGGTGTGGCCACCACATGACTTTTTTATGCGTATGAGCGTTTCAAACTATACAATTTTAAAAAAAATTTTATACAAAAATTATTCAAAATCCTATTCTAAATTCTTCTATTCTTTTAATAAATCTCTATAGAATGCATACTTTGCAAGATATTATCAAAAAAGTGCTACTCGCTAAGAGTAAAAGTGCTACTTCCGGTCCGAATTTTGAAATATTTTTTATACAAAAAATATTGCAAATCTAGTTCTAAATACTTTTGTACTCTTGATAAATATATATAGAATTCATAACTTACGACATATTTGCAAAAAATCGCTATTCGATAAGAGTAAAAGTGGTACTTCCGGTCTGAATTTTGAAATATTTTTTATACAAAAGATATTAAAAATTATGTTTTAAATACTTTTATACTCGTAACGTACCTGTCTAAAAACCATGATTTGCGAAAAAATCGCAAAAAACTGATTTTCGATAGGAGTAAAAGACCTACTTCCGGTAGGAATTTCGAAAACTTTTTAAATAAGATTGTTCTCAATTTTAATTTTAAGTACATATGAATTCTTTATAAATTTGTTTAAACTTAGTAGTTGACGTAATATTGGAAAAATTCGAATTTTTCACTGAAGTAAACTGCTACTTCCGGTCTACCGATTTTATTGAGAAACTAATCAGATCTCAAGAGGGAGATTATACACGTAAATACAAAATTTGGAATTGATATCTACAGCGGTTTGACCGCTATCGTGGTAACACACACAGACATTTTTTAAAAACTACTTTTTCGGTATCAGGGGACTTCAAAACGTGGACATCTGCAAAAATCTCGAGGTCGAAAATTTTCATCATCACAATACTTCCTTATACTACGTATAAGAAAGTAAAAATGATAGCATTCTATTTAAAAAAACAAGTTTGTGTTGGAACGGCGTTGTTGAACACTATAAAGATAATATTTTTCAATTTCTATAATTTTTGTATTAAAAATTATTTGCTATATACAGTGTGCAAACCACTTATGGAATAAATTCAGTAACTTACAAACTAATGACATTTGTCGAAAACGTTGAAACAGGTCGATTTTTATTTTAAATTGCGCTGGTTTTAAATCACTGCACCTATTAGTGACGTCATCTTCTTTAGAGCTGTGACGTCATACGATTTTTTTTTTTAATAGAATACTATATTTTTTTATAAATTCGTAGATAGTACTATTAAATACCTTTTCAATGAACTTTATTTTCAACAATTTTTGAGATTTTTACATTTAAAAAAAAAATAAAAAATTAAAAAAAAACAACACGAAAAAACTGTGTGATGAAATTGATAGCACCTGACGGTATAGTAGAATACAAGAAAGATAGTAATTTTGCTTTGATAATTGTTGTTGTTGTGGTTGGAACGTAAAAATGTAAAAATCTCAAAAATTGTTGAAAATAAAGTAAACTTGTGTTAATTCATTGAAAAGGTATTTAATAGTACTATCTACGAATTTATAAAAAAATATAGCATTCTATTAAAAAAAAATGCGTATGACGTCACAGCTCTAAAGAAGATGACGTCACTAATAGGTGCAGTGATTTAAAACGTGCGCAATTTAAAATAAAAATTGACCTGTTTCAGCGTTTTCGACAAATGTCATTAGTTAGTAAGTTACTGAATTTATTCCATAAGTAGTTTCCACACTGTATATCTACATTATTAGATACCAATAATGGGCTTTGCCGCTCCGCTGGGACAGCCGGTATAACGTTTCAATATTTTCGGAGATTACATTTAGTACATTTTCTTTAATTAGATTATTATAAATAATAATTACAGACCAACAAAAGAAATAATTTATACACCTTTCACTTACCATAAACCGTAGAATGTTGAAAAGTGTAAGTAGGACATAGCCAGTGCATAATCCATACCCCGTCAGTTATTATGTACTTCTTGATGTTGTGCAGTGGTTCTGATGTGTTTCTCAAGTCCCACATTTTAGATTCTCTGTCGAGAGAGCCGGACATCAGCCAACGATTTCCTTTATCCATGTGATGTAAAACCAAAGCTAAAAAACGCAGAATATTCACATTCTTAAAAAAACTGGTGTATGTAAACTGACTGTAAAAGACAAATTCATCCACCAATGCATGCAATGTGCATACTTAGGAACTGGAATAACGAGCTCGGAAAACCTACAACAGGAAGACAGAATTCAAGTAAATAAAGCCTCAAGAATATCTGGCTATCTGAGGGATCTAATATGGAGGAACAAATACATGTCCACTGAAAGCAAAGTTCGCATATACAGGGTGCCCAGAAACTCTCCTGACAAACGAAGACCGGAGATTCCTCAGATAATTTTAAGACAATTTAACCCAATTCACTCTAGTCCGAAAATGCTTCCTAAGGGAGCTAGAGCTCTTTGAAGATGGCGCCTTGAAATTAGTTTTTTTTTTTAATATCTCCCGAACGCTTCTATTTCGAAAAACAAAAACTGTTATGCTTATTTATCCTCCAGAGATGAATCGATTCCATCAATTGCGAATTTCTAGTACCGGCCATAGGCGTCCGTTTTGGGTAGGTTAACGGTTATTTTAACGCATAACTTTTTTGTCTTTAACTTTTAAGCATTTGTGACACTAGATTATTAAATTTTCAGGTATTCTAGTACTAAAAGGTACTCTTACTTTAAGTCGGTAGGATACACCGATTTCTAGAAAAATCGATTTGAAAATTTTTCGTTTTTTCGTCATTAAAATTCAATTTATTATTTTTTGCACTAGTTTGCTCTGAACTGCCAACAGAAATAAAACCTACGTTTTTAATTGTCAAATTGTTGTCAGATGATGGCTACAAAATCAGATAAATCAAGATGAAGATTTTTTCAGGTACATTTTGTTTGGTGACGAAGCTTCATTCTCAAAAAATGGAATTTTTAATGTACATAATGCACACTATTATTCGTACGTTGGTGACAATCCCTACGTTGCTCAAGAATTTAAGCATCAGCATAGGTTTAGCATAAACGTCTGGATTGGAGTAGTTGACGATTATCTACTTGGACCTGTGGAATTACCTGCTCGTTTAAATGGTGTTGATTACTTACATTTCCTGCAAAATATTTTACCTGATTTGTTAGAAGAGGTGCGTTCAAATATTCTACAGGACGGCTGTCCGGCCCACTTTAGCAGGAATGTACGAGACTTTCTAGATAATAACTACGAACACCATTGGATTGGAAGAGGCGGTCCAGTTGCTTGGCCAGCAAGGTCGCCGGATTTGAATCGTTGCGATTATTGTGTTTGGGGATACATAAAAGTATTTGTTTATTCCGTTCCCATACAAAATCGTGCACAACTCTGGCTAAGGATACAAGATGCTTGCAACGAATTTAGAAATAACTTTGGAATTTGACGAAAAAACGAAAAATTTTCAAATCGATTTTTATAGAAAACGGTGTATCCTACCGACTTAAAGTAAGAGTACCTTTTAGTATTAGAATACCTGAAAATTTAATAATCTAGTATCACAAATTCTTAAAAGTTAAAGACAAAAAAGTTATGCGTTAAAATAACCGTTTACCTGCCCAAAACGGACGCCTATGACCGGTACTAGAAATTCGCAATTGATGGAATCGATTCATCTCTGGAGGATAAATAAGCATACCAGTTTTTGTTTTTCTAAATAGAAGCGTTCGGGAGATATTAAAAAAAAATAATTACAAGGGGCCATCTTCAAAGAGCTCTAGCTCCCTTAGGAAGCATTTTCGGACTAGGGTGAATTGGGTTAAATTGTCTTAAAATTATCTAAGGAATCTCCGGTCTTCGTTTGTCAGGAGAGTTTCTGGACGCCCTGTATAAAACAGCAACGAGAATGTACTCACATATGCAGTGGAAATTCGAGCGGATACAACAAAAGCGAAGAGCATGATCAGGGCAGCAGAGATGAACACATTGTGAGGCATATTAACGGAGTAAGCTTGAGAGATCAGATAAGAAGCTAAGATATAAGAGCAGATCTCAAAATTCAAGACGTGATGCAGTTTACGAGATCGATACGACGATATTGGAGACCACGTCGAAAGAATTATAAAGGATCGATGGGCAAAATGGGCAAAGGAGTTGCACTCAACTTAACATAACAATAAAATTAAACTTGTAAACAAACCACACAAATATATCTTACCCAACAGGTCAAATTTTTAAACCATTTCTCAATAACTCTTATCAGAACAATATGTTCTGCTTACAGTTTACAGTCCACAAATCTAGCATCCTTTGACTATATTTCAAATCAAATATATTTACCTGTTACCACATCATTATGAGCTTTAAAAGCGTGTGCCGGCTTCAGTACGACAACGCCATCTATCGTTTCGGAGAGCAACTTGGATTCTGTGTTCAAATTAAAAATTGCTATTACACCATTTGAATATCCAACTGCCAAATAGGAATGTCCAGAAGCCTTAGTTCGAAAAAAAAATGCACACGTATTAAATTAAAGATTGAATAGGACTCATTATCTGAATACCTTCGACCATGAGAGCTTCGTAGCGTGGTAAGCGAGTTCACCCAAATCTAGGTCAATTGAGCCCTCCAGGATCAATTTAAAGCTCGGTTTCGGTTGGAAAATTTTACCTCTGAAAGTAAATAATTAGAATAATAAAAGCGTTTTTGCAAAACTTGTTTCATTTTTACTTCCAAACCGACCCTACAAACCGCGACTGTTAATCTCATCAGCGTGGTTGTTTATAAGCAACTAGATAAGGATAATCATGTAGCTACAATTTCGTTCGACGTGTTAAAGGCGTTTGATTGTGTCGACATTGATTTTCTTTTAAGTAAGCTGTTTCCGGTAGGAATAAAAGCACTTTTTTTCTCAGCAAGGGGACATTTCCGGACACACAGCTATCGTGAAAATATGTTCAAATCAACACTCTCTTGTAATCTCCAAAATTTTGAAACGTCGTTCTGAATCACACTGTGTACATATACGAGGGATATATGTATACAGTGTGATTCAGAATGACGTTTCAATATTTTCAGAGATTATAGAGGGTGTTGATATGAAAATCTTTTCATAACAAATTTATGTCCGGAAATGTCTTCTTTCTGAGAAAATAAGTTGAGAAGTGAAATATTGAGAACGCAAACATTTTTGGATCTCATACATAGGAAACTTAAGAAAATGTGCAGATAAACTAAATTATTATAGGAAACTTACGTAAACACTGCTGGTTTAGGGACGGCGTATATGTAAACGTTAGAATCTGAACATGCCAACGCCAGCAAACCTAATCTCTTAAGTGGTTGCGTGTCTTCCTGAGTGCCATAACACCCAGACGGACACCATTCCATGCACCACACGATACCGTAATCATGTACAAGACAAAATTCCAATTTAGGCGTATCATCAGGCTTGCTTTTGTTCTTCAAAACTCCATGATTCCAAAATTGAATCATCCCTTTGTGCCTGTATATTTTCGTGCCGTAATACATCTCGTCCGGATCAGGTAGCACGCTGACTGCCAAAATCTGATCCATATTACGTTGACTGTAAGGTATAGGAACCCAAGCCAAGGCGCTGACAGGACCACCGCAAAATATAGTCGAAGTGCCATCGGCGTCGATTGCAGACTCAAATAACTTATAACTAGTCCACTGGTAGTCCTCTTTGCTTGGGACATTTATGTGCTGCAGTTTCAATGTGGCGATATCGATTGAACGTTTTAGTTTCGGAAGATATTCGAGAACTTTGGAATCGTACAATCGTTTCCAAACACTTTCATCACAGAGAACGTTGGAAAATAAGCTTTCAGCAGTGTAGTTTTCTTTATGGCTGTAAAATACAAGAATTACATCAATTATTATGTATTTGATCGAGTACATAATAAAGAGGCCCAAGTAGGAGTCTTGCGGTACACCGTATCTACCGCCACAGGCAATACTATGAGGCAAACCGTCCTTACGCATAACTGCGCCCTGTCAAGAGTTCCATGAAAAGAATTAAGAGTGGCCTATCTTGTTAATTTCTATATCGTTGGTCCGGACGTATCAGCCCAAAAATACGACGGACAAAAGAAATAGTGTATAACATCACGAAGTTACTGAATAGCACTATTCATATGGAGAACTGCACATCTGTTTTCGTCTAGATAACGCACATCAAAAAAGGCGATTTTACTGTTAAATTCCTTTCTTCATTGGCGTAGGTAGTAGCGTCCGGAGTTTTTTTGAAGTGTAAACTTCTATGGGCGCGTTGATTGTGAGCACTGAACGAGATTGAGCCGTCACGCTCGGCTATGTAACGCTCGAGTCGCCATGGTTACCAAACGAACCGTAAATTCGACAAAAATCGGCAAAACTGTGCAAAGAACTCCTCTCTGGATACGCGAAATTGAAAGCTGCCCTTTGGCATTGGTGTACGGGCGACATTGAATTTCCGGTCGACGGAGAGATTTTCTTCCTAAGTGGAGCGGTTGTAAAGATATGGGCTTTTAAAGAAGAGCGTGCACTTGATGTTTTAACAGCAAAATGGCTTACGTCATGACGATTCACGTGACAATCAAAAAATCCCGAGAAACGTCAAACTGACAGGCGAACTGAGTTGCACCACAGATTCACTTTTAAGCGTGAAATACGAAATTTTGAAGGTTGCGAGGGCTCATCAAGACTCTTAAGGTTCTTAAGGAACCGGCTTTTTGGGACCTTTTGTATGCTTATTTCGAGTCGGCAGTCGCACGCAATCGAAGGTACCGGCAATTTAAAGGTCGTTTGCAGAAGGATTTGGTAAGAAAAATGGCAGTTTAAATGTGCACTGATATCAATGTATTCCGGATGGGCGAAAAACAAATACTCCTTCCGTCCGAAAATATGGTATACATTAGAAATTTTTTTGAAAATTAATGAGACATTAGTAACGAACTATAATTAAATATATGTACTTATTTGGCAGTTCTTATGCTAGGTAAACAACTATAATACATAGTTGGGTGATGTCCGATTTGGTTTGTGTCAAAAACGTCAATAGAGTTAAAACGTCATTTCTTGAAAAATTATTTTACACATACCCTACTCACAAAATGGCAGATATTGTTATAAATAATGAAGTAAGCTTATTGAAAAGGAATTCCAAGTTCAAGCAATTAACCGGTGAGCAACGTCATGGTCTATTGCAAAAATTGTTGCAGCTGAAAGAAGGGCAGAAGCTGAAGCACGGCAGTATAAATAAAGTTGCAACTGAATTTGGGGTAACCCGTTTATCCGTGTCTAGAATTTGGAAAATGGCTCAAAAACAGTACAATGACGGTAAAATTTGTGCTGATGTTACATCAAACAAGAAATGTAAATGTGGACGGAAAAAAATTGTAAATGTATACCACAAATCCGGACAAAAATAAATTACAAAATGTATACCATATTTTCGGACGGAGGGAGTATTAGATTCTCATGTGCACAGGCGATCAATGTATTACGGTCCGGCGAATTGCATCTCCACACAATACATAACGGTCTCCCACATGACTTGATATTTTTATCTATACAGAGGTCGATTAATATTTTAATCATGATTTGAATTAAAACACGATAATTGCAGAACGTGTGTATTTCCTTAAAGGGGAAAAGGAGGATTGCTTTCGACATTTATGTGCCCCTACTACGAACTAATGTTATTTAAACGATTACGCAAACATGCACAGTGGGCGGAGCCGGCTGATATCAATTTCTCTCTCTTCTGATTAAAATTAGGCACTTGGGAGTTTTTACGGTCGCCCATCACTAATTCAAATGTCGAAATAGAACAAAATGGCCGAAGGATTTTTTGAAAATCGACGTATGAAAGTGAAATTTAAGATACGGGGGTGTCTTAGGTCGCCGATCACCAATCCATAGTCAAAATGTCAAAAGAAACGAAATGGCGGAAGATTTTTCTGAAAATTGACGTATGAATGTGAAATTTTAGATACGGGGGTTTTGGGGGTCGCCGATCACGATTCCAAAATCAAAATGTCCAAAAAAAACAAAATGGCGGACGAGTTTTATGAAAATTGACGTATGGATGTGAAATTTTAGATATGGGTGTCTTAGATCGCCGATCACGAATCCAAAGTCAAAATGTCAAAAAAAAACTAAATGGCGGAAGAATTTTTTGAAAATTGACGTATGAATGTGAAATTTTAAATACGGGGGTGGTTGAGGTCGTCGATCACGAATCCAAAGTTAAAATGACAAAAAAAAACAAAATGGAGGAAGAGTTTTTTGAAAATTGATAAATGTTTGTGAAATTTTGGATACGGGGGTGTTTGTGGTCGCTTATTATGTCTTCAATTTGGCGATTCTTTCGGCGACCGTTACATGGGAGAGCCTTGATGAAGTTTTCAATTTTGCTGTGTGGTTTTAAGCACACTCATTTTTCTTGTTTATATTTTAGACATAATGGGTTTGTTCATACGTAGTAATACGGGATAATACCTATTGCATTGTAGGTATGCAAACAAATATGTTAGGACAAGTCTTGCATGTGTTAATCGTAAAAATCAACTGGGATTTCCCGTTAATAACGTCATTTCGTGTGTGATAGTGCGAATTATGTCAGTGCAGAAATTTACTAAACTCGACAGCATCTTAGTATTAGAATTAATTTTATATTGTGTGTCGCACTATTAGTGGCCTCTTTTGGCGTATTTTTAAACCAAATATAGAGCTGCCATTTGATGCATAAGGACGGTTTGTGTGGATAGTATTGTCTGTGCTACAGCTAAAAGATTACTTACTATTCGAGAGTCCATTTATAGGCGCTGGGGTAACAGCAATTGATAATTTTCTTCTTCAAGTGCGCTAAAAACCTGACTGAAATTGGATGCTGCTGATTCCGTTTCTGCAATTTTCTAGGAGTGCGCGCTTGGTATATAATCTCATCATCTGCATAGCTTACGTCCTCATTCTTCGACTCAACTGTATCCTCATCAGATGATTCCTCCTGAATAACAAGGTTATCCTTATCACCGTCCGGATGCACAGCCAAAATGTGTTCCTTGGCCGATCGTTTGTACTGGAACGTCGCCAGACAGAAGTTACACGTGTAACCCTAAAATAAAGTGATTAGTTATAATTATATTACATGATATACTGTCATGTAAGAGGGTGATGAACGTCCCAACGTTTTCAGATGTTAATCGTTTCAAAGGCATCTCATATGGCTTGCTTGTGTTGGAGAAACAATATTCCGAATTACTTCTTAGCGTAAAGCAGGTATGGCAACCTTTACTTGGTTGTGGGACTAACTTCAGGATATTAATCAAGTCACGGGCCGTAGATAGATAATAAGTAGTAATAAATAAAAAGCGATAAAAGTTCACACATTTATTTATAATACATAGATAATACAAGAGATACTTAAGGGGGTAATGCTGAGGCCACTTTGCAAGCGTTTCGTATCGACGATATTGTGTAGTAACCATTGTATAGAATCGATTGAAACAAGGAGTAATTTGTTAATTAAGCTTAAATTGAAGTACCTAAAGAAAGAAAAAATTTGTACATAAAAAAATGCTACTGAATAATAACATTTTAAAAATGCTTATATTTATCGTATACTTTAAGGTGTAATGTTTGTCTTTAATGGCAAAAACTGCCTGTGGGTAGCTTCATGCGTCTTTTACCTTTAATATACACTTTTTAGTACATCATTAAAGCTAACCGTTTTGTCTTAATCACGTTGATAAGAACGTATGTTTCTTGATACACATTGCCTATATTCCAGGCGCTTAAAGCAATATTCGTAAGACGATCGCAGAGCAAGCCGCCAGTTGGTCGGGAGAACGATTTTGGTGAATCTACACTGCAAAATAATTTTCCTGTTGGCAAAACTCCGTTTTCTTCAATTTATTCAGTCGCCGGCTTGCAACGGCGTGTAACGCGAAATTAAGATAAATTGTTTTATACAATGTGGTTTATGTACTCATGTCGCTCATGTTGTATTGCTCATAATATTGTTAATGAATTAAAAATAATTTTAATTCATGTAATTTGTTCGCCATTTTTTATAGTTGTTAATGACGTTTATCATTATTATTTTTGTTTTATTGGTTTTTATAAAGTAATAGTCTATGTTCTATGTAAAACGTATATATGTTTAGTTTTAATCTCAATTTGCTTTATTTTACAACGGCACAATTAATTAGAACATGTATATTTCTCTGTATAAGTGCTTACAGTCATTACTCCTAATGTAATCTCTTTCTCAGAAACTTTTCTAGTGTCCGTTCTAGAAAATCGGTAAATGCCTTGTCTAAATTACCACTTATTTTCTTGCTTTTATTAACATCATGCTGTTGTAGTACTAAAAAATTCATAAACATTAGCCGGATTTCAGAAAAATTTGTTGGCGGGAAATGAGTAAATTTCAGCGGACGACGATCATATTGTAACTAAATGTGTTTACATTAAATAAAAGAATCAGATCTCTCGGCGCGATAAAAACGAAATTGTCACACGAAAAAAAAGGGACAGACCGAGCAACGTATAAAAACGCTCTTATTTACACACTGCCATAAATCATCTCTCGCTGCTGGTAAATATCGTAAATGCAGTGAGTCATCTCACAGGTGTGCGACGTAAGCAAGAAAAAGTCTAGATTTCCCCTGGTATATTGCAGAATATACTAGTACTGTTCGAGAACATTTCATGCATGGTATATAAGGCGACTGAGTCACCGGGATTCAATTCATTACGGGATTCATTCATTGCGGGCGGAGTAGTTCCGGATAAAGAAAGTCCTTACGTAGTGGTAGCGTAGAAATAAATATAGTAGTGCCGTTTTATATAAATAGTGTGATATAAATAAATACGGACAGAGATATAAATAATATTAGTAGTAAATAAATACCTGTGATAATTTATTAGTAGTAGTTTAAGTGTGTTAAGTTAGTTTTATGTTTTTATATTGTTAAATAATTTTAAGTATATAAATAAACAGACTGAAACTCGATGCGAAGCCTCTTCAATTGCATTCAACTTGGAACCGGGTGATTTACCGCGCGTTATTCATAAGAAAGCTGTATACAGAAGTCCAGGAAAACACACAAAAAAGTTTATGACTAGCTGGAAAAGAGTAAGAGCTTGGAAAAAAAATGCGGTAAAAAGTTATTTGCATGTAAAAACAAGAAAAAAGGGGAACCGATAGTACCTGCTGACAGCGATTATGGTGACCCAGAAATAGAAATGGTTGTCACATTAACAAAAGAGCAGTACGATATAAAAGAAAAAGAAATTTTGACTTCAATTGAAAAATCGGATTCTGAACGTGACGAGTTACAACACGCTACTATAGGGCAAAGCACTAACTTATTATGGAGGCAGCAGCTCTCTGTAAGACTGACTGCGTCCAATTTTGGAGCAATATGCAAAATGCGAAAGACGACGCATTGCGCAAATTTGATAAAACGTCTTTTGTACAATAAATTTTTCGGGACTGCAGCAACACGTTGGGGACAGGAACATGAATTTGTTGCTCTAAAAGAATTGGAAAAAAGCTATGGAATTCGTGTACACGAATCTGGTCTTTTTATTGACGGCAAATTGAATTTTTTAGCTGCTTCGCCGGATGGTTTAATAGATGACGATGGCATTGTTGAAATAAAATGCCCGTCAGCAGCTGCATCGTATTCACCAACGGAAGCCGCTCGAGAGAAGAAAATTAAATTTGCGGAGATAGTTGATGGTCGAATAACATTAAAAAATAAAGACAATTATTATTTCCAAGTGCAAGGCCAGCTACATGTAACAAATAGAAAGTACTGCTTGTTTGTTATATGGACACCTTTCGGAATTAGTGTACAAAAAATCATGAGGGACGATAATTTCTGGGATGCGAATATGAAGGAGCAGTTGGTGACTTTCTTTTACAGATGTTTTCTACCTGAATTGGTTGATCCCCAGTATCCAAAGAAAATGCCTATTCGTGATTTACGTCAGTAGAAAAAATAACAGAATATATATCAGATATAAGGAACTACTTTATACGGACAAAATTTAAGTGATTTTAAATTTTAGTTTTACTCTGACTATAAATAATCACGTCTTGGCTTTCTTATGGCGTTATGTATTGTTTGTTATCCTCTTATATTTCCTATTTTTTAGCTTTTTCAAGTTTATTATATTATTCTGATATTCTGCTATATACAGTTCTTTATGTGATTAATTCTGCAACTTTATTCTGTTCTATTCATTAATTTGTAGAATGCCAATTTCCTATGTTAATAAATAAATATGATTGTTATTTATTATGTATTTTTTTCTTGTATAATTATGGAAAACATAGTTTCTCTGACCATAGATGATACCGTCATTATTTTTTAATATATCTGGCCGATACATGTATGTGTGACACTTTTAATTAAAAATAAATTCTGGAAAGTTCTGATCTTTATAATAACATTTAAAAATGTATTCAAACAACAACGGGAAATGTAGCAGAAAAAACCGTTGAACAGACAATTTAAAGCAGTACAAGAATCTCCAAAAATATATAGGGTGAGTCATTTAAAAAACTTAAGTTCCGTGCATTTCCGGTGAAACCGGAAGTGCATCAGAGCTTAAAGTATTTTTACAATATGCGCCACAAGCAACCATGGATCTTCCACTTATTGTTTTTCTTTTATTTAAAACACAAAAGACCAATCGAAGACGCGGCTACTAATGACTCACCTGTATATATTTATTCCAAAATTTAAAAAATTCCAATGAAAATATAAGTGGTATAAAACAAATACAGAAACACAAATATTAACCCAGTAAACATTTTTCAAATTTCCCACAATATTATTTAGTAACATCAACATTAAAACTGAAAATGACCACTCATATATTATAAATAGGGAAGTTAACATGTAAATTACGTAGTTACTAAATAATACTGTGGGAAATTTGAAAAACGTTTAATGGGAAGATAACGCCCCATAAAGGCGAACTATATGAAATGTAAAATCTATGAAATGAAACATGAAATAGTAAACATCCCAATAAGCATTTTCCAAATTATTAACTTTTACTTTCTTATACGTAGTATAAGGAAGTATTGTGATGATGAAAATTTTCGACCTCGAGATTTTTGCAGATGTCTACGTTTTGAGGTCCCCTGATACTAAAAAAGTGGTTTTTAAAAAATGTCTGTGTGTCTCTCTGTGTGTGTGTCTGTGTGTGTGTGTGTGTGTGTGTGACCACGATAGCGATCAAACCGCTATAGATATCAATTCCAACTTTTGCATTTACGAATATAATCTCCCTCTTGAGATCTGATTAGATTTTGAGCAAAATCGGCAGACCGGAAGTAGTAGTTTACTTCAGTGAAAAAATCGAATTTTGCAAATATTTCGTCAATTACTAAGTTTAAACAAATTTATAAAGGATTCAAATGTACTCAAAATTAAATTTGAGGAAAATTGTTTTAATAAAGTTTTTCGAAATTCCTACCGGAAGTAGGTCTTTTACTCTTATCGAAAATCAGTTTTTTGCGAATATCTCGCAAGTCATGCTTTCTAGGCAGGTACATTACGAGTATAAAAGTATTTAGAACATACTTCTAAATATCTTTTGTATAAAAAAAATTTCAAAATTTAGACCGGAAGTACCACTTTTACTCTTATCGAATAGCGATTTTTTGCAAATATGTCGTAAATTATGCATTCTATATATATTTATGAAGAGTACAAAAGTATTTAGAGTTGGATTTGGAATATTTTTTGTATAAATGAAATTTCAAAATTCGGACAGGAAGTAACACTTTCATACGTATAAGAAAGTCGTGTGGTGGCCACACCTCATTATTTACTTTCTTATACGTAGTATAAGGAAGTATTGTGATGACGAAAATTTTCGACCTCGAGATTTTTGCAGATGTCCACGTTTTGAAGTCCCCTGATACCAAAAAAGTTGTTTTTAAAAAATGTTTGTGTGTCTGTCTGTGACCACGATAGCGGTCAAACCGCTGTAGATATCTATTCCAAATTTTGTATTTACGTGTATAATCTCCCTCTTGAGAACTGATTAGTTTTTCAGTAAAATCGGTAGACTGGATGTAGTAGTTTACTTCAGTAAAAAAATTGAATTTTGCAAATATTTCGTCAATTACAAAGTTTAAACAAATTTATAGAGAATTCAAATGTACTCAAAATTATATTTGAGACAAATTGTCTTAAAAAGGTTTTTCGAAATTCCAACCGGAAGTAGGTCTTTTACTCTTATCGAAAATGAGTTTTTTGCGAATATCTCGCAAGTCATGCTTTCTAGGCAGGTACATTACGAGTATAAAAGTATTTAAATTATAATTTTAAATATCTTTTGTATAAAAAAAATTTCAAAATTCGGATCGGAAGTACCACTTTTACTCTTACCGAATAGCGATTTTTTGCAAATATTTCATAAGTTATGCATTCTATATATATTTGTCAAGTGTACAAAAGTATTTAGAACTGGATAGTTTTTGTATATATGAAATTTCAAAATTCGGACAGGGAAGTAGCACTTATACTCTTAGCGAGTAGCACTCTTTTTCGAATATCTTGCAAAGTATGCATTCTATAGCGATTTATTAAGAGAATGAAAGTACTTAGAATAGGATTTTGAATAATTTTTGTATAAAAAAATTCTTAAAATTGTATAGTTTGAAACGCTCATTCGTATAAGAAAGTCGTGTGGTGGCCACACCTCATTTTTTTCTTAGAAAGATAATAAATTCTGTATAATGTGAACAGGTTCTTTTGTCTATTAATGTGAAATAAATGCATGAAATTTGGAAAAATGGCATTCTTGATTAAACGATATTATCGAATAAAAAATCGATATCAGTCGATATTATTGAATAAAAAAATATCGATTTTAATCTCGATTATCGAAAAGAAAATATCGATATTTTTTTAAAAACGATATATCGCGCATCCCTAATGTACGCTCCTGGGATTTTTCAGCAAATGTAGATGTTTGTAATAAAATTAATAGCTGATTAAACATAAATAGTTTAAGTAGATTCCAGACTATGCCATAATATTTAATTTAAACAGATACTAATTCGTATTAAAATCAAAAAAATAAATTTAATCGGGAGTCTGAGGGCTTCCACCTCACACTCGACGTGACAAAAATCGCACCTCATCGGTTACGGGTTAACTTATATAAGAAATACATATATGCAAATCCTGGGCTTGTGGTAAAATTCAAATATCTTTAGATATCGGTATTTTTTTTTATATCTATAAAGAAACGTGTGTGGCGACCTCGATCCGAATGAATTACCTATTCATTCAAATGTATATTATATGCTTTATGAGATTGAATACACACTTTCCTTTCCGAATATCAGTGTAGTTTAAGTGTCCGAGCAAAGAAATGTAAACATTGGACTCAGATAACAATAGCATCTCTATCCCGAACGATATTTTCTGGCAACACGTCAACTATAATTTGCATGGCACGTCAGATGCACTGGGGTAAATGACAGCCCTAATTCTCTATCTCTTTCAGAACTTTATTGTTCTTGTCATCGAGTATTTTTAAAAACGGAGCATGACCCCCTTAATGAAAAAAAAAGATAATCAGAAGAAATTAATGAGAGGCTTGAGATTGAAGTTCAGAAACATGATTATCAATATTGAGGTCAATCCCACTGGCACACAGGCGCAAAGTGTTTTCTAACTTCTCATCTGTGAGCCTAGGGCGATGCTTACTTTTATTAATTTTCACAATGAAAAAAACTGTTCACATTTATCGCAGCAAACAGACTGACCAAAAATGACGTTAATTTTACGTCATTTTAAGGTAACTATTCGTCAGGTTGGTCATATTGCAGTAGCACTGGTAGCATAATTATATGAATAAAATAAATGTATTATTGCCACACATTGGGCACTGCCATAAAATATATACAGTGGTTTTGTATTAATTGAATAATGACGATAATTATGCTATAACCCTGCACTAATGATACAAAAACCATATATATTTATTTATGAATTATGAGATTATAATCATTTAAATTATAACTACTCCAACAAATATTTTAATCTTAATCCCTGTTGACAGTCATACTATTCTTGTAGGTTCTAGCAGTGATCCTTCCTTTATTCGTCAACACGTCATAAAACACTTGTATTGATCTCAATATTCAATAACAACAGCAGTAAAGAAATTCTTTTGCAACATGTGGCTGTTAAAAAAAATTAAATGTCCTTTTATTATTCCAACCACAAACAAAAAACAAATATATATATATATGCGAAAAACACATTGCTTTTAATCTATTACATGGATTTAAGTAAAAATATTATTTTTGCTATCTTCAAACTTTTAATATCGTATAATTTCAAAGAAATAAAATTTTCCCTTACGACGCTGAATTTTATTTCAACAAAGACATTCATTTGCACGTAATGCCTCTGGAGATCTAAAATCTCGCAAAGTAGAAAACATCTTGATAAGACTCCCACCAATTGCCATATGCAAATATTCGCACGTTGTACATACCACAAATTGGCTATTTGTCCATCAAAAATGCTTATACCTTTACGTACTCAAAATGCTTGAAATCTTTATTAAATTTAATCTAATAGATTGTTAATAATGCACAGTAAACATCGCTTTCAATGCCATTTTACATCATTAACAATTCTCCCATGATATACAAAATTAATCTACTTTAGCGAAGAAAATAATATTTTATTCAAAATATTGACGATGTTAAACGCTTTACCAAAAATGAACATTTGCACGTAGCATTTTTAGCACACGCCGTACACCATCAATTACCTATTATCATGAATTTATTTCAAGAAAAACTTACTTATAATATTGATATACATTATCAAAATTCCTGTTGGTTTATTTCTACCATTTTGATAATAAAAAATATATGAAATTAAACAATGTAACAATGAATTAATTATAATGTGAAAAGCTAAACTACTTATTGAAATCAAAATAACTTAATACATTCAACTAAAATGATTTTATGCAGTGTATTAGTACGCCTGCAATTATTTGCGTACGGAAACGAAATTTATACGTTTGGTCAATTCAAAAGATCGGCAGCTTCTCCACTTCTATTGTCGTGCGCGCCTTTTTATCACCTCGGTCCTCGAAACAAAACACGACTATCCGTCTGCAGCGCCACAACTCACACACTAATGTTTATGTTGGTGTTGCCCTGTTCATATTTGTTTTCTTCAAGTTTTCCCCCAGGTTGAACTATACCTATACAGTTTTTGACAGTTAAAAAATGCACAGAATGTACACACACAAATTGTTTATTATTAAATAAAGTCCGTGCACATTCGCGATTCTTTGTCTTGAGTAGGTATATTCTTCTTCTATTAACGCCATCCCTCATTGTATTTGTAAATGAATTTGTTGCCTCTTTCATCATTGTTTAAATACTTGCTTTTCCCATTATTTAACACTATCCGTATTTTCTTTTTGTAGATATCTTCGTTGGAAATAATCGGAAATATATTGAATACAGATGATATTCTTCCTTTTATGATCACATTATCAAGAACACGGACCTCGATAGCTTTATGCCTGTCTTCCAGCCACCTTCTCTCATCTTCGTGTAGGTTGATTTGCACGTAGCTGTCAACAACGTTAACATTATTTTTTTCTTTGTAGATTTATTCAGATTAAACCAGATTTATCCTATTATTTCTGAAGCTTTTCCCGATTAAACCAGATTTATCCTGTTATTTCAGAAGCCTTTACTTTATTTAAATTGTGTCGAATAAAGAACACTTTTTTGTATATCCTTTTAAAAAATACTATTAAATATAAGTATCAGGTATTTATTGTATTGTTAAATGCGACCATAAAATGTCTAACAGATAACAATCTTTTTACAAATTTATTTACTACGTCTATTCACTTTGAAAGATGTTTTCATGTCGTGCATGTCTAATTTCACCTTTTTCATACAATTTTACAGCATTCAAATGACTAACTCTTTTCACTGTTCCATCTTTCATCATCACTCTCTCTCTCTGTTATTTATTTTTAGTACATTGTTAAGCTCGAAAAGTGGTTCACTTCTCAATATATTTAATGCCACTTTTGCACAACGCGAAACGTTTGGTTCGGCCTTTGTATACTGAAAACACATCTTGTGCTCCTCGTTTCTATAAATATAGAATACATGAATTTATTTTTGTGTTTATTTCTATAAGTTTCATATAAATTTATTTCAATCTCAAATTATCATATACCTTTCATCATAATGTTGCGCCTTAGAGGTTATGCAACTCATAATTCGTTTTTAGCAATTATGTTTACAACTAAAAATTTATTTTCTTATTCTAATACTTAATTGTCTAACTATTTTAAAATGCTTAAACTATAAGGATCACGGCAATATGTCCAAAAAATGAGGAACAAACGACGTTGATTTTATGACTAACTTTTGACGTAATATAATAACGTGAATTTTTGATGATATTTTGGTAATATTTTAGCTCCATATTTTTATTTATAAAATATGCTTATTTATAGTCGAAAACAAAAAAAAGTTGTCGAGAAATAAAATGTTCTACTAGATGGTTTTTTCTTCTCAAAATGATAATAATAATAAATAATAATAATTATTATTTTATTCTTTTCTACTATTTTTGCTTTCAACTGTAGCTAAACTAGACAAATAATAGTTCGAAATACTTATACATTTTGCATAATGAATTTCTAACTAATAGGGTTGTTCCTGTTATTCGTCCACGATCGCGTTATCTCGCAGTCGCTGGTCGGTGGAGTGTGCACATCTTTGCTGTTTGATCATCGAAACCGTCAGAACGCATTTCGTAAGTAGTCATGCAATCTCCTTTGGACAGTTGGAAACTGTATAAGATTACGAAAAAATTTTTTGCAACAGGTAATATAGAAATGTGGTTTTTCTTACATAATTTGTATGTGAATTACAGATGGATATTTCGAAGGCCAGAAAAAGAATTAAATTAGTAGAAGTTACATCTGATGTACTACAGAGTGATATAGAAGATGTTCAAAAGCGGTGCGATTGGAGAAAAAGTGAACTCCCGAGACCATACATGTTTGTCTTAAAAATAAAAATGTTGAACTATTATATAAGAGTCTGTTATTTTAGAACCTTACCATCCGTGGTGTCAAATGCAATATAAAATATGTCGTCTATTAAATGTTAAAAGGACACCACAAAGGGAAGGGACGTCAAATATACTTTATAATAATATGTCGTCAATGGAACGTTTGGCATTTAAATTTAGTTTAAGTTATTATATTCTTGCTTATGACGTTTTTATTCTTATATTTATAGTGAATTCATCGGTTTTTGGGTTGTTTACAATTAACTGTCAATTTCAATGTTCCTTGAGAAGTAATCAAATAGATGGCGCCACAAATTTATTGGAAGAATTTTTAATTATTACTCATATTTCCCCAACTTTTAGTGAATTTATTACCATCAAGTTAGATTTTTACTTTCTTATACGTAGTATAAGGAAGTATTGTGATGATGAAAATTTTTGACCTCGAGATTTTTGCAGATGTCCACGTTTTGAAGTCTCCTGATACCGAAAAAGTGGTTTTTAATAAATGTCTCTCTCTCTCTGTGTGTGTAACCACGATAGCGGTCAAACCGCAGTAGATATCAATTCCAAATTTTGTATGTACGTGTATAATTACCCTCTTGAGATCTGATTAGTTTTTCAGTAAAATCGGTAGACCGGAAGTAGCAGTTTACTTCAGCAAAAAAATCGAATTTTGCCAACATTTCGTCAAATACTAAGTTTAAACAAATTTATAAAGAATTCAAATGTACTCAAAATTAATATGATGAAAATTTTCGACCTCGAGATTTTTGCAGATGTCCACGTTTTGAGGTCCCCTGATACCAAAAAAGGGGTTTTAAAAAAAATGTCTGTGTGTCTGTGTCTGTGTGTGTGTCTGTGACCATGATAGCGGTCAAACCGCTGCAGATATCAATTCCAAATTTTGTATTTACGAATATAATCTCCCTCTTGAGAACTGATTAGATTTTGAGCAAAATCGGCAGACCGGAAGTAGTAGTTTACTTCAGTGAAAAAATCGAATTTTGCAAATATTTCGTCAATTACTAAGTTTAAACAAATTTATAAAGAATTCAAATGTACTCAAAATTAAATTTGAGAAAAATTGTTTTAATAAAGTTTTTCGAAATTCCTACCGGAAGTAGGTCTTTTACTCTTATCGAAAATCAGTTTTTTGCGAATATCTCGCAAGTCATGCTTTCTAGGCAAGTACATTAAGAGTATAAAAGTATTTAGAACATACTTTTAAATATCTTTTGTATAAAAAAAATTTCAAAATTCAGACCGGAAGTACCACTTTTACCCTTATCGAATAGCGATTTTTTGCAATTATGTCGTAAGTTATGCATTCTATATATATTTATCAAGAGTACAAAAGTATTTAGAGTTAGATATGGAATATTTTTTGTATAAATGAAATTTCAAAATTCGGACCGGAAGTAACACTTTCATACGTATAAGAAAGTCGTGTGGTGGCCACACCTCATTTTTTGATAATATATTGCAAAGTATGCATTCTATAGCGATTTATTGAGAGAATGAAAGTACTTAGAATAGAATTTTAAATAAGTTTTGTATAAAAAAATTCTTAAAATTGTATAGTTTGAAACGCTCATACGTATAAGAAAGTCGTGTGGTGGCCACACCTCATTTTTTCTATTAAAATTTAACTAAAAAAAATATTGAAGAGAAAGCTGTTCGAATTGATATTATCATAACTTAACAAAAATTATAATAAGTTGCGTTTCACATGAATTTAAAAGAAAATATTTAGTGGATCACTTTTCACATTTGGCAAGCATGGGACTGCCAAAAGAGAATATTGAACAAATGACCCGGAACAAGCTAAGGAACAAAGCAACATAAAATGCAATTGTTGAAGATACAATCAAATGCTATACATTTTCAGATGCATATGTGGATTTTTTTGTTCAAAACTTGCTCTATTTTCTCAAGTATATTTTGATCCATCTCTTGATATATTTATATATTTGGTATTATACAGATTGTCGTAGTTAAAAGTTAATATGCATCTTCAAATACACACACATAAACATGTACCTATGTATAAGACCGGTGGTGTGGGGAGATAGTGGGGAGATCGAGAGCGGGGACAACACATTCGTTCCGTAACTTTAGAGCGTGAACGTACATACAGTATCTGAGCAATCTCGCAAATATTAATACCGCTGAAGGAAATAGAGCGATTGATTTGGATGGCTTAAGAGAACAAATTCTTAACGCCATACAAATGATTACTCCTGAAATGCTATCGAATGTACGAAATGGGTTTTATAATCGTTTAGGGTACTGCTTGATGCAAGAGGGACAGACATTTGAACATCTTCAACATTAAATTTTGTATAGTTCATTTAATATTTTGTTTCGTTTTAAATGTGAGAATTTTATTTAATTTTTTTATAAGAATTTTATTTTAGTTACAAATTTTATAGAGTTTTGTTTCAGTTCAATGTTAATACATCAGTTACCAAAATATTATACAAAAGCCGTAAAGAGCGTAGCAATTCCTTAAAGCAAACGTCTACACACTAACTTTCAACGTTTTGCACTAAAGACTCGGTACCCCGGTGTCCCGATTTGAACTGATCTGTACTCCCCTACTATCGTACCCCTCCAATTCATGTTTGCATGCACTTGTGTGCGTGTTTGTGTTTCCCTATATCTACTTTTATTTCAGTCAAACGGTATATCCACCATAGTAGTTAGCGAAATGACTAATTAATAAGAAAAACAGTTACAGGTAGACTAATTAAATCGAAAGATATTTATATTTGATTTACATGATATAAATTTATACCTTCTTATTCCAAAAATACACTTGATTGAAACATTTCCATGCTATTTCAGTTTGAAAGAGTATAATCTACAAGGAATCATATTTTTTATGTTTATTAATCAACAATAGCAGCAGCTTTATATCTTGTATGGTTGTAAAGTTATTCTCACATTTTGGATGTATTGAGAAAGTAACATTCCCAGGTAGATAAAATGTTTGGTCAAGTAATTGATCATTCATTCTCTTGATTTAGCATTTGAAAATGGGCTAGATATAAGCTGTTCCAATTGTAATAACATGTCATCGAAAGAAAATCATAATTAGAATAGACTGTGAAATTTAAATCTACTGTAGCCACTTCTACATAACATTTATTATTTGACATTTTAATTATGAACAAAGTTTATAGCATGGATGTGATACTGTAACAAAAAATGAAACAAATAATTCAAGTACGTTACGGGTATAAAAGTATTTAAAACATAATTTTCAATATCTTTTGTATAAAAAAAATTTCAAAATTCAGACCGGAAGTACTTACTTAAAATTATTTACAATATAAAAATATAAAACTAATGTATCACACTCAAACTATTATTAATAAATTAAAATTAACACTTGTATTTATTTATTTCTATTACTAATATCTCTGTCCATATTTATGTAACACTTCTATTATATAACATGGCACTACTATATTTATTTCTTCGGCTACCACTATTTATTTCTTCGCACTCGAGACTACTTAAGGACTTTCTTTCCCGAAACTATTCCGCAATTACTCATCCCCCAAAATGAATCCAGCCGCCTTATATACGTATGCGAAACATCTCGAGCATTCGCGTCTCTCTCTCGATGCCTGTAGAACATTCGTCAGACATTCCGTCCCCGCAGCACACGTGATTCACTGCTTTATGATGCCTACCAGTCGCGTCGAGATGATTTATGGCCTTTTTTTTATTGTCGCTCGAATGTCTGCTGGTTTCGTTACAATATAATCAGCCATCATATCTATACGTCAAACAACAATACGTCGCGATTGGATTGTGAACCTTGACCTAGGATAATAGTGACGTCAACAGAAAATACCCGCATTTTTGGGTCTCCCTCTTGTTTATCGTTTCGTCAACGTCGTGTGTTTCTGCGATGAAGTCCCATGATGTCTCTGTCGTCGGCTCGCCTTGTAAGTCTTTAAGATGGATATAGAGGACCAGTGAAGCACTTGTGACGGGGCTCGTCAATCTCTTCTTCCATTTCGAATACAGGCATGTTGCTGCACTTCTCCCCTCCGCAGTACTTGCAAGCTACTGAGCAAACGAAGCCGGCTTTTCGGCATCCACAACGTGCTCCTCATTTGTTGGCCTTGCATGCGCAGGTGATGAAGTTCATGATGTTTGATGGCGCTGGTTCCCTTGTGCTCGTTGTTGGTTTTCCGCGCTTTCGTTCCCACACAATATTCATCGTCACCGGATTTTTTTTCGCAAAAGAAGCAAATGCTGATTTTTTAAGAACCAGAAAAGTTACGTTTTAACGCAGCAACGATCGTCTCTCTCTACTGCCCTTCAGACGAATTAAGGCATATGTTTGAACCGGTTTCTACTGGCTAGAACGCGTTTCCAAGCAGGGGACAATAACAATAGACCGCTCATACGACGTTGGATTCGAGCCGTTATTTTAAAATAGCGCACGTTCGAAAATGAAAGCGCTACAACTCCACAACAGTGCATCGCACAAGATAAAAGTATGAATTTCGTGGGTTATTTTCGTTCCTTACAACTTTAACATTTGCATGTAAACGCAAAAATTTCTTTTCACGTCGAAAAATAGAAGAAATGCACTTTTGGAAACATTGGCGCCCTCTGCTTTTTGCGCTTTTGGCCCCAGCGCAGCGAGTGTATGAAATAATTTGTAAAAAAATATTGTCCTCTAGAATTCTAGTTAAATTTTTTTGTCCCACTTTGGGATTACCAAAAACCCTCGGGGGGGGGGGGGTCAACTACTTGGTTTTAGATTCCTCGTATGCTCCACTAACGAATTATCAAATAAATTAGCTTCGCGTATTTTTCCCAAAATTTTTTTCGGACAACTGTACTAATAGCCCGGTCAAGATAGACATTAAACCTAGACAAAACTCCAACAGAGCTAAAAATGTACACAGACCTTTGAATAGTTATTTTAAACAAAATGTGAAAAGTCCCCTTCGATCCAAATTACGCTAAAATTTGTATTCAAGATCAAAGGTCATGAAAATCAGTTTTCAATTCTTTCAAATGCTGCAGCGCACTGAACTAAATCGTAATTCTTTTCGAATAATTTAAATACTCTGGTTTTACCTTTTTTAAAAAATGCAGACGTAGTGTCGCAACCGGTGATGGCATGAAGAAATAGTATATGAGCACGACAATTTGGATATTTGTCGAAACTTTGCAACGAATACATATCTCATGCCGCTTGTGACTTTCCTGGTTTAAGGAAGTAAATATTATTATTCATGGTAGCCCCTGCAATTAATATTATCAACAAATCGATGTCTTCAGCAACAACGATGGTTGTATTCCTATTTGCTTGTTCTATAGCCGTTTCACTGATGAGAACATCAGCATCATTATCAGCTTGTTTTACAGGAATATTCGCAGCATTGAATTTTTCAGATAACATTTGAATAAATCGAGTCTTGTTGGCTTGTTCTGTTCTGCAGTATGTGGCAATTGTCATGGTCTTTCATGCTCTAATGTGACACCTAATACAACTGATGATGATGCTTATGAAGGGATGCAAACATCGTAAAGAAAAACATCGATGTCAAAAACATCGGCCCTGAAAACATCGATATATCCAAACATCGATGTTTCTTTAACTTCTTTAATATGACTATATCTAATGATTTTAGAGTTATAATAACACCACTAAAATAGATGCGAATAATACTTGATAAACAGTTCGGATTTTCCAAAGATTGTTAATAGAATTTTACAAAATCTCTAATGTGAGGGATAATTACCTTCGGAGAATTGTGTTATAGATGAAGTAATTCAAATATAGTAAAGTATTTATATGTTTTAAATAACATTATTTGAATACAATAAGCCTGCAATGGTAAAGATTTTAGAGTTATAATAACACCACTAAAATAGATGCGAATAATACAGGTGCATCTAAAATAATTAAATGAAGTGATGGAAATCTCTTGGTGAAACATGTCGAAATATAAGCAAGTAATAACAAAAAACACACTTGGTATTCTTTCACAAATAAATATAATTAAATACTCGATGTACATTTCGCCTTGCGGCATCGTCAGGAGTTCTCGAGAAACTAAAGTAAAATTTAATATACTGTAACTACATACCTACTTCTAACAAAAATGTAAATAAAAATGTTCACAAATAGAAAATTATGAAAAGGTCATGGCTTATCTGGAAAGACCGTTTTTACAAGGCTAGGGTTTATTAGCGGTGAATTTATGAGTTCTGTTTGTTCATTAAGAACATTGCCTGGTTGTAAAAGTAAACTTTCTTTTATAAAATAACCTTCTAGAACATTCATTTTTTTTACTTTTATTTAAACTATACAGTACTTCTAAATTGTCTATTGAAAATTGATGTCCCGTGTCTAAAACATGGTTAGCTACACTTGAATTTTTATAATTTAATTTAACGGCTCGCATATGATCTGAGAATCTTAATTTGAAATTTCGCCCTGTTTGACCTATATAAAATTTAATTGTAGTGATTGTAGTAAATTTTATATAGGTCAAACAGGGCGAAATTTCAAATTAAGATTCTCAGAACATATGCGAGCCGTTAAATTAAATTATGAAAATTCAAGTGTAGCTAACCATGTTTTAGACACGGGACATCAATTTTCAATAGACAATTTAGAAGTACTGTATAGTTTAAATAAAAGTAAAAAAATGAATGTTCTAGAAGGTTATTTTATAAAAGAAAGTTTACTTTTACAACCAGGCAATGTTCTTAATGAACAAACAGAACTCATAAATTCACCGCTAATAAACCCTAGCCTTGTAAAAACGGTCTTTCCAGATAAGCCATGACCTTTTCATAATTTTCTATTTTTGAACATTTTTATTTACATTTTTGTTAGAAGTAGGTATGTAGTTACAGTATATTAAATTTTACTTTAGTTTCTCGAGAACTCCTGACGATGCCGCAAGGCGAAATGTACATCGAGTATTTAATTATATTTATTTGTGCATCTAAAACATAAGAGGCAATACTAAAATTACTTGATTAAATAGCATTTCCGGCAAACCGGAACAAAAGTTTTACAACACCACGAATGCCACGAGCTAACACTTATAACATTAAAATGAAAAATAAAACTCAAAATGCATTCAACCTCGTCTAACGCTAATAATCAAAAAAATATTAGTTAACTATATAATCAAAAACTTCGAGAAGTATATATGTATATAAAATCTAAAACTTGTGAAATGATTGACACTTTTTTTCTTAGCTATATTCATTATTCCCAAAGCGGGTGTTGCGATCAAAGCCATGCTACCATCTGTTAACAAATTTCTTAACTATCTAGGAAACTAATTCATTCGGTATCGCAATTTAAAATAGTTTGCCCATTGCTGTGCCACAAAAACATCGATGTCTGACATCGCTCCAAAACACATTCGATACATCGATGTGTGACGGTTCTAAACATCGATGTTTTTTGACAGAAACATCGATGTTTCAAAAACATCGATGTATCGTTTGCATCCCTATGCTTATGACATCAACGACGAACTACTAGATCCGGCTGATGTCTTAGAGCAGGGGTCTCCAAACTTTCCAGCCTTAGGGCCATACTGATTACTCCAGTATGTCCCGAGGGCCAAAACCATATTATCATTGTTGCCGGTGGTAAAAAGTGAAATAGTCCACTGATGAAAAAAAGTCCGAAAAATTACGCAACGTTTAAAAAAGGCTGCAAAACGGCAACACTGCATATTATTAATTTTCCTGTCATTATCTGTAATTTCTAGATTAGTCGTAGAGTACGAGCCATGAGGAGTAACGTCACACGACATCTGGTGGACACAAGCGGAAATAGGTAGTACCTTCTATCGCTAACAGATGGCGCTAATAGCACGTACAGAATAATCTCGTTGGTTTGAGAAAGTTCTGGTGTCTTCCACTCACTTCTAGATGGCAGTAATTGGAATATATAAGAAGGCTAGTGGCGCAACCACAAGTCAGTTCCTATGACACTGTTGTGAAATAAAATAGTGCGTACCTCCTTAAAACGTGTTTGTGCGTGTTTAAGTTTAAGACATCTTTGTAACAGTATTTTGATTTGAATTGTTGCTTTTGTGTGTGATTTAGTAGTATGGAAAAGAAGCGAAAAATTGATAGTGAATGCAGAAAATTCAAAGATCAGTGGAACATTCAGTATTTCGTAATTGAGTCCAGTAAGAAGGCGCTATGTTTGATTTGCAATGAAAGCATAGCCGTTCTCAAAGAATATAACATTAAACGTCATTATGAAACAAAACATTTTCAAAATTACTGAAAATATACAGGAAGTTTGCGGACAGAAAAATTCGAAGCTATGAAGCGCGGATTGAAATCGTAAAATTAGTCCACAACTACAAACTATTGTCAGTGGAAAATCTCAATTACACAAATCTCATTAGTATTTCATATGTCATTATGCTTGTTATAAGTTATGTTTTTATTTAAAATGTATAAAATGTTAGTTGGATTCATTTCAATAATTTGTTAGTTATTACTTATTATATACTGAAGTAAAATTTTCTGCATATTATACATGTCTTTACTCATTACAATTCTGTGTTTCTTTATCCAACTTATCACAAAAACAATAACAATAAGCCTACAACAATGTTATGAGTAGTTAGCCCATGACCATATCAATGTAGATGTCATATTAATAATTATTCAACATAAAATTAGAATACTTCAGTAAACTAAATTTAATTTGCTATAAAAAATATGTTCTCTAAAAGGAGTTTTCAAGTATGCTAGGTCTCCGCGGGCCGGACAAAATCTGTCCGCGGGCCGGATGTGGCCCTCGGGCCGTAGTTTGGAGACCCCTGTCTTAGAGCAATATGTAGAAATCCAGCAGTCAGAAGAAGATGAAGAAGAAGAAAATGCGGCTGAATATATTGAATCCGAAGATTGATAACACTGTTTTTTCCAAATCAATAAAAATTTATTATTTATTCATTATCACTTTCACAATCTCTTTTTCATTGTCTACATAGACCGTGGATTATGCCTACAGGGGATACCACGTAAAAAAAATGCGCCAAGTACTCTACCGCTGTGGTGGTGTGGAAATGAGTGCATATTAGTGAGAGTTCCAAGTTTGCAGTTTTCAAAATTGCCATAATATGCGAACGATCGTTTGTAGCAGAAAAAGTGTTTTAAAATGACTATTCTAAGGTCTGTGTAAATTTTTAGCTCTGTCGGAGTATTGTCTAGGTTTGGATTTTTTTGTGTCTATTTTGACCGGACAATAATGAACTCTTTCTGTAAACCACTGTAATCAACAGAAAAGAAGAAACTGCATGTATCTTTGGTAAGTTTACGAAAGTTAGGAGGAAAACCAAACGTTCGCCTTCGAACAATCTAGATGTGAAGAAAATTAAACACAAAATAATTTTACGCAGTTTTATTACAAGGTCATCTTAATCTAAAATATATGTAATTGCTTTAGACAGTATATTCGTTTCCTGTTGATTAGTTGAGCTTGCAGAAGTTGAAGGCGCAAAACTTTCTTCGTTATGATCTTGATGTTCTTGAGCAGATGAATTCGTTTCTACCATTTGCAATAAACGTTCCTGTGTTATGACTTCCTGCATTTTTTGTTGACATACGAGAGCTCTGTGTACTGGCATCCTTTTTAACTGTATCGCGAGACTCTTGCAGAAAACATCGAATTCATCTTCGCCCTCCCTATCGAGACGTGAGATATGTTCCAGTTTTGTAATCGCCTCCTGTATAGAAGACATGTCTGACATAGTGGGTGTTTCCTCTCCAGACTTCCACTTCCGTTTCAGAGCGGATGTTTCTTGCATTATCACACTATTACAAGAACAGACATCATCGTCGGATATGCTACTAATAGATAGTCTTCTAGTTGTAATATTTATTGAGTCTTCAACATATTCTTCTTTGCAAAACTCATCGTCATTATTATCTTCATCAGATAATCTAAACTTTAGTTTTACGGAACTTCCAGAGGGATTCTTAAAGGAAAAAAAATCTATGTTAGTTACATTCATATTTAAACTTATTATTGTTGAAATAACGATATATTTACGAGATCAGGAATGTCATAATGATAAATGCTACTTACATCGCATTGCCCTACTGTAACAGATTGTGTTGCAGTTGTGATATTAACTATCGACTCTCTGATATTTACTTCTTGGTGCAATTTTTCATCAATATCTACTTTTACGGAATTATCAAATGGACCCTTAAAGAAAAATACAGATGTTAGTTACCTACATAAATATTTTAAATTATTACTATTGTAATATAAGCTGAAGCAGGGGTGGCAAAGATGATAAATTCACAACATTGTTAATATAATGGATGTAAATAAGTAGAGTGTGGCGCATTAGTGCGTGAAAGCCCGATTTATTAGACGTTATAAAAGTTATGAAAAATATTATTAAGGAAAGGTGTAGGTATTCTTAAGCTGCATAATTTAAAATTAGGTACACATATACGGGGTGTTTTATAACTCAGTTGTAGACTTAACTTATATTTTTTTAAATGGAATGCTATACTTTTTTTGCGTATTTAAAACCTGCTTACTTTTGCGAGCTACCTCATATAGGGTTTGCCTGATTCAGTGGCTCAGCGAGGGGGGAGTTTAGGGGTTACCCCCCCTCAGGCCGCCTGATGATTTTCAAAATGTTAGTTTTGTTTTAAAAAAAATCTTAGCAACTATGTCAATTGTTTTTGAAGCGCCACGCCCACAGCATGGCATTACCATTAAACGATTACATGTTACAGCCTGTATTGCTATAGTTAGTGCAATTGTACCACTTGTACGAATCAGATACATTTTGCAAATTTAGTATTCTGTACATTTTAAGGATATTTTTCATTCGCATTAATTTTCTATATACTTGGTCATTTTTACTTTCCTATACGTAGTATAAGGAAGTATTGTAATGAAGAAAATTTTCGACCTCGAGATTTTTGCAGATGTCCATGTTTTGATGTTCCCTGGTACCAAAAAAGTGGTTTTTAAAAAATGTCTCTCTCCCTCTCTCTCTATGTGTGTGACCACGATAGCGGTCAAACCGCTGTAGATATCAATTCGAAATTTTGTATTTACGTGGATAATCTCCCTCTTGAGATCTGATTACTTTTTCAGTAAAATTGTTAGACCGGAAGTAGTAGTTTACTTCAATAAAAAAAATCTAATTTTGCCAATATTTCGTCAACTACTAAGTTTAAACAAATTTATGAAGAATTCATGTGTAATTAAAATTAAAATTGAGAATAATTTTATTTAAAAAGTTTTTCGAAATTCCTACCGGAAGTAGATCTTTTATTCTTATCGAAAATCAGCTTTTTGCGAATATTTCGCAAGTCATGCTTTTTAGACAGGTACGTTACGGGTATAAAATTATTTAGAACTTAATTTTCAACACCTTCTCTATAAAAAAAAAAATTAAATTCGGACCGGAAGTACCACATTTACTTTTACCGAATAGCGATTTTTTGCAAATATGTCGTAAATTATGCATTCTATATATATTTATCAAGAGTACAAAAGTATTTAGAGTTGGACAAAATGTACACATTTTTATGAATTCCATGAAAACGAAACCCGGTATCCTTCATAACATACAATAAGAAGATATGCGGACATTCGGACATAAATAGATGGTAAACAGATCCATAAATATGCCTTGCAGTTAGAAAATGGTCTATATTTTTTATTTGATGGTTAGCACCTGTCGATCCTTTTTTTGTGATTTACTGCTTTGCGGAGTACATTGTGAAGATTAGTGTGACTTGCGAGGTGAATTTTGTGGTTATAAATTATAGATACAATAAACGGATTTATGGATAAATTTTTAATAAAAAAACCGAAACTGAATCCTTTTGCTCAGAGCAACAATGTTAGTGTAAGTATATTTTTTAAATATGACGCTAATGCAAGTGCCAAGGGCGAAGATTGCACCATTGTCGAATTTTAGTTTCAAATAGACTTATTTCATGGATATATACAAAAAAAATTCATTTTCTCAACGCAGCCTGTTATTTTTTAATAATTTACCGATTTTAATGCTATTTTTGAATTTGAATAGTTCTTTGGGATTAAAAACCCTAGGATCTTTATAAAATCTGGTTGGACAAGGATACGATGGAGCTAGTGCAATGAGTGGTGCTCTTAGTGGCGCACAAATCATTGTTCGGCAGACCTATCCTAATGGCTTTTCTTTCATTGTTCGACACACTGCTTTAATTTAGCACTTTCTGATGGATGTTCAGTGGCAATAGTACGGAACTGTCTAGGTACTGTCGAAACGATTTATAATTTTTTGCGAAAAAACGAAAAATAGAAAAACTTTGAAGAGTATGTCCCACCAGATAGATTCAGAGACACGACGCCGTGACTGCATTCGTTTCTCTTCTAAAGCTAATAATAAATGCCTTGTTTGAGATTGCCATATGGACTGATGAAAAAACGTCAACCGACGCTCAATTACTTTCGTCGGTAATTTGTCAAGGTGGCTTTCTTTTATGTACTTTTGTGATGAAAGCTGTATTTTCGCTGACTTTACCACTGAGCAAGTATTTACAGACCCCAAATTTTGACCTGACTTTAGCTCTTGAGTCAGTTGAAAATGTCAATGAATCTTTAAGAAAAAAATGAGACAAGAGGACGAGAAGTTATTTTCAGAGTTTGACATTACAATGTTACAACCTAGAACCACTAATCGATAAACTCACAGAAATAATATTCCTAGTTCACCGCCACAAGATTATTATCGAAGGGTTATTTATATTCCGTTTCTCGACCAAACAATAAAGGCAATAAAATGCAAAATTCATTAAGCACAAAACTACTCTTGAACCTTTCCAAAAACTTTTATGTAGTAATAATAGTTTAGACTCGTTAGACATTAAACAAATTTGATGATGATTCTGGTGCTATGGGAGAAGTTACACTTTGAGTCCAGTTTATCAAAGATAAAACAGAAAAGCCACAAAGTGCGATTGAGGCTTTGGAAAGATGCAATAAAAATTTGTTTCCCACAATTTTTAGTTATAATGGCAACTTTACCAGTCACCGCATGTTCTTGTGAAAGATCCTTTTGATCCCTAAAATATCTAAAAAATTATTTGCGGAATTCTACTGGGGAAGACAGATTAAACAGCCCAGCTTTGATGTATATAAATCATAAAATTTCTATTCTGGAAGACGAAGTTCTTGATGTCTTAGCTCTCCAATCTCGCCGTCTAGCTATTTAACTATAACTTATAAATTAATTTTAATAGCATTTATTATGTTGCTGTATTTATTTCCTCTTGTTTTTAGTTGATGAGTATACTCACTGTTTTAAAGTTTTTTATTGTCATTTATATTTTTTTAATGTAGGATGTTAAGGTTGAAGCTAACTGTCTTGTACTGCTACAATTTGTTCTTCTAGTTTTATTGTACGCCTCTCTTGAGCATTAGCATTAGCATTTCTTTTAGTAACCGAACCAGTTTCACGTAGACGTTGATCCAACCTTCGAAATACATTTCCACTAGGATATCTCCGGTTTGGGTAATGACGTGATATTCGCGTTCTGCCATATTAGCATTTCCATTACAGAAACCATACACCATGTAAATATCGGCATAGCCATTAAATGTAAAATCCATTATGGAGGAACACAACAATTAATCAACACAATACAAATAACCAAGAAGAAGCAGACTTTACATAAAATGAAAAACGATAGTCGAATTAAATGCACAGGTAAATGTTAAAATTTGACAGTAATGATATTGATTGAAATCACATTGAAATACAAACTCATTGCTCTACAACGTTGTCAAATGTGTTCTTCGTGATAATACGTTAATAAAGAAATGTTAAAAACAAACTTTTTAATCAAAACGAAATAATACTAGTAAAAATTATTACTACATGTCTGAACTTCAAGAACCCCGTGATAACAAACAAAGCATGATACGACATTTTAACATTAAGATTTTTTTTCAGAACCGATCTAAGAATGTCGCTGCGTGTAGCTTTTGCGACAATTAATTTATAAACACGTTATATAATACTACTATATTGCGTGTAAACAAAGAAAATTTCTTAAAAAATATTATGGGTTGTTATGTGTTAAATGACTTTTATTTAATTACAGAAGAAAAACAAGTTTTCTTTAATAAATTTCGAGATGTTGTATTTTATTTTACATCAAGTAGTTATCTTTTTGATGAAATTATTGCTATTTAAATTGTCTCTTGGATAACTTTGCGGCTGGTTAGTTAGATTAAGGTATTTGCATATTGATCGCTTATTTAATACGCTTTTCGGCATTTTCCCTCCCATAAATACGAAGGAGCGATACCAAGTTTGGCGCCCAACGTGGGGCCGTACAATATTTTGGATCCCCTATAGTCTTCGGGGGCCATTTGTTTTAGATAATATATTTGGGGTTTTATAGTGTTTCTGAGGCCATATTGTGTTTCCAGTGTCATATCGTATTAAATTTTTCAATGTAATCATTGCCTGCACGTCCTCTACTTTCTACTGCAATTCCTGCATCTTTGCTACGATTAATTATCTTACAGACCGTAGCGTTTTGACATATCCAAATTATAAGTTTGTAAATATTATTTAAAAAAAAATTAGCAGATATTGTTACTCACATTTTACCATATTTGGAGTCGTGAAATCTTTGTCGGCATTTTACATTCATATATGATTCAGAATACCATTTTTAAATGTATTGCACACAAAGACGAAATTTGTAGAGTAATCCAATTAGTGATGACACCAACTTTGTACAATATTTGTCTAAAAAAAAAGAGATTGTATAAAAGAGAAAAGCAGTACCAAACAAACCATTAAGTAGGAAAATATTAAAATTATGAAAAATCACTTACCTACGCAACAATTTAATTTTTAAAGAATATTAATTAGTAATAAAGTTAATGTACCGTATGTTTCAAAAAGAATATCATCTAGTTGTCCATATATTTCTCCTACACATTATGATGTTCCGCATTCTTGAAATGCGGATATAGATTAAAAAGCATAAAAGTTATCCACCTGTCATTTTCAAAATTTATAGCGATGTGATGATGTTATTAATAACAAGTACAATTGGATTATTGATTTAATTAATAAGATAACTTTAAAGATGGAATATTAATCAAACAACTAAGGTAAAACTTGTTTGTAGAAATTTTAATTAATTATAATTTATAAAAAGTGTTCAAAATGGTCACCATTCTGTTGAATAATAATAATTCAATAAATTTCATGATGTCAAAAAAATACTGCAATATTTTTGGTGTTATTTCATTACATTTAATTGTAATATACACTCGGATTCAAGAAAGATGATCCCTGCTTCACTAATATATAATTCTATCAACGAATTATGTCTACTACATCCAAATAAGAAATAGTATCTAGTTGTATAACAATGATAGCATAAGCGAATGCATGTGTTTCCTGCAAGACAAAGACGGAGTGATTACATGCGCTCTATTATTTCATATACATTTCCGTTTAGCGTTTTGACACAGCTTGGCTTTGACATTTATAGTAGTTTGATTTCGTTTCACAATTTGTTTATTTGATATAAATAAATTGTATTTATTGTTTGTTTTGTACCCACGTTATTTCTCAATAAAGTTCTATTATCATTTCTATTTTAGCATATGTTAAATATAGTACATTAAAAGATTATTGAGTTTATACTATGTACATATTTTTAATGAATGATAACGTTGATTATATAATTATACATAATCTAAAATTAGATGGATTAATCTAACCGGAAAACGTATCTTGTCATCATTATAATTTCCATGTTCATTTTATAGTTTACAGTACTTATCATGATGGCGAAGTATTGATTTGAATCATACAATATTAAAAAATGGCGAAGAGATCATCTTTGCTGAATTCAAGTGTACTTCATTTTTACCATCCGAAAATTGAAGAATCTAATGGAGTAAGGTCTGGTAATCGCGCTGGTCACAAAGAAGTAATGTTAAGGGACCGCTAAATTTTCACGAGTTGTATGTGCAGTAGCCCCATCTTGCTGGAAGTAACTCCCATTGAATTCGTATTGTTACACTTGAGCAGTTAAAAATGGTGTTAATAACTGTTCTCGGTATAGTCGGTTATTAATGTTATTGTGAAAAAATATTGGTCCTACTATTCTACGACGTGATACAGCTAACCATACTCCGACTTTAACAGTATGTAAAGGAACTTCGATGCGATTGTTTGGAATATTTATACACCATGTTTTGTAATTCTGTTTATTATAAACCCGCTTAAATAAAATCATGCTTTATAAATTTTCTTGAAAGAAATTGCAATAATTAAGCCTACTAGCATGATCTCTAGGTAACATCTGATGAACAAACGATACTTTGATCCTTTGTATGCATACATAAGCAAGTGACGCCTCATTATTCTATGAACAGTACTAGAAGATACGTACGTACGTTTGAAGTGATAAACGTGGAACTGATGCGACTAAGCGAATGTGATGTTGTAAAGCGGTATTATTCACAACTCTATTATGTCGCTTACATTCCGTGTAGGAAAATATTGCCATTCTCCATTAAGAAATTGTAGCCTTCGGAAATATGCTTCAACAATAAAAATATTTTCTTGCAACGTCTACATTATTTAGTAGTATTGTTTATTAAATAAAAAAAACTAATTTGTCAGAAAGAAATATACTGCTAGCCACAAAATGACAAATGCCAAAATGACATAAAAGGCAAGTGGCTTATTATAATTTGCAAGTACTAGTTACTCAGCACCTATTAAGGATGAAGTTCTTTTTGAAACACTTTGTACTTAAGGGGGGCGTTTACTAACAAATAGAACCTTATGCAACTTATATTACTCGCGGGACGGGTAGACGCAAGGGGGTGTGAGTAGGTGGAGGTAGACGATATTCGGGTTTCGATCAGAGCGCTTCGGTTTTATTCACAGATTTTGTCATAGACAAAAGAATACTATAGATGGGAAACATAATGTATAAAGAATGAGTACTTACGGAACTGTTGATGTTTTATAATAAGTCAATTTTCGCTTGCCCATAACTGTTATATTAACTTGAGTTACATAAATTGTTTGGGCTATTTCCATCGTTTGTGGAAACTTGATATTCCAACGTTTCGGCAGTCCTTCTACTGCCGTCATCAGGGTTCATTTTTGTATAACAACTTTACCACTCGACTAATTAAGAAAAAACTATTAGCAAAAAAGGAAAGATTATTTTGACGTTAAAAATATTTGACATAATTTGACAAATGTCAAATCCATACCTTTTTTATAGGTTCAGTGTGTATGCGCAATATGCTATTTTTTTCGTGTTAGTTAGTAGTAGTAGTTATTATTCTCCGGTGTCGTGGCTGCCGGTCTTCGGTTAACACATTCTCTCATCATAGGGAGCCAGATATTCTTGATCTCCAGCCTGGGCGTACTGATCGTGTCAGGTGTTATCTTCATATACGCTGTTTCTGTAATTTTTCTTTTTTGGCCGTGTTCTTGTTTGGCCAGGATTGTCACCTCGTTCCATGCAATGTTGTGATCTTCTTCCCAAGCATGTTCCGCCAGCTGCGATTTTTCTGTTTCCTCTAAGCTGACCATTCTTTGGTGTTCTTTTATTCTGACTCTTAGGGGTCTGCTAGTTTCTCCAATGTATGATCGTCCACACTCGCATGGTATTTTGTATATGCAATTCTTTGTTTGCTGGTCTTCGTTGTCGGGTTTTGTTCTGGTTAGAGCGGACCTATTGTTGTTTATTGTTTTTATGGCCGTTCTAATCTTGTAGTTGTTGCCAATTCTTCTGATTTTTTCCGAGAGCCCTTTAACGTACGGGATGACCGTGGTATGTACTTTTTCTTGTTGTTGTTCTTGGGTTGTGTCCTGTGGTGCCCGGTCCTCTTTGGCTTTCGACAACGTTTTCTTCGTGTAACCATTTCGTTAAAGCAATTCAGTGATGGATTTTTGTTCCTCCTCTCTATCTCTTTCATCGGAGCACATCGTTCGTGCCCTATCGTATAGGCAGCGTGCGACTCCAACCTTAACATTGTGAGGATGGTTGGAATCGTGATGTAGGTACTGCCCTGTGTGCGTAGGCTTTCTATATACTTTTGTTTTTAGTGTGCCATTATCGTTTTTGTTGATCAGGACATCTAGGAATGGAATCTTATTGTAAGCTTCCAGTTCCATGGTGAATTTTATGGATTCTTCTAAGCTGTTCAGATGTTGCAGGAATCCTTCTATTGTATCTTCCCCGTGTGGCCATATGACAAAGGTATCGTCTACGTATCTTAGCCACAGCTTTGGTTTTAGGTTATACGAATCCATAGCTCTCTGTTCGAAGTCTTCCATGTACATAGATATTGCTCAATACTGGAGATAGTGGGGAACCCATAGCCATTCCGAATTCTTGTTGGTAGAATTTTTCGCCAACTTGGAAGTAGGTTGTCTTAACGCAGATGGCCAGCAGTTCTACAATTGCTTCCACACTAAGCAATGTTCTTTCATGCAATGTGGCATCCAAGGAGAGTCTGTTTTTGACTATTGTTAGTGTAGGCCCTGTTGGTACATTGGTAAACAGGCTAGTAACATCAAAGCTCACCAATTTATCTTCTTCCCCAATTGGAAATACCCCAAACAATTTTTTTAACTCAAGTTATACTTATCCATCGTCAACAATTTCACGTCATGAACTGTTATATTATTATACACTCGAATATTATAGGTATATATGACATTTAAATGCGAGTGACAGTTTGTAATTAAACTGTCACTCGCATTTATGTCTGCAATAGCCGACCGATTCCGATAGATTTTCGTCTTCCCTAGGACCGGTAGAGATACTGTAAAGTGGGGACAGACGACGCGATTAGCATGGAAAAACCTCGTGTAAAATGTGTGTGACAATGTTAACTGTTTCATGTTTTTTATCTTTAAAAATAATTACATAAATTTGATTTTTTCTTTATATCGTACATCAAATGTGCGGCTGGCGCGTAGAGGTCGTTTTTTTTCTTTTGTGTACCAGCCTTAATTAGTAGACATTAATCAAATCCATGCATTTTTGTGGTTATTTCTAAAACACATAACTTTCTTAAGAAAATAAATTAGTACAGGGTGTTTCATCGGTTGGGGTATCGCGAATTAAAGTGCCTAAATATAAAAATGTCGACTTCAAATTTTAACCACTTATAGAACTTTTAAACCGCTACCAGTAGGTTAGGTTGTTTTTGATAATATTATTTTATTTAATGCGTAAATAAAAAAAAACCTTCGTTCAAAAAATCAAAAGTACTCAGATTTTATTGAAATTCAGGTGTTAAAAAGATATGTCTATAAAATCAACTATGCAATTGAAAAAAAAATTAAAACTTAATCAATTATTGAATATTTTACAATAATTTCAAAATTAAAGGCAAGACGTTGAAGAATTTATGGGTTTTTTATTACAGTGTTGTGTGTTGAGTTTATAATAAATTTTTATTTATTATCCGTCATAAATTTAAAAGGACTACCTGTTTGCGGACGTTGAAGAATTTATGGGTTTTTTATTAGTGTTGTGTGTTGAGTTTATAATAAATTTTTATTTATTATCCGTCATAAATTTAAAAGGACTACCTGTTTGCGGACAGCACAATTAGAAAGTTAAGTACCATAAATCTGTCGTAAGAAAAACGACATTATTTAATATTGACTTTATTTGACAAACGGTTTCGTTTATAAAAATTCTGATTGTGAAGTTAATATGGGTGATATTTCCACGTATCACCATTCAAATTTGAACATTTTTTGAGCACTTTTAATTTTTGATAATACGTTTTTTTTTAATTTACGCATTAATTAAAATAATATTATCAAAAACAACCTAACCTGCTGGTAGCGGTTTAAAAGCTCTATAAGTGGTTAAAATTTGAAGTCGATATTTTTATATTTAGGCACTTTAATTCGCGATACCCCAACCGATGAAACACCCTGTACAAAAACTGACCATGACATTATAAATTTATGCCTTTTGCATCACTAACCCAAAATTGAGATTCTAAAATTACAAAATAAGTTTAAAAAACGCGAAACGGCGATGCGTTAATTTTCGATAGGTAAACGCTCCTCTTAATGTGTTATTTTAAAATTTATGGAAGAAACATGAGGTTTCACATGTATTTTTTTTTTAGAGATTGAATAACATCTCTCAAAAAAAAATACAAATAATTCTTTTTGGATTTATTCTACTGCTAGATGGCGTTGTTTGCATAGGAAATAAAATTTCAATTAATAGAATCAATTTCAACAATGTGTGTTACGAAACTAATTTTCTTACATTTCATCCCAGACAACATGTAATGGATGAATATATTGTGATATTTGAATTAATGGTACAGAAATACAACACCTTGCTCCGATCAGATTCTTGGGGTTAGATAGACGAATCACTTAACTGGAAGCAGGCCTGTAATAATATACCTAGCCATGCATACAAATAAAAAATACTTTTTAATAAGAAATGTTATATTAGTTACTTAGAAGCGTGTCATTAGAGTTATAGTCAATGCAAATCACAAAAACCACTACAAACCGTTATTTATAGGCCTGTATGAGACGATGCTAAATTTTACAGAAAATTTTCATGTAAATTTTATTTTTGAAATTTAGCAACGTGTAAAACAGAAAAGTGCTTGCAATATTTCATGCGGAATTTAGCCGCCTAATTATTTAGAGTTGGTTCTAATTTCTGTGTGAAATCTGCGTGAAAAACTGCGCAATAGAATAAAATGTGAAATAAAATGCAAAGGGCATTAAAAATATAATGATAAAAATAAAGCCAGGAGTGTCCATATCAGATATTAAAACTAAATTTCATGGTCTAAGAACTAATTTCTTAAATAAACATAGAAAATATAAGGAGTCTCAAAAAAGTGGTGAAAGAGAAGATGATTATAAAGGTTAACTGTGTATCCTAATGAATCAAAGAATTTAAAACTAATTTCTCGAAGGGCAGCCAACCTTTCAATTACGATGACACTAAAATTACGTGACTACATCATATATTACGCATGTGCGTGTGCTAAATTTGATATGTAATAATGCATACGTGTCATACAGGAGTAATGCAATAATATCAAAATTAAAGCAGAAAATTTTCTTAATAATTTACATGGAAATTTTCTATAAAATTTAGCATCGTCCCATACAGGCCTTATAAACCTAAAACCTGTATAATTTACACACCCACCTTTACGTCACCAGGTGACTTTTCTACCAGGTGCGCGCACTGCCGCTCGTTAACTAGAACATTTTACATATAACCTCAACATTGAAAGTAACAAAAACTTAACTAACCCTGCAGTATCAACGATGCAGATAAGTCATTTTTGAAAAAACTGATTTTTATTCTACGTAAAAGGTGGCAGCAAGAGCCGCGAAATTTAAAAATATTCTACCACAGGCGCATGCACTAGTCTTTTATCCTACTTTAACTTATTCCCAAAATATTAATAGAATATAATAATAATTGATTTTATCTTCTATGAATATCATCATATCCCCAGCAATGATTATTCACAGATTTTTTTAATCATCAATAAATTTATGAAGGTTAGTGTATAATTATCACTTAGCAATTTAAAAGAATCACATAAATTACTAATTATTAAACGCTTGCATTAACAATTTCTTCTTAAAATGTTTATTAACGAAAATAAATCACCGATTCTATGCTTGACTCTCTGGGTTATAACTACTAGCTAATTGTTACAGTCTTATTATTTGGTAACTAATGTTTTAACTTTACTCTTTTCTACATTTCTCAAACCACCCCTTTACAAATCAAAATGGTAAAATTCTTTGTGTTAACGTACCTCATTACACTTTTCCGTGCAGTCTTCCATGTGCTGCAGCAGATCTTCTGTTTCGGTTGCGACATAGGCACAGTTGTCATACACGCACGTGGTCTGGCCGAGCCGTTGGATATCCGCATTGAATTTAGTTATGGCTTCGTCGACTGATCGAAATTGGATACCTTTCAAAACGTCTTTCTGAAGAAGAAAAAAAGACGTACTTTAAACAATCAAGTCGGGAATTTATCCCTGTGTCACTTACTTTGTCGGAACCCTCTTCCTTAAGACTGCGTATTAACTGAAAAGCTCTGCAAAAAAAAAAAACACATATCTAACCCACCTCCAATTGGCCTTGCAGTAAAATTATATGAGAAATTCATATACCGGGTGTCTCATAAGTTCCTATACATGTGATATATCACTTATTTGAGTATTACAATGACGAGATAAAATATGTTTTGGGCGACATCAGGAATTCTATCAGATTTCGCTTTTTCAAGAGCAAAAGTGTCAAGAACCCTTATACCATCACCCTCATCCTATTCCACCTACGAAATTATGGTAAACTTAGCGACAGATGAACGTTAAAGGGGCTGCAGTGTATGTATGTATGCTGTGTAAATAGACTAGGTCACGAAATGTACAAGTGCGCAGATTTCGTAACGACCAAATACAGTACACAGTTTTGTTTATTTATACAACATATAATATTATCAATGAAATCCATGTCGACCCCGTTAAGTAGGATAAGTAGTGTATTGGTACAGACCATTTCATTTATTAATTCTATAATTTTACTTTTTTAGGATTTAATTAAGTATATTCTGTTATTAATATTTTGAAGAGAAATAATATTTAAAATCAATTAATATGTTATGATATTATTAAGTAAATATGAGTCATAAGCTTAGTATGTATTTAGTTCTAAGAACTGTGGCGCCGAATGTTTACAACAGTGAAATAAACGCTACAGTTGTGATAAACATTCGCCTACGTAAAAAAGTGTGTATGGGAAACTTAAGTGGAAATAACCGAACTATATAGAAAAAAGGGGAACCACAGACACTTTTATATAAAATAGAAACACGCGCTAAGAAAGAGAGGAGTCAACCGCTAGACTTCATTCGAGTCGGAAAGTAAACTCCAAAGTCGGCAGAGATTCGACTGGCTGGCTTCATACAGAAGTCGTCGAACCCCGACTAGCAAAAAGTCAAGTGATATTTGTTAAATGTTATATCAAAAGGAGAACCTAAAACTCCTATAATTAATTAGATAACAATCATAAGAATTGTTATTTGTAAAATAGTGATTAAAGTAGCACTAGAGAGTAAATGTGCTTAGTGTTAAAAGTTTATAATAAATATATTGTGCTCCAGTAAATATAGCAAGTAGATTCGTCACTTCAGGATCGTGACCACTAAGGAAATTCCGTTGATGACAACGCCAAGCAAAGAAGATTTTGCTGAGAATAGACAACGCCGAAGAGCGAAGAAAGAAACTTTATTTTAAGGTATTTTTAAAAGATTATTGTAAATAAAAATATTGTTGATATTGAAGAATTAAGGATTATGAAATAAATTTTAAATTGAGATTAACATAATAAAGTTGATAAATAAATATCATCTCCGTTCTATGAAGGAGAATGTAATTTGAACTGTATTAACATTGTTGTGTATTTATATAATCGTGCACAAAATGTGTATACAGCTTAAGTAGTAAATGTCCGTCGTTTATGTTTGACTACATCGAATAATATACATAAAGATTTGTATTCGTTTATTATTTATAAAATTGTATTCAAATTGTCCTTTAAATAGGTTTTATCTCTTTTGTTGTTTGTATGAGATTGTTTTTTTTATCTGTTAAAAATATATATATGATTCATTGATTTTAATATAAGTATTATTTAAAGTTTACAATGGTATTTTTCTTTTTATTAAAGTAGGTAATGTTTAGGAACACTTTTTAATTAAGCATTTCTTATTAATCCGAATCGCCCTGAGAGAATCCGATTTGAGTTAAGCCGGCAAAACAAGTTACTTAAATTTTATTTTAGATTCAAACTCTACATTAAAAATATATTAAATAAGATATAAGAGATTCCTTTACATTATGTCGCCCAACAAGTGGGGCATTTTATTCATTTTAATTACATTATAAGGTGGTTCCAATACATTATGGTGCCCAACTTTGGGGCTGTTCCATTATATTATGTCGCCCAACAATTGGGGCAGTTTTGGCATTTTAATTCCATTGTAATGCAGGTCCCATTACAGTAGTTTAAGTAGAACAATCATAAGGAGGGTACCCTAATTAAGGATTATATATAGTTGCACATGTTAGTCGATAAGTTAGTCTTAAGAGATGAGTATCATCAATGTACGAAACTCGAATAAACTAGAATAAAACTACATCACACAACAAGTAATAATTTTACTAGCTACACCCGCCCCATGGGCTTAGAGGGCACAAGCGAGAGGGAACTTCGGAACGTTGCCAATTTTACGAGGGAACAATCACGACAGACTTGTTGACAATTGCACAGTAAAGTACGTTTATTAAAACCATTAGAATTAAGCTATGAAAGATGATGGAAAATAGGTAGAAATTATCTAGAATTCAAAATAAGATTTTCAGAAACGAAAAATCAATTAAAACGACCTAGGTACACAAGACAAGTAACAAATAATTTAATATTGGACTAAATTAAACGATACCGTACCATCAAGACACAGCAAAATATTAGCAACAAATTTAAATATTATTATACTATTAATAAGGGACATACTTATACACACACCATATAAGAAAGCCAAAATTAAAGTCACGAGCTGCTCAAATGAGAACCTCTATCGTGGACCCCCAATTTTTTTACCGATAACATTGACCCCTTGCAGGTCGTCGTCGACCCCTGGGGGTCGATATAGACCACTTTGGAAAACGCGCTTTAAAAGATATTCAACAAAAATTGACGAAAAATCACAATTTATATAATTTTTTGAAAAAATCGTGATTTTTTGGAAACCAGTGTCTCGGTCACAATTTAAGCTATAGAACTGGATTTAGGCTCAAACTGTGACAAATTTACTCACATATCCAAAAATCAAACCTGCCCGACCTTTCGCACAGCAAACCCCTTGTTCGTGAGAGGCAGAGAAAGCAAGCGTGTGAATATACTTATTTCTTTGCGTTCGTAACAAATTTCAAATATTAAAGTTTTGGCTCGGTACAGATGTGTTTCTTCGCCGAATACACCAGACAACACATGTGAAAATCAGTATCGCTTCAACAGCCATCAGGCAATAATGTGGCAAAAAAACAATTATATATTGGTATAAGCGAGTACGATAATTTGTTAGTTTATATACTATTTGTCCATCGGATATTTTGGGTCACGTTATCAATTGCGTGGCGTTATCAAGGGCATCAGCACCTAGAATTTATATATACTCATTTCTTTCCAATCTCAATGACTAAATAAGGATGGAAAATTTAAAGGTTGTCTTCCCCGTAATAAGACAGACAGATAAAATATACCGCCATGACACTCTGTTACTGCGTTAGTCAATTTATTAAATTTCATTATAATAGAAATAGCTAATTTTAAGCAATGAATAAAGCATGTTATAAAATATAGAAAGTATTAGATATAAGCATCATAAGCTCTTTATTTTTAAATATTTAATTCTATTTTGTAAGTAATGAATTCGAGCCAGAAGTGTTGATTTAATTCATATCGATGAAAATCAATGACGTAAGCCAAAAGATCCGACGGACAGATAGTATCTAAAATGCAAATGTAGTTACGTATGTGAATAAATATTAAATGCAGCGAATGTTTATTTATATCTACAAAGCTATCTCAAACAAAAAGAAAAATAATTCGTGTCGGATTATTTAAAACACAAAACACCCCTATTTTCTGACGGATTTACTGGACTATAATACAAATGAATGTTAGTTTAATTCATTTTAAAACCAACTATAAAATGTGATAAGTTGTTCCATTTAAGAAATATAAATTTATGTAGTTTCGTCGTTCTAGGACAGACTATACATGCCGTCTCCTGGGTGTGACATTCAGGAGGATTTCAGAGTTGTCCGAGCCAAACAAACTGCCTAACAAATGCAGAAGAAAGCGCCGACCAATAGGAAGAGCCGTTATTATGCATCAACCAATGGGAGGAACACGGCTTCCTAGACGAGCCCGCAATACAGTCACGAGAGCAGCATTCATTTAGTCATACGACATCATTAGAAGAAGAATAGTCATTCAGTTTAACTCCGATGCAGTACCAAGTCTTCCGAGGCCAAGATAAGGCTTCCCACGAACAATCCGAGGATTTCCGAGTAGTACGAAGTCTACCGAAGCCAAGGCAAGGCTTTCTATTGACACTCCGAGGATTTCCGAGGTAGTACGAAGTCTACCGAAGCCAAGGCAAGGCTTCCTATTGACACTCCGAGGATTTCCGAGGTAGTACGAAATCTACCGAAGCCAAGGCAAGGCTTCCCATTGATACTCTGAGGATTTCCGAAGTAGTTGGAAGTCTACCGAAGCCAAGACAAGGTTTCCTACGAACAGTGCGAGGATATCCAAAGTAGTACGAAGTCTACCGAAGCCAAGACAAAAGGCTTCCCACTGACACCCCGAGGATTTCCGAAATAGTACGAAGTTAAGACAAGGCTCCCCACAAACAGTCCGAGGATTTCCGAAGTAGTACAAAGTCTACCGAAGCCAAGACAAGGCTACCCCCGAACAATCCGAGGATTTCCGAGGTAAGCCAACAGCTTCCATAAACTCAAGTATAGATCCTGTGCCCGTAGTGCTTCCCGATAAAAAAAATACTGACAAGTGTGTCCCCAGTAAGTGCCCAGTGCAAAGACACTCCGTTTACCATATACATATATACTACTGTTATATTTATTTTCTTAATCACGTTTCGGTTTATATAAGTATCTCCTTTATTTATTTGTACTACCTATGTATATTAGTTTATTGTAAATATATTTGTTTTGTGTGTGTAAATAAACATTTACAGCAGATACACCTTTTGCACCTGCGCAGAAACAGTCTCCGCCGTGGCACGCCCTCTTACAACCAAAGCGTAGGTAACATACAGGCTGATTCATTTTCGGTTCTCACCATGGGGATCTCGCTTATTATTGGATATAGAGTATAGGTTGAAATTTGGCGAAGTTGTTAAATTTTGTGTTTGTTATGAATGACAAACGACGCGCGACGTTCGTGTTTTTCAAAAAAAAAACACGCGAAAACCCCATTTTGTTCTTTTACCTGTCGCACCTACATTTGGCCTAACAAATTTACCATTTGTAAAATATCCTGTCGATTTTCATTAAAATTCCCGTTGACATCAACATTACGCGGCTTTGTAAGCGATCCATTCTCGACCAAATTTCTATCACGATCTGGAAAAATGGTACGATGAGGCTGTTGTCGTCCTGCGATTGAAATTTCATGGCTACCTAATTGAATCTTAAAATTTATTCCTTTCAATTAAAGCATAATATCAAAAACTTTTGCAGTACATGGTTGAAACTAGAAAAAAAAACTCTTTCTAAGGTGTGTAAATCCAATATGGCGCTTATAAAAAATTAGATAGTTGATGATGACTAGAAAGAAACGAAACGTCATATAAAAATATCGAGTACACCATTGGATAGAGGTTTAAAAGTGGCCATAAGAATGTGTTTCTATTTTTTCTCTACAAGGCCAAATGCAGGTGGTACAGGTAAAAGAATAAAATGGGGTTTTTTCGTTTTTTTTTTAAAACACGAACGTCATTTTTCCCCGGTTCCATTTTCTTTACGGATTCATAACAAACACAAAATTTAACAACCTCGCCAAATTTAAACCTATACTCTATTACCCAATAATAAGCGAGATCCTCATGGTGAGGGACGAAAATGAATCAGCCTGTATAAATAACTATCTACAATTTTTGTATTATAAATTTTCGCTATCTACATTATTAGATACCAATAGTAGATTTCGCTGAGACATCCGGTATAAATGTACTAAGGAAACATTATAAACAAACATACCTATCAGCAGCTTTCCTTTTACCACTCGTATCCTCTTCGATATCTTTCGCTGGTTGTTCATCAACAACAGAATCGCCTGAATGTGACAAGACCATGTGCCGCGACATGCTGACCAGCAGCATCTGTCTATTGCACAGATTACACTTGACCTTCATTTCGGCCAACTCCTGATTGGATTTCTTACACTGACTCTTGTGCGAGAGGAATCCCAAAACTGATTTGCGAGTGCCACCGCACAGGTCACAATACAAAGGTTTCTTTTTCAAGTAGAGTTCATGCAAGATTTTCAAAACTACAGACTTATCGTTCAAATCCTATAATAAATAAGTATATTTATTAGATTAATCATTTCATTTAGATTTAATGTAATATATACTCTGTAACGTTTTAATAACAATTTTTTGGTTATTAATTTGTCTATTAAATTTGGGTCGTACCCATTGTTTTTCGCAATTTGTGTGATCGGTTAATTTGTGTGAATGAGAATGATTTGATTTATATTGAATAGTAGTGTCGGTGTGTGATTCTTTATGGATAAATTGAAAAATCTATTTTGTCATTAACTCGTTTAAGTGTAGGTCTAAAAAATTTATAATTCCATTAACTTCTTTTTCAATAGTAAAAGTAATGTTTTTATTAAGTGAATATAATAAAATTAAAGAGGCTATTTAATTGTCTATCTGTACCTGTGTATCCTACTAATATATCTTCTACCTATCTAAAAAAAAATGGGTGTGCTTAAGTCCACGCGGCAGAAGTGAAAACTTCATCAAGGCGAGGTTAATAATACGAGCCGACTTTACCCGAACGAGCGTTATAATACAAAGCCGAGCGTGAAACGGTTGCCGAGCGAGTATAGCAGAGACGCGTTGATTAAACAACATCGCCACAATTTCAACATTTATGTTGTTGATGAAATAGCAACAGCAAAGAACAAACACGGGTTGAGATTACCACCGTATCACTGTGAACTTAAACCCCATTGAGTTGGCATGGGTCGAAATAAAAAATTATGTTGCCGCGAATAATAAAAAAATTAAAATTGCAGTAGTCAAACACTTACTATTAAAGTCTATAGAACATCTAATTAAAAAGAAAGAGAAAATGAGTCTATTAGATGGCTTAATTGATAATATCGTGGAGCCATTTATAATTCAACTGCAAGTGATAGTGATACAGATAGTAACAGAGAATAATAAATTAAAAATGTGCATAATTCGAAGTTTTCCTATAATTAAACGTGTGTCCATGTAATGATGTTTTGAAGTTTTCTTAGTTAAAATACTGAATAAGGAATGTATATATTTTTTTAAAGTTTGTCGTACATTATAAAATATACTTTTTGTGTCATTATTTAGCAATATATTCTTCAATTCTCTCTGTAAACATGAAGAACTATTAAAATATTAAGTAAATTTCTTGTATTATTTTTAGATATCATGGACATAACTAACTAACTTCCTTGATCAAAATGCAAATATTGTTGCCATATTTTAATATAAATATTCCAAAGTAATAATGTACATAACCTATATCATAAATTTGTCAAAAATAAATGTAATAATATAGTGTACATACTTGGTGGACCGCGGAATTAAAGAATAGAATATATATAGTTAATTGATGAGGCTGATACATGTTGAAACTCCATATTTAACTGAATAAATAAACTACGTAAACTTAGTTTCAAAAATTATTTAATAATATCACTACAATATTGTTTCGCCAAACTTTGGCATCATCAGGTGATGAGAAACTGACTATACAAAATTATTACAACATAATATATAGTGTCACAACAGTATGGGATATGAGTGGGGGTATTTTATAAAGTATAGCATTGTAACAACGGGGAATAATTGAATTGAGTCTGATCGTTTAAAGCACGACCTAATTTACTATATCTATTAATTTCTAAGGTTTCTAATAAATTAAGTTTCTGTCCTTTATCTTGAATATGTAAAACTTTGAAATCTCTATTGAATTCGTGTTCTTCATCTATACAATGCGTTGCGAAGGTAGAGTCCGTTTTGTTACCCATATAACTTTTTTCCTGTTCCCCGGTCCTTTGTTCAAAAGTACGGCCTGTTTGACCCACATATACCTTATCACACTCACAAGTCAACATATAGACCCCCGATTTCAACCTTTTATCCGTTTTGTCTTTATCATTTCTAATATATTTTTGAACTGAATTATTAGTTTTAAATGCTATTGACTCGTTCTTAACGTTTTTAATTAGTTTACCTATTTTTATTGATGTATGTCCTATATAGGTGAAAGCATTATATTTGTTATCTGACTTTTCTTGTACTTTTGGATAAATTAACGATAAAGCCTGCTTTTTTCGTTTTCGTGCAAGAATATTGTCTACTAAATTTACTGTATAGCCGTTATTGTTAGCTATCGTGTAGATTCTATTTAGTTCTAATTCAAAGTTAGTTTTATTCATCGGTACATTAATTAATCTGTGTATCATTGACTCATACGCTGATAACTTCTGTGACCAGGGGTGAAAAGAACTTTTATGTATAGTAGTATCTGTGTGCGTAGGTTTGTGAAAAATTGCAAATTCATGCCTGCCTTTATTATTCGAAATCGTTAAATCTAATAAATTAATGGATTTATCCTTTTCTATTTCTGTTGTAAATTTTATATTAGGGTGTATGGTGTTAATGTGGTCTTGAAACGCTTTTAACTGCCTAACTGTACCTTTAAAGCAGATTAATATGTCATCAACATAACGGTACCAATAAACACAATTGTTAAATAAGGGGTGCTTACTTATTTGTGTTTCGATGTAGTTCATAAATATTTCTGCCATTAGCGGACTTAAGGGATTTCCCATTGCTAAACCTGTCGTTTGTGTGTAGAACTGTTGTTTATATTGACAGTAATTCTGTCTTACACAGATGTTTAATAAATGTAAAATCTCGGTTTTGGTAATCGGGTTAACGTGTCTTAAGTCCAGCATTGAAGATATTAATTCTATTACCTCTGTAGGGGGTACATTGGTGAATAGGTTTGTAACATCAAACGAAACAAATTTACTGTTATGGGGAATATCTAAACTCGATATTTTCTTAATAAGTTCTTGTGAATTTTGTATGGACCACTCCGATTTAAATTTTGTATGTTCGAGTATAATATGAATTAATTGTTTACAAAGGTTACTACACGGGGCTTTAATGAACCTATTCACCAATGTACCCCCTACAGAGGTAATAGAATTAATATCTTCAATGCTGGACTTAAGACACGTTAACCCGATTACCAAAACCGAGATTTTACATTTTTAAACATCTGTGTAAGACAGAATTACTGTCAATATAAACAACAGTTCTACACACAAACGACAGGTTTAGCAATGGGAAATCCCTTAAGTCCGCTAATGGCAGAAATATTTATGAACTACATCGAAACACAAATAAGTAAGCACCCCTTATTTAACAATTGTGTTTATTGGTACCGTTATGTTGATGACATATTAATCTGCTTTAAAGGTACAGTTAGGCAGTTAAAAGCGTTTCAAGACCACATTAACACCATACACCCTAATATAAAATTTACAACAGAAATAGAAAAGGATAAATCCATTAATTTCTTAGATTTAACGATTTCGAATAATAAAGGCAGGCATGAATTTGCAATTTTTCACAAACCTACGCACACAGATACTACTATACATAAAAGTTCTTTTCACCCCTGGTCACAGAAGTTATCAGCGTATGAGTCAATGATACACAGATTAATTAATGTACCGATGAATAAAACTAACTTTGAATTAGAACTAAATAGAATCTACACGATAGCTAACAATAACGGCTATACAGTAAATTTAGTAGACAATATTCTTGCACGAAAACGAAAAAAAGCAGGCTTTATCGTTAATTTATCCAAAAGTACAAGAAAAGTCAGATAACAAATATAATGCTTTCACCTATATAGGACATACATCAATAAAAATAGGTAAACTAATTAAAAACGTTAAGAACGAGTCAATAGCATTTAAAACTAATAATTCAGTTCAAAAATATATTAGAAATGATAAAGACAAAACGGATAAAAGGTTGAAATCGGGGGTCTATATGTTGACTTGTGAGTGTGATAAGGTATATGTGGGTCAAACAGGCCGTACTTTTGAACAAAGGACCGGGGAACAGGAAAAAAGTTATATGGGTAACAAAACGGACTCTACCTTCGCAACGCATTGTATAGATGAAGAACACGAATTCAATAGAGATTTCAAAGTTTTACATATTCAAGATAAAGGACAGAAACTTAATTTATTAGAAACCTTAGAAATTAATAGATATAGTAAATTAGGTCGTGCTTTAAACGATCAGACTCAATTCAATTATTCCCCGTTGTTACAATGCTATACTTTATAAAATACCCCCACTCATATCCCATACTGTTGTGACACTATATATTATGTTGTAATAATTTTGTATAGTCAGTTTCTCATCACCTGATGATGCCAAAGTTTGGCGAAACAATATTGTAGTGATATTATTAAATAATTTTTGAAACTAAGTTTACGTAGTTTATTTATTCAGTTAAATAGAATATATATAAGTATAGAAAATAATAACCTAAGACACGATCGCCATTGGGTAGGCATTAATTTACAAAAGTCAGTATTCTTACCAATGGTGTATCACCCATTTTCCAAGCTAGGTTATTGTGCATAGATAGCTTGTGATTAAACCATTGCGGTTTCGGCAAAACTTTTAAACAGATGGCACATTGCGTTTGATCTTTCTTGATTACAGGTAGGTCTTCTTGTGGAACTATATCATCTTTATCCTCAACTTTCTCAACTTCCTGATCGGCAACTTCATCTTTACTTTCGCTAAAATAGATTACAAGGCGTCACTCCACTCCCAGAGTGGCTTCGTACAAAATTTGAGAAATTGAGCAACGTAGCAAAGCAAATAATAGTTTTAAATTTTCACTATATTATTGCATGCTGTGACAATTGTTTCACCACATCTGACGGTGTTCGTTGGAAGTTATTATACGTGTTTTGGAAAATTGTAATTTTGTAATTTTTGATATCGGCGCAAGAATTGCAATTTTTACTGATTCATACTAAGGTTGGTCAAATTTTAATGAGATTTCTATTTTATATCGTCATCGGTATTTTTTTTAATGGATATTTTTGGAAATAATTGAATTAATGCTGGAACAATTTCGTCATAATGAACGTTTATTTTTATTGAATGAAAACTATCTGTCACTATTGAGTATGACTGTCAATAATACTGAATAATTCCAATACATACTTTTATTTTTGCTTAAAAGGTTTCAGTGGCGGCTGCTGCAGGGAGGGCAACGGGGCACTGCCCCCCGTGACAAATTTCTTTTAACAGATAAATTAATTATAAATACCTAATTTGTATGTAATTTTTCTGATTTGTTTGATAACAAATAATATGTTTTCGGAAGTAACAGTCCGTCTTTTCAGCGCGTTTAAAAATCGCAGTCTGACGTAGGCTCCGGGGCATCTCGCGCGACTGCCCCGTCTGTATTAAGAAATCGAGCGATGAAACTGGCGCGGGTATATATGTAGGCGGCGGGGCACTACTCTATGGTGCCGGGTCCGGGTGGCGGTCCAGTATATAATATACAGCGGTGAGTGTATGTTGTAATTTCTATCGGTGCAAATGCAACTATGAATTGCGTTAGTAACATTAAGACAGAATTAAAAATCTAGGTCTCCCTAGACCAGATTTATTGATTAAACTAAAAGATCACAATTTGAAAACTAATAAAACCGTGACGAGAAAATTCAACAGAAGCTATTACAGTTTATCAGACTGGTTGTGTGGGTGTAATGTGCAAAATGCTTTTCTCTATTTTGGTACTATAAAGTTCACTTTACGGCATCCGTTTTGGTTGCAAAAGTATTTCTTTATCGCAGGCTAATTTTGTTGTTTTGACGTTGGTAACAAAAAAAAATGGAACCAAATTATATTTAAATGTCAAAATGTAAGCCTTTAATGTAACAAACATGTGCAATAGAAGTTGTACAAAGAATAAAAAGCACACATGCTAACATTTTATTTACTAATTAACAATATAAATTGTTAAGCAGAGTTGGGTGATAAGTTTTCTGATGCTACTATTGTAATTTACTTCCAAGGTTGAATAGTACAACTGTTATAAAAGTTTGTTTTTGATAATATGTTGAGACTATGTTGGCGAAAGATTTTGTAAATTGTCTTCTGCTATTTTGTGAATCTCTGGGGGCGTGCAATTATTTATTTCGTCCTTCTAGTTGATAATTTGAAATAATTTATTGCATAAATGAGTCTGAATTTTAATGATAATTACCTATAACATCGCCTTTATTCAACTATTTAAAATATTCACGAACTTGGCCGAAGACAAGGCAAAGCCTTCATCGACATTCCGAAGACGTCCGAATACAAACGAAGTTGGCCGAAGACAAGGCAAGGCCTTCACCGATATTCCGAAGACGTCCGAACACATGCGAAGTTTGCCGAAGCCAAGGCAAGGCCTTCACCGACATTCCGAAGACGTCCGAACCCATAAGAAGTTGGGCGAAGACAAGACAAGGCCTTCATCGACATTCCGAAGACGTCCGAACACAAACAAAGTTTGCCGAAGCCAGGGCAAAGCCTTCATTGACATTCCGAAGACGTCCGAACCCATACGAAGTTGGCCGAAGTCAAAGCAAGGTCACTACTGACATTGCGAAGACGTCCGAGCACAAACGAAGTTGACCGAAGACAAGGCAAGGCCTTCACCGATATTCCGAAGACGTCCGAACACAAACGAAGTTGGCCGAAAACAAGGTAAGGTCTTCACCGATATTCCGAAGACGTCGGAACAAAAGCGAAGTTTTCCGAAGCCAAGGGAAGGCCTTCATCGACATTCCGAAGACGTCCGAACCCATATGAAGTTGGCCGAAGTCAAAGCAAGGCCACGTTTTTCAATGGAACACATTGCTAAGGCACATAGTCTGCTTTCCCGCATAGTATTTCTAGAAAATGTTTTTATTCTCTTCAAAGTAGAAAAACACCGTTCACTTGATTTTTTCTATTTTGGTTCTTAAAAGTTCAAAAAAGCTTAAAATGAGAGACATGTTTCGTTCGAACATTTTAAATATTTGAATATATGCGGTGTTTATGTAATTATAATTAAAACGTCTATGAAAACTGTAACTTCGTATGTGTTCAGACGTCTTCGGAATGTCAGTGACAATTACTGACATCAACACCAACCTTCAATGAATGAGTTATTAATTATTTTGCTGAACGTAAGGAACGGCGGATGGATTTTATTTTCAAACTAGTTAATTAAATGGCATATCGAGTTTATTTTTTGTCTGTGCTTAATTTTTGATATTAAACACTCAGACCCCCGGTGCCCTCCCGTCCCAAAAAATCACGGGCCGCCACTGAAAGGTTTGCATGACAACATAAAAAAAAAAACTAATATTTCTTATGAGTTGTATCTGACAAAAAGATGTTTTTAGCAAAACTTTTTTTTTTAATATTTCATGTTAAACACCCACTAAGCCGTATATCATTGTAATTCTTGAAAATGTGTCTATCTAAAAATGTTAAAATATACAGGTTGATCCATTAAAAACATACCGATGACACCATATCTCGAAACAAGTGAAAGTTGTAGAAAATCAAAGTTGTCATAGAGTAGAATAATAATACTCCAAAAACTTTTATAAAGGTTATTTTTTGATAGAACCCATAATTTTGCCAGAAATCTGGTGTTCCCACATATTTGCCTGACCCTGTATATTACTTGGTGGGACTGCATAAGTAGTACCGGCAATCCTATATTCATTTGTTTACATGTTCACTTATACATATTTGATTTTACATTCTATATTTGTCATTATAATTTTTTTAGATGACAGCCGATTGTCATTTTGTTATTATTTACTAATCATTTGTCGCTACTGTCGAGAAAGCTAGTTAATTTCTTCAATACATTTGTATATTCGGCAAAGAATTTAAATATATTTTACTAAATGCCTGGCTGAGATTTAGCAATACACATTATTAAGTGCACTGTTAACCACTGTTGTCTTACACTTTGACATTTGGATTTACATTTTAAGGCAATACTACATATTTTTTTAATCTCCAAATATTAGTGTTTAACATACACCTTCTTAGCTATGCTACACTGACGAAACCCAAACAAGGTAGAAACATATGTGTCTGTAGCTATTAACACATATTAATACTTGCATATTTTGATTTGCTTACACAATTCTATATTATATCTTAGACACATAGTTAGTATTATTGTGTGACGAGATTGGCTATTCTGCCAAACATTCATCTTGGCTTCCTAATTGACTCACATGAATAGTATCAACAGCTCTACTACAAATTTTCAATTACACTGTTGCGTCGTTATTATTTATGTATTTGCATTAGATGCATGTTTATGGTAGACCTAAACCTTTTGGTGAGAATGCAAAAAGTAGTTCCGGCTGTCCTATGCTCATTTGTTTACATGTTAACTTATACATAATTGATTTTGCATTCTATATTTGTCATCCCGTGCGTTGAGAGAGTTACGGTGCCGTAGGCGCTGAGCTCCACTAGGTCTAGCGGTGTCCTGAACGCGACTGCTTAGTGCCGGCGCTCGAACTAGCGGTCGCCATTTTATCTAGCGAAAATAAATTTGGCTCGATGACTTAGCGGCAAATTTGAATCTTGTGTATAATACGCTCAATAGAAACATATTCAATTATGTTGCACAATTGATGTTAAATAGTGCATAATAGTTCTTTTTGATCTGTTTATATATTGAAATGTATTTTGAAAAGATTTTAAAATGTATATAAATGATGTAAATGTATCGGAGCACAGTACAAAGCAAATACTAAACGACAAATGATCAAATAGTAGTCATCACTTGCATTTAAGCGATTTCTCGTTTTAGTTTTTATATGCAAAAGCGATGAAAATCCCATTTCACACAGGTATGTGGTGGCAAATGGTAGAAGTGACTGCAATGCTTCTTTCGCCAACTGTGGATAACGTTCTAACTGTGTACACCAGAATTGTTGTAATTATAGTTGTTCGAATTCCATTTGAATATGTCCACTGTCTCGCATTTCAGTAAGATCGTCTTTTTTTAAATCACTATCATCCATCGAATTCAGTTTATATAGAAATATTTCCAGTAGAAAAATATCCATTGAATGATTCGCTCAATCCTTTCAAATGTATTGCAATGTCGGGTATAATTGTATTTCTTTCATTTTCAATAATAGTGGACTCAGGTAGAGAGAAAGGTGCAGCAAATCTACCTAACTCGCTTGCGCTTTTTATGTCCCCGTGTGTGCGAGTAATCGGCACATTTCGTCGACACGCACTCGATGTAACAATGAGGGACGACTGCCTATGTAAGTGTCGGTGATCGCATGCATAGCAACGAAATATTTCATTCACGTATTTATTTTAGTTTTGGCATATTTGTATTTTTTTTGCGAAAAACCCATAACCCTAATTTTTGAATGAGCTTCAATACCCCAATAACGCGCTATTCGAATAATGCGGCCCCGACTTTCGTGTTATTGGGGGATTACTGTAGTTTTCAAATATCTCAAATATCAAATGCGGGAGAAGTCCCGCACCCCTAAAAATACCTTCGCGCACCTCCGGTTAAGAACCACTGCGCTAGATAGTAAAAAATGTGCAAAGTATTAAAGAATGCGTAAGGAATACAGGGCGTCTCAAAAATAAAAAGACAGAGTAGCAGGTATGTAGAGTCCGAGCAGAAACAGGCCCAAATATACCGCAACAACGAAGAAATTACAAATTTAATTTTCTGTTGTTTTTTAAATAAAAAAAATTACATTACGGACCTGGCACATAATGTATGTTTATAAATACACGTAAGAATGCTCATTTGTAAATAGAAACGAACACGCATTCATAGAAAAATACGCTATTATTTGTATAAAACGGGAAAAAACGTTAAATCGTAGTCATTCATATAAAACATATTTTTTGCCCGATGCGTCTAGATAACGCAGCTATGTAGTCGGTTGTTGACCCAGATGGGCGGCCTACTTTATTGCAGACAATAACAGATTGTTTTTATTTTCAAAATAGGAAGGTTGTTGCTCTTTAATGTGTTTGTAGTCGGAAACAGCTGATTATTATTATTTTAGAATATTCAATAAATCGTAGTTTTTCTAGCCTTTATTACAGTAAATATCCAGAATGTAATTATTTTTTTCTAGCAGGTGTAAAATTAAAGTAATTAATGGTTTGATATTTATTATGAAGTATCTATTTCTCCTCCTTTTCTTTAACACAAGTAATAAGTCGCCCAGGGTCGGCGTAAGGCCAATTGAATTCTTTACTATTTTTTTTTCTGCCGTCTGCGCACGAATAAAGATTTGATATTTTGAGGGTACGTTTTTACACAATCTAGCTTCCGATTTCTGCTACTCCGTCTTTTTATTTCTGGGACATTCTGTATAATTCAAAAATTTTCAATATCTCTCAATTAGTTAAAATATGAAGAAATTCTTAATTTTAACATTGATCCTGACTGTTAGGCCCCTAGCGCAGATTTTACCAACTCCAAAATAATTTCCAGTATTTTCTCTTGGGCACTTTTACTTGAAAAATTTTTACTCGGAAGCAATATGACTTGACGTTATGTAAACCTGATTACCCATCCCTAGTCATGGGTATAGGTGTAACATTTATGTTTTTATTATTTGACAGCAGCGTTGCTCAATTATGTCAACAGCAAACGTGTCTACACATTTATTCTACTCCTATCATATTGAATTTATGCTTTATATACTTACCTTGGTTCGTCTTTCAGATTTTTAGCAAAGTTCGTAAACAAATAGCTGAGCACTTCAGAAGGTCCGCCAGGTTTTCTCTTTTTCTTGCCTTTAACACCGGACTCGGTTATGTCACATGTTTTATGTTTAGGTATATACATTTTACAGTCCTTCTTGTGCTCCACAAAAGATTCCACGGAATCAGTTTGTATGTCACAAGCGACGCATTTTAAAAGACCGTCTTCGCTTAAGATAGCATTTAATTTCTCTTCAACTAAAGCGGTGTCCTCCAGGTTCTACAAAAAAGATTTTGATTTATTAAAAAAAACTGCCCTCTCTCTCTCTTGTCGGAGGAAATTAAATTTCAGAAAATAACACACAATTAAATGAAAACCTCCATTCTAACAAGCGATTTATTTGAATCATGTATTTTTTGATAATTTAAAAAAGAAAAACTAAATGTAGAACCTGATTTTTCGGGACTATTTTAAATTATACAAAATGTAGATTAATAAATGTTTAATTGGTTAAATAAACGAACACAGAATTTTTGTGTAACAATTTATATATTTTCTTGTATGAAACTATTTTATAAATATATGTATATATATATATATGTATATATAGACTGATTGATTTACACCACCACACCTAATTATATGAAAATATATGCCACGCAAGAGTCGAAATAAAGACCTAGTTGAATAAAATATATCGTTATGAATTTTTGAAAAATTTTAATCGCTCATAATTCATTTCTATTTAAATGCTTCCTTTTAAATAAGAATTAGTAAACGTCGATAAAAATAATATTAAATATCATAGTATGAGATTCGTCTTGTTTTACCCAAAAAAAAAACAATTAAATTAACTATATTGTAATGATCTGTCAGGTAATATCGCATAAAAGAAAAAAAGGTCCCATCACTGATCCCTGCGGTACACGTACATATTTAGAAATTCGGCAAGATATAGGCTAGGCTATTAAGGCTCCTCGCTAGGGAATCGAAAATGTAATATTGGTTGCATGGCACATATTGTAATAAATCAAGGATGTCCGAGTACCTATTACCTCTACTTAATAAATATTTTTACTTATACCAGAATATCGGATAATTGAGTAATTAAATACGTAACAAATGAAAGTAATTTTCAATATATTATATTGCATATATATTATTTTCTCACTTATTTTTTGTTTTGTTATTATAGAACTTTGTTTTGGTTTTCTAGGTTTTAAAGCATTCAATTATTTTAAACTCTGAGTAAATAAAAGTTAAACCACAATACTCTATTAAAACTTTATACATTCAACTTATGTAAAATGTAGGCTGCAAAATCAAACTTAGAAAAAGTTTATCTAATCCTAACTGAAATGAAAAGTGGGAACACATGGATGTTAAAACTAACATCAAGCAGTAAATAATTACTGTGACTTACATATATACCTTTATACGTAAAACGTATATGTATATATGCACGTGTTTGAGATACACACATACATTATGTGCCATTGTCGATAATCGAACGCACAGACACCGGTGTTTCGACCTATGAGGTCTCATCAGTGTACTCTCACTACATTTAACATGCAAAAAAGACATAGGCAGCGATTTAAGTCTTGAAGCTATTGTCGAGAATCTCCACGTACACTGATGAGACCTCATAGGTCGAAACACCGGTGTCTGTGCGTTCGATTATCGACAATGGCACTTATGTATGTGTGTATCTCAAACACATGCATATATACATATACGTTTTACGTATAAAGGTATATATGTAAGTCACAGTAATTATTTACTGCTTGATGTTAGTTTTAACATCCATGTGTTCACACTTTTCATTTTCGTTTTGATTGGTGACGCCACCTAAGGCTCTATTACACGAGATACACTATTAACATACAGGCCTCTGTATAGCAGAACATGCTGTCAGAAGCCATCGCTTTTTCCGTGTCATCTTTTGGGTGTTAGATGTCGCTGTGATACTCTCACTACATTTAACATGCAAAATAGACATAGGCAGCGATTTAAGTCTTGAAGCTATTGTCGAGAATCTCCACGTACACTGATGAGGCCTCATAGGTGGAAACACCGGTGTCTGTGCGTTCGATTATCGACAATGGCACTTAATGTATGTGTGTATCTCAAACACATGCATATATACATATACGTTTTACGTATAAAGGTATATACAGTGATGTGCAAATGTATGGAACCAAGTAAATATCTCTGGAGTTTCTAGAGATGTAGAAATTAAATTTGGTGGGTAGATATTACACTATATTTTGTATTTAGTTCGAATGTTTTTATCGCAATTCAACTTCCAGTTTAACCGGAAGTAATGTCAGCTTGAAATTTTTAAATAGAACACCCTGTATATTATTTTAGTTTTGAATAGAACACTTTATTGCGAGTACAAAAATAATGGGTTCGATATGTTTTATTTCATGGCCAACCGTGATATTAACAAAAAAAAAAATATTTTTGAATGAAAATGTAATAATATCTGGTAGTCCATGTAATAATTGTAGCAGTGACAGTTATTGTCAAAATAAGTAGTATTTTAGTTTTAACGCAAAAATGGCTCATTTAAGCGAAAGAGAAAGAATTGAAATACTAATGATGATTGGATTTGGCGACAGAAGAAGAACGCATCAAGAAGTTTGTGACCTTTTTAACAATATTCATCCGAATAGGCAAATAACACGTTCGATAGTTACAAAGACTTTGCAAAGGTACAATACAAATGGCACCGTCGGAAATTTAAGAAAAAGTGGACGTATAAATACTGCTACAAATGAAGAAGTAGCTCAAAATATTGCTATATCTTTAGAGGAAAATCATAATTTGTCTACTACTGAACTGGCCAATATGCACGAAATTAGCCGTCGTTCAGTAGGGAGGATATTAAAACGAGAAAGATATTACCCGTACAAAATTCGCCTTGTTCAAGAACTTTCCGACGACGACTTCAACAGACGGCTAGAATTTTGTGAATCAGTTATGGATATTTGTAACCGTGACGATAATTTTGTACAAAATGTAGTGTTTTCTGATGAAGCAACTTTTTGTTTGAACGGTACAGTTAATCGACACAACTGCCGTTACTGGTCCCAAAATAATCCTTACTGGGTACAAGAAGCTCATACGCAACACTCTCAAAAACTGAACGTTTGGGCCGGTATTTACAATAACAGAATTATTGGGCCTTTCTTTTTAGAAGGAAATTTGAACGGGAACATGTATTTAGAACTTTTGGATGCACAAATAATTCCGGCGCTGGAGGAAAATGGACAACTGCCAAATAATATCTGGTTTCAGCAAGATGGGGCACCACCTCATTACGCTCGCATTGTTCGAGATCGTTTAAACAGGACATTTCCTAATAGGTGGATTGGAAGAAGAGGTGCTATAGAATGGCCTCCTCGATCACCAGACCTTAATCCACTGGACTATTATCTATGGGGTTTTTTGAAGTCCAAAGTTTATTTTAATCGACCAGATAATTTGCAAGAATTAGCTGAGAGAATAACTCAAGAGATTCAAAGAATTCCACCAGAAACAAAGGCCAATGTTACAATGGCATTTAAAAATAGACTGGCCTACTGTCAAGAGGTAAATGGTGCTCAGTTTGAACATTTAATACACTAACGGTATCCTAACGCTTTGTCGTAGTCATGTTTTATTTTACTATGTTTAGCGCCCTTTTCAGTAATTTAAGTACTGTTGTACTCAATTTCAGTTTTGGTATTTAATGTTATTGTTACATTTGTGATTTACACTCGCAAAATACTAGATCTTAGCATTGTAACAAAAATCACTCTTTTGTTAATATCACGGTTGGCCATGAAATAAAACATATCGAACCCATTATTTTTGTACTCGCAATAAAGTGTTCTATTCAAAACTAAAATAATATACAGGGTGTTCTATTTAAAAATTTCAAGCTGACATTACTTCCGGTTAAACTGGAAGTTGAATTGCGATAAAAACATTCGAACTAAATACAAAATATAGTGTAATATCTACCCACCAAATTTAATTTCTACATCTCTAGAAACTTCAGAGATATTTACTTGGTTCCATACATTTGCACATCACTGTATGTAAGTCACAGTAATTAATCCTAACTGGTTTGAACAAAAATCTTCTTGTCTTACAGCCAGTAATTTTGGACGAATTTGTAAATTATATCCTAGTACGTCAACAGCAAATCTTTCAAAATCGTTATTATATTGGAAATTTAATTTTATGTGATAAAGGGACTTATGTGTAGGGGCATTTCTAAAAATAAAATAGGTATATAAATTGCTGTAAGAAATATGCACCCTCTTTATTTGAGTATTGCCGTCTAACTTGTGTTCAGCTTTGCAGATTGGAAATGTAGAAAAAACCTATTTAGATTTACTCACGAGAACTGTCTGTGTTCCTTTTACAAAAAAATATTTCTGGGCGCCAAGAAAGTGGAGGTATTATATCTTTCACACAGGGAATATATAATAAATATTTGAAATCATAACTCAATATCTAAGCGAATAAAAATTCATTTACTCATTTGTAACCGCCCTCTAGAAAAACTATTGGTTGAAAGATGTAACGGAGGGAAAGATTTTTACTAGAAAATATTCACTGTAATGTGGGTTGTCTAATTTTAATTTATTTTATATTCATTTAAAACAAAGTAAAGAATAGTTGAACGAAAAATAAGTGCAGAGCGAGGTAGTTTTTTATTCATTTTTTTTGGCGTGAACTAAAGCAAAAAAAATCTTCTGCAAACGATTTTTTAGAAAACTGGTTTCAAATATTTTGACATATTAATTAATTTACTTTAATCAGATAACTTTTTTCTAAGTTTGATTATTCAGCGAGGTAGATTACTAAATTCTTCATAAGTTGACAATGAAAGGTTTTCTCCAAATTTAAAATCACCAAAAATGGATTGCATCAAAAATCTGTTATTTTTCATCTATTCATAGATCCACTGTCGAGGAGCCTTAAGATTAAAAATATAGTTTATTACATTTATAATATAATATTCAGAAATATACAGAATTCCTCAAAACTTAATTTAATTGCATCTTTTTATTAGTTCCTTTGCATATACAGGGTGAGTCATTAGTAGCCGCTTTGCTGTTTCGATTGTTCTTTTGTGTATTAAATAAGAGAAAAACAATTAGTGAAAGATTCATGGTTACTTATAAATCGTATTCCAAGAATACTCTGACACACTTCCGATTTCACCGGAAATGCATAAAACTTACTTTTCTAATAAAGCACTTTTTTATATTTTTCAATTTTCTAGTACTGTTTTAAATGCCTTGTAAACTGCCGTTTTTTTTTTAAATTGAGCCAAAAGTTCTTTTTTGGAAATTTATGATCAAAACAAATGTTCCGAAAAAAATCATATTGGCATTGCTTTTAAAAGTAAAAACATTAATTTTGTTTTTAACTTATTTATTAACTGTTTTTTCAAAGCCTATTTTCCAAAATTTTCAGTACCAAACACTTTTTTTTTTCTTGACGGAACATTCGGTATTTTATTCTGGCATTTCATTTTTTTTAATTCTGTTTTATTTTTATTAACAATGTCCTAACCTATCTTTTGCAACTTCTGAGATTATCAAAATAGGAGCAATCAGCGGTCAAATAAGGAACTAGCAACGCTGTTGTTCCAGTAAAATATATATGTATTTGAAATAAAATGCAAAAGCAAAAATCCCTTACCACAAAATATATATGAAAAAAATCTATATACGTATTTCGGCAAATAAGTTACCATCTTCAGTAGAAATCTGTATAAAACATGAAAGAGTGTTAAACGTAGTATTTTTTGCTAAGGCGTAACCATAGAAGATATGCTCTTTACCAAAATCATCAGTGGGATAACACGCCTCGAAATATAAGGTCTCATAAAGTCACAATCTGCCTTCCCAGCGGAGATGACTCACCCTGTATATATACATAAACAACTTCAATATTTGCATTGTTTTTTCTTCATTTATAGAATTTTTTTACGTTCTTGTTCATTTGCACTTACATATTTTTAAAATACATGTAAAAATAGTAATTGGGGGACAAGGAGGCGAGAAAAAAAGCAATGCAAAAACTGAGCGATAAATAAGGTGAATGTGAGGACGTACTTATTTGCTTTTATGTCTTACTGTCAATTTTTTGTTTTCTCGTTTTTTTCGAACGCAAAACAGAAAAAACGATTTAAATTAACACATATCTACTTTACGATAATAAATTAAAAAAAAATAAAGAAAAAACCCAAAATAAAAAAACACATTGAAACAACAGATTTGCCTTTTCATGTAACCAGGCGCGGTGGTGTAAATCAATAACATCACTTAAACAAACAAAAGGAAAAACTACAAAAAAATGATATGCACTGTTTCCGTTAAGTGTGAAACAATAACTAGACCGACCTAAAACAAACTGTACACTCCTTTTATCTTCACGATTGTTTATGGTTTTTTCAATACTGTAGACACTCTACCTGGCCAACCTGCTAGGTACAACAATGCGTAAGACACAGACAAAGATTCATCTAAACCAGGATACTTACCAATGCTTGTTCGCCAGCGAACCAGGCTAGGTCATTGTGAAACTTTCTTTTGTGCTGGGACCACAAGTCCTCTTGAACGACCTCTTCGCATATTGCACACCTTACTTCGTCGTCTTTCAGTTCGGTTTTTGGTTTCGGAATATCTTCAGATTCCAGTTCTTCCTTTGGAGGTTGAAGGTTGTCTTTTTCATCAGCATCATCTTCTTCCTTTTCTTCATGCTTGAGACTTTTCTCTTCATGCTTGAGACTTTTCTCTTCATGCTTGAGACTTTTCTCTTCCTGCTTGAGACTTTTCTCTTCATGTTTGAGACTTTTCTCTTCATGCTTTATGAGTTTTTTGTCTTCATCTGGTTTATCTTCTGTCAGTTTATCTTCTTTAATTGCTTTTCGCCTTTTCTTCGGTAATACATCCCGTGATATTTTAGCATCTTCAAGTTCTTTTGTCTCCTTTTCCTCACGATCATGATCTTCATCCATTTCCTTGCCTTCTTCATCTTTATCGTCGGATTTTTCCAACTCTTTTCCAACTGAGCTTTCGTCCTCGTCATCGTCGTCTCTATCACTTGCGTCTTCATCATTGGTTCCGTCTTCTGTACGTTTGTGATCCGAGGAATCACTGGATTCATCTTCGTCACTTGAAGTTGCATAACGTGCCTTTTTGGTTCTGCGAATTACTCTCCCGGAAGATGTCACCACTTTTTGCATTTTCAATTCTTGTTCCTCCACATCGCTATCCTCCCCATTCAGCATGTTATAATCTATAACTTTTCTTTTGCGACCACTCGTCCTAGATTTGGCGTACTTGTCCTTAACGACTTCTTCAACTGGCTCTGGTTCATTCTTCCTGAGAGCTGCTAATTCGGCCTTGGACTTTCGACCGCGTTTCTTGGGTACTTTTACTTCCACTGGTGTATTATTGTTATCTTGAGATTCTTCTGACTTCGTTTCAGAGGCTGCTGGATTTTCTGTATGGCTTGACGATTTACCAGCGCTTTCTGATACTTCACGGGGAATTTTTCGAGGCCTGCCTCGTTTCCTGACCACGGGTGTTGTTTCTTGTGATTGCTCTGGTTTGATTTCCTCTTGATTAGATTCGGTTCGCGGTGCGTCAGATTCAGGAACTTGCGGTGTTGAACTCGTTTTGGGAGTTTGAGTATTTACACGTGTTTCCGGATTTTTATTCTTCGGAGGTCTTCCTCTTTTCCTGGGCGGTAATTGGCTGGGAGTATTACTGCTAGTTTTCGTGATTTCCGGTTCCACTTCTGCGGGTACTTCTTTCTCGGCTTCGCTATCGTCGATTTCCTCCACGACAATGCTTATAGTTTCGACTTTCGGAATTTTTCTTGGCCGTCCTCGTCGCCTGGGAGTGTTCTGTTTAGGCGATTTGGACGTATTAATCATTTTCGCAGCACGTTTGACTTTATTCATCTGCGGTGATGGTGATTTCTTCCGCTCGGTGTTTTGAACATTTCGATAGAACTGACTAACGATGGATTTTTTGAGAGGTTTATTATCTTTCCGTCGTTGTTCGGTAACGTCATTATCGGCAATTTCTATTACCGTTCCTTTAGCGTCATCTATTATACGATATAACCTTGCGGTTTCTGGCGGTGGCAGCTTTCTTTTCTTCGGTATTCTTACAATGTCATCAGGATCGTCTTCAATTTTTATAATCTCATCGCCGTTATTTATATGGATAATGGCTTTGTTGGTTTTGGGTTTATTATGCTGAGGTTCTGGTGTGGCATCGATTTCGATTTTAATTTCTTCCTTGACTTTCTCAGCATCCTGAGATGTCTTCCTTTCCCTGTAAACGCTCATATAACACGGTTTGTTCTCTTTAGCCTTTTCGGTGGCTTTCGCCGCGGCATCTGATATCTTACAAATAATCGTTTTTGTGTCATCCGTGTTCATTACAGGCTTCACTCTGAGACAAGCTTTGTCTTTGACGGGTAAAGAATCTACTTCATTCAGGACCTTCTTTAAATTCTCGTACATTTTAGCTTGTATTCTCTTTAAGCATTCCTTTTTTAAAATACCGGCGTCGTTGGTACTTTCCTTGGATGTCGATTGGGGAACTTTAGCTTCACTTTTGACGACGACTTCTTCAACGCGATTCTTTTGAAGCGGCGAAGAAATCGCATCGTCACTTTTCATTATCTTCGCGCTGCTCAGCATGTTCTCGATTTCCACGGCGGATAAATTGGATTTTTCATCGCTGACGATCTTAAATTTTGGCACTTCATCTTGCTCATCATCACCACGATTATTATCACCATCGTCATCATCGCTATCATCAACAAGTATCCCCTCCTTGTCCTTTCGCTCCTGAGGCATCCAATTTATATCTTTCACCTGCATCACCAAGGGGGTGTGGTTCAACAACGTGCACAGTTTATTTTTGATCTTTCTCGGATCGATCTTAAATTCTTTCTGGTTTTCCGGGGACGTTTTGCTTCCCTGTTCGTTTCCGACTGCCTTTTGTACCTGTGATTCGGAATATGAGTCTTTCGAGCGAACTATGAGCCCCATTTTTTCCAGTTGTGAGGGTGTTATGATTACTGTTTCGGTGGCGCTAGCATTCTGTGGAGAATCTGCGGAAGACGTTGAATCCTCCATTTCTGTTAATTGAAAAAAAAAAACAAAACAAAATTATGGTGATTCAAGACAGATGTCCGAAATCCAATTAACCATCCTGATTCGTATTTTACTAGAAGCTTACTGTCTAATTATGCAACTGTAGTACATATTCATTAGGGTGGTCCAAAATTTTGAAAAATTTGAAATTTGGAACGCATACCCTCTATTTTTTTTTATTAGGAGCTAAAAACATCGTACAAAAAATTTCAGCCAAATTCGAGGACATTAACCCATGCCGATGTGGACTTAAACATTTACCATTCCGAATAACATTGAATTTCACGTGCTTTTGCGGTTTTGCGCTTAAAACAAAACTATAAATGCATTTTAGCAAAAAGCCGAATGTTCCTTGCGACGAGAACTCCGCTTGTCGTTAACACGTTTAAACATGTCATGTGCTTTATGTTTTTGCTGCAAGATTTTCGAAAATTCAGAAGTGATGACAATATTCTTCATGTGGGAAAGATGACTTATCAAATTCTAGGTTCAAGATTGCCATCAAATGGACAAGTTTTAAGTGTTATTTATAACACGCGTCAAGTGAAATTGAAAATTAGTGAATGAGCCAATTTAGCAATTCGGGAATGCTTAATTTTTTTGCATTCATTTGGTTGCTTCTTCGTCTTTTACTCTTCTTGTAGAGAAAACAATAGGGGAAGTACGGTTATGATGGCACGTGACGATTTTCTATGATATCTCGATTGCTATGGTTGCAAAGTAGGCAGTCATCAATACATTGGTGTGGTAGCGTCTTATCTGTGTATTTAAAGCTAAATTATTTGGGTATTTCTGGTACAATATCCCAAATTTAACTTAGCAGGTATGTAAAATTTTTATTATGGTTTTACTAAAGTACGTTTTTTTTTGTTTGATTCAATTAGTAGAAACATACAAATTGTATTGATTGAAATATAAATGTACATTATAACATCAAATTAAGGCCGGTAGTTAGTTCGTACGTTACAATACACGTGCCACACATTCCCACTACGGGCATGATGGTGTATACGTTTAATATGTCTATGATGGCACCATACCAATGTGCAGATGTTTATAAGTACATTAATGTTTTAATATTGATAGAAATTATAATTTTCTATTTGTTATAGCATAAACGACATGAGTAACAAGCAAGAGAAATCTTCCAAAAGCCAGCAATGGTCAGCTGATAATATGGGAGAAGATATAGATACTATAAATTCGAAACATATGAGATGGAAACTCGAAGACATTTAATGTTCCAACAAGAACACTTCGGCGAAGGGTTTCGGATAGTAATAAGGTGCTAAAAGGTAATGATGTAAAATTTTTGGGAGGTAGATTACCTATCTTTAATAAAGAAAGAGAACAATAAATAGTTGACCATATAAAAATGTTAGAACTAAGGTTCTTTGGATTAACGCGTACTGATGTGAGAAAATTAGTTTTTCAACTTGCTGAAAAGCTAAGTCTAAAACATAGCTTTAATAGCACAAAATAATTAGCTGGGTGGGACTGACGTCGCAGCTTTCTAAAGAGAAATCCTTTCATGAGTCTCCGAATTCCTGAAGCAACCTCTCCTGCACGAGCTCAAGCATTCAATAGACCAAATATCAAAGCATATTTTGAAAATTTGACAAAAGTAATTGAAGAATACAAATTAACGCCTGAACAAATTTTTAACATGGACTAATCTGGATTGTCCACTGTCCAATCTCGTTCTGAAAAAATTTTTGCCTGCAAAGAAAAGAATCAAGGAGGCTCATTAACTGCTACTGAAAAAGGTCAGCATTTCACAGTAGTTTGTTGTATGAATAAGATAGGAAATTTCTGCTTAGGTCGAAAAACTTATCAGAATCTTCTGTAGTTGAAGTCAGTAGCGTGTCATCAATAAAGGTTTCAGGGAATTCTTGAAATGCGACAAGAATTATCACCAGTCTCTCAAATGGATTCAATACTGAGACAGAGACAACGCAAAAGATCAGATGCGCAAGGTGTTTTGAATAAAACACCCACTATTGAACTACTAAAACTTAAGGAAGCAGACCAAAAAGCAAAAGAACTGAGAAAGTTCGCAAGAAAAATTAAGAAAAGGGTTGAATTCGATGTTGATAGTTATAAAAATCTGGATCCAAATGTACCACAATTTCAAGATGATTCTGATGATGAAAATCCTGCTTGCATTAATTTTTTTATCTATTGTAAATAATTAGTATCTACCTATGCCATCATTACATTATATAGGTATATGATGGCACACTTGGCAATAAAATCAAAATATATATTTTATAGAAATATATTATTTTGGAATAGTTTAGATTGGTTATTTATGAAACTACTTCCTATTCTTTGAATTTTGCCATGGTTAAATATCTATTGCGGTTTAAATGAACAGTTACGCATATTTATAAAAAGGATTCGTGGGTCAAGAAGGTATCAATTTACTGATGCTTTTGGCAAGTGATACAGGGTTTCTTCAAATAGTCCCTCAAAATGGGATAAAATTCAAGAATTCATCATGGGTAAAAAGATCGTGGAAACGTTGGTTTGTGTTAACGACACTGCTGAGAGAACAGTTAAATTGATGGAAGAGTATAATGGACTACTTACTGTTTCCCGATTGCACTAAGAATTCATTAAAAGAAAAATACAACGAATAATTTGTTTATTAGTATAGCAAATGTGTTAAAGTTCGTACAAAAAATTATTTTATTAAATATGTCGACCACTTACTTTTTATAACCTAAAGGGAAATAAAATAAAATTGGGTGCATTTGCTTCAACCAACACGTAAGATTACTAAAAAAAAATAATTCAATAAAAATCGGTACGGGGATTTCTACGGAAAAACACGTTAAATTGGGCGCTATTTGGAATGGTAAATCTTTAAGTCCATATATCCATGGGTTAATGTCCTGGAATTTGGCTGAAATTTATTGTACGATGTTTTTAGGTTCTAATAAAAAAGGTTTCAAATTTCGAACTTTTAAAATTTTGGGCCACCCTAATATTCATACATTTAATTATCACTAGTTGAAACGTTATACCTTTAAACTACGATCAATCATACTACCTATGAGTAAATTTAAAAAAGAATTAAAAATCCATATCCTGAAAACTTATCCATAAAAAAAAATTTAATGCGATTTTCGAATTTATACATACGAAAAATATAGTGACACCTAGTTTGTAGATTTTTAATTTCAATTTGTAAATTAGTGTTATTAATATTATTTGAGAAATCAGAAATTAAAGAAAATATCCCGGATGCCCCCCCAGGAAAGCGACAAAGTACATAGTTTAATTAATGTTTGTTTCAACATTTCAAACATGTTTTCTAGAATTACATACCGGTCGCTGTACATTCTAAAAAATATATTTAATGCTAGAGAAAAGTGCTAAAAATTTATTATTTAAAAATACGAACTTTGTGGGCAAACTGACAAGCTTGAAAATTCATGAATTAGAACATGGTTACTATTTTCAAGCATCACAGATATTGTAAGATGGTGAGTTACATAATAAATTAGAAAAATGATGTCATCATTTTTCGTGCGTTACGTATTTTTTATATAAAGTTGTTCCAAATTAAATTTCAAATTTATCTCCTTAATAAACCTGTACGCAAAAGTTTACTTTCAGATCAATATTTAATTTTTTTTTAAGAAAAAGTTACTCCAAATTCAACTCTAAATACTGTTATAGTCTAAATAAATTTGTATAAAATACATAAATTGCGAGATATTTGTAAAAAAAACTACTTTTCGGCAAGAATAAAAGACCTACTTCTGGTAGGAATTTCGAAAAACTTTTTTTATAAAACTTTTCTCAAATTCAGTTTTGAGTACATTTGTATTCTTTAGAAATAGCTGTTTTGTCGCTAATGCATAAAAGCTAAAAGACATGAGTAATATTAGGTAAGTAGTATTTAGTATTTAAAATGTATAAAACAGAAAAGCAAATACATTTATCGTACATACAAGAATGATACATGAAAACTTTATAATGAATATTTATAAATCTCGCCTTCTTCTGTTTCTCTACACATTTGAAATTGAGTTTCAAATGACCTATGAACATTTGCAACAATTTCTTGATTAATAGTAAAATCGTTTTATCAACCGACATACAGCAATAAGTAAAAATATCCTTAAATTTGAGATGTTGCAAAAGTTTACCTATCAAGTAATGTAATCTACAGGAATGTCATAATAATAATAATATTCATAGAGTTCTCCAGAGTAAGTGACTTATACCAACAAATATGGCTGCCTGTAGCCGTGCAGATATACAAATTATTGTTCTAAATTGTTCTTCTCAGAAAAAGGAGAGAAATTTTAAAAATTTCCTTATATAAAAATTATTCAAAATCCTATTATAAGTAGTTCTATTCTCTTAATAATCTTCTATAGAACGCATACTTTGCGAGATATTCCAAAGTGCTCTTCGCTAAGAGTGTAAAAGTGTTACTTCCGATCCGAATTTTCAAATTTCATTTATACAAAAAAAAATACCAAATCCAGCTCTAAATACTTTTGTACTCTTCATAAATATGTATATATAGAACGTATAATTTACGACATATTTGCAAAAAATCGCTATTCGATAAGAGTAAGTGTTACTTCCGGTCGGAATTTTGAAATTTTTTTTATACAAAAGCTATTAAAAATTAAGTTCTAAATACTTTTAAACTCGTAACATACCTGTCTAAAAAAGCATGACTTGCACAATATTCGCAAAGAACTGATTTTTTCTAAGAGTAAAAGACCTACTTCCGGTAGGAATTTTGAAAAACTTTCCTAATAAAATGCTTCTCAAATTTAATTTTGACTACATATGAATTCTTTATAAATTTGTTTAAACTTAGTAGTTGACGAAATATTGGTGAAATTCGATTTTTTCACTGAAGTAAACTACTATTTCCGGTCTGCCGATTTTACTGAAATCAGATCTCAAGAGGAAGATTACACTCGTAAATACAAAATTTGGAATTGATAGCTATAGCGGTTTGACTGAAATAAAAGGATATTTTAAATTTTCATGAACTGTAAGAAAATAGTATAAATTAAATTAGTTGAAAATGATCCACCCAACAAATCGAAATTGTTTGGTGTAAAAAACCTGGTGTTCTACCAGCCACATAAATTCCACATGTAATTCACAATTCGTACTCTTTTCAATATGACGTTGACAGTGCTGTTGAAATGTACTAAATAACTTTTTTCAATGAAAGCACACAGCACGTCGAATATTCACTATAATTCAAACTAAACACATCATGGGGTTCTTTTAGATTGTTACCATTTACATGTACATAGAATGTCAACAAGATCCAATTCCACAAAAAAAACTCTTCCAGAAGCTGGAGGCTATAAACGGAAACTCGGAAAAATTTGTGGATTTGTCGAATATTCTAATGATACAGACAACCTAAGACTCATTCAACTTGCAGAAGACAAAACAACTATGATGAAGAAAATCATGGTGTTTTACAATCACCTCGAAAGCATGGAAAAAACAAACACAATTATAACGTAACTAGACCGTTGTCTCAGAACCAAAGCATTTATAAATAAATGGAGTTCAAAAAGATCTCAAAACTGCACCACCACTCATAATATAAACTCAGAACTGGTATAAACAGGCAATCAAAGGCGTAATAAAAAAAGATAAAAATGATCTGAAGAACGAAAGGCCAAACTCAAAGAATATTGGACTAAACGAAAATATCAGAACTCCAGAAGTCTTAGCTAGTAACAGTTGGCCTAAATGAAAATGAAAGCACCTAACCGATAAAATTTCAAATAAAATGATTCTTATCGGCAAGTACAACGACAAATTTAAACCATCAAAAACCTAAAATAAAAAACATCTGACAAAGCCACCCACAGTCGATTGTTAAAAAAAACAAGTATGTATTTAAAAAGTGTAAAAATCCATCATTAATATCAAGAAAGGAAAGATTTAACAACCATATCCGACGTCAGCTATACTAAAATCAAAGTAAAAACTAAAACATTTTGAAGCAAAATGAACGACATTCATACAAGCCCTCAGAATGAAGCCGGTTTATTAATTTCTTGACCGAATAATTGGTAAGACAAAGGATTGCTGGTCAAACAGCTAATGATCCTTTAAATATATAATAAATATAAAAAACCAATTTAGAAAAGTATTATAACACCAATTTAAGAAAAAGCACTAGACTGTAAAGACAAGAAAAAACAATTTCATCATAATCTCAATTACAAGCTGTTACGTGTATAAAGATGGCAAACAACAAGTGGAAATTATGTTATAACTTATACTATTAGTTAATAGATGGCGCTGATGGTCGGATATTTACAAAAACCAATTAGAACTCTGCACAATTTAAAAACTTCTCAAGATGTCAAAAAAATTCCGTAATACAATTAGATATTATGTGTAATATTGATATTCCACGTCTTTCTTAATGATAATATTCTCTCATTTCAAACATAAATAAATAAATAGACAATTTGTTTATATAAGAGCGAGAAATTTCCGCTTCCGAAGTCCTATCGGCTGTTCGTGACGAATTTGTATTAAACTGGGAAATTTTCCAAAAAAAATCTTATTTTTCAATTTTCTAACAAAATGATAATATATTCTCAGGGTATGTTCAACTTTAATATATTTTTGGTGTACATTGGAGCTATTCCTTTTATTTTTATCTAAACTTAGATAATAAACTTTTCAAAATGTTTTTGAATTGCGCAGGTACATTCCCGACTAAATAGTAATAGTATTTTTTTGATACGACCGCAACGCCATCTATAAACAGGTTGCGAAAATAATACTTTCAAAACATTACATCAGTCTACGGAATATATTAAGCACATCACATCCAAACTTTTTTATATGCCTCAAACTTTATAAACTAGCAAGTAACACAAACAAGGCCATGCCGAAAATCACTCTTAAACCTGGCCTGTACACTATGCTATTATTATACTGTTCGTACACATTGGAATATTAATAAATGAAACTACTAAAATTACGATTTGCACGAAAGATTAACATTAGGAAAAAAATTACCCTTCAAATTATACAAAAAAAAAAGTCTTGACATTACGAACACTAAACAGTACTATTAAATGCAAAAAACAGTACTATTATATTTAAAGATATACAAAAAAGAGAATATTTACGCATTATATTCCTGTATCGTTTGGGTGTGATGAGAATTGAACCAGGATCGGTAGCGTCGGACATGTTGCACAATTAAACAACAATATCTTAATGATAAAATAGTAATAGCTGTACATACCCTGAGAAGTGGCACTTTACGTAGAATTATAAGAACACCATACGAGTAAACATACAGATACAACCTTTATTTTCATCAAATAGGGACTTATTATAAACGCTTCCTTGAGCATCTAAAAATGCATAAACATGCAACACAAGTGAACACAAGTTTGACGCTACTGCCAATCTGTTGCCAACTGCAAAAGTGAAAAACACTAAAAAGTATTATTGTATTTGAAAATGTAATTTTTAAACAAAATGTAGTATTGTTATTGATATAATTAAACTTTATATATTTTTATAGAATTGTTTGGATAAACTTAAGTAAATATAATGCAGTAAACTTATTATAACGGACTGATACGGAAAAATATTGCAATACGCTCATTATGAATTGAACTTATAATTAAACTCTTCAGATATCAATACTTGGTACTAAAAATAAATACAAATTTAGAATTCAATGTTTTTTTACATCCTATTATTATCTTGTTTTTTATATTTACATAAATATATCTTTTATAATTAGAACAACATAATAGGCATGAATAGAATTAAACCATTTATCTTTATAAAAATATTATATATTAAATTATTCAACAATAAATCTGTCAACATATATTACAATAAAAAAACGCAATACTGAAAAATCAATTAGGAATAATCGTCTTGATCATCGGTTGCTGGCAAGGCAGAAGTTTGAGCTTGTTGTGCTGCAGCTTGTATTTTTTCCCACTCTTGTTGTTCAGCATAAGCTTGTTCCTGCCTGGCTTTAGCAAATAATTCCTGTTGCTGCCTCAATAATTCTTCTTCAGGAATACCAAGATTCTCTAAACGTGTGCTCTGCCTTCGACGCTTAGCAGCAACAGCTTTGCAATCTTTCAGTACTGCTTCTGCCTCAACACGATAATCAGCAAAATCTAATCGATCTAAAGCTATAAAAAGAAATGTATATTTAATATTTCCAAGATAGAAATACTTGATTAATTATCAAAATTCTACAATTATGATTTATTAATTGTTAAAGATCATTACTTTACATACCAGAAAAGATATGTTCAGCGTTAATCGTCTTTTTGTGCAATTGATTGCATATGTCGTTTGCCTCTGAGCTTAATAAATGTATAAATTCTGTGCAACAGTTCAAAATAAGTTCCCTGGCTTCATTAGCTATTCTAACATGTGGTACCAATTCCTTGATCATTTTATTTATGCTGGCACGTGGTAATGTTAGTTCATCATCTTCTAAATTCCCTGCACTTCCAGATGCATTCGGAGTATTCATGTCTTTATATTTCAATATTCTACTGTCTTTATTCTCAAATTAATTATTTATTTACATAAGCCGAAAATTATGATTGTAAATACTAAATATAGTCGATAAAATATCATTCTTTTTTGTCTAAGCAAGTGTATATTGATGAATAGCAGAAATTGTCGATTATGTATGTACTATAGTTAATACATCTGAAAACAGATGGACGTAAGGTCGTAAGGGTAGTGGAAAAAGAATATTATTATTATATCAAGAAATTAAGCTTAATAGGTTTCTTTCATAACTATTGCTAGCTGTGTCTTATATGTTACAATAATAGAAGAGTTTGTATTTTAAAATTAACTAATGAAACATTTGCCACCATTTCAGAGAGGTTTCTCTCTAGTTAATTAAAGATTCCGATAGCTAAGGCATGATTGTAATCTAAACTCATAGTTATTATAAAATATAATAGATGGCGGGACAATCATCGTTGTCAATGACCAATTGGCCATGTGCTATCAAAACCGGTGTGAATTTTGAATTTTGTTAATTGCATGATTGATAGATCACTGCTGTTTGACATGGGTAAGAAGAGAGCAACAGCTCTGTCAAGAGAAAATATTTTACCGAAAGTGAAATCAATGTGCTTTTCGAACATATTCTGTAAGTAAAACAGTGATCCTGTTACAATAACAAAAAATACAGGAAGTAACGAGACAATTTACTTTACACGTTAAAATAAGACTATTCTCTCTATTGTGCACTGTTTCGGGAAAGGCATTGGAATGTTACTTAAAAAATATGAACATACTATCTTGTAGGTTAGGGGTATACGAAATATAAGCATACTTTATTGTTATTCTTATGAAAACACCATTATTACAATATATTCACCAACAGTAATCACTGCAAATCAACAAATTTAATACAACTATATGTTTTTCAAAAGAAAATAATTGACGTTTTATTATCTGTCATATCAAAAATTAGTTTTGTTTATTATTTGACATTCCAACTGGAATGCAGGAACTTATTGTTCCGTTCCTGTTAGGCGTAGCCCTAACCTACAAGGTATGTTCATATTTTTTAAAATTGTGCCTTTCCGCAATTCTTATTATTTATGTCTTCTATACGTTAAAATTAGCATATTTTGTGTCGTACACGTCCTTAACTTTGCCCTTTTTTTCATCTACTTGGATAGTGGTTTCCACTAAATGCTGGGTTGTACAGTTTTTTTTTTTGCCATATGTGTATAACGTAAATAAAAATATAAAAATTTCATTTTATGTGCCTAGCTTTTAGCTGCATGAACTTGTCCAGATGCTATCAAATTCAAATTAACGTGGTTGCTTCCAAACTTTCTAATACTTCTAGCTTACAATAACACAAATATGAAATCAAGTGATTAGGTATGGTTTACTTGGATGATGTAAATAAACGTGATTTATTTTGTGTCTTTTATAAAAATTTCTCAAGAAAAATTATCTATATTAAATATGTAGTGAACTCCAGTTTTGATATAATATATAAATTTAAAGGAACTCTCAGAAGCACAAATACGCAAAATTTGAAAGGATCAGACCTTACGGAGTGAATTTTCCAACTTGGTACAGTACACAGAACGAGACGTGGCCGGTGGGAGAAATCGTCGCTGCGCGAGGTAAGGGTCAGTGTCAGATAGAGAAAGTATTCGGAAAAAAGAAATAATAATATTTGGTCATCATCGTACACATTAGCCGGACGAAGGAGTAAATGCAGATAAGAAATTGTAATATTCTGCGAAACGATACATATATAGGAAACATACTTGTATTTCGATGTGTAACGCTCGAGTTTTTCGAGACTGCTCGTGCCTATCGTAATATAAGAATCAACTGCGCACCTTGTGGGAGGCGCATCTCACCGGCCATGTCTCGCTCTGTGAGCTGTAGTTTACTTTAATTTCATTGTGGTTAGGGATTTTTGTTTCAATACAGCCATCAATATTTTTTGGATATTGTTTTATAATACAGATTTTTATATTATTTTCAGTGGTTTTTCGGGTATGAAAACAAATAATTATTCTATTATACATGTAATACACATTTATTGGTCTCTTCTTAATACATACAAATTAAAATATGTACAAAAACTATCTCCTAAATATTCTTTGGTTCATAAATAATTTTAAATTAACACTATTAAAAGACAATTTACAAAAAAAAAATCCAACAAACAAACATTGCACAAATTAGCAAATGTACTTAAGACATATAAAACACGGCTAATACTTTCTAAATTTCAGTTTACTTAACCCAAAAAGTACAACCGGTGAAATAGCGACATTCATATCATAGGTACATTTTATTACAGAAAACACAGAAGAGAAAAACATCGTTTCACATTTACAATATAGGTACTAATCTTTGGACACAACACTTATTAAAATTTTAGTAAATACGGAAATGTACATATTAACTAGGCTCTGTTTACCAATGACATTACGCACTGGTGATTAAAATTATCTAATAAATATGGAAATTAACGAAGGTAGATCGTCTCCACAGTGTCATCATGTTCTGCAGGGGTACCAGCAGCAACAGCATTTCTCTTTGGTTACAACGATTGATTTGTGGGTGTCTTGGGCACCTCGTGTCCATAATACGATAATGGACGAGACATCTGAAATAAAAACGTAATTACTATATTAATACATTTCTTATTGCTTGATTTTCTAAGTAAGGGGAAAATGCTATTTGTTTTATAAATATGTGAGCAATTAAAAATTTTTCAAAATAGTGAACATCTCATGAGGCAAAAGACAAACAGTGACATCCTTAGTCAAAGGAAAAAGAAGAGAATAAATTAATTAATGTATTTATTTAACTAATTCAAAGGGATGTTACTTGTTGTAACTCCATATTAGAATAAATAATAATCGTAAAAATAGTTTCAAATAATTTTTATTGTTTACTACAATATTGTTTCGCCAAACTTTGGCTTCATCAGGTGATGACGGAGTAATGTTTACAAAATTATTATAGCGTTATATATTTTACATAAGTGTCGGGGTTCAAAGAGGGAGTGTTTTTACAAATTCAGGAAGACAGTAGAGCGGATAGCGGTAGATATCAATAGATATAGAAAAATAGGTTTGACACTAAACGAACAAACAGATTTAAATCACTCCCCTCTACTGCCTTTCTAAATATGTAAAAGCACCCCCTCTTTGAACCCCGACACTTTTGTAAAATATATAACGCTGTAATCATTTTGTAGGCATTACTCTGTCATCACCTGATGAAGCCAAAGATTGGCGAAACAATATTGCAGTGAACAATAAAAATTATTTGAAACTATTTTTACGATTATTATTATATAATAATAATAATCATAGCCTCCTGATAATATAAATTAATTTAAGACAGATTGGTATAGATGTTTTTGATAGATGTAAATATGTGTTTACTTACAAAGACTACAACGGAGAATTTATATGTAAAAATAATTTTCGTAATCTGCATACGAAGGGGTGCCTGAAGATTTGGTAGTTAGCTGCGTGGCATTCTTCTCTGACGTTTTTCTCGTACTCGTCGTGTCTTCTTGGGGTTTCAATGGCAACAGGGTCATATGGGATTTGGATAATTGCATGGAGGGTGTTGTGGTTTTCGCAGACGAATGCGCAGACTTCCAAAAGATCTGCAAATAATCACATATAACCAAATCAGATTTCATACATTATATAATAGGAGAATATATTCTGCATTACCTTTCGTCTAGTTAACGGCATGTAATCCAAATTCCTTTTGATTAAGAAGTGACACTGGAGACTTGGTAACCACGTTTGCTGGACTTGCAACGGCCTGTCGTCCGGGTGCAATTTCCTCTGTTGCTCTTTAATGGAACAAACTTCGTAAAGAGAGAATTGCTCGACCCTTTCCTTATTGTTCGAGCACGTCAGTAAGAGGGCTATTAATTCGTCCACTGTCGTTTTGGCGCTTATCAGTAGGCTCTTGTACTGCGAGTTGCAGTTTAAAGCTGAATCGTAAACCTTCACCAAACCACCACGCCGTGTTTGTAAGGAAAACCTGAAATTTGAAACAAAAACGTCAATTAATTGTCAAGAACCTGGACAACTATTTCGTTATTTCAAACATGCAATACTATTGCACTATCCTTATTCCAAAAAGAGAGAAACAAAATTTTGAACAGACCCAAGTGAGAGGTTTGACGTTGATTGTTTTCTAGACAAATGTATTTACTCTCAAGTGTTCTTTACCATTCTGTTGTCTTAACAGTTTGATTTATCTCCGAAGAATCTATATACAATTTATTTTGGTACAGATTTCATATTTCAGACAGATATTCAAATTTAATTTTACCGCCTAAAATTGATTTCACCAGCTACAGGTTGTAATTTAGGCTGGGGATCTGTTCAGAATTTCGTCTCTTTCTTTTTGGAATAAGGTATAGGCCATATGTACCTCATTTTAAAAAAATGCTACTGAAGATACAAATGTCAAGTAACCGCATTGTTTATTAATAACTACTATATAGTTGTTATTATTTAACCTTTGAATAAACATTTAGAAATCATTCTTTTTATATTTTCATTGTATAAGAAACAATGTTCAGAGGTTAGGAGAATTAATTTTTACAATAGAAATTGAAGGTATGTTTCGGCTAAAGCTCCTTTATAAGGAGAATGCATGGTGACAAGAGAGAGGAAAACATTAGAAACAAAATCGTCCATTATGTGAGTATCTGTCAAATGGTATAATAAACCTATAATTCAAAATTATTAAATATGGATTAACTTATAACTGGAATGTTAAATGGATATGTATGTAACATTCTTAACTCTAAAATAAGTTTTTTCTCGACTGACCCCTCATTTGAAAGACATTTGGAAGATGTATTCAAAATTTATGTTTTAATTTTCATTTGTTAAAAAAAAAAATGCCGAATTACACGGGTAGGATAATTATATCGTTTGAACGGTATTTGGAAGGAACAGAAGAAGTAGAAGAAATAATATTATTAATAAATTAAACGAACAATTAAATTAAACTTTTTAACAAAGCGATTAAATAAATCTACTAAAAGTGGAAAACAACAAATAATCCCGAACACATCACTGTAATTTTAAATAAAATGTTGGCAATAGAACAACCGATTGCAAAACAATTATGTAATTTATCCTACCCATGAAATTCGAATTTTTTTAACACATAAAGAAAATTAATGAAAAAATTGAATAGATCTTCCAACCTTTCAAATGAGGAGACACTATAGTAAGGCGACCAGACGTCCCGATTTTGGCGGGACAGTCCCGATTTTTATCAATTTTTGCGTTTTAAAAAAGTCCCAATTTTTGGAAAGAATGCACGGCAAGCAAGGAACGGCGGGAGAACGGGAAGGGAATATACGGTTTTCGGCGGCCATGTGGCTATTTCGCCAAGATATGAGTTATATTATTATTGTTAATTTTAAAATGTTAGACAAAATTCATGACCTTTTAAACAATGACAGTAATCTACTAAAAAAAATCACTCAATATGCCAAAGAATAATATAATACTTAAAACTAACTTTTGTAATGTATTATATTTGTAAATTTTACTTATGTTGAAATTTAAAACAGTATATTACAATACTATTATTGCGTTCTATGAACATTTTTGTTATATAGACCAAATTTTTAAGCAATGACCCCCCCCCTTCCCTCGGTCAATGTGTCCCGCTTTACCAATGTGTCTGGTCACCTACACTATAGCACTATTTGTCAAATTTTTAAGATGAAACATGGCCATCAAGTTTGTATTTTTATAGTGTTTTTTTTTCTTGCTTGAACGTTTAATTCCACTTCGTTTTAACAGATAAGAGAGGGGGGGGGGAGCCTTTACACACGAACTGTATAACAATTATTAATAACAGATGAACTATTTGTTGCGAAAAAAAGCGACATCTGTGAATCGTATTTTTATTGATTTATTCAGGGGTATCCGGAGAAAGAAAAGATGTTTTTAAACCATGTAATTCAAATTCTGGATAAGTAAATGTCATACACGATGACTTTATTGATGAACTGAAATTATCTGTTAGTGCAAGTTTGAGTAGGTATCCATGTTAGATTCCGAGTTAGACAATCTGCCCCCGGATTCCGAACATACGATACGATATTCGAATTCGAAAAGCAAACGTGGTAGAGATGGGCAAGACAAAACAGTAGTCTGTCTAGCCACATTGAAAAGTACTAGTACTCACCTAACTTGTCCATCTTTACTACGCTCGCGTTTCGAATTAGAATATCGTATCGTACGTTCAGAATTCGGGGGCTGACATAATATGTAAAATGACTTTTTCCAACAATAGAATCCCGTAAAGGCGGTTGTCAAATTAAAAAAAATAGCATTTTGTAAAAGAGAGTACTGTTAAGGACGTTTTTTATTATTATTTTTCTTTTAATCCTTTTACTTTCTTATACGTAGTATAAGGAAGTATGTATTGTGATGACGAACATTTTCGACCTCGAGATTTTTGCAGATGTCCACGTTTTGAAGTCCCCTGATACCAAAAAAGTGGTTTTTAAAAAATGTCTGTGTGTCTGTCTGTGTGTGTGTGACCACGATAGCGGTCAAACCGCTGTAGATATCAATTCCAAATTTTGTATTTGCGTGTATAATCTACCTCTTGAGATCTGATTAGTTTTTCAGTAAAATCGGTAGACCGGAAGTAGTACTTTACTTCAGTGAAAAATTCGAATTTTGCCAATATTTCGTCAATTACTAAGTTTAAACAAATTTATAAAGAATTCAAATGTACTCAAAATTAAATTTGAGACAAATTATCTTAAAAAAGTTTTTCGAAATTCTAACCGGAAGTAGGTCTTTTACTCTTATCGAAAATCAGTTTTTTGCGAATATCTCGCAAGTCATGCTTTCTAGGCAGGTATTACGAGTATAAAAGTATTTAAATTATAATTTTAAATATCTTTTGTATAAAAAAAATTTCAAAATTCGGACCGGAAGTACCACTTTTATTCTTACCGAATAGCAATTTTTTGCAGATATGTCGTAAATTATGCATTCTATATATATTTATTAAGAGTACAAAAGTATTTAGAGTTGAATTTGCAATATTTTTTGTATACATGAAATTTCTAAATTCGGACCGGAAGTGGCACTTTTACTCTAAGCGAGTAGCACTTTTTTTCGAATATCTTGCAAAGTATGCATTCTATAGCGATTTATTAAGAGAATGAAAGTACTTAGAATAGGATTTTGAATAAGTTTTGCATAAAAAAATTCTTAAAATTGTATAGTTTGAAACGCTCATACGTATAAGAAAGTCGTGTGGTGGCCACACCTCATTTTTTATAAAGTAATATTCCCTGTTCTATGTAAAAAGTATGCATGTTTAGTTTTAATCTCAATTTGCTTTATTTTACAAAGGTACAATTAATTAGAATATGTATATTTCTCTGTATAAGTGCTTATAGTCATTTTATTACTTCATAATCGTAAAATAATGTATATTTATAATTAAATCTGGAAAGACCGAGAGGTACATCAGTCTCCTAATGTAATCTCTTTCTTAGAAACCTCTCTATTGTCCGTTCTAGAAAATCGGTAAAATGCCTTGTCTAAATTAGCATTTATTTTCTTTCTCTTTTAGCATCATGCCGTTGTAGTACTTAAAAATACATAAACATCTGCCGGATTTCAGAATTATAGATATTCTGTAATTTAAGAAGCCCGTAAACGCCACAGCAGGGCTCATATATTTATATTAGATAATTGTATTGCTATTTGCTCCTTCCGAGAACCTTTAATGAAACTTACAACCCATTAATGTTCGGTTTTTCCAGACAACAATAGAGGAGGTACGGTTTTGTAAACTTACGACAAATTTCTCAGCTTATTGGATTTGATTTCTTTTAACTACGAGTTTGATCTTGCATATGTAGTGTAGAAAGAGGTGATATTTTGTTTAGCAGAAGAGTTGATTGAATCAAATCATATTGTCTATCACTTGTATATAAACGTGGAGGTATTTTGTAATAATTCATCAGCATTCTTTAAAGTAGTTACTACAAAACAGACTCCAAAATTTTTCATAAATAATAAATAAAACCAAAGTAAGTCAAAATTAATGATTTTCTATTGCCATTAGTCTAGATTTTTAAAATATTATTCCACTCACTTGGAATCTCCTTTTGGATGACAACTCTGCAATACCGCAGGCCTTGCTTCTTCATCTAAAGGTAAAAGCGTTCGCACACCAGCTTTCCTGACCGTCACTTCCATGCTCAAATAGAAGAGTTTCGGATCCCTGTGTTTCATTTTGTATTTGCCCAAAAGCGTTGATACGACTTCTCGACAGGTTGTTTGAAACGTTATGCTCAGTGTTTTGTATTCAATATCTGGACGAAGACATCTTGCGTAAACTTTTATTGTTGTCTGCAAAAAAAGAAAAAATATATAAGAAAAACTTGACTAAAAAATTAAATGTTAAGTGTTAAAATGATAAAAATTGGAATATTCAGTATTGGGAAATTAACCCGAGACCCGTACTTAATGTTAAAAACATATAAGTAAGAACACGGACATTTAATTTTAATATATTTTATTATACAAAGAGTTGCATGTATGTAGTTATGTAAGCCAATAACACTGTCTCCGAGCAAGAACTGCATTTCTTTTTCACCTTCCATTCAAAATAACTAATAATCAATTTAACTTCGCAAATTTTTAAAACCAAACACAAAATTAAATTAACAGATATTTGAATATTTTACAGGTTTCCTTAGCAACGCAGGTCTAATGTCGCTATAAGTACAACAGCTTACCAATAAATTTAAAACTTCAAATGTCACATCGATTGATTTTCTGTCTTTAATCTTTACTTTTTTTCAATATTAAATCGTCGTTTTTCCCATCACAGAAAAAAATAGTGTATTATAGGTACAAGGGTGAAAACATTAGACATTACCTGGAGCTAAAATCTAATACTTTTTTCCCTTGTATAATAAATAACTATTAGTTTTTTAGTATAAAAAAATATATTTTATCGCCAACCGGCAGTAAAGTGATGCGTTACCATAGCGTTTTGCGGAGGTAAAGAAACACTTTATCGTACTGTACAATAAAGTACTTTACCTGCCGCTAATATCTGTCAGCGTAGCCATGACTGATGACTTTAAAAATAAATCGTTTGTCACTGTCATAAACTGTCATAAGTTATTATATCTTTATTTCTTAAATTAACAATTTTCATGGTTGGCGATAAAATTTTGTATGCACCACGTCAGTAAAGTACCTTTATCGAACTCGTCTTTTACTCGCCGCGCTCGCTTCACTCGCTTGGCTCGTAAATCAGACTCGTTCGATAAAGTATCACTTTACTGACTTGTTACATAAATAACTATTATCGCCAACCGACAGTAAAGTGATGCGTTACCATAGCGTTTTGCGGAGGTAAAGAAACACTTTATCGTACTGTACAATAAAGTACTTTACCTGCCGCTAATATCTGTCAGCGTAGCATGACTGATGACTTTTAAAAATAAATCGTTTGTCACTGTCATAAACTGTCAAAAGTTATTATATCTTTATTTCTTAAATTAACAATTTTAACGGTTGGCGATAAAATTTTGTATGCACCACGTCAGTAAAGTACCTTTACCGAACTCGTCTGTTACTCGCCGCGCTCGCTTCACTCGCTTGGCTCGTAAACCAGACTCGTTCGGTAAAGTATCACTTTACTGACTTGTTACATAAATAACTATTATCGCCAACCGTCAGTAAAGTGATGCGTTACCATAGCGTTTTGCGGAGGTAAAGAAACACTTTATCGTACTGTACAATAAAGTACTTTACCTGCCGCTAATATCTGTCAGCGTAGCATGACTGATGACTTTTAAAAATAAATCGTTTGTCACTGTCATAAACTGTCAAAAGTTATTATATCTTTATTTCTTAAATTAACAATTTTAACGGTTGGCGATAAAATTTTGTATGCACCACGTCAGTAAAGTACCTTTACCGAACTCGTCTGTTACTCGCCGCGCTCGCTTCACTCGCTTGGCTCGTAAACCAGACTCGTTCGGTAAAGTATCACTTTACTGACTTGTTACATAAATAACTATTATTGTATTTTAAGAAATTGAAAATAAAAAAATTCCGGTACCGGGAATCGAACCCGAGCCTCCTGGGTGAAAGCCAGGTATCCTAGCCACTAGACCATACCGGAGATACAATTCGAATGTTCTACACTTACATATATAAATTCGGCCGGTAGTATTCCAATAATTTTGCGCTTATGAGAATACATTTTTAACAATTTATCTTTATTACTTATTAATATTGCGCCATCGGTTTAACTTAAAAACACAAAATCAACAATAAACTAGAGCATATTTCACTCAATACACTAGACACACGTCTCAGCACAACATTCCGAATGAACTGGCTTGTAAATGGACCGCACAATGTGAGGAACAGGATATTGAAACGGAAGAACAGTTGTTGTTAAGTGAAGTGTCACACGAAAAACTGAAACCTCCAGTGAATAAAAACCTAGAATTAGCCTTAAATATTGATAGGCGACGGCAGAAGGGACGTTGGCAGTAACGACGTCTTCTTTTCCGGTTCTTGATATAAATAATAACGTAAGAAAAAATAGACGAGGCAATGATTCCAATAGGCGTGGAAAAACGCGCCTGCCTTGAGCCGTTTATATTTTATGATCCGTATTTGTCAAAATCTCCCCGTAAGTTGATAAATTACGCGGTTGGGGAATGGTCGAGATGAAAGAGTCGAAATTATTTTTTATTGATTGTAAGTGTCAAAAGATATGCCTGCGATGTTTACATAGCGGTGGGTAGTATTTCTAAGCCACTCGTGTAATCCTAACGCGATCTTTTCACGTTAAAAATAAGTGAACGTTTATTACACTACGGTTGCACTAGAAAGTGTATAAAGTATAGGTCTTTAATGCGATTGTAAACTTTGAAATTTATGTCTCAGTCGTGGGTTTTATGAAAACATAAATGTATCAAAAATTACTTAATAGAAATATTAATAGAAGAATGAGGAAAAATTTCAGTTTTTAGATCCAGTAGTTGTAAAATCAGGATCAATTCAATCTATTACCGACATAGCATTTATTTTCCCGGATTTTTTATGTATGTATATATGTATGTATACTTTATTTGTAATATAACCATTACAGAAAATTGTCATAGTGTTTTTTTTACAAGTCACAAAGACTATAGTTAATATAATAGATAAAATTAATTAATATAACAGATAAAAAATGTGTAAAAATGAATAAATATATATATAAAAATGTATAAGACCCTACTACAAATATTAGACAAACAACACCTATATACATAATATATGAATTAGACTAGTCTATTTAAAATTCCCCCATGGTATAACACTCTCGCTCTAACAGTAACTTTTTTACTTCTTTTTTGAATCTTCTGGGTGGTAATCTTCTTATGTCGCTCGGAATACGGTTATATAATTTAGCTCCCCAATAATCCATCGATTTTTGTGTGCATGTTAATTTGTGGTATGGTATTCGAATATCATTCCTGCTGCGTGTTTGATGTTCGTGGAGATGGCCATTATTTGGGAAAATATCTTTCTTGCTGTGCACGTATGTGACGACGGATAAGATGTAAACTGACGGCAGTGTAAGAATTTTTGCTGATGTAAAATGTGTCCTGCAACTTTGATTAATTTCTAGGTCAAGAAGGAACCTGATAGCGCGTTTTTGCAGGACAAATATTCTACTTGCCTCCGTCGCTATTCCCCAAAAGAGCACTCCATATGTAATTCCGACCTTCAGACTTTGGACAATGAATGGCGTATTTTAAGAAATACTAACGAAATTAACTCTTTTTCTGATAATGTAGAATTATTTTGGCAAAAAGTAGAAACGAGGCCATTCGGCGACGGAACACGTAAATTTAATTGTCTTACAAAATTTGTTTTTAATTTACTTTGTTTGTCGCATTCTTCGGCCAATGTTGAAAGAATTTTTTCTACGGTCAATAATTTAAAAACTAAACAGAGAAACAAACTACGCATGGACACAATCAACGGGTTAATTCTCGCTAAGCAATACTTTGGAAATAAAAGTTGCTTTTATTTTCCAATTGAAAAAAAACTAACTTTGCGAATAGCTATAAAGCACACACTCTATGAAGATGGCTAAAACGAGTAATTTTTTTTGTAAAATGAGATTTTTTTAAAAAATTTGTTTTCAAATTTTATATTCTATTTAATGTATATGTTACTTATATATTGTTGTAAATAATAAATAAAAGAAGATATTCCTAAAAAAAGCTGTAAATTCTTTAATCTACCGATATTTTCTATAATCTACCGAATATTGACAGTCAGGGTTACCATCACTGGTAATAATGTCCGTGTACATATGATTTTGACAGATGTTTTTTGTTATACAGTCGACTCTGCCTAAATCAAACTTTCCCTAATTCGAATTTTTCTTTAGCTACGTATCACAGAATAGGATTTTCTATGTAAAAATTATTCTATAAATAGAATCTTCTAATTACCAGTCAGTAAGTAGAATTTATATGTTATAAATAGTTACAATTCTGCCAATGTACCCCTGACTTCGAAATGTATAAATATAGTCTGCATACTATTTTGAAGATATTAACAATTTTACTTATTGATTACAAATTTATTGAAGGAAAAAAAACGGCAACTACAAAATATGTGAACAAAAATGATTTTTATTCGGTATTTCCGCTAAATAAAATAAAGTAATTAAATTATTATAATTCAAAAAAATGAGGTGTGGCCACCACACGACTTTCTTATACGTATGAAAGTGTTACTTCCGGTCCGAATTTTGAAATTTCATTTATACAAAAAATATTCCAAATCCAACTCTAAATACTTTTGTACTCTTCATAAATATATATAGAATGCATAATTTACGACATATTTGCAAAAAATCGCTATTCGATAAGAGTAAAAGTGGTACTTCCGGTCTGAATTTTGAAATTTTTTTTATACAAAAGATATTTAAAAGTATGTTCTAAATACTTTTATACTCTTAATGTACTTGCCTAGAAAGCATGACTTGCGAGATATTCGCAAAAAACTGATTTTCGATAAGAGTAAAAGACCTACTTCCGGTAGGAATTTTGAAAAACTTTATTAAAACAATTTTTCTCAAATTTAATTTTGAGTACATTTGAATTCTTTATAAATTTGTTTAAACTTAGTAATTGACGAAACATTTGCAAAATTCGATTTTTTCACTGAAGTAAACTACTACTTCCGGTCTGCCGATTTTGCTCAAAATCTAATCAGTTCTCAAGAGGGAGATTATATTCATAAATACAAAATTTGGAATTGATATCTGCAGCGGTTTGACCGCTATCGTGGTCACACACAGACACACACACACACACACAGACACACAGACATTTTTTAAAAACCACTTTTTTGGTATCAGGGGACCTCAAAACGTGGACATCTGCAAAAATCTCGAGGTCGAAAATTTTTATCATCACAATACTTCCTTATACTACGTATAAGAAAGTAAAAGCAGTAAAAATAACAACGTCTGCATTATTATTTGGAAACATGAAGCAATTTTTTAACTTGGCATACTTAATTTCTAAACTTAGCGGCAAATTCTTCAAGATAAACGAATCTAAAACAGACTAAATATTTCTTTTTTTTTTTTGAATTGCATTGCATCAGAAAATCCAACGTTGGGAACACTACATATGTCAAGATGTACAAACATGACTTATTTATTGTTTGCGTCTATGCTTTTAATTCCAAGGTTTGCATTAAACATTAATGCTTCGACAAACAAAAAAATAAATAAACAGCTGTAATGTGATTTCATCGCTATAACTTACAGACATGCAACATTTGTCGTGTTTCATTAATTCGTTGTTCTATGATGTCAGAATACAATCGCGTCATTATTTGCAAGCATAACATCGGATTCAGAGCCATTATTTATCTGCAAATGGGATAATATGATAAACTATATCAATTCTTATGCAAATTAAATCTATGATTTCTAATATTTTGAGTAAAATTGTTTAGGTTGTTCTGTTCTGAAAAAATCTTGTTTAAAATCTGGCGCACAATATCAGAACCCTTACTAAACATAGTTAACGTCAATCTCTTCGTCTGTTTAACATTCCTGTTCCTAAATACCTATTAAGTACACTGAATTTTAAATACACAGATGTGTTTGCTAAAAATGGTAAGGCAAGACGGGATCGTGCCTTGAACAAAGACTCCTTCAAAACATATGGTTCAGTGAGGGGAAAGTGCTTAAGAACAGGAGAGAAATTCGAGACTTTTTCGCTAATAACAGCACAGAGGAGAACTATAACGTTTAGCATATGCTTCTGTATTGGAACGGTTAGTAAGGCCGCCCGCCGTGTCGTGTTGTCTTCAATATGCGATGTAGTAAGGATTTTTTTTCTTTCCGCGGTGTGTGCATGGCAGGCCGGTAATGAAAGCAACTAAAGTGCCGGAAGCGAACATTTGATAGGCGAGCACGTGTATATGCTGAGGACCAAAAGCACACCTGCAGACACACTTTTGCGGTTTTTCCTATTAGGATGTATAACATCGAAATGCATTACCTGTTATTGACAGAAGGATATTCGCTAGATTTAACAATCTTGTCTGGCAAAGTTTCCGTGTGTTATTAAGAGGCTAACTAGTACTAGCTACATCAGTCCCACTATGTGACCCGTTCTTACTGAACAATTTCTTACAGTTAATTATTAGTTTAAAAATGGTTTTTATAGAATGAAGGAATGGAAAACAAATAAAGAATATGGGAAAGTTATTTGGGAAAATTTTAATTAAAAAAAAATCATTTTCTCTCTTTCGGTATTAGAACAACGTTATTCTAGTAGCCATTTTGGTGTTAGAATGGACTCCATTCTAACACCAATTTTTGGTAACTTTCTATTTCAGTAGAAATAGGTTGGTGCCATAAATTTTTCATATTCCTTTTCATAATTGCATTTCGATTTACCTGGGAGTAAATTATTTATGGCCCCTTAATGTATATTTTTAACAATTTTTCTACAGGGTTATGATAAAGTAACGCACACAATTCATAAAACGTACAATGTTCATTTTTGAAAAAAATGCAAAAACAGGTCAAACAGTTTATTTTATTCCGCGTCTTTTAACATAAGTCAAAAAAATAAAACGTCAAATTTGTCAAAGTTATGACGTCGTCATCAATATTTTTTTAAAATAAGAAGCTTGGTTTTTTTTATTTTATTTGATAAAACTTGTTTTTCTGCATTATAAAGAAATAATTGAAATAGGGGTCACATAAGAAAAAACTGAGAGAATTAATAAAAAACAAAATAAACTTTATTATAGTAATAACATTTAAATTAACCAAACAGTCCATTAAACCAAAACGATTTCTTACAGGAATTGTTCAAACTGTGTCCCGTTCACTATCTGACATAGGCCAAGACGATGGTAGACCTGATTTACAGAGTCTTCGATCATCTGCGGAGTTATACGAGTCATTTCATGTCTAATTCGTTCCATTAAGTCTTCTAAATTGTCTGGTCGGTTAACGTAGACCCGACTTTTTAAATGTCCCCACAGAAAGAAATCAAGGGGGGTGAGATCAGGTGAACTAGGTGGCCACTCCATTGGTCCACGTCTTCCAATCCACCTTCCTTCAAACTGGTTATCCAGAAACCTTCGAACATTAAAACCATAATATGGTGGTGCACCATCTTGTTGGAACCAAATACTGGGATCCAAGTTTTCCCTATAATTTGGATCCGGAAATGCCGCAATTAGATCCGGAAGCACTGCCATACGAAGATGTTCCAAATATCGCTCATCTGTTAAATTCCCACGAAAGAAATAAGGACCAATACATTTTCCCCTGACGATTCCTACCCATACATTAATTTTTTGGGGGCACTGGGTGTGTTTTGTCTGATTCCAGTTGGGATTTTTTCGAGCCCAGTAGCGACAATTGTGTCGATTTACTGTACCACTTAAATAAAACGTTGCCTCATCTGAAAATACTACACTATTAAGCAAATTTGGATTTTCGTCACAATGCCTCATGAAGATATCACAAAATTCCAAACGTCTGTCCGGATCATCTTCTGAGAGTTCGTGAACAAGTTGAACTTTGTATGGGCGCAGTTTTTCTTTTTTTAAAAACTTTACTACAAACGACTGACTAACATCTTGTTGTAAGGCAATTTCTGCTGTAGTTGCGTGAGGGTTGTCTTCTAATGACAGCAAAATATCTAACTTTGTATCGTCGCTTATTCTCGGTCTTCCAGATTTTGGAGCATCACTTACGCTTCCTGTTTCATTAAATTTTGCAATAATTCTGCTTACTGTGCTTCTAGCAATTGGAGGTCTTTCAAAATGTGTTTCGTTAAATAAAACACATGCTTCTTCATGACTTCGAAGTCTATCGCCGTAACCTACCATCATTAGAATTTCTATCCTTTCTCTTTCCGTTAAAGGAGCCATCATAATAAAATTGGTATGACACTAATTGTAAGACTGACACTGACAAACAGTTGTTTTATTACTAGGTAACTTTAAGTTTTAATTCTTTTAATATTTAGTTTCTTTTCATAAATTCAAAAACTAGTTTATTTTGTTTAATTCTCTCAGTTTTTTCTTATGTGACCCCTACTTCAATTATTTCTTTATAATGCAGAAAAACAAGCTTTATCAAATAAAGTATAAAAAAACCAAGCTTCATATTTAAAAAAAATTATTGATGACGTCATAACTTTGACAAATTTGACGTTTTATTTTTTTGACTTATGTTAAAAGACGCGGAATAAAATAAACTGTTTGGCGTGTTTTTGCATTTTTTTCAAAAATGAACATTGTACGTTTTCTGAATGTTGTGCGTTACTTTATCATAACCCTGTATAAATAAATAATATAAATACAATCCGAAACAGAGAAAATAGTGTAAAATACTCGTAACAGAAGGCCATTCCAGCATTCTTTCCTTCGGCCACTCGCGTTGAAATTTGGAAATCATGCTGGAATGAAAGGCCTTCTGTTACTTGTACTTTAATATACTCTTTTACTTTTAACAGTTGGGGTAATGTAATTTACTTTCCCAAAAAGTAGGATTTTTCCCATGTTCTATTTTTTTTTATCCTGACATTTTTCATAAAATGCTTCTTGAATATTTATTAAAAAATACGCCCCGTCCGCAGGCGCCCCCGCGCCCCCGCGCCACTGGTTTAATTCTTTGAGGGGCAGACTTTAAAAAATAAAATAACCCCAAGTGGGCATAATATTTGTTATACATTTTTAGTTGGTTTTCTTTGGATTATGTGTAGACTGTTATGTAATTTACAAGAAACAAAAGCCAATTTTTTGAAAATTTATAAAAAAATTTGGAAAAAAAAGGTGGTTTACAAAATGTACCACTGCACACTTAAGACAATTTATGAACTATGAAACTTTTCAAAACAATTTTTAGTTTTACTTAAACAAAGTGGTACTTTACATAAGCAACACTCCCAATTTGAACGAATATCGTTTTTTTTTTGAACTGCAAATTACGCGGCGTCTTCTACTTGTTCGAATGGGTCTGTGTTCCGCATTTTGCAACCTTGTTGTTTATGATACAAAAGGTTTATGTCTTTTTTAGGACAGTATGATTTACATTTGCACCTGATGATTTTCTTTTCTTGATTGGTACAGTTATCAAGCTGTCCACGATAGAGAGTCTAAAATTTTTCGTGGTTACTTTAGGTAGATTTAATTGTTTACGTAAAACGAATGCATCAATTAAATAAAAAAAATATTCGATGTAACCACTGGAACTTTTTTGATGTATTTCATATGTACGTTTGTTTTCATCGAATTTATCGACAAAATTCATGTTTACGTTGTGATCGACTAACATTCTAGGACAAGGAATCATTTCGGCAGTTCCATCTTTTTTCCTCCTCATTACCTCTAGAACCTCCTCATGATGGTGATAATTATATAATAAATGTACACTTCGTTTATCCTTCCATTTAACAGCTACCAATCCCTTATTACTAACGCTGAAGTCAAAATCCCCTCTTTTCAAGCCTTTGTCTGGAGTAAATGTGGGTATAAATTGTCTAGTAATATTTACAGTTCCACATGCATAGAGATGTTTCTGCTGAAGCTCTTCTATTAACTTCGGTGAGGTAAAAAAGTTGTCGAAATAAACGTGATGACCCTTATTTTCTAAGCCCTCGCACAATTCGAGTACGACACGACGTCCCAGACCTGCTTCAACAACATCTCCCTTTTTCCCCGTATAGATATCACACTTTAAGCAATATCTGCTTTTATCTGCTAACATCCATAACATGTAACCTCTTTTTATTGTTTCTTCGGCATATATTGCTTTAACGACGATCTTCCTTTGAATCTTATCATGGATTCATCTATAGCAACATCTCGAGAAGGTAAGAAACATTCGAGAAATCTGGTGTGCAATTGTGTTATCAAGGGTCGTATTTTGTACAATTTGTCATACGTTGGGTCTGTACGAGGTATAATATACAAATTTATCATGTAAATGTTTATCTGTAGACCAGTAATCCCTATAACTAGGTAATCTTTTGTTTCCCATCAATAAATTTATCCCTTTAAATGTTTTTATTTCTTTCTTGTCAGTAGGCTGAAAATTTGCGCAATCATATCGTTGATTAGCATACAAATTTGTTTGAAATACAATTGAATCCCAAAAATCTTCTGTAAAATATTGATTAAATAATTCGCCAGAAGACGAATCGTCCATATTGTAATGAAATATGCTTCACAAAAAATGAAAGAAAGAAAAAACAAATATTGGCGCGACGACGATAAAAACACACTCATAAATCATCGATATGTGTGTACTGGATAGGCGGCATTTCTGGAAGGCCCCCGGTCTATCTAGGATGAGTACGAAGTTTCTGGCAACTTCTAGCCCTTTTACGATGCCGATATAAGAGCAGCTGGAGCCGGGATGATTCATTCATAGATTCGGAAGTATTCGTACGATACAAAATAAATATAGTACAATATAAATATTACCGTATCATATAAATAGTAGTAGTAAATAAATACGTGTGTTAATTTTAATTTATTAATAGTAGTTTTAAGTGCATTACCTTTATTTCACATTTTTATATTTTGACTAGTTTTATATTTTTATATTGTAATTAATTTCACGTGTGTGAATATACAGACTGTTTTAAATAAATTGCACGAGTTGTTTATTTCGAACCCGAAAACGCAACAATATCAATTATAAATTGGGCAACACCCGAGTCTCCTATGAAAGGAATGTGTACCTGTAAGGGAACGTTTGCCTTGCTCCAAGTGATATCTGCTACTGGTTAGCTGAGAGCTTTCGCACGAAAGATAATTTGCGTATTTGGAAACAGGTATAAATGTAATCAATTTTTTTTCAATTGTGAAAATTAATAAAAGTAAACATCGCACTAATTGCACTAGGCTTACAGATGAGAATTTAGAAATCACTTTTCGGATGTGTACCAGTGGAATTGACCCCAATATTGTTTATCTTTTTTTTATTAAGTAGCTCTTGTATTATCTATGTATTATAAATAAATGTGTTGACTTTTATCGCTTTTTATTGGCTACTATTTATTCTTATTATCTACCTACGGCCCGCGACTTGATTAATGTCCTGAAGTTAGGCCCACAATCAAGCAAAGGTTGCCCGCACTAAACCATACAAAACTCAACTTCCAATGTAAAATACATACGCAATGATTTCTAATAATAATAATACAATACTTCCATTTTAACAGGAAATAATTTCGCTGAAAAAGAAGGAAGTGGATTTCAGCTAACGACTTTCCACCCGATAAGCTTAATTTATATGTTACCATCTACGACGGGGCAAGCATAGTATGCTAAAATAGATCAAATACGAACGGAAATGAACTTCATTATTCAATTAGAAAGGAAGTAGTTGCACGGGTAAAAAGAGATTTTCATGTATGACACAATTTTGTTCCGTAAACGACCGACAGAGAAGGGTTGCCCTATTGAATGAAATACGACCGGAAGTACTCGGTACGGATATTATATTGTTACACAATCGACAAAAGCATAATGTACAAATACGCATTTTATTAATAAAAAAACTTTTAAAAATGCTTAAAACTTCATATTTATTATCAAGTAATTATTTTAATTTCAATGCGACTATTTTTAAAAAGCGAATTTCATCTTTCCCCGTTCTATATATAAAAAGACATCACCTTGGACGTGTGTCCCGTGTCTCGCCTAGAAAACATCTCGAAAGGGTACAAATGGTTCTTAACCCTTTCTCTTAGTCGCTTCCAAAGAAAACAACATCCTGTCTAGATTTAAAGCTCCCGTAACACATACAACATAACAGTAGCACAGCTGCGTTGGATTATGTTTTACACGTGTCATATTACAAACTAACTTCGAATATTAGAATTTACATGTGCCAAGCGCCATCATATTTGTGACATGTCATTTTCTTCTAGTACAGTTAATTCTGAGAATAAAATAGAATGTACCTATTTTAATTGTGAAATAAATAATCCAACTCTTGACCTGTGACCTTGAGTATTTTTTTTTTTTAGATAATCAAGAAAGTAGGTACACTTTTCGATCTGTTTTTTCTGGGAAACTTATAAAACTGTACCAAGAATGAATCAAACGCGTTTATTGATGACTGCTGTGGTAGAGTATTTAAGTAACATTGTTTGCATAAGTATATCAAATATGATAAATTATCTATATAACATATATTTTAATAAATTAGGAAAATACTATTTACATATATACATTTACACACAAAACGTATATGCTTATAGTGTTGGAATACACACACACATCTAGTATCATTACCGACAATCAACGCACAGACACCGTGTTTGGCAGATGTCGCTGTGATATTCTCACGGGCATTTGTCACCTAAACACGACACAAGTTGCGAAACTAGTTTAAAAGTCATTACCGGCAGTCGCACGTACACTGACGAGGCCTTAAAGGCCGAAACACGATGTCTCTGCTTGATTGTCTGTAATGACACTTGTTACACCTTGTTTTTTATTTTATCTCTTGTATATTATGTCCCGTGTTTTAGCACTTTCTAATTTTGGTACATTTCTTCGAGCGACGCTGTACACATATCTTGCATTTCTTGCATGTAACGATATAAGTCCAAGAATTGTTGTTTGTTTTCTTTTGTGGGTTACATATAAATATATTCCGTGGGATGTCGAAATTTAGCTAAAGATTGCTGTAAACTTAGTCATTTAGCCGAGGAAAGCATTACATTGGAAGATGCCATACGTATTGCCAAAGAAAGACAAAGATCAAGCTGGAAACTACGGTGGAAAAAATATACAACAACCTCTCAGTCCAGATATGCAACAATACACCCTGAGTTACCTAATAGCGTGTAGTTTACTAGCTATAGTATTCCACGAAAATATATTTCGATCATTAGTCGACTTAAATTTGGGCATGGGTGCTACCCAACGCACTTAGCAAAATTAAAAATTATTGATGACAATAAATGTGCTATCTGCAACACCGAAATCGACCTGACCATATCATTTTTGATTGTAGGAAACATTATCAAGATTGCCGGAAAGTCTACGATGATATAGCTGCACTAATCGTAGAAATGCCATTTAATCTGCAACATGTGCCAAATTTAGCTTCGATCCCATATTTGTAATACCTCTGTTCGAAAATCCTGTCTATCCACGGATCAGTTTTGTTTGTGTGATAAAGCCGCCTTGATGAGCCTCTAGGCGTGAAAAGTGTTTTTGTCCAAACCTTGTGGCATCTTCAAAGTTATTTCTTTAGTAGTTAGAGTTTGGCTGCATGGAAAATGTCCGCAATGCCAAAAAAAAAAAAGGTATTGTGACCGGCATATCTGCTGTGATGTAAAAGTTGTTGCACTGCTGACTGGTTTACATGTTTTATTCGACTACTTAAATATCTCTTTTGATGATGGCCAAGTTCAACTTTCAATAATATGCTAGTAAATGCTAGTATATCGTAAAGTTCTATCGAAAGTACCGTAAAGAGCTGGCACCATGGACTTCTTTTAAAAATGTTTACAAATATTTTCTGGGATATCACAAGAGTGAAAATTATCAAGATATCGTTGCTAATTTGCTAGAAAACTATAAAAATTAAGGGTGCCGAATGTCGCTCAAAGTTCATTTTTTGCATTCAAATTTGGATTTCTTCCCTGCTAATTTAGGAAAGACGAGTGATGAACAGGGGAAAAAAGGGTCCATAAAGAGATTGCAGAAATGGAGTTAAAGTTAATTATATAAATAATTAACTTTTAAACCACATTTATGTCAAAGAATTTTATCATTTTTATTTATCCGTTAATAATAAATAATATCCTGTTCATTCTCGACTTGTTTATGATCTAAAAGCTGTTTTAAAACCGTGTTTTTCATGTAGGCATGGATTACAATATTATTCTTTCCTTCTATAAAATAAATTTTCATTTTTAAAAGTTTACAATACCCTACAACTATCACGTTACAACTTCCAGACATCCAGACCATAAACAGGCCGGTAAATATTTATAAAATTATGAATATGTGGGTTGCTTTCGTTGACCAATCGTTAATGTGCATATTTTTGATTAAGGACCTCGCGTTTGTATTACTAAAGCATGTGTAGTTGTGTACACACATATGAAAGTAAGTTTACATACAAGAAGAATGTTTTCTATACATCTGAGCTGTTTAAAAGAAAAATTGTTTTGCAAGTCTCTAAATTTATGAACATAAACAAAACAGTCGGTTTTGTATGTAAACAAACGTATACGACGTCCATAAGCATCAGCGGCAAGGGCCTAGTATCCGAAATAGTATATTTTTATGCCAAATTGTTACGAAAATTTTACCATAAATCACGGAGAATGCAAATGTTTTGATCGTTTTTATAAAGATAAGAAAATGAAAATGAGTGCTCCTATAATTCATGGTATCACCGATGAAAGATAACCTATGTCCCAATTGTTTTGGCACAAAATTTAGGGGTTTAAAAATAGGTTGTAATGATGGCTTTGTAAACAAAAAATTGTTTATTTTATTGAAATTAGTTAGATAAGTCGTTTTTTTAATGTCAGTTGCATTAAAATGTCTTACAAGTTAAAGTTAGAAATAAGAAAAAGCATCTATAATTCGCTTTTCAAATCCAAAATATTTTGCGCAGAATCATCTATCGTGTTATAGTCGAATGTGAAAGAATACCATGTCTAAACCCCCAAAACGTGGGAAAAGAATTACCCGAGAAATAGCAAAAAGATTAGTAAGAAGAGCAAAATACAGAGTTGGGGTTTTCGTAAGAAAACTAGCTCGTCAATTCTATGCTTCAAAGAGTATCGTATCGCGGGATTAGCAAGGAAGGATTAATAATATCGAAAAAGACAGAAGTCTCTTAGATATACCTTCAATCAATTTACACGGATGCCAAGATGCTGTCGTCAACTAAGGCTGAGGAATGAGAGAGTGACTGTCATGGCCGATGAAAAATACTTCCCACTTACCAACTAGGAAATGGTTTTTATACAATATAGAGTACCCTAACAATAACAATGTAATATATAAAGAAAAAGCGAAATTTTCAGAGTCGAAGAGTTTAAGATTTTAGGTTTTTACTATCGTATTACTTCCACAGATTTTGGGACCAGATTACATAGGTAATCAAAAATAAATGACATTAAAAGTACGTCATTATGTTAAATGGGAAATGTTTCAGAAAATGGTAATAAATCGAAAACTTTAGATTTTCGGTTTATACTATCTTTTTACTTGCAAATATGTTGGGACTAAATGGCGAAGGCCATCACCAGTAAGTGGCATTAAGAGTATGTCATCATGTTAATTGTAACATATTTAAGAAAAATGGTAATAAGCCAAAAATTTAGATTTTAAGCTTATACTGTCTTATTGCTGTCACACATTTTGATAATAAGTCAAAAACTTGAGATTTTAGGCTTATACTATATGAATACTTTTTGACTATGAATAGTTACAGAGAATAAAAAAAATTAATAATATCCAGGATGTTCCATTTAAAAAACTATAACCATGGTCATATAATTAATGAGTGAAAACTGGACCACCGTAGAAAAATTCTCGTGAAGATAGGTGTTGATTGATTTTAGAATAATTTAATTTACAAAAAACGTAGTTACTTTTGTTTATTGATATTCAATAAAAAATGAGGTGTGGCCACCACACGACTTTCAAATTATACAAAAGTCGTTCTAAACTAAGATTTAAATACTTTTATCTTCTGAAAAAATAAACAAAATCCTACTGTAATACATACTTCTATTCTCTTAGTAAATCTCTATAGGATGCATACTTGGCGAGATATTCGAAAGAAAGATCTACTCGCTAAGAGTAAAAGTGTTACTTCCGATCCGAATTTTGAAATTTCTTTTATACAAAAATTGTTCCAAATGTAGCTCTAAATACATTTGACCTTTTGATAAATATATATAGAATGCATAATTTACGAGATATTTGCAAAAATCGCTATTCGATAAGAGTAAAAGTGTTACTTCCGGTCCGAATTTTTTTTTTATACGAAAGATATTGAAAATTAAGTTCTATATACTTTTGTACTCATTATGTACCCGTCTAAAAAGCATGACTTGCGAAATATTTGCAAAAAACAGATTTTCGATAAGAGTAAAAGACCTACTTCCGGTAGGAATTTCAAAAAAAAAATTTCTTTGTTTATAAAAATATTTGTTTGTTCTATTTAGCATATATCAATAAATTAAGTTATAAGATGTCTCTGCATTTTATTTTATTTTATTTATCTGACCTGGTCACGACATTCATATTGGAGAAGGAATATTGTTAATAATTTTCCGCCCTTGAGAGAAAAGTATCATGAGAGTAACCATATACAGAGCTAGTGGAATGTAAAATTGCTAAACTTCCTTTACTGCAGAAAGAAAATTGAATCCTAGACTAGCATAAGGCCTAGTGCTTGATTCTGTTTTTCATTTATTATTTAAATAATTTAAATCATTGTTATATAATCGTTAATTTGCAAGAGTCACAGCAATATGTATTAATTTTTGGTATTTTTTGACAAAATAATAAAACTGTATATTTCAAAAAGTAAAGCTGTTAGCAACCTCCCAGTACGTATTTTTTTCATAGTAAGGGCCATAGAAATACCCAATAACAGAAAAAAAAAAGTAAGGGAAACAAGAATTGTGTTGACCAGAGTTATTAATGATTTTTATCCGCTCTTTTTCTATATAACATAATTATGTATGTATTATCTTGATGAATTTGCAAAAATCTTTATCTCCGCAGCAATAAAACTATATTATTTCATTTGAAAAATCAAGCTATGCACATTTCCAATTAAATCGGGACGTAAAATAACTATAATAGGCATTAGGTATTAAGCCCAAAGTATTAATTGTTATGCATTGTGAGAATAAGTCTGTCCAGATTTAATTAATTCGATATTGTATCGCAATTACTAAATCAAGCCTTTAATATATTCGAAATGCATCTAAACTTCGAACTGATAAAATTAATGAAAGACTTAATTAATTAAATGTGTAAGTAATTACTTTTATATCCTTAGGTGCTATTATCATTATTATAACGATTATTAGTTTTATGAACTCTTTAATTGTAAGATATCTCAAGTAAATTGCAAACCGTTTATTATTACCGACAAAACCTCACGAGAAGCGGTTCTTCGTATCGAATGTTTTCAACATCTTGCCGTGTTTATTGAAATTCCACGATTTATCGTATATTTTATCGATTTCAACGTTTTAATTCCTCATAGTCTTTCTGCATGCTGCATGGCTGCTCTACCAACTGTAGAAACAGAAAAAGAAACCGGTATATATCTATCTCTTATAATGAGAATAAATGACAAGTTTAATGTTGTTGGTGGATCGTGTTTCAGAAGCAAATACCACTTCGTTCATTATGTAACAAAGCTACTACCTACAGCAGCGGAAATTGAAAATCTCCTCGGGGGGAATTTATTTCGAATCGGACACGAAACAGCAACCAATCGACGAGCAGCAATGCATGTTTAAGGTATAAAGTTGAATTTGCGCGCTATGAAGAACAAAAAAAAATTAAAACTTTATTTATTCGATTAAATTACAGGTTACTACTATGCAAATGCGTCTTATAGGAATGTTCCCACACGCACGAATTGAAAACATCTGATTAACATCAGTTATACAATTATAAATTAGTTATTTGCGTGGTTTATTTCGTCGCGGTGAGAATTCGCTCTTTAATTTAATGTAATTAATAATTACACTATCCGGCACGATTTTTGTAACTGATTTAGCAGTCTAAAATTTTAGTATTTTGCATTGTTTTAAGCATAAAAACTGTATTCCAGAGGTGCGTGAAGTTGGCACCAAAACTTGCGGCGCAAATGTTCGTTTTAGTGCCGAAAGTTTGCGCCTAATATGCGCCGTCAATATCTGAAGAAAAAACACCGGCGCATTAATTTGTTACAAAATTATAAACAAACACAGTTTTTTGGTGCCAACTTCACGCCAGCACCACAACTTGCGGCGCAAATGTTCTTTTAAGTGCCAAAATGTTGCGCCCAATATGCGCCGTCGATATCTGAAGAAAAAACACCCACGCCTTAATTAGTTACAAAGTTATAAACAAAAACATTTTTTGGTGCCAACTTCACGCGTGAAGTTAGCACCACAACTTGCGGCGCAAATGTGCTTTTTAGTGCCAAAAGTTTGCGCTTAATATGCGCCGTCGATATCTGAAGAAAAAACACCGGCGCATTAATTTGTTACAAAGTTATAAACAAAAATAGTTATTTAGTTTTTTTTTATTTAATAACTATTTTTGTTTATAACTTTGTAACAAATTAATGCGCCGCTAAATAGTTATTTAGTTTTTTTTTTATTTAATAACTTTGTAACAAATTAATGCGTCGGTGTTTTTTCTTCAGATATCGACGGCGCATATTAGGCGCAAACTTTTGGCACTAAAAAGAACATTTGCGCCGCAAGTTGTGCTTACTTCACGCGTGAAGTTGCACCAAAAGACTGTTTTTGTTTATAACTTTGTAACAAATTAATGCGTCGGTGTTTTTTCTTCAGATATCGACGGCGCATATTAAGCGCAAACTTTTGGCACTAAAAAGAACATTTGCGCCGCAAGTTGTGGTGCCAACTTCACGCACCTGTATTCTAGTATATGATATCACGTCACATTTACAACATAAAATTTTTGTCTGTATTCACGAAGATTAAGGCGATAGGTGGTGGCCAAGTGTGCAAGAGAGATAAAAGTATCGGAAAATTATTCCCGTTTTTCTAAACAAATTACAAAACCTATTTCCTTTTTACTTTCTTATACGTAGTATAAGGAAGTATTGTGATGATGAAAATTTTCGACCTCGAGATTTTTGCAGATGTCCACGTTTTGAGGTCCCCTGATACCAAAAAAGTGGTTTTTAAAAAATGTCTGTGTGTGTCTCTCTCTCGCTCTCTCTGTGTGTGTGTGACCACGATAGCGGCCAAACCGCTGTAGATATCAATTCCAAATTTTGTATTTACGTATATAATCTCCCTCTTGAGATCTGATTAGTTTTTCAGTAAAATCGGTAGACCGGAAGTAGCAGTCTGTCTGTCTGTGACCACGATAGCGGTCAAACCGCTGGAAATATCAATTCCAAATTTTGTATTTACGTGTATAATCTCTCCCTCTTGGGAACTGATTAGATTTTCAGCAAATTAGGTCGACCGGAAGTAGTAGTTTACTTCAGTGAAAAACTCGAATTTTGCTAATATTTCGTCAACTACTAAGTTTAGACAAATTTATAAAGAATTCATATGTACTTAAAATTAAATTTAAGAAGAATTTTATTAAAAATTTTTTTCGAAATTCCTGCTGGAAGTAGGCTTTTTACTCTTATCGAAAATCGGTTTTTTGCAAATATGTCGTAAATTATGCATTCTATATATATTTATGAAGAGTACAAAAGTACTTAAAGTTGGATTTGGAATATTTCTTATATAAATGAAATTTCAAAATTCGGACCGGAAGTAACACTTTCATACGTATAAGAAAGTCGTGTGGTGGCCACACCTCATTTTTTAAAGTAGTATACGACTTAAAATGCTCTTCTAAAGAGATGCAACATCTTACTTTTTTATAATTTTTTTTTATAATAGTTGAGATATTTTGTTTAATTTCGGAATTTAATGTTTTTTTTTACTATTGTGATGATGAAAATTTTCGACCTCGAGATTTTTGCAGATGTCCACGTTTTGAGGTCCCCTGATACCAAAAAAGTGGTTTTTAAAAAAATTTCTGTGTGTGTCTCTTGAGATCTAATTAGTTTTTCAGTAAAATCGGTAGACCGGAAGTAGCAGTTTACTTCAGCGAAAAAATCGAATTTTGCGAATATTTCGTCAACTACTAAGTTTAAACAAATTTATAAAGAATTCATATATACTTAAAATTAAAATTGAGAATAATTTTATTTAAATAGTTTTTCGAAATTCCTACCGGAAGTAGGTCTTTTACTCTTATCGAAAATCAGTTTTTTGCGAATATTTCGCAAGTCATGCGTTTTAGACAAGTACGTTACGAGTATAAAAGTATTTAAAACATAATTTTCAATATCTTTTGTATAAAAAAATTTCAAAATTCAGACCGGAAGTACCACTTTTACTCTTATCGAATAGCGATTTTTTGCAAATATGTCGTAAGTTATGCATTCTATATATATTTATCAAGAGTACAAAAGTATTTAGAACTGGATTTGCAATATTTTTTGTATATATGAAATTTCAAAATTCGGACCGGAAGTAGCACTTTTACTCTTAGCGAGGAGCACTTTTTTGATAATATCTTGCAAAGTATGCATTCTATAGCGATTTATTAAGAGAACGAAAGTACTTAGAATAGGATTTTGAATAAGTTTTGTATAAAAATTATGACTTCAGTTAAAGTTAAAGACTGTAAGAACTTACACCCATTCTTATAACAGTTATTAAAAAAAGTTAACAGTTTCAAAGTGAGATTAAAGAGATCTCTGCATGGTGGAAGGAAAACATACTGCTCAATGCTGCTACTGTAATTCAATATCATTTACCATTAGGAGGAAAAAACAGTAATAAGATATCCTTAGAAAATCGATGGTGTGAATTAGTTGAAAGCGTGAAGAATATAAGAAATCTAACATTACGTAGTAACGGAATAGCCCTGATGACTGTGACGTATTCTGCGTACATGCTCCTAGTAGTCATAACCCAGAGAGAGACTTTTTACGATTTCTTGTCGTGATCAAACCAACATGCATTATAAGCAAGTAATAAACATACATTCTAAATAAGAGTCATTTTGATCCATAAATTTAGAATTTGTTAATAACTTGATTAAGTATTTCAGAAATTACAAGATCACTAACAGACGCACCATATACAAAGATTTTTCTCCCGATCTTAAACATTTTATTTTCAATTGAAAACATTCAATTATTTCCGTCAAGGGAGCATAACAATCAAAACAAACAAAAATCAACTAAATATGTCGTCCTATCGTCAGTTATGATCGAGAGTGTATATAATAAAAATTATGATTTTTCTAGTTTGTCCGAATTATCGGAATGTCAAAATTCTTTTTCCTAAAAACTTTTCCAGGACCAAAGCGAATAGAACAATAAAAGAATTGCGCATATTGAATCGTGAGTTATGTTCTTGAGTTGATACAAACAAGCACTTTCCCGAATTTTCTAATTTTCCGGGCAAATTTTCCAATTTTTCTTTCGCTAAAACCTTATTCGGATTATTAAAATTTTTTTTTAAAAAAATAGCCAATTTTTTTATTATATACTGATATTCTTTTGCCCCTTGTCATATATTAGGTAAATCATTACATATATTATAAACAATAGGGGACTCAGGATTGATCACTGCGGCACGCCCTGTGTAATATTTCTTATCCTTCACGCTAGTTAGTATATCTTTTCTGTTTTCATAGATACTATGTAATTAATTGCAAAGGTTAGATTTTTTTTAATATATCCTGGTCTACCGTATCTTAGAGCTTTGCTTAAATACAATTGGTTCATCGTAGTCATTCATTTTGTATGCAGACCATAATTAGTATTATTTAAACGCATTAGACAAAGCTGTCATGGTTCTAATTTTATGCATGTTGCTCACCCGTTAAAAGGTTATTTTTTGGAAAGTGTGTTGATATTGTGCTAACAGAATTTGGTAAACTTTTTAGAATCAACATTTTATAACAGTATTTATCCAAAATTATAAAATTTTCTCCGAAAGGGTGTTAATTGGCATTTGACTGATTTATTTTGCACATTAGTAATGAGCAAATATATATACATAGATAATATAGACAAAGGTATTTTTGCCGATATCTCAAAAATACTTATGAATAATGAGAAAGTAAATACTATTAATTACTTTTATCATCTTTCTAAAATTATTTTAAATTTGAACTATTATTTCGTAAGTGGCTTAGGTTTGTCTGTGAGTACATATTTATGTAATTAGGTGCGAGAACTTTGGCGCTGGCAAATTACCGAGCAAATGCATTCAGTCATTGTTCTCGGAAACAGAAATTACATTTTCGAAAAATAATACATGTTTGTCATTAAATATAATTAATGACTTTGACATTAGCGAAATGAAATTCCATACTCACTGCGAGACAAATACAAGTCTCAGAATTAATAAGTGTTAGTGGTTATTGATTCTAAGTATGAAAAGCGAGAAACCATTATAAAAATAAATTTAATAGGAAATTTTATGTTAAGAATTTCAATTGTAATTCTAATAACCGCATATGATTTATGCATTTATCTATCTACACAACTACTATACAAATACATATATGTACTTATAGTAATTCCCCAATATGCATTCGGTACTGGAAGTTTTACGTATTTCACTTCGTGTATTTACTAAGACCGGGAATTTTCCAAATTTCGATATTCAAATATTTATGTATTTTGATTTAAATATTCGAATTATTTGTTTTTTGGTATACAACTTTCTAAGAATATATATCGACTTCATTGGCAACAATCTACTTGTTCATTGGGGATCAAAATATCCAAAGCGGTTTTTTCAACCTCTGAAATGAAATTATCCATCAAGGATTGCAAAATGGGGATCACCACTGAAAAGTCGTCGGTTGATATTCTAATATCAATAAAATTGCAGCCAATTCAAAGAATTCCAATATTTCAGCAATCTTTTCAATGACCGTTCTCATTCATCTTCAGAACTGTTTTCTCTACAATACAGAAATAAAATGGTTTGTTTGTTTGTTTTCATTTATTCATTCCATTTCATGTATTGTAAAATACATAGAAAACGTCAAATACATAAAAACATATATAAACACAATGTGATACAACGTAACAACAATTTAAAATTGACTCAAAAAAAAATCCGTGATATTATATATGCTTTGTCTATTATTAGTCTTTTAAGTCTTCGCTTGAAATTCTCGCTGGACATCTGCTTCAAATTTGCCGGTAAGTGATTGTATATTTTTAGTGTTTTTGCTAATTAATGTCTTTCTTGTCTGAGGAAGGAGTAAATAAGAATTGTCTATCCCTCTTGTCTCATAACCGTGTGAAAGTTCCTGTTTTCGAAAAAAGGTAAAGTTTTCCTTCACATATATCGCGCACTCATATATATAAATATTGATATGGGGGGGGGGGGTTGATAGTGTAGGTGGCCCTAATTAAAATATTGAGTCTCTTAATTACATAAGGTGGGTAATGTTAATAAAGCCCCACGTTGCAAAGCCAGCATGCTATGGGGAGTTGATACCTAATATGAGACAGTTAATTACATAAGGTGGGTAATGTTAATAAAGCCCCATGTTGCGGAGCCAGAATAATATGGTATGCGCCTATACCTATATGCTTTATTATTGAATAATAATAAAAATGCCCCACGTTGGGCGCCAGAATGATATGGGGGGTTGATAGCGTAGGTGGCCCTAATTAAAATATTGAGACTCTTAATTAGATAAGGTGGGTAATGTTAATAAAGCCCCACGTTGGGCGCCAGAATGATATGGGGGGAGGGGGGGGGCTGATACCTAATATGAGACTGTTAATTATGTATATTTAAATTGTCTTGGCTCTAATACAAGACCAGTTCAATATATTCCAAATAGAGTGAGTATCCTATTGCTCCTGAAGGCTTCTCGACACGATCCGTTATAATATTTCAGGCCATTCGCACTCCGGACGCAAGCTTTCTGCAGCACAAACAACCGCTGCACCTTAGCAGAGAATCCCCAGAACACAATGCTATATCTCAGTCGAGAATGGACATATGCGAAGTAGGCAGCACGACTTGCGATATTATTTACCGATGCTGATATCACTCGCAGCGCATAATTATGGTTATATTAATGGTTGTTTTCATTTTTTGCCACTTGGCCAGTGAAATTTAGGGATGTTATAAAATATATTAATATGAATTATAAAGTTTATTGCTTGACCGTGCTAAAGTATCAGAATACCCAATTATATGTTTGTGATAACAATCATAAACTTCGAAAAAAAAATCGACCTCTAGATACAGTAAATACTTTGGCACATATCCATAGAAAATGCATAGTTTGCGACATATTTACAAAAAAAAAGTGTTATTAGATAAAACTGAAAGTCTTAACTTCGTGCACAAATTTCAAAAAAATTTTATACAAAAATTATTATTAGTTTTAATATGTTCTGTATAGAACGTATGACAAAAATTATTCACATCCTGTACTAAGTATGTACTTTTCTAATCTCTTAATAAATCTCTACAGAATGCATAATATGCGAGATATTTGCAAGAAATCGCTATTCGATAAGAGTAAAAGTATTACTTCCGGTCCGAATTTTAGACAGTTCGTTTTAGTGGTTATTATTTGTGTTGACAAAGTAATATCGGTATTTATCAACAAAATGTCGCTGAAAGAACCAAAATGCCTTATTCTTATTGTGGTTCAAGATTTGAATATACAAGGAAAAAACCTAGAGCTAACTTCAGCCCGTGACTAAAGTGCTCGAAGCCACAGCTTGTCAAAGTGTATTTAAAAGGTGACTTTAGCGTCATGGAAACTTGTGCGATAAATGGCATTTTAAACACGGGAGTAGAAAAAGTACTTTATTTTACAGTACGATAGTGTTTGTTTACCTCCTCAAAACGCTATGGTAATGCATCGCTTTATTGACGGTTGGCGATTATAGGTATTTATTTCTAAACTAGAAAATTACATATGCAATTTTAAGAATTAATAAATATATTTTTCAACGCATGCTAAAATTGTCCAACACCTTGCGCATTACATTTTGCACATCTCCTTTTTACGCTTATTATGATTAGGGCGCGGACACGTACGGTTGATGACTCATCGCCCATGGGCGCACTATTGAAATGTTGTATTTTTAAAGACGTTTTAATTTCATTTATATAATTGGATAACAAGTGGCTGGTGATCTTTAAAATACAAAATACCTTATTATTTGTTCATTTTCTCTTCTGTAAGACTTATTCTCTTTGAATTAAGTACATCCTTGTAGATAGAAAACGTCTTTTCTACATCGCAATTTATTGATTTATTTAAATGGCGCCAATATTATTAGAACCAGCTAGGTTTTAAAAGAGCATTTGGGCAAAACCTTGAAGTAATCAATTAAATCAAAGTTTTCGCCAAGATCTATGAAAACATATTATAATTTTTGTTCTGTTTTTCTTTCTATTAATTATTTTTTTGTTTGCATTCTTTTTATTTCCTGTGCGAAGTGTTTTTGAACGTTTTTTTTTTATCGGAAAATATCCTTGGATTTAGTTATTTATTCACTTTGATATTTTACAACACGTAATCTCAAGTTTACCGCGATATAAATCTACATTCTTACGATTATAGTAATTTCAATATTTACAGTTAAAATAATAAAAAATCGAAATATAATTGTGTGACATCCTCTTCGTCTACGTCATTAATATTTATATTTATAATTACTTTGAAATAATATCTCTACTGATGACAAAAGCAAGGCATTAATTATTATAGTTGTTCTTTATCTTCAACCCAGTCCATCCATTTGTAATAAAAACATCACATCGCCAATGTAAACTTTAACATTTCACATCCGTAAATCAATTGATTATAATTGACTTTTGAATGTTAATTGAGAAATATTCCGTTAACGGCTGGCATCCTCTAACTAACCCAATTCGTGAAATTAAAACGTCTTCCTGTGGCTTGTGTTCGCTGCTGCTATTGCTGCTGTACTCTGCTTCTTGTATTATCTCTTAAGCCTATCACTACCTGAATGTTGTTGCTTTTTCTTTCGGCTAATTTGATGTAACCGATGTAATCATTCTAATTTGAATAAAGCCGGGAATCGCCGAACACGGTCCAATTTGTTCGCGGGGATTGCAACAGTCCGGATATTTCAAATTCGAAGGTTCTGTTTGTCTTATTTGTGCGTTTGGTATCGTTGCAAGACGATTTGCTCGAGTAACTGTTTAATTCAAGTATAGAGTACGGTTTTCATTCAAATGCCCGCGACAAATGCAATTAAAATAGTTTCGTGTTGCGTTCTCTGACCGGAAATCTTTTTCGTCAGATTTGTAGAGGAAATGACGTTATTTATTTGCCGTTTTTGTTAATTTTGTGTATTTTATTTATTACTTTCTATCAACATAATAATGTATTGGACGTAATTTCATAAAAAAATATCGTTAAATGTTAATTGCTGTGATATTTTCGAAGAAAACCGTTAATTTTTGTCGTTTAAAAACATTATTGACGACTTCCACAAAAACAAAGAATTAACATTATATGATAAATGGAGTCAATTTGAAGTTATTAATGATATTAAGAGACAATGCGTAGTATACAAAATACAAAAGATTTGCATTCCCCTAAACTAGTTATAATGAGCAAGTATACCACAACTCCAAAGCAAAAGTTCATCAAATGGCTACCTATTCTAATTTTAGACTTAGGAAAAATACAGCATTATAGTCCCTTAGTTCTAAAATGGTTAATTACTCTTTAGTATGGCTATGATATAGCTGCTATTAACAAAACATTCAACGTGTTATCTAAAAATTCCCTCTGCACCTGGTTTTAAAAATAGGTGGTTCTGACGCCGCTTAACTCAAGTGAAGACGGTCGTGGATATGACGAAGTCGGTTAAGGCGATGGATTATAAAGCGTCACGTATGTATATACAGGGTGAGTCATCTCCGCGGGTAAGGCCGATTATGCCTTTATTAGTAAAGATATTTTAAAGCGATTTTTTCTTGTGATAGCTGCTCATTAGGAGCACATTTTAAAAATATTTTGTATCATACATAGTGTTCCATAACTTGGTGGCTAACCATAGTTATAGTTTTTTAAATAGAACACCCTATATATAATTGAATTTTTGTATTCCCCGTATAATTTTTAGTCAAAAAGTAATCAGATAGTATAAGTCTAAAGTCTAAAGTTTTTGACTTATTCTCATTTTTATGAAAAATTTAATATTTGTATAAAATTATATTTCTCGAAAACGACGTATTAGATGGACAAAAATTCTTGCAGTATTGTTTACAATAAGAGGTAGTAATAGAAGCATGTTTTATTTTTTACAGTTACTAACTGCATGTGCAGAAAACTGGATTAAAATTACACGACACGTTTTTTTATACTAAAAATTATACGGGGAATAATAGATGACTCACCCTGTATAAGGGAGAAGGGGTGATTGATCACTTAATCGGGAAAATATCGAATTAATTTATATTTGCAATGTCAAAAAAAAGGATATTTAAGTTGATATGACAAAAAGGAGTTTAAAATATACAATTTCTACATTGGCATCGTTGAATATGTTATTTTGAAAAATGCAATTTTAAACTATTATAGTGGGAATTGATTAAGGAATTTTTTTGGGATGGTTTTATATTTTTTGATAAAGACATTAAACATTGTCGAAACGTAAAAATGTAGTTTTATTTATTTAATTAAGTAGTACCACATATCCCAGAAATGCAATTTTAGTTCATGTACTTGTGGTAAAGATATCTAAGTTAATATACGAGGTGTGATCAATATATAACCGTTATTTTTAATTTTTTCAAAAAGTATTTATTTATTCATCAATAACAATCTTGTCCCCTTCAAAGTAATCCCCCTCAGATATAATACACTTATGCCAGCGTTTTTTCAAATCCTCGAAACACTTCTGAAACGCGCTTTTTGGTATCGCCAACAGCTCCTTTTTCGATTTTTCTTTTATCTCCTCAATCGTAGCAAAACGCTTTTCTTTCATCGGTGTCTTCAGTTTTGGGAAGAGGAAAAAGTCAGCGGGGGCCAAGTCCGGTGAATACGGTGGTTGAGGCATGATAACGGTTTTGTTTTTGGCCAAAAACTCACGCACAAGCATCGATGTGTGAGCTGATGCGTTATCATGGTGCAAAATCCATGATTGTTTTTTCCACAATTCTGTGCGTTTCTGACGAATTGCTTCTCGCAAACGGCGCATAACTTCAAGGTAGTATTCCTTATTGACCTTGTGGCAAGAATTCATGATGCACCACGCCATTGCAGTCGAAGAAAACAGTGAGCAAAACCTTAACATTTGACCGAACTTGACGTGCTTTTTTCGGTCTTGGCTCTTCTGGACGCTTCGATTGGGATGATTGGGCTTTGGTTTCAATGTCATAGCCATACACCCATGATTCGTCACCAGTTATGACCTTTTTGAGGAAATCTGGATCGTCGTTGACGATGTTCAACAGCTCCTGAGCGATGTCCATGCGACGTTGTTTTTGCTCAAAATTTAGCAATTTTGGAACAATCTTCGCTGCCGCACGTTTCATGCCTAAAACATCCGTAAAAATTGCCTGACATGAGCCGAACGATATGCCAACATCATCAGCAACCTCTCTGATAGTGATTCGACGATTATCCTAAATCATTTTCTTCACTGCTTCAATGTTTTCATCGGTTGTTGACGTGCTCGGGCGACCCGGACGAGCATCGTCATTGACATCTTCTCGGCATTCCTTAAACCGGTTATACCACAATTGAACTTGTGTTCTGCTCATAGTAGACTCGCCAAACGCCACAGTCAACATTTCAAATGTCCTTGCGCATTTAATTTCATTTTTTACACAAAACTTAATACAATTTCTTTGATCCATTTTTTCGAATAGTAAAAAATCGAAGAGCACACCAAAACACGACTAACCTTTTTATCTGTCAAAAACAAACTGACAATCCAAAATGGCTGATATTGCCAACATATATAACAGACATGTGTACCAATATAACAGAAACAAAAATGCGAAAATCGAACATACGTAACTCACGAAATTTGAAAATAACGGTTATATATTGATCACACCTCGTATATACAAATATTCTAAAAAGTAAAAGCGGCAAACAATAATCTGAAAAATGAAATATAAAAATAAGTTATTTCCAAAAATAAAATAAAAACGAGGATTTCGGTAATAGTAATACATTTGCATGGAGTTAGCCGTTTATTCTGAAAGGGGGTGACTATATACATAAAAATATTATACCGGTTGTGTCAAATAACATTAGACATAGGGAATCTCATGCATACGTATGTACGTACGATTGTATACGTATGTATAATGTATATGTATGCCAACCCGGTACCAATGCCGACGACATATACATCGTATATACGTATGCATGAGATTCCCTATGGCTAATGAAATTTGACCCAACCGGTATACTTAAGTATTATAAATAAAATAGTGTTTTTAGAAAGAGGACGACTTTCTGGACGAAGAGGGGCCCGGACCAAACAATAATTGTATATATGTCCGGGTGGCCTGCTGTGTTAATAATCCCAAATAGCTTTCGGCAATATCGGCCCGTGGTAATGGCTAAATCTGAACTCGGAGTCGAGTCCTGTTATCTTCTCAATAAATGCGAGGGCACGAATCTTGTATGCGCCACGGTCGCTTCGGGGGGGTTTGGCAAATTTTTATTTCGGTACTTATCCGACGGATCGACGATAAAAATAAATTGCCAACATTATGGCGTGATGCAATACAATGAAAAATTTCGAACATGTGTTTACTACATACAGCAAGAGCACACAAGATAATTGGATAATCAAAGTGCACAAGGAAACCGCTTTCGGTGCTCTTTAGTTGTGCGCTTTTGCTGATAAGATAAAATAATTTACAACAGTATATAGAAAGCGTATATTAAAATGTCCCTACCAAAAAGAAATGATACAAAATAAGGTTTTTTGAAAAATACTTTACTCTTTAAAACACGATAAAGTCGATTACTGAAAGAAAAAGGAAACTGCCTTTCTATTGGTTCTTCTAGTTACATACAAATCCTACAACACACGATATAAATCATCTGCTTTCTGTGATTTTGTCACATGATTGTGACTAACATTGTCTGTTATTATGAAATATATGTATACTTTTTGCTTTAGTATTTTGTATTGTTCTTTGTGCTTGCGCTCCTTGTATTTGTTTAAGTTGTTATTGTTATTATTCCCAGTCTTTTAAAGACTCTATTGGTTATTAAAGATTTATTGAAGGTAAGAACTATAGATCTCGTAAACAAAGCAAATGATTGGTTAATTATGTTTCAGGTTCCAGAAGTGTTGAATTTACGTTACTGTTTTTACCTGTTTATAGAGTACTGTGCAAAAAAGCAGCCAGAACTGACGAAGAAACGAGTAAAGAGACATTTTACATTGCTAGAAAAAGAGACTGTACTGAATATATTTAGCAAACATCAACAAGAATGCCCAGCTGACTCTTAGACAGTTGACTTTCCAGTCGAAGCTGCAAGTATCTGCTCTGCAAGTGTTTTTAATATTTTGCGAGAATACAATGCACAAGATGTGAAACTACCAAAGATGGATCCATTCACTCTTGAAATTACACAATTTAATAGATGGTATTCCACCTGTGCTAAGTACATATATTATTGTATATTTGGTTTTAATACATATTTATTATACTAAGGACCAAATGACAGTGTTCAAGAGTCACCGCTTACATTTATTAACAACTTATTTATTTTATGTGGAAAAGTACGTGTTTTTGATTAGGTGAAATATTTATAAGAAGTTAATTTAAAACCAATGGATGTGTAGTGCATTATTGTGAAATGTGAATCAATACTTTCGGCTCACTCTACATGCATGGCTGATAAAAGCCGAACATTGTAGTTATGTTGGTGCGTTATTATTTCTAGTATACAAAGAAAAAGAAAGCCACTCATGCACTGATTAAGGATTAATTATTTAAACTTGTCTTTAAATTTACAATAGCTAACAAAATAATCAGAGGATTGTTTAATAAGGTTTATTTATTAGAATAGTTTCACTTAATTATTACAGAAGCAATAGTTAATAAATAGCAATAGGAAAATAGGTTTAATCATATAGAAATATTATGTGTAAGATTATAAAAATGTATTATAAATATTTAGCGTCCAATGTATAACAGTTTAGGACTTAAAAAATGTCAACAAATTTCAAATACGTATATTAATAAATAAATTTAACTTATTATTAAAGTTTTGTGTTTTGTCTGTAACGAAATGCCTATTTAAATTCTAAAATAATGGCCACGTTGTACAGGAATAAATTAAGATTATATAGTGCCATAAATAATTATAAATACAAAATCATTTAGAACTTACAATCACAATTTTATCTACACTGATTAATTTTTGCATATTATTATACTTTTTTAACACAGATATTGGAATGAGATATTTCAAGGTGTTAACGATTTCTTCCTTTAGTAAAAGCTGGAATAACTAAAATTCACTTGCAGAACTCCTAGTGCTTACTTTATTAATAATGCTCTTTCTCCTAGAACAACATATCCTGGGTTAAGATTGTTGCAAAAAGGACTTCTTCCATTCATTTTTCAGATGTATGTCACCCCGAGCTTCACTAATGTAGCATTTAGTTCCCTGAGGAGTTATTGCTATTAAAATTTCTATCGTGTTTATAATTAGAACAGTACTGCTACTGAGCTAAATTATTATCTGGTTTTCCAATGAAAACTTCAAAGCAAATACTGCAATACAGAACGTTCTGGTCACATAATTATAAGATTTAGTCTTTGATACTCATCATACTTAGATAACTAAATAATGACCTTAGCAAGTTAATTTAATAAAATAATTGTTTAATAAGTGCACTTACAGTCAAATTTTAATGATACAAATCTGTTTGTTTACCCACAACGGCCATATTGAATTTGATTTGACAGGTCGTTGGATTGCCCTATTTACGAATATTTTGTTGATACGGGTTATGTTTGAGATTTGCTTATTTTAGTTATCGAAAAAGACAAAACATGAATTTTCTGTAAATTTAAATCGGTTCAGTATTTTATATAAACTAATAAATTGTTTTCCAAAATTTGAACATGTAACTAAAGATTTTATAAACTTCATTGTTAATATAAGTACTCTATTGCAAATTGGGCTGTGCGCGTGTTACAGTCGTGGACAGCTCATGATTACTCTATGCGTTCAGTGAATGAACTATAGCAGCATGGACTTCTTTTAAAAATGTTTGCAAATATTCTCTGGGAAATCAAAAGAGTGTAAACTAAAACACCATGGCATTAATTACAGTTACCATGCAAAATAAATTATAAAATTATACCTCGACATAATGCTTACACAGGGCCGGATTAACCGAGGAGGCAGAGGAGGCACTTGCCACCGGCGCCATTTCTAGTTAGGCGCTGAATCTGAAGTTCGACAAAAACACAATAAGTCTCAAAAATTACGAGTACTTAAATAAAAAAGCATAAAGACGCAGATACATCATATCAACAGAAAATTGTAATTCTTAATGTTTTTCACATAATACTTAGCAGATATTATTTTATTTACGTGTTCTTTTTTTAATATCATAAAAAAATTATAGGTGCCGATGTTTGTGTTTCATACATATTTATATATTGTACTTTTCTTTTTTAAGTACTTTGTAACTTGACACCTCTTTGTCGTCGACTTTCTCGGAATCGAAGAGCCGGTGCTGCAGCAAGCATTGTTTATGAGAATATAATGAGATTTTCCAGGAAGGGTCTTATGGTTTATATTTTTTTTTTAAGTTATCGAAAAGGTAATAAAATTACTTGTGCTGTTGTGACTTGAATAAACAACTGTAGTCAGTAGTCTTCTGCTAGACTGCTGTAGAGTCGAGTCAATAGTGTCTAGATCAGGATAAATTGAGTTATTTGATGTTTGTTAAGGTAAGTTTATTATGTCTTCTATTCAATTGTATTTTAATTAAAATTTATGTATACTGAGGTTACCAAATTATTATGCTTAAGTATAAATGAAAGTCTGATGAACAATTTGCATCAGATAATAGGTGATTGGGCGGGTTTACAGAACATCATTAACATCAGACATTAAAAATTAAATTTGACTGCAATCAAACGGTTCATTCGGAATTAAATAGCAATTTATTTGACCAACCAAATGTCAATGTCAGAAAATCGAGTTAATTCGATATTAAAAAGTTAACGACAATCAAATATTTCACTTACATTCTGTAAACTAGTCCCTATGAATCATGCTAATGAATTTTTAAATGTTAAAGCATATTTATTGACTATACAAAAATTATATTCATTATTCAGATGTCTGGATTAAAAAGAAAATTGTCAGGGTGGGCCAATTACAAGAACAAAATGGCTAAACAAGCTGAAAAGGACAAAATGTCAGGATCCTTAAAAAAATATTTTGAGAGTCGTGATTCCAGTATTTCTTCAAATATTACAACTTCGCCAGGTATCCAAGAATTGGAAGAAGCATCCACTTCAGAAATTACGAACGAAAATCTTCAAGACAAAAATTTACCATCACAATCCGAAGAAACTGCACAACTTACCAGTGAAGACAACGTTGACATGACCGAATCTGAATCTACAAGTAATGAACTGTCTACAGATATCCCCGTCCCCGAAGACCCATCGTTATGGCCTAAAATAACGGAAAAAATTCGAAAAATCATTGTGGAAAAAGGACCTGTACAAGTAACTGATTACGAATTTCCCAAAACTAACGGCCGACATTTTAGTCCTATTTATTATCAGCGAAAACTAAGTAATGATGAAAAAATTCTTAGGCGATGGCTGATTTATTCCAAAAAAAACGATTCACTGTTTTGTTTTTGTTGTAAACTTTTTACCAACCAGAATCATGATACTAACTGGATTGTTGGAGGATTTAATCAATGGAAAAATTTAGTTCGCGGAATTGAAAGACACGGAAGAAGTAAAAGTCATGTGTGTTCTTTTAAATCGTGGAAAGAATTAGAAGTCCGTTTAAAAAAACAAAAAACTATCGATTCTGAAAACGAAAAAATTATTGACGCAGAAAGACGACATTGGGAAAATGTTTTAAATAGGTTAATAATATTATCAAGGTATTTGGCAGGTCAAAATTTGGCTTTTCGCGGAACGTCAGATAAATTGTATGATAACAATAGCGGGAATTTTTTGGAATTGATCGTAGCCGTTGCTGAATTTGACGAAACAATGTCGGAACATCTATTGAGAATAAAAAATGAAACTTTAAGAAATCACTATCTCAGTAAGAATATCCAAAATGAGTTGTTGCATATATTAGCAAGTTCTGTTTTAAATAGTATAATTAAATCAGTTAAAGACGCGAAATATTACTCGATTATTTTAGATTGTACTCCTGATACAAGTCATACGGAACAAATGACTTTAATAATTCGCTTCGTTATTCCATCAGAAACAAAATTTGAAATTTGTGAGCACTTTGTAGGTTTCATTCCTGTCCATGACAGTAGTGGGTCAGGTCTTACTGAAATCTTATTAAATAAATTAAAAGAACTAGATATATCTGTTAATGATTTACGAGGACAAGGATATGATAATGGGTCAAATATGCGTGGAAAAAATGTAGGCGTCCAAAGATTAATTAAAAATATAAATCCTAGAGCTTTTTACGTTCCATGCGCGAATCATTCCTTGAATCTCGTAGTCAATGATGCAGTTTCGTCTACCATTGAAGGCACCACTTTTTTTCAAATTATTCAAGAAATCTAAGTTTTCTTTTCTGGATCAAATGCACGATGGGATATACTTTTAAAACATGTTTCTAGTTTGACATTAAAGCCTCTGTCAGAAACCCGATGGGCAAGTCGTATGGATGCTGTCAAACCCTTCAGATTTAATTTGGAAGACATATACGACGCTTTGGTAGAAGTAGCCGAAGACAGTAATAGAGACGCGTCTAGTCGTTCAAGTGCTGACTCTTTTGCAAGGAAAATTATTAAATTTAAATTTATTTGTTCCTTATTAATTTGGTATAATATTTTGTGCAAAATAAATACAGTAAGTAAACTTTTACAAAGTCCGCAACTAAACATATTAGAATCATTAAGTCTTTTAAAAGAAGTAAAAAATTATTTAATTAAATGTAGGTGTGATAATGAATTTTCTTCAATTACTGAGACTGCTAAAGAAATTTGTAACAAGCTGAATTTGGATATACAACCCTCATTTGAAGGCCATCTTCCATTAAGAAATCGCAAAACTAAACGCCAGTTTGATTACGAAAGTAGAGATGAAACCATCACAGACCCAAGAAAAAAATTTCAAGTGGAATTTTATTATTTTATGTTAGATGTTGCTATAAATGCTATTTCAGAAAGATTTGACCTGCTAGTAGAACACAGCAATATATTTAATTTTTTGTATGACTTTAAAGCAATAAGTCAAATCGCTCATGATGATTTATTTAAACATTGTTTTGATTTACAAGTGTCTCTAACAGACAAAAATAGTAAAGATATTGATGCGTTAGAACTTTGTGAAGAACTAAAATGTCTTTCACTACCAGATAATATTTTTGAACCTATAAATGTTTTAAATTATTTAAAAACAAATGATTTATTAGAATTATACCCCAATGTCGTAGTAGCAATCAAAATTCTGTTGACTTTACCTGTATCTGTTGCGTCTGGGGAACGAAGTTTTTCAAAATTGAAAATAATCAAAAATTATTTAAGGACTACAATGACTCAGGACAGATTGAATGATTTAGCAATTATTTCAATAGAAAAAGAAATAGCTAAAAAACTTGAATTAAAAGAGTTGGTCAAAAATTTTGCAAACCTTAAAGCCAGAAAGGTTAATTTTTGTTAGAGTTTAATTGATATAACATATTATTATAGTATTGAATTGTTAATTTCCATTAATGTACCTGTTTTTCATAAATTTATTTTTTAAAAGTGTTTTCTCTGACCGCCTTTTCTTTTTTGTGTCCACTTTCCACTTGGTCAGGATTAGTGTTCCTCTGTCAGGATGGCTTTCATTCATTACGGGCACTCTGTACCAAGTAACGAATGAGTCGATCCCGATATCTTCAGTCAAATTTGTCAAATTGACACTCGTACGGGCAACCCAATCTAATAAGTAATAAGTAACCAAGTACTAAAGAGAATCTATGGAGACGGAGCGCTCACCCATCCAAAAGGTGACCGCGAGCTACGTTACTGCAATAACTTTATATCGCGCCAACACCCCACAATGGTGATCAGATCTGCGATCTAATTTTTATAATAATATGTATATTATTATGTTTTTTTGTTAATAATTTTTATATTCACAAATAAACCATGCAGCAATTAAAGCCCATTAATAAATGAACAATTACCATTCACGTTGTTTGATTTTGTTTGTTGGTAGAAACTATCTGTTTTAATTTTTTTCATTTCAAATGTCAGTGTTGTTAAATAAAATCGATTTTCGAAGTCAAAAGTCATTAAATATTTACTATTAAATATGTACTTTCGATACAGCAATGCCTGATGCATATTACGGTTTACGAATAGGAATAGGCGCTATTTTATTTCTTGCTTCCGGCGTCAAAATGGCAAGGACCGGCCCTGTGCTTACACCAAATTTAAATGTATACCCCGTATCCGATATGAAATTAGTAATGGAAATATATACGCATTTCGTACATACACATAACAGAGGGCGTCACTTGAATTTCATATCGATCTCATCAGCAGAGTGTATTGACCAAAAAAAAACGAGTATCATTATCATAATTTGGTGTCCCGCGAGGTTGTCGATTCTTCTCGAGCGCACAGGAAGCGGTCACGTGATCAAATTACTTATGTGCTCCTTAATCTATCCATCCACCGCATAATTATGCATATTATATTCGATTGTGGAACATCGTCGGTTTGGAAAACAAGCGAGGCGAGTACGAGCAAAAACTAACTGAACCAGGTGTCAGTGAACATCCTTGTTACAAAGTAATATTATGATCGGCATGTTTGAGGTTCAGCAAACACGTTGTCTTTCTTTTTTTTTTAGAAACATGATTAGGTAATTTAATCATTATTAAAAGGTAATTGTTCCTCTGGTTATGATAATGTAATCGCCAATGTTCTTTTGTACTGTGTTGATGAGGTTATCCTACCGTAACCAACAGCCATTATTAATTCATTTATAGAGAAGCTTGTTTTTCGGCGCATTTAAGAATTTCATAAATTAAAGTATTATTTAAAAAGGGCTCAAAAGAATAGTTAAAAATTATCGATTAAGATCTCTTTTAGCGTTTTTCTAAAACCGTAGAAAAGCTTGTCGCCAATTGATTATTAGTATTCCGCAATTTCAAGAGTACCGATCAAAGTAATAATACATAAGCAAGATTCTGTAGTGGTTGTAAGTAAGACCTTCGATTTCGTTGATTATAAATTGATGTCGATATCCCATTAAAATATCATGTTACGGTCTAAAAGTACCGTATATATATACTTTTATACAGGCTGTTTATTAAACATACGGCAAAAATTCAAGGGGTTATTCCCTGGACTATTCTAAGAATATTTTGTCCTTTGATGATATTTGAAAAGTCGCTTTGTTTCGAAGACATCGAAAAAAAACATCAGTTGAAACGTTGATTTTATTTGAATACGTTTGCGATTGGCCAGTCTGTATATGTTGAATTTGTTGCGACTAAGTGACGTTTGGCTGTTTGACGTGTATTTCCTATCATTAAAAATTAAACTTTAGTTAGTGAAGTCTAAAAACTACAAAGTTTTATATGTAATTTTTGGTAATAATAGTGAAGTCCTATAAATCGCTGACATGCATTTCATATTGCACTAGTGGAGGGGATAATATACTTGCAACACATATAATAAATAATATACCCTAATGTACTCAAATCTTGTTATTTGTATTGCTAATAATATCTCCTCTCTTACCTAGTCATTCAAATTTACTCAATTAATCTCAGGTTATAATTTATGATAATGATAATGTATCACTCAGTATATAATATTTTAAAATCTTTGCACCAAAATTAATGTACTCATATGCTATAATAGGTTTCTTTATTTCTTTTATCTATGCCCAAACACTACTCAGTTTTATTCTAAATCCATTTAATTAATTCTTTTTTTTTTATTATAATAATATTATTTAATGCATTTAGAAATAAATATTAATCTCCTAACTCTTTCAAATATTAATTACGATTCATCACTTCTTTCTGGTATGACTTTCCTATAAATGTAACTAGTTTTTATTTTTAACCGCGCAGTACTAGCATTTCATTTACTTTTATAAAGATGTCGCTTAGGTATTTGCCGTTATACACTGCTACATAAAAATAACAATTTAAATGTTTCTAATAATCTTGTTATACTTAATCTTATAATGAGGAGAATATTGCTGCTAATAAATTATCCCTCTTATAGGATAACAATAGTACGGTATGTATACTTTTCCTCTCACTATCTTCTTTATAATGCTATTTTATTTTTGTTTACTTGTAGGTCATTGACTTATCAGCTTCTATGTCCGTAATGAAAATGTCTAATACAATGTTACTATTTTACCAAATAAAAAGAAGAATTTCGCCACAATACTAGTTTAATGACAACAAATATAAAAATCTTGATTCGAAAATATACATCCAAAATAGTTATACGACATGTACATAGATTGTTAACCTGTCTAATCGCACCTGTACGTTTATTGTTATATGAAGGATGTCAGCAAATGTTATTTATTCAAAAGGTATGTACAAAATTCTATTTAATTATCTTTTTCAATTTAGCATGCATTAAAACGATGCAATTTTATTAAATATAAATAACCTTCGTCTATAAAATATTAAACAAGTTGAAGGTATGTTATAGTACCAAGGTCATGTCAATTCATTTATATATGTGCATATTCTGTAACTTTTTATGAAAATAGAGATTTAATCTTTTAACAAAACGTATTTCTATACTTGTTTTATACTAGTAATCAATTCTAAATAATATTTATGACTTTTACTCGATATACAATTAAATAAATTCAAATTTTCCTTATTTAAAAATTATACAACCTCTTGTTAATATATTTCTTCTATCTCTGGTTTGTTTAAATTATGTTTTCTTTTTTTTTTCTCACAGGATCTTCCTGGACTCGTTCTGTGCAACTGGTAACTCTCTGGAAACCCTCCTAGCACGACTTCTTGGTGTATCCTCGTTCTCCTTCAGGATCTGGAACTGCTTCGGTTATATCTTACAGGATGTATCTTGTTGTGTCCTCGAAAACTGCGGGATATCTTCTGGATTTAAATGCAGCTGTACTTCTATCTCGACTTAACACGGAACTAGGCCTCTTCGGAAATATATATGGGTTACCGGATCCTCTAATTAATTTAACATTTACTGGAACGACATCAGGGATTCTAACTAGTTGGAACTTCTCGTTTTTATACAATAAACTGGACTTGGATACCTGGAATCCCTCTTTGAACTCACGTGCAACTGATGAATTCAATATTCCGCTCGGACTTGATTAATATTTGGTAAGTAATCTTTTAATATTTATTTTCCTTATATAATATCTTCTTTATTCATACAGGATACAAATTAATTAAATTATAATGAAATTATTGAATAAGTTTATGCTTCTTTATAATATATTTTGATTCTACCGTCAAATAAATATTTTCTATGCTGAAAAGAACACTTTTAGCACCAACTTTCGCGGTTTTAGTGAATTTAAGATATACTTTTCGGAATAAAATCGTGATTTTCCGAAAAGTACACGCGCCTTTCTTGAAAAATAATTTTCAATTTCGTTGTTTGTTTATCGTCACCAAGGCAATATTTTCGTTTTCTAATTTCATCCAATTAAATTCCTTTTCTCACAATTCTTGTTCAAAATGGTATTATAAAACTTTATTGATACGTTTCAGTGCTTTTCAAACTTTAGTAAACCTTCTCTATTAAATCTCTATTAATTTATAATAATGAATTACTAAGACTTTGTACTTCAAAAAATATTGCTAATCAAAATTTTCTGTAAATGTCAATTTTGACAGATCCGCTTATTCAAACTTTACCCGCGAAATTATTTACCAAGTTGTTTCCTTCATACTTCAACAATTAACATTAAATTATTTTACTTTACATTATTGTTAATTAGACAAGTTTTACAAGATTTCAAACTACATTTTTACATAAATTATAATATTTAAATCTCCATTTTCAGATACCAATGAAAATTACTGCCACCAAGAACCTGGTCCACTACAACTCCTTCAAGTACTGTTTTCATAATTGACTGCACACATCTTTATTGTAATAAATAACATTTTAAGTATACACAACTGTTCTTTTTTAGTTTAAATATTTTACTATAACAGTCACAAAGAAAAATTAGTAAAATTAAATAATCCTTCCAACTTGTTCAAAAATATACAGTGCCAAACATCAATATTGTTACTCAGCACAATATATTGACTTACTGATGGCAATTCATTACAAGCTAGGCGGTTGTACATTGAACTATATCCTAACCGTAATGTTCCCGATAGAAAAACCTTCCATATTATTCATCAACGTCTTCATGAAACAGGCATATTGAATCGAAGTGGAAGATCAGTAAGGCCAATCACAGGAAGAACAGTGGAAGTGGAAGAGAATACGCTGACCATGATAGAGGACGATCCAGGTACTTCTACCTGAAAATTTGCATACACTTTGACTGTAAGTGATGGGACTTTTTGGAAAATTTTTAAGGAGTATTTTAGTCACTTCTTCAATAGTGTTTTTTTTGGTTTTATAACACTGTCATGGACTGAGTTCAAGTTATTTTTTCCCCCTAATTTCGTGAGCTTTGGGTGGTTTACATCTCCTCATTTCTTTCAAAAATTGGTAAGTTTGAAACTACAGTTTTTTCTTTTAACATTTATTACGTATTGCCACGTAGAACCCTCTTTCCTTGTTTGGTAAACATGAATGACAGTCTCCCAATGCGCAATGGACGTAATTTGAGTCACGAAGAAATTGTCCAAGCCATTACGTTAACGATGATAGGTGTCAAAGATACGTTGGTAGGGTGTTAGGTATCCGACAATCGACAATTTCGAAAGTGATGAGTAGGTATAGAAAAACTGGAAGATATAACAGGAGATCAGGACAGGGAAGAAAGCGGTCAACTACGGCCATAGACGTACTACGACGACTTACAGCCTTGCAAATAAGGCATTGCACTGCAAGACTACACTTTGCGAGAGACCATTGTAATTGGACCGCTGAAGATTGGGCTAACATTCTGTGCTCAGACTGGAGCAGGTGTTGCCTGTTCGCATCAGATAGATATCTGCCAATATATAGACGAGATAGTAAGCGCTTCATCGGTGCATCTTCAGGAAAACAACAAATTTCGGAGGTGGTTAGATTATGATATGGGGAGGTGTATCTTCGGAGATTAAGAAAGAGTTGGATGTTATTCATAATGGCTCTATGACCACATATAGGTACATTAGGATTATCTTAGAACCACCTGTGGTTCCATTTGCACCCTACACTTATGTAGGGTGCATATGGAACCACATTTCCGTTTATTGCATGGTAACGCTGCCGCCACATCGCCACCATGGTAGAAAATTACCTAAATGAGGTTGATATACGTGTTTTGGAGTGGCCAACTAGAAGCCCCGAAATGAATTCAATAGAGAAACTCTGGGACCACATTGGGTAGGCACTACGAACCAGGCAAGTTCAGCCAAGAACGCTAGAAAAGCTAGCGGTCACTGAAGAATGGAACCAGGAGGGTCAAGATTACATCAGAGGTCTTAAAAAGTCTTTACTTAGGCGGATGGATGCCGTAATCCGGGACCAAGGCCAATACACCCATTATTACTTCAACTTTCCATTAACTAAATTGTTTACGTTGGTGTTACTTTTTCAAGTTAGTTATACGACATAAAATTTTGAATAAATAAAAAAAATTCAAAAAAAAGTGGGTGAATCCATAATGTTTTTGCGGAGTGTAATATTAAAATTCGATTCTGCTGATATAAATTTTCTTATAGACGATAATACGTCACGCATCGTAAACTCTATACGATCACCTACATTTTATTTAACCTTGGCGTAAACATCAACGATCAACGATGTTGTGCATCATACGTGTGTATAAAGTCTAGGTTATCCCATCGTTAATTTTATGGTCGTTGAGTAAATTATGCTTGATGGATACACAAATTAATTCCGGACCATTAATTCTAACCTTCGAGTGTGGATAATCATACCAAATCCCAAATATCTATATACACATCAACATTTCAATGCTCACAGCGTGTATCTAATGCGATTTTTGACTTTCATTCAATGGTATAATTGTAACATAGTTAATATTGAAAAGGTAAACGTATACATATGTCTATACATAACATACCGGGTGTCCACACGAAAACTTTATATTGAATTATTTCTGGTGTTTTTGAAGACAAAAACTTGAAATTTTGGGTGGTTATTCAGGATATAGGGGGACAATGAATAGTGTATTTCATACCGCCCCATCGGGTCACCCGCCGCCGCCGGCCACCCCCACTCCAATATTTTAAATAACACCCTGTATTTTTTTTTGGTGGTTTTGAAAGAACACAATTTTCTTGATATTCCTATGTGAAAAAACTAGTAACACACATTATGACATTTATGAGATATTTAAATTTAAAAGTTTCAGATATCAGAAATTATTAACTCCGAAAAATCATAAGTTAGTCATGGAAATAGTTTGCTTTAAATTAGAATTGTAAAAATTTTGACTTTTGTGTTTCATTAATATTAATACTTGTAAAATTGTTCTTAAAGTTTCGGCTTTTTCGCTGAAATGGTTTATACTCTTGAAGAGAGAACTGAAATAGTGATTTTGTATGGGATTGCAAACAAAAATTATTCCCAAGCGGCGACGTTATTCAATGAAAACCATCCAAACAGAAACGTATCTGTTGCTTATGTCAGAACGCTAATAGAAAAATTTTTGCAAACTGGATCTGTAAATAATAAAAAACGGAATACGAATAATTGTGGTGTACTAAATGAAGCTATGCAACTAGCAGTTCTTGGGCATATTAATTTAGACCCAGAGCTTTCGTTGAGAAAATTATCCGAAGTTTCGGGAGTGCCAAAATCAACCTGCCATAAGATATTAAAATTAAACAAAATGCACCCTTATAAAATACAACTTCACCAAGAGTTGGGTGACGGTGATTTCGACAGAAGAGTCGAATTTTGTGAAATAATGACAGATATGATTCGGCAAAATGGAAATGTTTTGCGAAGTATTTGCTTTAGTGATGAAAGTTGCTTTTACTTAAATGGTCTTGTGAATAGACACAACTGTCGATATTGGAGCGACGTAAAACCCCATTTTTTCCGAGAAGGCAACACACAATATCCCCAAAAAATTAATGTATGGGCTGGAATTCTTAATAACCAAGTAATTGGCCCGATATTCTTCCAGGAAAATTTAAATGGACCTAAGTACTTACAATTTTTGGAAGAGCTAATACATCCTCTTATCATACAGTGTCTAGAAGAAAACTTGAATGAAATAGAGGAGGAGCAATTATATTTTCAACAAGATGGAGCTGAGCCACATTACTGTTTAGACGTTAGGAATTATTTGGATAATATTTTCCCAGGACATTGGATTGGACGTAGGGGCTCTATTGAATGGCCAGCTCGCTCCCCCGATTTAACTCCCCTAGATTTCTTTTTGTGGGGACATTTGAAGTCTGTTGTTTATAAGACACCGCCACAATCAATAGCTGATTTACGTAATAGAATAACAGAGGAATGTCGAAATTTAACGCCACAAGTGTTCGAAAATGTTAGAAATGCTTTTGAAAATAGACTTTATTTATGTTTAAATGTAAACGGTGAACAATTTGAGCATTTAATTTAACTAAAATGTTGTGAATAAATCTTGTTTTAAGTATTTCCATGACTAACTTATGATTTTTCGGAGTTAATAATTTCTGATATCTGAAACTTTTAAATTTAAATATCTCATAAATGTCATAATGTGTGTTACTAGTTTTTTCACATAGGAATATCAAGAAAATTGTGTTCTTTCAAAACCACCAAAAAAAAATACAGGGTGTCATTTAAAATATTGGAGTGGGGGTGGCCGGCGGCAGCGGGTGACCCGATGGGGCGGTATGAAATACACTATTCATTGTCCCCCTATATCCTGAACAACCACCCAAAATTTCAAGTTTTTGTCTTCAAAAACACCAGAAATAATTCAATATAAAGTTTTCGTGTGGACACCCGGTATATATTATATATCCTATGCCTTATATTAAGTGCTTGTACAGAGTAGCTTAAACTTTTGAGTAATATGATATTTTCAAGTAATATTTTCACAAATATTGTTGAGATTTTCCGGTGTTGCTATGCAGAACAATATTTTCTCGAATGTGGACTATATTAAATGATATACTGTTTGATGTGTTTGTGTTCTCAAAGGACCCAAACTTGGTAATTTCGAAGTGATTCGAGTTATTTCGTTTGATATTTTCTTTCTAAAGCGTTTAACAGAATCTACCATCATATTTTCCGCATATGATGGAACCTTGCGATATTCAAGGGAATAGTGACATAAGAACTTAGTCCATTCTTGTGCCGTCAGTGTTTTTCTAGAATGTGGTGTGCCCCAAGGATCAACTTTTAGCCCTATTCCATTCTCCCTTTACATCAATGACCTCCCCACTGCAGTTTCTAATTGTAGTTTAACTTAGTATGTCGATGAGATATTTTTTGTAGTATCATGTCAATCTATAGACAATAGTGTGTCTCAACATCCTGAATTACATGTAAATAATATGAATTTCTAAAAAAATAATAAGGGAAGCATGGTCGTGGTGAAAAGAGACTCTAAATCGATTCCTGAAAATGTTAATTTTCTCAATTTCGGTTTGGCTGATGCGACTGTGTTACGTTGATCACATTAAAAAAACTTGATAGGAAACTATCTAGTGCATTTTTTTAATTTACCGTTAATTTTCGATTAATGCATAATGCACCTAATTTTATGTTAAATACGCATTTTAAATTTAACTTCAATTACTAAAATTAATGGATCCTGGATATTTCCACTGGTCAAAATTTTCGGCGCAATTGAAGCGATTTCTGCTCGAGAACGTATTTTATAGCTTTAGTAAAAATATATTGATCATTCACAGTATCTTACTGTTGATCATAATAGTTGTTTAGTAAAGAGGCGTCTGTGGTGTACGTGAAAAGCAAGAATACTATTTTTGCTCTTTTCGGGTAGTTCAATGGGAGGTACTTCCTTCCAGGTAAGTTATAAGATTAGTTTACTCCTTTCCAAATATTGCTTAACTTTTAACAAAATAACAACAATAACAACTAATAAGGAGTGTTATTTATATATCATTTTCTTAAATTGTTAACAAACATAGACGTCCACATAATCTAACATATCAAATACTGACAAATGAGATTCCTCGTCTCGGTCGGACCTTTCATTAATTTTCAGGCGGTAAGTCAACAATATTATAAAAGGCGGAGATGAAAGTTTAATTAATATCGAATACAGGATGACGGATTTTTAATAGCACGTCAAGTAGTGGCAACTGATTAGTCGGGAAAATCCAGGTCTATTATGACAGCATCACGTTTTTTTTTTGATCAACAAGTGAATGAGCGATAGCTGATTAGACGGTGATAGTGAGCTATAAAGCAGACCAGAAGGTAGCATTTGAAGTTTTAGGTGAACCATGAAGGAGGCTAGAAAGCAGCATTTAAAGTCGCTGGTAAACCAAGAGGCAGGCCAGAAGGCAGCATTCATGATTCATGGTTTACCAAAAAGCAGGCCAGAAAGCAGCGTTCATAGTTCCTGATTAACCATGGAGCAGGCTAGAAGACAGCGTTCATAGTTCCTGGTTAACCATAGAGCAGGCCAGAAGGCATCGTTTATAGTTCCTGGTTAACCATGGAATAGGCCAGAAGGCAGCGTTCACAGTTAAGTATATTCGAAATCCAGGACTCTTAATATACATACGGCATATCTTGCGCATACGAACAAATCGTATTATCAAATCTTGGCAGATATTTATCACGTTAACAAGCCATGACTCGGTCACGTGGTCAACACAACTCCGCTCTTTTGAAATAAATTAATTTTACAAAAAAAAAAAAATGTCGGTACATAAAACATTTTTCAATTTTGAAGAATCATATAATCACAGAAATGTAATAGTATAGAAATACTGAATCTATTAAGGCAAATTGATATTTGTATTTGTAAGGTTTTAATAACTATAACTTCGGCATTTCTATAATCGGACAATCAACAGTTTGTTACAGTTTGATGTAATTGTTGACCATTTCGTGTAATTTTGTTTATTTCCTTTCCTTCTTTTAATATATCCGTCTGAATGACGTTCATATATATTACGCAATATTACCAACTTTATGCACATTTCAATAGTACAATCTTGTAATAAATATTATTCCATCGAAGTGTCATTATTATTCAACAGTATTTAGTAATGCATGGCATTACTTGATAGAAATCGCGTATTTAATACATATATTACTTAATAGTTGTGGATAAAAAATATTAATTCGATAAGTATACATGTAATAAATACTTGCACATACAGACAATATACCTTTTTCTGTCATAATTATAAATGTATATGTAGTATATACATACATAAGATAGATTTGTATGTAAATATGTATAGTTCCTATTCTTCTGTTGGTTGAGTAATGTCACAGGGGAGTGTTTTCGAGTCGAGTAAGTATGTTAAGTACATTCACTCCAGTGTCCGATTTAAATATTACTCTCTTTCGGATGCTCTCAAATATGCATGTCTAGTTGTATTTATTCTTGGATAGGGAAGTTGGTTTCTCGTGTGTTACGTATAGATTAAGTGTGAAGTTGTTTGTGTCATGCTGTTATCACTGACGTAAACCTATCAACGCTCTTGTATTTCTTAAGATAATTGTGTCCGTGCCCTGTTATCGTAACTCGTAAAAATCGGTATTGCCTCGCTTCGGAGATGCTGTCAGATCAGATCTATTTCTATTTGTGTATTTGTTTCCTTCAAAAACTCATAAATACTCATGTTATATATACAGTAGTAGATTGTTCGTCTTATTTGTGTATTCTTTTTTATTAATTGTTCGGTTTACATACCGATTTTGATCATTCTTCTGCTAATTCATGTGGAAGTAATATACATACACTAGCTCAACTCATATAAACTGAGGTTAAAAGTAAAGTATGAACGGATTATACTAATCAAAAGCGTTTTGCCTATTTCGAGTTTGAATTACAATTCGAAAATAAATCTTCATATTGTGTAACAGTTAAAAGCCGATAGAATATATTCAATATATGTACATATTCAAGTAGTTATTGTTTGTTTTATTAAACTAGAATCCGCCATACTGTGGAAATAATACGATAATCAATCAACATTTGAAACTGTTTCCTTCTGATGTGAAAATGATATTTTAAGTTGTCAGATATGAAATCTAAAATAGACCAAAAAAACTATAATTACTGAAAAAGCATATTACAATTGCAATGAATTATAATTTATAGAATTAGTTTTAATTTAATTATGTTAATATACAATGTTTGTTTGTATATTTGTTTATAAGTCTCTTATACATTTTTTAAAACTATTTTTACTCAGTAAATATTTATAATCAAATTTTAGACAAATCTCTATTGTTTTGAGTTGTACAGTTGCTCGTATTCTAATATTGAAGATGCCCATGATTTAATTTGATTAACTAAACTAGTAAAAACTGACATTTTATTATTATTTTTATAATTAATAGATATTATTATTTGTGCAAGAGACAGCAGTGTGTGATTGATGGTAGCGGTAGTTTAAAGTCTGCATGAATATCTGTAGAGACGGGGAGTACTACAATGATCGGTGTTGGGTCCTCTTCTATTTATAATTTATGTAAATGATTTGTCTTTGGTTACATATACCGTATGTGTCAATTTTCATTAGGTATAGGGATTCAATGTTTACGTGCAATTTATACGTAGGTATACAAATAATACATGGCAACGTGTGTCACCCCTACCGTCCGTCACCAATCCCGGCAACAATCGACATTACAACGATTTTCTCCGATCTCCCCACCAGATTTTACATTTAATCTTTAGCTGCGAACACGTTGCGATCTAGTCTGCCATAAAAGCCGTCTTATTACTGGAACGGGAAACATCAAATGGCCGCCGCCGTCTCCGGATCTAGTAGTTTATTATTATTTTCAGAATCCTTTTTTATTTACCTTATTTTTAATTTTATTAGAATTACACTTTTGTTTGTGTCATGCAGCGTGAACGCAGCTTAATAATTCTCTGCATTTACTGAAAGGAAAAAGAAAAACAAATCCTTGCAACGCATAAATATTATTTCTGAACGCATTACGAACACCCCAAGTCAGTGGTCCAACAGTTACTGCTATAACTTGAGCTTGTATCGGTCGCGCTCGCATTGGAGAGGAAAGTAGGGGTGTCATGTTGTCACGTATTGCATGAATTAATCGCCTATGGCTAATGAAAATTGACACATGCTGTATAACTGCACTCACACCTCACAGTTGTAATACGAAGTAAAAATACTGAAACCAACAGAGAAACAAACAACTGAAACATTAACTTTATATGATGACTGGTTTCAACAAAATTAGTTACATTTGAATATGGAAAAAAAACTAATTTTATGTAGTTCAAAAAAGTCCTTTAATTGTGGAGTATCGACAAATCGACATATAAAAAATAAGGACTTGGAATAATGTGAAATTTGTGAGGCTGCAGATGCAGATATTTTTCTGCCGTTTTCAGAGTAACCCTAAGAAGGTCTGTTTCTTGCCAAATTCATATCTGAGTTTTTTGGATACCAATAATGACAGCATTAACAACGGAACAACTAACTTTAACACTACACAGGACAGATTAAAGTTAGACTACTGCTCATCCAAAAGGACGCAAAAAAAAACGACTGCGCATACAAATGTAGCTTAAATAAAGAAGTATATTCTGCCCCCCCCCCCCCCCCCAATAGCTTAGTTATTAGTACTTTCCTTACAGATGGCACTAGGAAATTGAGGAAGAGTTATATAGACTTGCTAATTAAACAACTCACATATGAATTTGGCAAAAAACAGCCCTTCTCACTGCTACCCTAAAGACGGCAGAAGAATATATGCCGAAACGTCAGAGATCAAAAGCCAATAAACGATGGAAATAGTCCAAACAACAACTCAAACTTCACCACTCTGATGGAACTAAAAAAGAAAACAGGTTCCTCTCTTATTAACACAGAAGTGTGCATCTACCCAAACAGAAAAAATATATATTACTTATCATTTAAAGAAAGCTTACCAAAGATATTTTTAAGAAAAGACTCATCACCATACTAATTATGCTTTTTACACCTAGCAAGAATTTTTCATGTACAAATTCTAGTGTGTATTAGGGCATTGCCTTTTAACTTTTTTGACGTATTCATAATAAATAATAAATTATCAAAAGGAATTTGTTTGTTTTTATTTTTTATATTTAAAAATGATTGTTAGATACTATTATTTTTAATATTCATTTTCATATTTTTATTGACTGAAATATCAGTATATATACATATATTGTTGTGGCTTTTTTCCTTGCCGTGAAGATTATTGATTATGTATTGGTTTTGGGTGTTTTCGGCTTATAAATTAAAACTATTCTTGTAGAATGAAAGAATATGTTTATTTAATGTTTCGACATTGTTTTGGTATTATTATATAATATAATAAAATCTGTAACAATGTTATTTTTGTTACAAGTAGTGTAGTTAAAATACTATTGCAAAAAGCACGTTAATAACAAATTAGTTAAATTATATTCTTGTTGATTTAACAATAAAAAATATGATATAAAAATATAAAAAACATAAAAAAACAATAAATATATAAATATAAGTATATATTACCATACAAAACTGGCAGTTGTCAATTTATAAAATTTTAAAATTATTTTCACCAAACTTTTTATAAGCAAAAAGAGGAATCTTTACCCTATAATGAAGTACTCATATAATATTAGGAAACTTAGCAAAAAAACTCACCTCATAAATATAGGAATATTGTTTGGTTGTAAATTCATTTCAGAGCGGGTTTTTTCACAACTTTCACTTATCAAGATGTAACAATGGTTTACATTATATCGATGATTTTAATAAAAAAATTTTAATGAAAAGTAAAAATTGTGAAAAAAACCCAATCTGAAATGAATTTACAACCAAACAATATTCCTATATTTATGGGGTGAGTTTTCTTCCTGAGTTTCCTAATATTATATGATTATTTCAGTAGGTATAGCGTACAGATTCCTTTTTTTGCTTATGAAAAGCCTGGTGAAAATAATTTAAAAATTTTATAAATTGACACTCATATTTTTGTATCGTAATATATACACTTTATTGTTTTTTAATGTAAAATCAACAAGAAATTAATTTAACAATTTTTTTATTACTGTACTTTTTGCAATAGTATTTTAACATAACTACATTAATTGTAACAAAAGTAACACTGTTACAGATTTTATTATATTTCTGAAGAGGACCAAAATAATTTGTGTCGAAACGTTAAATAAACATACTTTTTCATTGTACAAGAATAGTTTTAATTTATAAGACGAAAATACCCAAAACACACATAATTATATATATATATATATACTACCCAATTAATTTCCAGTAAACATTTGTAAGAGCAAAGACCTTGTACGCCAGGGCATTGTAACCAAATATTATATTTATAAGTGTTCAAATTATGTAAATATGGATTATGACTTACAATAATATTTTAAGCAAACATACATGTATAAACCACTTTGTTTCAGTAAATATAGCAGTAGTATAATTAAATTATTAAAAGCATCAAATGATCGATAACGTGTTGGACTTTCATCGAGAAGGAAAAGAAACAAAATTATAAACATTCAATATATATATACATACATCGTACAGACATACTATGTGGATATCTGTATACATATGACGAGACAAGTCTAATTAACGCGCATGAGACAGATTAGATTTAAATTTTTATTGGTTCATTTAATATATTATGTTATAATACAGGAATGCTAACCTAGTTTGTATTGTTTAATCAAATACGCAACGAACAGATGATAATGTTGTAGAGGCGCCATCGAATATCTATTTACTACTTCCGTAAAATTCACTATGTGAACTGATTACGTTGAAAATAATTCGAAATGTAGAATTGGGACGATAATCATAACGTTTTTTGATGTACTAATTACTATTAGTTCATACACGAATAGATAAAAAATATCGTTCGGTATGCGTAATACTTGACAGTGGATGACGATGTGTTGTTCATAAAACTAACTATCTTTAATTACAAGTCTTGAATATATAATTAATACCCGTCTTATGCAAAAGTATGGCTATTTCTCAATCACCGTCTAATATTTATTGACCTTATTTAGTATTAAAAATTTATTCTTATCACGAATCTACAGGGTGAGATTTTTCGATGGATTCTGCATTATACCAGCCAATACGTTGACATCTGTCTCTTATGTAATGCCTCTGCAGTCCTATTTGCATTACAAAAAAAACCATACCCTCCAAAATTATGATACAGTCTCTTAAAGGTAGGTAGAGAAGGCTTGGCTACGATCAAAATACCGTTCGAAATACTGCTGTGCATTTTTATGGAACAAAATGTAACACTCAATCATATCACGCTTTTCATGGTTAGAAAAATTTAAATTGATAACTTACGAAACCTTAATCAATATTAATTAGAAACAAAATGATTAGCATCTCTCATTAGTTGACGTTTGTAATTATCAAATATTTCCATAGCTTACTACTTGTAATTAATTTATTTATCTATAAAAATAACTATGTATATCAAGTAGAACATCGTGTGAATCGTTGAGAAAAGGCCATTCTTTTTATAAAGTCATGGCCTACTATAGTTTGCATTAGAAAAAAACACAAGTTTGTGTCATAACTCAAAAAATATAGCTAAAATAAAGTAATTGATTGTGTCCGTCAATTCTGACGGACAGAATCGAGTCAGAAGTTGTTTCGGACAAATGTAATCGCAAATTGAATATAAAAGGTGATTTACTGTTCGAGAAATGCTTCAAAACTGACAATAGAAAGGAGATTACCATCAATTAATTAAACAAATTCATTTAACATATGGTCATAAATATCGTTAACTATTTTCGTTTAATGCTTTTTAACAGTTACCTGATATAGAAGGACCTAAAATTAAGACATAATTGTATACTAAGGAAGCTTTGTCGTCATCTGAAAATATTTTGTCTGTATCTGTACTGGAATAATAATATTGCATCCGAAACCGGTTGACATGTCTAACATTTTTCATGACGAAATGATTTTTGCCAAATATTTCTTTTAAAATCCGCATTCGTTGTGATATGTAGTCGCTTTTTCTAATTAACGAGTCAATGTAATACTTATAGTAATAAAAATTCCCACAGATGAAAGTAATAATTTAATATACTTTATTTACCGAAAGGTTTTGAGATAATACTATATGAGTGAGTGCATTTATATGGTTAGTAAGATATTCCAACGCATGCATCTCATACAATATTCCGCATTCATTCGGTGTGCGCAATGTGTATGCAGATTCTATCATCGCGTAATTCAATTACTAATGCAGCAACCTATGAGATGACATATTAATAATAAATATATTATTTGTACGCTGTTCGTGTCGCAGTTGTGCAACAGATTTTGTATATTAAACATACCGTCTAATAGGTAATATCGTGTTTATATTCTGTTTGCCACGTTTTATGAAATATGTACGGATAATAAATATGTGGGAATTTCCAATGCGAGTCCTAATACCCCGTGACCAATTAAATTCTTATTTGGTGTCATGGTCGACAAAAACTTTTTAATATTATCAAATTAAATGGTAGGTACCTATATGAAGAAATATATTATCTAAATTTTTGGGTACTCTCCTGGCTAAAAACGATTAAATTCCAAATGTTATATACAGGTGTCCCAGAAATAAAAAGACAGAGTAGCAGAAATCGGAAGCTAGATTGTATAAAAACGTACCCTCAAAATATCAAGTCTTTATTCGTGCGCAGACGGCAGAAAAAAAAATAATAAAGAATTCAATTGGCCTTACGCCGACCCTGGACTAAATATCCACCTGCTTCACTTTCACAATCGGTCCTTTTCAGGACCACCATATTACTTGTCTTTAAAAAAAAGGAGGAGGAATAGATATGTACTTCATAATAAATATCAAACCATTAATTACTTTAATTTTACACCTGCTAGAAAAAAAGAATTACATTCTTGATATTTACTGTAATAAAGGCTAGAAAAACTAGGATTTATTGAATATTCTAAAATAATAATAATCAGCTGTTCCCGACTACAAACACATTAAAGAGCATCAACCTTCCTGTTTTAAAAATAAAAACAATCTTTTATTGTCTGCAATAAAATGTGTCGCCCATCTGGGTCAACAACCAACTACATAGCTGCGTTATCTAGACGCATCGGGCAAAAGATATGTTTTATATGAATGAGTAAGATTTAACATACATTCTGTGCCAGGTCCGTAATGTAATTTTTTTTATCTAAAAAACAAAATTAAATTTTTAATTTCTTCGTTATTGCGGTATATTTGGGCCTGTTTCTGTTTGGACTTTACATACCTCTACTCCGTATTTTTATTTCTGGAACACCCTGTATAGCACATGTTTTTATTATGGTTAAGTACTTCGGAGACAATCATTTTGCAAACGCTCTATATAAACAATGTGATGCTCCAAAACCTATTCCGGCAGCTGAAACGTTCAAGTGCTTTAATTGATTGTTTTGGAAGGTTTATATTAAGAATAGCAATACACTGATTCAATACAACAGAAAAATATTACATATAGCCGTAACTTAATTAATAAAAATTGACTATAAAATAATTAATTTATTGTAAGCAATTGCAAAGTAAAATATTTATTAAACATTTAAACATTAGAATCTTAAATCTTAACCCTCGTATATTTATATAAATATAAAACAGTAACAGTAGATACGCAGTAAGCAAGTGAATGCTGTGTGATATACAAATGTAGCAAGACCGTTTTATTACGCAATAACACCGAGGCATGAGAGGAAGAAATAAATAATGGTGCTACGTTGCATTCTTTTCTACCAGTGCGCGTGCCCGCTAGTCTCTGGATAAGTGTATGACAGTTTATGTCATGAGAAGTACTTATAAAAGACTGACGATCCGGACAAGAGACAGATTGTGAATTGAAAAACATGTGCATAGAACAGGAAATTGATTAACTGATATGCATGTAGTGGACATCAATAATGCCTAGGCAATATTTAATTTGGACCATATATCACCGTGCGTTTTATTTTGATTAGTCTATCGCCCAAAAATAGTTACATCTATATTATTTTATATTTACATGCCTAACTCTTTGTCTGTTTCAGTATTATTGTATGAGATGTGTTCATTTCATATTGTACGTATACAGGTTAATTTTTAACTTTAAATGAGTTAAATTCGTTTTGAGATACTGATGTTGGATTCGGTTACTTTTCAGTACTTGTAACTTATCCGTTACTTTTTGTTCGTTACCGAGTACTCGTTCAAATGTGCGGTGCGGGAATATGTTTAGTTAATATATGCTACAAATGTTCACTTATATATTAATTTTAATATAATAATATATATTACGTTAAATAAATAAAATTCGTTAAAAGTATCACACAAAACATTCCAATTCAACATTAAAAGTAAAATGCCAAAGCCTAAAGTATTTTTTTAAGGAGTCTGCATTTTATTTACGATAGGCGAGATATTCTATCCATAAAATCATGAAAATCCTGGACTCCCATATTAAATCACACAAATAAATGTCGAATGTAGTACAACGAACAAAATTTATTTTACATAGTATCAATACAATAAGTTCAAACAGATGATATAATGAAATCGACCTACGCAAATACAAGTAATACTAATAATTGGTTAAATTGAAATATTTTGTACAATGTTATTTACTCTAAATTATAGTTTTTAATAAAATATTTCAGACAAGAATGTATTTAAAAGTTATAATATATTATGAGAGTAACTGTTTGATAAAGTAACGAATATTATTTGAAACCAGTAGTCGTTACTTCGGATCTTATGGGGTAAAGAATACTTTAGTAACGAATAGTTTACATTTGCAACACCACTATTTTGAGATACATTTTTCTTATTACAAAGACAGTATACCATGTGCTTGCAGGCGACCTGCGTATAGGGCTTACTGTAAGATAAAACGACGACACCGAGAGTTTGTATGAGTTAGTACGAGAAAGCAATATACAAACTGCAGTACAGCTGCTATCTATCCTCGTTGCCCTGCTTAAACGGAGAGTCAGCCTAGCCCGTTCTAGCCTCAGCGTAAATCTACTCGAATCCCCTCTTTTCCAACACTACACTCGACCAAGGAGCAGTTTGTATATTGCTTTTTCGTACTAACTCATACAAATTCTCGGTGTCGTCGTTTTATCTCACAGTAAGTCCTATACGCAGGTCGTCGGCAAGCACACTGTATATATTTGATGTACTACATAATAGTGATTTCATAAATGCATTCTTAGATATAATAAATATATTGTTGATATTAGTTTGTTCAAGTTCCCCATCGAAGAAAATAAGAGATAAAAAAGAGTATAAAAAACGCTGTTCAATTTAAAAAGTCGAAATTTAATAGATAATTTGTCCCAATTCACATTATGTAGAAAAATATGCTTGTTAATTTCAATTAAGCATTATTCACAGAAATATCTTAAAGGATTTATTATTTTTAAAAGACTTTGTCCAATCATTCAGTTTCATTTCTCTTTTGCTTATGTCATACTAAAGACGTACATCAAGAATAAAAGTATTAGAAATTCATATTCCATAATGTTATAAACAAAGTTATTATAACCTTAGAAAAATATATGTAATTCTTTCCAGTTATTCTCTTAAAAATCATAAAATAAAAAAATTATGCAAGTACATTAAATATAAATTAAAGTTTATCCTTGTACTGCATCGCTAGGTTTGAAGCAAATCAACCGAAAAAGAGGATCCTGCATGCTTGCTGTTTTTCGTCATGTTTTAATGACAACTGCCGACGCATCATGTGCGACGGACGTTTGGTTATTGGGTAATTTGTTTTTTCCAACAAACATTACATCATCATCATTGTTTGGCTACATGTACTTATTTTATTAGATAATTTCGTGACACAATACGTCTATTCGATTGAGACGTCTTTTAAGGATATCTTAGACACGACGACTTTAATATTTCTCCAGTCAAGGCATAGTAAATTATGTAGGTATGATAAGTATACTATGTATGATGAAAACTAGTAATTTTTATAATAACAATTAACGTTGAACAACAATTTATTATCTTGATTGTAATATTTACATGGATATTACGATATACCAGTAATTTAACAAAACGTGGGCAGCATCAAGCGTAATACACGATTATTTACCTCCGCCCCCATTAATTCTTTTTGTGGGAGTTTTAATGGTATTTCGGCATCAACATTTGAATTTATTTCTTTTTTGAATCTCGGCATTACTATATTTGTCTTTAATATGATGTGTTACATTTTTTTTTTATTCCTTATATTCAGAGCGTTTTTCTTATTTAAGTCGGTCCCCGTTTATATCATTTTGAAATTAGAATGTTGTTTTTGTGTTTTAGAGTTCGCATTATGTAAGGGAATTATTATTGTTTATCCTTTTTGGGACCGTTCGCGCCATCTGTCGAAGTCATCCTTTAGTTCTTTGTATCGAAATATTCTTTTAGATTTCTGTGCTATATTTGTACCTACTTACTAATATATGTGATTTATTGTTCGGTTTTTGCTTCTAAATTCATCATATTAATTTTGTTTAATTCTTTGTGTTTAACTTGTGTCTTTTAACGGACATGCGTCATATGCATGTACGCATGTTCTTGCGGCTAAATGACAGCGTTTATTCGTCACTTGTCGTTAAGTCATTAAAATTTGTTGGCATCACCAGTCATTTGTTTATTTTTGAACTTCATCACTGCAAATAAACTTTGTATCTTGAATGTGACCTTGCATGTTAACTAACAAATGCGTCCAATACCTGTCTTCAAGCCTTAACATTCCCTAAGTTGAGTGGGGTTCGATGTATACTATCAAATAGGAGTGGCGCTTCACTGATCATGTGATTTCGGTAGTAAATCTAGAATCCAACCAATTCCAGCTGAGAGCATAGCGGCACCATCATTCCTGTCTTCACAAGCAAGTAGGTATCGGCATTAAAGGTAGTGAGATGTAAGGCTACTGCAGGTACAATATTCAAGGTTAAGAAGCACTAGTTACTAAATTTTATTTAAAATGCAAAGTGGTCATTTTCGGGATAGCACCACCACTTGCGTCTATTAACTATAGTTCTAAAACGTTCAGTTATTTGTACGTCGGCTTAAAGCATTGGGTCGTACACTTTTAGGTAAATTGATACAAGGGATACCCACCTGGCAATCTTTTATTATCTGATAGATTGTCGAAACAAAAATATCTTGCTATCTGTAGATCCTAACAGTATCGCGCTTAGGTAGTCGTCCAACCAACTGATAAATATTTCTACGAATATAAAACTTGTAGGAGATTGTTGTTGACTTTATTTACAAAAATGATACGTCATATTAATAATCAATCAACTTACTAAATTTTCATTCCAACAGCAACTGCATGGGATCATGTTTGCTATAAATTAATTTTATTGGAATTTTTTCCAAAAACTTTTGAGACACGTTAATGTAATGGAATCAATAAATGTATTGCTATTATTATTATTAAATCTCGGCAGATAAGTATTTAATTGCTCAAGATCTTCAAAATTTACCACCATTACATAGATTATCATTTATCGAATATCAAGAGAGAATTTCTTCGGCCAACCATTTTTGATTAAAGACCATAGAAAATTAAACTGATTAGAATACGATGTGTTTAATAAACATATAATAAATGATTCTTTGGTAAAAGTATCCAGCTTGATCCTCTCAGATCTGAGCCAAGAAAACAGCAATGTGATGGACCTCTCGAATGTGATTAATAGTTCAGGTTGTGAATATAGAATAGTTAAAAAAAAGCATATACTGGAAGAATTTCCCTGGACTAAGGTTACACCTTGGCCAAAAACACTACGTTTATCACTCTTTTCTGTTTTCTACAGGTCTCTACTGAAGATGACAACTGAGTTGCCGAAATACGTATACTGATTTTAAGGGATTTTTCCATTTGCATTTTGTTTCGGATTTTGGGCCACAGTCTCCTTCACCCATTATTGGATCAAATTTGCATTGTTTAATTTTATACATTTTCATCAAGTTAAACCCAAATAAATAAAATAGTACTTACTGAACTCTTAGAGAATAATTTCTACTTTATTTCCTACTTACAATAAACCCCACATAATATACTCCCGACTGATTAGATAATTTCTATGTATTAAACGTTTTTATTTATCTTAGAATGATGTGGGAACAATTACCTCATATTAAGTAAAGCACCCGTACGTATCGTGTGTGATGGGAAGGGTACGGCGCCTTCACAATTATCATCATCATCACCACAGCCGGCATCCTTCTTTTTTAAAAAGGAAACGTTCATTGACAGCAGTGGACCGTAGTAACAACGTACCACGCTTGAAACAATAAAGTTCCTTTCCTTCTAACGACGACGCCGTGCGACTGCATCTTCGTCAAGGAAGCGCCAATCATTTCAAATTGAGGAACCGAATTAAACAACTTAATTAGAACCTTAATTGTAGCGATTTACGAGCTTCAGCTTCATTACGCAAGAACTCGCGTTCATCAAGACGACGCGGCGTTATCAATGCTATTAATTATGGAGAATTGAGAGAGACAAAGCGAAAAGGGACAAATAACATGTACATAATTATGCATATTCGTGTAATGATGAGGTTAGTAAATATCCTAATTAGTTATAACTTTAATTAATGAATCTTAATTCTAGTAAACGCATAGATTACGTAACTTAGTGGTGGGAAGAAATAGCACGTACATAAAAATACAGGATGACCGGTAACTCGATGGTGATTTGATAGAATAAGATAGGAGCTAAGACTAAATTTACCCTGGGTTGCATTATACAAAAGTCAATGATTTTTTATCTTCACGATTTCTTGTAGGCTTTTGTAAAATAATGATAACCCTGTCAAATATTGTGAGCAAATGTGTGATAACGTTAACGGATTAAAAGCTGCAATTAGGTAAATAGTAAATCAGATATAGAGAGTTGGGGAATAGTTAAAAACGAGCATAACAATTTATTTGATGTTATTTTGTTAATTATGAAGTGATACGTAAAATAAAGTCGGTAAACATAACTTAATTGTTTGAAATTGAATTTTATATCATTTATTGATGTCCTAAATAAAAATTCATTATAAACATTTTAACCCAGAAAGTAAGATATTTTCTATATTTTCTACCTATCTTTCATTCACACAGCGACAATTCATGGCGTGTAAATCTGTCAAATATTACTGATATGAGAGATAAATTGTAACGTCATTTTCTTTTATATTTTGACAGTACTGTCAGCTTCTGCCGAGATTGTACCAACAAAAGAATGATACCGTCTCTAAAATTACCTAGGAAGCAATATTACAGTGATCTAGGAACCAATATTACAGTCATATTTAGATTCTACTTTAATATTATTTGAATATAGATTGTATTCGTTATAAGTGCAACATCAGTAACCGATATTCACCAATACATCAGTAAAACAGACGATGTTGGTCGGATATCCAAACGAACGTTGTAAATGTATGTATATTCATTGATATTCTGCCGACTAAGCAAATTTAGTTAAATTATCAGCCGATGGTCAGCCGACAATGTGTGCTACTAGGGTAGTATTAATATCGCGGGCCAGTTGAAATTATGTTCCAAATGTAACAAATATGTATTACTTTAGACCAGTATTGTACGATAAAAATTTTCGACCACGAGATTTCTGTAGGTTTCCAAATTTTTATAAAAAGAATTTTTCGAAATTCCTATCGGAAGTAGGTCTTTTACTCTTATTGAAAAATAATTTTTCGCGAATATCTCGCAAGACATACGTTCTAAACAGAACATATTAAGACTAATTTAGAGTATGAATGTGTTTTGAATAATTTTTGTAATAAATTTTTTCGAAATTTGTACAGGAAATTAGGACTTTCAGTTTTATCTAATAACAGTTTTTTTTTTTTTGCAAAAATATCGTAACCTACGCATTCTCTACAAATTTACCAAGAGCGCAAAAGTATTTACTATACCTAACCTCGATTTTTTTTTTTTCAGAATTCATGAATATTATCACAAAACCAGGCAGGCCGACGTCAAAGAACTGAGATAGGAATTGAAACAACTGAGTATTCTCATACTTATCATGGTCAAGTAATAAAGTTTATTAATATTAATATAGTTTATAACATCCCCAAATTTCCTTGCCCAAGCGAAAAAAAAGGAAAACATACGTTTTATTTCTGTATTCTAGGGAAGACAGTTATAAAGATGAATGAACGATCATTGAAAATATTGTTAAAGTATTGGAATCCTCTACAACTTTATTATCATCACAATATCAACCGATGACTTCAGTGGTGATGCCCGTTTTGCAATCTTTGATGGAGAATTTCATTTCAAACACTGATAAGGATGAACCAGAGCGGTAAAAGAAATAAAATCTGTTTTGCAACGGGAATTTCAATCAAAGATCACAAAAGTCTTTTCTAATAATCTTTCGGTTAGCGGTGCTTTATCCATTGAAATATTTGACATTAGACATTTCTGGATCAAAAGTTTAAAAAGAAGGAAAGATTTTTGGATCTCTACTTACAACAAAAAGGCACCTAAGAGATATCTTGGAAAACGAAGGAGAGTCATCATCAGTTGAATTTGATGAAAGTAACGTAAATCAAGCAAAAAAACCGCTTTGGATATTTTGTTCCCCAATGAAAAAGTAGATTGCTGCCAATGAACTCGATATATATTCTTAGAAAGTTGTATACCAAAAAACAAATAATTCGAATATTTAAATATTTATCAAAATAAATATTGAAGTCAAATTTTGAAAATGCTGATTTTTTTTTTTAGTTTTGATTGTCCCGGTCATTTTTCATTGTCGTTGTTAAGGAAACTTCCTATTTTGAAAGTACCATAAATAAAACTCAATTTCAGTTCAAATACACATGTTATTATATGTCGGGGCCGCTCTGCATCGAACATAAGATATACAGCATATATACATGTGGATCGCTCGAGAAGCTATGGGCCCTTATGTATACGCACATGCCAGACACTGCCGTCCGTACGTATACATAGGAGGTCTTGCATCGCCTTCGGTGTACAGTCGTGTAGCCCTGCCGGCAGACAATAAACTCAGCCGCTGAGACTGTATATGCCCGAAGCCAGCTCCGCATCAGTATGCTCACAATATTTGTATGTAAAAATACATTAAGTGACAATATATTTTAAAAGTTAAAAAATAAAATATACATTACAAAAATATAGTAGCACATAAAGATAAAGAAAAACATTCATATTGTTGCTTGCTTTAGAACAATAATATAAAAATAAAATAAAAGACGTTAAGTTCTTAACATTAAAATGAGTAACCCAGCGGCAAATCGTAGTTTTCGAAATAGTATCAATCAAAATATCTTTCTGCAAATCCGTCAAAATTTCAGTTGTATTAATTTTCATAGAGAAGAAAAAGACTGAATTTACCACGAATAGCGATTTTAATCTTCTTTAAGCAACTGCACCTGTTAAACTAAGCATCAGAGGATATTGCAAATTTAAATATCATTTTGTGAAGGCACTGTCCTTGTACACCTAATGGGATCATCTAACATAATAAAACAGATCGATAGAATATAACGGATATTTATTTATATTGTAACGAAATGTGTTTACATTAAATAAAAGAATCAGATCTCTCGGCGCGATAAAAACGCTCTTATTTACACACCGCCATAAATCATCTCTCTCGGCTGGTAAATATCGTAAATCACATCACGAGATGCGGGCAGTTATGAGTCATCCACGCGGTACGGCGTGCATAGCGAAAGGCCTAGAACGTTCTTGTACATGTGGAGAAAAAGCCAGGCTGTGCCCGTATGTTCTGGAAATCCTCAAATGTATATAAGGCGACTGAGTCACCGGGATACAATTCATTACGGGATTCATTGCGGAAAAGTAATCGCGGAGTAATTCGGTAGTCTCGAGTGGTGGAAACGAATAGTGGTAGCCGAGTGTAAATAAATATAGTAGTGCCGTCTTATATAAATAGAACTGTGATATAAATAAATACGGACAGAGATATAAATAATAGTAGTAGTAAATAAATACCTGTGATAATTAAATTGTAGTAGTTTAAGTGTGTTAAGTTAGTTTTTATGTTTTTATATTGTTAAATAATTTTAAGTATATAAATATACAGACTGTTTTAAATAAATAATTGCACGAGTTGTTTATTGGACCCGAAAAAGTTAACATCTTCTTAACAGGCAAACCCGCCCGCATACAATAATAAAAACGTTTATTGCTTGTGGTAGGTGATGAGACCAGACACATTTATCGTGTATATTACACATTGTAGTATAAAAATTCGGGACGACAAGATAACAGATGTGATAGCCGTAGCATGACAATGTGACGACGGAAGGGCAAGAACCTTAAACTTCAACCGCGTTAACTATATTACATACAGATCATCCGTTCGTTCACGTACGCACACAGAACACAACAAAGTGTATAGAGACAGCAGGAGGGCATGCACTGGAGGGTATACAGTATACTACCAAGTGAATTCCAATGACACTCAAGGTTTCGAGGATGTGGGCAAATGGCGTGAAGAGAGGTGTATTGTTTTCAAAGGTCGCACACGGAGAAGAGAGGTTATAAAAGCTCATCGGGTTTTTGCCACTTTTATCAGGGCCGCATCAAGGTTTCAAAAGAGGAACTGCAACGAATACCGATCAAACAAGAATTTGTTCGTCACGAATTTATTTATTTGTCTGATTTTTATACAGGATGTTTAATAAAGACGCGGGAATAATTCAGTGGGATTTTTTTATTCTTAGATGATGCTCGAAATGTCGTTTTGTTTCGAGAATACAGAAACAAATAGTTTATTACTTGCTTAATTTTTGCCGCGTGTCTAGTAAATAGATTTTATAGATTAAGACAGAATGCGATAATTTGTATAGATGCACGCGAGCGGCTTGAAGCAAAAAAGTGACTTTTCAAGGTTTGACAATACTTTCGCTACAATGAATATGTTGCCAGCATCTGCCATGTTTCTGATGACAAAATTTCACAAATGTAACAAATAGGTTATGTATTCTATGTGTAACTTTGAAGGAAAAAAAAATTCGATTGTTGATTAAAGATTTTTTTACGTAGAAAAACAAAGAAACCGAGAAAAAGTGAATGTGCTCCATCCAATGTTTTCTGCTTTTAAGTGTCCATATAACCATAGACATAAGGCGAATTCGTTTTGGATGTGCGGTCACGTTATTAAACCGTGTTACGAGCGGTCACAACTGGACATAAATCTAAATTCCCAGAACGAATTTAAAAACGGTTGAGTTGCTGTCAATCGATTGATTTTGCATTTCAGTTTATCGGAATTTCTTTTTTGTACTCACCGCCTGTAAAGTGACATTTGGCGCATGTGTAGCTCGACTGGGAAATACGTTTTCCCGGTTGAGGCGACTGTAAAAATTGAAAAAAACAATGGCACTTTGGGACATTTAGAAAAAAATCTAACTTGGTAGTAATAAAATTTAGTCTATAAAATACTACTTCCCTCCACTATTCTTCACTAAAAGTTGGGGAAATAGGAGTAATAATTAAAAATTGTGGCGCCATCTATTTGACGATATTTTAAGCGACATCTTAAGCAAGATTTAAGCGCCATCTATTGAAACCACATCGACATTCATATTGGCAGTTCGGAATTGTTTGTATTTAAACCAAAAAACGCATTAAATGTACTATAAATTTATAAATATAAGAATAAATACCTCATGTTTGCCATGTGTAAGAATATAATAACATAATTTTAGGGAAAGGTGAGTAATAGTTACATACCTACATGAAATGCTTAAACTAATTAGGTAATCTATCTTAGGTTAGGTATGATACCAATGACATTAATCAGTAATATTTTTTTAATTTAATGTTCGTACAAAAAATATTGTACAAACCACTTGCGTGAAGACATCTTCCGCGCATTCGCGCAATTAAAAGCACTCGCTTCCTGCGGTCGCTCGTGCTTACAATGTGCGCTCATGCGGGAAAATAGTCTTCCCGCACTTGGTTCGTAAATAACTATTATAAATTTTATTTGAGGCATCAATTCTTAATAAGAAACTGAAACTTGTTGTTACTTCAGTTATATTATTAATATTAAGCATTTTTATAAAAATATAAAGTAAAAATATAAATAAATAAGAGTTGTTCCAAAAGTAAGAAGAGAAATATTTTTCCTATTTCCGACACATGTGTGGTCCTTCTAAGGTATAGGTCCAAAAGTAATTTACAAATACCTACAAATTATTATATATGAGCCACAGGTTTTTGTTCAGCAAAGTATAAATAAATCTAATAGGCTTTCCAAAGAAATTTTCCGGCCTTTAGGAATTCCAAAATAAATAATTTAGAGGACTAAAATAGAAATTTCATCAGTACACCAAAACATCCATCGAATAGATGCTTTACTCATGTTTAAAGGCAAACAATCAGCCACTTTCACTGACTTCTTCAAATTCTGACAATTAGTATATTACTGTTTAGGAGAATTTGGGTTTTTTTCGTTTTATTTTACAATTTATCGTAAATTTAATAATAAGGATGGCAGACACATCATGTTTTTTTATTTAGTTATACAATTTAGAATGATTTTTGTTATTCCTTATAATTATAGATTTAAGTACATATTTGGTTAAATAAGAACATACAACAACATAGTGATTTTGTTTTGTGTGTGGTGACTCATATAGGTAGACAAGAAGAGGTTGTACATTTACTTATAATTTGAATATTTTTGTTGATGTTTCTGTATTGAAATTAGATATGTTGAGCTCTGAATTGGGTATGTGTTAGATAAGTTTGCAATTATGATATATAGACTCGAGCCCTAATTGATTCTCTGATATGAATTTGTGTTGATAATGTCATTCAGAAATGAGAAAATGCATTTGAATGGGATTAATATCAGCACAGAGTCGACGTTTTAATGCACATAAAAACATTTTTTGTAAAAGTTTTCTAATTTAATTTCATAATAATCTTTTATTCGTTCTTTTTGCGTATAAGTAATTTGGACACGTGGTGGGGTGAATCAAGGGTGCGTTTGATAAGTTTTAAAATATAAACTCATAAGATAGAACCTTGATTGACACATTAGCGTGAATTTGTTTTCGGAATGTTATCCAAAAGTGAGAAAATGCATTTGGATAGAATTAACATCAAAGCAAAGTCTTGTATTCTAATGCGTTCGTCATATTATTTTTTTCTTTTTGCTTATTATAACGATATCTGGTATGAGTCATCACCTGTATTAAATTTTTGTTTTGTGTGTAAACCATTGATCGCAACACGTAGGAGTAAGATCATATTTATTCATATTTAAAATATTAGGTATGCATAGCTTTAGGTTATATAAGAAATATTAAATATATTAGATAAATATAATATTTAATTGTTTCACTTTTGTTATTTTTTATTGAAATTGAAGTATGATAATAAATATTTTTGTAAGATATTTTATGTATTTTATTTAATGTATCTGACCTGTCAAAAAGCTAAGGAGTAAATCCTTTGGAGAAAGAATATTTCTGCCCCTGATGTGAGATCTTATCATTGATCCATTTATCTGAGCTAGTGAGATGCGACATAATATCTCATATTAGAAAGTAAATAAAACTGACGCTAAAAATCACTTAAATTCCCACTTTATTGATAAAATATCATGTTATAACCCAGATATTATTCATAATATCCTCAATAAACATTGTTACAAGAAAGCTATTAATTTAGTACCTATATCCTACAGAGACAGTTGATACAAATAAGAAATATAGCACAATAACTTATACGGGGAATTTTACATACAAAATTTCAAAAATCCTGTCTAAGAAGAACTATAACATAGCCTTCACAACTAACAATTCTTTAAGTTCAATTATGAAAAACAATAAACAAAAAACAGACAAAAATAATAAGTCAGGAGTTTACAAAGTAGTTTGCAGACAGGTAGATCTTTTTCTAAAAGATCTACCTGTCTACCTAGATTAATAATAAAGATGATTCACATTATGCTATACATTTGAGAGAGGAAACTCATAACTTTAATCATAATTTTGAAATTTTACACACAGTAAATAAATCTTAGAAATTAAACTTATTAGAAACTATGGAAATTTTGAAACATAAAAATACACAACTTTTACTTAATAATGAAATAGAACTTGGGATAAAAATATTAAATCAAGCGGGACCGTTATGTATTGATCGGCACTACACATGAATCTGATATTTATTTTTCTCCCGTGCGGAATGCATTGATATCAGTGCACGTTGAATCGGCCATTTTTCTTACCAAATCCTTCTGCAAACGAACTTTAAAGTGCTCGTGCCCTTGATTGCCTGCGACTGTCGACTCGCAATAAGTATGCAAAAGGTCCCGAGAAGCCGGTTCCTTAAGACCCCGGGTCTTGTTGGACCCTCGCAACCTTCAAAATTTGGAAAATCAGTCTTAAAAGTGAATCTGTGGCTACAACTGAGTTCGCCTCGTCATGACGTAAGCCATTTTTCTGTTAAAACACCGAGTGCACGCTCCTCTTTAAAAGCCCGTATCTTTACAACCGCTCCACTTAGGAGGAAAATCTCTCCGTCGAGGAACCCTTTAAAGTTGTCAGTACCCTCACGCCAAAGGGCAGCTATCAATTTCGCGTATCCAGAGAGGAGTTTTGCGCCCCGCGTCGCTGATTTTTGTCGATTTTACGGGTCGTTTGGTAACCATGGCGACTCCGCTTTTATATATTCTATAAATAATCATTTAAATTATTATATTTAATTGATACTATCTATTACGGACTTGCAAAACTAAATTTATTAGTTGGCAATTTATTATTAAACATTAAAAAATTAATATTAACAAAAATACATCAGCATCAACATTTAAAAAATAGTATAACTAGAGAACCTGTAAAATTTATCTATAAAAACATGTCAAAATGTAAAAAGCACAAACAAGATAATTATATATAATGACAACATAAACTAACACAGCCACTGAAAAATTTCTGTATTTTTGTAAGTAATCCTGATATCACAGATATATCCGACATTCATCTCCTATATAATAAAAGTAATTTTATTACAATTTTGTATGTTTATGTAATAGCATAATATCTTTTTCAAGATTTTTTGAAGGTGTTCATTAAACTTTCTAATAATATACTGATTACGAGATCTTTACACAGAAAAAATTAATTGTTTTTCCCTAAATTTAAACCGACCATATTCGCAACACTTATTCAGACTCTGTTCTCTACTAAAACCCGTTGTTTTGCCTTTTTTTTTTCGTTACAAAACCAGCTTCCTTTCTTGACCGCAACACATTTTTCCTCGCACTGACCCAAGTCGAATAAATTTACAAAATCTTTTGTTCTGAATTTGCACGTAAATAGAACTGGAGCGGAATTTAAGTGAGTTCTATTGTTTTTACTGTCGGATTGTTTTTTTTTTACCCATTGTTCCCGAATGAAATGAGGTCGTTTACAGAATAACATAACGCCTTTGAATTTATCCATGCAGTAGTATGTCAAACTTCACAGGATTTGTTTTATTATTATATTTTGCGGTGATAGAATGAATACCAGCCGTTAACAGACTTCATGATGTTTTATCCTCATAAAAAGACGGCAGTGTAATTTTAATTATGAAAAAACGTGTCACTAAAATAAAATTGATAATAGTACATCCCAGGATGATTTTACGAGAGATACGACGCGCCTCTGAGTGTTGTTTGTGAAAAAATGCCTATGATATATACAAGGTGATTCTTTTAAGACGGGGTTTGAGAAAATTATCATTTTGCTATCAAGCTAGCAATTTGAAACTTAGCATGAAGCTATAATCATCCCCATTGCGATTCCAAGCAAAATATTTTCAACATGGGGGCATTTCCGGAAATGCTTGAGGTCAACTTTGATATTTTAAATAGCATCCTATTATAGTCTATTCCACCCAGGAATCGAAGTACGGACTCTTATGGAGTATAGCCCTCCTTTGCTATTTTAAAATGATTCGTATATTACTATCCTTATTTGGTACATAGAACGTTGTCAAGTCGCTTAACGTAATTGGGACATGTGATCAATAATATAAAAATATGAAGAATATTTAAACATAACCATGTATGTCACTGTGACAATCAGCCATTAGCGTCATTACTACAATTATGACACTTACGTAATACCAACCCTGCCATATAAAAATTATATAATACCTATCCAACATTGAAATTAAGAGCAATACTTTGATTCCAGGGTGGAATAGACTATAGTTTTATTTTATTTTTGAAATTACCTCTTAATGCTGAATACAACGGACTCAAGTTGTCAAAATCTATATGTCATAATTTTTGACATATGACAACTTGTAAAAAAAAATGATATTCAAGGGTTCAGTTCAGTAGAAAATTAATAACTCTCAATACTTTTGGTGGATTGCTAAGCTTAAGAAGCTAATCTGATGTGTCCATTAAGTTTCCATGCCCAACAAAAAATAGCAAAACTCGATTTTTTCAAATGACACATACCAAATTTTATTTCTGCAATCGATGTAAATTTCAAGGGCATTCGTATCAACATGTCCTATACCTAACTCATAACTCAATGTAGTTTTCCAATTGTTCAAAATTCAAGTATTTCCGAAACAAAAGAACAGAATGAGCAACTAGACTGACTCTTTGAAAGCCTTTCAAACATTCAAAGTGTCAACGTTAGTCTAGTTGCCAAAAGAATTTACCAGACACAAATGAATATTTAATATCGAAAACAAAACGTGCCATGAACGATATAGATGGACATGAAATAAGAAAACCTACCGCCTGTATCCAGCGCCGCATTTGTTAAATTTTTGTTAAAGTATAAAATAATTCATATTTTTCCTAATAAATTAAATGTTAAAATTAAATTTGGCATGTGCCTTTCAAAAATTTTTGAAAGCAATAAATCTTTTATAATCTACGTCTTAGGGCATTCAATATTTGAGATAATCCTAGCCAATTGCAGCAAACATTTCCTAGATACTAAACCTTCCATTATTGCAGAATTCAATACTGCAATTTGATTTCTACTCATCGAAAGAATGGTTGGTTTAATTTTGTATATCAGCAATTAAGTTGGGGATAATTTGAATTATGAACACTATTTTTTTCCAAACTTGGCAAAAATTATATCTAAATCTATGAAAATCTGTATACTGAGAGTTTTCGTCATGCCAGACATGATTTAATCATTAAAAAATATTTTCTAGTTTAGCCTTGCTAATGTACAAAATTTGAAATAAACCCTCGTCAACTACAAGAGATTTCATAATTGCTAAACTAATAACTTTCGCATTGTAGAATAGATACAATTGATCCAGCGCATAGCTTCAAAAAACAACAGAATTTACTTTCAAAAAATAATGTAATTTATTAATTTCAATTTCCACTTCAGACAAGATTTTCACTGTTAATTTTTGAAATGGCCCCACGTCTTGGGCGACAAAAGTAAAGAATTACCACTGGCTAAAATTAAATAATACCTACATCCACTGATTAATAACAATAATTTTACGTGTTTAATATTATGTTTACTTATACAAAACATAAATAACACATACGTATACATCAACAAGTGGAAAGCATGCCGGGCGTATGGCCTCGTAATAAAATCCATGCGTCAAATCTGAAGACCGCTTAAATAAATCACAGGCACGGTCTACTGACCGAAGCCAGTTATCATAAATCTTCTCCTCGTAGCCGGTGAATATTAAAACTCATCAACGGTGAGATCTATCAGCGTGCCTCGGCAGCAACGTTCTCGGCTGGCATAACAAACTCGTCCACACACTCAACCTAAAACAGATGTCTTCAAGGAGTCGGTAGGAATCTTGTTCTGTATATCGGAGGCACGAACAGCGACCCTGGCCTGGGCAACCATTATTATGTTGGAGTATTGTTTTTTTATATGTTTATTTTCAAGTGTCGCGATGCAAAACCGCAGACGAGAATGTCTGGTATGAAGGGATTCGTTCGTGAAATGTCATCGTTCGTCATCGGTTATTTTTAGATATTTTAAAACAGGGTTGGTAAAAAACGGGTTTTAAAACAAACAAAAAAGACGATTTTTGTGTTATATATATTTTTTGGTTTAAGGCTAAAGAGGACGAACAATTTCAACCAAGTGTGTGACAAAGACCAAGTATACTGTAAATTATATTTCTGTTTTTAGCGAATTTTTGAAACCTATTTATAATTTGAAAATTGATTTATATTGAAGCAATATTTAAAATTTACGCCAACTTGCTACTTTTTTTGAATTTCATGGAAGCAATGATAAAATGACAAAACTCGACAAGAGCGCCATTGCAAAATAGTATGCCAAATACAAATCAACTTTAAAAAAAAATCATTATTAATTTCGCCGAAAGACGAATTTAAATTATACAAATATACAAAAAAAAATTATTTATTATTCCATTTTTAAAGTGTTAGTACAATAATTAAAATAGTAACTGGATTATATTATAATAAAAATATATAATAATTACATCGCAATAACAACATATTCCCTATCCATAATCCATATTTATATCATAATTGAACTCTTTTTGCAATGTATTAAGAAAGACGACTAACATATAAATGTCAAAAATACAACAATAATCAAAATGTTTGTTCCTCTTATAAAGAAATAAACGGAAAAAACAAGATTAATGGTGAAAAAAGAAACATCATGTAAAATTTCTATTTCAGAATTTCATTCTTGAGACTGTCTCGAATTGAGATTGAAGCTCTAAAATAAACATTTCAGACCGATAACACACATTAATTATATTTTCAATTATGTATTTTTTCTGAAGCAATTTTTAAATTTTTGATGAGGATTTCTTCCATTTGGTAAATTTTCAGACACTCATAACAATAATTATTATCTAACATCCACTAGGTACAGTTGTTACAACTGTCGTAATGATAATGTAACAAATCGAAGCCCGAGGCAACATTAAGTCCTTTCTTTTACGAAGAAATCGTAGTTCTTGAATTTCATCCGAGTACAATTCGTCGCGACGTTTTTTTTTTATTTGTCTCAAAAGTAATTTTTTCACAATGTGGGATGAACCTATGATTCATGCTCATTGAACTTATCCTCTATCTAACTGTGAAACCTTAATGCACCCAATCACATCGTCTGAGGCGATATATAACTAGTCTGGTTGGTGCTTGGTGCACAAAATCAAAAGACATCTAAAATTTCACTTCTGATGACTTTCTAATTATCGCATTTGAAAAATAAACACAGATTTGGAATCAGCACAAAATGCTGCTTAATCCCTATAGCTCTGTTTTTGAAAATAATTGCGTCTATGTCCTCTTTCTTTTTCTATTTTGGCAAAAAAGACAAAATAAAAAACTGTTGAATTCAGAACAATTTACGTATTTCATCTAAAGTAGGTATATAGTTTTCACAATAATAGAAATATAATTTCCGCGCTATCTATCGTTTCGGAAACACATTAATAGCACTTCCACTTTAACCTTACCTTGCATTAGTTTCTTACATTTAAATTATTAAAAATATTAATATCATGCACAATCCAAATAAAAAGTAAAAAGTAGTAATCCAATGGTATTCAGGACTACAAAAACTGTATTGTTTCGGGACTGGATAACAGAATATCTTCCGAAAAAGATAGTTTATACACTATGCTGCTAAACTATCTTGAATTGGATTTCGATACACTCCCTTCAAAAAATTGATTATATTTAGATGGATTGTTCTTCTTTAAGAAAGTCTAACAGGTGTATGTTGCGTTAGCAAGGCTGGGTTCAGGTCCTTCCCTCGTTTAGAACATAGTATCACTGATACCATATGATCAAATAAATTTATCTCTACTTTAAATATTATCAGTTGGCAGTATAAGTTTAGATGGTGCAGATTATGCCTTGGCAGAGTAGATTTTGTCATTCTGACAAATACCTACATAAAAAAGTTCAGTTGAAAAAAGTTTAACAATAAAAAATATCTTGAATAAATGTTTAAAATGAGCTTCCTCATTTTCTATACATAACGCCACTCTTCGTTTCATGTTATTAAAGGCATTTTTTAATTTATGTGGTGTAATTTCCTCACAGACATTTTGGATAGCTTCAGCAAGTTCTTCAATTGTAATATAACAATGGACCTTTACTGCCCTTAACTTCTGTACGGGAGCTAGGTGGTTAATATTTACAGTTTTATGTTTGTTAAACATGCTTCGTTTCTAGAGAATAAATAGCAAGTGCTCTGAATATTAATGTTGCTACCATCAACAAAATTTCTGCTATGACTAAAGTGGGATGTATTGCAACAAGCCCTAAGCGAAAACGCATGCGAGAAAAAATTGTTGTGGATGTTGATGACTTTACATCATAACAATTTGTTTTTCTTGATGAAACGAGGAGTTTTCAATACGAAACTGTTGGAAAATCTGGGCAAAATGAATGTGTAAAATCTGTGTATTGCATCCTCTTTCAAATATATCTATAGTTCTACATGCAGAAGATGTTGATGGATTTATTCCTGGTGCAGAGCTAATATTTTCAACAAAAAGTATGGAGTATCATGGTGATATAATACTATCAAAAATAAAAGTCCAGCTGCATCATCCATCAAACTTGAAATTCAGCAGTGGCTTAACAATAAGAACATCCATTGTGACAGTACTGCATTAAAAATTCAATTATTGGACCTGGTTGAACGGTTATTATTTAATAAAGTAAGATTTTATCTAAAGGAACAAATCATTACCTACATATGAATTGTGGTTCCTCGACTTCCCCCATAACATCGTATATTCATCACGATTGAAATGGTATGGGATACTACAAAAACATTATTATGCTAATCATGTTGAGAAATATGGTAGATCAGAGGAAGATGGCATTAAATTATAGAGGGAAGCACTATGCCAAGTAATTGCAGAAATTTGTGGTAAAAATATTAGGCATGCAAAGGAAGAAATCCAAAAAAATGATCGGAGAAGGAGGTTGGTTTCGAAAGAGAAGATGTTGCACTATTTATAATTAATATTGTAACGAACCGAGATTACACAAAAAAGAGGCAGACCGGGCGACGACAAAAAAAAACGATATGTAAACAAGTCGTAAATATATCATCTCACAGATGTACGGCGTAAGCAAGGAAGAGTCCAGATTTCCTCTGGTATATTACCGAACTTACTGGTACATTTCGAGAACTTTTCATGCAGATATATATATGGCGATACGTCCCGGGGATTACTAATTCCTTCAATGGTAGTCGCGCAGTAAAGATAAATATAAGAAATAAATATAGTGGTGTTATATAAATAAATAGAAGTGATATAAATATTAATAATAGAAATAAATACATGTGTTAATTTTAATTTATTAATAGTAGTTTAAGTGTGATACATTAGTTTTATATTTTTATATTGTAATTAATTTTAAGTGTGTAAATATACAGACTGTTTTAAATAAATAATTGTAGTGATTCTGATGATGACTCTGATTAAAACTATTGCTTACATTTGTTTTTTTTTTTGTTAACTATCCTTAATGTTATGAGTGTTTGTTAATAAACTTTAATTATTTACTACTGTAGTACACCTCACATGCATGAGTACTTACATAATGTATGTAATGTTAGAAATGTTAAATTAACCTTCACGTCAGTAAGATGGACATTTGGCACCTAACCTAAAAATAAAGCGGTTTGACGAATACAAAAATAAGTGGAATTAACGTTAATAAACTATTTATATACAAGAATAAACTAGTTTTGGGGGCGTCAACGAATTTAAATCGTAACCTCAAAGCAATTAAAATAAATTGCAAAATAATAAACATGTTTATAATAATTCTATGTTTTCTAGGCCACCACCTCCACTGCGAACAATAGAACAGAACCGTCCTACATTACACACATTGCATTCGCTTCCTAATTAAACATTCGATGTTGTGCCGCCTCGAGAAAAGACAAATTATCGAGTTATTATAATCATTTTATTGTGCTTAATATTGTAATAATGATAAAGTGTTTTGATACGCCATCCTTGTTCGTTCTTACCCACGCTAGTTAAACTTTCTGGTGCGTTTCTTCCTTGAGACACATCCGTTAGAAAATGATTTATTTTGCACGGGGATGTTCTAGCGATGAAATTGCCATTTCTTTGTAGTTCCTGGTCATTATACCTATATACATCAAGTACTAAACGCACGATACGATACAAAATAATATTTGTACGCGTGAAATGCGTGTGTATTGGTTGTAAACCTTATTGGAATTCTATATTGGCTTCATATTATGTATAACATAATATGAAGAATTTATTTGCCTGTTTTCAATATTAAATGGATCGTTAACATTTTATTGCAAGCGATAACTTTGGATATGCTTTTTAATAAACAGGAATGAAAGGATTAGTTTTTATCGGTTGCCATGCAAAGGGTAATTAGTAATAACAATAGAAATTAGTGCCAAGATTAAACATAATTACTAATAGGTGAATTAAATGGTAGTAAAATATTGGGGGCATGTCAGCGATTATTTCTAATTTTGGGAATAAATAGATATTATTATTTTATAGTTGCAATTAGAATCTAGACTGTTCTTCAAATTCTGCTTCATGTTTGGTGGTATGTATACTAGCGAGTAATGTAAGTCGGTAAATTACCCCGTATATTACCGAATTAATTACCGTCATTTACGGTAAATTACCACATAAAATTTCCGTAAATTACAAACAAAGTAAAACATCATCTATGTACATGTATGACTTTGCACACTCGGTGATTGGGGAAGTCCCTTTCTAGCAGATGTAAAAAAAAGCCCGTGAATCAGCAGTTTATATAACTAATGAAGTAGACTTTCAAAGATTTCGGTGTATAAGTTGAGCTAAATAAAGTTTGTGAATATACCACTCGTACTGTACGCTGGGATAGGGCGTAAAGATAAAATATTTTTTTTAATTTTAACAGCATCTTTAAAATCTACAGAACATTCCAAATTATATTCGTGTAACTTCTGTTCGCAAAGTTATGTTTTAAATGTAACCAGAATGTCCAGTCACTTCCAGAATAAGTGCATTCGTTGTCTTCGTAAAATAAAGAGTGAAATACAATCAAAATCAAGAGCATTAAGTGTTAAGAAAATTAAAGCAATAAATAAAGGTGAGTAATTTTGATTGATTCCTATTGGGTTTTATGGAAAAATATTTAACATTTTAGAGATTCCGGAAAGAAAAAGTTCTTCGCAAACAGACTTAGAAGACGACGATGGAGAGACGATTTCAAGCGATTCTCGCCCACAATCTGCTGCAAGCACCACGAAATTCGCATACAGTGAAAATTTGGATTTTTTTGTGGATGTAAAGAATAAATCAGAAGAAAAGGAAATTTGGGATCTCTTAGCAACAGCATGTTTTGCTAGTAATACCCCTTTAAATTTTACGGAAAATGTTCATTGGTAAAAATTGTTTAAAAAAATGAAACCATCTTTACGATTGCCGACTAGATATCAGTTATCCAGTACGCTTTTAGATAAACAACACTCTCAAATAAATCAGTTAGTTAATGAAAAAATAGCAAAGTCTAAAACAATTGGTATTCAAGTTGATGGGTGGAATAATATTAAAAACGAATCCATTATAAATATAATAATTACATGTCCAGAACCAGTTTGATTTAAAGTAATTGACTGCAAGGAAAATCGCCACGATGCTGCATATCTTTGTTCTTTGCTTAGTTCTGTTATTGACGACTTAGGAATTAATAAAGTTATAACCATAGTGACTGATAACTAAAGGGCGGAATATATGCAAAGTGCATATATTTGCATATTTTGCATATTTTAACAAATTTCACAAAAAATTGCATATTTCGGCAAAAATAAAATTTGTGTGCATATTTTTATGTTTTTCGTTTTATGAAAAGATTAAGTGCGACCCTGTTTAGGAATTTCCAAGTAATCAGCTTGCCTAATGGAGAGCAGATGTGGTCTATTCTTTTATATTTATATTGTATAGTTTTTATTATTATATGGTTTATTGCCGGCATTTATTGGGTGTTTAGGAATTTCCAAGTAATCAGCTTGCCTAATGGAGAGCAGATGTGGTCTATTCTTTTATATTTATATTGTATAGTTTAGTTTGTCGATAGATTCCAGTGTGAAAAGAGTGATTTCAAAAATATTTTATTTCAAACGCCTAAAATGCCGAAAGCCGCTTCGTGGATTAAAAATTTTCCTGAGTTGGAGTTTAGTGGGGATAAAGTGTTTTGCAAAGTTTGTGCCAAAATCATTGTTTGTGAAAAGAAGTTCCAAATTGATCAACACTTGAAAACAGCTATGCATAAAGCTAAGTTGCAGAAAAATAAATCAGTGCCTGTTCAGCAGTGTGTGCAAACCGCATTTCAAAATGTCAAACCAAAGAGTGAAAAGGAGGTGTTTCATCAAGACTTATGCAAAGCTTTAGTCGCAGCAAATATACCTTTGAAGAAACTGCAAAATACACAATTCAGAGATTTTTTGCAAAAATATTGTAATCAAAACATCCCTGACGAATCCACACTTAGAAAGAAGAATGTGCAAACAGTATACGAAACCGTAATGGGATAAATTAAAGCTACACTGGGCGATGAACATTTTTATATTATTGTTGATGAAAGCACAGACTCATGTGGTCGATATATCGCACATCTTATGATTGGAGGGCTTCAAGAAAATGAGCCAGGGAAACCATATTTAATATCTTCTAAACAGTTAGACAAAACAAATAATGAGACCGTAACTCGATTTATTCAGCAGTCTCTATCAAATTTTTTTTTACCAAATCCAGTTCCAGTAGAGAAGTTTTTAGTGTTTTTGTCTGACGCAGCGCCGTATATGGTTAAAGTAGGCCAAAACTTAAAAATATTTTATCCCAATATAGTACATGTCACTTGTCTTTTACACGGGATAAACAGAGTTGCAGAAATTATTAGAACAGCATATCCCTTGGTGAACAAATTAATTTCAAATGTAAAGAAAGTGTTTTTGAAAGCACCTCTAAGAGTGCAGATCTATAGAGAGAAATTGCCAGGAGTTTGTTTACCTCCAGAGCCCGTAATTACTCGATGGGGAACATGGATTAAGGCCGCGATATTCTACGCAGACCATTTTGAAGCCATTAAAGACATAGTTTTAGATTTAGAAGACAATTCGCAGTGTGTAGTGCAAAGTCAAGCATTATTCAAAAATGTAAATTTAGCTAAGGAACTTGTTTTTATTAAGGTTAATTTTAGTTTTGTACCAGATATAATAACTTCGTTAGAAAGTAGGAATATAAGTTTAAGAGAATCAATTAATATTGTTGAAACTTTTTCCGACAAATGCAAAAAAGTTCCCGGTGATGTAGGAAATCAAGTAAGAAGGAAACTCGAAGTTATTATGGGAAAGAATGAAGGCTTTAAGTATTTAATGGAAGTCAAAAATATTTTTGATAGTAAACCATACAACGAAGTAATACCTTGGCCTTATAACTTACTACCCAAATTAAAATATTGCTAGATCACATCGGTAGATGTTGAAAGAACTTTTTCTTTGTACAAACATATTTTTACAGACAGAAGGCAAACATTTTTATTGGAAAATTTTGAAAAATATATCGTTATAAATGCATTTTATACTATTTCAGGTTGAAAATTGTACCTATTATGTTTTTCTTTTAATTTTACTTAAAATAAATAATTTTTGTAAGAGTCGGCGTTTCTTTATTTCCATTTTTCCATGTTATATTCAAGGCATATAATTGCATATTTTGACAAATAAATGCATATTGTTGCATATTTCAGAGAAAAACGATGCATATATATGCGCATATTTTAACTGAATTGACGTGCATATATTCCGCCCTTTACTGATAACGCTAGCAATATAAAATCAACTTGGAAATTAATTAGTGATATGTACCAGTCCAATTATTTTTCTTGTTATGGATGTTGTGCTCATATTTTGAATTTATTCGCACAAGATATTTTAAAATTAGAAGTATTTGCATGTTTAATTACTGATTGTAAAGTCATAGTAAAAAATCGCATATTTTCAATGCTACATTTAAAAATATACAAGATGAACAGCGAGCAATACAAAAATCAAACACTAAAATCTCTTAAACTACCTGACCAAACTAGATGGAGCTCTAATATCTTTTGTTTAGAAAGCTTAAGGAAAAATAAAAAAAAAATTAAAAGAATTGGCTATAACAGAAACTATTACTTTTTTTTATTTTAAACAAAAGTATAAAAAATAATATTTTAGATGATCTGTTTTGGGAAAGAGTTGATACATTACATAAAATTTTGCACCCAGTCTCCGTAATTTTAAAGAACATACAAACCTCTCAACCTTGCATATCTCATGTTGTTGAATATTTTCAAGACCTGAATGATCAACTGATTGCTGCATGTCCAGTTTCAGAACTAAATGCTGCCCCATCACATTTAATAATATCACGGAGAGAAATGGCTATGCATTTGGCTGCCAATTTACTAGATCCAAAATTTATAGGCAAAAGTCTCAATAACGAGGAATATATCACAGCACTGACATATATTAACAAACTATTAACGCATCTAGTTAGTGGATCTGATGTAGCAGAAATTATGACTGAGGTTGCTTCTTACAAATCGAAAGAACAAACGTTTTCAAAAGATTTTATATGGCAAGCATTGGAGACAGGAATATTGAATTCTGTTTTATGGTGGAATTCACCTTGTTGTACTACAGCTTTAAGTAAAGTCGCAATATAAATTTTGAAAAGCCCACCAGCAACATGTGCGACGGAGAGAAGTTTTTCAATGTTTACTATTGTACACAATAAAAAACGAAATAGATTAAGTAGTCCTTCGGACTCGCCGTTTTATCAGGCAATTTGTTTCGTAGAGTTACCTAGCAACAAAAATTTTCGTTAAAAGCTGAAAATATATCCGGAAAAAAGAAAGCTCTCGTGTAATTATAAGTGAACAATTTGCAAACGTTTCTCCGGCCTGAGTCTAATCATGATGACTTGCCAAACCAAACTAACCCTAAAACAACCGCGAAGTGTCAAATCGACTGTCACAGAAAACAGTATTGCCAATTTAAAGTTCTCCGCCTCCAAAAAAAAAACACCCAAATACCCGTTATTACGAATAAAGTCCTATTTGGTTTTAACCAAGTAAATAAAACATTAATTCTCTTTATATCTCCAAAACAAAAAAGAAGCGAACAAATCACTAAACTCTTTCATCGCCTTTTCTATTCAAGACAAATAAATCACTCAACTGATTAAATAGGAATTGCATAAACCATTCCTTTCCTGGTAGTTTCTTGAAATACAAAAAGATTAACTAAAACAAATCAGAGGTTACTACAAATAAAACGCAAAGTAGAAAAAGTGAATTTGTGATCTCCCTATTCGGTTTATGAGCAATGGACTATAATATAAATACACAGACAATCGCGTACCATACCTGCTTTGTTTAAAAACTCTGTATACGCTCTATCTGAACAGAGTTAAACGTTTCGTCTTCGTGTATGTCGGCAAGTACTGATACAAGAGTAGGGTTTCCTCGTTTCACGCAGGGATTGTTCACCATCTGTGTGTCGAGAAGTTTATGTGGATGTGTACGATTCTTCTAGGAAAAAATCCGGTTTTGTTGTTTATTATTTTGTTAGCGCTTTTGTACGAGGAAGTGCCATAGTTTACTGGGAGCACCAGCATTAAAACCGACAAATGTGGACGCCTTCAATAAATAAATAAACAAGATTATATCTATTTTGGACTGTGAAACATTGCATGATTGAAGCAGTTCGGGTGACATCTGAAGTACACAGGATAAATACGTAGTTTTTGGATGAATTTTATTACTATTAGTAATAAATTGAATATCTGTAATACTAAATTATAAAATAAAATTCCTCATACAACTTCAAAATATGTATTAATTCAGTACAATTGTTTCGCTTTGTGAAAGCTTCATCACGCGATGAACATTATACCGTGAGATCATAAATTATATTGATAAAGGTTTGCCATGGAATGTTAAACGTCCGTCTTAAGTTATATCATTAAGTGTCATGCTGTCATTAATATTTATCATTATATTTTCTCTCTGACATCTTGTAGTTTTTCAATTATGGTTTACACCACAGTACACAAAACTTACATGACTGAAGCGTATTTTAGAACAGGTGTGCTAGTTAATGGTATTTGGGAATACAGTAAGCGTTTATGTTTGGATAATTTTCGTGAACACTTCCCAAATTTCGCAAATATTAATGACAGTATGACACTTAATGACATAACTTAAGACAGACGTTTTACATTCCATGGCAAACCTTTGTCAATATAATTTTTGATCTCGCGTTAGTTTAAAATTTACAAATGTAAACTAGATATGTGTAAAAGTGAAAATGTGAACAATTAAACAACCATCACTATTATCCACGCAGTTTCATCAAATGGTCTTGATTTATCTAAGACATGCATTTAACTCCACCAAACATATAATACTGATCACAGACATATATTATTTAAAAAACCTGATAAATAAAAATATGTTTGTTTATGTATTCTATCACTTTCTAATTATTTTAGCACTGTTATAGTGTAATTATAGGAGAAAATTTTTAATTTCCCGATAATAACACCCGCATCTTTTTCGAATTCGAAAAATTCTCCTCTTATTAATTTATTAACGCCTTGACGATCTCATAATTTTTAAATTTGACCAATCAAAATAATCCACAAGATTTTCTTATACAACACAGATCTTAAATCTATTTGAAATACCTTAAATACTTCCTAAAATTAAGAAATCTTATTATTTTAATTCTCTCCATGTTTTTAGTAAAGATCTCAACTTTCTAATGAACTGTCAGATTCGAATTATAAAATTTACGCGCGAATTTTTAACCAATTTATTCCATTCATATTTCAAAATTGAATACTAAATACCTTTTCCTATCATTAACGTCAATTAAACAAGTTTTTACAAAATAAAATTACACATCATAATACAACAATTAATATTTAAATCTCTTCTTTTCAGATTTTGGTGAAATTCAAAGCAAAATGAAACTGATCGACAACTCCCTATATAGAATGGTCATAACATAAATGTATACTACTCAATTAAATAAATTAAATTATAAATTATGCCTTAAGAAATTATCAACTAAATCTCTAAATAAATTATTCCAATTTAAGATCTCTTAATACTCAATAAGCGAATACATTGATATGAAAGAAATATATAATACTGTATTGTTAGTGTGCCCAAGCATACTATATCAATAATAACCAACGACTATGTAAATATTGAAAACAAAATTCATTTAGATTACAATCAATGAATAAAAATAAAACTCAACGCATTTAAAAACAAAAATAAGCAGTAAAAAGCTGTCTTTTATTTGTTACATTCCTGAAACAATACAATATATACATTATTATCCATATTTTTTCTTGTTTATTATTATTATAATCACTATTATATTTTATTAAACAATTATATTTATTCAGTTGGTGCGACGTGTGAATTTACACATTATTGAATTGATAGTACTCGATTGCAGAATTGTAAATTATAAAATTCGTTTTCCTCAGTGTCGAAATGTCTAACATGATTTTAGCGGTAGCACACCTGACTTGCAATTGGGGGGAGTAGGTTCGCGTCTCACCCGGGGTAAATTTTTTCAATTAAAATTCGCCTAATTAATTACTCCGTGCAATGCAGAAATATCATATTTGTCATTCTGTACTATTCATATATTATTTATGTGTCTGTTTTAAAAGAAATAAGAGCATATACCGGGTCGTCCAAAAGTCTGGATTCACGTGGATTTTGAGTAAACTATTCACTTTTTTGGAAAACTGAATTCTGTATCTTGAATGGGAATAAAATTGCAACTCAATAGTATTTTTTATTTCAAAAAAATTGTTTATAATTTTGAGATAAAGTTAATAACAATGTTTTTTTAAATGGAAACCTACCGTGATTTTTATTTCAGAGAGAGTACTTTCGATAAGAATTGCATTGGCATAGAAATTTTGGCTATAAACCTTACGATTATTGTTTAAATTAATATTAAATTTTCGATCCGAACACTCGTTCGCGCTTGTTCGGAAAATACACGAACGTGTCTTCTCTTACCACGTTTCCAACTGTAGGCATGGGTCCACCCCCTAATAAAGCATTCTATTGAAGGCGTTACGTTTATCTTGAATGAAAGCATTTTTTTTTTATAAAATGGAGATCTACCGCGATTACGATATTTAAACGTTATGAGAAAGTACAACGTAGTTTAATAAAAAATAATTTTATGGTCTTTTTCCGTTTTTAGACACTTGGAAGGTTCAAATCTTATCTCATTCTGTTTTTGGTATTACTAGTGTACGTTTACGGAGCGAATTTGAATTTTTATTTTCTGTTTTCTTGAACGTTTTGTTTGTTGTTAATTGTGTTGTTTTGGTATTGACTTTATCTATTATTTTTGTGATCTGTGATTTTGAACAATTTGCGTAAATATGGAACTGGTAGAGAGAGAACGGATAGAAATTCTAATTATGGTGGGATACGGCGACAAAAAGCGGTAGATCTCCATTTTATAAAAAAAAAATGCTTTCATTCAAGATAAACGTAACGCCTTCAATAGAATGCTTTATTAGGGGGTGGACGACCCATGCCTACAGTTGGAAACGTGGTAAGAGAAGACACGTTCGTGTATTTTCCGAACAAGCGCGAACGAGTGTTCGGATCGAAAATTTAATATTAATTTAAACAATAATCGTAAGGTTTATAGCCAAAATTTCTATGCCAATGCAATTCTTATCGAAAGTACTCTCTCTGAAATAAAAATCACGGTAGGTTTCCATTTAAAAAAACATTGTTATTAACTTTATCTCAAAATTATAAACAATTTTTTTGAAATAAAAAATACTATTGAGTTGCAATTTTATTCCCATTCAAGATACAGAATTCAGTTTTCCAAAAAAGTGAATAGTTTACTCAAAATCCACGTGAATCCAGACTTTTGGACGACCCGGTATATACATCGTTTTTTTCCGCAATTTTATTATGTTTTAAGGAGGATGTACCCGCGTATGTTACTGAAGTTTGTCGAGCGTGTTTGAGTAACCATAGAGATAGATCATAGAGGTCATTTTTTCCAATGTATTATTACAAGTATACAATCTCATAGAATATAAATACATTTTTTAATGATCGTAAAATCGTCTAAATGATCGATCATCCAGTGACATTTCAAGAGATATTAATGGTCCGACTATATCCAAGAGAATTTTACATTCAATAAGTTCGGAAGCACTCACGACTCAAGTGGGTCTCACATTTCGGCGATGGTTCATGTCGACCAACAATTTGTTAAAGTGACAGTTCTATATTTATGTCCATTCCCTCATATTGTTCTCCGCTAATGTCACTCAACAGGCGGCAAAAGTATATATCTTTAAATCGCCACACCCCAAAGACACGATGTCAGATGTTATATATGTATATATATAATGTGCTTGACGAAATTCAATTTAGTGTACTGATGATGTATACCACTATGTGTGAAACTAACTACAACTACCGAGAAATGGTAGAATTAGGATTTGTCGTAAGTAAAAGTAAAACTCCTATTTATTTTCGGCTTGTGCCATTTCGGTTCCCTTTTTCAACCTTAACCAAACCCTTATTAAATGTGAATAAAAGAGCAGGTAATTATCCACTAATGCAGGTATACATAAAATGTAATAATATAAATACATTATCTACACACAACAACAATAACGTAAAATAAGAAACCAAAAAAAATATATCAATATATCATTTTATTTTACGTTATTATTGTTGTGTGTAGATAATGTATTTATATTATTAAATTTTATGTATAACTGCATTGGTGGATAAATGTAATTAAACTAATCTGTCATCATGACGTAGAGGCAATATTACTTAAAAATATTAACTTAATGACAAAAATGACAATTAGGAAAGCAAGTCGCTATTTATATATAGTTTCATTGGAAGATCTTTGATTTATCAAGAACGACATCCAATTTCATTACTCGTTTGTCACTAAACACACAGATCGGCATTGTCTGCCTTGTAATGAACTTGTATGTCATTTTTCATAAATCAAGGATCTTCCAATGAATCTACTTACACGACTTGCTTTCCTAATTGTTTTGCTTGCAATCCTTTCCTATCCAATCAATTACGACATATTTTTAAAACTACCATAACATACTGTAACGAAACAATTCCACAAAAAAAGGAAGGTAAACATCGGCGCGGCGACATTAAAAACCCACTGTAAACAAGTCGTAAATCATACACGCAGTACGACGTAGACAGGCAAAAAAAGTCTGGATCTTCTCTAGTATACTCCCGGTACATCGAGAAGAAAGAGAGAATTTTCTGGTATATTTCTAGGCTTTTTTGTATGCGGATATAAAAGCGGCTGTGGTCTCGGGATGAGTAATTCATTCAGTAATATTCGGACAGTTCAAAATAAACATAAATATAGTGAATGGTGCAGTGTTATTACAGTTCTAGAAATACATAAATATAACAGACATAAATAGTAGTGATAGAAATAAATACGTGTGTTAATTTAAATCGTAGTAGTTTAAGTGTAATACATTAGTTTTATATTTTTATATTGTGATTAGTTTTAAGTGTGTAAATATACAGACTGTTTCAAAACAATTGCACGAGTTGTTTATTTCGACCCCGAAAACACAACAATACTGATTATTTATTAAATAAAGATTGTAATAATTTAATTTGAGTTATTTGCCTTACTAATTTAATTGAACCAGGGATATAAAGAAATGGGCAGAAATTAAACATTGAAAATTTGAAAAAGCATGAAGAAAAAGCAAAAATGAAGTCATAGAGATAAAAATACAAAAAGCAAAAACTTTAAGAAATGTTGCAGAAATAAATGACAAATGGAAAACATTAAGATATATTACTATTGAAACGGCCATGTCACAATCAGAACAAACCCAAAAATACTACTACCCACCAAAATGAATAGTGGAATCGAGAATATGGGATAAGCGTAGGGGTAGAAAACAATATTAAGTAAAAAAATTGATACAAACTAACAACCAGAAGCATAAAATAAAATATATCGAAACAAGAAAAGAAAAACAGCAACAAAACGGTAAAGAGGGTGAAGCAAATGTGGTTACGAAAAAGAAATCATAACCCAAAACAGATTCATCAACGCATAACAAAGAAAACCAGTAAGTATAGCAATAAAAAAAAGTAAGAAATCACAGAAAATCTAAATCAAATATGGGAGACATTCTTAAAGATCTACTAACTATACCTAGTAACGAAGAAAAGTATATTGAAGATGCGGAAGAATCTGAGATTGACTTGACTGTAGGAAGGCGCATTTCGAAATGTAATCGATAAGCTCGAAATATTGGTATTTCGAACATATAAGTTAATATTTTTGAACACTTGTTTGAGTAAGAATTTTTAAATAATTGATAAAGAATTGCAGGCAAAGAAAATGGTCTTTTGATACAAAACAAAAACTATAGGTACTGAAATGAGCAAAAGATAATAAAGTATGGAATACTGAACAATAGAATTCAAATCTTTTGTAACTTAAAACTCTAAAATCGGAAATACACATTATTTAAAATTACTAACATAGAATAATTACAAAGGAATGGAATACAAATCAAGTGCTTCATGTTTTAAGTAAAGTTAACAAGCTTTAGAATATCGGTCAACTATACTTAGAATTCCTACGTTTAATCTAGTCATTAAGTGCATGTTTTATATGTATATACATACCTAAGCACGTAATTATACATATATAATATGGGGAAATAATATCCGCTACACAGATTTTGTAATACATACTACAAATAATTATACATGTCCTTGTTTGGAAATCGCTCATATAAGCCATGTGAACAATCTGTGACGGGGCATGCTTAATTCAATTTAATCTTCGATTTTCTACGTTTCAAGAACTTGTTAAGAAACTAAACATTAGTGTAGTTAAGCGCAAATATTTAAATACAATACTTACATATTAAAACTTTCTAGCAGAATCTTATGAGATGCTTTTATTTAAAAAAAAAGGTGTGGTCATCACACGACTTTCTTATACGTATGAGCGTTTCAAACTATACAATTTTAAGAATTTTTTTATACAAAAATGATTCAGAATCCTATTCTAAGTACTTCTACAAGACATTCGAAAAGAAGTGCTGCTCCCTAAGAGTAAAAGTGTTACTTCCGGTCCGAATTTTGAAATTTCATTTATACAAAAAATATTGTAAATCCAGCTCCAAATACTTTTGTACTCTTGATAAATATATATAGAATCAATAATTTACGACAAACTTGCAAAAAATTGCTACTCGGTAAGAGTAAAAGTGGTACTTCCGGTCCGAATTTCAAAAAACTTTTTAAATAAAATTGTTCTCAATTTTAATTTTAAGTACATATGAATTCTTTATAAATTTGTTTAAACTTGACGAAATATTTGCAAAATTCGATTTTTTCACTGAAGCAAAGTACTACTTCCGGTCTACCGATTTTACTGAAAAACTAATCAGATCTCAAGAGGGAGATTATACACGTAAATACAAAATTTAGAATTGATATCTACAGCGGTTTGACCGCTAACGTGGTCACACACACACACACACACACACACAGAGAGAGAGAGAGAGACATTTTTTAAAAACCGCTTTTTTGGTATCAGGGGACTTTAAAACGTGGACATCTGCAAAAATCTCGAGGTCGAAAATTTTCGTCATCACAACACTTCCTTATACTATGTATAAGAAATTAAAAGAAAGTATAGTTCATCCAATATGTATTATAACAAGAGTTTTATATAAATATAATTTTAAAAAAATTAGAAAAAGAAAATGGAGTCCGCCGCAGTGCTGCCGGAGCTATATGTCTGCCTTACCCGCACAAGCGAATGAAAAATTCCCTTCTTTTACCCGCCTTTACCCGACATTTCAAATAGAAAGCGCCAAATTTAAAAGTGGTCTACAATAATTCGAATGTAAGTAAAATCTTTTTCAACCTCCCATAATATCTTTAATGCCTCTTTTTGTCGCCATTAAAGACGTTGCGGTGCCTAACGCATTTCTATGGACTGTCTTGATATTTTTCAAATCACAGAAAATTCTTTCAACAAATGCGTTTGAAAAAGGCAGAATAAAAAGTAAGGAAAACACTACTTTCGTATTTTAGAAAAGCAGCAGCTTTCAATTCAAATACCATTTTCCAATAAACTTCACAACTTACTTCACAATCTCAACCCCATACTCCATATGATTTAAAAGAGCATGTTGCTTCCATTCTTTGTCCAAAATTTGAAGACTGGTAAATTCTTTATTTATTGGAAATCTTTGTACAATATTTTGCAGCGATTTTATTTCATAGCATTGGACCGTTTTTGGTTCAAGAATTCTTAAAATGTTAAAAATTAGATCCGAAAAATCAAATCGCGTTTTAATGTCAGGGACAGGCTCTACATAAAGATTTAAGCAACTTTTGAGAAATTGTTTCAGTTTGGGATGCATAATTTTTCAACATTTCAAAAGATTCAGTGGCAGATATACCTAAATAAATTTTGCAAAGTGACACAAACAAGCGAATATTTGTGTGGTCAACAGCAAAAACATTTTTCCCTTTCAAGTCACTCAAAATGATAAAATTGCAGCATAAATGCATCAACAATCTTTCAAGTTATGAATATTGATTTTGTTCTTTTAACAGACAGAAGTGGAACAAACAAGCGAATATTTGTGTGGTCAACAGCTAAAACATTCCCTTTCAAGTCACTAAAATTGATAAAATTGCTGCATAAATGCATCAACAATCTTTCTGTAGCGTTTTGATTTAATGGGCAATAAAATACATATTGATATCTGATGTTGAGTAAATCGAGTTAAGAAAAGGAAATTTTAATTGTTTTATGTGAAAATACCCGATTTTACCCGCTTCACAATTTTACCCGACAGTCTGATTAAAATACCCGCGTTTCGGGTAAAATACCCGCAATTGGCAGCACTGGTCCGCAGTAAGTAATTACTTCCTAATAATCTGTAATAACTTGTTACTACAGAATAAATTTGAAATAATTAGAGTAAAGAAGATTTATATAATTTAAATGACCTGTGTATCCTTTAAGCGCTTGCAGATATGCAACAGATATGTAAATTCGATTTATTATTAATTTACATCTGTATATGTCCAATTAGATACGACAGAAATAAAATATGAACTAGTCACTAGAATGATAATGTTATTCAGGCAATTAATTTGCGGTATAGGTACCTATTAGATTTATTAGGATCGTATAATAGTGAAATTGAGATGTATTTCTGTTCTGTCAAAATATATACATGAAATGTAACCGCAAGAACAATATTAAAAATATACAAAATCGAAAAATTATGACTAACTTTTGATTATGTATTTATAATGATGCGCCAGTATGATTTATATAAATTATGTTAATTTATGAAAGGCCATTATACGAGAAGATAACACAGAACCTTTTCTTCTTCAAAGATCCCTAAACGCTGGTAGCTGGTGCCCACAACTGCTGCAAAATCTGATTATATATTCTTTATATGGGGTTACGTTAAAAACCGCCAAAAAAGAGCCAATGACTACTAAGATGCCCAGAGTGCCTATAGGGAGACTACAATAAATTTTAAAGAGCGCCGAGGTTATTGTTAGCGGTTGAAGAAAACCACTATTAACATTTGCTTTTCTTGTGTATTCCTTTTGTTTTTCTTTACGTTTTCAATACACTAGTTTTTCGAACAAACAACAAATTTCAAAACATGATCGAAACAATTTTCATTTAAATTATTTATTTGTAACTCTGCGAATTAAAAAGTTACAATAATTATTTAATACTTTTGTTTCACCCTGTATATCACTTTCAGTCAAGGTTAAACAAGTAATAAAACTATTTATTGATAATCCTAGTCGTTATTATAACATGAAATTAACAATTCCATACACTCTTATGCATTTATTGTTCGTGTAATACTGCCCTGCAAATGGAATCAATTTAAAGATTACATAATGAATTATAAAAATTACTACAATCATATAATTTGGTGCATTAGTATCTCGGGAAATCCCATGCTCCAGATATTACGAAGTGCTTAATTTAGAAAATTGCTACCAATTTGTCATGCTTTCGAACTGATACATGGAAATACAGATATACATTATTAATTTAATTATATTTTGATTTGACTAATAGAAACATAATTTAAACTTATGCAATCTGGTCCATTATATTCTCTATATTTGACGAAATTTTAGAGATCATTATGAAATCATCAATGTCGCTTTCCTTCCGTAATAATAATAAAATTTTTATGTTTATTATATATTTTAATATTAGTCAGAATGAAGAATTTTATCTGACAAAACCAGGATTATGATGATGAACATTAGCATTGCTTATGCTTTTAATTCTATTGGTGTGGATGTGATATGAATTTAATAGTATACACACATTGAAGACAGATGTAATTTGTAAATTTAAAAGTGAATCACTATATATAATTATACCAACTGAATGTTTTTGAAATAACTAAATTATTCGAAATTACTGTCAATTGTTGAAGCAAGCCATTTACGGTTGAATTTTTTTTCAAACTGTAAATCCCTCAATCTTGAATCTTAAAAAACATTAAATTTATTATAAATACATTTCATAACTTGTTTATTCCTATACATATATGCCTTCAACATTGTATTCTTTTCAATATTTCCTGATATATCATTAATGAGAAGAACAAAAAACAGAGGACCTAATATTAAGCCTTGCGTTACACCAGTTGCAATTATCTACGTCTTCTTCTTCTTCATCATCCTATTACTCCTTCAAGCAACAATTCACTTCCACCAAGTCTTTCTGGGTCTTCTTTTTGTCGGTTTTTAGTATTTTTTGTAAGTCTAGTGGGGTCCATCCTCATCACATGACCAAACCAGTTCAATTGTCTCCTTTCTAGTTTAAATGATACTGCCTTTTACTTTCTTATTTTTCTTTATCTCTCCATTTCTCATTTTGACATATACCGTCTATCTTGCAATTCCTCTCAAATACCTAATTATCGCTGCTTCGAGTTGGCTTTGATGTTTTTTTTAGTCGTTCACACAACTTGCTTCCATATAGAAGACTTGGAGCGACTAGTATGTTATAGACTCTCGTTTTCGTCATCAACTCTATCTCCTTTTTTTCCCTACTGTTATTGATTATCATCACCGTGTTTTTCTTTATGTTTATTTCCAATTTTGGATCCTCAATTTTGTCTGTCCAAATGCCTACCAATAAACCATGCACATTTCCTTGTCCTAGCAAGTAATACAATATCATCTGCATATAATAAACTTTCACTTTAGTAGACACTAGATCTTCACATCCAACATAGTCTTCTCTGTTTTACCTTTCGTATTTGGTATTAATCTATCAATTGCCACTAAAACGAGGTGCGGGCCCAAGGCTATCTCCTGTTAAAGTCTCTGATTTTGGTCAGTTTATTCGTACTCTTGCTTTTGTATCCCGGTATATGCTTCTTGTAACGTTTAAAAATTTGTTGTGGATATCTAGTGATTTCATTGCTTCCCATATTAGCTCACTTTCTATCTTGTCAAATACTGCTCTTTTGTACAATGCATACCAGGTATAGTTGTTCTCCTGTTCTCTAAGCTCTTTTTATTACATTTCCGACCATGCTTATGTTGTCATTAACTTGCCACAGTTGCTTCCACAATCTTTTTCCTATAATTCATGGTACGTTTTGATAACCACATAGTATGATAATTATCATTATCATACTATTGAGTATTGATGCTACACTCCGTGCTTGTTGGCATATTCTGAGTAAACATATTTTTTCCTCATCTCTTAATGATTTTAGCATGTTTGGCTCGACCTTCTGCACACCTACTTTTCCTATTTTTATATTCAAGTTCTTCCATACTTATTTACTTCATTTTAATCCAAATTTCTTCACTTTTCTCATAGGTTCTTCTTGCTTTCCATAACTTTTTTCTGCACAGTGAGTTCTTCGTATATTTAAGATCACGTTTTTATCAAATTGCATCTTCCTTAGTTTTCATCCCTCTTACTTCCTTCATTGTTCTGCCTCTCATGTTTTTTATCCAAATATGATTATAATATATTTAATACTTTTCCTTCACACATTTTTTTAAAAGTAAGCCATGATCAACTAGATACAAAACTATCCCCAAGTCTCAATTAACACATTTTACCAATTATTAAGATTATTTTTTATATTTTCCAAAACTGTACTTAAATGTAGTAGATTTTTGTTTCAGATCATCCTGATGTAATTTTGAAACTGGCCCTTTCAAATATTTTTGATAAACCTGGACAAATGGCTGTAGCTCTAAAACTACAAACAGTAAAAAGATCGTCCTTTTCATAGACTGGAGCAATTTTAAAAATGTGATTTTCCTAATAACTAAGTAATATATTATGAACAACTTAAAATCACTATGCCGTGAAAAACAAGTCACACTTTTTTTGTCATGTTTTTTCAATGCTTAAAAAAGAGGTCACAAAAATTCCTAAAATCTGTTTACCCGGTAAATAAATTATTCTTTGGTAATTTAAATGTACTAGGTAAAATTGAGTTATACTTTGCTGTTTTGCCGTAAATATGTGTGGTCTTTATAAGCGACGACGTGACTTAACACTCTTTGCCTTCCTTATCTTTTGTCGTCCGAGTATGTTTACAGTTTCTCTCGTATGTAGGCGTCAGAAAAGAGATAATAGAGCTGTGACAAACTGGGATATCACACCTTCTGTTTAAATATTGTTGAACCGTGATAAAGGAAGACCAAAAGTTTAGATATTGTATCTATCGATGTCCAACAAACTAGTATACATATTTTATAATTTGACATAGATAATAAATAGATATATCACATATCGATTCGCTGTGTATAAATATGTAATCCTGAATATTTAAGTTGTTTTAAATTCTCTTTAAAGAAACACTAATTATTTTTATTCATGAAAAATAGATTGATTTTGATTTCTCTTTCCTAGGTTTTAACAAATTTGAACATTCATGTATACCCCTATGCATAAAAATATTTTCTTTGTTTCTATTGTAAAAACTACTTAATACGCCGGCTTCGCGTAGCACATTTAAATAAATACTATATTAATCTAATTAAAGTAAAAAAAAACAAAGTGTTAAACAACTTTTTTACAAGCTATAATATCAACTCCAATTCATTAAAACTTGGGTAAATAAAAAAGAAACAAATTATCAATGTTCTACAATTTAATAGGTGTAACTAATCCGTTATTATTACTTATTATTTATTTAAAGAATTTATTAATTTAATGCCCAAATATAAATATCTTTTTGCAATGATTTGAAATATAAAATAAACCTTATTCTTAATATTATTAAAATTAAACTGTGGCTGTTAAAGATTATAACCTAAAATCAAGGTCACATTTTATACAAAATCGGGTCAAGTTCTGATTAAATTTTATACCCATGTTCAATGTTAAGTCAAAAACGATCATATTTCTTCCATATTAGGAAATTTTGGATAAAATAAATCAGGCAGGCAAAAGAATATTTGTTTTACAAGTAATCTAATTTACAATCAACTTTATAAGTCCTCGAAATAAACATTTTTAATTGTTAAAACAAAAAATGTTAGAAAAGTGTATAAATAATATATTATGAGGGAATTTTGATCTTTATTAATAATATAGCCAAAATAAGTATTCTTCTAATACTGTTTTGTGAATCAGCAGTTAGTAACAATATTGTTTTGAAATAAATACATATTTTTTGGAAAACTATATACTTACAGCTTGTATATATGTTTATTCAAAGTGGCAATTAAGAATTATTATTCTTGCAAGTGATTCCGTCCACTGTAAAATTATTTTCGACTATAATATTATCTGAGTCAATTCTGATTTTTTCTTTGAAAAACTTTGGGGCAATTTAGAACAAATATGGAAGAACCTAGAACAACTGTCAGAATATCGATTTTGAAAAAAAGGAAGGTGACGAAAAATCATTTCACGGCTGATTACGAATTTTTCTTTGAAATATTTTGGAACAATTTAGTGCAAACGTAAAACAACATGGAACAGCCGTCGGAATTTCGGTTTTCGAAAAAAAGGGTGGGGGGCTAACTTGACACGTTTGGATTTCGTTTTATTTCAATATCTTCTGATACATAAGAGATACGGTTTAGATGTATTAGAACAATGTTTATAACAAACATAGAATCTGGAACAACGGTCAAAATTTTAATTTTAGCAAAAAGGGGGTCTAAGTTCATACTTTTGGATTTTCTAAAAAAGAGTTAGGAAAAACTCTCGCTCAATTTTCAACGTTTTTTCGACGTTCTTCGGAACAATGTTTAGAACAACTAGAACAACCTGTAACAATACTCAGAATATAATTTTTTGAAAAAAAGGGGCTAGGTGTAAACGTCGTTTTTTTTCAATTATCTCGGCCAATTTAGCTTTTTCTTGGAAATACTTTGAAACAATTTAGAATAAGTCTAGAACAACCTGGAACAGCCGTCAGACTTTCGATTTTCGAAAAAAAGGGGTCTAACTTGATACTTTTGGAATTCGGTTCTTCTTTTTGGCAATATCGTTTGATATATAAGAGATACGGTTTTGATGTGTTAGAATAATGTTGAAAACAAACCTAGAACAACCGTAAACATTTTAGTTTTTGTAAAAACGGGGTTCTGACTTCATACTTTTGGATTTCGTTTTTCCCTATTTTAGACACTAATTTTATTTTTTTCTGAAATACTTTGGAATAATTTAGAATAAAACAATAACCTAGAACAACCATCAGAATTTGGATATTCAAAAAAAAGGGCGGTTGGAAAAACATCGTTTTTCCAAGTATCTCGGTCAATTTTGAACTTTTTTTTACGAGATTCTTTGGAACAATGTTTAGAACAACTAGAACAACTTTCGGAATTCCAATTTTTGAAAAAGAAGGGGCTAGGTAAAAAAAGTCGTTGTTTTCAATTATCTCGGCCGATTTTGACTTTTTTTTTTGAAAAAAATTTGGAACAATTTAGAACACACCCAAAACAAACTAGAACAATCATCAGTTTTTCGATTTTCGAAAAAAAGGTGCTAACTTTACACAGCCCCATATATAATATAAAAGTGTAGGTACATTGTATCAAAAAAAAAAATTATGTAAAGTGCAATGATTAACAAGTGTTCGCGTTCTAGTAACAGATGCGCTTCAATTTGCCCATATACAGGGATGAAATGTAGTATTTTCTTCTATATATGTTTCTAGTCAATTAATCAGCATACTTATCAAGAACTTCATTTGGGTTTAAAGAAGATGAAAATCTATTTAATTAGGTATTTAACGTGGAAAGAATAAACATTAATTTTCGGAATGTCAACATTAGTCAACAATAGTTTAATCAAAAGTAAAAACTCGTTTTTGGAAAATTTGGCGCCCTCTATACTTTTTTGCGCTTTTGGCCGCAGCGCAACAAGTACATTAGATAATTTGTGGAGATATTGTCCTCTACAATTTTAGTTAAAAAAAAAATTGTCCGACCAACTATTTACGCGGAAAATCCATTCAAAAAACTTTTTGGGATTACCAAAAACCCTTAGGCGGGGGGGGGGCTCTTTGGTTTTAGACACTTTCGTGATAGATTTACTGTACTATTTGGCAAATTACGCATTCTACACAAATTTATAAATAGTAAAGTATTTTAAAAAAAAATTGAGGTCTTTCACTCTTATCGAAAATCAGTTTTTTGCAAAGTATTTTGGAAGTCATGCTCTTTAGACAGGTACGTTACAAGTATAAAAGTATTTAGAACTTAACTTTCAATACCTTTTGTGTAAAAAAAATTCAAAATTCGAAACGAAAGTAACACTTTTACTCTTATCGAAAAGCGACTTTTTGCAAATATGTCGTAAATTATGCATTCTATACATATTTATCAAGAGTACAAAAGTATTTAGAGCTGGATTTGCAATATTTTTTGTATACATGAAATTTCAAAATTCGGACCGGAAGTAATACTTTTACTCTTAGCGAGTAGCACTTCTTTTCGAATATCTCGCAAAGTATGCATTATATCGAGATTTATTAAGAGAATAGAAGTACTTAAAATAGCATTTTGAATTATTTTTGTATAAAAAAAAATATTAAAATTATGTAATTTGAAACGCTCATACGTATAAGAAAGTCGTGTGGTGGCAACACCTCATTTTTTAATGTAATTTTCGTATTCAAAGTATAGGAATTTACCTTCTGCAACTATATAACAATACAGCAACGTGGCGCGAGTGGTTAAATCTACTTTGAAGGCTATTAAATTAAATGAAGCAATACTCGTCAGTAAACCACACAAGCAGACAATCCAATTTGCCATAAAATCGACCACAAAAAAGAATCCTTTTCCGTGTCGCTTTGTTTCCTGTTCCATTTCACTACAAGAACAGCGCATTATTTCTGGGTCAATTGAGGTTGATTTTTATCGCAGACACTACCAGTATAATACACACACACACACACACACATAAGGAAGTGAAACACAGGCACGTTTCACATTGATAGGTTACATTTTGTTATTTGTTGTTGTGATTCGAGTACATTTTCATTTCCTTGTAATATATGGAGGCAAAATAATTTTTATCGTGTTTCATGTAATTACAGGGCGTTTAAAGGTATTCTACCATTTATCATGGAGGTAAAAGATAACGCGAACGGTCGGATATATTCGGAATTTTAACAATTACACTCGCTACATGTTGTAAATACATACATGGTCAAGTTAACTTCATATGTAATGTACTGTGGCTAATTTTAAAATTATAGATTTATGGTACGTCACAAAGTGGTGACGGCGTGGTTTATTTTTTTCTTCGCGCATTTCAGCCGACAACACATGTCCTATATTAAAAGAAAAGTCAGCTTGCGGATGCAGTTTATTGTTTTTAGGATGGTCTCGGCCATTACATCCAGGATGCTTCTGTTGGTGTATCCTATCAGCGATCATAACTGGCGTTATAAATTTAGTGGTTTTATTATAGGAAATATGAACATTGTTCACGACTATTAATATTGTATATGGTACAACCAGAGATAAGTAGGCTGTAGTAAATTCACAATAGGAGTCCGTGCACGTGTCATTAATGTCTTTTTTTACATTTAAACATATCCAAATTATGTGAAATATCCTTGTCAAAATTAACACAAGAAATTCACGAAATATTACTGTAAAGAAACTTATAAAGGCCCCACGTTGGGCGCCATATTGTCAAGAAACTCAATATTTTTTTAAATAAAATAATTGAATCGTTTTCCCTGGCTAGCTCATATTCCCAGGACGATTCATGTTCTTAAGAGATATCAACAAAAAATAATCTTCGGGCATTAATTGGCACAATTAAATAAAAAAAAGTTATATTAATTTAAATAACATTTGTATAAGAAACCAAGATTCCTGTACATATTAATACAAACACAAAAGAAAACCTTCATAAAATAATGTTAATTTTAATTAGAACAAATACTTTCACAGCGCCTTTAATACTGAAATATTCGTTGTGATTTATTACTTCTACGAAATAATGTATGTCATACATTGTTTGCTTTCCACCGTCTTACAGTATTTATATTAATACTAACAACGTAGGCCTTAATAAAAAAACAAACTATGCCAAGATTGATATATATCTACAATGCATATCATAATTTTTTAGAACAACATTGGCAAACAATTTACAAATACTGAGATATTATCTTATATAAGACAACTATTAAATGTTCTCATTCTCAGATTATTATACTGATCTATTTACTTCTTTATATTGAGACGTATTTTAACGTTATAGTTTATTTAACACTCGCACATAAAACTTGTAAATATCTTTTATATATTTTCTTCTTTCTTTAACTGAAGAGAACCTTTCTGTTGTCGGTGTGCTTACTAGGAGTTCTCTTTCGACGGTAGAGACACCTGTAGCTTCCTTAAACGCTAATCGTACAAAATATACTTTCTATAGGAAGATATGTTATACTTTACACATTGAACACTTAGTTGGCGGTCGATCTTTATGTAAACAAAGAACCTATTTTATTACTTTGTGTGTGGGTCGACTTACTTATTAATTAGAGAACTTTATTACTTTTAAACGGTCTAATACACCAGTGACCGATATATTCGCAAGTCCTCAGTAGACTTTTTTCTTTCATCGGATTTCACTCTCTCCGGGAGCGACATGCTCCCTTTTCTCCTCTGCCCATGTATCGTAGTTATTAAAGTTTCACACGCCGATAACACAAAAACAACGCCCACAAATCTTATCATATAAATAATATACACATTTGGTGCCATGTATCTTATAAAGATTTGTATCTAATAGTACTTAACTTATCCATATATATACACATTTACGATAAACAGTTCAAAGAAATATATCGTTGGTTTCTAATACATAACTTTGAAATATAATTCATAATAGTATTTAAAATTTATAAAATAAAAACTGTTTGGAAACCAGTATTTTTGAAAAAAATATTCCCATGTGAAAAAAGGGGGGGCTTTTTCGAAAATCGAAATTTTGACGCCTGTTCAAGGTTGTTCTAGGCTTATTCTGAATTGTTCCAAAGTATTTCCAAGAAAAAGTTGAAATTGGGTGTGATAATTTGAAAAGAACGACTATTCCACTTTGCCCCCCTTTTTTCAAAAATTGATATTCTGAGTGTTGTTCCAGGTTGTTCTGAGCATTGTTGCAAAGAATCTCGAAAAATAATTCAAAATTGACCGAAAAATCGGAAAAAGCGAGTTTTTCCCAGTCCCCCTTCTTTTGAACATCCAAATTCTGACGATTTTTCTAGATTGTTCTAGGTCTGTTATAAATTATTCCAAAGTATTTCAAAGAAAAAATTAAAATTAGTGGAGAAAATGGGGAAAGACAAAATCCAAAAGTATGAAGTCAGACGTTTTTGCAAAAATCAAAATTTTGACGGTTGTTCTAGGTTTGTTTTAAACATTGTTCTAATACATCAAAACCGTATCAAAAGATAGTGAAAAAAAAACAAAAGTGTCAAGTTAGCCCCCTTTTTTCAAAAATCGAAATTCTGACGGCTGTTCCAGGTTATTCTAGGTTTTCCAAAATTGTTCGAAAATATTTCGAAGAAGAATTCGTAATCGGCCGTGAAAATGCCGAAAAACGATTTTTCGCCAGCTCCCTTTTTTAAAAAAAATCGATATTCTTCTCGTTCCAGGTTGTTTTATGTTTGTTCTAAATTGGTCCAAAATATTTGGAAGAAAAAATCAGAATTGACCCAGATAATAGGCAAAAACAATTTTACAACGGGCGGAATAATTTGCAAGAATAATAATTCTTTACAAGTAAAAATTGAAATAAATTCAAATTGAGTTCAAAACAGTTTTATTTATCAATTTTTACTTGTAAATTATGGAGTTTCAACACGTATCTCCGTCTTCAATCAATTATAATAATTCTTATTTACGACTTAGAATAAACATATTACATCTCTACAATCCGTAAATACACGGTGGCCAGAAAAATGCGGACAAACGCCAGGTAGAACGATTCTTTGTTCAATTCTGAGGCGATAATCTTAATCCAAAAAAGTTATACGGTCCTTCCTTACGGCATACGAGACCATCAAACATTAAGTTGTACGGCTAAAATTTAGCAAAATTCGTCAAATTTATCTATGTAAAATCATTGTGGTGAAATTTAGAAATGGAATTATCTCAAATGCATTGATGTAACTAATCGATTAATACCAATGGTTTACAAAAACAAAAAAAACAAAAAAGCACTGTACTACTTTTTTCAATTAAGATTGTCAACTCAGAATTAAACAAAGATTTGGCCTGCGTGGCGTTTGTCCGCATTTTTCTGGCCACCGTGTATATAGTTTTCCAAGAAAATTTATTTGTTTGAAAACAATATTGTTACTAATTGCTGATACTCTTGACACAAAACAGTATTAGAAGAACACTTATTTTGGTTATATTATTAATGAAGATTAAAACTCTCTCATAATATTTTTTGTACAACAGTTTTTGTAAATTAAAGTTCAAATACTTTAAAATTTTTATGCACCAAAAATGTGTTTAATCTATCCAAGCAACAGGTTATGAATTCCTAATATGTAAACTATAAAATTCTTTGTCATTTTTAGTTATTATTATGCGTCTTTGCATGTATCTGAATTAAGTTTTCAGAAACATTACCGCATGTTAACGATTTCACTATATTATTAAATAATATTCCCACAACAGACAAACGGAAACATTCAATTTAATAAACAGAATATAATTTCTCAATAAGGAAAGACAACCGATATTTCCCGTTATTTGTGCGATCAATGTGATCACTTAATAGGGGAAAAAACGTGTCTATTATGTAAACAATTCGTTCCTATATTTATTTACAAATCGTAGGATATACCACATAATTGGATTGATTGCATTGAATTCCTTTAATATTTTGAATGAGGTAAGAAACGTTCTTAATTAATATCTAACGAGTGTATGCTTTTATCACAGATCTCTATAATAAACGAACACAGTTTTAATTAATTTACTTCGTTTCAAATAAAAGCGGTACCCATTATGTGGGTTAACTTCTTTTGTAATGTGTTTTTTTGTCGGAGGCCAGCGACGAATTAATCTTGATTAACTAGAGAGCCGGTAGCAGTGTACTAATGGGCATTTTCCCAGCATTGTCGAAGGACACAAAGTGCGCAAGAAGTTTGTCTGCAGAGGAATGTGGTTGTTGGTATTATTTTATTACTTTTTGCTTTGCGTTCGGGCGGCAGTTAAACAATAAGTTAGGAACTTTAAGGTGTTTAATACGTGGTGCTGTTCTGTCACATTTATAATACATAGTGTCGTTAAGAAATTCCAAGCATTTCATGGTCTTAAACATTTACTATATTGTATTATCGTATTGTTGCTGTCCATTTTTCTTGTAGTATAAATTTATTTGATTTAGTAGTCGGTCATCCATCGGAAGAGATTTATACGACCTGTCAAATGCAAATTATGTTTGACAGGAATATTCAAGGAAAACAAAGATATGAGCGATATACATAAAAAATCGCAAATAACAGGGATATATAATAGTTTTATGTTTCCATAATAAACCAAGTAAGCCTACGAAGGCAAATGAAAAAATTAAATAAAACAATTTTACATAAAACTGGATAAAAACTCAGTGCTACTGAAGATGACAACATAGTTGTTGAAATACGTATTTAGTATTATGCTTATTTGTTTACATTTTCACTTAGACATGTTTGATTTTACATTCTATATTTGTCATTTTGTCATTACTTACTAATCATATTGCCGCTACTGCAAAGAAAGCTAGTTCATTTTTCAATACATTTATATATTCACCAAAGAATTTTAATATTATAATATATATAGTTTTCTTTATTGGGTTAACGACCTCTTTTTGAAATTATAATCACATATATAACAATATAATTAAATATATAGGTCATTATGTTACACATACGATATATAAAGAAAACATTTTTGAAAAAGACAAAATAAAATAATTATCGAAACGTTAATTGTATTTTAATTGTATTGTTATACCGTACATAGCTCGAAAAGTTAATGCATTAGAACAAAATGATCAACGCCGAAGAATACAGGTTTGTCGACTTTTTTTAAATGCATTAGAACAAGACTGGAGTTTTTACAGAATAATAATTTGGTCTGATGAATGCACTTTTAGCAACAATGGTATTTTTAATAGAAACATACATCGACAATGGAGCCAAGACAATCCGAGATTTATCATTGAAAATAATTTTCAAAGACGTTTCAGCGTAAATGTTTGGTGTGGTATTTTAGGCGATCAATTAATTGGGCCGTTTTTCATAGATGGTTGCTTAAATCAAGAAAGTATCACACTTTATTATACGAACATCTCCAAAACTTTTTAGATGAATTAGCTTTGGCAAATTTAAATAGAATATTTTATCAACAAGATGGGGCCCCCGCTCACAACGCCAGAGTAAATACTGATTGGTTGAACACCCAATTTGGAAATAGGTGGATAGGAACATCCGGTCCTATCGAGTGGCCTGCGCGTTCACCCGATCTTTCGCCCCTAGATTTTTGGTTGTGGGCTTATCTACAAGATCGAGTTTATTTGACACGTCCAGAAAATGTTGACATTTTAAGACAAAGAATTATTAACACTTGTCAAGAAATACCTGCCGTTTGTCTTTTAAATGCGACTCGTGGAGTAATTAGGAGATGTGCGTTATGTATTGAACAAGGTGGCGGGCAATTTGAACAATTATTGTGAAGTGTTTTGTTTTGTGTTTTAGAATAATACCTATAATACTTACGTTTTCAATGTTTCATAGCACATTCGAAATGTTATACATAATTTATTAAAAACATGGTCAATTTTAATAAATGGTTTTCTTTCAATAATCGTTTATAAAAAAATAGACATTTTATACATCGAAGAATTCAGAAAAGAAAATCCAATCCGAATATTGCCAAAAATATATCTGTTTCCATTTAAAATAAAAAAGTTGACTATCGTTTGACATTAATGAAAACAACTGAAAACAACTAAAACACTACTTTCTTGTAGTATTTTTGTTGCTAATTAACTGACTTTTTGTTTCAATAAAATCGGACAATAAATAACGGAGTTATTATTGTTGGCGTTTTTTACGGGACACCCGGTATATATATAGAAAAATTAAAATTTACTGTTTTAAAAACAGAATTATGGGTTCATAGTTAAATAAAACACATTAATTCGACGTAATGTGACGTTTCGATTTATGTTTCAAAATCTTCATCAGACCTATTTTTTTAAAAAATCCCAAATGGGAGAAACAAGGAGATTAGTTATTATATAACGACATCGTATCATAGCAATACTTACATAACATCAGTGTTGTGTATAAATTACAGGTTTTAACATATTAAAATCAAGTTCAGCACATTTAAAAAATTATTAAAATTAGGACGTAATATATTTATATTAAAATCTTATATCAGGACAATCTGTATTGTAAATGTCTATACATATAAAAGATATACACAGAGTAGGCATGAAATCAATGTACATATGTTGAATTTTTATTCAACGTGTTATTAATATTCGAAATAATATTAGGGGTTGCATGTTTCACCCCTCTAAAGGATCACAACAAAATTAAAAAAATATTCACGATGTATACGTATGTATGTATGTAATACGTCGTAGCGCGGTGTCTATACATCGTTCATACATACATACATACATACATACGTATTCACAGATCCTCTATGGCTAATGTTACTTGACACATGTGGTATAGATATGCTGTGGATGTTTCCACTGTTCTGCAAATGTGAATAGGAAACGATTTCCCTCCAACTGCTAATATTGCAATATGAAATTTACGCATGACATAACACCCTTAACGTGTCCCTTTTTACAAATTGTAAACATTTTACTTTCTTACACCTGTTCATCAGTGTTCACATATTTCTCAACAGGAAGGTCGCATTTATTTTTTCTTTCACGGAAGGGTTGCACGACGCGCACTCCTCAAACATATTCTTACAATTTATTCTTCCACGTATCTGTAACAATTTTTTTTTTGTGCCGTGTGTGTTTTTTGCCTGCGCCTTCGCAGTACGCGACCTCTCTTTCCAAACAAGGACGGATCGTATCGGCCGAGTTCCCACCGATTCGATTCTCTTCTGTTACGTTTTTACACAATTATTCTCATGGTGTCATGTGGCATCTGGCGTACACATCCTTTCTTCTGCGTCCTGGTATTCACGCTACTGCGATCGGTCGACGGGCGTCTCGTCTTTCCATACAGAACGCCTTTGCGCATCGCTAAATTCGCGAGAATGCAAATGGAGGTGTAAAAAAAGACGATACACGAAAAGGCAAACAGGCACGGATGAAACGAACACAGAAGAAACGTGTAAAGAAAGAAGTGACGTCAACCTTAAGCAATTCGCATTTTTGTTGGGAAAATAAGAAGGCCGGCAATATAGCTTCTTTAAAAATTTGACGAAGGTGGAATCAGTTATAAAAATATAAATTTACTGTTAATCTGCCAGGCATTAATTTTATAGTACCTACATCCACTCTTTTATAATTCTATAATTATCGGTATTAATTAGTGTACCTTTCTTTAAGAACGACATCAATCAAACGGGTATTTTAACTTTTAACAGTTTAATAACTTATGACTGACATACATATAAGGTTAGAGATGGCATCGAAATTCAAAATGTGTAGGTTATATATTGTATGTAGGCATTTATTCATAATGCTATGACATTCTATTCGTACTTTTCCGAAATAAAGTCGCGATATTTTCTGAAATATTATAAATTTCCCAATTTTATTTCAGAAACTGTAAACGCTAGGAAGTTACTCTTCTCGTCCCGTTACGTGGTAGTACAATACGCACACAGTTACCCATTTGCGTGCATAGTTTCCGAAATAAAGTCGCTAAATTTACTGAAATTTTGTAAAATTTCAGTAGGTCTCCAAATTTTTATAGAAAGCATTTTTCGAAATTCCTATCGGAAGTAGGTGTTCTACTCTTATTGAAAAATAATTTTTCGCGAATATCACGCAAGTCATACGTTCTATACAGAACATATTGAGGGTGTTGTATACCAAACGAAAAATTTCGAAGTTTTCGCTGCGGGTATCGGGGGGTAGTACTCATGGGTGGAGCTTGCCAATACCCCACTACTATGTACTGTTTTGCTAAATGCTAGTAAAAATCTAAATTGTACAGTTCCGAGTTTATAAGTACCGCCCTTATAGAGCGATGCATTCGAAATGACATATGTATGATGCGTTAAGTGCTAATTGTCTCTGTTCAAGCTACACATACTCTACGTAACGTAGGTGTTAGTAATATTTTGTATAGTTTATTCAGTCTGAAGTCTAGCCGAGTATAGTCTGTAGATAGTAATTTTTTTTTAGTCAGACATGTGTTCAATAAGTCAAAAGAGATGTGAGATGGAGTTCTAATTAAATGATAAGCGTATAGACTAATTTAGAGTATGAAAGTATTTTGAATAATTTTTGTAACAAATTTTTCGAAATTTGTACAGGAAGTTAGGACTTTTAGTTCTATCTAATAACAGTTTTTTTTTTTGCAAAAATATCGCAAACTACCCATTCTCTACAGAGCGCAAAAGTATTTACTGTATTTACGGCCTGATTTTTCTTTTCAAAATTCATGAATATTATCACAAACACCAGACAGGCCGAAGCTTGCGACGTCAGAGAACTGAGATCATAGGAATTGGGACAACTTGGTATTCTTATACTTTAGCACGGTCAAATTATAAAGTTTATTAATATTAATATAGTTTATAACATCCGCAAATTTCCTTGCCCAAGCGGCAAAAAAGGAAAACATCCGTTTTATCTCTGTATTCTAAAGAAGACAGTTATGGAGATGAATGAACGATCACTGAAAATATTGTTAAAGTATTGGAATCCTCTACAACTTTATTGTCATCAGAATCAACCGATGACTTCAGTGGTGATGCCCGGTTTGCAATCTTTGATGGAGGATTTCATTTCAAAGACTGATAAGGATGAACCAGAAGCGGTAAAAGAAATGAAATCTGTGCAACGGGAATTTCAATCAAGGTTCACAAAAGTCTTTTCTAGAAATCTTTTGGTTAGCGGTGCTTCATCAATTGAAATATTTGACATTTGTTAGTACATTTCTGGATCCAAACTTTAAAAAGAAGGAAAGATTTTTTGGATCTGTGCTTAAAACAAAAAGGCACCCAAAAGATATCTTGGAAAACGAAGGAGTCATCATCTGTTGAATTTGATGAAAGTAACGTGAATCCAGCAAAAAAACCTCTTTGGATATTTTGTTCCCCAATGAACAAGTAGATTGTTGCCAATGAAGTTGATATATATTATTGGGAAGTTGTATACCAAAAAACAAATAATTCAAATATTTAAATATTTATCAAAATAAATATCTATTAGAATACAAAATTTCACAAAAATAAGGTAATACCAGAATTTAAAAAAAAAAGAACGCAAGAATCCAATATTCTCCTCATTAACTGCTGAACTTTTTCAAAAACACCAGGGTCGTTTCTTTTTGAGTTACACCCAGCAATTATCTGATTTCTAAAATCTTCCAAATTTTCCACTGGAGAAGAGTAAACTAATGATTTTAGATGTCCCCATACGAAAAATCCAGCGTTTGAAGTCCGGGGATCGAACAGGCCATAAGTGTGGTCCTCCTCAACTACCACACTAAAATCGCTGGTGCACCATCGTGCGTAAACCACCGTGCATGTCTTGTTGCCAATGGTACATCCTCCAGAAACTGAGGAAGCGATTATTCCAAAAAGTTATGATACACCACGACGGTAAGTCTTCCTGATAGAAATACCGCTTGAATTAGCCAGTTATCTACAATTCCAACCCAAATGTTCAACTAAAACTGATTTTGAAAACGATCTTCAAATACCTCATATGGATTTTCTTCAGCCCATACGTGGTTATTGGGAAAATTCCTTATTGCATTTCTTGAGAAATTCACTTCATCGGTAAAACAGTTTTTGCCCTATATCTTCGAAACCAAGCCACTTTTCAAAAATCATCAAAGGATAAAATATTCTTTGAATAGTCCAGGGACCCAACCCCTTGAATTTTCGCCGTATACTTAATAAACACCCCGTATATGTGTTTGTCTTATTTTAATTAATTACTTTATCTTGTTAATTTGACGTTTTCTTGGTATTTAATATTCCAAGTTGATTGTATAAAGAAAATATTTTCGTCAAGCATGAAAAAAAATTCTTGAACAAGACATTAATTTCTAAAATCTTATCTTTTTTAGGTTTCAACAAACATATAAAAAAATATATACCTAAGATTGGTCATAGATAATTTGAGTGTTTCAAAAAGTTAGCATGATTTAAATAAAAATATATAGATATTTCATTTGAAATAATTAGTTTTGATTTATATACAGAATTAAATATTCATCATTCTGGATAAATTATTACAATATCATAATGCTTACATAATTCAAAGCTACATTCACGATATTGTGCTTTTTTTGTTATAAACACGTTTCTGTTACGCTGGATGCATTCCAATTACACAAAATGTTTGACAAATAATGTTTTTGTTGAACCATCTATGTATTAAATTACATGGCAATGTTCGAGAAACTTTCAAATTATATCGGATGTTCAGAAAAAGCAGATAGAGTGACACATTTAATACAAAGCATAGACTTAACTTATGTTAGGACATACGATTTTTTGTTCAACACCCACTTGAGTTCGAATTTTACTGAACACCCGATACATGTTTGTCAAACTGTCAAATTTTATGCAACTTGAACGTGCTGGTTAGTTCTCAGAAGTTTTATCCGTCAAAGGTAAAACAAAAAAAAATACTTTCATATTGTTGTAAAGACAGTATTATTTACATTATATTAATAAATAGAAAGTTGGAAATCGTTCCGGGAAAAACGGAACAGTCGAAAATAATTTAAAGGAATACACCTGTGAAAATTTATCGCTCACAGTTTCAGTAGTTTATAAATAATACTCGGTGACCACTTAATTCAATATACATATAGAATAATAAAATAATGACAGCTCCTTCTGTCAGTCAATATAAAATTAGGTCGTTTCGAATATGACCTTGCGTTAGTTAATTCATGATTATAGATGGCGTCGTTTCTATTTCATGACCTACATTTTATCGGATTTTATTTTCAAATTTACTATTTTCAATACCTAATTTTGTAAATATATCTTTTTCACTATCAATGTATAATAAATAATTTCAAGCTACTTACTTTATCCGTCAGCTGTGTTTTAACTTCATCAATATATCCTTTCGAACAATCTCCTGTTTCGTGATTATTTAATCCGATTATTTGTCCAGCAGTCGATTCGTTATAGGAACGCTCAACGAGAGACTTTTCTAGCTGAACCTCGTTCATTTTAAATATTTTCCATTTTAAATTCTCAATTTCTTTACTGTACTCTTCGCAGAGTTCGCACGAAGAGGTTAGGTTTCTGTAGTACACAATGTTATTGTCGTCGTCAACGAACATACACTTCATTTTAATCACACAGCTCAGATGAAAGTATTTATTGAGTTTTTTACACGTAACGAAATTCTTAACCGCCACCGAATACTTATTACAAATCGTATCAACCGATTGTTTACCGCCGGACGCCATGTTTTTCTGTCCGTCCTTCATAATTCTGCTGTCTCTTGCTTATATCGATCTGTGAACTATGTTTCGGACACGTATTTTTGCATTTATAAAACCGGATGGAGACGGTTAATTATAGAAAATAATCGTTTTTTTTCAAGTAAAAAAAAGTCATGTCAAAGTCTATTAAATTATGCGAGAGACTGTTTGAAAGCGCTGCACTGATAATAAATGTCAGATTAATGAATAATTAAGCTCTACCATTTTGTTTAATTGGTGTACAACGTAATAATTTAATTTGAGTGTATTCTACCTTTAAAGAAATTGTTTGTACAATTGTAGTATATTGTCAACTTACATCCGCTAGATGTCAGTGCTGCATTAACTAGTCAAGGCCAACTGAATCTCGCTATCATTGAGATATATAAGGCCGTCACAAAACGAGATTTTTCTGATTCTGCTAACTTCAAATATTGATCCTTAAGTAACGCCATCTATCCAAAGCAATATATACTTGATAATCGCGGAGCATCTCTAAAATCACGTGCTAAAAGTATGCAATATGATTGGATATCAAGCCCCGTTAAACACTTATTTATTATTGTTATTGACATTTGACTGATTTCACATCTATTTAGTCTATTTTTTTCTACTTTAATTCTAATAGTAGAAACATTCAGACGTTTGTAAAATACCTATTTAGTATTTGTTTCAATTTTACCAATATTTTTCTTCTCGGTCGTGTTAATCTGCTAATATTATGACTTTTGAATTACACACTAAGCATTAAAACTTCGAACAAGATACCTATGTTTAAATATTAAAAATCCTGGTTAGAAATGAAATCATTTATTTCAATTTAGTACATAAAATACATGTATATGAGCATATTGTTAACTTTGCTATTATTGGAGCTATGACTTTGGTTAAATTAGCAAAGTAGCAGTGTTTTCATTGCAGTTTACGATGGTGAACTTTAAAAAATAATTTAACATCGCTTTTTAGTGATATTTCAAAAAACATTATTTTTTTTAAATGGAACACCCTGTATCTTTTTACTTCAAATGAAAGAAAAACTAATTCTAGACAAAAGTCATTATACACTCTTATATCAAAATATTTGAAGAATCATTGGTTATATTGTCTGGTCTTAAATTTGCATATTGCCGAATTAATGCAATCCATTCTGGCTTAATGATTGCAAATGTACGGCTGTTATCTGTTTTTGTTCCTGGAATCGTTACAATAATTAAATTATTTTTAAATTCTATGTCTCGTAATGACATTTTGTAAAGTTCTACACGTTGACAGGCTCCAGAAATACTCATTATTAATACAGCCTATATAAATACATATAGTATTGTATGAATTTAAAATATACAAAAATGACTAACTTCATTACTAGGAACAAGGAATCTAGTGCTTCAACAATAAATTTAGTAATTTGTTCTTCGCTTAATACTGCCGATGTTTTAGGCTGAAGGTTTCGTTGCCTGTTTTAAGTATGCTATGAGTATTGCATATTTAGATATAGCCGTATTATCATATATTATTTTTTATAAAAGTGTTTTTAATATAAACTATCATAAAATTAAAATATTTCCAAAATTATTTGTTAGCATTTATTTTTTATATATTCAACAATTTTTGTCTATATTAAGTTGCAATACCGTTGCATTGTAATTTTAAAATATATAACTTCATACATCATCATTGAAGTAGAATAAATATAATAACATGACTTTATAATTTGAAATATTCCAAAAAATCTGTTCATGATGATAACAATGTTTTACTTTAATTTCTCTAATACGATATTTCGTAATTTAAATTTGTAAACTTATTTACTATCAACAAAAAATATATGATCTTATTTATCATTGCTAAATATGTTTTGATAAGGTTTGCACTTATAATTAAAGTTTTTATTAAAGATGAAAATAGGAATTTTAGAAAACATCGTTATCTGTCACAGCCATGATCATATTGAAAAGAAATCAATTCAAACCTCGCCGGTTAAGGAACTATCTACAGGTAAATGTTTATTATAAAATATTATTTTATAAGAACTAAGTGTTAATTGAAATTTTAAAAGCATACTTATATCAAAATCTATTTTAGAATGTGTGGAAACTATGAATGTTCCTAGCACAAGTGATATTGGATCCAAAAATTTAGCAGAAAGTGAACCCACCTATAGGTATGACAATTAATATTTACAATACAAAATTATATTATGAGCAAAACATAAAATATGTTTAGTAGTTTAACTAAAGAATTCGAAGTCAATTTTGAACAAAAATTTAACACATATGTATTTAACCTAGTATAAAGAAGAATAATTTAGAACTTTTCAGTTACACACATACAATTAATTTGTATTTAATGAAATGTATAATTTTTTAATTGTATTTTAGCAGTTATGGAAATTCCTACTACAAGTGATGTTGGGGTTCAAATAGAAAAAAATCTCTCTGCCCATACACCCAGAAAGGAAAGACTGAGAAAATCTCTAAAACAGCATCGAGTTGTAGCTACTAAATCTAAAATGAAATCCTATCCTAAACAGGAGAATTTACAATATTTTCTAGGGCTTTGTGACAGATATTTATTGAAAGAACTGGCAACTGTTGTTAAATTTAATCCAGTTAATAAAAATAAGAATATTGCAATATTGTTTTTCAACTTTGAAGAGAATAAAAACATTTTCTAGAAATACCATGCAGGAAAGCACACTATGTGCCTCAGCAATGTGTTCCATTGAAAAATAATTACTGACATCAACACCAAACTTCAATGAATTGGTTATTAATCAAATGGATTTTATTTTCAAACAAGTTAATTAAATAATATATTGAATTTATTTTTTTGTCTGTAGGTACTTAATTTTTGATATTAAACAATCAGACCCCCCGGTGCCCTCCCGTCCCAAAAAATCACGGGCCGCCACTGTTACTTATATTGAAATATAACTATCACATTACATATTTTCTTATTATTAACAGGATAGTATTTAAAAAAATTTCGATCTTTACAACTTTTCGTAATTAACTTGCAGGCAATATTATCAACATCTCGTCTTTTTAAGATTCAATTCTTGAATTATTATGAATGAGCATTAACTATGCAGGACTCGTATTCAAAGAAATCCGTGCCTCTGTATATATAAATCTGCATATCTGTACCTATATACAATAGGTACATATGCACCTACGTGTTTCCACGTAGGTTTTTCCAATAAATAAAAAAAAATCCGTTAGCAAATATGTATGTACGACATTCTCAGAAAACATTCGCCAAGACCCCGACGGGAACAATTAAAAGTCGAAATAAAAGAAGGTGAAGTATCAGAGACACTAACAGAGAGCCAGTTTTACTTTCAATCTTTGACATTTGCATATTTTAAAGAGATCTCTTCGAGCGGTTTCACACACGTATCGAGTACGGTGCAGAAAGCGCGATGCGGTTAGAGTGAGACAAGGACGGACGGAGACCTCAGGAGAAATTTTCGAACTCGCTACTGTCGAGTTGGTTACGTACGCCGATCATGGCATGGCAAGAGGCAGGCGGCGTCCTTACAAGGGCAACACATTTCCACCGGTGTGCGGTTGAACAAAGTCCGAAGATTCCCACGCGAGAGACCGTTCTACAGAAATGAGAGACTAACGGTACATTGTAATATCCAAGCTATTCATTTCGTGCATTCTGCTTCTCTTCTGGTAACTTTTCTTATGCGCAAGAAAGTTTAACGTAAAAAAAAATTGCAGGATGTACGCTACCGTCCATACGGTTCTAATAGCACGAAAAATTAGATGCCACAACCGAATAAAGCAGAAATATTAAATAAAACATCAAATTGACATGCATCTTGTAGCTTGATTTTTAGTTTTTATTAAAACACTTTCATAAATGTTTATATACACAACTTCGTTCGTCCAGTATTTCAATCTGATAACAAAACCAACGCGATAAATATAAAATTGGAAGAATCAGAAGTAGAAATAGTATGTACAAAGGTTTATATGCCTCGGAAGTGAATTGGAAGAAGTATGTAGATTGCCAAAAGGATATTCAAGCCAGGACGATAAGCAAAGCTCAAGGAAAAATGCGCAAAGTATGGATATTAAAAAATTGATAGCAAAAACGAAACCACAAAGATACAATACAAACTTTAACACAATGACGTGTGGAAAATTACATATCAAGAAACAATACTAACAACAATCAATAGAATTGATAGAAAATAGACCTGTATCGGGCATATGCCAAGTAATAATAATACTGAAATTCACTCAAGTATACATACACGAAAAACTTCGTATATGAATATATGTATGAATGCACGTCTACACCAAGCTGGCATTGCGAACAACAATGTACAGACAGACAGCTGTTTCGATCTTACATAGACCTCATCAGTGTACGAGCGTGCTGTTCACACTGCCTTACAAACTTAGATTACCTGCATGTATAGTCGACCTACGTACCAAATGCCATGAGGGAATCTCTCATGGCATTTGTAATGGCTCAATACAGAAATAATACGAACAAAGTAAGAATGCACAATCTAGAATCTACAGAATTCGAAATGAAAATAGGTCTTAAACAAGGATGTGTGCTAAACCCTTTACTATTTTCCTTAGTAATAGATGATACCATAAGAAGATGCAAGGGAAGGTGCAAAGATATAGTAATAGGCAAATGAAAGATGTAACACTACAAGAACTCTTATTCGCTGATGATATAGTGTTGATTGCTGAATCGGAAGATAAATTACAGCAAAACCTAGAGTTTTATCAAAAAGAACTCAGGAAAATAAACATGGAAAAAAAATTAAACATGTTTGTTTCCCCAAAGAAAAAACGGCTGCTAGAACAGGTCACGAGTCTTAAATACCTAGAAACAGTCATATAGAAGAGGCGGGAAAAATTGACGAAGAAATAAAACAGGAGTTGGAAAAGCAGACTCTATAACACTCTGAAAACAATATTTTTTTGGTAAGGAAGAGATACCACGGGAAATTGGTAAACGAACGTTGTTGCCAATATTTATACACATGTGGGCAAGTACCTACTGTTCGACGCTAGAACAGGCCGATACGATCATTATCATCATAAGATTTCAATATAATGCATGTGTGCATGTTGCAGGGGTTGTTATCTTCATTTTTAGGTATTATTCCCATTCGTAATATTCTTAAAAAAAAAGTATCTTAAGTTAATATTATAAGAATTCCTTCAGATTTATTATTTTTATGATTAAATTTAATTTGGTTTCGCTGAAGGTCTACTTGTCGGCTCGCGTATGTATATTTGTTAGGTAGGTACGGTTTGGCAACTCCTTTCGTGTTATGTACTGGGAGGCCGCATGCAAAATAATCGTAGGCTAAACATGTATAAGTTGTATACAATATTTGTATTTGTATCAGTCCTACACTTAAAGGTAATTGGACATAATATAATAACCTGAATGTATAGCGAAACTTGCCAATAATAATAATAATAATAATGAATATATATATATGTACAAACAACAAAAAATCCCGTATACATATACGTAGTTATCTCGTTCTTACCACGACACTAACGTTCATCGATAAATCAATTACATTCACTGTAATTTGAAATTGCATTGTCCTTTAATCATTGATAGAATTGTACCTGGATTCAATCGGAAAGCAAATCTTATTTGTCTTAGATATCCTGATACACAGAAAGTCTTCTACAAAGAGAAAAAACGAAAGAATTCGCGATTGTTTCTATAGCCATATTTACTTTAAGACTTTTTCCTAAACTTAATCAACACATTTGACCAATTATCGCATAACAGTGCACCTGGTTTAACCTTGGACCTCTGTCTCTGGGTGAAATGTAAAAAATCTCGCGACAATGGCTTGTTTATTTTTCTTAGAAAGGAATGCGGTTGCGCTATTAACATTGTGCCGTACCACTACTTGCAATATTGTATGTAACGCAATGACTAATACCATAATGGGGAATATAGCATACATATGCAGATTTTTATGCAAAGCTAATTATTGTATCTACACACTTTCCGATGTCATATATAAATAGGAGCCTTACTTTATAAGAATATTTTCTTCAAGAGTCCACGAAATATCAAATTACGTGATTTTCCATACATCAAAATATGTAATGTGATATCCTCTGATGTAATGACTGTATGTAGGACCCAAAAGAGATTTTTGTAGTACACCAATTTCAAATGTTGCCAGAATTTAATAGTAAGAACTTCTATAGTAAATTCACAATAGGAGGGCGTGCCTGTCAGAAACATAAACTTCTAGGTAACAAAAAAAAACTAGCCAAATACGGTGCTGAACTTGTATTTCTATCTGCAACTAGTAATGGTTTCAGCATCAATTTCTGTGATATTTGGAAGTACCATCAGTTATTATGATTGACAATGCCAGGTATCACAATACAATTGTCAACAAGCCACCTACAACAGCAGCTAATAAGGCAAATATTCAGAAATGGTGAACCAAAAGTAAGGTTCCTTAAGACATTAATTTGTAAAAGTACAATTCCTGGATTTAGTTCACAAGTGACAGAGTTCTAAGGCTGCCACCAAATCATTGCATTTTCAATCCCATTGAACATTTTGGGGTATGACGAAAAATTATTACAACTGATATCTTTTCTTGAAAATTCGAAGCTAATATGACAAGAACCCTTAAAAACAAATTTTAATGGAATTTGGAGAAATACAATAAATCATACTGAAGAGTAAATACAGCACTGATGGAAGAGGAAAATGGATGTAGGTCGAGAATATCTAGGTGAATTTATTATTCATGTTGGGCACAGACAGAGAAACAGAGGATGAGGATTTAACATCTTCAGAATAAATTACATCGAATTATATTTATTTTATGCTATTGTATTTGTTGTATCATATTTAAAATCAATAAAGTTACAAGAAATCTGAAATTCCACATACACAAAGCGATTTATTCATTTAATAATTATGTAATTATATGAAGATGAAAATCTATTTGTTCGTAGAAAGAATAAAAATTAGATTTTGGAATGTGTACAAGATTTTTATTTATGGTTAAAATATAACCAAGTGAAATGTAAATATCAGCAAATTATCATATTTAATAGATAACACATCATTTATTTAATTATATTTTATAGTACAGTTGTGGCCCTTGAAAACTCAAGGCACTTAAATACAAAAACATGTTAAGAGGTATGAACTTTTTTCAAACGTTTCTGTTGATTTAAACATCGTTCGACCAATGTCAATTGTAATAATTTGAAGCCCTTGTTTGCTAAGTTGCCACTGCACGAGCGTGTGAATGGGTAGCGTTTTTACTGAAATTCACTGCTCTATTACTCTAAATGTAGTTGTGTCTCAGTCATAATTTTTTGGTGAGATATTCCTATGTATATAAAAACATTTTTTAAAGTTTTCACTTATTTTTATTCAGTCTCTTTTTAAATATTAACCTGAGAAAATTGATGTTAAAGGGTTTTCGGCCATTTTTGAAAAGATCTAGAAAAAAAAAGAATGCATACTTAGGACTAAAACTTATAATGCAGGTAGTTATATAAGTATTCAACATAGAAATAACATATTATTAGTGAGTCTCTCTTCCTTCATAAAAATTTACGGTCTTAAGAAGTAGGGGAGGTGAGGGTAAGTTGATGAAGCCTTACCAGTACACAGCTAGAGGTCAACACCAAAATTCAATCCGAAACTTGAACGTTATTTCAAATGAAGGTTAACCTAACATGTGCAACGTGTTGTAATATCGAGTGCTCAGAAAATAGTGTTTATCATATTTTGGGTAAGAATTGAACTTAATTTGCTGATAGTACAAGATAAACCATTGTTTTTGCATACCTTTATGTAATTTAATTTCTATTAATATCATTATTTAAACCGAAGTAATAATCATAATATTTGAAATTTTATTTGTAGCTAAGTTGACGAACAACGTAGGGGGATAAGATGACGGATACGTCATCTTACCCTCCACGATTTTTTTGATGCAATTTAGATTGATTATTCCATATTATTATTTTAGTTTATGTGAAAAGATGGGTAGAACATACATACGAAAAACTGAGAGACAATCGTGGAGTAAAGAGAACATGAAAACAACAATGAGGGATGTTCAAGTGACTCAATTCTCTGTGTTTTTCAAAATAAACCTAAAGTTTATTTTTTAGGCTTTTCCCTCTAACGCTGGACGTTTCAAAACAACGTTCTCTGAAGAACAGCTGCAAAGTTTATATCATTACATTGTAAACATAGATAAAAGGGCATTTGGTTTAACCAAAAAACAGTTCAGCAGAGTAATTTTTGATTATGCTGAAAACTGTAAAATTCCACACAGGTTTAACACCGAAAAGAAAAGGGCTGGTAGACATTTCGTTGAATGGTTTATGAACAAATTCAATTTGTCTCTAAGAAGTCCTGAAGCTACCTCTATTGCCAGGCTTATGGCATTCAACAGAGAAAATGTAAACAAATTTTTTGATGCACTTCGAGAACTAAAACAAAAGTTTGCCTTTGAACCTCATCAAATTTATAACTTAGACGAAACAGGTGTTTCAACTGTGGCTACTAAGACTCCTAAAGTAATAACTCCTAGGGGAAAGCGTAGAGTAATAAAAAATTCTTCTGCAGAAAGAGGCACAAATGTTACGGCAGTTTGTTGTATGAATGCAATCGGGTCATTTGTTCCGCCTTTTTTAATTTTTCCCAGAGTTAGGATGCAGCCAGGTTGCATGAATAACACGCCTGCTGGATTCAAGGGCGTGGCACATGAAAGTGGCTGGATGACTGCTGATACGTTTGTAAAATACTTGGAACATTTTATTCAGCATGTAAGGCCTAGCCAAGGTAATCGTGTATTACTTTTAATGGACAATCATGCTAGTCATGTTACCCTACAAGCAGTTAACTTGTGCCGTGAAAATTATATTACTCTACTTGGATTTCCGCCGCACACAAGTCATCGAATGCAGCCACTTGACGTGTCATTATATGGTCCTTTAAAAACTGCCTACAGCAGGGTATGCGAAGATTTTCTGAGCAGCCATCCCGGACGAGTTATTACTCTACATGATATTGGTTCACTTTTTGGTCAGCCCTATTTAAAAGTCGCTACCATAGCAAATGCAATGAGTGGATTTAGAGCGACTGGAATAGAGCCATTTGACTCACAAATTTTCACAGATACCGATTTTGAAACCGCAAAAACCACAGAGAGAGTTGAAGTTGCACCAGCGCCAATGTTAGATATAACTGAAACGTATTTGTTAAACGTACAACCAGAAATAGCGGTTGTTAAAGATTTTAACGAAAATCAACCACTACCTTCAACCTCAAAAGTTTTACCAGATGAGTCTCAGTCAGTATCGACATTAATACCGAGAACTTTAGAAGCACCACAAACGCCAAATAAGGAAAATTCAAAAGATATGACTTCTGGACTTCCAGCTTTACCCGAAGCAAATCCAAAAGTTAGACGTCCCAGGAAGATGTTACCTTCATTTATTATTTCAAGCACTCCAGTTAAAGATGCCTTGGAACAAAAGCAGCGTGAGAAACAAGAAAAAGAAAACAAAAAGCTTTTAAGGGAGCAGACAAAAAATAAGAAAGTTACACAAAAGGTGGTAAAAGAATTAGGAAGAAAAAAACCTGAACTGAAGAAAACAAATAAAAATACAAAGCGTCAAATTAAATTTGACGACTCCGCTGATTCCACTAGTTCCACGGAAATACCCTATGTCGATAGCGATGATGACATGGATTTAGAAGTTGAAGACGATGATAAAACCTGTATTATATGTGATGATATAGGCAAGGACAATGAACTTTGGTTTCAATGTTGTTCTTGTAAACTTTGGGCACATGCTGAGTGCACAGAATTTTCTCCGAAAGTAGCTAAATTTAAAAAATGGCATTGTTATGGCTGCGATAATTGATTAATAAGTATGAGAATATCGTTCATTCGCTTATGCGTATTTTGGATTGTGTGATTTTTTCTTAATAAATTGCCTTATTTCATTTTTATAGTCCGTTTTTACTTTCTTATATATATCGTCAACTTACCCACCTCACTTCGTCAACTTAGCGACTATTGTGTGCAAGATGACGAATGTTAATTTTTTTTTATATTCACCAATTATCAAAAATGTGTCAATCTTCACAGGAAAAAAATATATAAATCAGTTAAAATATGTAGCCATACAGTAAGTCTGCAAATATATAATTCGTAATGTATCCACAAATCACCAAATTTAGGGATGCAACTCTAAGTTCGTCAACTTACCCCCACCTCCCCTAACGATTAATAAATCTTTTCGGAGTCTTTACAGAAAGAGTTTGACTGACTCTCTTGCATGATAGAAAGATTTTTAAAAATGTATGCCTGAAGTTCATTTCAAGCTGAACACACTGGTTTTTGAATTATTCTGATATCTTTTAAAATAGCTTGGCAATTAAACTTTCCGCAAACCACGTTTTTCTTAAAAAGTTGCCCAACCGTCATTTTAAAAATGGCTGCTAGAAAAAAACTATGGCTTATAAAAAAATTTCAAAGAGTGTTTTGTGACTATCTACCTATAGGGTATAAAAAAATCAGGAGAACAAAAAAATGTTGAGCAATAAATTTTTATACATTGGGTGATTTGAAATGGATTGACCCGAACTCAGTTTCTTCGAACTTACGTTTTGCTATTAATATGGTGTTTTTGTCTACATGTACTTCTTCTGATAGGGTCCTTATATCCATTTCGTCTCTTAATCTATTTATTTGATAATAGATTTTTGTAATTCTGATATTGCGGCAATTTAAAAAAAATAAAGTGACTATGGATTTGTCAAATGTGACATTGTCATCAAAATGACGGATGAAAATTTGCGTATTTAAATTTATACATTGCAAAATTTAAAATTTTTGACATTCACATCAAAAGTCAGTGTATGAGTTTTCAATGGCTACGTCGGTACATTTCGTGTATTTCTAGTGTCAATTTTGACAAGTATATTTCTCATAACCTCCATATGTTGAAAAGTAAAAAAAAATAGTATAAATGTCATTGATGACGTACACACACACTTCTATCGTCAATTTACTATACTAAGCAAGTCTAATTTATTGTCCCGATACAATTTTAATCCTTCTAACAGATCTTCATTAAAAATCAAAAGAGAAAATTAATTTAATCAAGAAAATTTCAAAAATTATACTTCCGTTATATTGAAGAAACTATGTCAGTCTGCAAGTTTATTTACAGCGTTTTGTTATACTCCTTTATAGTCTTTCATAATGATTGTTTTCAATAGACAATATACAATATAATAATTGGCATACATATCTATCACATCACGGACTTTTAATGTGAAAAAGTGAAACTTATATTAATTAGTGGTTATTACAATATTTCAATAACCTATTGTTTTGTAAAAACACTTTTTTCCCTGAGATTTTTATACACTCACATTCCATCGTGATATAAAAAAAAATGCGTTACGCAAAAGAAGAAATGAACGTTAGAGAATTAGTTCAACTGAATACTTTTAACTATGCGAACATTTCACAAAATTAATCTCTGAAACAATACGAGTCATATTTGCCAAGTTTCCTTTAATGTTTCTTTTTCCTGTCGTAATCATAATGACAATAATCTTGCACTGTTAGGTAACTGCAATCTTAATTTGCGACCGATTAATTTATCCACTTACGGGAGAGTTTTTTCATTGCGTCATTTTCGCACGCAGTTTACTCGAGTGATCACTGATACACATACTAATGAAAAATGAGTAATTTGGCGAAGATTCGAGATGTTGTTACAATCTTCAACGCGGTAGGTACATATTTTAATGATTCGTAACGAATTATACCGAGAAATGACAGCGTCGCGATCAGAGTAATAGACGACCTCGAGCAACACCTAATAGTTCGTGATTCATGCATTAAGTGTTTTTCTGATTTCTTTCTCCTTTATCACGATTACGAAACCAATTAGAAACTAGCCACCGGTTTTGATTTTCCAGGTAGCATACGTGGGACAAATCTAATATCAATAATTAACACATTAGTATTAAAAATGCAATTCAAGCAAGCGATATTACTTCATTCTAACAGTGACAGATATATACGTATCGTATATTTACTATTAAAATCAACTCTTTTTTTAAATTCGTAATTATAATAAATAGTTTTATCGCCAACCGTCAGTAAAGTGATGCGTTACCATAGCGTTTTGCGGAGGTAAAGAAACACTTTATCGTACTGTACAATAAAGTACTTTACCTGCCGCTAATATCTGTCAGCGTAGCCATGACTGATGACTTTAAAAATAAATCGTTTGTCACTGTCATAAACTGTCAAAAGTTATTATATCTTTATTTCTTAAATTAACAATTTTAACGGTTGGCGATAAAATTTTGTATGCACCACGTCAGTAAAGTACCTTTACCGAACTCGTCTGTTACTCGCCGCGCTCGCTTCACTCGCTTCACTCGCTTGGCTCGTAAACCAGACTCGTTCGGTAAAGTATCACTTTACTGACTTGTTACATAAATAACTATTATCGCCAACCGTCAGTAAAGTGATGCGTTACCATAGCGTTTTGCGGAGGTAAAGAAACACTTTATCGTACTGTACAATAAAGTACTTTACCTGCCGCTAATATCTGTCAGCGTAGCATGACTGATGACTTTTAAAAATAAATCGTTTGTCACTGTCATAAACTGTCAAAAGTTATTATATCTTTATTTCTTAAATTAACAATTTTAACGGTTGGCGATAAAATTTTGTATGCACCACGTCAGTAAAGTACCTTTACCGAACTCGTCTGTTACTCGCCGCGCTCGCTTCACTCGCTTGGCTCGTAAACCATACTCGTTCGGTAAAGTATCACTTTACTGACTTGTTACATAAATAACTATTGTACCTACCTATATTTAATTCTTTTTTAAATAATTTTCGTGTATAAAGTTTCCGTGGATTTATTTTACAGATTATGCAAGAATTGAAAACTTACAATTTTCTGATTTCAAAAATTTGCTTCATTTAGCCAGAAACTAAAAGGAAATGATATATTTAAAATTATACCTAATTATTGCATTTTGAGGTTATGTTTATCGAATTTCCACTCACAAACTATATATTACTTTAGTAGACAGCGTTGCCAATTCGCTAAATATTTCACTATTTCTAGTGATTTTTGCTATGGTTTCGAAAATATTTTGTTATAAATTTAAGATAATTTCTAGATATTGATAGCATTATATGAAGACGTTAGTGGTGAAAATATAGATCTGAAATTTAGCAAATGTTTAGAAGGCTAATAATAAACTCTACTTTTAAATTTAACAGTTCTTGTTAAACAAGCTAGCCAAGTACAACAATTCCTAACTGTTTCCAGTACCAGTATAACCAGTTGGTTTGAGTATAGTTTTATGATAGTTTTACTATATATTACAGTATTACAGAATTAATTAATATGACAAAAAGTATGAGTTGCTACCGTGCTTCAAAAGGCATATAAAGCCATCAGACATAGCTATTTTGGTAGTATTAGCTCATGTTAGGGGCGCTTGCGCAGTCTGAAAACAACGTAACGACCTGGCCCTAGTCAGACGGCATATGATATTTATATTTAGTTGTTTACAGAATATATTGTACATGATATTATATGACATTACAATTATATTATTATTATGTATATTTGTCGTGTTTATATTTATTACTTTATTATTTTAACGATCTACAAGAGAGATGACTTAGAATACTCATTTAAGTAAATTCAAATTGATATTTTGTTGTTTGAGGTTATGTTCATACTTTATTCACGATAAACATAAAAATAATATGTGAAAATACCTAGATATTTGAATAAAAATTTTCAGTAATTGAAAGTATTGAGTCTCGAATTGTTATTAAAGTGTTATTATGAACGGCCATTCAACATTGGTTTTTGGTTCCAAATATAAATCTATTTTTCTAGGTCGGAGAAATCTGGTGATTTTTAACTTTACTTTTTGAGATGTTTGCAACGTGACTGGCGTTGGCGACACTGTTAGTAGGTATTCCATAGACATCTTAGTAGCGGCAGTCGCCAGAATTACTTCTACTGTTACTATTCATACTATTAGAAACAATAACATTATTTAAGCTTATTTATATAACTATAAACAATGCTCCTTTCAAGAAACTTAATTGGAAACTGTGGATTGATACAAAATAAAATATACTAAAAAGCCACCTTTACCACAATAAAGTCAGAAAGTTAGATACGTATTTTGACAACTATGTGTCATCATCAGTAGCTCTTAGCTTCAGTCCTACTGAATACATTTTCCCACGTTCGTATAAACGTGTAATTGCCTATCTACTTCTATATAAAAAAATAAACAAATAAATTAACCTTTTCAAATGTAACCAAAAAATAAATATTGTTCTGTAATGTGCCTATAAGTCAACTTCCATCTCGAGCAAATTAAAGCAATAATTTTATACGATAAGCAATAATATCGTGGAATAATTATGAAGGTCTGTTGGGAATAGTTGGGATATTAAATAAAGCTGCTAATTCAATTAGATTTTCTTCTCTTAAATTATCTTCAGACATGTTTATATCAGCAAATTTGTCTACCATTCCAGAGGTAAAAGAAATATAGCAGCATAAGCCAAATTGTAAAGTTCAAGTTTGGCAACTCTTTAATAAGTTCTATATTTAATAAATATTATCATTTTTGTTAAAAATAAAAACCACAGGAAATCGTCTAATTTCCGCATATCTTTTATTTGATGAAAGCACACGACGTTTAAATATATTTTTTTATCAATACTTATCTAATATACCACAACAACGTTAACAATGTATGTGGAAATTCATTAAACCACAACACACGTAACGTTCCCGATTTCCTTATCTAGAAAAAGTACAGATTGGATAATTGACGGTTAAACACATGAGGGTATTGATTTATTATTTAAGATACGATAACGAAGCAAACATCCTAAAACCACAGACAGTGAAAGAATTTTACACGTAATGCATTAGTACATATTTAAATAAGGAGTTTCCATATTTATTTATTTACAATAGATGAAGGATATTTTTTTGTAAGAAATACGACGATTATTTATATAAAATTAGGGCGCTTGAAACACTGATATGATTGCATGTCAAAAAACAATCATATTTATTGTACCATATCGTAGAACAAGCAGAAGTGATTCGCATATTGCATCAAAATGCTACACATTTTTAAGAAATTTCCTTGGCTTTTACATAGGCAAGTTCAATTATTTTATTAACATAACCAAGTCATAACCTATAAATCGTTCCCTTACTAGTTTGCTTTGGTTTATTATATTTTAATGTACTATTAAATAAAATCTATACTTTTAAATATAACGCGAACATGAATGAGCAATCCATTAGTTTCTCTGCCTACAGTGCGTCAACAATGGATAACACTTAAGACATGACAAAAAAAAATAAGGATAAAAAGAAAGAGGCAAATACTACAATGCGGATGGTGGTCAATTTAATTTTTAAAAACGAACCTTTTAGAATGTAAAAAAACCAGCGAACTACAATGCTGAAATGAATGGTAATATTTTTAAAGAATGGTTTGAACAAGTATAGATTAAGTTACTAAATAATGTTCTAATAGTCATGGACAATGCATTATATCATTAGTATATTATAATAATGAACTAAAGAATACATATAAAAAAGTATTTTCATGGAATTACAGATGTAGCTCATGTGTTGCTGACATCGACGACATGAAAATTATTAATTGTTATTTAAATCAAATGCTTGAAAAGTTTTTGTACATCTGTTTGTTGTCCAGCTTTTTAGTTTTGACAGCATACTTTCTTTTCCCTTTTATTGTCTTCAATTTAATCTTAAACAACGTCACAATAACAGTAACATTTGCTAATGAACGAATTGTGTTTTTAGTTAAAACGTTATTTGTAACAATAAGCTGTTTTAGTGGTTACTTATATACGGATAAGTCTTAAATATACTTTTGTAAGTTCAACAAAGGTCTCTTTTGTCAATGTTACTTGAAAAGTTGTTAATATTAACTGCAAAAAGTCTTTGGCTTGAGACAACAGATCATTTCTCAATTAAACCATGCCGGTACTGGGAAATTATAACTTTGCTTGACAGAAAAGTTAATAAATACATTATTAAAGTTACACAAAAAAGCAATTATTGGACGATATATATAATCATTCTCACACAAACTCTAAATTAAATACGTCATCGAAGATGTTCTCGAGAACGTTGTAAACGTCCAGGATGTATGTACAATGTGCTTGAAAACATTATTTATAACATTTAAACATGTGCCATTCGTAGTATGGGTTGGGAGTGTCCGGTGACAAAATGGTGTAAAAAAAGATACATACATTACACTGCAAGTGTTCTGATGCAGGCGCAACATTCCCGTGCTGACGTATGTATCTACATACACACTATTACACAGACTCTGCAGTCTCTCATCACTTGAACAAATACGTTTATTTAAATCGTATATTAGCTTTGCAATTGCATGTGTTAAGACATGTCATTAGGCTACTCGTTATAAGATACTAGCAATTAATTGAGTGTAAACTAACTGTGTTCGTATATGTTGTCTGTTAAGTTTGTGTGTATTGGCAGAGAGTTTGTCTTAAATAGTGTTTTCTGTTTTTATGTTGAAAGTCTGTAATAATTACTATTGCTAAATGCAATGATAGACGGACAGAGATATAGTCTGTTTCTAGATATACCGTAGTCGACAATTTTTAATTTCTGTTTATACTTCTATACTAGCTATCAATCCCATGCATTGTAAATGCAGCGATGCCTGCTTTCCAACAATGGTGGGAGAAGCACAAACAATCGGGGGTATTCACATTTCATAGGAAACGTTTGCCGGGTGTACTTGGCAGCCTCGCTATATGTTTGTCTTTAGTATATTTCGCTGTGCTCTTTTCCTCTTCTACTTTTACCAGAAATTAAAATATATTGACTACAGTATAAATAAAACCATTAACGATTTATTGTGCAAATCCCTCCATAATTCGGCGATGGCAAACACACATTTTAAGTGCCTGGAAGCTATCTGTGTCGACTTAAGGGTATTAAGAAAATAAAAGGATTAATATTAATTTATAATTTTAACAATCAATTCAGTGATAATATCTCCTACGTATAATATACATTCTTATTATAATACAGGTACACTTTTATTATTTCTAATCAAATATTGACAATACGGGGCTGTAGGATGTTTCTCACATCGATTACTTTTATTGCGTACCACCTGCCGTGTTCAAACAACCTGTGGGAGTTTACATTCGGACTATATCTTGAAAGAGACTACAGAATATTCGTGGCGCCTACAATATGTGCTACAGAGAGACTCAGAAATATTTTATTAACTCGGGTTAGTTAATAAAATATTTCTGAGTCTCTCTATAGCACATATTGTAAATACAGGAGGAGATAGACAATCTAGAGAAATAAGTAACCGTCCACTTGGCGGAGATATAAGTTGGTATGAACGTGTTTATTATGCATTAGTATACGGCGAACATGCCCATACCACTTTATATCTCAGCGAAGTGGATGGTTACTTACTTCTCTTAGTGTAGTATGTCATTTGGTGTACTAACTTAAACGCAAAGGAAGAAATGAGTGATATATATGTTTAAATTTAGCCCGGTAGGCAGTATGTGGTACTAAACCTTGTAGAATAATCTACTAGGCGGGAATTTCGAACACCTTTTATTCAATTATGAACACAATCTATAAAAATAGTAATTAGGCTTAGTACAATTCGATTTCAAAATGTAATACCGTGTAAAGTGTTGGTAATGTATCAGATACTATAAAATAATCCTTAGTCTCTTCATATGCTAAAAGAAACTTTGCTTTTAAAAAAGCAGAAAGTTTGGGACTAACGGCTTATGTAGTATGATGGTGTTTATACCGCAGAAAAAACAAAGTAGTAAACTTTCTTAAGCAAACCTAAACTAATAAAAAAATAAAATTGAATTATACAGTTACTTAAAAGATATTCTTTTAAATTTGTTTTCCCATTTTTAGTAGTATTTAGAAATGATTGACACACAGAGACACAGATATGTAACAGATCCGATCTTGGCTGCTGTCGAGAGGCGTTTTCTGAAATTAAACCCGGCTATTGATGTTACAACAGGGTTAGCAAAGTAACCGGGTTCAACTACCCGGTTCGGTTTTTATAACCCTGGTAAGTGACTTGGTAGAGAGCTTGTTTTACTCAATTTACTCTCTCTCTCTCCAGACATAACCTTACAAAGCGTTAGCGTCAATACACAAAAGTCTTATATTTATTGATACGAAACAAATTTAAAAAAAAAACTGTTAATTTTTTTTTACGACAAATGCTTTATAGTTTTTGAACTTTTTAGCTTTTTGCGTTGAGTTGCATACAGATTACAGTTATCATTGTCAGACTCAAGTATACACTTGTTAATAATTGTATATGATATTATTAGCAAGTTTGAGAAAAAAAGAAATATCACTTACATGTAAATTATTCGATTCACTTAGCGATGATATACTCGACGATCTACTACCCAAAGGTTCCGGGCTTAAGCTTCCATATGATGTTGTGGAACTCAAGGACACTGTGTCAGCTCTACTCCTGTATGGAGAAAGCTGCACGTGTTTCATCATCTGCAACAAGAGAAAATAATCTTGGTGGTATTTTATATATCCAAAAATTGATCTACATAACACACATATTGTGTGTACAATTTAAGCTATTTGACTCTAATTTATATATACGAGGATTTTTCATGTGAAACACATACTTAGTCACTTGGTACGTAAAACTATTATGTGATATATATTTACAAACAATTAAAACCTTCGTGATATATATTAATATTAATATTCATGTCAAAAAGATAGTTATGGCAGTTGTTAATTGTATAATATTGATATGTCTAGCAAGTACAGACTCACGTTCACTCCTAAAGAAGCTAATAATCATTAGGAAAATGTAGAAGAGCTAAATGAACAAATGGGTTTTATTGATTGAATTTATACACAGACCCAAGCATACATTAACATTTTCACGCAAAACAATCCATCCTTATTTAGCTGTAAAGTGCACGATAAAGGGATACTATTATCCAGGGTTAGTTTTAAATAGCGTCATTAAAAAAGGGGGTGAAAGAAAAATATGAGTAATGCCCGAGCCTGTCGCAGTTAATATACAAACATAATAATTTTCATATAGAGGCATTTAATTTTCAAAATAATATACTTTTATTTAACGAAGAAAAACATGGCAATGCACCGAGGTTGTTGACCTTTTCCACATAAAGGCGTGCTATTCGCACAAAAAAAAAACATCGCCATAGAAAATCTTTTCAATTGCCATTCATTCTCAAGGTTGTAACTATTTGCACTTGATCGCTCTTTTTTGGAAGAACCTTAAACGGGAATTACTAGTGGTATTTAAGTAAATGTGTATAGGATAAAGAAAGTTATGGACCGACTTTAATTGCATTTAAGCCCTAAAAATGTAGAAATTTTTGATGAGTTACAAATAAATTTCTTTTTTGATTTTCAGTTAGACATTTATACATATTCTTCAGATTCGTATAGCCTGGTACCTATTTAGCGGTAACCATGTATAAGGCTTGTTATTACTTGACTGAATTAGTGATTAAGAATAAAATTGTGATAGTGGCTTCAGTTCTCTTAATTAATTGTAATAATTGTTTTTTTAGTACTATCGATGATAAATAAATAATCATAAACGTATGTTTTAAAAGTTTATCCACATATACACATATTTGTATACACAAATGTAGGTATATATATTTTATTTAATATTTAACATATTCAATTTGGCGTTTTTCTGCGTGTAGTGTCTTAAATTAGGTTTACATGTACAGTGTGCCAATAAAGTAAGGAACACCCTAAATATCAGCTTTAAAACATATCTCTAGCAAAAACGCTCAGACACGTATTTTCTTATTTTTGAAGGCGCATTTTCTTAGATTAAATTGAAGTATACAGGGTTATCAAAAAAGAAGATATGACGTGATCATGTGTTTTTTTTAAATGGAATACCCTGTATATTTTTAAGAAAATCAAAAGAGCTTCTCATGAAGATTTCAACGATATATGAGTTGTTGGGGATATCTTTAATATTTACTTGTAGAAATTGCACTTTTGGTGGAACGACATGATAATTTTTGGTAATTTTAATCTTTGAACGTTGTCATGACAGAATTGTCAGTATGGAAGGTGACGTCTTATCAAATTAGACAGTGACTAACCACCGTTAGTTTGTTTGGCCTTGCTTGTTTTACAATTGCCATTTCTTTTGATAAAAATGGGTCTAAGTGAGAGAGAACGGATTGAGATTCTTATGGTGATTGGTTATGGTGACCGAAGAAGGAGTACAGTGGAAGTTTACGAACTATTAAATGCAGCGCATCCTAATCGGAAACCAATAACTCGCTCAACTGTAAGTAAAATACTTCTAAAGTATGAGGAGTACGGAAATGTTAGGGATCTACCTAAAACTGGGCGACCAAAAGTGGATGATGAAACTAAGTTAAATGTTCTTTTGACAGTGCAAGATAAGCCGAATTGTGCTACTCGTCAAGCAGCTTTAAACTTTAATTGCAGCCATGAGACTGTTAGAAAAATTTGGCATAAGCAGATATATCATCCTTATAAAGTGCATCTTGTCCATGAATTGTCGGAAGATGATTTTGATCGCTGTTTGGAGTTTTCAGAAAACTTGCAAATACTTTGTGAACGTGATGAAATGTTTGCTAGAAACATTTTATTTTCAGATGAGGCAACTTTTTCTTTAAACGGAACAGTTAACCGACAAAATTGTAGATACTGGACAGAACATAATCCTCACTGGATGCAGGAAGCTCGAAGTCAACACCCTCAGAAGGTGAACGTCTGGGCTGGAATACTAAAAAATGGGATTTTAGGACCTTTCTTTTTTGATGGAAATTTAAACTATTCTAAACTATCTATTTGGATTTTTTACAGTTAGAGCTTCTTCCTGCGTTTGTGGAACATTATCCTGATCCAAATACCCCTGACAGTCCTAGTAATGAAATCTGGTTCCAACAAGATGGGGAACCTCCTCATTATTCTCGACCTGTGCGTGACTACCTAAATTTGATTTTTAATAACCGATGGATTGGCAGACGTGGGGTTGTTGAGTGGCCAGCTCGCTCCCCTGACTTAACACCACTAGATTTCTTTCTGTGGGGTTACCTAAAAAGCAACGTTTATGTAAATAGACCTCAACATATTAAATAGTTAATTGATGAGGCTGATACATGTTGAAACTCCATATTTAACTGAATAAATAAAATACGTAAACTTAGTTTCAAAAATTATTTAATAATATCACTACAATATTGTTTCGCAACCCTTATTTAACAATTGTGTTTATTGGTACCGTTATGTTGATGACATATTAGTCTGCTTGAAAGGTACAGTTAGTCAGTTAAAAGAGTTTCAAGACCACATTAACACCATACACCCTAATATAAAATTTACAACAGAAATAGAAAAGGATAAATCCATTAATTTTTTAGATTTAACGATTTCGAATAATAAAGGCAGGCATGAATTTGCAATTTTTCACAAACCTACGCACACAGATACTACTATACATAAAAGTTCTTTTCACCCCTGGTCACAGAAATTATCAGCGTATGAGTCAATGATACATAGATTAATTAATGTACCGATGAATAAAACTAACTTTGAATTAGAACTAAATAGAATCTACACGATAGCTAACAATAACGGCTATACAGTAAATTTAGTAGACAATATTCTTGCACGAAAACGAAAAAAGCAGGCTTTATCGTTAATTTATCCAAAAATACAAGAAAAGTCAGATAACAAATATAATGCTTTCACCTATATATGACATACATCAATAAAAATAGGTAAACTAATTAAAAACGTTAAAAATGAGTCAATAGCATTTAAAACTAATAATTCAGTTCAAAAATATATTAGAAATGATAAAGATAAAACGGATAAAAGGTTGAAATCGGGGGTCTATATGTTGATTTGTGAGTGTGATAAGGTATATGTGGGTCAGACAGGCCGTACTTGTGAACAAAGGACCGGGGAACATGAAAAAAGTTATATGGGTAAAAAAACGGACTCTACTTTCGCAACGCATTGCATAGATGAAGAACACGAATTCAATAGAGATTTCAAAGTTTTACATATACAAGACAAAGGACAGAAACTTAATTTATTAGAAACCTTAGAAATTAATAGATATAGTAAATTAGGTCGTGCTTTAAACGACCAGACTCAGTTTAATTATTCCCCGTCGTTACAATGCTATAGTTTATAAAATACCCCCACTCATATCCCATACTTTGTGACACTATATATTATGTTGTAATAATTTTGTATATTCAGTTACTCATCACCTGATGAAGCCAAAGTTTGGCGAAACAATATTGTAGTAATATTATTAAATAATTTTTGAAACTAAGTTTACGTATTTTATTTATTCAGCTCAACATATTAATGATTTAAAAGAACGCATACGCCAAGAGATCCGAAGAATCACGCCAGATGTAATAAGCAATGTTTTATTTCTCGCCTAGGCTACTGTCAGATTGTGAACGGGCAGCAATTTGAACATTTACTTAAGTACATTTTTGTTTTAGATTTAAAAATAAACAAGTTAAACTCTATTGTAATTATTTTATGACGTTGTACCACCAAAAGTGTTTTTTCAATTTCTACAAGTAAATATTAAAGATATCCCCAACAACTCATATATCGTTGAAATCTTCATGAGAAGTTCTTTTGATTTTCTTAAAAATATACAGGGTATTCCATTTAAAAAAACACATGATAACGTCATATCTTCTTTTTTGATAACCCTGTATACTTCAATTTAATCTAAGAAAATGCGCATTCAAAAATAAAAAAATACGTGTCTGAGGGTTTGTGCTAGAGATATGTTTTAAAGCTGATATTTAGGGTGTTCCTTACTTTATTGACACACTGTATATATTGACTTTTCAATCATATTTATACTGTCTTTATCAATTTTTACCACTATAAAATATAAAAACGTATTTAGAAAAAGTATAAATTACATAGGTAACATTTGGAATTTTTGTTGTTGATTAATTATTAGAAGTGAGGTCTATTTTGTTACCAATTGAACAACATATTAATTATGCTAGGTCACCGTATATCGTTAATATACTGCATATTCGCGTATACCGTAGTCGTCAAATTTTAATTTCGGTTTACACTTCTATCCCATGCAGAAGATGACCTTATAATATGCAGCGATGCCTGCTTGCTAACAGTGGTGGGAGAGCAACGCATTTTTGGGGGACCCTCATGCCTTACATTTCATAGGAAACGTTTGTCGAGTGTACTGTCTTGGCAGCCTCGCGTATGTTTATCTTTAATTTATTTCGTCGCGCTGTTTTCCTCTTTCTACTTTCGTATCAGATATTAAAATATGTCGACTGCGGTAGAAACGAATTTCATTAAAAAAATCAGCCTGTATTACGCTGTTGAACTGTACCTATGTTATAAACACTGGCATAAACACGGCCTTAAGTGTATGAATGGAATTAGTCTAACACTGAATATAATGAAACAATTTAATTCGAAAATTACGTTGATGAATGCGAAAAGGCGATCGAAAAGAATTCCGAAGTTTCACTAGATGGCGGTACAAACGCTTTTCATGTATTAACTTAGTGGTCAGAGCAGAATGATATTGATATTACAGATCTGATATAAAAAGAGGAAAAGCAGTTATGAAAAAAACTAAAAAATCCCCAGAAGCAAATACACATGTTTATTTTGTTAATGTGTATTTTCAGTAAAATCGGTAGACCGGAAGTAGTACTTTACTTCAGTGAAAAAATCGAATTTTGAAAATATTTCGTCAACTACTAAGTTTAAGCAAATTTATAAAGAATTCATATATACTTAAAATTAAAATTGAGAACCATTTTATTTAAAAAGATTTTCGAAATTACTCGGAAGTAGGTCTTTTACTCTTATCGAAAATCAGTTTTTTGCCAATATTTTGCAAATCATGCTTTTTAGACAGGTACGCTACGAATATAAAAGTATTTAGAACTTAATTTCCAATATCTTTTGTATTAAAAAAATTTCAAAATTCGGACCGGAAGTATCTCTTTTACTCTTACCGAATAACGATTTTTTGCAAATATGTCGTTAATTATGCATTCTATATATATTTATTAAGAGTACAAAAGTATTTAGAGTTGGATTTGCAATATTTTTTGTATACATGAAATTTCAAAATTTGGACCGAAAGTAGCACTTTTATTCTTAGCGAGTAGCACTTTTCTTCGAATATCTTGCAAAGTATGCATTCTATAGCGATTTACTAAGAGAATTAAAGTACTTAGAATAGGATTTTGAATAAGTTTTGTATAAAAAAATTCTTAAAATTACATAGTTTGAAACGCTCATACGTATAAGAAAGTCGTGTGGTGGCCACACCTAATTTTTTCTAATGCTATATATATAACCATAGCAGGCCATGACTTTATTCTCAACGATTCACATTAGCGCTACTTGATATAGTTACTTTTATAAAAAAATAAATTACGGCCATTTTTTATTTTTCATTGACAAACTGTCACAACTAGTATGCCATGGAAATATTTGATAGATGCAAATGTCAATTAATGAGAGGTGCTACTCATTTTGTAATCGTCTTTAACGTGAATAAATCAATTGTTTTATTCGGTTCCCATTATCGAGTGTCTTCTGTAGGAATAAAAAGAAAGTTCAACAACATATTGTAATTTGAATTACTTCACTAAAATGTTTCTTAAATGTTTTTTTTTCCATAAATTGTATTTTCTGTGTTTGAATATATTAATTATGATTTTTTATTTTGTATTGATAAATTTAGGTGATTATCGAACTCACGACCTTCCGACCGCTAGTCAGATGTCCTTGCCTCCGGGCCACTGTGAGCCGTGCGAGTTCGAATATTTTTTATAATTAAATGAACCTAATTCAATCAATGCAAAACAACAAATAATAATTAGAATTTGAATTAATTCCTTGAAAATATGCAATCGCTTTGTGAAAAATCGAAAGAGAGAAAAAACGATTTCAGTGTTTGGCATCAACATAAAAACCGAGACTAAAATATTTCTGAACAGGTTTTTTTTCATGGACTTGTATTATATTAACATTAATCTACAAGATGACCCTTGCTTTATTGTTTTTATTTGTATCTGGTTGTGGTAAACACAATCGGAATAAAATACAAACAAAACTTAAAAAACAGCACGGAACTTTATTAATTATACATTATTTAATCATCACATCACATTCCACAAATAGAAAAAAAAAACCAAACAATGATTTGTAATATTTTCTCAGTATACACGTCTAAAACTATTAATTATTTTCATTACACAATCGTCTCTATTTCTGTATATACATATACTACGATACTTTGTGAAGCATATCCTGTTTAATTTTCAGTTTTAAAAACAGATTCTAGACGGTCTTTTTCCTCCATTTTTTTCCAAGTCACTCCACGAGCCGAAACTATAATAATCTATGCATACGTTTCTTTTCTTCTAACCAGTCGGTGAAAAGAGATTATGCGTAAATATAATCTTGATGGTGAAGCAACAACACATTCGTATCTTTCCTTTTCCTACTACTGTTTCTGAATATTAAACATATTTTTTTTCTGCTGCGTAATGTGTCTAGCACATGAGTTATTGTATCGTCATTTAAAAATATCTGATGCGTGGAAATATTCCTGTTTTTTTTATTTATTCGAAAAGTGGCAGAAAAATCGTGGCCTGTCATCAAATAGAAAAGGATTATGCGGAAAGTCAAATGACGGCTTATTTAAAAATATCATATCATAACAGTTTACATTTAAATTGCAGTGTTAGGATATTGATGCATTATCTTTATCTTGCTTTGCTTGAGAAGTATCGCGTGGTAAACAAAATACTCATCATATAAATAATAATAATTAATAATAATGTATTTCGTGTTAACTCTGTTTCAGACGATCCAATTTTTGTTGCAATTTTCTTTATGCAGGAAAAAATACATAAATTCCTCGGTGTAAACCAGAAATTGCAAAGTTGCAAGTTGCAAGGTATTATTTATCCTGCAGGCAATTTTTTTAAAATTAGAATTTTTAATTGTTTCGCGACGTCTTACAATTTTAAAAGTTATTTTAAATTTATTTAAGTGCAGTAAAACCTCGACTAGAATATTAATTAAATTAAAGTCTATATAAAAATTTTAAAAGTCGTAATTAATATCATGCTAGCTGGACTTTGGACTGGATTCATGTAAATAAAATTTTTATTAATTTTCATAGCATATTGATTAGAACAAAAAGACATTTTTTGATACAATAAACTATTCTCAACTTTGCATGACAAAAAGGCGATTCCAAAAATATTTTTTTTTATTAATATATTGTTTTTTTGGCTGCCACTGACACATTTTAAACATTATGCAGATTTTACTTTCTTATACATAGTGCATATAAGGAAGTATTGTGATGATAAAAATTTTCGACCTATAGATTTTTGCAGATGTCCACGTTTTGAAGTCCCGTGATACCGAAAAAGTGGTTTTTAAAAAATGTATGTCTCTCTCTCTGTGTGTGAGAGTGTGTCTGTGTGTGACCACGATAGCGGTCAAACCGCCATAACTATCAATTCCAAATTATGCATTTACTAGTATAATCTCCCTCTTGAGAACTGATTAAATTTTCAGTAAAATCGGCAGACCGGAAGTAGTAGTTTGCTTCAGTGAAAAAATCAAATTTTGCCAATATTTCGTCAACTACTAAGTTTAAACAAATTTATAAAGAATTCATATTTACTTAAAATAAAAATTGCGAACAATTTTATGAAAAAAGTTTTTCGAAATTCCTATACCGGAATTAGGTCTTTTACTCCAATCGAAAATAAGTTTTTTTGCAAATATTTTGCAAGTCATGCTTTTTAAACAGGTACGTTACGAGTATAAAAGTATTTAGAACTTAATTTTCAATACCTTTTGTATAAAAAAAAAACAAAATTCGACCAGGACTTTTACTCATCGAATAGCGATTCTTTGCTATATTTTTGTATAAATGAAATTTCAAAATCTCGACCGGAAGTAACACTTTTACTCTTAGCGAGTAGTACTTTCTTTCGAATATCTCGCAAAGTATGCATTCTATAGAAATTTATTAAGAGAATAGAAGTATTTATAATAGGATTTTGAATAATTTTTATATAAAAAAATTCTTAAAATTCTATAATTTGAAACTCTCATACGTATAAGAAAGTCGTGTGGTGGCCACACCTTATTATTTTATATATGGGTTGTGTGAAAACAAGGCTAACTGTATCTCGCTATCGCTGCCCGATATAAGGTCGTCATATAACTTCGATTTACGTTGATGAATTTGATTCTGGTAACCTCAAAATATTGATCCATATGTAACGCTATCTATAGTAGTACCAAAGATATAATTTCTGAATTTTTATTGACATAAATTTTAAAATAACACTTTAAACATTAACTTTACAATAATTAATATTAATAATTTTAAAATAATGAAATAGACCGAAGTAAAATTAAAAAATGAGGTGTGGCCACCACACGACTTTCTTATACGTATGAGCATTTCAAACTATACAATTTTTAGAATTTTTTTATACAAAAATTATTCAAAATCCTATTCTAAGTACTTTCATTCTCTTAATAAATCGCTATAGAATGTATACTTTGCAAGATATTCGAAAAAAAGTGCTACTCGCTAAGAGTAAAAGTGCTACTTCCGGTCCGAATTTTGTAATTTCATGTATACAAAAAATATTGCAAATTCAACTCTAAATACTTTTGTACTCTTAATAAATATATATAGAATTCATAATTTACGACATATTTGCAAAAAACCGCTATTCGGTAAGAGTAAAAGTGGTACTTCCGGTCCGAATTTTGAAATTTTTTTTATACAAAAGATATTTAAAATTTTCATGTAATTTTATACTCGTAATGTACCTGCCTAGAAAGCATGACTTGCGAGATATTCGCATAAAACCGATTTTCGATAAGAGTAAAAGACCTACTTCGCGTAGGAATTTCGAAAAACTTTTTAAATAAAATTGTTCTCAATTTTAATTTTAAGTACATATGAATTCTTTATAAATTTGTATAAACTTAGTATTTGACGAAATATTGGCAAAATTCGATTTTTATACTGAAGTAAACTGCTACTTCCGGTCTACCGATTTTACTGAAAAACTAATCAGATCTCAAGAGGGAGATTATACACGTAAATATAAAATTTTGAATTGATATCCCCAGCGGTTTGACCGCTATCGTGGTCACAGACAGACAGACAGACACACAGACACACACACACAGACACAGACATTTTTTAAAAACCACTTTTTTGGTATCAGGGGACCTCAAAACGTGGACATCTGCAAAAATCTCGAGGTCGAAAATTTTCATCATCACAATACACTACATATAAGAAAGTAAAAAAAGTCGGAGCTTTCATATTGAAAGATTTTGAAGCTTTATTATTCCACATCGCAATATTTGCCCTATAAAATATTCTGCCACTCTGGCAATGGTAGTATAATTTGCACCTCCTTTAAGCCTAACATGTGGAAACATTTCTTCTACAGAATCGCAATTAAATGATCTTGTTAAAACAAAATTATTTTGTTGTACAGTATACTCAATTATTACAATAAATAAAAATATTTCCAAATTACTAATTAATTTCAAGCATATCAACTTCTGAGTGCGATAAATGCTTTATTAATTAGTTTATACGAATTATACGAAAGGAAAAGTGTATACAACTTAAGGGTGATAATTTCGAAAAATAGTAAAATACTTCAATCTGCTATCATTTTATTTTATTTATGATTTTTCCGAAATTTTCAGTGTCCCCCTCGCATTAAAGTTAATGGTGACTATATTCAAGAATAAAATAATTTTTAGAATTTCTTCTCGCGCAATCTGTAGTTTACATTTCAATTTAACTTTAAACAAAATTTGATTCTTATAAATAAGATGCATTTTAGTGATGGCGGTAAAACTTAAATCACCCGGTACAAACGTAAACACATAAACAAAAACAAATTATTTTAGGAATACGATTAGGTAAATTATCAAAGTATAATTATCAATAATGACGTTCGAAATAAATGAAACGTATTTTTTTAGAACTAATTACCTAATTAAAATTCAGATATCACGGTTGGCAAAATAAGGCGGAAATTTATCGTTAATTAGCAATACAATGTTACCACACCTATGTGAATAGGTACATATACACAACGTATATGTACCTATCAATTACCAACTAACAAAAGTTTAACATCTGTACATTTTAATACACTCAAATGACTTTGTACGAAGATGTTATACTAATTATTCATATGTACGTTCTCAAAAGTGTTATTAAATTAGGTATTGCAGTAGAATTTGACTTAATCATCTCGAAATTTAATTATATTAATTTTATAATAACACACTGAGAAAAATCTATGCACATTATTACTTGATACCGTAATAATTGTTATTCGTGGCATACTGAGGGAAATAGAAATGTTGATTCATCTAATTTTGTGATACTAAATAGCAAACTGTCGACTCGATAGAAAAAGTGTAAATTGAAATTAATTCAGATATAAATAAATTAATTTGTTTATTCTAATTATGATTTTCTGCTTTTAGCACTGAAAATTATTTAATTAGGTAAATTTTTAATTTTAAAAATTACCCACGGCTGAGAATCGAACCCGAGACCTCCCGATCTCTAGTCGGTTGCGCTACCATTATACGCTACCCCGGGTGTCTGAGTTCGATGCTTTAAATCGTACTGAATTATATATCAAGTAACAGATGATAATGTAGTGTTGGCAGACCGACGTACTTATTAAATTTTAAATTACTATAAAAAAAAAACAGTGCTAAAAGCTGACAATTATAATTAGAATTTTCAACACTGAGAAAAACTAATTTTAAAGTAATTTAAAATTTAGTAACTTGTTTATTTTTATTACAGATTATGATATGCTTTACTTTATACCTAAAATAAATGTTTTTTTCCCTGTATAGTTTATTTATTGATATTATTTTATATTACATTCCGTGGTCATATTCAGCAGACGGATTGGGAACCGTTCCTGCCCCAAATGTTCACTTGACAACAGTTGGTATTAGCCATTTGATACTTTTCACTGCTGCCGTATGTTAGAATTATACAGATTAAACCGAATAAACAATAATAATATATAGTTTTTCTGCATTAAGTTTTGGCGTAGGTTTTAGTGTAAAGGCCTGTTTTCCAACTCCGATTAAAATTATCGGTTAATTCTGATATTATAATACATTTATTTCTCCACAATAGCTTTAGTTTGTTCATCTACTTTTCTAGTAAACTGCGTAGCGTTACGTTGGTGTTGGAATGCGTTAATACGCATGTGGATCAAAATGTGAGAGTAGAATTTTTCGTTCGCAAAAATTGCATCCGCTTCATAACCTTTAGAGTGAGCATACACCATCTGAATCCGATCACTGAACTATTGAGCCATACTTCATCAGCATTTGGCAACAATATCGTTTTGATGTAAATGAACTTTATATTTCTTGGGAAAATATACCTACATTTACTTCTTATATTAGATGTTTATTTTAAATCACCAAGGAGTATGGTTATAGGACTGCATCATACGAGAATAGTAGTAATTGCGCTCATTATAAAGTCGTTTTTTCCTATTATCCGATTTCGATTTATTTTTTTCAAATAGTTTTACAATTTAGAGCGAGTCTAGCATCGTCAGAATTTAAATTTTCGAAAAAAGGGGGGTAAATTCTCACTTTTGGATTTCGTGTTTTTGCAATATATTTAGATATATAAGAGATACCGTTTTGAAGTATTAGAAGAAACTGTCAGAATTTCAATTTTCGCAAAAGGGGACTGTTAAAAAATCGTTTTTTCCCTATTATCTCGGCCAATTATGAATTTTTCTTTAACCCTTTAAGTGGCAGAGCTACCACCTGTTATTAAAGTCGAAATTCCAGCATCGGCCCAGCGAATTTGATCTTTACGCCTTCCACTTAATGCATGAAGTTACCCTGGCCTCTATTGCTACCGCGCAGACAATATTTTCGCACGCATTTTGCTTTATTCGTGATGGCTGCTATCTATAGCTACCAGTATCACTTAACGCGCCTTATGTTTCGACGTTTACTGGTGTTTTTGTTTTTTTCGGCTTGTTTTTTCCTGTTATAGCGCATATACCATAACATAACCCCACTTACAAAAGAAAAACATGCTTTTTTCAACTTTTTTCAATAAAATTTTATATATGTTTTTTGAGAATCCTATAGAACACTATATTACCTTTGAAACTATCGTCAAAGATTTTCTCTACAATTTTCGGCAAACTTGTTATAAACAAAAAAAAACTGTTGCAGAATAATGGATAATAATAATTATCGCAAACTATTAACACAAGCTGAATTGGAACAATTGGCCAACGAGCTGTGGGATGATGAAAACTCGTTTGATGAAGAAAACTTTTGTTATTCTTACTATGGAGGGGATTCTGATGCGGAAGATAATTTCACATTGTCAAGCGGACCTTCTACATCAGGCATAAGTGGTACCAGAAATTCCAAGAAGGTTGCTCAAGAAAGTATATCTCACGATAAAACTGTATTGGAGGGCGAAGATGAAGTAGACAGTACATTTGATGATTCCGACGTCGACCCAACATTTGATCCTGATGATCTCATTCCTAATAAAAAACGCAAAGTATTCCAAATCTCCTCTAGTTGATCTTCAAGCAGTGAAAATGAAGAGGACATAGGAATATCTGACAACATACCCAGTAAGACTCGGTCCCCATCACCTGATGACAGTTTTTCTTGGTCGAAACACGATCAACCTCCTTTGCACATGGCAAGTTTTCAGTTCACCGAAGCAACTAGAGTTCACAGTATTGATGTAGACCCAAATGATATTTCACCACTAACATATTTCAAATTGTTTTTCAATGAGAATCTTTCTGAAGAATTTATCACCCAATCAAACTTATATGCTACTCAAGGAAACACATCACTAGATTTAGGAACAAGTGAATTTTCGGCCTTTTTGGGAGTGCTCATTATAATGGGTTTCCACTGCTTGCCCACCATGAAGTCATATTGGTCCAATGATTGTAAATTTCGAGTAAGCCGAATTTTTTACACTCAAGAGATTTTTAAAAATACTTAGGTATTTACATATAAACGATAATTCTAAGATGCCAGTACGTGAAAATCCAGAATTTGACAAGTTATATAAAATTCGACCGCTTCTAAAGGATTTGAAGACTACATTTTTTTCAGCATTTTTGCCATCAAGATATCTTTCAATTGATGAAAGCATGATAGGGTTCAAAGGCAGAACGTCACTAAAACAATGAAGCCTATCAAGAGAGGATTCAAAGTGTGGGCAATTGCGTGTGCTGAGACGGGTTATCTACTTGACTTTGAGGTTTATGAAGGCAAAACTACCAAGCATCCAAATGCTGATATGTTGGGTGAAAGCGTTGTACTAAACCTAACTGAAAAATTTGTTGGTAAAGGCTACTGTATTTTCTTCGACAATTTTTTTCCACATTGCCATTATTTCAGAAATTGCTGGACAAACAAATTTTTGCATGTGGCACTATTCGGCAAACTAGGAAGCAATTCCCGAAAAATTTTTGTGTCTAGATAAAACTTTGAAGATGAGTGATTCAGACTCGATTTTTTCTGCAGATATAACCATGTATAAATGGAAAGATAGAGGAGTAAAATGTGTAACAGTTGTTAGTAATATGCACGAATTTGAGAAGAAAACGGAAGTATTGCGTACTGATAAAACTGGATCTCGACAAAAAGTACCCTGTCCTCAAGCTATTGCCGACTACAACTCGTACATGGGAGGAGTTGACCATTTCGATCAGCTCCATGCTACTTATACGGTGACTTGGAAGTCACGAAGATGGTGGATGAAGATATTTTTTTATTTGTTGGATGCAACAATTGTTAACAGTTACATATTATATAAGGAAGATATGAAGAAAAAAATTCCCAATCAAAAACCTATGAGTCAGTTGCAATTTAGAAGTTCTCTCGCTAATGCTTTGATTTCCACTTATTCTTGCCGAAAACACCCAGGACCACAAAAAATGAAAACAAGTTTGATGATGCAGGACACCTTCCTATAAAGGGAACATACCGTCGTTGTGCAGGTTGCGCTAAACAAAAGAGACAAACACGCTCTAATATTATTTGTAAGAAATGTAATGTCGCCTTGTGCAAGTCATGTTTCGATCCTTTCCATTCGAAGTAGTTTTATTATTATTATATGAACAAAATAAAAATATTTTAAGTTCTTTGTAGTGCCTTAATAAGTTAAAATAAAGCTTGTACAAAAAAATATTTCAAATTTGTTGTTTTCCTCAAGGAACCTTGGTAGCTATAGATACCACTGTTTTTTTGTATTTTTTTTAATGTTAGCATTTCTGTTTTTTTTTTAATATTTTTCCCGTGTTACAAGGACTACTTTTAACATGTAGGCATAATCAGAATTACAAAAAACGAAAAAAAAGTATTGCCACTTAAAGGGTTACAATACCTAATTACGACATTTAAAATTTTTATATAGAATTTAATTTGAATAATATCCTAGCCCAAGTTTTACTGCGCTTAATCATGACGTTTTCATAGTCACGAAGTATATGTATAGTAATTTTCGCGAAAAGGGGGGCTGTGGGAAAATCGTTTTTTCTCTATTATCTCGGCCAGTTATGATTTTAAATACATTGGAATAATTTAGAACAAACCTACAAAACCTGGAACAGCCGTTAGAATTTCGATTTTTGAAAAAAAAAAGGGGGCTGGCGAAAAACAATTTTCTGGGCCGATTATATTTCTTTTTTGAAATACTTTAGAACAAACCAACAACTGTCAGATTTAGATTTTCGAAAAAGAGGAGACACCTTCTCATTTTTGGATATCGTTTTTGCAATATATTTTGATATCAGAGATGCGGTGTTTAAATTTCCGAAAAATGGGGACTGGGTGGAAAAGTGTTTTTCAACTACTCAACCAATTTTGATTTTTTTTTTAAATACTTTCAATTAAAACAAACCTAAAACAATCTGGAACAACCGTCAGATTTTCGATTTTTTTTAAAAAAAAAGGGGACTAAATTCACACACCCAATACGAGTCTTTCAAAATGAATCAGGACGTGCTATGTAGCACAAATTTTGTTTATAATATCTCATTCCATACAATTAGTACTTCTGATTCTTTTTTTAAAGAAGGAAAGATATGTTCTCCCCATTTCAGATTACAAGCAACCTCCACCTCATAGTATAAAAACCTCGCAACTTTCGTCAGTGATACTAGATATAATAAATATACCCCCTAGCAAGCCATGAAATTCTTTTATTTAAAATATCATGTTGGTAGTGGCAAATAAAACACATCTATCATTATGTGTCCCGTATTGGTTTATTGACCTAATCGGTCAATTGCATAATCTGCACCATCTAAACTTATACTGCCAACTGATAAAATTTATAGTATAAATAATTTCATCTCTTGCTGGAGGATTATTTGTTCATATGATATTATGAAACACATAATAAAACTTGTGTTGGTTATCTATGATAGGAAAATAATATATTTCCTATTTTCAATATTAAAAATAAATCTGTAATCTATCAACAATTTTTGATCTGAATTTACTGTCTGATTTACGGCATCTGTATCAGAAGCAATTTTGCCTCGCAGACCACGCAACAGCATCGTCTATGTATAGGTATTATAAATAATATCGGTGCTAATATTGTACCCTGCGGGACGCCTAAACGTACATGTTGCATTGTGTTACTTATCAGGATTTTAATTGTTTTATTAATAGAATGTCAACATAGTTTCATTAACATCATAAAGTATAATAATAATATTAATAATCCTGATTAAAAATACACAATTGCATTATGCATGCTGCATGGTCATAAACCTTGAAATTTTCACTCTTTTTTTCCGTTTCTGTAAATAAAAACTTGCATTGTTTCCCTGTCGCATATCTGTTCTCATTACTGCTTACATTAAAGTTACTTGTTTGCGGAATACAAAGAGTATAATAAATGACTTGAGTACTGTATAAATTAGCTAGCTACCTTGTAAGGCTATTTAATTCCAATCGTTTCTGTTTTTTATCCGTCAAGAGGCGCGTTAATTCTGTTTCTAACAACACATATTTAGACGAACATAAGAAATTGACAAACTGCACAGTGTCGAATAACTCACATTAAAAACTAGAATGTTTAAAAAGACCAATACCGGTCGCGCGTTATTTTCACGTAAACATCAAGCGATGAACATTACATACCACTACGATCATCCGCAAAGACCGCGGTAAACTATCATGCTAACCGATGTTAACCAAACTTATTCGACACGAAAGTTCTGGGAGCGCATAGCAGAGTGGTAGTATTCGTAGTAGTAGTAGGTATAGTCATGTCATGCGCAACATACAAAATCTCGTTCAGATTATAGTGTAGCCCCGCATGTTTGTATACAAATGCCATAATTGGATGCCTTTCCTTTTAATAAGTTGTTACTCGGGCGATTAAAATATTTTAAAGCGATGTTTAACCGATGAGCTTGACTTTTTCTTAATGTGGCACTAAGAATTTGTAAAATTCTTAATGCACTTTTTTTGTAGTGATTGTATGGGAAAAAGCCTAATTAAAAATGTAGGAATTCAGAATGAGTGAAGTAATGGAAAAGAACAAACGTATTAATTTATTAATAGTAAAAATTGCTATGAAGTAAATAATTAATTATTTAATATGTATATCCTCCTTAGATTCCCCTCTCAGAAAAATGATTAATTGGAAATTGTTTTTGTAACTTATCATTGCCAATAGGTATCGAAACCACCGCAATTTTTTTTGGAAATTTTTGTTCAATGTCTTTCGGGCAAAAAAGGTGTCCGTTTAAGTGGACATTAGGTCTTTATTTATATTTTTGAAGAAACTTATAAAAACAGTTATGTTGACCTGTGATGCAAAAAAAGTTATTACATTTTTCATATACCGGTAGGTTTTCTGGTAACGCAACGATTGTATAGCGCATGTATCAGTCCCCACAACTGAACGACTACGTATATGTACTCCCCTCCGTTAACCAGAGCGGTGGTAGTAGTATACTACAGCCGTTCGCGTCGGGGAATACGATAACTGTAGCGAGTGATAGTGGGGACTTGGACACTCCTCTGTCGTTGCTTCACCCGAAAACTTACCGGTATAGAAACTTTGTTTTCTTTTTGCATTTTGGGTTTTGTGTCTTACAGAGTTCTAAAAATAATATATGAAGAAAATATTGCTGTTTTTAAGCAATGGCTCATGGAACATGACTGGAATCTGTTGAGTGATGTATTAGATGTTAATGTCTTGTATGAGACTTTTATGAATGAAATTAAAACGAAATATAATGACTTATGCAAAGGTAAAACAATAAAACAAAAAAACAATTAAGGAAAGGTGTATCACTGATAAAATTAAGGTGAAAACTACTATTAAAAGACAAATGTAGGAAGACATGCTAAGCAAAAGAATAAATATAGAAGATTATAACAAATATCTCAGTAATTTAAACAGAGAAATAAAAATTGCGAAAGACAAAGCACTGGATTTTATCAAAGAATCACACAATAAGACTGAGGCAGCTGTTAAGAAAAATCACAGGATCTGTTAGAGCTGAATAAATCTCTGTTGATGGCATTGAAGTAACAGGAACAACAAGTGAAGAAAGGTTGAGACAACTGATAGAAATGTGTAATAATATAACCAAGATAAAAATTTAGATCTGGACAATATTCCCTATAACCGCTCATTGATGTTGTATTCTGGCGAGACGATAAATATGTAACATCATTGCACAGTTAAGGTATAGCTCTTGCGTGGATTGTGATGAAATACCTGTAAAAATAATAATAGTAGATGCGCCTGAACTTGGGGTTATACTAGAATCAATAGTCAATAAATGTATAGAATCATGAATATTCCCTAATGAACTGAAGAAATCGCGTATCAGATTAATATACAACAAAGGTGAAATTACAAAACTGGAATAGTATATTAAAATACAAGTAACAGAAGGCCTTTGAATAATTATTCTTCATGCTGGGTCAGAAAAATTATGGATCGGACAGCCGCTTTTATCAGCTAAAAATGTTAAATCCTCAAGTTTAGATTACCATGAAGATATAACCTCATCTTTATTTGAAGAATGGTTTTATGACACTTTGTTGCCAAATTTACCAAAAGATAGTGTGATAGTGATGGACATAGCGCCGTATCATTCTCGACAGCTAAACAAAGTTCCTACAAAATGTAATAATAGGAAAGATTTATATTTTGAGGATCATTATACAAAAAACCAATAAATAGAGGTGATGAAGACAAAAGAATATTGAAAGGATTATTATGTGGATAACAGAACCAAAGAAACAGGACATACAATTTTCCCTTTACCACCATACCATTGCATTTTCTATCCTATTGAATTGATATGGGCCCAACTGAAAAATACCATAAAACGAACAAATCAAACACCGATATTTAGTGAATGCAGTGTAATACACATAAAAAATGCAATAGAACATACAACTGCTGTAAATTGGAAAAATGCTGTTAAACACGCATTAGCAAAAGAGGACGAATATATGCGCACGTACAAAATAGTAGCACCTTTGATTATAAATTTGCAATACGATTCAGACACAGGCACCGATTTGCAAGACGACTCAATCACAGAAGATGATTTATGAAATGCGGTGACACATAAAAATTTTATTGTGTATTACAAACTAATTACCTTTTTGCACGATCCTTGCATAATAGGCACGTTCACTCCCTTAAATGAGGGAGTGAAGTGACTCTTTTGCTCCCTTGGTATAAAAAACATAGCCAACTCAATTTATGAATTTAATCGTTTATTTAATATTAATATTGACATTAATGTTAGTACCACCATTAATAGTGAACAAAGATGTTAATGGACTAATCACACGTTGCTTAAAGCCGCTAGAATTGGACAGTCGATTTTCTTTTACATTAATATCCACTTGATTTGACCCACTGGAAGTTGACGGTCGATTTTCCTTTTCCGAGTCTTTTCCGATTAGAATTTTTTCGGAAATCAAATTCTTATTAACTAATGAATTTTCAATATATCCCTCTGCGACAGTATCAGATTTCCATCCGCCATGACGTTTTATAACTCCAATTTCAACACCTGAATCGGCCAGAAAAGATGTTGATGAGCGCCGAAAGCAGTGGCCGGTGTAGGAAGATGGATTGGGTAAATTGAGGTATGAAGCTATTTGCTTAGGCAATCCTCCAAAAGTATTCTTACCTACGGGTTGTGTGGAACATTTGTTATTTCTGTAACATACAAAAAACCGTCTATGATCTGTGTTTTCTTTCCGCAGAACCATATATTTTTTACAAATAACAACAAAATCAATTGCACAGTTTTCTTTGGAGACTATCGTAAATGCTCTATTTACATGATTTTTGGTATTGTTTACAGATACCAAAATAGTTGATCCCAAGTCTTGGACATCATCTACTGTCAATTTTACCAGTTCATCCGATCTTAAAGCCCCAGCAATTCCCATAATCATTGCTACCTGAAATCATAGTGTATAATTATCTTAAATTAGAAACATTAACTTTTTTAGTTTACCTTAACCATCAAGTACTTTTCTTCTGGAGCGTCTATTAGAAATTGATGAACTTGCTCCTTAGTAAGAATTTTTGATTTTTTTGCCTGGTATCCAGTATTTTGTCTTTTAAGGAATACTACTAATCGTGAGTACTTGCTGATGTCGACATTATTTTTCACGCTAAGAGTAGCTTTTATCATTGAATAATGTGACCACAGTGTTGAAGCCTTAAAATGCTTCGCCTTTTCGGCAAAATATACCAGGAGCACACTCTCGCTATGAATTTCATCTACTTCTTTTACCAGACACCAATCACAAAATTCCTTGAAGCACTTTTCGTAGATCTTTCTAGATTTTTCTGGCAATAAATTCACAACTATTTTTGAAGCCGTTTCTTCAATAGTTTCGTCACACATTTTTCCAATGCTTATTTAACGAAGCGAAGAAAATACGGGCAGTTTCTCGATATTCACAAAAAACCAATATGGCTACCCTTATTTATCGGTCGTCAAGGGTTTCCATCAGAACCAGCATGATTTTTGCGTTCGACAACTGGAAACGTCATGTTGACAATTTTTAAAAAAAGTTAGATTTCTTCAATTAAAATCGTTTGGGTCGTGCAAAAAATAGTATATACACCTCGGGAGTGAATGAATTTCTCCTCGGTGCTTTGTAGAGCCCTCGGGCTTCGCCCTCGGGCTACAAACTGCACCTCGAAAAAAAACATCATTTCACTCCCTAGGTGTATAATATACTATTATATATCTATATGTATCGACTACACTTGTTGCCACACGATTTGTAATATTTAATTTGTATATAAACCCAGTGTTTAGATATTTTTTATTATATACTTGAAATTAACAGAGACCGTATTGACATTATAGTCAATACGGCCCCTAGATTCATACGATGCAAATAAGAAAACCGTGCCCGTTCAATAAGGAGACCAGGTATAATAATTATCGTCACAGAAGACGGTGCAATAAAAGCATTAGAGCCGTTCAAAGTTATATTCTTATAATTTGAAATAAACTATACACGTATATGAACATCTTGATCCCAGATGTCAAGACTTTAGTAAACACTCTGTATAATTGTATAATGCTAACTTTACAGTGTAGGGGTACACTTTTATGTGTGCCAGCATAATTTACGACACACAACATCTAACGAGAACACTGGAACAAAGTGCAAATGTGCGTCTTTAATTTTACTTTAATTGCCAATCATTACTTAATAGGTACTGAACTCAAGCGGCTGCCCGTTTAAAACTAAAATTAAAACGAACTCAATACTCAACTCTTGGGATTCATTACATTATTTATGTAGTTATACGTGAAGTAAGCCTCGCTCGTACGACTGACTATATATACACAGCACACAACAGCTGTTTAAATGTTTTCATTATTATTATTATTATTACTATTATAATTACTACATTTAGATAAAACATTTACCAAGTGTGTTTGGAAAATGTAACAAATTTAGAATGGCATATCCGCTTTCGATTTAAACCATTTCGTTATAAATTTCCCACCATATTAATCACTTTCATTTATTCAAATTACCGGTTAACATGCATATATAATCTAATAAACGTTCCCGATTTAATTACATCTATGTCATATAGTAAATAACGAAAATTAATTGGCAATGAAACAAAATCATGTCCGTTATATGTGGAGTATTAACATATCTGAACATGTTGATAATAAATGTAATTCACTCAATGTATAAAATGACAACACGTAGCCCATTAACATTTACATTTTGGTAGCGTATTTGACACTTACAATTTTCTTTTCTCTGTTATTATTATTTTTTTATGTTTGGTTGTTTTAGGTTTTCACCATATAGGTATATATAATACAGTTACTACTGTATTGCGTGTAGACAAGGAAAACTTCGCTCCAACATTGTGAAATAGAAAACATAGCTCTATGCCGTTTAAGAGGCACGTTGTCCAAACTGCGCATGCGTTATAAATAATTTTTCAATTTTAGGCCTGCTTGTTTATTATATAGATTTACTACAAGAAATATTTAATGAAATTTTGTAAATGGTCAAACAAGCATAAATAGTGTATGTAATGGTACAGCCCAGTTTATTTTATTAATTTTAAAATTTTAATTTTAAGGATTTAATTAAGTACATTTTGTTATTAATATTTTGAAGAGATATAATATTTAAAATCAATGAATATACTATGATATTATTAAGTAGATATTAGTCATAGGTTGTGTATATGTTTATGTATAAGAAAGGTGACGCCGTAAGTTTATGTGAACATAATAAACGCTGCAGTAGCAATATATAATCCCACGGCTAACTAAAAGTGTGTGTTTAGTTCTAAGAACTGTGGCGCTGAATGTTTACAATAGTGAAATAAACGCTACTGTCGTGATAAACATTCGCCTACGTAAAAGAGTGTGTATGGGAAACTTAAGTGGAAATAACCGAAATATATAGGAAAAAGGGGAACCACAGACACTTTTATATAAAACGAAAACACGCGCTAAGAAGAAGATAGTCGACTGGTGGACTTCATAAAGAAGTCGTCGACAGGCGATTTACTGGAAGAGAGAGTCAACCGCTAGACTTCATTGGAGTCGGAAAGTTAACTCCAAAGTCGGTAGGGATTCGACTGGCTGGCTTATGAAAGTCGTCGAACCCCGACTAGCAGAAAGTTAAGTGATATTTGTTAAATGTTATATCAAAAGGAGAACCTAAAACTCCTATAATTAATTAGATAACAATCATAAGAATTGTTATTTGAAAAATAGTGATTAAAGTAGCACTTAGAGAATAAATGTGCTCAGTGTTAAAAGTTTATAATAAATATATTGTGCTCCAGTAAGTAGAGCAAGTAGATTCGTCTCTTCAGGATTGTGACCACTAAGGAAATTCCGGTGAAGACAACGCCAATTAAATAAGATTTTGCTGAGGACAGACATCGCCGAAGAGCGACGAAAGAAACTTTATGTATAAGGTATTTTTAAAAGATTATTGTAAATGAAAATATTGTTGATAATGAAGAGTTAAAGATTATGAAATTAATTTTAAATTGAGATTAACATAATAAAGTTGTTAAATAAATATCAGCTCCGTTCTATAAAGGAGAATGTAAATTTATCTGTATTAACATTGTTGTGTGTATTTATATAATCATACACAAAATGTGTATACAGCATATGTAGTAAATTCTGGCATCCGTTGTTTATGTTTGACTATATTGAATAATTAATATACATAAAGATTTGTATCCGTTTATTCTTTATAAAATTGTATTCAAATTGTCTTTTAAATAGGTTTTATCTCTTTTGTTGTTTGTATGAGATTGTTTTTTTTTATCTGTTAAAAATATATATGTGATTCATTGATTTTAATATAAGTATTATTTAAAGTTTACAATGGTATTTTTCTTTTTATTAAAACTAGGTTATGTTTAGGAGCACTTTTTAATTAAGCATTTCTTTTTAATCCGAATCGCCCTGAGAAAATCCGATTTGAGTTTAGCCGGCAAAACAAGTTATTTAAATTTTATTTTAGATTCAAACTCTACATTAAGAATATACTAAATAAAATATAAGATGTTCCTATACATTATGTCGCCCAACTTTGGGGCAGTTTCGGCATTTTAATTGCATTGTGATGCTCTGTTCCATTATATTATGGTGCCCAACTTTGGGGTGTTCCATTACATGTAAAAATCGACAAGCTTCTTTATAATTAATAATTGTGGCCTGTTAAATGTGGTAAAATAATGTAACTTCTCTTAACGAATAAAGAAATATCATTGTGGCATCATATGCAAATCATACACAAATTAATCATACTGAAGAACTATGTTTGTCAAAATTTGTACCAATTGTGGTTATGTTATAGTAAATATTGTAAATTAATTAAGTAAAAACCGCTTAGTTCGACTGCAATGAAACTGTGTTTCTTTGAAGTCATGTACAATAATTTGTGATATAATAACAGCACCAAAATTTATCAACTTATCAATGAATTAGATAATGGTATTCTTGTATTCTAGAATTACTGTCACCTACATCGAAGCAATGTACAGAAATAATAAAGGAAATTTTACATGAATTAGGCAATTGTATTACTATGTTAAATAATTAAAATATTTGAATTGCTCATAATAAAAAGGCATTTATTAAACCTTGAATAGATGCATACCAATCTCTTTGCCACGACCTTCTAATTTTTTGTGATGATGAAAATTTTCGACCTCGAGATTTTTTGATTTCTAATAGAACATATACATGCTCATAGAAAGTTGAGGAATTTTGAAAAGTCCACTGCAGAATCCACATATCCCATATGATATGAGACAATAATATGCTGAGATTGGGTATTTTAAGAAGAGATTGACCGATTATTGGAATTTGTGCCATGATGCATCAATGATTGTGAATATAACTTGGAAGAATGAACACATTATTTATAAGACAGCGAAGTGTTTGTTTTTAATTTATTCTTTTCTAAATACATATCGTAATTTCTGCCACTAAATTGTATTGTAATCATGCATATACATAATGTATTTTATATTAAAATTAACAATAAAATATATTTTGGTTTAATATAACTTGCAAATGGTACAATATAAAGATAATATTTATTTTGGATTATGCCAAGACAATATGTGATAGGTTTCTTTTTTGGACTTTTCCCAACATTGTCAAAGTAAATAGAACAGTGTTATAAATGGCGAGGTAGGACAGCTTCAAACAATATTCCTGTTTTTATGATATTGTTACATTCCACAATCTTTTTTATCAATTTACAACATATTTATATATCTATTAATTCATACAAATATTCATATTTTACAATAAAATAGATTTTTTGTTCTAATTTAATGAAAGTATATACAAAATAGAATTCTGAATAAATTTAACTTTTCTCATTGATTTAACGATTTAATCAAATACAACATCAAAACATAATCTGTCATTTCGTATCGTTAAAAATAGACATTTTAATTTAACGCATGCGCAGTACAATCAATGTGACCAATTCTGTCTCTCTTAGTTGGGACGAAAAATTACACATTAGGTTTGTTCGGGTTTAATATTACGAACGGTTCTAACACAGTTCTGTTACTGCGCAAAACTGTATGCGTCATAGTACACCGTTCGGAACGGTCTGGGAACGGTTCCGAACGATTCGATGCCTTTATCCCGAATTAGTTCTACAGTTCTAGAACGGTTCCAGAACTGACAATCAGAAACCAAAACACGAAATTTTTAGTTCCAGAACAGTTCCGGAAACCCGAACACTTAACATATTTCTGCGCATGACGTGAACTGTTCTGGAATCGTTCTTAGCGAAACAAAAACAAACCTATTATCAGATACTGTACACCTACATAATATAGTAGTATTATACATATAAGACATTATAGAACTAAAACAGGTTTGGTAAAGTGAACTTTATAGAACCGAAATAGCAAAAGTTATTTCAAAACTACCAAATTATTACATGTATGTAACTTACACCTAATCACGTCTTACGATTTTAATATTGGAAACTTATAGGTTGTCAACGACATCACATATAAATGTATTTAAATGAACCGGTCTCATTATTATTCAATTGGAGTTTACAAATTCATATTCCTATAGGTGGCTTACCCCTCGCTCTGAGATTATTACCACCGCATGTTTTATTCCACGTAAAAAGACGACTCGGGTTGATTGCCTAGTCGCCTCGCTGACTTGACAACTGTCGTACGATCATTACATATGTAGTATTAAAATATGAATTACAAATTTGTCGTAATTGTCTGACATCAATTTTAGAATACGACAACGTGAACTTGTCAAGTATAAACCAGCCACGCTACAGAGCTTTAAACACATTCCGAATGTCGGCAAGGTAGGATGCGTTTCGAATTTTAATAGGTTTGTATATGAACATGCGTCTACTGAATGGTTAACATTTGTGTACCAGTACATATTATCCATATGTATATGCTTATAAACACTTGTGTATCTTTGTAGTAAATGCAGTTATTCAATATTCATGTGCCATGTATGAATTTGAACGTAATTTTAATGATGCAGACTTACGAAAAGCATTGTTAAAGCAGTTACTTAATAGGGATGAAATTATGTTATGAAATTAAGTGTATTTGATCCACTAATAATAAGTGCCAGAAAATTTGTTTTAGACTACAGAAGCCTCTTGGTAAGTCTTACATGAATGTAAATCACAGTCATTTAGACGCAAAGACATTGCTATCTTATAGATGGGGAAAAAAGGGAAACTTGGTAAAACAAGTTTTTGCTTTCATTTTTCGTCCAAGTTAGTATCGCTTTCTAAACATTAATTTTTTACTTGCAGTTTGTATGCTACTTTTAAATCAGACAGATTGCTTAATTTACGAGCTTCTTAATGAAGATACTGAAGGATTCTAATTTTTTGTTTGTCACGCTTTGAAACAACGGTCAGATCAACAAGCACAACCTAGAACAACCGGCAGAATTTTAGTTATTAAGAAACGGTAGATGTAATAGAAATAAATAATTATAAATTGCTTAAAATGTTAATATATACTTTTTATTAAATTTAGAGAGTAATTAGTATTTATTAAAGTTATGGAAATATATTCTAAAACTTGTTTTCTAAAATTTGGGCTTTTTAACTTGAATGCTCCACCTATAATGTTTATGATAACTATTAAATAATGTATCAATTTGATCTACATATTTTGTTTTCAGGTATGGCAAGAATGCAATCATCAACGTATCTTTTGTAAAATGGAATTTCGAAATTAATTTTTGATATAATTCTTTCTTCAAGATCTTCCATTACTAATTGTGCTATAACACTTGATATTGGAGCACCCATAGCACATCCATATATTTGTTAATAGTACTTATCTCTGTATTGGAAAAACGTTGATGTTAATAAAATATCTAAACATTTTATGAAGGAACCTAATTCAGTGAATTCTTTTAATTTAAACCAATGTAATAATATTTTTAGCTAAATCAAAAGGAATATTTATGTACAGTTGCGGCCCCTACAAACTCAGACAGTGTGACAAATAAAAAATGTTGGCTTTGTTTAATTGAGGCATTTTAAAATTTGTGCACGCTTCTGACTTACAATAAACTGACAATAACATTGCCATACTGGATAAAAGTCAAATCAACACAACAATTTTTTTGAATTTGACAGAATAAGTCCAAAGTTGGTGTCTGAGTTTGTAGGGGCCGCAACTGTACATTGATTTGTTTAATTCAATTTTATCAATAAATTCTTCAAAACTAAAGAAATTTTTAATATAACATTTATTTTTTCCTGTAATATTAGATATGCAATAAGTTAAATATTTTGATAATTTGTAAAAAGAATATTGAATGCATGGTACAATAGGTCTTACGGGAAAGTCTTTTTTATGTAATTTTGGTAAACCATAAATTTTAGATGGATGGGATAGGCATTGTGTTTCCATTTCATTTTCATATTCATTTGTGTTCATTACAGCAGTTGTGCTACTTTTATCAGCTTTTAATACTGTAATTTGTTTGTTTCCTTTAATAAAAGTTATTAATACTTTGTTTACTGAATAAATTATTTGATTTGGCTATAAAATTTGAGTTTTTTAAGTTTGTGATAATGTTACAAGTTTTAGCTCTAATATTGGTTTTCGTACGTTCATCTAAATGATCTATATTACATTCAATATCAACAATAATATTAGGAATTGAAATTTCTGTATTCTTGTTATGCGGAAAAGAAAATTTTAGGCCTAATCTTAATATTTGTTTAATATATATGTTAGATAAATTAACTAACACTAACTCACAATTATTGGAACTCAAACAATTGTATTGTTTTTTTGATTTTTGTTTTAAATTTGCTATTGTTTTACGATGTTTCCTTTAAATTTTTTCAAAATTCAATTCATTTTTACATAAAATTTGTTCGTAAATATTTCTTTTTTACAGTGATTGAAATTGGGGATGTTTTTTCTTCGTTAATTAATCTTTCCAATTGGTTAATATTATATGAAGAATCAGTAATTAAAAGATTAAGTAAATAATGTTTAAATCATTTATGTGGATTTGTAAATTTATGATTTAGATTTTGATTAGTGAAAATTATATTTTTAAAATTAAAATTTAGAAAGACTGGTTCTAAACCATTGTGCTTACATTGTAATAACTATATTCTTCTATTCTTTGTTGTGTTGATTCTATGATGTTTATTTCACATCATTTAGAAGCCTCATACCAACAAATAAAACCAATACAGATTATTTGTGAAAGTACAAGAAAATAAGGATATAGATATATTAATATCTTTTTTAAAATACATACAGCGCGTTCATTTCAAAACTTCCCACCCTAAATTTCTGGAAATCTGGAAATCTATGAAAAATCTTATTGATGTAAAAATTGACTCACTAACTTTAACCCCCTGCCCACGGGAGCTACCCCCTTAAAAATATTGAATGTCAAATGGTACATTTTGGCGTTTTTCTTTTTTAAATTGATCGATTCGTTTTGAAGATTTTTTAAAAAATCTTTCCGTTTGTTTAATTTTTTGCGTTTTGTTTTAGGCTTAAATATCGATTACGCAAACACACTTTAACTGCTTGAAATGTTTTATTTTGTTTTCAAAGTTATTTAAGAATTCAATTGTCGCAACATTTAACGGAAGGAAAAATATTGGAGTAACGATAACCCTCATCTGTCTGTATATATAATTTTTTTTGCAAAAATATATTTGAATTCTTAAATAACTTTGAAACCAAAATATAACATTTTAAGCAGTTAAGGTGTATTTGAGTAATAGGTATTTAAGCCTAAAAAAAAAATTAGGGTGTGGCTCCCGGGGGCAGGGGGTTAAAGTGGGTGAGCTAATTGTTACATCAAGAAATGGCCTCCACAATAATACTTCTCACGTGTTTCAGGGAATTTTTTTATACATTTCCAGATTTCCTAAAATTCAGGGTGAGAAGTTTTGAAATGAACAACCTGTATACTAGAGAAGTACTATTAACTCCAAACTATTGCCCGTCATAAATATTATTATCGTTATGAACTACAATGTATCTGTACTAATTGTATTCAATTACTGACTAGACATTCATCATTTCACGCTGATCTGTCGTGCTATCGTTACCCGACTCTATATCTTTCTTTTAGAGTCGTGCCTATTACTTTTGTTGATAACCCAATGATCATTAATGTATGAATGTTGGCAAATTGATTGTTATTGTTGCTTTTAAAAAGATACAACCTCGACCTTAGCCGCATCAAATCAGAGAGTACGGTAATTCGATGCACGGCACACGCTCGCTGGTCAAAACGGTGACGTTTCACTTTTGTTTGTGTGCTCTCTTGCGCCTATTAGGTGCTACATATACGTTGGTCATAAAGTGTGTTAATAGCGATTTAATTTATGCGTGCGTACTTGTATATACAACTAGCTCGATTTATTATGTTTGGTATCGTCTTTGAAAAACGGACGTCTCTGTTGTAAATTATCATGACGAATGATTCAACCGCTGAAATTATATTATACTATGTTTTAGCGCTTAGTAATTTCAGATGTATAAAAGCGTGTTATACAAGGTGCATAAGAAATGTGTCAAGAATTTTAAAAGAGAAGAAGCGCAGAAATTAAAGCATCAGAAATTTGAAAAATCATAACAGTAATAAATCAGCTTTAGCGCATCATTTTGTTAACACAAGACATACATTTTCAATCGATAACGTACAAGTAAGTAATCAAATTCAAAAGTAACTTACTAAACACAGATGTATCTCCACATAGTTTCTTAGAATTCATACCAATAAATAAGAATTAGTTTAATTATTTATGGTTCGACCCGCTATCTGTTGGCGAGAACGGTCTTTAACGTTAAATAGATGCCTACCTTCACGTCTACTCAGAATTAATTTTAGTTAAATACTTTTAATTCTTTTCTGGCTTAAAGATTTTCTTTTAATTTTTTATTATTTATGGTTTGACCCGCTATCTGTTGGCGAGAACGGTCTTTAACGTTAAATAGATGCCTACCTTCACGTCTACCCAGAATTAATTTTAGTTAAATACTTTTAATTCTTTTTCTGGCGTAAAGATTTTCTTTAAATTTTTTTCCTCTCCTCCCTAGTAATTGGAGGGCTTCCTTTTGTTACAAGTATTGTCTGTATCATTTTTAAATATTTCCGTAGTTATTGAATCGTCCGTCTGGCGTTGCTTCTGGTGTGAACATTAATTTGAACGCCTTCTTCTCGCCCCATTTTGATTGTTGCGTTAATTAATAAAAGAAGCAGATTGGTTTCGATCGATATTCACTGTTAATTTTTTTGGTAAATTTATACCGATACCATTCCGTAGTAATTACGCTGTTTAGCGGATTCATGAGGCAGTGACTATTTCATCAAATGGTTTAATATCCCGTTTTTTTTTCCGACTTTATGTCGGTTGAATGTTACGATCGATTTCCTGAGTATCTGCTAAGTTTCTTTTCTTAGTTTTCCGTCGTGTAGTTATGTTTTCAATGTTTGTCGTTTTACTTTGTCTTTTAGCTTCTTATTTCGTGCAGAAACTCTCGCATATTACGTCATAAATGACCGGAAATGGAGAGCACATGGTGATCTTCATCTTGAAACTTTGACATTTTTGTACAAATTGTCCTGGGAAAGAGAATTTATCTACCGAATCCGAAGTGCTGAGAATTTTGGCTGTTCTTACACGATGTTATTTTTCCTGGAATATCGATTAGAAGAGTCATTTCCAGTATCCCTTTTCGTAGGAGTTAGATCACGCGTACTAGTTTATTAAGATAAGTCTTTTACGTTGTTTTTCCTAATTATTTGTGTGTTAATCTGTAAGTATCGTTAGCTTAATTTGTTGTTTAATTTCAAAAATTAATCTATATATATCATATGGTTCGTACGCTCTGAAATTTAACATTTCTTTCCGATGCCAATTTTGTGCTCGGAATTGAATAATGTGTTTTAATTGAATGTAAGTTTTGCGGTGATCAGAGCTATAGAACGTAGTTTAAATTCTCATTTAAGTTTTCATTTAAGCCTTTTTTATAATCTATTGCCAGTTCTTAACCGATTTGACAAAAGAATATTTCAGTTTCCGAGGGTTGTCGTATAAGTTGTCGTTTAATTGTTACTTCAATTTAAAGTTTATAGGCCTTAAGCCGAAATTTCATAATATTGTTTTCCTTTACAATCATTTGTCATAGTTTAAATTAATATTAAGTACATTGATATTCATATACCGAGTGTTCACGTATTGGCACATATGTAAAATCCTTTGGAAAGCTGAGATTTCGTTCTAACATTAATTATCTGTCCAGAGGTAGGGAACCTCTGTTACTTTACATTGTCACTTATTCTTTTTTTTAATAGATTAGTATCTCTCGTAACCTTATGTAATTTATTTTTTGTTGTTTATACATTTAACTTTCCAATTTCAAGTTGCATAATTAAATTTTATAATAAGGCAATGTTTTAGAATATATTAAATTGTTTGTAGTTGGGAATTTATGGTTTTGTCTTGTCTTCTGCTACCTGAGTATTTAAACTGATTTTTCTCTCTGGATCAAAGACCATTTGTGGTGGGGGGGGGGGGATATTACATATAAGGAGATAGCGTCCGTAAATTCATCCATCTGAAATTCTATGTAAATCCACGACCCAAACAAGACGATTGAGTTAGAGGCAGTTTACCATCTGTACTCAAGGGTAGCGGCAGGTAAGGCATTCTTGAGGGTGTAAGCATAAACTTTACGAAACTTTGGTGATTTAATAAGCGGCGATACAATTATTTTAGCTTGGTCATTACTTTGCTATCAGTATCGAAGGATGAATAATGTTTAGTTTCCGTCGATGCCATTTTTCTGCGCCTTTATTGATTTTGACAATTAATATTTAACTTTAATTTTAATTTAAACTTTTGAAGGGGGTAGCACTATATAATGTAAAAACACTAAATAAATTTA